>CM031244.1:572268058-573533442 GCA_018340775.1 Taxus wallichiana var. yunnanensis
CTACTATATTTATGTTTAGTAGGCCCCTTGAGATTATTAGAAACATTTAATCAAAAAAATCATTAAAGTAATGATTACTCATGATGTAAACAAAAACATTAATAACCTAATTCAATATTATTTTAAAAATAATCCATTAAAATGAAAATATCTCCTTAAATTAAATTTGAAAATAAAATATAATAGTCACCCATTGTTGAAGATATTCTACCTTCTCAATGCAAAGATTCTCCCTGCCATATAATGCATTACATGTATTAGGTTTTCCTATTGTAAATACTCATGTATAAATATGTACCAAAACATTCTACAATCCTCTTTCATCTTACCTTTTTATCTTTTAATGTAGTAAGGGTGCTCACAATGATATCTTCACACACATCTAATTTGTGTTGCGATAGTAAATCCAAATCTTCTCCCAACAAATTTCTATACAACAATGTATTGTATTAAAAATAATTTATTCAAATAAAATATCATTCATATGGAATTTCTTCATTAGCCAAAATGAAGAAAAACATTATTAAAAATCTACTTTTTTCTCATAGCTTACCGTCGAAATTGTTCTAGTACCTTTAGCTCTTCTCTCAAACTACTTAGATCCCGCCTCATATAAACATCAAGAAGTCCCCAATGTCAAAAATAAAATTTAATTACACAAGTCACATTTATAGTTTCATAGTTTTAATAAATAATTTTCCAATAGTTAAAATGATCAAGAAAATATCAACCCTTAAAACATAGTTTATCTATAAATATTAAACATTGAAATTGAGTATATATAAAATAAGAAGTATAAAAAATAAACCATGGCCACATAAAGTTAGAAAACTAAAAATATATTACAAAATAATCAATACCACACCAAAAACACCAAAGGGAGGAAGAAAAACATCCTTCATGGGAGATAGCCTATGCAAATCATGATCAAAGGTCAAAATTAAGGGACATCTTTTACCATATAACCATCATAATACACAACACAAGTATGCATGGAATGAAACAAAAACAAGGATAAAAAATTGAAACTTGAAAATGTATAATTTAATAGTAATAGAAATTACAATATAGAATAAACTTTATAACAATCTAACAAACGAAGATATGTTACAACACGTAGACCTACATATATCTTCTTGTTAACTCATAGTATTTGAAAGTATACTTTATAACATAGTCTATGAAATGATTAGTCTAGAATCCACACAATAAATAATGCAGAATCTAAGCCTTCCTTGCTTTCCTTGTTTACTTTTGTAGTAGTTTTGATCTATGTTTTTAATTTAATTTTGTAGTTAATAAAAATTGCATAGTTCCTCATGTAATTTCCCTTCATTTAATGACACATGCAATCCTTAAGTTAAGTTTCCACTCTCAAAATATTTCCATAACCATCAAATGGTCTAAATTTCCTAGTTCACCATGTTTATACTTTTTCCTTGTCTTAAAATTGGCAATGGATGATGATGCTAAACCTTACAATGAAAACTCATTTATTTTAGGAAATTTGGTGCTCTTCACAACAACCATATACAAATTAAATTGACTATTTCATGTTTTCATAATAAACTCTTAATATTTATGTTAAAGTTGTAATGCAAAATCGAATGATTACCACACTCAAATATAGTCATGCACATTAAACACATTAATATTGCTTACTATAAATACAAAAAGATAGAAATCACTTCAGTAATGTTTTCTCCACCCATCCTCCAACCTAGCTAATTTGGTTCCCAACCCATGCACTAAAATTAAGAAAAAGATAAAGTACTAAAATTAATGTGTTTCAAAAGATTTCTCAAGATAAGGGTGGTCTGAGTAATCTCCTTCAAGGATATGGAACTCGGATTGTATTGGATCAAGGCATAGGGTGGAACCAAATGTATTTTTGTCGGGTTATAGATACTTGAATGGAATTAGATAAATTCCAAATCCTTACCCTTCCATCTATTTCCCATTAAATTCATAAAAATGTAAAAAAACATAATAAAACTCATGTATCAAATTACACTAAGTGATTTTCTCAATGTGAATAAGAAAAATATAAGGAAAGGTAAATGAATTCATAAACATATACTAAACTCTATAAAATTTCTCTAGTCTAGTATGTTGCAAATGTAATAGTTATATCTTCCTTTTATCATGGAAAAACTTCCTTTTATCATGGAAAAAATGTTTTGAGTGTGTTTTTGATTTATTTGCAAGTATACCAGATGTATTGGATTCTTTACAATTAAATTTAATAATTCTTAGGAGTATTCTCTAATAGATTTTCCATTTTTGTTTCTTCATTAACACACCCATGACTTCATAGCTGAAATCATGGAGCCCCTTTTCCTTTCTCAAGGTAGTTACAATTGGTGTTCAAATTCATCTTTTATCTTTCATGAAATTCATTTTCTTTGTGCACTAATTTTTTTGATGTGTCTACTTGCATTCTTGTTTCCTTTTCACTTTTTGCGGCACTTATAATTACATTATTATGCTCCCATGAAGTTTTTCCATTTCTTCATCATTTAAGAATAAAATTATATAGTCTCCAATGACATCTAAGTTTTTTTATGGAAAATGTATTTCATCATGTAACACACACAATATATTGTGTAATCTCTAATGGCATTTTATTTGAGTTCACAGCCCCATAAAAAATTTTCCGCTATTATGTGGCATTACTATAGACCTTGACATTAACATTAGAGCCCCACAACATTGTGTTGTACCTTTAAACACTTAATTAATCATGCCAAGATCCATTCTCTAATACATGGTGACATCATGATTTTGGAAGTGTTGTAATGCTTTGCAAAATTAAAATTCATCGAATCACACACATTTTAGTTCCTTTCTATAGTGGCCTACGATAAACTACATACAACTTGAATAATTTACATCATTTCTTAAGGGATATTTTCTATCTCGTGGTTTTCCACATATTTTTAATCTTGGTTGTAAGTATATTTTTCATGATACATCACCCACTTGGTCATATCTAATACATAACAATTAAGGCATTAGTCATATGTTTAAGGACTAAGAAATAAATAGTTGAAAATATTCTAAAAGGATATTATGCATATCCCGACACATGATCATGTCATCCACACCAAAAACAATAAGAACTACCAAGATTATGTTAAACTCGCATGTAGAGTAGGCAAGTGAAATGTGCACTAGTATAGTGTACATTACTATAATCTTGATGATATTTAATTTATTCCACATAATAACAACTAAGTGTATTAAGTATGTGTGAGGGAAATTGAGAAGGATGTGGGTGACCCTAAGGATGCACATTTATACCAAAAACATATACCATATAAAGAGGAATATGAATGAATGAACAAGTCCCAAGGTGAAAATGATAGCACAAAATCATCATGAAAATCAAGAAGACTACGTCCTACAAAACATAGTGCCGAGAAACTAAAAGAGTACTTTTTCCACCATATGAAAAAAATATGACCATAAAAGTCAATGGAACTATAATTTCTAACATAATAGTGCAGAGAACTAATTTTTTAATCATTTAATCTAGATATTGCCAAGTCGGTGACATGAGAATTCAAATAATTCTCCTTTTGCATACCATGTCATCCAAGATTACTTCGAGCACTATCAAAATTTAATGGAGGTCTTTTGAATTTTATCAGGATTATTGGGAATGTTGAACACTTATAGATCACCCATTTTACATTAAATTTGATTGGAAAATGTGATCATTACTCACTTAATTAGTCATATGAACATAATGATGGACCGTAACCACTTAAGGCTTGAATCTGTTATGTGACTTGGGTTTTCCTATAAATACCCAATTAATAGATATTGTAAAGATCCTTGAATTTAGAATAGAGAATATTATAATATTTCATTTGAATTTTCTTTTATCTCCCTTAACTATCTAAGCCCGACCTAAGTTTTACAACTCCTAAATGAAAAAGCATCTAGTTTTATTCTTATTACTTGTATTTTATTTCACTCCAGAAACTATAGGAGTTAAAGTTTACTTCCTATTTATCTAATGGTATTCTTTCCCTCTTGTTTTAATAGTTGATTCCCTCATACTCTTGCACTCTCCAATGACTTGCTAGAGTGAATACTAATCTAATCACATGCATGGTTATTGCATTTTGGTGTTCAAACAGATGGGAGATTTTTTCAAATGTCTTGCAAAATTATTTTTATTTCTTTCCTACCATACTCACTCTTTTGCACTTTTTCACAACCCTATTAGATTATATTAGTATAGGACAAATCTTATATATATTTTTATCAATATTAATCTTAAGTGATTACAAGTGAAATTCATATTTGAATATGTATATATGCATTTGCACATTGATAAGCTATGAAGTGTTCTCTAATCAATTTATTTTTCTCTGTATAATGTAAACTAATGAGTCCCCTAAATGATTCTTAAGCCATTATTTTCCATTGTATACATAATAACCCTTAAATAAACAACCAACATCAAGCCTTTGAGATATTCTTAGAAAATAATTTTGCCACAAATAAATAGTGAGAGTTAACCTTGGAAATACCTATGTAATATTGTGTGTGCTTCCTCTCAAGAGAAGTAACATCCTATGGCTTGCATAATACTACCTAGAGTTTCCTTCACTTTCTCACCCACCCCTTTCAGCCCTGACACATTTTGGTATTTGAGGAGGAATGTTTATTTTGTGGAACTATGGATTAACAATGTATTTTCCAACAAGAAAAATCCCTTGATCCTAAGGCCAACTATAACTCTTCACCCATAAAAGTGAGTGAATTTTCCCTAGTCATATAAAATAGGACCTAGGGAATCAAAGTTATATGTATGTAAAATATAATGGAAGACATGAAACGTGTCAAAGGTAAACTTATCCTACACATGTTATCCCAAATACATTAACAAAGGGTGTATTTAAATGGAATGAAAAGGATACTCATGCTAATGAGGCCATCTACAAGGAAAATAATGAAGTTACCCCTTTCCTCCTCATAGTGACAATATTTGGTAAAAATGTAAATCATAATGGTAGATTAAATCCATTATATAATGTTATTTCATATGGTGTGTGCTAAAAACTCACACTATCCCATATAAAATCTAACAAATGAGTTTTATAGCTTGATAATTCAAAGGCTAATGTTGTAGGAGAGTTTAAAGGAATTCATTTATAGCTATAATTTGAGTCCCAAATCTAGAAATTTATAGACATCCAAGTGGTTAAAATTTCATAGGTTTACATAATTCTCTTGAGTTGGTATTAGTATAATATATATATGGCTACTGATTTATCCCACTTTTGGTTACCTTGGAAATTCATGTCCAAAAACCAAAAATGAAATACATGGTTATAAAATATAGTAATAATAATAAATGGGTACAAGTTACATCCATGCAAACTAGGGTATATACCCTCTTTTTCAAGGGTCTTGGTTAAACATGCCATGACTAAGAAAATGTGAGAGTCTCATAGAAATTTTATGTTGACATGACCAATCCCAACAAGGTTTTGTCATTGAGGGAAATGATCATTAACTTGCATGGGAATATGCACTTGGAAGAATACTAGTTATATCTCCCATACACCAAGAATGTGATAAAATACAAAGATTTAGTAAATTAGGTTTATATTTCACAATAGATTGTGATGTTAAGTCATTGTAGATGTTTGGGGATTATAAACTTATAGTGAAGCATGTTCAAAGAAAATATGAGTGCAATAATCGATATTTAAAATGGAATAAGTATTATGTTTGGGATTTTGATTAAAGATTTTGAACCATTTAATATTAGGGATTTTTCCCATATAGAGATTTCTTATGCATATTTATTGGCCTCCATGATCACAAGTCTTTATCCACTTGCAGAGACCCAAATGATAATATTTTCTCTACATAATCAACCTCCTTAGTTATAGAAGATTCCCTCAAATTTTAAGTTTTTATGATTGAAAAATACATGAGTTATTAAGTAATGATAGTGAATTTGAGGTATAAATTATTGAAAACTAAGAATGATCAAATTAATAAGAAGATTGAATGGAACTAAATGGTATTACTAATATAAAACTAATAAGAGACATAGTGGAATGGTATAATTGTAGAAGTTTTAAGAGAAAAAATCATTCAAAGTGGTCCATAGACTCGCATATGATATGAAGCATCATTTCCACTATAAACCAAAATATGAAAGAAATACCCTATCTTGTGAACATTGGTTTGGATTGTTTGGGTCAAGAGAGAGAAATTTTAGTTTCATTACTCAAGAAGTGTAAAGATGTTTTGGCCTAGGGATTAAAATATTTGAAAGTAATCAACCTTGATATCATGACTCAAATTTTCCTTTTAGAGTTACATTTTAAACCATTTAGATAGTGCCAAATACCTATAAAACCAATTTTAGAATTGGCTATTCCCAAAGAAGTAAAAAAATTATTTTTGATGAGAACCATATTTCTAGTTAGGAACTCCTTGTGTGGATGGATAGTTTAGTTCATATTAGGAAAAAGAATAGAAAAATAAGACTATGTAGACTTCAAGAACCTCAATAGAGCCTTAAAGAATGATATTTACCTAGGACTTTCACTAGATTTTTTTTTACATTATGAAAAGAAACAAGGTGATGTATTTACTAGATATATTATTAGGATATAACTAGATCTTATTAAATATGGAAGACACTAAAAAATAAATTTACCACCAACCGGGGCACATTTGCATACAAGAAAATGTTGTTTGGAATAAAAACACAGGGAGTGAATTTTCAAAGAGTTGTGGGTGTTTCCTTTTAAGGAATAGTGGGAAAATGTATTATTATTTATATGTATGATCTAACTATGTTTTAAAAATGTAAGTCTCACTACAAGCATCACCTTAAGGATAGCTTAGATAGATACCTCAAACATGTCATATCCATAAATCCAAAGTGATTCAGAGAATCCTAAAGGGTTAAACATTTTATGTTTTATAAGTGCGAGTTGTTGTAGGAGAGTGTGTGGTAGTTGGTAGGAGTGTGTAGTCATAGAATTCAAATTTAGGATTGTAATGGTGTGTTTTCAGTTTTCCTTCAAAACTTTAAATTTGAAAATTTTAATTTGTAAATGCAATTTGAGGGATTTTCTGAAGTTGTGGCATAATTTAAAGATTAATGAGGGAATATAGTATCCTTAAAAAGTTTTTTAATGTGTCTATAAGGAATCTCAATTCCTCATTTGTCGTGTATTGAGACATCCTGGTCAAATGCTAGAATGAAGACAAATTTGGGAACATGAAGAGTCATGAGAGACAAAAGGCCAAAGGGTATGCCAAGGTGAGGAAGATGAAAGGTCAAGAGGAATGGGGAGAGTCATTATAAGAGTATAAAAATCTATTTATGCTTTTGTGTACAGACTAAGATGTTAGAGAAGCAAGAGAAATAAGAGAGTAGCAAGAGAAGCAACTAAGAAGCGGTATAGCAAGAAATGAAGAAGAAAATTCAATAAACAATACTTTTTATATGTTGAGGCATCTAATGTGAGTGTGTTTGATGTGTTCTTGCATGAATAATTTTTTCTAAGTTCATTATTTTGCTAGCTGATTATGATAGACCCCGTTTTAGAGCATTCACATGCATGCACAACTAATAAAAAAGGAATAAATTCATTGATTTAGTTGCGTTAATGTATGAAATTGATATGGGATATGTATAAATTTGGCATAATCCTATAAAATTTAGCAACAATTTTGAAACACCATATAATTCAAAATATGCATTTTTAGTGCTCTCAACATGGTAAAACCCCACCCAAGTTTTCAAGAGAAAATTTGCATTTTTGGGAAAACAAACTAGAAAAAATGCATGAAATTTTGTAGGAAGGTGTATTTTTATGTTAGATATCTTATTTTATAAGTTTTATGTGTCTTTTGTACTTATAGGTATCTCAAAACCCAAAACACAAATGTAGGCCTATAAGTAACCATTTTTGAAGGGTTTATGAATACGAAAAAGTGTATAAATTTTAAATGAATGATTAAAATGAGATACAAATTTTAAGGCATGCTTAACATGTTTTTAGGATATGTTAAATTTTATTTCAAGGTTTATAGTCATCTAAAAATATATTTATGATCAAAATCAATCAAGTTGTCTTATTTCGACCTCGTTGTGGACTATCATGAATAAATTGAGTTAGGATCTATGTTTGAGGGTTGTATTGGTTGGAAAATTATATAAAATAGACTTATATGATTATTTTAAATTTTGGTGAAGAGAATTTTTAGGGAAGAACTTAAATCACACATGTAAAAATGGGTGAAATTCTGAGTCAAGAAGCCTCTTTGTTCAAAATTAAGTATTGAAGGATTGTCATAAACCCATCCCCATATAGGGACCTGTATAGGATCATATTTAATTGGAATGGTTCTATAAATACCCTAAATCGTTAGTTGAGAAGGGTGGATATCTAAATTTAGTATAAGGCTACTTATTGGGGTCAAGAAAACTTGTAAGGAAAGCATATCAAATTAGCCTTCCATTGTGAGTTAGAAGAGTTGTCATCAAAATTTTGGTATCATAATGTACCCCTAAGTACACCTCTATAAAAAGTGGTACCTGAGCATGAAGATATTTAGCAAAGGAGGTCGATTATGCTAACAAGATTTGTGGAAGTGTGTGATGAATGTTTCGACAAGTTATAAACAACAAGAAGGTAGATAGAAAGTGGAAGAGAATGTTAATAGAGCTTATGATGAAGATGAGAGAACTCATGAAAGATCAAGTTTCAGATATAAATAAGGAGCAAGTTATGAGAATAAGATCTTGTTGAAAAACAAAGAAGAGTATAAAGAATCTTGGTGGGTCAAAGCAAATAGTGGAAAGGAATTTTGTAAGAGGCTCAAGAAGAAAGAATTCATAGTGAAAAATACTAAGAGAATCTCATTTTGGAAAAATGAAAAGAAGTATATAGGATAGGTTGATGATAGAGATTCCATATAAGGACCATAAATTGCAATTGGTTTGCAAGAGGGCCAATTTAAGGAGATAATGAGTTTGTCGAAAGGGTTAGATAAGAGGATAAAATAACAAGAAGATAAATTAAATAAGGTAAAATATTTTATCCCTAAATAATAGCTCGCAAAGATGAGGAAAAAGTTAGTGAGAATAGCTATTCTTCTAGAAGAAGAGTTGGAAGAAGATATGGGTGAAGGGTATGAAGATGAGGAAGATACCCTAATGGAGGTAGATGATGAATGGGATAGTAAAGAGGACTATGAAAAAGAGTATAGTGAAGAAGAGGTATATTTATGCTACCCTAAATAATGTGAGATGATTGGACAATATGATCGTGGTGGTTGTAGATAATGAATATAATACATGTGAAACAACATGACATTATAAAAGTGAAGTGATGGAACAAGACAACATACATGAAGAAAATTTTTTATTAGGAGTACACAAGGATAAGAATAAACCATAGTTGAAGGTCCCATATTTGATGAAGGAAAAATAGATATGGATAACCTCATGTTAGATGAAGAGTTTAAAGTTATTGAGGAAATGTTTTATCCTTGTGATGAAACATTAATCTAGATTGCAGGTATACAAGGAACATACTCAAAGGAGGAGATGAAGATAAATGAAGAATTCTTCATGTTAGAGAATAGGTTTATGAAATAACTATCTTTTAGTAGGAGCAAGGAAGAAGGCCTCATCATAAAATGTTTGATGTTTCATATGATGATTTTGTATTGCATGTAAAGAGGTAGATGAGATGGTTGGGAAGTCATGTGTGAAGGAGGAGTATGAATACAATGAAAGCAAGGAAATAATATGGAAGAGTAGCCTTGATAAAATAAAGGAAGAGGTTGAAAAGGAGTATGAATAAGCTGATGTTTTCCTTAACTTGTTTGTTTCTGTTTAGGTGATGCAAGAGCATCATAGGTGCTCATACATTTAGAAAGTCTAGGTATATTGTCAAGGACATTTTCCCTCCATAATGGAGTTGTACAAGTTCAAATATGCATGTAATAATTGTAGTAAGTGATTAGTAGGCCTGGTAAAGGGGTAAATTTTTCTAGTAAAGGTGAATTGGCCTAAATAAATCCATATAGGCTATGTAGGGAGATAATATTTGTTGGAAAATGTGTGTCATAGGTTGTTTTAGCTTGATTCTAAGTTGAGAATCTTGTTGAGCAATAATAGTGTTAGTTGCACTATTCTAGGGTGTTAGCTTTCAGTCTCATGGTAAGAAGACTATCTATTTGATAGGAGTTTGTACATGAGAAAGAGATAGATATGATGATGTACATAATTCTTAAACCATAATTGAAGGAAGATGATTGAATTCTTGTAGGAATTGATATTAATTTTACATGTATTTACAAGTAGATAGGATCGTGTATTTTGATCCCTCTCGTGCCAAGAGCATGAATATGGATAGTAAACATAGAATAAGTTTCATGGAAATGTGAATAGTGAAAAAGAGGCCAGAGACCTGAAGATTCTTAGGAAAGTTTTATAGCTCATGAAGTTAGTCACAGTCACCTATAGAGCTAATTTCTTCCTCTCGAGCCCTAACTAGGGCATCACACCATTTGAAATCTATCCATCCAAAACCTATGAAAATTTGAGGAGATTATTATATGTATGAATCCTAAAATTGTGCCAAATATCAAAGTCTAACTCACACGTGTGAAGGTAGTATGGATGGATGTGTTGATTAGTTGTGATAGTGCCTAGAATTGGGGTAATTAGAGGTGCAATATAAGTGTTACTCATTGAGTAAAGGATCTAAATTCATGATCATCTTAAAGGTATAATAGAGGTAGTCACATCAAGTTTTAGGAGAAATTATTATTCAAAGTCTCATTTGTTACAATTATTGGTGCTAAAAGGCATAATTAGCCTTTGATAATGGTTTATAATCTCTACTTCCGTACAAAGAACCTAGTCAAGCATTTTAGGTATGTATGAAAATAAAATCATGGACATATGAATCACTAACTTTTTTGGAAGATTGTATATTTAGTTCTATATATCTGAACATTTATACAAAAGGAGGGCTAGTAGTCTCATAAAGCTAATCTTGAGATCTATGTTAGTTGGTAATGTAATGATTGAAGTGATTGTCTAATCACCTTAGCTATGGTGAAACAAGGAGTTTCAGACCAATTTAAGGTGCCAAGAACCATAGTAAAGAGATCAAGTATAATAGAACTAAGACAATACTCCTTATCAACCAAGACTATGCATGCTTGAATGAGGTTGTTAGATGAAGTGTCCATAGAGGACAATCAAAGGATATATAGAGGATTAAGATAAGAATATGGAGTAGGGATAATGACAATTTCCTTTCTGGAGTTCTAAAGTTGTTAGCTTGTTTGGGAAAGGGCCCATACATTTCTTAACAAACTACTTTTGATGAGATATAAGTCGAGTGCTTAGGGTGAGTATATGACATGACCTTCAAAGGAGGAACATAAGAGATGAATAACAAGAATATGTTCTCAAAACTTAGTGTATACCATCAAGCTTAAAGAACCTAGATTGGACAAGATAAGCCAAATAAGCATGACTATGAATAAGTGACAATTTAGTTTCTAAGAAAACATTGCCGCTTTAAGAACTTGATCCTCTACACTAGTAGGTAAGAAGAATTCCAAGAGAAGATATGAGCATGGCTCAAAAGAATATGTTCACCTATATGAGAAGATAACTGATGAAGATAACCATGTTGCAATAGATGTGAAGTCAATGGAGAGAAACTACACAAGAAAGCTCATGATAGATCAAATAGAAGAAGAAAAAAATCCCCTGCCTCGTGGAGAAGATGAACTTGATGATGAAAGAGAGTTATTATGGTAGGAAATTATGCAGGGACCTAATGAATTAGATCTGTTTAGAGATGAGGAAGATCACAAGCAAGTTGAATTTGAACTTATGAAGATCTTAAATGGTGATAGATATTTTAAAGAAGGTGAAAATTAAATTGATCCAATTAAAATAAAGCCATGAGAAGATGAGACTAAGTAATAACCTAATCTTATGATGCATCTGAGAAGAGAAGATAGAGAAAAGGAGAAAGATTTAGAAATATTTAGAAAGATTCAAGCAAGATGAATAACAAATAGGAAAATCGAAGTTGAGAAATCGAATAAATTTATGTAGAAGTCATTATAGGTAAAACTTAGTAAGAGAAGAATAAAAACAATTCAAAGAAGAAGAGAAATTGAAAAATGAGAAAGAGGAAGACTCATTTGAGTTGGAGCTCAAACTCTCCCACTTAAGGAATATGATGTAGGAGCATCCTAGATGGTTCAACTTTTTTATGTTTTCTAAGTGTGAGTAGGTGTAGAAGAGTTTTTATAGTTGTTAGGATTTCGTAGTCATCGAATTAAAATTTAGGCTTTTAATGGTGTGTTTTTCAGTTGTCCATCCAAAACTATAAATTTGAAAATTTGAAATTGTAGAGACAATTTGAGGGATTTTATTAATTTTTGGTGCAATGTAAATATATAGAAGGGAATATAGAATTCCTAGGAAGTTGGTGCATGTTTTTATAGGACTCTTAATTCCTCATTTTTCATGTATTGAGACATTTTGTTCAACTTCTATAATGAAGACAAAATTGGGAATATGAAGATTCATGAGAGACAAAACGCTAAAGGGTACACCAAGGTGGGAAAGATAGTGTAGGCTTTATTTTAGGCACTCTCTCTCCTTGACCTCTTGGAATGTTAGATTAGGATTAGATAGTTATGCTTGAATTAGGAGTAGCTCATGGAAGGAAATTTATGAGCAAGAGCCAACTTTCTCTGGAGGTTAATCTCAAGCCCTCAAGTCCCAAAACTTGAGAGATAACCCAATGTTACCTAGAAGTAGGGATCCATAACCAAAAATACTAGGTGCTACTTTTTGGAGATAACATGACCCATTTCATTTCTTCATTTTTATGTGTCATTCACCTTTCATGCTCTGTTGCCTAAAAAATCTGGTTCATTAAATGAATACAAAAACTCCAGACTTTTATTTTGCCATATTCGTCTTGATTTCATGTTTTTCAATGCACTCACCAGAAAATATTAATTAGTGGATACCTAAAAATAGATTTCTTATCTTTCTATGATTTCCAACGTGATCAAGATGAGAAAGCCATTTTTCTTCTTTGATATTTAATTCTACCTTGAAATCAGGAACCCCATAAATAAGTATAACAATATTTTCACAAAGTTAATGAACATTAAATGTAGATAGTTAGAACTGTAGATTCCTTTATTCTTCGTGGAGCTTAATTTGTATGCTCAGCCACAATCACCGAAATATTGAATCACCATCAATTTTGGAGAACAAAATCTCACTTTTCCATGTTTAACTCCATTTGATTGTCCTCAAGCCCTGTCTAGTTCATATTTACTCAATCTGCGACTTTTATAAACTTCTTTGACATTTTCCTTTATATGACAAAATTTCTCCTTTCTTGGCAATTTTTTTAGTCATCCATGGATTTTCTTTGCTTCTGATGGATTTTACCATGTTATGCAACTTTCCACCTTGTTTTTGCCTTCTCGCGGCTTTATCCCATGTATATAGCTATTTTCTTTTATGTGCGGCTTCTATAGTTTCGGTAGCTATCTCTAGTCCTTCACATTTTTATAATTCTCTGCATATTTTTTGGTTCTTCGCAAATTCCTCTGAAATTCCCTTACTTAAGTGGATTTTCCTTTAGACTATCCTTTCTTGTGCGCTTCTCTCACATATGCGGCTCATCCTTTGGCTTCTTTTTGCTTTGCGGCTGCATTCCTTTACCTTCGGCCTTCACTAAGCTTCTCTAGCTTCTTCTAGAGTTCTATGGCTTCCTACAAACTTTGGAGGATTTCTTCTCATATATGTGACTTGCAAAAAGATGATTAAGCCCCTTAGAATGTATCCTTGACCATCTTGAAGCCTTTGTGAACTAACACTACCAATCAACCTTCATCTTTCTCACTTTCTCACTTTACCAATTAATGCTTCTTCCATCAATTTTTCTTGACATAAATGACAACACATATAATAATGACAAAGGTTCAACATTACTTTGAATTTATCCTACTTTCCTCAAGTACCCAAACTCTGAATTCTATTGGATCATCAATAGAATCCATCTCAAATCTTGTAACTCTGCATCATGCATCATTCACACTCTTAGATCATCCACATGAGGGAACTCTTGACTAAAGACTCCATACTATAAGCCTTGAAATAATGACCGTCATTACACATCTGACTAGAGGTCTCAAGAAGGTTATACCTCACTTGCAAGATTACTAAAAGTAAATGATGGATAACTCTTGCACGCTTTTAAGGAACTTAGAACCTTTTGATCATAAAATTATACTGAGACTACTTCTAGAGAACAATTTTGCTTCATATATCCGTACACATGAATTTTAATCAACTTGTGACCATTGAGTCATCACAATGTACACTCACTTGAACTTGAGATACTAACTTCAATTCCTTACAAACTTTGAGTAACACAAACACACATATCGTTAACCTTTTGAGGAAAAAAATTCTATTCATTCCTACTTTTATATTTGGCAATGCCTTAGAACTTACAACAGCTTCAAGACTCACAAGAATCCTAACTCCCCTAGGAGTATGCATTTGTTTACTTTGACAAACCATGAGTGAAGAACTTGATGCCACATCATCTCCTCTTAGAATAAGTGTTACATTTGAAATCAAGATCATCTTAACTTCCTTTGTCAAAACTATCTTCATTAATTCATGAAAAATCACCTCGTAAACAACTTATTAATCATTTACAATCCATACCACATATCAACTTCATATTGAGAATCAACCTTTGAATGACTGATTTATAATAGACACAAATACCATCATGACTTCACTATGGAGACCACTATGATGAATTAATCCTCAAACCAAAAATACTCTTACACTTTTACTCCAAAATGAATGTGTTAGACCAAGAGGACAATTTGAGACACATTTCATTCATAATACATACTCCAATGAACTCATATATAGACTTGGAATCACACCATGGATTCTCATGAAACTGAAAACTCACTCAGAAGTTTACGGACTTATGACAACATCTTTTGAGGATTCACGGATCTTTGATACACAAATATTGTCAACTTCACAGGGCTTAGACTATTAAGAAATATTGATTGTGATAGACCTTATAAACAATGAAGACTCATAACCACGAATAGCTCACTGACATAGGCTTGATCATTACTCAATAGGTCATCACATAAATTTAACAACTTCATACTTAGACCAACAATCCTTTAACAACATAGACTTACTCATAAGAAAGTCATGATTTGTACCTTAAATATCAATAACTAGACATAATAGACACCAACAATAACAACATATACTTGAAGACATGACTCTTTTGATGATACTTAGTAACACATTTGAATTTTAATAGAAGACATACCTTTAAATTTTTCATCTCTCATCAAATGATGACCCTATGAAGCCAAATGGAGACATCTGTGAAGTCCAAATTCACCTAGTAAGGTAGAATATTCATGCCCACATGGGACATGATACCAAGATCCTTCATCAACTCTCTTAACTTACATACATTTTTCTTCTTTGTTACTCTTCTTGAGATCTTCATGAGTAGAAAAAAATAACTCCTGAGGTTCAACAACTACAAAAATATTTCTATGAGTAGTGGATTCACCATGATAGAGTACGAAGCTTTATGACAATCTGCTTCCTTCTTGACATGAGTAGATCTCTTCCTTTTCTTTTTCAATATGATCGACTTAACTCCATCCTTTCTCTGGTATGTGTCCACCTTCACCTTACAATACTTTACAATTTTACCAACATTATTACACTTGAAACAAACAGAATAAGTCTTACCTCTAGAAGCTTCATGTCCTTTTTAGACCCCTTTTTATGATAATATCTAGCTATATGTCCAATTTGATTTCAACTATAGCACACAACTCCATGCTTATTTTCATTTCTCTAAATATGATTAGGAAGCTCTTGATGAAAAAACTTGGCAATATGACCTTTCTTATGGAAATTATAACATGTAATATATCTTAACTGATACGAATGATTATGCCAATCATTTCTCCATGGAAATGCATTCTTAACAGATCTCCTACATTCCCTAGCTCTATGAACAAAAGTATTGCAAGAATAAAAAACACCATTGAACTTACTTGTATACTTCATTGCATTGGGCTGCCTGATAACCTTCTTGAGATCTTTAACATCCTTCATAGCTTTAACAACATCACTAGGTCAAAATTTTTCCACTTCATGCTTCTCTAAATGCTCTTATTTGTAGCCTAAACCAGATTTGTCATTTGTAGCTCTTTGGTTATCCAAAGCATGTCATTAGTCTTGTGTACTTTTCTCCATCTTCGCATAGGATCTTAACCTATTGTGTACCTTCTCTAACTCTGATTTTAAGGATCTCAACTCATCTTCATACCTGCTGTAATCTTATTCTTTGTTCTTTAGGGTTTTAGACATACTCTTCACTTGTGACTCCAAGACCTAAATGGATTGACCATACTCTTCTACCATGTAACTCATTTATTCTTGCAAAATCTTAATAATTGATTCTACAACATCATATTTATTTCGAGGCCTGCTTTAACATCTTATGGTTTACCCATAGCTTTGTGCTTCAAGAAGATATCCTTCAAGTGATTAAAATTATCAAAAAGGACCTACTCTGATACCAATTGTTGGAATCACAATGAACTAAGAGAGGGGTTAACCAGTCCTTACAAAACTTTAATCAGTTTCATATTTTCTTACTTAAACCATAAACCACTCATTAATGTGTGCATAAAATTCAATAAAATTAACAAAACCATGAAAGAAACACCATAACATAAGATATAAGTGGAAAAACCTCAAGGGGAAGAAAACCCACTAATTGTTTTTGATATTACACACAACAAAGATTCAAGTGCTTATTACACATCAAAATATAATTTTTTAGTGAGGCACCAACCCCACAAGGAGCACCAACCCATAAATCCTTATTGATATTACTCACAACAAGAGACGTGCATGAATATAACTCATCACAAAAAAATTAGATAAGAACATCACTTGAAGATATTCTATAACAACTCATTTCATGGTGATCAAAAGATTCAGCTCCAAACTCCTTCAAACCCTCATTCACCTAGCTCACTCTTTCTTCTTCTTTCATGGACTTCTTATGCTTCAAAACCTTGCACACACACTCTAAAAAAATACTCAACCTTTAACACACTTCCTCAAATCTCAAATCATGTAATCATACCTATTACACACTTCTACTTGGGTCACAAATTTCCCTCTTAGAGCACTAGTTCAAAAATGAACTCAAAACATCACTTTTATATACCTCTCTTCTTTTTTAACACAAGCTAGGTTGGTCCTAATTAATGATCTCAACCATTAAAATGCAAAAATATAACCAAACACTTATAAGCAATCATTAATTGGACCCATGTAGGTCAGTCATTCCCAAATGCACCAAACAAATACAAAACTAACTCAAAAACACATCATCTAGATGAGATAAAACCCTAAACACCAAAACCATGATTAGTCAAGCTCCAAAATTCATCATTTTGGTACCAAAATTTGCACCACCTTGTGAGACAAGTATGATTGAAAAATTGGGTTGGATGCTTAGAGAATTACAGACCAAAGATTTAGTCATTTATAGCCGGGACATATATGACAGACTCTTTGAGACTTGACTTGGGAGAGATTGGATTACACTCACAAAGGGGATGACCTTCCCTCATAATTTAGGTTCTTCCTTTAACCAGGTGAGAGGACCCATTTTGTAACTTGTAATTGTGAGAAAGGTGGATGAAATTGCAATCTCTAAGCTTTCTCTTGGAAATATGAAGGATAGTCTTGAATAAACACAATCAATGCAAGCATCATTTAACTCTCATGAGTTGTCACACTAAATAATGCAGATGTCTTTCAAAATAGGACTTGGGTCACTCTAGACAATGTAGATCTTAGCTTGCTTCTGCATATTTATGGAAAGGGAGGGTAGAGATAGTAAATTCCCTTGACAAATGATTATAAGCATGGAAAACATGGGTAATTTAGAAGGATTTAATAGTTTTAGGTTGTAATTTTTGTGTATGAATGGGAGATTAAAGAAAGATAAATTTGATTATACAAGTTTCTCAAGAAAACCTTACAAATGTTTGGAAATTTCCTCAAGGAAGGAGGTACACATCACACAACTAGTAGTGGCCCTTTAACCAGAAGGTATGCACTCACGGAAGCACAAGAGTACAATATTTCACACAACCTTTGAGAATCTAAACAAAAAGATCATGTTAAAATCTCAATAAAACACTAACAGTTTTTATTCAACTACGCTCAAGATACACTCAAAATCTTACTAATATCTTCTCAACCAAACAAAGGCAATATGAATTTAAAATTGTTTATCACACCACAGAAAGAAAGATCTATCTACAAAGGCAATTACAATTGTCAAAATGCCACTAATTAAGACAAGATTTAGTGTAATTCAAAGAAACTATCAACATAAGATTGCAACATGGAAGGAAAGTAGTTGATTCAAAGTATTTTACCTTAAAAACAAAGACAAAATTTCTCAGGAGAAAATACACAGTTAATTTCAAGAAATTCAAATTTCGCAGTAAGGGGCCATAAAGCCTATGGCCTCAATGCTTTCCAATGATGGTACACTTGAAATAATCTTGGTATGAGAAGGTTTGGACAAAGTAAAAATAACTCACTGGTCTCTTAGTTAGATTCAAGTTCTTCAAGAAAAGTACAATCGGTTTTGCTTATGTTTTCTCTAAGAATTTAGAAAAATTTAACCCCCTCTCATATGAGAACATTCCTCTCGTATATATACAATTATCTCTCTCTCTCTCTCTCTCTCTCTCTCTCTCTCTCTCTCTCTCTCTCTCTCTCTCTCACCTTTTCCCATTCCTCCCCCAAAAAAAAAAATTGAATCTTCTCACAATCTAATCTACTATCATTCCTTTGAAAATACTTTACTTTCGTGATGTCATGTGGAGGGATTACAAATGATTTGTATTTTTTCACTATCTTAGAATGATTGGGATGCCATGTCATCCTTTAGTATCATTTGTTTAATTATTTCTTTTTTAGGAAGGTCGAGATAATTTTTAATGATTTTTGAGCACCTCCAAATGGTTTGATTTGATATTTAATCATTCCCACCTTTTGAGAATCTTCCTTGAAACACACACACAATCATTGTCATATATTTTTGAGTTGAATGTTTTCACATGTGTTGTATCATATCAAGCCAAATTCCTCCTTTTTATATGATATTATTTTGTTTCACACTTATCTCCTTTGTACATGTATCACAGACAATCTCAACAATCAACTCATCATGATTGTGCTCAACTTAACTCACCAACTTTATTTTTGCTATAAATTCCCATCACTTCTCTTAAAAATTTTCATCTTTTCTTCTAAGTGTGAATAATCTTGGTGGATTTCTCTATCTACAACATGGCAGGAATGAAATTAGTATCTAGCTTGAAGGAGGTCACCTATGAGGATTTGAATCAAATCTTCAACTTGACAGGCCTCGATGAGGCATTTTTGAGGATGTTATTTGATATTGGCCATTAACCACCCAAGATGTTTTTGTGGCTTTGATTTGAAGGCTCATTAGAATCAATCATGTGTTTTTCGCCTTCCAAATGATGTACTTTCATCTTTTCAGGTGGGAGCATCAAAAGACTCCTAAGGTACTAAAGCAATTCTAGCTCAAGAGTAGGCCATCTGTGAAAGGTGCAATTGACAACATATTCCCTTTCATCTATAATGAAGAGTTCACTATGAAGGAGATTCCTTTATAATATTATTAACTCAAGGAAGAGGTCCAGTATAGACACAATTCCCACTCTTTTTCGCAGGGTGAATGAATTGGAACAACATGTTTCCTCTTTAGAGAAAAGGCCCACAAAATCTCCACCTTCTCAACCTCCTAAAGTGTCACCATCTATTATGTAGAAAGGAAAGGGTGAATCTAGCTCCAAAGCTCCTGCTCAACCAACTTCAAGGACCACTGTACTTGCAATTCTATCCACATCAATTGTTCCTACTCATCCCTCTATCTATAAAGTAAAAGGGAAGAAATCATTTCCCACAGGTGGCTTGGATCTCCTAAATTGGGTCTCTTATTATCGAGAAGAATATGGAATTGATGAGTATCTTGGATGGCCCTAGGATGGATATTGAGGAGCTCATGGCTATGGGGATGTATCACACCTTGGAAGGGGAATTTCTATTTTCACATATGGTTGTTGGGTTAGAGGAGTTTTTTCAAGGAAGAACGGGCTTCGGATAAAATTCCTCCTTTTAGTGAGGATTTTGTGGTGGTGGAAGATGATTAGGTTTCTTTTTCTCTAGTTTTGTTTTGATGTAATTCAAAAAATGTATGTAACATTTCCATGGGTTAGGGCCCTTATAGAACCCCATTTTTCTTTTTCACCAATACGAAAATTCAAAACTGTTACATTAATTCACATGCTTCATAATAGATTTAGAATTATATTAAAGCAACATAAAAGTCTACTATATTGTATCAAGTTACATTCATGCTTGAAATTAACAATTCAAAGTAATGTTCAACTAGTATAAAACAAGAGTATCAATTATGAAAAGATGAGAGTTATTAAGAAAAACAAGCCTAAGCTTGTTCACTTTAGTCAATATGGTCACATCTTCATCTTTGTCACCTTCTTCTTCATTTGGTTATCTTTCTATGTATGCATCATATCTCTGGAATATTTGGATAATGTCATCTTCATCAATTCTAACCTAGAACATGAATATCAACGCTTTCTCTCTGATTATTCCTTCAAATTTTGGCCTTACAACATTACTTTTTCTTATTTTCTTTGACAACTTGGTCATGTGTTGCTCCAAACCAACAAACTTCTGGATAGTATCATAACTAAACATTGGATTCATTGCATCAAGTTTTCCATTAACATTTTGATCAAAGGATTGTAACAGATTCTCAATGCCCCAATCACCATAGGTGACTTTGTTCTCTACCACAAGCTTTCCTAACCACTTATCAAGAGTATCCACGTGCTCTGCTATCTTTTCCCTTTCTGAACGAATAATTTCATCAATTTGTTTGAGAGTTTTCACCCTTAATTTGATATCTCCTTCATAAGTATGTTGTATTCCCCTTTCTTCAAGGGGATAATTTGTTCATCTTCCACTAATTGATCATCTAGTTGAGCTAATGCTTCCATTTTAGGAATAATTCCTTCCTAGTAGTACAAGTCATCTTTACATTTGTTAAGATGGTCATTTGCATCATTGAACAATTCAGTCATTTGTTTATAACATTCTACTGCCTCTTCAATAATATTATTTCCTCTTTCAATCAACTCCTCTTTCCATTTATCCACAACACTAGTCATTTCTCTAGCCCTATCAACCTCTTCTAGAATCTGAGGTGTTATACTAGTAATAACTTCTTTCCCTTCATCTACATACTGTACCTACTTCTATATGTATGAGGATAATGTTCCTTTTAATATCCTTTTAGACACCTTATCATCATCAACTTTATGCAACAAACCCTCAACAACTAATGTGATATCTTGTTTTAACATTTCTCTGGTAGGTTTCCCCAAATGAATGTGTTGAACATCATAATCACCCATTATGACTTCATCCTTTGATTTACCTTGGTGGGGGGTTGTAACTTCTAGAGTTATGAACCCTTGTATGTCTACATGGGTCTTAGTAAGGATTTTTTCCTTTTTTGATGTTATTTTGGGCTTTGGGAAATCTATACTTGTGATGTCTATAACCTCTTCAGAATAACTTTTCTTTTTGCATCTAAAAGAAATCCTCCCACCAATTAGTTGTGAGAGTTTTTCCTACTTTTTCTCCTTGTGATACAAGTTGGGGCTTCTCGAGAAACCCACCAGCTGTTTAGATGATA
Source organism: Taxus wallichiana var. yunnanensis (assembly GCA_018340775.1). Taxonomy (NCBI): domain Eukaryota; kingdom Viridiplantae; phylum Streptophyta; class Pinopsida; order Cupressales; family Taxaceae; genus Taxus; species Taxus wallichiana. Next base: position 572,290,039 of record CM031244.1, read on the forward strand.
CTTTAGGGTCTTACAATAATGACATTTCCTTTGTATCTTCTCCACTACTAAGGTTGGCTCTTTAGATTTATCATGCATTGTTACTATTTCCAATTGCTTCTTTTCATGTCCTTGAATTTTGGACTGACTAGTTGTTTCTTGAGTCATACTATCAATTAATGCCTTTTCCTTTTATTTTTCTTCTATTAGAGTAACAATCATTTCGTAGTTTCTCTTGAGGTTTCTCTAGTTGGAACTGTCACCTTGGATAGTTCCTCTTTCTTTGTACTATCTTCCTCCTTTAAAGGATAATGTTCAAAGAGAGATATCTTCCTGAGTTGGCATATTGGTGAGTTATTGCTTCATCAATTATTCTTCTTGTTGTTCAGTAGACCTGGACCCATCAGCTGATTTTTGACCCTTGTCATCAATTTGCACATTTTATTTATCATCGGTCTCTATTGTTTTAGTGGATTCTTCTGTAGTCCCCACCATATCTTTCTTAATAGGATTTGTACCTTGAAGTGACTCATCACCCTTTATAATCTCTACTTCCTTTGAGAGTGACTCTTAGTAAAGACAATGTTCTCTGCAGATGTTCCACTGTAATTCCTTGAATCATTGATTCATCCTATCATGTAGTTGTTGAAATTTCATTATGTGCCCTTTTCACTTGAACCTATTTTTCAACATTTGATGGCTGGGAAACTTCCTTCATTTGTTCATCAACCTGAGAAACATTCTCACCTTTTACTACATATTTTTTAACTGATACGTAAAAAGGTTTTAATATAGAAATATCTCCAAGTATATATGTGTACATTACCTTAGTTGGGTTTCTCACTTGTTCATGTGAGTAACTGTACTGAGGTAAATCCTGACCCTTGGATTCTATTGCACTAAATTCCTCTGGCCCCTTTTCTCGTCATAGTTTTATTAAACATGTGAATACTATGAGTTATTGGTTCTTAAACTAATTATCTCACCATCTCTTTTGGAGTAAAAATGCAGCTACAAATTCTGAGTTGTATAGGTGGATCAACTTGAATTACTCCTTGATTTGGTGATGGCATTGCTCATTTTTCAAATGTGGCAACCAATTCCTCTTGATCCTTGGTGAGTGGGATTGGATCAATAACTTTAAGCTCTCTATGTCTATGCTTTTTTGATACATGGCCACTTTCCTTCATTGAAATACCAATTTCCTTTACCAAAGGTATTATTATCTTAGTTTTCTTATTAGCTCTCTTAAAGTACTTAAGGTTTGGTGCTTCTCTTTCTTTGGAACTCTGTAATTTGGATTGAAGGTCAGAACTTGCTAAGGCTACCCTTATCATCTTCTCAGTTTTAGATTATCCTAGTAGTATTTCTGTAGGAATTTTAAGTTTGGTTAGACCTACCCCTTTATCTTGTATAGGCATTGCTTGGGTAATAGGGGCATTCTGCATAGATTTCAAAAGCATTTATTTTGTCTTCTATTTCAAGGAAGACATAAAAGTTCCAGTGCCACTAGTGGCAGCAGTCCATTCATCAATAATACCTAAAGTGAGTTTCTTGGTAGGTAGTTGAGGAGATCTTCCTCCTAATGGATCAATCTTATCAGCTCCTTTTAAAAGAGGAAGATCCTCCTTCAAGATTCCAAAATATTTGAAATCATTCAATACTTTTGTATTTTGGATGGAAAAATCCATACCCTTCTTCTGTAACCAGTTCAAGGTCCTTCTCATCACATTAACAATTCTTTCATATGGATTGTCTAATTATTTTTCATCCCAAGCTATGGGAGAAATTGGTTGTGCCTCAATATTTTGATCAATATAGTATTGACTCACTTTCGTTGATCATCTTCTACTCCTTGAGGTACTACAACAATCTTGAAGTCAATAATCTTCCTAAGAGTCATTCTTGAGAAATATCTAAGTTTGACTTCTTCTTCATCTCTGCAATTCATCCAGTAATCCTTAAAGTAAGGTTCATGTTCATATGAACTCCTAAAGCTGAAATAACAACCCATCTAATTTCATATTGGGATCTTGGTTCAAATTTGTCCATTTCAAATCTTTCCATCTCTTCTTCCAACAATCTAGCTTTAGCAATGGAGGGGAAGGAATACCTCCCAATCTTGATAGGAAATTTAATATTGGTCTTATGTTTTCCTGCAATTAATATGTGTATTGGTAAAAATTGCCATGAAATCTCACAGAGGGCCCACTTTTCATCTACATATCTAGGTGATTTACATGGCTACCCATCAAATCCACTAGCTCTAATGTAAGTGAAAAAATAGAGTTGAATGAAGAAGCAACCATACTCTAGTATTACATTCCTAGCTTCTTCGGATATTTTGTACTACTCCCATTCAGGCTTGAAAAGATAGATCACAAGTGCAAAAAAAGCATAATTTACTTTCCTTACATTTCCTTTCCATTTTTCATACATAGTTGGGGATAAAACTCATATACTTTACTATCTTTGAAGTGTGCCTTTTGTGGGAGGCCAGGGAAAAGCTTATGACCTGCAATATTGTAAATTAAGTATGACATCATATAGAACTCAATGTTATCAAGTGGCATCCATGTTGATTTTTGTGGCTAATTCAAAGAGTTGTGTGTGAATTAATGTAGCTATGAGTGTTTCCCAACAAATAATTCATTTTCTCTCTAAGATAACCCATATATATGGACACATCCACTTTTGAAATCAATAGTTGTGTCCAAGCCATCCATTCTACTTAATAACACAATTATGTCTTCCAATTCCTCCAAAAATTTTGATTTGACCAATCTTTTAGGAATTCTTGTGGTAGCCTTTCTATCTGACAACAACCATTTAGTATTCATGATTCTGGCATAGTCTTTCTTTTTGGCCTCATAATCATTAAGGGATGAATCTATGCTTATGGTTACTGGTCTTGTAATTTTCGGTAGCCCAAACATTAATCTAAATGCTTTAGGTGTTAGGGTTAATACTCCTTTACCACTTCCATCCAAGACTTCCCTTTTATTGGATCATATTTCTTAGCACAAATCCTTACGTGTTCGGGAAATGCATCAAGGGGGAAAAGTAGCAGCTAGGGCAATGTGTCTCTCCGCAATGGCTGCCATGAATTCACTTTTATTGGGATCATGGAGCCTTTGCGTAGAAAATCATCCAAATCGACGTTTAACAAATTATGTCTGTGATTTTATCCATATATTTGGTAATATTGGAGGTAACGTGGAATCCTAATTCCATAGGCTGAATTCTGTATGCTCTTAAATTTCCCCTCTTATATCCTTACAACTCGTAAATCAAATGCAAAGAATATGAATGTAATGTAAGAAATTACCCAGTTCTTGTGTAAACTCTGTGAAATTATCCACTACTTACACAACTCGAGTTCTCTAGTTCAATGCTACTACTTCACAATCAATATTTCTTCACTTTCTCGTGAATCAACACCGATAGGGCATCCAAATCTCTACATACAAGGGTAACAATTTGAAATGTTTGAAAAACTTTTTGAAAAGTCTACATTGATTCGTGCAAGACACATTAATGGTGGTAGCCATAAATGCATTAAATCCTAGTCATAAAACTTCCCCCCTTTGTTTGAATGCGGACCATCCACGTGGCTCTATCTAGGGATTTGCGGGATTAGGGAGTTTTTTTGCATTTTTGCTTTACTTTTCAAATGAGAGCAAGTTTGTAAATTTAACCTCAACCCTTGGCCATTGAATTTTGCTGAGAAAGAGACACGTTTCCCTGATGGGCTTTGGATATTTATTTACATTTTGCAATCCATCAGTCATTAATGAAAAAGTGCATTATTAACCTGATTCCCTGCTCCTATCCCATTCTGACATGTATTATTTTTTGGGAGCGGCCTCAAATTCTCCTTTTGCATTATTTGACTCAAATATTCATGGGAATATTCTTCGAGCTTCTGGGCTAGGTTTTTAATTTACAATTATTATATGAATTTTGTAAAATTTGTAAGCAAATCCCACCGTAGCGAAGCCGATGGAATATGCCACGTGTCTTCGAGACATTGGAGGAGAATATGTAATTTGCAGTGAAGATCTAAGGGATGATATTCATGAGGAATTTACATGGTTAAACATGATTAATCATCAATTTTTTCACAGAGATCACTCAAGGATGACATGGTTATCACATTCCTTGACCAAAAAAGAGGATTCATATTGGATTCATGACTCAAACATGGGACTTCATTTGTATTCAACATGATTTCATTCTTCAAGCATATGTGTTTTCAATTCTAACAAACCAGACACGAAAAAAATTTGAAGGCACATTCAGGATAGAGAGATGAGATAAAAATGAGCACTAACATATCACACATGTAAAATATGCCATAAAAACATCATCCATGGTCATTAATTAGATTTCACTAATTAAATTATTCACAAAACAATTGTTTTCGTGATCCTGTCTTCACTTTTGGGCCTCAAGACCACCCAAGAACACCTAAAAGTTATATGTACCCAATCATTGGAATATCATGTACCTTTATATCACATCCATTCTTTATAGAGCTCATTAAATATCCATATGTGCAAACCGTGCTAACTTTCTTCTTCACCAAATTAAACTTCCCAAAAATTAGTTTTAAAAACACATATAGTTTGCACCCTTGATTCCATTTTAGATACCTAAAAATTACTTAAATAGGAACAAAATCCACCCCTCTTCACTCTCCAAATTATAAAAATCATCAAAAATCTATCTCAAGCCCCATCTACCTCATTCTTTTAGCCTAAGCAATTATGACCTGAGAAACAAGAAAACGTCTTCTCTACAAATGGAGTTGGTTGACCTATCAAAAATCAAAACCATGACACAAAACTTATACCATTGGAAATACCTCTGAATCTACTTTCCATAACATCTTACATTTCATTCCAACTCTAAGTGTAAGGCCTTCAACCAAGTCCTTTAAAATCGCTTGAAAGTGTCCCAAAACCGCATTAGGAACAATCTTCATAAATAGGCCACAATTTTTCATTTATAAGAACCACCATGATCTGATACCATCATGCAAATCAAGTAAAACTCTCATACTAAAAAAATGTCAATTTATTTTGCAACTCTATTGGACAACCTTGCTTCAAATTGGACTTCTTCATAAACTTAATTTTTCAGGTGGGGTACACTCATCACAACATGCTCTAAATCATCTTTATATAAATTTTTAGGAGTATTATACAACATAAAATCATCATAATAGCACAAAAATAAATTATGGGAACTTATATTCAACATCTCTCCTACTGCTTTTGAATCGGGCTTTCAAGCACATAAATAGTTATTTACTTTCTTAACATTCATTCATAAAAACCTGATGATGAAATGACCTCATAATTTTTATGAAACCTTCTTAACTTAATGAAAAATCATCCTGAATTCAAAATGTCTGATGAAAAAATCACACAATTCATGGTGAACATCAGAAGGTGTAATTCAAGCTAGAAAATGCTCTTTCTTGGACCTTATTTCACACAAAACATCATAACTTGCAAAATATTATTTAGAATGACTCAAAATTTTTCTCACACCTCTAGGAAACCCCTTTACACCATATACAATCATAATAATATCTCAAATAGGTCTCCATATTCTCATCCCATCTCATTTGCATGACTATCCCTTGGGGTTTTGTATGGTTTAAGATAGGGTCAACTGAAATAACACTATAACTCATCATGAAACCTCTCTAAAAGGTCCTAAAAACCTTAATACATCATTAATAAATCACCTATATGCATCCATGATCTCACATGGCTCTACAACTCATCCTCATGCCTCCAAGCACCTAGACTAGGTCTAGATGAGCAAATGAATCTTGGACTTCAACTTGTACCTACACCTTGAAAATAATGTGATCTCCTAATAAATCCATAAAAATTCTCTCTATGCTTCTACCATTCTCTTCAATCAACTAAGAAACTCAAACCATCATACACCAACACCTAGGCTAGCTATGTCATCGATTAGGCTCGTTTGACCAAGCCAAACTCAATGAGTCACCTCATGCCATCACGAAACCATATGAATATCCATTTAATTCACCTACAGAGTATCCTTTGACAAATATCCATCAAAATATTTGTCATCAATGAGAAAACCTAGAACTCAACATGCCAACATTTAGGAAGTCCTTCACTTGTCTAAGTAAATCTAGGTGAAATTTTGAGTCGAAACCTCTTCGCTTCATAATTAAGTGTTGGATAGACCTTCATAATCCAAAACCTATAGAAGGAATTTTAAAAGATCATATTTGACTTGAAGGGATATAAAAAAACATTAGATAATTAGTTGAGAATGGTGGATGTCAAAAGTTAGTAGACTAGTACTTATTGGGGTCAAGAAAACTTGTTAAGAAAGCATATTAGATTAGCCTTCCGTTGTGAGTTAAAAGAGTTGTCATAAAAAATTTATTATCATAATTTACCCCTAAGTAGTCCTCTGTATCAAAAGAAAAAAATCCCATTACCAAACGTAAGTTACTCGGACATGTCATCACATTTCAAGTTATGACTATTGATCCCGAGAGGGTCACCATAAATTAAAAATTTCCCTTGCCCAATAGTAAAAATGAATTAAAGATATTTTTGTAAAAATAATTTCTAATTTTGGTGAAATTGTAAGACTCCTCAATGAGATGTTAAAAATGATAAAGTGGAGAATAAACAATGTTCTTTCAATATATCAAGGCAACTATATCCAAGACTCTAGTGAGTGTGAATTTTGGCAAAAAATTTACATCTATTATGTCTCTTCTAATCACATAGTGGTAGTTGTGCTAACATAGAGATATGATGCAACAAGTGATAAAACTATTACTTGTATGAGAACTAAATTGAATGATACCATATTAATTTATTATATATTTAATAAATAAGTTTATACCCTCGTCAAGGTAGTAATATTTTTAGGTGCTTATCTTACTAAGTGAGGTATACACCATCATTCCAAACTCTTTCGTTAATACTATATGGTATAAAATGAGATGGGACTAAGAAGAGGAAAATTAAAGGAAAATTTATAGGATTATGACTTGGAAATCAAACCAGTCAATATAGTTTATAACTAGGGGTTTTGTCATCTCATCACTGCGATATATCTAAGAATATTGAAGGTATAAGACAAGTAGGTATATGTTAACAACAAAAATTGCTAAGTTGATAATGTCTAGTATTTAGTGGATGAGACATATGTAGATGGGATGAATTATACATAGAGAATTTCCTTGAGGATTATATTATCTCATTATAGGATCATTTTTAACACTCTATATAGGAGAAAATTTGAAATTTTCCATATGAGATGTCTTGACAGTGGTTAACTTTGATAATCTAATAAAGAGTTTCCATGAAAAAATTGGTACATGAATACCTTTTTTAACCATTATAGCTCGTTACATATTAAGAGCATGGTAGTACTAGCCAATTGTATTTAAGAATGTGCATGCTCATTTCTTCCCTTTCCATATTTTCTAGACCCACAAAGAAAGAGATAAATATTGCCATGCCATCACAAAAGGTGATTGAAAGTCACCCCTTTAATCAAAGGGGTCAATTATATATGATACATTAATTCATTTTTTCCAATGGTCATAAATTTATCTAGTTATCCACAAAATACTACATGTGATGATTAGAATATAAGGCCACTAATACTACCGTAATTAGTTTCCTTGAGAAATTCATCATAACTAGGTTTGTTGTGCCTATATATTTAGTTTGTGAAAATGAGTATACTTTCCAATTGGATAGATTCAAAAAGTGGGATTATAACCAAGGAGTTCTTGTTGTCACATGGATCGTGCACCCATTGAATCGTGAAGTGATCCAAAGGTAACATGGAAACATCCCCAAGGTGTGGGGACCTTGGCCTTTGGGATGAATCTACGAGAAGGCCGACTTCCTGCTAAACTTGGTGCAATGGATTTAAAATCAATGTGTAGAACTATAATACTTTGAAACAAAACTAATACATTTATTCTCGGGAAAGGGGCGTAAAGATCACTTTGAAATATATGAGAAGAGGTGATGCATCAAAGTTTTATGAACAAAAATATCTACTTCACATGCACAGAGTATTATTGCAGAATACTATTTAATATACACAAATCTTGCTAATCTCTTCAATCAATGATTTCAAAAGAATATGAATTTAAAATAACATAAAGGACTTGATATTTTCCACAACTGAAATAGTAAATACCATGTACCACAACTTGCAAGTTAACTAAGAAAGATTATTAATATGAAGGAAAGATAAACCAATGTATACAAGGAACTAAAACATTCACAAGTATTTAATGAATAATTTGAATACATAACATATTAAATATTCAAAGGAAAATTATTGTTCTGAATACAACCGAGGGTAAAGATTGTTTGTTGACTCTCCAAATGATATAGCGTCTTATAAATGAGATCTAAAAGTCCTTTAATAGATAATGCATCCTCATGTTTATAGACCAAGAGGGCTAAGAAATTATAAATATGCCTCTTAACTATTGCATCCTAAAATTAGAATGTAATAATGCTAGGAAATAGTCTTCTACAAAAATAGAAAAGATGGTTGTGTAGGTTTGACCGAGTCAAACTTGTAACTCCCAACGGTGTTGCAGGTGGAGACTCGTGCAAAAATGGTTGTCAAGCCTAGCTTTAGGGACTGGCGTCACCCTTTTCTCAATCTTATCCTTCCTTCTTCTCTTATTCCTTCCTTTATTCTAACTCCATCAACTCAACAAACCTCACTATCATAGGATCACTTTCCATAACTTCCAGCTGATGTGCTAACTCCAAAGAGGGAAATTCCAAAGATAGAGGAAGTTTTGTCTCCTACCATATACTAGCATGAAAGGGGAATTCCCAATGGCCCTTTTTGTGTGATCATGTCTTCCCACAAGGCAGTCTTCATTTGTGTATACTGAGTTTTTGGTTTTTTTCCATTATCCATTTGATAAATTTGTATCAAGTTCTTATTACTAGACTCAGCCAAACCATTACCTTACGGGTAATAGTTAGATGAAGTTTTCAAATATACTTCATTCTTGACAACCCACTCACTGAGCTTTATACCTAAAAAGGCCTTGGCATTATCTAAAATCACCATGAAGGGAACACCAAATCTCATCATTATATCCTCTTGAAAAACTAGAACAAACTTCTCATTTCCTTCCTTTAATGTCACCGCCTTTGTCCATCAAATGAAATAGTCTATTGCAGTCAACACCCAATTATGTCCATCACTTGATGGAGGATTTATCATTCCAATAAAATCCAACCCCCTTTGAACAAAGGGTTGATCTACCTAGATTGGATGGAGGGGTAAAAAAACTAGCCTTTTCTTTCCTGTGAAGAAGACACATTCTCTACATTTCCTTACCCACTGACGGGAACATTTTAAAAGATCTCGGACAAGAATAACCAGCACACATAATCTTCTTAGTAGTTATTATTATTGAAAAATGTCCCCCGATGATCCATTATGGAACCCTCCAATATCCTATTGACTTGTTTGAGACATATGCATCTGAGAAGAATGCCATTCAAATCTCTTCGAAATAGTATGTTATCAATGAAAACATAAGGGATAGATTGGATTTCAAAACTTCACCTCTGGGTTCTATCTAGATCAAGAGGATACTCTCCTGTTAGCAAAAAAGTCTTTAGTTTGGATATCCAATCAGTAGGAATATCTTCTTGGAGGTGATTATGCAACACATTATCACATCCTTCTTTTGATTCCAAATTAGTGGAAAAATGTTGACACATACCTTTCCCTCGTACTAACTTGGTTACCTTGATTTGTATGTCATATTCTACGACTTTGGTAATCCATCCAGATCGTTTTTCATTCATATATTTATTTAATAAAAAAATCCTTGACTCTGAATTAGACACCATCGATCGAATTCATTGTTGGACAACATATGTTTAAAATTCTTTAATTCCCAAATGAAAACAAAAGCCAATTTCTCTACAAACGAGTATTTAAGCTCATAATCCTTGAGTGACTGGATGAACAAGGAAATTGGTTGTTCCATCAAATCATCATTTTTTTAAGGATTTCTGAAATACTTTCCTATTGTGCAAAATCATAGAGGATAAAATCCTTCTCATACCTAGGGTTCACCAATGTAGGAGCCTATGAAATAGTTGTCTTGATAGCTTCAAAACTCTCTTTTCCTTCTTTAGTCCATCTGAAGGGTATGTTATTTTTAACATGGTCATTAACAATTTAGCTACGACAACGAACCGAGGTATAAACCTTCTTACAAAGTTGATGGTCCCTAAGAAACTCTAAAGGCCTTTCTTATGGCTTGGAAGGGAAAGAGCTAAAATAACACAAATCACTTCTGGGTCAATCAAGATTCCTTCGGCTGAAACAATATGCCCTAACAATTTCCCCTCATGAACTGTAAAACTACATTTCTTGGGGTTCAATGAAACACCAATTCCAAACTTTTAAAAATCTTTTCGCAAATGGTTTATGTGATATTTTACATGATTGGAATATATCGTTATGTGATCAAGGTAAACAAGGATCATATAGTTAATCAGCCCCTTGAAAACCATATATGTAGCTCGTTAGAATGTGGCCCCGACATTGGATAACCCAAATGGAATTTTATTGTAGGAACATGTGCCCCATTTGGTAGTAAAGGCCATTTAAATTGATGTCTCTTTAACCAAAATTTGATTATAGCCTAAGTATCTATCAAGTAGCAAAAATATTTCTACGTTTGCTTACTCTCAAGGATCTGCTCCAAGGAAAAAAGTAGGTAATGATCTTTCGAGAAGCTCAATTCAGTCTCCGAAGTCCACACATGGTATTTCAGTTCCTTGTATACAAGTGGTTTATCTTGCCTTCATATTGATAATATTTATTAGTTAACTTTAAATTTGTGGTATATGGTATTTACTATTTCATCTGTGGAAAATACCAAGTCCCTTCGTTATTTTAAATGGATATTCTTTTGAAAGCATTGATTAAAGAGATTACCAAGATTTGTAAATATTAAATAGTGTTCTGCAATACTACTTTGTGCATGTGAAGTATATATTTTTGTTCATAAAAATTTGGTGCACCACCTCTTCTCATACATTTCAATTAGTCTTCTATCCCTTTCCCGAGAATAAATATATTAGTTTTGTTTCAAAGTATTGTAGTTCTTCACTTTGATCTTAAATCAAATACACCAATTTTAGCAAGAATTCGACCTTATTAGGATGTTCAACCCAAGGGCCAAGGTCCCACACCTTGAAGATGTTCCCATGTTACACTCGTATCACTTAACGATTCGATGTGTGCGCGATCCATGTGACAAAAAGTATTTAACATCTTTTTAAAACTACTACCCTAAAGTAAATGGAGTCATGAAATCCATCCATAAAAAAATGATGTATGCAATCAAAAAATGCAAATAAGAATTCTAAAGAATGACATACCTTGGTTAAATATTCCTTGTAGGTAGAAAAAATGAAATATAATGCCACTTTGATACCTCCTTCTATATAGTCTATGCCCAAGGATTGTTTTTCCATGTATATTTGAGTACATGAGTACATGGAAGAAAGAAATCAAGTCTTATGTAGGTGATTAGACAATATTTAGATGGAAGAAGTGAGATATGAATATTCAAGAGATTTCAAAAGGAACTAAGTGGTTGTAAAAAGACAATTTGATAAGAGATTCAAGATAAATTCATTCATTTTTTTGACTTGGTGTTGATATGAGATAAATCTCATAAGAGGAAGGGAAACATTCAAAGATTGAACTAATTGACTCAAACCCTATAAAAAAATGTATAGATTTGGAAATAATGCTTTCTAGTTGAGTGACCCACAGGGAAAAAAATTCTCTATCTTAGTTAATGGCTAGAATATGAAACAATATTTTTGAGCCTCACCAAGTTCTACCGATAGTAGAGACTTGTAAGTCATTTTATATTCCTTGTTCCCCTTTCTACTTAGAATATATATTTTATTGTTTTTCCTAGATTTTTACTAGTGGGTAATTTTTTATTATTTCCAAAAATTTAAAAATAAGAAAACTATAAACCCCAAAATAGCCTTGATGTTACCCTATCTAGTGTCAATAACCATTCCTAGAAATTCCCTAACACTACAACCTAATCTTATTTTCTTCCAAGATACTCAAGAAGATATCAATGCAGATTTAAGAAACTACATTTGGAACCATTGAATAGATAATACTCATTACCGTGATTGCTCAGTAAAGATTCTCGTACCTAGAGGAAGAATGTTTCCGTGTCTTGCAATGTGATAGAAACTCGTCAAATCAGCTAAGGAGGGTGTGAAGAAACCTATTTCAATTCGAGCATAAATATTACCAACTAGAGGAATAAAGGTATCTTGAGCTAATCAAGTTAGTGGCTTTGTTGACCATGAATTTGAAGAGAAACAACAAGCATATTTTAGACTCCCTTTATTTGCACAAGAAAATATGTTGGTCATAAGTACTTTACATAATTTGTTCTTGAGTTTCCTATTATAGAACCTCTTAAAGATCTAGTTACACATTTCTTAAATCTTATTCCTCCATAATTATAAGAATAAGAAAAATAAGAAGAGGAAGAAGAAGAAAGGATGGATGAACCTTTTCGTGGGGAAAACACAGTTCGTTGGCCCTAACTCCTCTCCAAAAACTACCTATAATTTCAAGAAAGAATTCCCTTAAATTCATAGGAGATGGAAAACAACATATGGAAGAGAATATTGTTACTTTCATTACAACTTATAGAGTGTTGGGAGTTGAACACGAAGACGTGTCGGTGAGGTTATTTGTCAAATCTCTCGTAAGATGTTGTGAGACCGGTTCTTCAACCTACCTAGGAGGTCCATCACTAATTGGAACAACATAAAAACCAAGTTTGAGGTGAGATTCAATTCATCTAAGGATTCCCATGATTTACTTGCTCAACTCTTACAGTTGAAGAAATAACTTCACGAATCCATGAGGGACTTCATGGATAAATCCAATAAATTGATCAATAAAATTTGTGATAATGCCATACCAAATGTTGACAATCAACTATGGTTCTTCACTAATGGACAATTACCTGAAGTTGGATTCATACTAAGAATTTCTCATCCATTTGATCTATATGAAGCTCGAGTCTCGCAAAAGAAGTATAATATGATCTCATAATGTATGATAAGATAATAAGAGGATCCAATGAGGAAAAAGGCAAATGTTCCATCTCTGAACCACTCGATTCATTGCTGCAAAAATTAGATAATTATTTGATTTCTCTTAATAATAAACTCACTCAAAGTGCATCATACAAGGATGTGAAAGGTTTCTAGAACAAGAAAAGGATAAAATCATCCATGCACAAAGCTTTCTCTAGAATTTCCTCTAGTAAATCCAATATTTTAGACTCAAGAAGATGAAGAAGAAGAAATTGAAAAACCTAAATAGGAAGAACAAGAAAAATTTCTAGAAGTTAAGGAAGTTGAAGATGCTAACATCATTTACTTTGTGAGGACACCTCAAATGACGAGTATTATGAATTCATTGTTACAACCAAATTACAACACCCTCGGATTTGTTAGTATGTGATTTTACTAGGAAATCAGTGTAACTAGGTGACATGGAATTATCTCAAGGTTTGGGACCTTGCAATTGAGACAATTCTTCGAGAGAAGGTTGGTTCCTCTTCCTAATATAATGCTCAAACTACTCCTAATGTTATAAATACACTTATCTAATCCTATTATATGATTCCAAGGGACTAGGGAGAGAGCAATGAACATGAAAATAAATAAAACCTCCACTAAAGGAGGTGACAACCCCAGATAAGGGAGTGAAATATTCTACCGAGGAGAATAATGAAAGGGAATGCAACAAGGAAAGGCCGATAGTTGTGTTATAAACCAAAGCTTTCACTCACCTCCAAATCTATATGAAACACAACAAAAATAAATTGCATATGAAGGAAACATGCACATAATAGACAAATAATAATAGAGAAGCAAGAGAGAACAAGAAAATAAATGCAAAGGTTGAGAAAACACCACAAACATAAATTTTATTTTCCATAATAGTTACATAGTCCACTACATCTGAGAAGTAAAGGAAAAAAACATTCTACAAGCCCATGTGCAGGATTACAACTCAATGTAATTGAGAAACCAAAATTCTCTAAATCTTGGATTAGATTATAATATCACAGAATTTAGAAACACGATTCTTAATAATAATATGCTTCTTCTTCAAACACCATTACATATATATAGGAGAGGAATTACTATTATTAAGGAATCTCCTGAAACCACTCAATCCTACAATATCTCCTATATTTATGAGTTAGTTCAACAACTATACTCATGTACAATATAATAACAAACTATATGAGATATTATATTTTTATTTCTAACAATATAATATTAACAATCTTTACCGTATTAACCATACGGTTAGTCAAATAATATAATAATATTTACCTTTCGGTAAATACCAAACTTATAATTTACCATACGGTAAATCACAATCATCATGTGAATACTATTCCTAACATTCACCCCCCCCCCCTTAGTGTTTACATGGTAGCAAAATAACTTTCACACTTCCTCTGCAGCTTTGTCACCCGTGTTTTCTCATGATCTTGCACACACTTGAATCAAGGTAGAAGAAGGAACACATCAAATTCTTATCAACCATGTCTTTCATCAGAATGCATCTAACCAATGAGGATGGGAACTTTCTCGGAATCATATGTTTATCAACCAATCACTTTAGGGAACACATCTGACCTAGTAGTGTAGGAACTCAAGTAGGAACAGATCTAAAAAACCTTCAATGGTTTTCCAGAGGCTAACCACAAACCTAGGTATGAACAAGAACACGTATTACTATCTAAACTCTTCAAGACTCATGATGTTGTGTTTCTCTATGCTATCTATTCTTCACTATGTTATTACATCAAGCACTTATGTAGGAATAACCACATCTACCAAAGTGAATAGGAATGAACCTCGATTCTTATTTCTCACACCATATAAGAAATACGACAAGCACAACCGAAAACTGAAATCCACACCAAACTAAAGTAAAATCAAACATGTGCCGTGAATCGGTGAAGCAACCCCGTCCTGGCAACTAATGAGAGGTTATTGGTTTTCCTTCATCCTTCGATGCCTCTATCCTCCATCGAATGTGGTCCTAACTCAACTGGATAAATATTTGATGCTCAATTGTTTCCACATTGTTTATTATATAGTATCCCTCTTGCAATGTAAAACAACTTGTTTTTCAGACATCGGGTAACACCGAAAATGCGTCCATGAGGCAATTTTTTTATTTTTACAATTTTCAACTCTTGACTTGGTTTTGATTTTGACACTGACACTATGATATTAACAACTATACTATGACTCAACAAAATACTTTGACACTTTGATAAGACACATAGACCACAATAAACCTATATTGTCATTTTGACAATTCAACTATTTATAACTTTTAACAAGGACTCTTGACTCTATAAATAACACTTTTCAGCCTTGACAAGACTAATGACAAGACTATAGACTTTGGAATATTCCCCTAGATAACCAAAAATTCACCTAATATAATTTATAATCTAACAAACTAATGAATATTTAACATACTTATAGAGACATAATCACGTTAACTCTAATTGAGGCAATAGACAAATAAAAACTAGTGTTTATTGACTTCAACCATTGCCAATTAGCAAGAAAATTATACTACACTTATTAAAGAAAAGAGAAAAGTAATCTAAACAATGAACTAGAACTTTGACTCAAAAAATTCTAAACTACATAAACCTTACGGACATGTCTCGAACACGACTTAAAGGCTTGACGGCTTGTTGCACGGTGATAATTGAATGCGTGAACATCATTGGGTAACTATAAGTCTTGCCTTTCATTGAAATTTATTCTACACACACAATAACAATGCACATGAGTTCTAGAGGTCAATCTACATGACAATTAGCTACAAGAATCATATGAATATTTTATCGCTCGCCTTCATCCCAAAAATGTGTAATTGAACATGAATCAGATACTTTCAACAATATTCTAAGAACAAACCGATGCAATGTTCTTGGGAGATGAGACACGTTGACAGTGTCAATAGTAGAAGGGCAGATTAGATTTCTATGCAAAGCAAACTCGCAGGTAAGGAAGCAAACCACAATCCAATGCAAAATTATTCGAGATCCGGATCCAAATGTAGAAGAGTTGACCGAGGAACTCAATGTTTAGCTGAGGTAGAAATTGTTGTCATGTAGTGCATCAATATAGGTGTTACACATATCTGGTCAATCGATTTAGACTAATAATATCACCTATACGTGAGAGTGTGATCAGAAATTCGAGCCAAGCAAAAATGTGAATAATCCCAATGATCTAGAGAAGCATTACACACAACTTGATATGACCTCAACACAAATCTGCTACATGTCCAATGAAGAATATTCCTCTTGATATATTTTAGATGTTGTGTGCATATATATTTGAGTGAGGAAAATGGATGTAATAACCTGTAGAGGGCTTCTACACTGATATCATTTAAATATTTTCTATGTCCACTGCCTTTGATGCTAGTAGAATAGACATGTGTAGTCAAGCCGACTATCAGGCAATCCAGTTTTGTTGTAGGTGAAACCAATCCACACCTAAAGTGCATGCCACTTTAAGATATACTAGAAGAAACTGAATTCAAGGTAATACTTTTAAAAAATCATAATCGGGCATGTATTAATGGTATTCGCCCCCAAACATAATTATAATTCCATTGTAATAACTAGATCACACAAATCCCTGCTCTGATACCAAATCTAAATCTTGGATTAGATTATAATAACACAAAATTTAGAAACACAATTCTTAATAATAATATTTTCCTCTTGTTAACACCATTACATATATATAGGAGAGGAATTCGTATTATTAAGGAATATCCTTAAACCACTCAATCCTACAATACCTCCTATTCTCACGTCATAATATAATAACTATACTCATGTACAATATAATAGCGAGCTATGTGAGATATTATATTGTTATTTCTAATAATATAATATTAACAATCTTTATTGTATTAACCATACGGTTAGTCAAATAACATAATACTATTTACCTTTGGGTGAATACCAAACTTATAATTTACCATATGATAAATTAAAACCATCATGTTAACACTATATTCCTAAAAATGCAAGAGTTTCCCTAAGTCCCAAAATATCTCCCCCTCAAAATGAGAAGAGTTTACAATATATAGAAGTGAATGAGAGAAGAGAGAAAAGTGAAACTCAGATTTTTTCTCCCACCCACCAAAAAATGTCATTGAATTCTCTAAAAATGGAATGGGCATCCTTATAAATCATTTCCCCCATGTACTCTAGCTTCTAGGAAGAATAAATGGGCACCATACTTTCATTAATTACGATGGTTGGGCTTGGAACTATACATTTTCATACTAGAGACGTTTTCCAATTTTTTACATATCTAACTTCAATAAAATCGATAAATTCAATCTCCATTGCATAGAGGACATTTATACCTTTCCAATGATATAAATTTTACAAAAAATGGAGCAATGGGTCAAAAGTTATGGCCATTTTAAGTTCGCGCATGAAAACTGTCATTTTCCTTTGTTGCGCGGATTTTTCCATGGCTTTTTCCTTTGTTGCGCGAATTTTTCCATGGATTTTCCCTTTGTGACATTTTCTCTAATTGTTTCAAATTTTTCACTAACTCCCTAGAATTTTCTTGGATTGGGAGTTAGGAAAATGAAGTAGAGTGCCCCAAAGCCACATTTTCCCAATTTTACTCATTTTTCTCAAATTTGGCTAAGAATTGAAATCCTTTGCCTCTAGAAGAAGGGAAATGCACCAAATGATCCCCAAGTTCCCAAAATCAATACGAGTGCTCCAAAAATATGAAAATTTAGCTGAAAACCCCAGACTCAACAATGAAGCTCTGTCAACTGCCCAAGTTCAATTTTCTCTAGTCGTCCATTTTTATCATGGGGGTAAAAATGGATAGCAATTTGGTGATTTACTAGGACATTTCTTGCTAGATGATTTGATCAGTGACCTTAAATCATCCATTGGGCATGGATTCATCCTAGTAAATACAAATCTGATCTAAAACTCTAAAATTTGGTCCCCGAGCCACTTGAACACTCACGAAAGTGGAACACTTGTTGATTTGGAAAGCACTTATGACTTCTGTTAAAATTGGTTCCTCTCTTGAACATTGCCACTTCTAATGAGCTGAACTATGTAAAAGCAACCACGAAGCACCAAAACTATGTACAAAAGAGGAAGATCATACATTCTCCAAGTGGAACATGCAGAGTGTGCATAAGCACTTCTTTTTCTAAAAACAAACCTACTCCTACAAAAAAACACTATGCACCAACACTTAGAAGAATGAGAATCCTAAACTAATATGTACAAGGGTGAGAATTCACTTTAGTAATAATGCTTGAGATAGATTCCATTGAATGGAATCTACAATTCTTCACCATCCAACTTGGTCAGTCAGAAAGCATTGCTACTTTTGCATTCTCGTGATCATGTATGGACCACTCCATATTGCATCAAACTTGGAATGCTTGCCTGGTTTTTCCTGATCTGCATCCCATTTTAGCACCAAGACCCTTCTTGGAATGTCCTTGCTTTAGCATTTTTTGTCAAATTTCCTCTTGGTCACTACTTGATCCTTCTCTATAGTTTGCATTGCATGCTCTCTTGTTTCTTCCAACTCCATGAGTTCTGCATACTTGATTTCCATGGGCTCAAACTTAGCTAGCTCTAGCTGCTTGAGAAGCTCCAACACTGGTAATTCAAGAGATATGGGAAGCCTTGCTTCTCTTCCATAGAATAGCTTGTATGGAGAGCTGCTTGTAGACCTTTGGGTGTAATTCTATCAACCCACAGGGCTGATTTGAGCTTTGTGTGTCAGGTCCTCTGGTTTTCATCAAGAGTCCTTATGATTCTTAGCAAGTTTTTGTTCATGGAATTAGCTTTCCCATTACCCTGGGGTAATAATTAGATGAAGTGTTGAGATATACTCCATTTCTAAGAGCTCATTCAATGATCCTTGTTCTAAGAAAGGCCAAAGAATTGTCTGATATGATTATGATAGGTACGCCAAACCTTGTGACTATCTTCTCATATAAGTCAAGTATACTAGAATCATTTGCCTCCTTGAACGCTATTGCTTCAGTCTACTTGGTGAAATAATATGTTGGCATGAGTATCCACTTGTGGCCTTGGCTTAAATTTAGATTAATTACCCCAATGAACTCTAATCCCAATTACATGAAATGTTGATCCACTAAGATTTGATGAAGAGGTAGAGTTGCTAGCTTTTCCATCCCTATGAAGAATGCACATTTTTACACTTTTTAATCCATGCATAGCAGTCACCAAATAGTGTGGGCCAATAATAACCAGCCTTCATGATCTTTAGGGTTGTTACTCACGGAAAAAAGAGGCCTCCTGCTCCTCTATCATGAAACTCCCGTAGCACTTTCTCAATTTGATTGTTGGAACACACCTTATAAGAAATCCACTCACATTCTTCTTGAACAAGATGTCGTCAACAAGAACATATGAAATGTACTATAATCTGAATTATCTTCTCTTTTCTTTGATCAATTCTAGAGGGCATAGGCATGTTTGAAGATAATGTAACATGTCTTGAGTCTAACATGGAGTGGGTATACCATCAGCCGACTGTGCTTGATCATTTTTCAACACTAGGAAAACTTCTTCTTCATTATTTAGTTCAGCATGTTGTTTGGAAGTGATTTGCTAACACAACCCTTTGCCATAGAAAAACTTAGTCACCTTGATATCAATATCATACTCCATCACACGGGTGATCTAACCTACTCTTTTATCATTCAGATCCTTGTTCAAGAGAAATTATTTGACCCCAGACATGAGACACTAACAATTGAATCTTATTGTTTGAGACTAAGTGTCTGAACTTTTTCGGAGTTCCTAATGATAGCTAAGACATGCTTTTCAATGAAAGAATATCTTACTTCATAATCTTCTAAGCTCTGGTTGAAGAATGTTATGGGCTGCTCTGAACCTTCTTTATTTAGTTGTACCAAGATGGCTGAAATTGTATCCGAACCACCAAAGGTATAGAGCATGAATTCCTTTGAAAAATTTGGGTTTATGAGAGTTGGGGCCTGAGATATGGCTTGTTTTATGGCCTCAAAACTATCTTTACCCTCATCTATCCATTTGAATGCAAGGTTCTTCTTTAACATCATTTTTAGTGGCCTAATAAGAGGGGAAAAATCAAGTTCAAATCTACGAACAAAATTTATTCTCCTGAAGAAGCTTTGAAGATATTTCTTATGACTTGGCAATGGTAGTGCAAGGATAGCTTCAACTCTCTCTGGGTTAATTTTCAGCCCTTCCTTGGACACAATGTGGCCTAGAAACTTTCCATCATGAGATAAGAATACACACTTCTTCGGATTTAAAGACACTCTAAATCTCCTACATATTTGGAACACTTGTCTGAGGTGAAAAAGGTGATCTACTACATCTGAAGAACATGGTGATATCATCAAGATAGACAAACACTATCTTGTTAATTAGCCCTTTGAATGCCATATCCATAGCTCTCTGGAATGTAGCTTCGTATTTGAAAGTTAAAAAGGCATTTTCTTATAAGTGTATGTGCCCCACTTTATGGTGAAGGTTGTCTTGAACTGGTCTTCTTCCTTCACCATGATTTGATTATAACCTAAGTAGCCATCCAACAATGAAAATCTCTCTGAACCAACTACTACTTGCAATATTTTCTCCATGGAAGGGAGTGGGTAGTGGTATTTAAGTGAAGCTCTGTTTAGATCTTGAAAAATCCACACACGATCTAATTTCTCTGTTTCTCTTCCTCATTGGCACCAAGTTTGTAACCCAACTCAAGTTCTTGATTTGAAAATTGATATTTTCCTTGATGATTTTGTTCAATTCTTTTCTCATTAGGGTTTCAATATGAGGATTCACCGGTCTTTGTTTTGACTTGAAGGGCTTGGATTCTGGATCCAATTCAATAGAATGTTGTGCCAAGTTTGGATTAAAGCCTCTCAAATATTTATAGTTCCAAGAAAAGACATCCGGAAATTCTTGACAAAGTTGGATAAAATCAAACTTCTCTTCTTGAGTGCTTACCTTTCCAATTTGGAGTACCTTGCCTTTACCCACCGAAATGGACTCGAGTCCTCACCCTTGACCTGAAATTTTGCCTTCTCTTTTTGGAACCGATCATTATGGATGAAGATTGATTCCAAATTAGGAGACCCTTTCGTAATTTGTTTATCCTCACTGAACTACTTGATCACGATATCTGCTTTTACATCTTGTCCTAATTTCTAGCAGAGAATTCATCTTCTTCGTATAAGAAATTAATGATTTGGTGATAATTTTGAAACACTTGCCACTTGCTTGTATTATTGTCCTGGGAAATCTATTCTTACAACTACTTTGATATGAGGCTGAGTTTGCTCATTTTTTATGTTTTCCATGACATCAAATAATGCCCCAATTGCTGCAAGTATGTTTGTAGCCTCGTTCTTCTTTCTTATGATGGAATTGATGTTAAAATCTTTAAAATATTTAATAAGATCCCATACCCAATTCTTATAGCTCTTTAAAAGATCATTCTTGGCAGTGTTGAGTCCTCTAACTTGGTTTACAACCAGCTCATTGTCTCCGAAGACTTGTAAGTTTTTAATACCTTTCTTCCTCACCTAATGAAATCCATGAATCAATGCTTCATACTCATTTGTGTTGTTTGAGAAGATGAATTGAAATTGGAAAGCTGGGTAGTATTTTATATCTTGAGGTGCCACAAGAATTGATCCTCCTCCAACACCTTGCCTACTTCTTGAGCCATCAAATAATAGTTGCCAAACCGTATTATCATGTTTTCCATCTGGTTTGGTAATGTTAGGGAGAGGTGGATCTTCTTCGTGCAAGAAATAAATTCCCAACTCAACTTCCTCCATTTCCTTATAAGGATTAAATTCATGCCTTTTTTCCCATTCATCAAGAGTTAAGTATAAAATGTTTTTGACCTTGGTATCCACTTCATGAGTACTTAGACAATATTTTTGATCAAAAGCTAAGAAATTTTCATTGATTAGACTTGGTACATGAGGCTCAATATAAAATAATGCAATAGGTTCGAGACCGGATTGTAGCCTTAGCTCCTTAGCTCATTTTGAATAGCATATGTGACTAATCCGCAAACAAGTAGCCTCCAATTTTAGTGGTGAAGTCTCGAGACAAGCATAGAGCAAAGAATGGTGCCAAATAAATAATTGACACATCTTGCAATACTATGACATTAGGGCATGCATGCAGTGTAAGGATCAAACCTTTGATTACACCAATAATTGTCACTATTGTTTCATCTAATTGCACTACACCTATATAAATGAGTTCATACTGAAGGCCCAGTTGATCGCTTAGTTACTTGGGCATCACGAACTACTTGTTCTGAATCAATCATGCACAATATTGTTCCTAATGATTAGAGATGTATAAAATGGAGGAGGTTTCAAGTTTTACCTTATCGACCTCCTTGACGCCATCTTGTGGAGTTTCATTAGTGAGCACCTTCTCTTGAACTTTGGATGGTTCATGCGATGTAGACCAATTTGCCATGGTTGCTTGTAATAGATCCATTTGCATTGGGATAGCTAATGACTCCCACATTAAGACGTTCACATTCATTTTATTCATCTATTATATGATATTGAAAGTAGATGCGCTATCTTTCTACTTCCCTTTATTTACACAACCTTTTCTTGCACATGAGCTGCTACAAAAAGTACATGAGCTGGTTTAAAAGGTTGTTTGGGATGATTCTGCACATTTGGAGCTGCACTTGGATTGCTAATACCTTGTAGACTGAAAAAAGGCTGAGAAGTAATTGGATTAGATGAATGTCCTTCATCTATATTCCTCTCCTTAAACCTTGTATTCACTTCCACACATTGAGAAGAAGCCTTATTTATTCCACAAAAATCCTCATCTTTCCAATTCACAAGCATAGTTTTACTTGGAAGAGTTTCTTGGGTAGTTGTGTGCTACTGAATTTCTTCTTGATTTGTTTCTTGAGACAAAACAACCGTTGTCACCATCAAATCTTGATTTAGAGCACCATTAAAACATGTTGACTGATTGTGAGGTTGATTACATGGAAATCACCATTTGATATTCCTATGCTCTATTTTTTAAGCCGGAACTAAGGCTCTAGATGTGAAAATAGCATTAGGATTATAAGGTTGAAATGGTCTATTAGCCGAGGTTGTCCTTGGTTTTGATTAGTAGCTTAAGTGGGTGGTCTATTTGGTTGATATAGAGGTCTATTGGGTTGGGCTTGAGGCTGATATAATATTAAATTTTGTGTTTGTTGCCTTTTAATTGTCACCAACTCATTGCCTAAGTTTTACAATTACTTCATGACCTCCTGAAGCTCATTTGAGGCGCTAGGAGAAGAATTAGAAGATTAATTAGAATTCTAATTTTTTGGGATAGGAATGGGAGCTAATGTAGGTGTTTAGCTAGAACTTGGATTCCCTATTCTAGATAGAGATTCATAGGTGTTCTAGGTGCGAGCTTACCAACTTGAATAAAAAAATTCTTCTCTAATAGCTATATTATAAGTTACGGGAAGAGTTGTACCTCCCATAGATTGTATCATCATGGCTATATCATAATTTAAATCTTTTAGGAAGTAGAGAAAATAACCTTTAGCTACCCATCTCACGAAAATTGGAATTCTATCCCATGTCCTTAGAAATATGAATTTGAAATCATCCATATGCTCGTTTGGTTCCCTCTTGATTGTGGTCAATTGTTCCAACAGAGATAATTTGTCCGCTTTCTCCCCAAACTGGCCATAAATAGCTATGCACAATTGTTCCCAATTATTAATTCATCCTAATTCTAGGCTTCTAAACCATTGTAAATCCTTGCCTTTAAAAGAAGAGGCTAATAATTTCACTACCACATCCATCTCATTGACCTCATGTATAACACAAAAATTTGCAGTGTTTTTAATGTGATTAATCGAAGTTGTTTGGTTTTTCACAATGAAATATAGGATATTATTCAATGTTGCAAATCGGGATTGGGTTTTGGGAATTTAGAGAAAGTGGGTTACAAACAGTAAAATGACAAAATGATTTTTGGTGGTGGTTGTTGATGAGCCATTTTGATTGGTCTAAGAACTCTAGTTGATTAATAAATGGCCTACTAGGTGGAGGTGTTGACAATGTTCTATTTGATGGAGATGGAGACCTTTGAGATCTTCTTCCCCTTCTTTCTCTTCCTGGAGATAGTTGCAAGTATTCGAAAATACCTTCTTCTCTTGCTCTAGACCTTGTTTGAATCCTTCTCATAAATTTGACAAGGTTGGGCTGCTAATACAAATGAATTATTCCTCTTGGAGTTGCCGGATGTGTTCTTCTACAGAGCCTCAAAAGGCTATAAATTATAACAAGAGCACATCAATCTTGCTGCAATAAAAATGAAGACTTATTGTTGTCCCATCAGAGTGCCATGATTGTTATCAACAAACTATAGCACCCTCTATTTTGCTAGCATGTGAATTTACCGAAATCACATGAATCGGGAAACATGGAATTATCTTAATGTGTGGGACCTTGCAATTGAGACAATTCTCCAAAGAAGGTTTATTCCTCTTTCTAATCTAATGTTCAAACTACTCCTAATGTTATAAATACACTTATTTAATCCTATTATATGATTCCAAGGGACCAAGGAGAGAGGAATGAACATGAAAATAAATTAAAACCTACACTAAAGGAGGTGATAACACCGATAAGGAGTGAAATATTCTACCGAGGGAAAATAATGAAAGGGAATGTAGTACGGAAATGCCATGCACATGTGACACGAACCAAAGCTTGAACTCGCCACTAGATCTCCATGAAACACAACAACAAGAACATTTAGATGAAGGAAACATGAACATAATAGGAAAATAATAATAGAGAGGTAACAAAGAACAAGAAAACAAATGCAAGGGCTGAAAAAACACCACAAACAAAAATTCTAATCCTCCATAATAGTTGGATAGTCCATTACATATGAGAAATAGAGGTAAGAATACATTCAACTTGCCCATGTGAAGGATTACAGATTAATTGAATTGAGAAACCAAAATGGAAGAGTTTCCCTAAGTCCCGAATATCTCCCCTCCAAAATGAGAAGAGTTTACAATATATAGAAGTGAATGAGAGAAGAAAGAAAAGTGAAACTCGGATTTCTACTCCCACCCACCAAAAACTATCATTGAATGCTCTGAAAATAGAATTTTCATCCTTACAAATCATTTCCCCCACATACTCTAGCTTCTAGAAGAAGAAATGGGCACCATACTTTCATTAATTATGGTGGTTGGGCCTAAAACTATACATTTTCGTGTTGGAGACATTTTCCAATTTTTTTCATATCTAACCTCAATAAAATTGATAAATTCAATCATTTGCCCACCTTTTTGGCTGGTTTTCATTGATGTGTTTTTGTTGTCCCAGTTTCTCTTTGTCATGGAAATAGTGTGTTACTGAATTCACGGTGTGCAAGTGTCTTGTTAGTCCGTCTAAGCCAAATTGATGTATTTTTAAGTTCATGGGAGTCAGGTGAGTCTCTATGGTCCTAATCAAGCAAAGAAAATTATTGGAGTATGTTTATAGCAGGTAAATGAGCTCATGTTGAGGCTCAAAAAGTCAAGAAATAGGTTTTGGAGCAAAATGTTACTTCTAGCCAAAACCGCCTTTAGGAACTCATTGTTCTTTCTTGCAAATAAGATTGGTTAGAGATTCAAAATAAAACCTATGGAAAACCAAATATTGGAATGTGTATAAGGATGTCTTGGAATTCTCCATGTCAAATTTTATCAGATTTTGAAATGGAGATTTTAAATTATTTAATTTTTTCTAAGACTTCCATTTTGAAAAATGCATTTCAATCTACCTAGATTCTTAGGTGCCAAAAAAGTATACATGATTTCTCATATAAGTCATAAGATAAAATTTTTGTAGTAAATTTTCCTATAATTCATGTGCAAAAATTGGTTTGTCAAAAGGAGTTGTAAGTAAAAATTTCTATCCATTTTGTTGAAGCAGTTTATCTCTCTCCCAGGAAGACGGTTTGGTCAATGGAAGTAGAAATCAATTTTTGATATGAAAATCACTTTCTTGAGCTTGTGCAAATTCTTTCAGAGGTGTGTAAGGTTATTTCCAAGCCTATATTTCCATAATCTCTCCTCAAGTTCATCAAGTTCAGTATTGAAGGTTGTTACAATCCAAAATGTGAAGTAGAACCTCCTATGTAAGGTGAGATCATTATACAAGTAATTTGCTTGTGTGTAAAAGGTGTTTTGGTGCTCTAATAATGACAAGATGATTCCATTCATCCTCCATGAATACCAATTTATTCTCACACATCTTGTTTCATCAAGGTTGAACTCATCATGCCCTATTATAACTTTAATATCTTTGTACTATGTTGATGCCATCTATTCTCTTTATGATTGAGGTCAACTGCAAACTATTGGAGGTATTATTAAGGTCTTTTATTCAAATGAGTGATTATGAAGTCATTTCCTCTTCTCTGCACTATAACAAAGTGAATAATAAGAGAAACTTCAAAGAAGTTCTTGCAATGAATATGGTTGGAAAAGGTGTTATGTGTTCATGAAATTCTACATAAATTTAATTTGTCAAATTTCATTCAAAATGACAAAGATATTCCTTTTATATGCTCTCAAGTCCCAACCGTGACTATAAACCTAGTCTAGGGATTACCAAAACCATTTTTGATTGAATAATAACTTTAAACCAACCAAATCCTGAGAAACTCATGAGCCTCATGCAAATTGTTTTGAGTGGTTTCATCAAAGAACAATGAAGATTTCTTTACTAGTCTCATGCAAAGGGGATTTTTGATGGTCATGTCGACCCTTTCTTTGTTTCTTTGAAAATATTTCCTTGCAAATGGAGATTGATCTTTGATTGCATCAAGTTCAAATGGTTTGAATAAAAGTTTTTAGATCTACCGCATCGATTGAACATGCATCTATCAAGGTAAATTTCTCAAAACAAGTGAAAACAATGGAGGACTCAAACACAAATCAATCGTATATCCATCTCCAAAGGTATAGAATGTATAATGGGAGTTTTCAAGTGAAACTTGTTTGGTGATTGGAATTTGTGACTCCCTAGCAGTGGTTTTGGAGCTTAGAAGATGAACAAGGGTGCATCAATTCCTGAATGTATAATGCATACTCTATGAAGGTAGAAAATGGTGAAGTTCTCTTGTTAAAACTTGAATTGAATGGATAGTGCTAAGTGGAAATTGAAGAGACTCATAAAAGTTACAAAATCATGTCTTAATTTCCAAGCTCAAATAGGAATGTGGATAATCATTCTTGTCCTAACGTTACCTTGTCAAATACTATTGAACTCTCTCGTAGAAAATGAAAGGTCAGGAGCTTGAAAAGGTGTTGAAATATTTTTGAAGTCAAGTGTGCAAGTTTTCTTGTAGAGAAGAAGTTGAAGAGTTGTTTGGTTTGAGAAAATGAGTGGACATATCAAGCTTGAACAGAATATGAATGTAGGTAGATATGATGATGGAGGTGTGTGAAAAGAAAGAGTTAGTGAAAATTTATAAAATTTTAGGTGGATTAAATATGTTGTTTGACTAAGATACATGAAGACAGAAGAGTGAGATTAACTGGAAAAAAAAATAGGATAATTGAAAGAATGTTAAATTAGATGAAGACTAATTTTTTCCTTTCATGCTAAGGCTTGCATAGAGAAAGAGAAGAGAGGCCTTGTATTTATTGGAAATGATGAGATAGATGAGAATGCATAGAGATGGTTGTGATTTATTAACAAGTAAATATTGAGCTATGCAAGTGAGACAACAAGATAATTAATATCATAGAACCGAGATACCTATGGAACATGTGGAGACCTATCTAAGAAGGAATGGAAGTGAAATGTGTGAAGAGAAGATGGTAGAACAATAGATAACACATTATATAGTGACATGAGATCATAAAAACAATGAGCAGTGAACTGAAAAAATAAAAGGAGAAAAGTGGGAAAACATGGTAGATAAGGTGTTTCTCATAAAAGTAAAAAAAGTGACTCATTGGCAAAAATACAAGAACTTGTGAGCTGAGAAAAAAGTTGATAGCAGAGGTCATATTCTCATTTGGTGCTGCTGATATGAGCTTGAATTAGGATTAGAATACTATTGAATAAATAGGGAATTGGCAAATGAATTGTAATCAAGAAAAGTATTGCAAATCGAGAAATGGGTGAATGTTGTTGTGTTGAATAAAGAGCCGAAAAGGATCATGATCAATTATGTGAAGTAACATGAAACTAAATTATCAAATTGAACATTTTTATTATATTTTTCCTATGTGGGTGCTTGGGTTACAAGGGTAGGAGCTCCTTGCAAATTGTAGCTTGCTAAACCAGCCTAGTGGGTGCTTGGAAACCTTCCAGTGGGTGCTAGACGGATTGGGAAGTGGGTGTTTCTTAGGTGTAGTGGGTGCTCAACAAAATTGGAAATCATTGTATTTTAAGAATGGGTGTTCTTAATAAAATTATTTGATTTCAATTGGGTTTTCTCCCTCTAAGGGTTTCTAACTATAAATTTGGTGTTATGTATCTACTTATGTTTTTGCATGCACCTTAATTTGTGTTCATAGTTTGATTGCTAGTTCTTTTCAAGAAGTTTTATAAGTTTCTAATCTGATCATCACTAATTCACCCCCAACCCACTCTCATTTCTTGTGATATATAACAAAATCCCCATTTCATACGGGACATTGAGACCTTTCCAACGATATAAATTTTGTAAAACACGAAAAACGGATCAAAAGCTATGGCCATTTTAAGTTCGCCCGAAAAATTGTCATTTTCCTTTGTTACGTGGATTTTTTCCTTTGTTGCGTGGATTTTTTTGCAGATTTTCCCGTGGATTTTTACTTTATTGTGTGGTTTTTTCCACAAATTTTTCCTTTATTGTGCATCTTTTCCCTTTGTGACATTTTCTCTAATTTTTTAAACTTTTTCACTAACTACTTAGAATTTTCTTGATTGGGAGTTAGGAAAATGAAGTAGAATGCCCCAAAGCCACATTTTCCCAATTTTACTCATTTTCCCTAAATTTGGCTAATAATTGAACTGCTTTTCCAATAGAAGAATGCCAATGCACCAAATGACCCCCAAGTTCCCAAAATCACTGCAAGTGCTCCAAAATTATGAAAATTTACTCCGAAAACCCCGACTCAACCATGAATCCTATTAATTGCCAAGTTCATTTTTTTAGTCATCCATTTTTACTAAGGGGTAAAAATGGATAACAATTATAACATAAATTAATAATTATTCGTGGTGCGCTTTTACATATTCATAGTCTCAAAATGAAGCTTTTTCCTCTGCGCCCAAATGAAGAAGCCTATAGATTATCAAATGGAGAATATAAAAATAGATATAATCAAGCAAGGATCTCCACCGCCTCCATCTATGGACTCTAAAAATAAGAAGCCTAGTCCTAGAACAACCACAACTATTTCATCTTCTCCAAGTAAGTCTCATGAACCTACATTAGTCAAATCTTCTTCTACTAAAGTTGTAGCTTATTATTTGATTCCCAAATCTAATTCCACTCCATCTAAAATACCCAAATCTTCTAAAACCTCCACTACTAAAACTTTTGGTAACATTGAACATGTTAAGAACTTAGAAGTCCAAGGTGAAAATTTCATAATCCAAATATTTGCAAACTCATCCAAAGTAATTTCATAAGCTAGTCCGGTTCAATAAGAATGGTCAATCTACATCTAGTTCAAACCCATCTACCTCCAAATGAATACTACCTACCCCTCCTATACCTCCACCTAAAAATATATTTTTGTTAATCCATCCACCTCAGGAAAGATAGAAACCTTCTACATTTCCTTTCTCGTTAATGGTCACAAGTTGAACAATTGTATCATTGATTTTGGTGCCACAAATAATGCCATGCCCGCTAAGGTTATGCATGTTATTAGTCTTACCCTAACTCTTGATTATGGTCACTATTATTCCATGGAAACTAAAGAGGTTCCTCTTATTGTTTGGATCAAATATACCAAAGTTTACTCCAATGCCTTCTCGGACAAGAGAGTGAAGATAATCATATTGGTTACGAACTTTCCTACTTCCTACAGAATGTTGCTAATAAAAAAATTCTATCAAGACATGGGTGGTGAAATAAAAATGGACTCGTTGTCTACTACTATCCTTATACAATGATAGATGAATAATTTCCTTCCTAAAAGGAAGATGAATTACACAAATTCGTAATTTTGATGACCCATGAGCTGATGTTCTATATGAAAACAATGATATGGGAAATTATTTTCTCACCACATATGAGGATAAAGAACAATTGTCATGTTGGAGGAAGAATAAAATGAACTATGGACTCTAGAGGTTGATGGAAGTTCTACTTTCAGTTCAGAAGTAGTTGTGGTGGTCACTTCTACAATAGGTAAAATCATTCCTCTTTCCTATAAGTTGCAATTCTCAAACACAAACAACACGACAAAGTATGAAGCTATGTTGTTAGGAATGAAAGTTGCTAAAGAAATGGGAATTAATAAGTTACAATGTCAAGGTGATGTTGAGCTCATTGTAAAACAAGTCAAAAATCACTTTCAGTTAATAATACAAGGTTCAAGCATTATAGAAATGAGGTATGGGATTCAATGTAAATGTTTGAATCCTTTGCAATTCATGTAGTCCTACATGATCAAAATGATAAGGTGAATTCCTTAGTAGTCTCCACATATTTTCTTATTCCTCATCCAAATTTTGGGGAACAAAAATATTAAATTGAAATGGTCTTCAGACAAAGTGTGTTAGATAATTTTGAGAACTGCAAAGTTTTAAATGATGATAATCATATTTTATATTTTTTGGAGAAAAATACAACTTCGGTACCCTCTACTGTGAGGGAAGTGATGCTCGCATAGGGAATTTACTTCAAGCAAAGGAAAAAAAAATAGGAGTAGATGATTTGGTTTCATCAGTTGAAAGGAAACAATATTCCTAAAGGCATCATTTCTCTAAGACCACTTTGACAAATATGATAGGTGTGTAAAGACAAGAGTTGAGAAGCTCCTCTAAGATTCATAGAATATGAGAATGTCAATATTGGGACAAATGAGCAGCCTATGCTCATAAATATGGGTAAATGTTTTTCTCTAGAAGAGAATAGGGACATTATCATGCTCCTCAAGAAGTTCTTAGATGTACTAGCCTATTCATATGAAGAGTTGAAATCATTTAGGCCTAAAGAAATGCAACATTCCATTCCTCTCAAGCAAGGAGTGGAACCATTTAGATAAAAACAAAGGAAGTATAACCCTAATATAGCTGAAATTGTCAAAGAGGAGGTACTTAAGATGTTGAATGTTTGTATCATTTTACCCATTCGCAACTCTACTTGGGTAGAAAATAGTATTCTAGTACGTAAAAAGAGTGATGAAATAAAAATTTGTGTTGACTTGAAATTTCAACCAGACCTCCCTGAAAGATATTACCCATTTCCCATCATGGATAGAATTCTATAAGTTTTCACAAATTCATAAATTATTTCCATACTTGATGGTTTTATGGATAGAACCAAAATTAGGTAGCACAATAAGACCAACTTAATACCACATTCACCACTCCATGGGGAACATTATGATAGGAAATAAGAGATAAAATATGCTTTGAATAATCCCTTACGTAATCGCAATGTGAGAAACTAATATGCAGAAAATATTATACATCTCAAATAAAAGTGTAGAATAAATAACACAACACAAAAAGATAGTATTTAACGTGGTTCACCCAATTTGGGCTACGTCCACCAAGAATCACTTGCTCATATTTTATTACAAGCCTCCACTCTCTCAATACAATACCTAGATCCGTTTAGAGCTATGCTCAACAAACTCTATAGAATTCACACCCAAATTCAAAGCACATTTGCAATGCATTTGCTTGTCTATGTATCATATGCATAAGACCATATAAATAGACAATTGCTTAAGCAGTTTGATACAAAACCGTGGGTATCAAAACCATGGGCAAAAACCGTGGGTATCAAAACCATGGGAAAAAAACCGTGGGTATCAAAACAATGGGTACCGAAAAACCATGGGCCCAAAAACAACCCATAATGGTTACCCATTACCCATGGGTTAATAAACCACCCATGAAAATTTGCTTTGGGGCTTCGCCCCGAACCCCTCGACCCACTCACCCGCGAGCAAGTCTCGCCATAAAAATACCCGAGTGTAACACATAGAAGGTGTACCACACTTTAACATGAAAAATAGGCTCCACAAACATAACAATCTCCCACTTGGAGACTGATTTCCACTGAGAAAGCTTCTCAACCCTTCACTGTCATCCGTGAAGGCCAACCAAAGCTGAACATAGCTTTAGTTTATCCCTTGTGACCACCTTGGTCATCATGTCTACAGGATTCTGACTGGTATGAATCTTCTCCAACTTCAACTTATCTTCCTCCAAAGTTGTCCTGATGAAGTGATATCTCAACTATATATGCTTCATCCTAGAGTGGAAAGCAGAGTTCTTAGCTAGGTGTATAGCACTCTGAATATCACTATGTAGCTTACATTCCTCCTGCTTATGCCCCAACTCCTCAAGCAATTGTTGTAACCAAATCATCTCTTTGCTTGCCTCTGTGGCAGCAACATACTCATCCTCTCGTGGTTGACAAAGCCACCAGCTTCTGTAGTCATGAAATCCAGCTTCATTGTTGTCCCACCTACAGTGTAAATATAACCTGTCGTGCTCCTCCTATTGTCTACATCTCCAGCCATGTCTGAATCTACATAACCACGTAAAGTGGTGTTTGATCCACTGTAGCATAAAACTGTCCCCATGGTCCCTCTCAAATACCGAAGGATCCACTTTACTACTTGCCAATGCTCTTTACCTGGATCACTCATAAATCTACTCACAGCTCCTACTACATGGGCAATATCAGGCCTAGTGCATACCATAGCATACATCAAACTGCCAACCACTGATGAGTAAGGTACCTTGGACATATGGTTTCTTTCATGTTGTCTTGGGACATTGCTCCTTTGATAACTTAAAATGGCCTGCCAAAGGAGTCCCAACCGGTTTAGCATCCTACATGTTAAACCTATCCAATACCTTCTTAATGTACTCTTCTTGAGATAAATTCAACTTTCGTTCCTTCCTATCCCGAGTTATCCTCATACCAAGGATTTGTCTGGCTACCCCCAAATCCTTCATATCAAAGGATTCACTTAGTTGTTTCTTGAGTACTTTTATTTCCTGCATGTTTTTACGTGTAACCAACATGTCATCAACATACAAACACAAGATAATATAACTTCCATCCTCAAATTTCCTTGTATACACTAAATATTCGAATGATATCTCGATATAACCTTGCTCCATCATGAAGCTATCAAACTTCTTATACCATTGATGTGGAGCTTGTTTCAGGCCATACAAGCTCTTCTTCAGTTTGCACACCATCTCCTCTTTACCTTTGACTTCATATCCTTCTAGTTGCTGCATATATAGCTCCTCCTCCAAATCACCATGGAGAAATGCAGTCTTTACATCTAACTGTTCTAAGTGCAAGTCTTCTACTGCCACTATTCCAAGAACAGTTCTAATAGAAGTCATTTTTACTACAGGAGAAAAGATCTCATCAAAATCTATACCTTGTTTCTGTGTAAACCCCTTGACCACCAATCGGCCTTATATCTTTTCTTTCCTCCTTCTTCGTCTTTAACTCTGTACACCCACTTGTTCTGCAATGCTCTTTTTCCTTCCAGTAGCTTCACCAAATCCCAAGTCTGGTTCTCCATGAGAGACTTATGCTCCTCATCCATGGCTTGCTCCCACTTCTTACTGGCATCTACCTACATTGCTTCATCAAAGCTCTCTAGCTCTCCACTATCAGTGAGTAATAAATAATAAAGAGAAGGAGAAAAATGTTCAGGTTCTTTTCTTACCCTAGAAGACCTCCTCACTGTAGGAGTTTGGGGTTCCTGTTGAGTAGGTTCCTGAACTGATTCATGGGTCACTGTCCCATCCGGAAGATCCTCTACCACTACATATTCTTTCTTGATTCTTCCTTTTTCCTACAACTGTTGCTTATATATGACTTTCTCATTAAAGACCACATCCCTAGACCGAATGATTTTATTGTCCTTAATACTCCAACATTTAAATCCAAAGTCATCACCACCATAACCAATAAAAGTGCATTTTTCTGATTTAGCCTCTAGCTTGGTCCTATCATCCTTGTCAATATGAACAAACACCTCACATCCAAAGACTCTAAGAAATGAGTAATCGAATTTCTTACCATACTAAGCCTCCTCAGGTATGCCTCCATCCAAGGCACTTGAGGGTCCTCTGTTTATTAAGTACACAACTGTGCTCACCGCTTCTACCCAAAAATAAAGAGGTAGTCCTGCATGTATCCTCATGCTCCTAACACATTCCATTATTGTTCTGTTCATCCTTTCTAACACCCCATTCTGCTGCAGGGTTCTTGAACCGTCTTTTGCC
Source organism: Taxus wallichiana var. yunnanensis (assembly GCA_018340775.1). Lineage (NCBI taxonomy): Eukaryota > Viridiplantae > Streptophyta > Pinopsida > Cupressales > Taxaceae > Taxus > Taxus wallichiana. Next base: position 572,324,749 of record CM031244.1, read on the forward strand.
TACGGATTCCATTCTTAGAACAATAATCATCAAATTCATTGCTATAATACTCCCCTCCATTATCTGACCTGAGACATTTTAACTTAAGACCTGTTTCATTCTCTACCAAGGCTTTCCATTTAACAAAAGTATCAAATACATCAGATTTGTTTCTAATACAATAAACCCAAACTTTCCTTGTTGCATCATCAATAAAAGTAACATAATAACTTGAACCCCCAAGAGATGATACCTGAGCTGGCCCCCACACATCAAAATGTACCAACTCTAACTTACTCTCTTTCTTCGTAGGTCCAACCTTGAGAAACCTTACTCACTTCTGTTTCCCATATATGCAGTTCTCACAAAAATCCAAACATGTTTCTGTATATCCAAGAAAATTCTTCTTTATGATGTCCATGCCCTTATGGCTCATATGACCGAGCCTATAGTGCCATAATGTTGTATCTGCATCTAAAGCCACAAGATTACAATCATTAGTACTATCAATGGATAAATACAAGGTTCCAACCTTCTTACCTCTTGCCACCATAAGAGCACCCTTGGTAACCTTCCAAGAGTCAGCTGTAAATATCATAGTACAACCATCACTTCCTAATTGCCCCGCCAATATCAAATTTCTCCTTAATGTAGGCACATGTCTGACATCCTTCAATAGCCATGTATTCCCATTCTGCATCTTAACCTGAACATAACCTTTTCCAACTATACTGCAAGGCTCATCATCACCAAGAAAAACATGCCCAAAATCCCCTTGAACATAATCAACAAAATAATGCCTATGTGGAGTAGCATGAAAAGAAGCCCTTAATCTAAAACCCAAGATTCAATAATATTATGCAAAGAAAGAATCAAAGCATCCTGACATACATTACCCGATGCCACATTTGCCTCCTTGTTTTCTTCCTGTTGTTTCTTCTTGTCTCGAAGCTCCCAACAATCCTTCTTTGCATGCCCGCACTTTCCACAGCTTCTAACATACAATCTTGCTCTTGGATTTTGACCTTGCCCGATCTTTCAATTTTCCACGCTTTCTCTATTCTTCTGTCTCCCTCTAGTTTTCACTATCAAAGCATTCCCCGAAGTAGAAGATTCCCCAGCTTTTTCTTCGCATTTCCTCACTTATAATCACCCCTACAACATCCTCAAACTTCAACTTTGAGTTAGTTGGAACCGAGTTACTTACCGCCATTACCAGGCTATTACAACTTTCAGGTAAAGAGCACAGAATTAATAAAGCCCTAACTTCTTCATCAAATTCTATTGTAATCGAAGCTAGCATATTCACAACCATATTGAAATCATTTAAATGATCTGCTACTGAACTATTCTCAGACATCTTCATATTAAACAACTTTTTCATTAAAAATATCTTGTTAGAGGTAGAGGGTTTTTCATACAACTTCCTAATGCATCCATTAGATCTTTTGTACTCTTTTCCTTTGAAACATTAAATATTACCAAAGATGTAAGACACACAACCAAATCGCTTCCAAGTGCCTTCCGATCCAACAAATCCCATTCTACATTTGTCATACTTGAGGGTTTTTCACCTTCTCGCATAACAGAGTATAAAGATCCTTCGATAAAGGTAATCTTCCATCTCGCATCTTCCAAAGACTGAAATTCTTCCTATTGAATTTATCAACCCTAGATCTTCCATCATCTGCCATAGCTCCCACTCAAGATAAAACTTTCCCTATGATTCAACACTTCAGCAAACCAAAACCAGGCTCTGATACCAATTGATAGGAAATAAGAGATAAAATATGCAAAATAATCCCTTACGAATAATCGCAAGTAGAAACTAATATGCGTAAAACATTACAAATCTCAAATAAAAGTGCAAAACAAATAACACAACACAGTAAGGCAAGATTTAACATGGTTCACCCAATTTGGGCTACGCCTACAAAGAATCACTTGCTCGATTTTATTACAAGCCTCCACTTTCTCAATACAATACATAGATCCGTTTGAGCTATGCTCAACAAACTCTATAGAATTCACACCCGAATTCAAAGCACATCTCGCAATGCATTTTCTTGTCTATGTATCATATACATAAGACCATATAAATAGACAATTGCTTAAGCGCTTTGATACAAAACCATGGGTATCAAAACCATGGGCAAAAATCGTGGGTATCAAAACCATGGGCAAAAAACCATGGAACCGAAAACCATGGGCCCAAAAACAACCCATAACAGATTACCCATTACCCATGGGTTAATAAACCACCCATGAAAATTTGCTTTGGGGCTTCACCCCGAACCTCCTTGACCCGCCACCGGTGAGCGGGACCGCCATAAAAATACCTCGAGTGTAACACATAGAAGGTGTACCACACTCTAACATGAAAATAGCCTCCACAAACATAACACATTCACATACAAGTGTATGTCATTCAGCCTCATCAATGTAGGGGTTACCTTTCAAAGAGCTATGAATCTAACCTTCAAATATCTCAAGAGAAAATATATAGTGATATACCTCGATGATCTCATAGTGTGTTCAAATAAGTGAAGTGATCACCTAAATCATCATGAACAGGTTCTCATTAGATTTAGAATGCATGGTATCTCTTTGAATCCTAAAAACTCCATCTTTAGAGTCACATAAGGAAAAAACCTTTGGCACATTATGAACAATGAGGGAACTAAGATTGACCCAAAACGGGTGAAATCCATTCAAAATTTGTCTTTACCTACAACAATGAGTGCATTCCTTTTTGGTAAAGTGAGCTTCCTCCACTTTTTTCCCCAAATTCTCTAAGATAACTAGACACATCACGAGCATGATGAAGCATCAAGGGATATTTAGTTGGAATAAAGAGTGAAAACTCACATACGATAACATCAAAGAATCCATCATTCATGCTCCTACACTAGTATGTCTAAATTTTGACAAGGATTTCATAATCTATTGTTATTCCTCGAGCATATTGCATCTGCCGTCCTAGTTTATAATAGTGAAGAAGGAATTAAGTCTCTTATATCCTTCATAAGCTTCGTATTGAAGAATCATGAGTTGAAATACTCAACTGTGGAGAAACATGCATTTTTAGTGGTCAAATCCATCAAGAATTTTAGGTTCTACATTCTAAACTCACACATGATAGTGTTTATTTCGACACCATGGTGAAATCAATACTCGCTTAAGCAATATTTTTATCCAAGAGAGGAAGTTGGATTTCTAAATTTCAAGAATATGATCTTGAGATCCATTTGGCAAAGCTCATGAGGGGAAATGTCTTATGCCAACTCCTTTCCAAAAACACTATCGATTTAAGTGAAGTAGAAGTGGAACTGTAGGATGATAGCCCAAATTAAGGATTTCCTATAGTCCTATTTACAAGTACTAATTTTGAATGGTATAATGACATTACCTATTTATTAACATATAGTGATAGTTCATTACACTTAAATAAGAAATAATGGAGATGACTCAAGCTAAGGGTAACAATATTTATCATTTGGAACCATATGCTATAAAAGAGAGGATTAAATTATTTCTTCATGAGGTGTGTTGAAAAGAGAAACATGTGAAGTTTCTCAAAGCATACCATGACCAAGCCCATGGTGGACACTTTTATCCTTAGTCACCACTCACAAGATCTTAAGAGGTAGGTACTATTGGCCCACTCTATTTTAGGATGCTCGAAGTATGTATCTAAATGTAAACCTGTCAACAATTCATTGGTAGACCCCAATTGGTCACAATACATATAAAATGTGTGGTTATTAAAGATCCATGTCAGTAGTGTGGTATATACTTCATGGGTGTACTCAATCCACATTCTACTATAGGTCATACCTATGTGGTCACCGTTATAGAATACTTTACTAAGTGGGTGGAGGTTATCCAAGCTAGGCACACCAACACTGAAACTGTATGTAACTTCCTCAAAGATAATGTCATAGTACATATCGGTGTTCCAAAACAAATATCACTAATAATGCAAGATACTTATCATCTATGGAACTCATTGACTTTTTTATTACAATGAAATATCTCTATCCTATTTGTCCGATTATTAATCCTAAGATATTGGTCAAATCGATTCAAGTAACAAGAAAATATTGACTATCATTTGTAAATTGGTTGATCAAACTCAACATAAATAGCACAAAAAAATTATGATGCATCGCGGGATGAACGGATCATGCCCAAGAAAGTACTAGGTATGTCACCATTCCAATTGCTATATGGGCTAGAAGGGAGAAGTTCCAATATCGCTTGAGTTACCTCCTATGCAATGGTAAAGGAAATCAAGACTACCAATTTGATAACTCCCTATACACAAGGATATTTTATGTGGAAATTCTTAATGAAAAAATAATCATGGTAGAAAATAGAATCGAGAGAATCAAAAATAGGTCAAGAAGATATTTGATGAGAAGACATGGAAAACCACATTTCATATTGAGATGTTTTCATACTCTAGGACAAGAGAAGGGATCCAAAATTTAGTCATGGAAATTTTGAATTTTTGTGTTTGAGCCTAACGAAGATTAGATACTTATGTGGTGATAAAAAAATTTACTTGTCTTATCTAGATGGCACACCTATAGAGTTGCCCCGTAGTGGGAAAGAATTGAAATTTTACAAGAAATGAAATCGTATTGTCCCCCATATATACCATAGGTGATTTGGGTTTGTATTTTTCCCCTTTCCTTCTTGTGTGTATTTACCTTTCTTATTGTGTGGTGTGTGTTCCTTTTCCTTTTCATATGTGTATTTTTCCTTTTCATTTTGTATCCATATTGAGACTTTATTGCCCAATGGATACAATGTTCTCTCAAAGCCCAATTTAAGATTTTGGAGTACCTTCTTGATTAATTTTGATTTCATGTCAAATAAAATTTTAGTACATTTTATTTGACAACCCATTTGAAATTTTCCCCATTTTTGGTCAAACTGGTTAAAATTGTTAAAATTGTCAAAATTGCCAAAATTGCTTACTTTAAAAGTTTAATTTATGGGTAATTTTTTAGAGCCTTGAGTGTATCAAAAGCCCTAATTATAGTCAACAAATAGGTATCATATTTTCCTCCATGAAGGTATTATTTATAAATAATTATAGGATCTTATGGATGGTCCCGAGAAAGTATTCTTCCTAAGCATTTTTTGAGAAAACAAAGTATGCATTCTTCATTGAAGACCCAACTTTAGCGAATGGTTTTTTAGACCTTGTGCAGTGTTAGGAGATTATATCCTTGGAATTGGAAATATTTTGGAGGCTAATACATGGTGGAATAAATAAGGTGGAATTTTGGGAGTATATAAAGTGGAAACCTTTCTCGAAACTAGTGTAAGGTGGAATTTTTGCACTTGAATTTTACATGGAAATTTTTGGGATCTTGGGTAGAGTTGTAGGCTTAAAAAAGTATTAAGTAAAATTACATTCAAACCTCTTTATGACCCATAAGCTGGTTTGGCTCATGTTTTTGAAAACTCTTTTTGCGAACTCAACTCGCAGCACACATTGCCTTAGGAAAAATGGAGTTACATAAAACTATGTCTGAAAAATTCATTTGCATTCTTCCTTAATAGTATGATTGGATTTATTGTCCAATTTCCATGCAAAATCATATATTGTATGGCCTACTTTTACCAAGGACAAAATTTAGGGAGAAAAGATGACTCGAGGTACAAAACAAGCAAGCGGTAAACCATGTTCTAATCTCCACTTTGGTGCATTTGCGCACTTTTCATGTCCTTTACACCCTTGGTGCAATTATGAGGTGAAATTTCACCCCATAAGTTAAATCTCTTCTGATTAGTGGGGAGATTCATAATCCAAAAACATAAAGGAATCCCAAAAAGTGCATCTTGGAGATATGAAAGTAAAGTGCAACTTGAAGGTGGACCCCACATCTTCCCTCCAAGTGGAGATTTGAATCCCCCTTGCACCAAGTGCACTTATGAGGTGCAATTGCACCACATAAGTTTTCTCTCATCTAGTTGGAAAGGAGATGTGAGTGAAAAAATAATTCATAAAGGAAAAACATGAAAAAAAAGGGTGAGGTGCAAATGCATGTGCAAACCCCATCTCCATCTCCACCAATGCACACTTACTCACTCCATTTGCACCCAAAGTGCACTTATGAGGTGAAAATTCACCCCAAAAGCTCACCTAGGTGTAAACCATGTCCCTTTCTCCACCCCCATGTTTCACCATGCTTCTCCATGCTCCATGTGCAATCCCCACTCTCACCTCCACCATATAAAGCCATATCACCTTGTTTTCCCTCTAAAAACATAAAATGAGTTCACAAATTTGAATGAAGCCACTAAATATTATCTTGGATATTTTATTAATCTTCCACATTGCAAAATTTCCCTTTTTTCCCTAAAACTCCAAGATCAAGTTTTCCTCATAACTTTTGATTCCAATCTTTGTTTTCCACCAAATTTTTCCCAAAAATCCTCATGATGGTGCCTTGAAGATGATGTATTAAACATAACAGATGATAAACTCCTCAAAAATATATCCAAGACTATTTTTTCTAGCCACCATTGTCTCCTTGCACTCAAAACATTCAAAATTTGAAGTGGAGATTATGTCTAGATCACACGGAGGAACCTCACCAAACTTTGAGAATTCATTGAATTATATAAGACTATCATTTTGAGCTATCAAATGTGATCTAAGGTGAAATTAATCCCATTATATCATCAAAACCACCATTCAGCTCCAAAACCCTTGAAAACCCCATGCCCATGAAAAATTGATTTGGCTTGTTCTCCCAAACCCCACAAGGGAATCTCACCAAATTTGGATCATCTATTCCTATTCCCAAGATCTTTTAATGATTCAAGATCACCTAATTTAGAAAAATATTGCTCCCTATGTGACTAGATGGAATTTTTCCCTCTTTCCCATTAACACTAATTTACAAGCCTTCCTCCCCGCCATAACCTATTTTCAAAAATTCTTGGTAATCCTAAAAGGGAATTTCACCAAATTCAAAGTATTAACTATTCTTGGGATTATCTTTCCAATGAATCGATTCATGTCCAATTTAGAGTTGATTTTTCCAACTTTTTCCAAAATACAAAATTAGCATCCTATAACACCGAAAACCACACAAATTTGTGGTTTTTTTCGAAACCGTAGTGAAATCCATTTTCACTTGCATAGCTTCATTACCACCACTTATGAGGGGAAAACCATAAAAACATATGATGAATTTCCACTACTACGATTATGAGCCAATTTCCATTTTGGCGTCGAGTACCCAACCATCGTGGGATAGGAATGTGGAACACGTGGACTTTGATGAGTTAATGAGGAGAATGATAGAGGTAACCTACATAGTCTTAATCGACGTGGTCTATTTCATCAAGGGTTATATTGAGCCATAAAATTCCCCTGGCTATTCGTAACTCATGAGTTCATTATGACCTACATGAAGAACTATGAACCCGAGAGCCAATATATTAGTGTAGAAGAATCTAAGTTCATTTTGTTGTATTTTAAGTAGAAGGGATATCAAGGTGCCTATACATTCTAAGGCCGAAAGAAGTTGTGATCTTTAGAAAATAATGTGATTTAGATGAATGGGGAAGGAACAATTCATTCTTGGATGGAATGACTATTTTGAGTTGGATGAAGACACCATGTAAGCTCTCCCAAATATCAAAGACCCTCTCTAGGTTTGAATTTATCAAATAGATGTATAATCGTATCATACTTATCAAGCAGGCTCATGGGATAATCATCAACAAAATAATTCCATCCATGGATGTCATAATTCATTGTAATAGATACTAAGGCATCCCAAGTAATTGATTGGAGTCGAGTATTAATAATAAATTGCACTCTCAACTGATCAACTTGGAAGGTATGAAGAAGATCACTATGGCATCATTCTTGGTCTACACCATCATGGCATTGCAAAAGCGGCCCACACTAACTTTGGAAAAAAATTATTGTAAAGAACGTGTTAGTGTATCATACATACTATCAGTTCACGTTGAGGGAATATAAGAGACACTATGCAAGGGTGAATGATGTCTTCATTATGTACCTAGTCAGGAATATGGAAGGTGATACTAATTGTAGGTTCTCACCAAGTCTTGTAAACTGATAAGTAAATATGGGAGTTATTTCACATAGTTTAGAATTTATCTTACATCTACATTGGAGGATTCAATGAAGCACCACTGAAACTCCCAATGTACCCAAGTAACAAGTTAGTACTCATTGAGATTTGTAGGTAGTTGTCAAGATTTCACATCAAGTGTTGAGAAAAGAAAAGAAAAGGGGTAACATTCCCGATTTATCTAGGAATTTACTCTTGTAAGAACTCAATGGATGCAAACAACAACGAATCCTCTCTTAAGTCTTTCAACCTATACTCATATTTTTTCAAGATGTATTTTTATAGAAAGCATTACATGGAAAGGGAAAACAAGTCCTTTAACCTATGTCATCATCTTTAATTGAAAGGTTATTGGGAGGATTGTGCAGATGAATTGGAAGTAAGAAAAAGGGAGCTCTCAAGGCCAACAATGCAACAAATAAGGGACTTTCATATGGAATGGGATAATGTGGATATTGAATATATGGGAGTGACATATTTGAACCCAAGTATCTGGAGAATATTCAATTCAAAATTGTTCCTATCGTGGATTGGTCCATGGTAGATCCTATTGATATCTTGACCCACACCATGACAGCTTCTGCATAGGTCGAGACCGTGGTATCTTTAGAAGGTTCATGAGTTGAGATTCACCCCATCATCATCCTATAAACATTCTGATAAGGTAGGTAACAAAGTATTTGTGAGAGATATGAGAGCTTTAAGGCACGAGGAAACTTCTCAAGTCATACATGTTTTTCTAAAACCCTCACTTGAGCATGTGAGAAAGAATTTGTCAATGAAAAGGTTTGATGCAAGCACTCTCAACCCTATAGAGTTGGTTATTTCTCCTAGGAGAAGAAAATTCAAGTCTCCAAAATTTTTCACACATTCATCATGTAAGTATTTCGTGCCTCTAATACATTCACATTAAGAAAGTATTCATAGGTCCTCCTCGTTGCATAGTTAGGTCATCATTCTAGTGTCCCATGTGGGTAGTCCAATGAAATGTATTTCATCCTCTTTGTTAGTACATGTGTTCCCATGGGTACGATATATCATAAAAATCACTTGCGTAGTGTGGCCAAACAAAAAACCCAAGTAATTAAGATCTCCTCTCGAACTTTGGAATCATTCTTCTCACTTGTGAAAATGCAAGATGAGTTCTTAGCTTATAACATATGCCTCGTAGTCTTAGTTCATTGATTCCTCCCGACTAGGAGTGGAGAAAGATGAAGCATAAATGAGAATCAATGACTATGAGATGAATTGTTATTCACTTAGCAACCTCGCATTTGAGAATGGCATATTCACAACTTCAACTTTGAGTTATTGGTCTTTTTTCTCAAACAAGGGAGAGTGAGGCAACCATGGAGCAATTAGAAAGTAAAATTCATACCTTGACCTCATATGTACATAATTTCTTGGACCTGATGTTCCCTCCCTCACTCCTTTTGATTCAATTGTTCCCCTAAGAAAAATTGACTCACACACAATCTAAGAATCTAAGAGAATGGGGAAAATTGGTAAAATGATAGATTCATAGATCGATTCCATCATTCACAAATTCTATGAAATGGTTCCAGAGATGATCAAGATATTCAAAATCACCACCCTATTGACTGAAAAGATAGATGATGTTTTCTCCACATTCAAGAAGGAGGTTGATCACTGGAACAAGCTACTCCCAACCCTTCATAAAATGAATATGGTTAATTCTGATTCATTTATCAAGAGGCAAGTTTTCCTAAGCCAAGAGGACAATTTCTCCCACACCTAGGTGAGGAGAATTGAATGGAAAATTAGATATTTTGTTGAAGTTGCTGAATATTTTTCATACCATCATAATCAAGGACATGAAATAAAGGAAGAGATCAACAATCATTTGAATAAGATAATATTACCTAATTTACATTTTTATTGTCATGATAAATGTTTAGCTTTAACAAATCAATTTCATGTCATGAAAACCTATTCCTCATTTGAAAATCCCTCTCCTGGTAAATGTAAAAATATCCTCCAAAAAAACTCACTACTATGTTACCCTCATAATAGTCGGTGGAATTTGATAATGTTCTTATCAATTTTGTTTCATGTACAAGGGATCTTTTTCAATCTAATTCATGAAGATATCTGGACCCAAGAGAAGATAAGTGCTTCTAGAGGCTCCAAAAGGGTTTTTTTGGCCTTTTTGCACTTGGTGAACACCCTTCAGAACATACATGGAAAATTTAAAGCATCCAAGAAGTTTTTGGTATATATTTTCAATCATACAAGGTAGTTTAGGAAAGTTCTGCAAGAAAAAAACAGGTTTAGGAACAAGTTATGCAATACCGGTTATTTTTAGCATGGTATAAGGAAGTGAAATGGTGAAAAAACTATTTGGCTTGTTACATACATATCAAAAGCCTCGAGAGGATCTGGAAAGAAATAAGATACTCCTTAGAAATATATGGATGTATACTTAATTTTGTACAAGGTTTGAAGGGATTCTAAGGAGCATATTTGCAGATATTGGTAAATATTCAATCAAAGATTATAGGAGTTCCAAAGAGAGTTATAATCTAATGAAAAATAAAAATTGGATAAAATGAGACCTTCTACATGTTCCATAGGTTGAGTTGGACAAAAATTATATTTTTGTCTTGTGGCGCTTAGACCTTCCAGAACTACCTGTGACTAGAATTGAAAAGGGGCCTAAATTTCAAAAAGGGGGAAGAATAAGATCTTGAAAATGATGTAATTGGATTATTTTGGTGTTTTCCAATCAAAATGATATAGCCTTGTCCTATAAAATACCAAGGTAATCTCTTAGGGAAAGAAGGAACTCCGGTAGGCTATTTTTTAGCAAAGTGCAATGGTGACACCCATCTTGCAAAAGTGAAAAATGTGCACTTGGAGACCCCTGATGTCCATTTTTCCATTGACCAAAGTCAAATGGGACATGGGGGACACAAGAATGTGCTAGAAAGGAGGAGGATTCATAATTTGAAGTTGTCACTTAAGTTGCATCTTTAGGTGTTAAAATGAGTCTTAACCTCACCAACATAACTTGGATCCTTTCTCATGCTAAGTAGAACCTATTCTCACTTATTTTGGGGTGATGTCCCTTTTCCATTTTCTAACAGGACATGGGGAACATTATAATGCACTACCACATGGAGAAGATGAGTTTCACCACTTAAGTAATAACCCGGTGGTTAGGAGATGTTTTCAGTCTCACTCTCACATATGGCCACTTCCTCGTGAAAAAATAACCCTATGCACACTTGGGAGGCCTTTATGTCACTTTTTCCATTTTATAATGGGAAAAGGGGAACACAAAATTGTGCCACCACATGAGGATATCCTCCATCATCATGTAAAACACACAATGTGTGCACTAGGCATGTGTTTTCAACCTCACAACTCAAATCCCCATGCCCCCTTCTCATGATGAGCTGACCCTATGCACATTTTTACACAATTGATATCTCCTTTTCCCTTAATAAATTTTGTAAGGTACATGAGGGGGATTATACCCATTTATTAATTTTTAACCCATCCTTGAAGTCTCATCTAACCCGGGTTAAGCAAGGTGAGTCAAAAGTGAGTTAGCTAGGTTTGTGAAGGAGGGGTGAGTATAATATTCATACTTAGCCATTTTCAACTAATTTTTCATTTTTTAACACTCCCCATTTTCACCGTTATTCTACCCAATTTTTTAAAACCATCCATTTTTTAAAACAACATTTTTCTCATAGCTCTAAAATCCTAACATTGTTTACCATAAAACATTTCCCGAAGATTCAACTCCATAATACCTTAAAGAAGAAACAAACCATTTCTAATTTGATGATCTACATTTTTTTAGGAAACCACATGAAAATTCTAGTAAATAATGTTTCCTTTTCAGATCCCTGGAGTTCATGTGATTGAAAACACTTAAAATTTGGAGCATGAAATCACAATAAAAACCTAATCTAACAAAAACAAATTTCAGCTCAATCTGACACTCAGAAGGCACACTTCTATTTGTATTAGGTTGGCACCAAAGCCATTCTTAAAATTGTAAGAGTTGAAAAACAATCATTTCAAAACCTTTGTGCAATTCCTCAAGTATAGAACTCGCAAATTGGAAAAAATTTAAAATTGGGAAAATTGTCTAAAAATAGAATTTAAGGGTGGGGTGTGACTTACTAAAAATAGTAAGTATCTAGATCAAGTTCAAATTTCACACACACCTCCATCCCCCCATTCCCTCATTGTCTCTAACCATCATGAAGATCAAGTACATCAGCTTCGAGCCAATATCCACTTTGGCTATCAAGTATACAAATGTGGGAGATAGTGATGTGGCACATTTGGACCTTGAATATTTTAAGACAAGGATGCTCAAAGAACATTGGGGGAAAATTAAGGAGAATATTCACTAGAGAACTCTTAAAAGAAAGAGAACATCCACTCTCTATGCAAAACATTGAGCTAGTTATAGCTTATGCGAGGCATTATGATCTTGACATAAGAACCATCTAGGCTAAAGATAATTCTTTACTTGTAGTTCTCACACCAAAAGGAATCTCACAATGTTTGAAAATTCCCACTTGGAGTAACATGGTCATAATCACATGGGAGTTTTCATCTCAAGAATGGTCAAAGATTGATTCCTATTTTCCAGGAATTACAATTAGTTCATGGCTCAATCAAGGGAGTAAACCTTCTCGAATTCCCAATATATTGTCATGGAGTGAACTCCATGAGGAATATCCAGATGCAATTGTAATCCTTAGTAGAGTGATGGGTGAATATCATATAAGGGAATTTCATGAGTGGATAAAAAAATTCATATTGGTAATCACTAAAGGAGACCAAATTATTTATTGTGGTAATATCATCGGTGACAATATTCACAAGTAATTGGAGAATTTTTTCAACACTAAGAGGTTCAATATGACCTCTTACTTGGTGTCTGCCCTTAGATACACAAGACCCTTTCATGTTATTTCTCTTACACCAAATATTTCTCAGAAAGCTCCCGCATTCGAAAAGTACAGGCATTTCACTTTCAGAAAGAACAACTCACATTTCATGAGAGTGAATGATGCATTCACTATGTAACTCAATAGGTTTCTCAAAGGAGATCTAAAACGAAGAATTTCACCTCAAGTAGTGGAATTGATTACAAGGTATTGGGTTTCTTCACATAATTCTCCACATTCACCTATCTCAGGGTAAGTGGATTTGACCACAATCCTCTTTGGTTGCGAGGTACCTAAGTCACAAGATTATCCCGATTGAGTTGTGTAGGAAAATTTCTCAGGTTCATATCAAATGCAAAGATGTGAAGCAGAGGGTTATTTCCTCTCCCATCTACTTTTGATGCTTCAAACATTGAGACCTCTATTATTACCTTCAACATGCACTCCTATGTGGATAGATCTAACTTTGATCTTAGAATGGATCATGAAACCTTTTTCTACCTATCTTGCACCACATTCCTTCAATTGAGGAATTTTGGGTTAATTGTGAAGATGATCAAGAATTCATAAAAGGAACTATATGAGGATGTCATTTGAACAAATGATCTCTTTTAAGTTTGATTGGTTTGTTCAAAGTGTTCTTGATGATGATTCAAAACTTCTTGATCTTGTGTATGAAGCGGTGTAATATTCAACTCCATCTCTCATCCCATGAAATATCACGAGAATCTGGATATATCAAGGAGAGAACGTAAAAGAAGAGGAGGGAGGTTTGCATTGAAAGGGGTATAATAGTTATCTTTCCTAGGAAATATTCTCTCTCCCCATCTCACAAAGAATCTAATGAAGGTACATGATCATCTCATTCTAGAAAGAGGAAACTTGTAGAGGTTGATGAAATATCCCCCTCAGTAGAGGTATACAAGAGGTCCAAAGTCATATAAGATCATGATAAACTACTTGAGATAGGTGAGATAGATCCTTCATAGTGCTCGAGATCATTCAATGGATATAATTGTCCCTATACAGGTGGTTAAATCAGCCCATCCTAGTCATGCTTTGGTTTCCTACTAAGAATTTCATGTGTCTGATATCCTTTCCACTCCTTTCGAGCCCTTCTCATGGATCAATGAATTTCTTGGATATAATTCAAGAATAGTGCAATATGTGGTGGAATGCAAAGTTGAGGCCATCTTGATGTACATCAAGACAAATAGAAATAGGAAGGTGCATACAATCTCTAGGTTATTTACTGAGGCACTTCTAGAGCTCATTTTATGGAGGTTGCATGACCTAAGGTGACCAAGCCTATGGAGGAAATGATACCCAATTACTATGAACTGACAAGAGTATATTTGGGACAATCCACACATGAAGTTGATGCTCACCTATTTAAGGAGAGGAATACAAATAAAACATTGATCAATCGTGAGGTGCATGTGATGATTTTTTCTTCATATGTGCAATCATTTCTTGAACCAGGTTCATAATCCTTGCCTCCAATTGAAGTAATCCCTTCCATTTTCAACTTCAATCCTTAATCCCTCAAAAAATCTCAATTTTTCATAGTGTAAGGAAGGGAAAGTGACCAATGGATAAACATGATCATGAAAAAGGGAATGCCCTATTCCTTAATATGATCTCTTTGTTCACATTCCTCTTGGAAACAGAGTTAAAGATCAAGAAAACTAGAGTAGAGATCAAGAAAGAGAAGGTACTTTGGGAAAGTAATATCCCATTAGTGAGAGAGATGAATAGTTTTGATTCTCGTGCCTTGGTAAGATCAATTACATTTTCATCTACCTCAGAGAACTTGTCTTCCATTTGGTCTCGTACCATAACTTGGAGGTGTGATGCTCTAAAGGAGGACATTTCTGATATGGAATCTTATAAATAAAATGCATTAATAATTTTGGAGGATCTTGGTGGAAGAATACATGAGATTAGTACTCCTTTCCTCAATGAGAATACTTCTTTGAATTATCTTCAGAATTCATTTCAAGAATTAGTTTGGAAAATATTGGTTATACTTTGTCCTTCATTGGTGGCACTATGGAATACCTTATGGACGTTAGAGTCTCCATATCTACTACTGTAATGAATTATGATAAATGGTTAAATCAATGCGAGAGATCAATTCCATCCTTGAGACCTCACTTATCACATTGAAACATGTGAAAATCCCGAAGCGAAGAAGGTTTCATTTACAATTAGAAAGTTCAGTAAGATGGTCAAGGGTCAAAGATTCATCATTGGAGATCTTCTGAGAAGTCAGCGGAGTTAATTCTTCATCAGATGAGGCTTCTTCATCAAGAAGTTGATCAACTCCCTTCTTTTCCTCTCTCTTTTTATCACTTCCTTCTCTCCCCTTTATAATTCTTCATTGTATGTAATCATGAAATTTTTTCTTTTTCACTTAAGTGACTTTCTAATGTTGCATTGTAAAAGTCCCTTTTGATTTATAAAAGGGACTTATTTCCTCACTTCTAAGGAAGATGAAAAGTCACAAGTGGAATAGGAACATGAAGAGTCATGTGGGGGTAGATGAAGAGTTGCATTGTAAAGCTATAAATTGAGGTGACCTCCTCACTTCAAGGGGATGGTTATTCTTGTTTTATAGCTCTCATTTTCTCTCTAGAGATAAAGTAGTTGATTTCTTCTATTTATTAGTTTAATATATTCCTTTCCTTATCAATAACACTTCATGAGAATTGTAATCTTGTGCAACATAATGTAATGAGAAATTATGTTTTTTTGTCTTGTTCCTTGCTCTATGTTATTGGTGTATTCTCATTGATTTTTATGGAAACATTCTAATTTTTATAAATAAACTCTATTGTGTTATTTATTGTGCAAGACCATCCCACTATTCTCTTTGCGCCTCTTTCTCAATCTATTTCCCCCTTGTAGTATCTAACAATATTTTTCCACTCGTGTAGTGAAGTACCCTGTGTGATCCCTAGTAGAAATACCACTCCCGCTTTATTAGAATAGTGTAAATAATTTTATACATTCAATAAATGGAGCTACCCCATTCAAGCAAAGGGGCTTATTCCCAGTGTGTTGGTGAGATATTCCAAAGTTTCCCATGTGACTAATTATTTTTTCCAACAATTTTTAACACCTATCATGGAGGAATATTGTATTGTCTCTACACCACCTCATAAACCACAATATCCATAACAATTAAAATATTGGAAAAATCCAAAAAATCAGATATTGGAAACCATAAGAGTCTTGATGTATGATCTACATTTTACTCCCCATGGCTGTCCATGAAAATGCTCTGTGTTATAACATAATCTCTTTTTATTTGACGATACCCAAGAAGACCTCTCAACCTAGTTGAGGAACTACATTTGGCATAATAGAGAGAGATTTAACCATTATCATACAGCCTCAAGAGTTTTGGACCTTGAAGAAGAACATGCTCAATCTCTACAACATGCAAGACAAGCTCTAAATTAGTAAATAAGAGTCAAGCATAATTTTGTTTTGAGTTGTGCATTCATCTAGAAAGATGGAAAAAATAAGGTATACGGGGCCCCCAAAGCTAGTTGTGTGAATTACCCTACATTTGAAGAGAAATTACAATATGATTTTAGACTTCTCATCACTCAAATTTTAAGGAGAATGGGTCAAGAGTTTTTTTGTGTTTGATCCTAGATTTCCTTTTGAATACCCCATTCAAGGATCAAAATTTGAATCATTAAATTATATTCCTCTCTGGAAGAATAAATTGTACAAGAATTTTTAGAAATATTTGCAAAAGAAACAACCGAGGAAGAAGAACTAGAGATGGCCCAAAAATGCCATTACCTTGAGGACAAAACACGAGCCTTTTGGCTCTAATTCTCCCTTTGCATGATTTACCAAAAGGGTCAAGAAAGAACTTCCCTAAATTCAGAGGAGATGGGAAGAAACACCATGATAATCACATTTTAGAATTTATAACATCTTGTGGGGTGTTGGGTGTATCAATACGCTTGTTTATAAAATCATGACAAGATGTTACTACCGACTAGTTCTATCATTTACCAAGGATGTCTATTACCAACTAGGATGATATAAAATTCAAATGTAAATCTATATTCAAACCTTTCAATTCTCATGCTCTTCTTGCCTAATGGTCTCAGTTGAAGAAAGAGTCCTACGAGCCCATGAGGGAATTTGTGGCCATGTTGAATAAAATTCTCTACAAGATCCATGAATCTTCCCGACCTACTAATGACAATAAAATAAGATTATTTATGAATGCACAACTTCCCAAATTCAGCTTCATGATAAGAATAACTCTACCTTCCACCTTGGAAAAGGCACAAATAATTACAATTGAGGTAGAAGATGACCGATAATGTCTCGAAAAGATCAAAATGTTCCAAGTAAAGAGAAGGGTTAGTGTTCAAATTTTGGAACCATAGACTCATTAGTACAAAACCGGATAATGATATTCTCTATGTTGTCATGCAAATGTGCAACATGAAAATTCTCAATTTTCAAGCATGGCAATGCAGACACTAGTGTCAAAATTTTGATTATAAACCTTCCCTTTTACACTCTCTAGATTAACTCATCCCTTATGTTGGGCCTATCCTACCCTTATAATCAGTATGGTTTGTTGTGTCAACCTTGTCCATAGATGATTTAGGGAAAACAATTTCATTCAAGTGCTCCCAAGTTAGTATCTTTTAAGGAAAAATTAGGAATGGTTATTTTTAGCCTTTCTAAGGTAGGTGTACATTCCTACGATCGGATTTTAAGGCCTAAATTCATCGTGAAGGGGTATTAAGGAGATAGGAACATTTTTTAATTGATTTTGTAATATTTTGGAAAGTTTCAAAGGGTTTTGGGCAAGTTCGGTGAAACCAGGTTTTTAAGGGTGGAGTAGCTTGAATTCAAAACAACACATGAGCTTCGAGAAGTGATTTTAGGAGCTCCGTAAAGAGTTGGAGGTAAAAAGATGCAAATTTAAAGGTATGATATATCTCTAAATTATGGTTGTTTCATATTTTTCACAAGGAATAAGGATTTCTTTCCACGATTTGTTTTTTGCATGCATAACCTACGGTCCCGAGAAAAAAATATATTTTTGAGTGGTTTTCAGGCCGAATCATAGAATGAGACCCATCCCATTCATCTCAAAATTATCTTTCTATTCAAAATCATATAGGTAAGTTCCTGAAAAGACCTCTGGATGCTCAAGATATGTCTCCGTAACCATCATATTATACATTAAATCATGATTATCACATCACTATCATATTATATAATTAAATCCTTATCCTAAGTCTTATTCTAGCTCCCCCTTTTTCATATTTACTCCAATTGTTCCTCTAAATATTTTTCTATTCTCGTAGGACAATCTATAAAATCCTATTTTATCCTCTCCTAAACCACATCAAACCACTTATTATCAAACCAAAATCAAATAAAAAAAAAAATTATAAATTAAATCCTTATCCTAAGTCTCAACCATTTTAACAACATTATTCTAACCCATATAACCTATTCCAACATACATCCTTTGATAAAAAAACCAAAATGCCTCTATTTGGGAGGTTTGTTTTAACCTTTTTCCCATAAAACCCAAATCGCTAGCGATTCATAGAAATCACCAATCACCGATTCTTCTTTGACATGTTAGAAAAAACTATATAAATGAGCTCCAGGCCTTCATTTTAGGTTAGCTTCTCTCTCCTTTGACTTACTAGTTGGACTTCCTCTCATCACATTTTAACATTTATATCATAGACCTCTCACATAGCCAGATTCATCCCAAAAACATTCAAGACATCAAATATCTCTTTCTTCCTTACGAATCATCATTCAAACATGTCCATCTAATCAACTCAACAATCTTCTTGCATCTACAATCTCTCTCTCTCTGATAACATCATCTTCTTCATCTTCATTCATCAACTCGATATGAAGGTAAGTGGTTTCCCTTTTTTATTATCATCATTTATTTTTTATCATTACAAGATTAAATCAACCTTTTAGAATCACTTTCAATCCCAACTTCAACTCATTTCCATGATTCAACTTCACAATTTCAATGATTCATCAATCATTGAATTCACCAAAAATGCTATCACCTCACGATTCCTATCTATTAGACCATTTTAACCCATCTAATCTTTCCTTTTTTTACATCCAGATCACATATTTATACTATAAGGCCCCTTTGCAAAGTGTTTTTCTAGTCATATCAAGCTCCTTTGAGCCATCTTTAGCACTTTATCAATTATCTAAATCAAATCTATCATCCTACTCACCTTTGTGAGTGCACATCTATCTACATCCTTTCTCCTTTGAGCCATTTTGTGATCCCTAGACTCCCTTTGGATCAGTATCACCATCAGACCATCATATAGCCTTGACCACGCATTAGTCCCTTTTCCTTTGCATTGTTGGTTATATCATCTGTTTTATCAATTTATCTTATCATTATCAGATTGATTTCTTGAACACAAATTGACATCCTTGCAAGGAAGTCCATTGACTTCTAGGGACTAGCCTTTTCCAGGAAATCCACCATATATCTATCTAATCCCATATTCTTCTTAGTGTCTATGATCTACAGGTTCCTCCATTGGAAAAAGAAGGAAGGAGATTTCATCCATCAACTCAACATCCATCTCTATGGGTATCGGTAAACCCCATCTTCTGAGGTCAATTTTTTTTTTATTGTTTCACTTCATTAATTTAAGTAGAAAGGTAAAAACATCTCTAAACATTTTAGCACACCCAGGTGGGACCTTAGTCCCTTTTTCTTTTTTTCATTTAATTAAAATTTTTCATTTCATTTTTGGCTTTCTACTCTATAATCACTAGCATCCAGTCAAATCACCAATGATTGTGGTGAATCACCAATTATTATATCAATCAATCGATGATCTTTGTGATTTTTGATTACTCAATCAATCAGCCTCTAACCTCATTTTCTTTTTTTTTTTTTCCTCTGCTAACATTTTTGCATAGGTTTTTTTTTGGAGGCTTTTTTTGTTTGCATTATTGCTAAAAAAAAAAAAAAAAATTTAAAAATTTAAAAAGGAAGCATTTTTCAGGTGAGTCTTTTCTCTTTCTTTTTGTTTTCCACATCGCATTTTTTATTTTTCCTCATCAAAATAAATCATTCTTTTTGGGATTAAAACAAACCTTGCATCTTTCTTGATCACATAGATTAATTAAAGGATTAATTTATTGCATTCACTTAATCTCCCTCACACACAACCAAACCACATCAAATATCAAATTTGCATCAAACACTCCTACCCAAGTGATAACTATTGGGATTTCATCACCCAATAGGAAACCGACTTAGTGTTCTAGCCGAGTATAAACAACTAGTTTTTGGTATATTGGCTAAGCACCCAACTCCCTTATCATTGTGGGACCATGAAGTGAGGGGGTAGGCCCCAATACTAGGCCCGTATATGGCACACCAACATAGATTTGGGCCTCACATACCTTCGGTATATCGAGGACTCCAACCTTTAACATTACTTGAAACTAGCCTTAGAACATCCATATCATTAGGTTCCCTCTAAGCCTCTTCCCCACATATAAATTCTAATCAAGATAATTAAAATTCTTCTTCTTGA
The DNA here is from genome assembly GCA_018340775.1 of Taxus wallichiana var. yunnanensis. Taxonomy (NCBI): domain Eukaryota; kingdom Viridiplantae; phylum Streptophyta; class Pinopsida; order Cupressales; family Taxaceae; genus Taxus; species Taxus wallichiana. Next base: position 572,345,401 of record CM031244.1, read on the forward strand.
CTTTTCTATTACATTTGTATCTCTCTTAGGGATTTTTGTATCATCATCAGTTGACTATCATTTAATATGGATCAACCCTCTACATCAACATATTCTTTTACCCCTTATGCTTCATTTTTACAATCATCTTTGGTTTCTTCATCCACTACCTCTACATATTTTCATCCCAATCAATTTCAAAATATCCCCTACATAGGATCTAGTCCTTATCAATCTTATCAACCTATCACATCCCACTCAACTTCACTTATCTCTGACATTTTTCCATAGAATCCATCTAGACCATCTTTTTCCCCTATGGAACCTCTACCTTTCAGCCAATCATACAACCCTATAAAAACCCCATCCAACAACCCTATGACTATCCTTTACATCCATACTACTTCCAAACTATCACTCCTCATCCCATGTCAAGTGTATCCCATCAATCAGTCCTTTCCACATCCCCTCCTTCATCACAAACTCATCAAAATCTTAACATCCCCATCTTTTATCCAATCAACCTATCTTGACTTCAATACCTCTCTCTCTACCTCAAACATCCCAAACCCATACACACATCCCTACTCAGGCCCAATCAACCCCTTTCATCCAAAAAAAACAACATATTCAACATTTTTCCACATCTCCCCACATCCCTTTATCACAACCTACTCTACAAACAATATCCTCTCAAGATATCCCTTATCAACCTCCACATCAAATCCCATCCACAAAAAAACCATCCTACTCCACATTTTCATCAATCAAATCAATCACATGCTCATCCACACTCACATGTTAATTCCTTCACATCTAATCCTACAAATGATCCTATGCAAGATCTATTAAATAGATTAGAAAATTTAGAAGCCACTACCAAGGGACCCAAACACATCCTCACTTATGATCAGGTTTGTAATGAACCCATCCATCCATTAGTACCATATAATCCCTATCCTCCACATTGGGAATTTCCTAAATTTACCATGTTCCATGGCCAGAGGATCCTCAACAACACATACTATCCTTTAGACATTCATGTTATCTCATCATCCATGATCAAGATCTCATTCTTAGAACCTTTCCTATGTCACTGGTAGGACCTACCTTGATTGGTACAACTCCCTCCCTCGACACTCTTTTCTCTCTTTCACTCAACTAGCCATGTTATTTCTCGATCACTTCGCTATAAATGTTACTCAAAAATCACCATTTCTGATCTTTCTACCATCAAACAATATGAAAATGAATCCCTTATTGACTTTTTCACTAGATGGAAAAGCATTATCAATCAATTGACCTTCTCACTTGCCTCAATCAGAACTAATCAGTTGTTTTCTTGATCATGTTCCCATCACATCTCATCTATCCTCCAGATCCACACATTCCAAACTTTTGATGAAGCCTTCACCATGGCCAAAAATTAGAAATCCAAGCCCTCAAAGAAGGTCATCTCAATCCTCAATCTACACATGTCCCATCTGATTCTCCTAGGTCTTCCTATGAACCCGAATGAGACTACACATGATGCCTTTACTTTTTCTTCCCAACCCAACACCCTCGATAGAATCAATCCATATAGATACTGCACATCCCTCAAGTCATGTCATCAACACTATTACATATGATCTTCCCCATGAGGAGACCCATTCATCACCAATGCTTCCTCTTGAAAACTTAGAATCCTGAATCCTCTTTTTTGATGATCCTCACACATCAATATCACCTATGTGTCCACTATCCAATCATCCATTACCTCCTTGCAACCCTTAGACTCTACCTTGGAGACCATTACTAAGGAGGCATTCATAATCAAAGATCTCAACATCCAACCACTTTTTAAACTAATCAAATAATTGGGTAAACTCACATAAATATAACCCACCTCAATCATGTCTCAAAACAACATCTCCCTCATCCAAACCAAACTCAATCCTATCCCCTGGCTCTTCACTTTCATCTAGTCTAGAACCTTTTCCTAAATCAAACACTATACAATCAAATACCATCACATCCATGGCCACCCTCATCATCTAACATGAGACCCTCTCCTCTATCTAAAGAAAATGTTACAAAATTGAAACCTATCACATCCATGACCTCATCCTCATCATCTGTTGTAAAACCCCTCCTTTACCTAAAATCAACATTACAAAATCAAAACACACATCATCTAAGGTCTCAACCTTACCATCCATTTTGGGACCTCATCCTTTATCACAATCCAAATCTATCAAATCTACATTCCACCCTTACCATCAATTTTGGGACCCCATCCTTTATCTCAATATCACACACACATCATACCCTATCTCATCCATAATCCATCCCTCCTCATCCATTTTGGGACCTCATCCATCATCCAATTATATCAATCCCACATCATACCCTCTCTCTTATCAACCTCACAACATCCCTATGATGTTTCAACACCATATGACATCTATGAATCCACCCCATCCAAAAATAAGATGTGTCCTACTAAGCATTCTTCAAAATCAAAATCAAAATCAATAATCCAAATACCTAAAAGGGACTTACATCGACATCCTCGAGAGGCTCATGTAGGATTCTCTTATCACATTACCACCAATCAAAACACCCAATCCACATTCTCAAAACCTTCTTGGTATGATCAAGATAAAACATGTGCCTATCATAGAAGCCCAGGACATAACACAAGAGTTGTAAAGTGCTTAAAGCCATAATCCAACAACTCTTCCTCATCAATGATCTTCTCCCAAAAGAATACCATCCTAATCCATCATCGATATCATCTACACCTCCACCCCCAATGTCTGCATCTATAGGACAAGGGGGACATCCTCAATCTTTTATCATATTATCAAACCTTTTTCAGACATCTCCTCAACACCTTCCATTGAAGGTCTCAATCTCAATGTCCACACCTTCCCTTGAAGGTCTCTCAATCTCATCAACATCTACACCCAAGTCATTGATAGTGTCCTCACCAACATCTGCAGGACAAGGGGTCATCCTCAATCAGATCTCAAAAAACCTTTCTCATGTGTCTTCTCATCACCTCCCAGTGAAGGTCCCTCATCTCAAATCAATATGGTTCACCCACCTATATGAACCTAAATCATCATACATGAAGAAAAGGTAAAATCAAAGCTTTTCATCATCTACCCCTCCTCATCAATTGTTCCTCATATCCCATCCAAATTTTCAATGGATCCTTTGTCAAGGGCTCCTTTATTTACCATATACTCAATCAATCAAGATCAAAACTTCCATCATCCTAATCTAAAGTTTTCATTCCTTTCAGTGCATGTCATCTCTATCCATAGTGTCATGCTAGGGGACTCCTCTCTACTGAGACTTTGAAAGTATTACCTTACACACATCCCCCTAGCATCTTCACCAAACCTATCCTATCAATCCAATCAAAATGTCACTACTCTAGAAAGGAGTAAACGTGGAAAGTTTTCCCTTAATTGGATCGGTCCATATAATATGGGTCAACCTCTGAATGCCTTGCACTTGCAACCTTTCTACTGTTAACACATCAACTATCATGACAATAGTCACATCAAATATCTTATTCCATCATCAACCAACCATCTTATCATTGTAATGATTTGAAAGAATGTGGTTTTCATCACTATCCTCAAAAACCTTAAAGATGAGCACCACGGATCTGTTCATCACATCTTTCACATGGAAAGTTCCTCCTTAGCAGAACCCCACAATCATTACATCCATCCACCTTATCTACCAACCAAAGACATGTCATGGGGTACATATGTGTAGTTGTACACATTTCTTCTCCCCTCCTTGAAACGGTCTATTAGGGTTTTCCCTCAACTCAAAATATAGTCAAAAATACCTATGGATGCTTCCTATCAAAAGTCAAAAATAAATAGATTGATCCCTCAAGGAAAACTATTCAAATATCAAAATCATATTATCAAAAAAAAAGTAGACTGATCCCTCGAAGGAAAACTACCCATCAAAATCATAGATCGATCCCTCAAGGATGGATATCTATCTAAAAAAAAAAATCAAAGTCAAAAGTCAAAATTGTAGACCACTCCCTCGAAGGATGGCTACCCATGTAAAAAGGCTTCCCACATCGATCAACCTTCAAAAAAATTCAAATATCAAAAGCATCCTAGGAAAGCTTCCCATTGATCAACTTTCCCATCAAAAGAAAACTTCCCGCATTGATCAACTTTCCCATTAATTCCCACATCAATTAGTTTATGTCAAAAATAAAATGTATAGTTGGGGCATTTCTCTATGAAACTATTGAAAAGGAGAACCCTCTTTTCCCACACAACCTACACATGTTAAACCCTTCTCATGTTCTAGGAAGGTATACATTTCACTTCCATCTATATCCAAGATCCTACGTGTGACTACCCATTGTTAGTCATCTGTTAACATTTGTTGTAAAGGCCAAAAGTGCAAGATCCTTCACTCTATTGTTTTTCCCATCACATATGTATCAAATCCAGTATAAATCAATCAATCCATGTTTCATTCTTGACCATGGTTTTGACAAACATTAAATCACTTTAAAATCAATATCAAATAACACATCATACCTAAAACATAACTTTAACAACTTGTCAACCCTACCACATCCACATCTATCAATATATCTATCATCATATCAATATCTATCAATACCACACAATCCTCAACACATCTCGGCATTCCATCGTTGCATCAAAACATCATATTTACTCAAGTAAAATCAGCATTTGTCAATCGTCTGCTCCTCAAGTGTTACACCTCTGATCACCGTCAGACCCCCATCTAGGCCTCATAAGCCCACCTTGTGGCGATATCAATTTTTGGTCCTTTGACCTCATCAAATCATCATTTTATCATCTTTTCATTGTTAATTCATATGTCTATAGGACACAAACCCTTTTAGTTCCCCTATCACTTGACTTCTTGGCCTTATAAGCCCAATTTGTGGAAATATCAATTTCTGGTCCTTTGACCTCATCAAATTGTCATGTCATCCCTCATCACCATTAAGTCATATGTCTATAGGACACAAACCCTTTGGTTCCCCTATCACTTGAATTCTTGGCCTTGTAATCCCACCTTTGTGAAACATCAATTTTGGTCCTTGACCTCATCAAACCATCATCTTTTGTGTTGTTAAGTCATATGTCTATAGGACATGAACCCTTTAGTTCCCCTATCACTTGACTTCTTGGCCTCGTAATCCCACCTTTGTGGAAACATCAATCAATATCCTTTGACCTCATCAAAACATCCTTTTTATTTTCCCTTTACCATCATTAAATCATACGTCTATAGGACACAAACCCTTTGGTTCCCTATCACTTGATTTTCTAATGACACCCATCTTGTTTCTATACCTCATCTTGGGGCATCATCTCTCATCTTCCCATCCTTGCATTTTCATCCATCTACCTCTTTCAAACTCATGATTGATTCCCTTTTAGTTCATCAATCCCTAGTTTGAGGGGGAGCACCTCATCATATAATTATACATCTTTCCCTATCTATCACATCTCATTTTTGTCTCGCGGTTTTCCTACACTAAACCACTCAACAAAAAGGGAAAATGTAGACACCTAAAATTAGCACGTTAATCCTCGTGTGTCTATTTTTGCTAGCTCCCCTCCATTATCACATCATCATAATATTATACATTAAATCCATTATCACATCACTATCATATTATACATTATCTGAAAATGAACTTAAGGAGGATGTGATGTAGATGGCATCTAGTAAATCCCTTATCCTTAATGACTTCCCGTGACCCTTTAGGATATTGTTGGGCCTAACCTCCATTATGCCAATCTTGAGTCTCTGTAATTCAACACCCTTTAAGACATCATCAATAAAGGTAACATCAAATTCATTCCTAAATCTAGGGACCATAAGAAAATAAAAAATTAGAAACCCATCACCTTGTTTAATGTGTTTCTTACAAAATAATTGTCATAGATCTTACACTCCAACTCAGGGAACTACTTCCTCTTAGTGTTTGCAATGAAGAAACATGTTTAATAAAACTAGTATATTCTAGCTAATGTCATCACATTTTGTGAAGGAATGGAATGGGAAATAATATGTAACCAAAAAAACCTTTTTATCAAGATATATTTTGAGAAACCCTACAACCATATCGAACGGTCCTTTGTCACCCACATGTGGTAAGCCCTCATATTTGACCTCGGTTCATTTACATAGTGAACATGTTATTCCAACATACCGGTTAAGACATCACTATTAATGGTGTTCCATCTTCTCGCTTTGGGATCTTCATATCTATTCAACACAGATTTCCTCCGACTCCATCTCTTTATGTATCGTATATGAAAGGATTTAGTTATTTTATTTCTCAATACATTTCATAGGGCCTTGTGAAAGGCATTTCCCTTCCCAATTATAGACAACAATTGACCAATAGTCATTTTGATAATGACTCCTTTCTCACTCTTCTTGAAGAGAAACAAATCATTAACATGGCCATTACATGTCTTGGCATTTCCTACCCGGCTCTATTTTACCCATTCAATGGGGAAAGACTCGAGTCTACATATAAGCTTCCCAGCTTTGCTCCTCATCGATCTAAGCAAGATTAGTGGCATTAGACTCATCCAAGGGAGTAATTAAAATTTCTTGTCATTCCCTTTACCTTCCAATCATCCCTAAATGATTTTTAGACTTATGTTGTTCACCGGGTTGAACAAAAAAATTCTTATTGATCACCAAATTGTTGTAATTAGTGGTAAAATTCCACGTTTTCTCCAATTTTTTGGTTAACACCCATGTTTATTATTATTCTTGTTAGGGTACCTCTAAATCCACTTACATTAAGATTGAAAAACTCCTAGATATTTTCTTTGGATTAGTTCGGGAGGCTCTAAAGGTTTTTACAGTCAGCTTGACATATTTATTGCAGACCTAAATAGGCGGGTGGCTTAGGCCTCTTTGATATTTGGATTCAAGTAATGATATGGGAATTAAATAGATAATTTAAATCCTAAATGGATCTAAAGCATGGAAAACTCTTTGTAGACATTTCATTCTCTAAGGGTTTCCTCTTGGAAGGAAAGCTTGGAAAGGGATGGAGTTTTAATCCCTACTTATCACTTTGTTGCCAATTAAAATTAGAGGCACATTTATGGCCAATAATATCTCGGCATGCCCGTGAATTACTTAAACCACATCTCATTTGGGTCAGGAATGGATTCTAATATGGTTTGTATATCAATTCACATTCTCTCTCCGGTGGTCTCCCTATTTTAATTCCAATATTTTCTTCTTGCACTAGCTCTTGGAATTAAAGGGTTGTGACTATTTAAGAAAGGAATTTTTAATATTAGAGATTTATTCTTCTAAAAAACTAGGACTTGGATGCCATATGAATATCTCAAGAAAAATTCTATCTTTCAAATGATGATGTCCATTCCATCTACACCATCAATTTAGTTATTTTTGATGGACATATTCACAAAATTAGGGTCTCTCATCTAATTTCTTGGTGGAAGGACTAGAATTAGCCTATCGCCACTCCTTTTTTGATAAAAACCCCATATTGTTTATAACCTTTTGGTGGAAAGATCCTTCCTAATTGATATTATCAATCATCAGTGGAATCTCAACTCTTCTCCTTAATTTTGGTCGAGAAGATTTAGAAACGTTTGCGTATACCTATTGAACCAAAGAAAGATATTTTCCACTAGAGTGTTCTTTATCAAGGCCTTCTAATTAGGGTTCAAATTAATCAATTTTTGGTTGCTAACCCATTGTAACATTTTTTCCACAAATTGGAATCTATCAAACACATTTTCTAGTTTTAATCCTCGTGCAATCTAGGTGGTGATGAATTCATAACTTGTTCCTTCCTTTTCTTCTAGAGCCTTTTACCTAGAAAATGGTCCTTCTTGGGGATTCGCCTTGCTTACCTATGAAATACAACCAAATATGGAATTTATTCAGAGTGGATATCATATTTCATATTTGGAAGGATATAAATTATTTTATTTTTAATCAAATTCAAATGGATAAAAACTTCTTTGTTTATAATTAGGTTGTTATGATTTCAAATGTATTTATCTAAATTCAAGTCTAGGTAGAGAAAATTCACTTGGAAGTGGAGCCTATTCAAACCCTCATTGACCATTTTATAAATGCTATGTATGTTTTCTTTCGGGAACCACCAACTCATGCGTGTCTACTTCCCCATGGGGACATGGTCACACTCGTCATATATTTATTCTTGCAAAAGACATAGATGTCCTAGAAATTTTGCTTAGTGGGGTCGAGGTGGTTGAAAAATCCTACCCCTACCGGCACTCCTGGAGGTCAAGCGCATGGTGACGGCTAGAACACACCAAGCGCTAATGGTGATGTAGTTTATTTGTGCCCTTGATAGATTCATATTCTTGGTCCGGTGTTTTCCTACAACGTGAGAAAAACATTGGAGAAAAATATGGTTGGGATGGAATCCTATATGTGGAACCATAAAGTGGTTATGAGTGGGAAAATAATCTTGATAGTCCACCTCGCCTCCTTCTTCATCTATCATCATATTCCTTGCAGTGCCTAATTATTTTCCTTATTCTCTATAACATTTTTCTTGAAAATCCATTTATTTTTTCAAACTTATAATTTGATTTGGCACTTGTTGGTCATGTGAACTTCATTTTTGGGGTGTTATTCCATACCAACTAGTTTTTGTATGATTAGTCTTGTACATTTATTGTCTATAGTAATATATGTTGAATTTTTGATTAAAATACTTTATCTATTTTAACATCCTTCTTTTGATATGCTTCAACAAAAAAATTTGTAAAATACATAATCTTTATAAAATTTAGCTTAGCTCTAGCAATTTGGAAGCTTTTAGTCCGATTGTTTTTGTAAGAAAATAATGTTGGTAAATGAAATTGGTGTGAAATTTATTAACGAAACTATTGATCAAGACTAATATTCACGATTGATATGTCATCCTATTTTAAAAGTAAAACCATTATATTGACCAAGTAAGATTTTCATATATATTTTTCTAATACAATAAATTTAGTTTTATAGTCACATTAAATTTAATATATGTAATTAAATTAATGTTTACCACTCTAAAAAAACTTGACCTTATAAGTTAAAATAGTTTGTGGATTTAAATTAAATAATCTATTTTAAGATCTTTTTGCATGTATATACGTATATATGTACAAACAACTACAAAGTTACCATGTGTTCGTAAAATTAAGCTTCTAAGACAAGATTCACTAATTTTAATATAAATTTTGAGGACCCTTTTCTTAAAATTTATCCTAAAACTGTAATTCGATTAGAATACTTATATTCAAAATTCAAACTATAAAATTGCATGGCCATAAAAATATGAAATTTAATAACTATTATAAAATTATTTCAACAATATAAAGAATTGCTATTATTTTTAGGTTTCTATATTGATATGATATTTTTGGACACTTAAATTATTAGTATCTAAGTCTCACTATGACTACAATTATTGCCAAATAGTTTGGTGTAGTAAGTTTGGATGTTTATTATGAAAATGTAATCCAATATTCTTAAATACGATTGATAATTTAAAACACTCATTATTCTCTTTATAATATATAATAATTTTAAATTCTAATTTATAAAAAAAAAAAAAAAAAAACATTTTTGAAAGATAATTCATATTAATACTATGATATTAATTTTACTGTAAATGTACCTCATCATCCCTCTTTCTATCCATCATGATACACTTTTCTCGTATTTAGACTTTTTTCTCGTGCCTATCACTAGAACACTTTCTCTATCCTTCATTGGAGAATCCAAAGTTGCATCAAAGCATTTATATCTTTCAATTGTGCTTTTAAACATCCATCATGAATTATATAAAGATAGGTTATGGTAATTACATTTTTCTAACACCATATATAATATAAAATAAAAACCTACTTCAAAAAAAAAAAAAAATTATGAACTATATAGGATTGAATTGCAATGCATATTAAATATGAATTTTGAAAGAAGAAAGTGTTAGTTAACATCAAATTCATTAAAACTAAAGAAATAATTATTAGTTTATGTATATGGTTTGGAAGATTATATACATGGTATTGTCAATTATCACAAACATTAGATGTGTGAGAATGTGGTAAATTTGATTGTAGTTTTGAATCTAAGTAGGGGTAGGGTTAAAATTAGGGATTAATTATTTGAATTATTGAGACTTTTAGAGTCATAAAATATATTCCAAGATGAATTGAAAGTTATATCTTATATATAAATAATATATGCATTAAATGTATCCATATATGGATTAATATCAGTTGTGTGTTGTTTTAATTTATATCCACATATTTGCATATCGGTTTCATTATTTTTTATTTTGTTTCATTTTAACCCCGTGTTGTCATTCTAAATGTCTAAAGACGAAAATTTGAAAAAAATTCCATGACCGGGTAATGTAAACTCTGTCGTCCCAACCAATTGTTGACTATGTAAACCCCATCATAGCTAAGAGGGAAGTTCCAAATGGATTTTTAAATTTTGTTTCATGTGCAAGTAATTTGGTGGGAATCAATTCATGGGTTCATTGTGATCCACTTTGAAGGAACTGCCTTGTGGTTTAAAAGGCTTATTTTTCAAGACTTTGGCACTTAATAAACATCCTTTGAGATGAATAAATAAGATCTAATACATCCAAGGATATTATGACTAAGCTATGATATCATTGGAGGAAATTTAGGGAATTTATGGAAGGTGAAACTGATTTAGGAACAAGTTTTACAACACCAAGTTACTTTAAGCATAGTGCAAGGAAATGAAAGAAGACAAAAAGCTAGTGAGCTCTTTCAGGATGGTTTAGGAGCCTCAGGTAATTTTATGAAGTTACCAAACACACATTAGAAATATTAAAAGGTCCACTTCACATTGCAAAATATTTTGGGATATTCTCACATCGGGATTTTGAGATATTGGCCCGACAGTGCAAGTGAAGATCTATAATCCTTGTGGAGATTCAAATGATCATTCTAGGAGTTTGAAAGTGATTTGGGACATGAATAAAAATAAAATTGAATGTAATTCAACCCTCTACATATAACATGTGATAAGCTAGAAAAATATACAAGTTTCTCCACAAAGGGAGTTTGACCTTCTAACGCACGAGCTTAAATGGAACAAAAAAGTGGGGTAATTTTGAATTTTAGGAAGAACTAGCTCTTGAAATTGGTGACATTGGGCTCAAAAAGGTATTTTATATTCAAAAAAATATAAATTTTCCTTGAAACTCTCAAGGAATCTCAGGGGGCAAAGACTCACTCTCGATGTTTATTTTTCAAGTTGGTGAAAGAAGGTTTACTATAAGTGTCAAGGTCACACTTTCTCACCTTGGATGAACTTTTGCACCTTTGAACTTGGTAAAAATGTGTATGGGGGTGACAAAAATTGTGACCCTTGGTGATAATAAGTGGGAGTTGAGTTTTCATCACTTAAAGGGAAAACATGAGTGTTAGGTGGAGTTTAACACGTCGCATGAAATCTTGGCCCCATTTTTATGACCCAACACCCCCTCGTACACCTCGAGAGCTTGATTACACTGTTACACTTGGTTATAAATTGAAATGGGTGAAAAAAAAGTGTGACCCCAAGGAGGAAATACTCTTTCGTCACTTAAGTGACATCATCTCATGCTAATTTAGTGTTTTCACCTCACATCTCTCATGCAACATGCCCTTAGTGTACTTTGCAAGGATGATTTCACATTTGCATCTGATTCAAAATTCATAAGGTGAAAAAAATTTCCAACCCTTTCTTTCACATCTCCTTCGGCACTTGAACTTATAACTTGCATGTTAGGACATACTTTTCCACTCATACCAATCACAAGCCGCTCCCCTCATATACATGAGAGTTAACCCCATGGCACACTTTTCAATGATGATTGCACCTTTGCACCATTTCACCACTTACCAAAGGTGGTAAGGTACAATGGAGGATCACATTCCCCATTTGTAAATTCTCCACTCTCTCAACACAGTTAAGGAAATGATGTGCAAGTGGGTTAAAGATGAGTCTAGCTTCACTAGGGTTGTAATTTGAATATTTAAATGCACTTAGGCATTCTTGGAGCCATTTTTCAAAAGCTTACTTCCCTCCATTTCTTCTACACTTGTTTATGCTCTAATGTTTCTAAGAATCCCCATACCCAAAACAGAAAAAATTCTCATATATCACTCATTTTAACTTCATTTTTCATGAAATTATGTTTGAGGATTCCACTTGAAAACACCTTTAAGAAGATATAAGACTCATCCCCATTGATCCTATAGTTTTTAAAAGCATCCACCTATTCATCTCTACCCAAAAAAAAAATCTTTTCATATTCTAAAAGATCTGGAGGAGAAAATCACCCTAAAATTGGAGCAAGAACTCATGGTGAAATTCCTAATCCAACAACCAGAGCACCTACTTCTATTTTTAGTAAGTTTTCCTATGTACTTTACTAAAAATATCAAGTATGATATAAAAGAAACAAATATCTAAAATCCTCGAGAGAAAACCTCAAGTTCAGAGTCTAAAATTGGAAATTGGGAAACTGTGAAAATTGGCTAAATTTAGCAAGTCAAGGTGAGGTGTCACTTACTAAAAATAGTAAGTGTTCGGATCAAACCCAAATTTTACACACACCCTCATCTCATCATTCCATCACTATTCCAGGAAACCATGAAGATCAAATATGTCAAATATGATCCCATTTCTACTTTGTCCACTGAATATCCACTGGTAGGAGACAATGACGTTACCCACCTAGATCTGGAAGAAATGAGAAATCGATGATGAACAAAGGTGTAGAACCCGTGAAAAAAATATTGTTTCCGGTGGAATTTTAAGAGAAGGAGGTCATCTAATCTCAATCCAAAGCACCTGAATTAGTATTAGCATGTGTTAAACATTAAGACCTTGCCTCCCGAACAATCATTTTAGATGACAACTCAATCCTAGAGGTCTCGACCCCAAAGGGAATCTTAATTATTTTTTAAATTCCAATTTATAAAGCAACATGGTGATAATCAAAAAATAGTTTGCAACTTAGTAATGGCTCGTAATAAACTTCTATTTGTAAGGGATTACGGTTGGCTCCTAGTTGAAACATAGGAGAAAACCATCAAGGCTTCTAAAATCAATGTCAAGGAGTGAGTTTCACAATGCTCACTTAGATGACGTTTTCTTGCTAAGTAGAGTGAGAGGCGAGGAACATGTTATCTAATTTTGGCGCCTTGGAGGTAAAATTGGACAACAAGGATCAATTGGACCCTAGAACCGAAAAACCCCTTCATTTAACGTTTTGGGGATAGGCAAAATTTGTGTTAAAGGCACATCTTGGTGTTATGAGAAATTTCGGGATCATTTTGGAGTATTCTCCCCATTTTGGGTCTTAGGGGTTAGTAAGTTTTCTTGTATTACTAAGGTTGACCTCTGTGGGCCCACTTTCTACCAAGGATTGCGAGAAATCAATTAAATTGAGAAATCATGTTTAATTGGTGCTCCTATTATCTCTTTAATTTCAACAAAACATAATGAGTTACAACTTAGAGAAAATACCAATTCAGTAAGCTAAGGAGGCATCAAGCTTAAAAAATCTCACAGAGTAGCTCGGCGAGCCGATATGGTGTAAAAGGGATTGTGCTCGACATATGAAAAATGGAGGACTCGGCATAATGCCCAGAGTTGGTCGGCGACAATGATGAGCTCAATAGATGATGGATTTTCTTTGGGTACAGAGGTACTCATATGAGAGCTCACAAGTGAGTGGAGTGGAGGAAAAATAGTTGAAATTCCCCCCAGAGTCAACCATAGTTCGAGTCAAGTCGAAGGAAAAATGAGTCATGTCAAAGGGATGAACAAGTTCGGCCCTGGTAATCCAAAGAAGGGGAAATCTTTTCACAAGAGCTCGGTGGCATTGAGACGAGCCATAAAAGAGTATGACGACTCATAGGATCTCGAGCTTGAAGATTAACCCCTGAGGGTTCAAAATTCTGACACAAGTACTAGGCTCGATCTTGATGGTCACTCGATGATTGCTAGCAGGTGAGCTTGGGAGTGTTTGCATCTCTCACAAAACAACTCGGCAATAGAATTCACTCATGGAGGATAGAGCTTGGCTTGAAGGAATGTAAATGAAAAACCGCTTTAGACTCGAACTCAAAGTGTTCATTTTAGAGAGCATGTATTAATTCGGTGAACCAAATGCAGAGGGAGGAACAACTTGGTGACATGAATTAGAAGGTGTTTACAAGTAGGCATCATGATGAAGTAATCTCGACAAGTCATTTCGAGATCACCCTCATGAGTCACATTTTTGAAGTTTTGTTTTGGAGTTATCTGTTTGAGAATTTTAGAGATTCTTGGGCTCAAAGACGTTGAACGAGTCAAATATTTTCAAAGCCTAAAACTTTGAAACTCTGAAATTCGGAGTTTCAGATTTTTCAGGATCGGAAGGCTGCGAAGTGGTCACCGTGTCATGGGTAGGTCTCAGTCTCACCAAGTCGGAAGGAGGTCTCGAGTCTAATGCTTGAGGTGGGATCATGTTGCATGTTGAGTCTGCATTGGCGAGTCAAAATAATGGGTCGATTTGCATGTTTCGGAGGAACTCCGGATCGATCGACAAGATTTGAAGGGAGCCAAGATTTATGAGACAAGTTACATTAGACAAATTCACGATTCATTCAACGTTGAGGTTACAAGATGGTGAATCCACGATGTTTGAAGAAGATCTTGGCTCGATGTTGTGGTGGAGCTCAGTGACTTTGGAAAGGTACTCAGAAACTAGCGATGGTCACATTGATGGAGGAGCTCGGCCCGTTGTGATCTACAGATGAACTCAAATTTGCATGGTATAAAACTCGAGTGACATGGAGTTGAGACAAAGGGAAAATCATTGAGTGACAAGCCGAGAAGGAGGGCTTGACAGGTAATCTCAAAACTCGGCGGTGAATATAGCGATACACGGTATCTCGGTGGGCTCATGAGAGGAATTTGAGAGGTTGAACTATGTCTGTAAATGGTGAGATATTGGCCGAGTCATTCTTGCGATGGTGAGTACACAATGGGAGATCGACATGGTGATGAGCTTGTGGAAGGGCTCATGCCAAGTTGTTTGGTTTGTAGATAGAGCTTGGCGCAAAAGTTTTCTTGGTACAGAGCTCATTGGGAGCATAGCTCAGTTGGTAGGAGAGCACATCAAGTTCGATGGGAGAGATCCCATGAAGCTCGGTAGAGATCACTCAAGCCGAATAAATTCTATGTAAGCTCAGCGAGGATGATAGATCAATTCTACGTGAGCTCGTGTGAAGTTTTTGGCAAGTTTAAAAGGTGTGAGTGGGCTCATGGGTCAATGTGATGGTGATGCACTCAATGCTTGACAAAACATGCAAGATCATTCAATTATGTGGATGAAGGAGCTCGACATGGAATAGAAGGAGCTCAATCTTAAGGTTACGATGGCGAGTCAAGCCCACATGAAGAGAGGTCAAATCAGCAGAGCTCGGTTTGGAGCTCAGTTTGATTGGAGAGGAGCTCTGGTTTGGTGATGTGTGAGTTTTAAGTTCTCGGTGTGATAAATCCATAACAAATCCCGATTCAATCGCAGAGCTAGGCAAAAATGAGTTGGATGAGCTTGAGTGAGTCGGTTAGGTTAGGAGTTCGATTTGGAGCTCGGTGTAAAGACCAGAAATCTCGTGGATGACGGATCGACTTAGCGAGAGGAGATAAATGCATAATAGGAATTGTTTGTGGTGAGCTTGCAAACAAATCTCGTGAATTCGAGCCATATGAAGGAGTTTGTAGATATCGAGTTACATTGGTGGAAGCCGCTGAAAATAGTGCCCAAGCCAAACAAATGCGTGTGGAGCTCAACTAAGCCATCAAGTTAATCTAGTGAGAGGTGAGGTCGTGAAAGTGTAAGGGAGATCGGTAACTTTAGGTGAGTAAGATCTCATTTGCTTCGATAGAGAAATATGAAGAGCTCAGTGGTGGTTAACGAAAGTGGAGCTCAGACCCAACTCGGTGAGTTGGCTCGGCGAACCAACCACCGAGTTGGACTTATTTTTAGTTTTTCTTCATGGACCCCTCCCTCCTCATCACAAACCGGCCAGCAGGGGGCCCTCTAAAATTTTAATTAATTTAATTTTTTATTTAAATATTTTGATAATAATATTTATTATTATTATTTAAATATTATTTTAATTAATTGAAAAGACTAGGTCAACCAGCATTAAAGGCACATGATGGAAGCTTCTCAAAGTGGTTCAACCAATTATAATAAATGAACCATCATGTGCCTTCAATTTAGGAATGCAATTATGACCTTTCCTTTTCTCTCTCACATATTCTTCTATAAATGTAAGTTGGAGGCTCATTCTAAGGAGTTCTAACATGTCAAATAGGTTGGAAAGTTATACATCTTAGCCAAGTACAATTTGTCAAGAGTCATCTCTCTTCTTACGCAAGTTGTCCTTATGTGTTGAGATAACTTTCAAGCCTCCTCTTCAAGACTATAATGGAAACCATTGCCTCTTCTAAATGTATGATGCATTTTACACATTATTGAAGCAATAAAAGTGTGTTTTGTGACTAATCTCGGTCCTTTCATCCTTTTATACTTCTTTGTGCCTTTTCTCATGCTTACGCAAGTACATTGTGCAAGTTCATGTTTCTATTACAGGTTCTTGGAGTTCTTTGCTTATCAAGTGGTAGAATATTGCATGTGGTTGAGTTGTGGTGTCTATTCACCCTTATTAAGTTCATCCTTCTTCATTGGGAAACTGATATATTGCTCTGTCTGATCAATTTTAATAAAGGGAACACATGTTTCTTAGTCTGTGGTATTTTATACCCTCTCTAAGTTGCAGTAGGTTAAGTTGATCCATGGGATCACACACCCTCTTCAAATTAACCCTTCCTGAGTTTGGAAACACCCTTTATTTTGTGCATCACCATCCCTAGTATAGTTTCATTTATGCAAATCTCTTTCCCTAAAACCCCATGAAAATGTTAGCATAAGACTAGATAGTCTTTTTATCACACTAGGAGTAGTAAAGCATTTAGTTTAGGAAGAGGAAGCCGGCCTTCTCTGGAGGTTCACCTCAAGCCCAAGTCTCACAACTTGAGAGGTGATCCCATGTGTCCTAATCACATTGAACGTCTGGTTAACATTTTGGAAATTTAGAGGGTGCAGTGATTTGGTGACAATAGTTTTTGGCACGCCCGGTGGGACAAGAGACACATCTTTCATAGGTGTGTGTATTATGTTCACTTCATTTCATTAAGTTGTGCTCTTAGTGAAATTTCATCTTTAAGAGGTATTCCCAAGCACAACTAGCAACTCCATTGGTCAAAGTACCCCACTCTCTATTTTGTAGACCTTCAATTTTACCCATTTCCATCTAGTTTCCTTCAACATCTTTCCATTTTTCTCCCATTCATGAAGTTGTGCAATCATGGCTTCATTTCCACAATTGAGTTCCCACTTGTACCAGCAGCAACACTTTCCATCTTCAAGATATTTTAATCCACCTCCATCTCCATTTTATGATGAGAATCAACAATATGCATATCCCTCTGAGCAAGTCATGATCAGTTTGGTTTTCACCTAACTATACAGCTTTTCAAGAGCAGGAACATGTAGATGATGGAGGCTATCCTATAGATGAAGATGTAAAGTTACAACTTAAGATGTAGAAATTGGAGGTAGGCATGGTACAATCTAGAGCCACATCACAAATGAAGGCATTCAAAATTGGCTTCAAGATACCATGTCTGTGGGTTGGCCCTATGCCAAAGTTTGATAACCTATAGGAAAAAGTTTCTTTTATGACTGAAATATTGCCTCAACTTGAAGGTTGGATTGAAGAAATAGAGGCCTATGAGTTTGATGTAATGCAATCTTATCAATGGGTTGATTCTGCACCACCACCACCTCAAAGTTCTCTTTCCATTTCTCAATCAATGTCATTTCAGTCCAAACCTCAAATTCCAATCTTTTCACCATCAACACATGCTGATAATTCCTTTCCTTCACCTCCTATTCCTCCTTTCCATCATGAATCTTCCATGCCTCATCCTTCTAAAGTTCCCTCTTTTCTACAAGGGCCTAAATCTCTTCCTCAAATAGTGAGGGAATCAGTTGAATCCCAACCCACCCCTCCTCTTATAGTCCCAAATCCATTTTGGGAGGAACATTATCAAGAAATGAGAAAAAGGGAGGAGTATATGGTTGAAGAGAATAGAAAAAGAGAGCATGCAAATAATCTAGGAAATGGGATGCAAAACTTAACATCAAGCAAGCTTCATTCCTAACTAAACCTTCTGCAAAAGTTGAGGCTCAAGAACAAGCGAGATAAACTAGTTTTGTACCAGAAACAAATCTAGAGTTGAACAAGGGGACCATCAGTCTACTTGTTCAGAATGTAGTATTCATATTGGCTCAATTCCATCAGAGGAGTTTGAATCACCAAAGGTGGAAAAATCAGTAATAGAAGAGAATGTGCAAGTTGAAGAAGAAATAATTTCAAGTGTACAAGTTGATTCTAATGAATGCAATGATCCTAATTGCCATGCATGTCAAGAACTTGCATCACTTCTGGAAGGTGGTAACAACTTTCCAAGATCATCATTAGATGTTACAATCAGCCATAACAAGTTTCATGAGATGAAGAAGGATTCAGGGATCGATAATGTTGATGAGACCATGCAGAGGCTTTATAGTCCTTTTCCCTCTCTTCCTTCTCAAAAATGTGATTTTTTAGATGAATTTGATCTTTCTAATTTCATGTTTGAGAATGAAGAATATCAAGATGAAGGAGGTTCTAGTTCAAAGGATACTCAGATTAAGGAGGAAATTTTGACACATTCGAAGAATGAAGAAGAAGATTATCTATTTGATCTAGAAGAATTTTTTGATGGACAAGATCCTATGGAACTTGAAATCTTGTTATTCCATCACTTATTTTCCACTAGAAAGTGTCAAGTGTTGCAAAGGTACATGCTCAAGAACATCTCATTGCTCATAACTGTCCTTTGGAATCAAAATTGGGGGAATTGAATCTTCCATATCCATCATCACACGTAAAGGAGGAACACACAGAGAGAAGCTTGGACTAATCTAGAAGCATTGAATGAAGATTATGCCATGGAGAGGTTTCTATTTTCAGTTATGGAACCTGTTTTGGTTAACAAGTTTGTGATAGAGGAAAGTATTCTTGAATATTTTCCTTCCCCTAACAATCTTCAAAATCTACAAATTGGAGGGTTTGAATTTTCAAATTCCATGTCGAATGAGGGAGATGTCACTGCAATACCATCCATCTAGGTGAAATATAAGTTATTTGTAAATGGGAAACAAGAGGGAAATCAGGTCATGAATAACCATCTTTTTCAAGGATGTCTTCAACAAGAATTTCTTGTTAAAGTTGAATTTTAGAGAAGAAGGAATATTCAACATGTGTGACCATGTCCTATCAAGTACCTAGCTTCATTGAAGCTAGAAGAGAAGCCATAACCAGTCACATTCATTCCAGAATGTGAGGATGAGTTTCAAAATTCTAAGGATCATGCAATGTCTCTACAGGAAAAATGTAGAGCAACTAAAAGATGAATTCTTTCTCTTTCCAGTTGATACCTCGGTGGACCAGTGGAGAATTGGGCTTCTTTCAATTTTTCACTCTCATTTTCATCCATGCCCATTGTCAAATCATTTGTATAGTAATCCATTGTGAGGAAAGGGAGCTATTTTACACAACCAGTTGCAGGGTTTGTTTAACTCTCCTGTGCCACCAGTTAGCATAGAGTAGGAATATGGTTGTTTTCAACAAAATAAGTGCATTACACACCGTGCATGTTCCACTTGGGGCATGTATGGTTTTCATTTTTTGTGTGTCTTTGTTTTTTTTGTCACTCTTGTGTTGTTCTACACATTGTATCATTCTCAGAGGTTTCTCAAGGGAAGGAAGGTTCAAGGTTTCCATAAGAGTTTCATGATCTACCTCATTCAAAATTCAACAACGCATTCCATAGTTTCCAAGTGTTCATCAGATTCGGTATACTTCATGCTTAGCATTTTAGAAGGGTCTAAGATCAACATTGCTCAAGAAAATTCAGGACATATCACAGAGGATAAGGTCGGTTTTGAGATTTATGGTGACTCCATACCCAACGAATAAACAAGGCTACTGGCCTAAAGCTTAGTAGGAAATCATTCCCAAGAGGTCACCAAAAATGTTATCCAATTTTGGCCCCCTAGGGGTAAAATTGGACAACATGGGTCAATCAGACCCTAGAACTAAAAAACCCCTTCATAAAACATTTTGGGAAATTATAGGAAAAATCTTGTGTTGAAGGCACATCTTGGTATTATGGGAAATTTTGGGATCGTTTTGGAGTATTTTCCCCATTTTGGGTCTTAGGGGTTAATGAGTTTGCTCGTAGTGCTAAGGTTGACCTCTGTGGGCCCACTTTCTACCAAGGATTGTGAGAAATCAATTAAATTGAGAAATCATGTTTAAATGGTGCTCCCATTATCTCTTTAATTTCAACAAAACATAATGAGTTAAAACTTAGAGCAAAGACCAATTCAGTAAGCTAAGGAGGCATCGAGCTTAAAACAGATCACCGAGTAGCTCGACGAGCTACTCGGTGAGCTGATATGATGTAAAAGGGATTGTGCTCGAAATATGAAAAATGGAGGACTCGGCATAATGCCCAGAGTTAGTTGAAATTTAGATGAGCTCGGTAGATGATGGATTTTTGGTGGGTGTAGAGGTACTCGGATGAGAGCTCATGAGTGAGTGGAGTGGAGGCCGAATAGTTTAAGTCCCCCACCGAGTCAAGGATAGTTTGAGTCAAGTCAAAGGAAAAACAATTCATGTTAAAGGGATGAAGAAGCTCGGCCCTGGTAATCCAAAGAAGGGGAAAGCTTGTCGTAAGAGCTCGGTGGCATTAAGACGAGCCATAAAGGATTATGACGACTCGTAAGATCTCGAGCTTAAAGATTAACCCCGAGGGTTCAAAATTTTGATGTAAGTACTGAAAGATCGATCTTGATGGTTGCTCGGTGATCGCTAGTAGGTGAGCTTGGGAGTGTTTACATATCTCAAAAAACAACTTGGAAATAGAATTCACTAGTGGAGGATAGAGCTCATCTTTAAGGAATGTAAATGAAAAACTAGTTTTAGACTCAGAACTCGTAGTGTTCATTTTAGGGAGCATGTATTGATTCAGTGAACCAAATGCAGAGGGAGGAACAACTCAGTGACATGAATCGAGAGGGTGTTTATAGGTAGGCATCATGACGAACAAGTTGATGGGTCATTTCAGATCACCCTCATGAGTCACATTTTTGGAGTTTTGTTTCAGAGTTATCTGTTTCAAAATTTCAGAGATTCTTGGGCTCAAAGACATTGAATGAGTTGAATATTTCCAAATATTGAAACTCAAACTCTAAAATTTAGAGTTTTATATTTTTAGGGATCGGAAAGCTGTGAAGTGGTCTCCAGTCATGGATAGGTCTCGATTCTTTCACCGAGTCGGGAGGAGGCCCGAGTCTAATACGCTTTGAGGTGGGATCATGTTGCATGCCAATTCTATCGGTGAGTTAGAATAATGGGTCGAGTTTCATGGTTTCAGAGGAACTTGAGATCGATCGATGAGATTTGAAGGGAGCCAAGCTGAGTGAGCCAAATTACATTGGGTGAATTCACAAGTCATTCGGTCATCGAGGTTACAAGATGACGAATCCATGGTATTTGAAGAAGATCTCACTCGGCATTGCAGTGGAGCTCGGTGACTTCGGTAAGGTACTCAGAACCTGGTGATGGTCAAGGCGATGGAGGAGCTTAGCCCATTGTGATTTACAGATGAAACTTGACTTCGCATGGCATAAAATGTAGGCAACATGGAGTCAGCCAAAGGGAAAATCATTGAGTGACAAGTCGATGAGGGCTCGACAAGGAAATCTCAAAACTCATGCGGTGAATATAGCAATATGCATGGTATCTCGGTGGGATCATGAGAGGAATTTGAGAGGCCAAACTATGTCTACAAATGGTGAGATATTGGTCGAGTCATTCTTGTGATGGTGATTACACAACATGGGAGCTCGACATGGTGATGACCTTGTGGAAGGGCTCATGCCAAGTCGTTCCATTCATAGATAGAGCTCGTGGCACAAAAGTTTTCTTAGCACAGAGCTCAATGGGAGCATAGCTCAGTCGGTAGGAGAGCACATCAGGTTCGATGGTAGAGATCCCATGAAGCTCGGCAGAGATCGCTCAAGGAAAATCAATTCTATGTGAGCTCGGCGAGGATGATAGATCAATTCTGTGAGCTCATGTGAAGTTTGTGGTGAGTTTGAAAGGTGTGAGAGGGATCATGGGTCGATGCAATGGTGATGCACTTGACACTTGACAAAACATGCAAAGATCGCTCGGTCATGTGGATGAAGGAGCTCGACATGGAACAAAAGGAACTCGAGCTCAAGGTTGCGATGGTGAGTCGAGCCCACATGAAGAGAGGTCGAATCGTGGAGCTCGGTTTGGAGCTCAGTTTAGGGTTCGGTGGAGGAGCTCTGGTTTGGTGATGTGTGAGTTTCAAGTTCTCAGTGTGGTCAATGCATAATGAAGCTCGATTTAATCATGTGAGCTAGGAAAGAATGAGTTAAACAAACTCGAGTGATTCGGTTAAGTTACGAGTTCGATTTGGAGCTCGGTGCAAATACCAAAAATCTCTTAGATGACGGATCGGATTGCGAGAGGAGATTGATGTAGAATAGGAATTGGTTGTGGTGAGCTTGCAAAAATAGATCTCATGAAGTCGAGCCATATGAAGTAGTTTTCATAGATCGAGTTGCATCGATGGAAGTTGTTGAAGATAGTGCACTGAGCCAAACAAATTTGTAAGGAGCTCGGCTAAGCCGTCAAGTTAATCCAGTGAGTGGTGAGGCCGTGCAAGTGTAAGGGAGCTCGGTAACTTCAGGTGAGTAAGAGCTCAGTCACGTTAGTAGAAATATGAAGAGCTCGGTGGTGGTTAACGAAAGTGGAGCTCAAACCCAACTCGATGATTTGGCTTGGCGAGCTAACCACCGAGTTGGACTTATTTTTAATCTTTTCTTCATGGACCTGCCCTCCTCATCAAAAACCAGTCAGCAGGGGCCCACCAATTTTTTTATTAATTTAATATTTTTATTTAAATATTTTAATAATAATATTTATTATTATTATTTCAATCAATTGAAAAGACTAGGTCAACTATGCATTAAAGGCACATTATGGAAGCTTTCTCGAAGTGGTTCAACCAACTGTAATAAATGAACCATCATGTGCCTTCAATTTAGGAATGTAATTATGACCTTTCCTTTTCTCTCTCACATATTCTTCTATAAATGTAAGTTAGAGGCTCATTCCAAGGGGTTCCAACAGGTCAGATAGGTTGGAAAGTTATACATCTTAGGCAAGTGCAATTTTTCAAGAGTCCTCTCTCTTCTGCAAGTTGTCCTTATGTGTTGAGAGAACTTTCAAGCCTCCTCTTCAATACTATAATGGCAACCATTGCCTCTTCTGAATGTATGATGCATTGTGCATGTTATTGAAGCAATAAAAGTGTGTGTTTTGTGACTAATCTCAGTCCTTTCATCCTTATATACTTCTTTGTTCCTTTTCTCATGCTTGTAGGTACATTGTGCAAGTTCACGTTTCTATTGCAGGTTCTTGGAGTTTTGTGCTTATCAAGTGGTGGAGTATTGCATGCAGTTGAGTTGTGGTGTCTGTTCACCCTTCTTAAGTTCATCCTTCTTCACTGGGAAATTGATATATTTCTCTGTCTGATCAATTTTAACAAAGGGAATGCATGTTTTTAGTCTGTGGTATTTTGTACCCTCTCTAAGTTGCAATAGGTGAACTTGATATGTGGAGCACACACTCTCTTCAAATAACCCTTCTTGAGTCTGGAAACACCCTTTATTTGGTGCATCACCATCCCTAGTATAGTTTCATTTATGCAAATCTCTTTCCTTAAAAACCCACGAAAATGTTAGCATATGACTAGATATCCTTTTATCACACTAGGAGTAGTAAATCATTTAGTTTAGGAAGAGGAAGTCAGCCTTCTCCGGAGGTTCACCTCAAGCCCAAGTCCCACAACTTGAGAGGTGATCCCATGTGTCACAATCACACCAAACGTCCTATTCACATTTTGGCCATTCGAGAGGATGCAAAGATTTGGCAACAACAGAACACACCAAGGAATTCCATGACTAGATGGCCCATCTTATGCTCACAATCATGGAGGGAAACCAAATGATAGATTGGGGCCATCATTAGTGATAATCTCCCCATTGAGCTTGATGTCAATTTCACCAGCAAGATATTCACAATGACCTCCTATCTGGTGTATGCCCTCGCATACACTAGACCATATAAAGGATTATCCATTGCTCATAATGTTCCTCAAAGATATCCTAAATTTTATAAGTCCAAGAAGATAGCCTTCAAGAAAACTAATGTTCATTTCACACAATTGAATTATGTATTCACCATGTTCATCACCCAACTCCTTGAAGGAAATCCCGATAAAATAATCTTTCCTCGTATAGCTAAGTTGATCAAGAAGTATGGGTGTCACTTCACATAGTTTCACACATTCACCTACATCAAGGTGAGTGGTTTTTACCTTGATCCTCTCAAGCTACCTAAGTACCCTAGTGATAAGATCATCATGGTAGAGCTCTAAAGGAAAATTTCTCAGGTGCATCTCAAGTGCAAGGGTTTGAGGAATAAAGTAATCTCATTCCCCATCTCACTCAATTTTTCTCATGTAAGAGTGCAGCGGATGCCACAAACATCGAGACCTCCCTCACTACATTTCATTTGTTTTCCTATGTTCCTAGGCCCAACTTTGACATACGAAAGATCTTGAGTCTTTTAATGTTCCTGGATTACATCACATTCCCCAATTAGAAGACTATTGGGCCAATTGTGTGGATGATCTTGAAGTCAGGGAGAGAGACTACATGAGGATGACTATGGATGAGATGGAAACATTTGGGTTTGATTGGTTCACTAGAGGAGTTCAAGAAGATGGTTTTGAGTTGTTTGATCTAGAGTACGAGGAAGTGAAATCATCTCCCCTTCCTCTTCCCTCATGGAGTGTTTGTGAAGATGGAGATATCAAGGAACAGACCAAAGTAGTGATTCAAATATCGAAAGAGTGGTTTAAAAGAAATAAATATTCTAGTAAGGGAGAAGGCACCACTTCAACCTTACTTAGGAAACTATCACACTCATCATCTCTCAAGGAGCTTGAGAGAGTTGTCGGTTCATCCTAGTCCGATAATACCTACAAGAGGAAGACGGTGGATATCATGAGCATTGAAATTTCATCTTCCACAAAGTCTCATAAGAAAGCTAAGGTCAGGGAAGAATAGGTTGAAGAGGAGGAACAAGTTAAAAAGGAAAAACAAATTGAAGAGTTGGAATAAGGATAGATTGACCCTCCTCAATCTTCTATGCATCAAGAAGAGCCAAGTGTCTCATCTGAGGCAGTTGAATCATCTCATAATGAGCAATCATTGGTCCCACAACAAGAACATGAGCTTCATAACATCTTGTCCACACCATCGGATCCATTCCTATGATTCTTTGAATTCCTTGGTGGAGAATCAAGAATGGTGCAACAAGTTGCAGCACCAAACTTCGAGGCCATCTTGAAGTACATGAAATCCAAGAAGTCAAGGAAAGCACGTACTACTTCAAGATTATACACCAAGATTTTTGAGCTCGGTTGTAGAAGTTTCAAGACCCAAGGTGAACAAACCTTTGGAAGAAATGACTCCCAATGATTATGAGATGACAAAAGTCTCACTTGTCAAAGGCATGCATGAGGGTGACACTCATATTTTGAGGAGTATTCAACTAGAATATTGGAGTGGAATGAAGAATACAAAATAACTATAGATCAAAAGGAGTAACATGTGAGTACCTTCAAAACTATTTTCCCTTAATAAAAAAAAACATGTGAGTACCTTGTCTTTATATGTATAGTCATTCTTGGAACCAAGTTCATCATCCTTGCCTCTAGTTGAGGTGGTCTCACCCATCAAAACTTCGACCCACAAGCCCTCAAGAAATCTCAAGGAATCACAACACAGGGGATAGAAAATGACAAGTGGGTGAAGAAAATCATTAAAAAGGGAATGTGATTTTTCTTGAGTTCCTCTCTTTGTTCTGCTTCATTTCGGGCACCATATCAAGAATAAAAGAACTAGGGTGGAAATGGAAAAAGAAAATATAATATGGGATAGTGTTCTCCCACTAACCTTTGAAATGGGGATTCTTGACACCTCATTCTTGATAAGAAAAATGTGTTCATGGACCCAGCCGAGAACTTGTCCCCTATTTAGTTCTACACCATGGCTGCAAGGTGCAATACATTGAAGGATGTTTGACAGATCTCAAGGAATGTGAGAATAGTTCTCAATGAATTCTTAAAGATCTAAGAAAATTTGCAGAAGATCTTGGAGACCCTCATATCAATGAAAACACATCCTTTGGAGAGCTCGTGACTCCTTTTCATGAAATTTTTCGAAAGATGATGGAGATCCTTTCTCTTTCAATGAAGACACCCTAGAGTCACTTGTATAAATCCATGGTTCTATTTCAAATATTTCTCGAGATCACAAAATTTAGTTCACTAAATGCAAGAAGCTAAGTCACATTCCAAAGGCTTGGATCAACACATTAGAGTATGTGAGCATTCCTCAGTCAGAGAAGATCACACTGAAGTTATTTGTTTTGTCAGAGAGGTGAAAGGAATTGATTTCAAGCCAATTAAATTTCCACATGAGGCATTAGAGGTGGAATATTCATCAAGAAGAGGAGCTACTTCATATTTTTCCATTCTCTTTCTCTTTCTTCTATTCTCACTCTTCTTCTACTTTCTTCCATCTAATTCTTTATTGTGTGTAATGATAACTTTCTATCTTATTCATTAAAGTGACCATGTAATATTTTTGCAATGTAAAAGTTCTTTTTGCGATTATAAAAAAGGGACTAATTTTGTCTTTCCTAATGGAATTTGAAAATTCACTTGTAATGGGAATATTAAAATTTGTGTGGGGGCTAGATGAAGAGATGGATATTAAAGCTATAAAAGGATATGACCTCCTAATTGTAAAGGATGGTTAATGTTTGTTTACTAGCTCTCATTGTCTTTCTAGAAACAAGTGCCTTCATTTCCTCTATTTCTTTTCTATTACTATTATATCTCCATCTCAACTTGTACTCCAAGAGCATTGTAAATTGTGCAACATGATGCAATAAAAAATTTGTTTCATGTTAATTTTTCCTCTTTATTTGAGAATGGTTTATTATCATTGATGTAAGTGAAGTGTTATGATTTTAATGCAATGAACTTAGCTATGTTATTTTTGATTAAAATCCCCCTCCTATTTCCCTCTCTTATCTCCCTCACTAATAAATTTTCCTCCCTTTAATTCCATATAAGCAATTTCCATATGTTTAGGGAAGTATTCTTGTGTGATCCCCGGTCTTCGGGCCACCCTAGAAATTAGTTTAGATTATTTTCATTTAATTGATTTCAATAAATGGAGCTGCCACATTCAAGTAGAGGGACATAGTCCCAAAGCGTTGGTGAAATACCAAAATATGTCCTCATGAAAAATTATTTTTCCAACACTCCATTAGTAGGTAAAATTCCATTAGTTGAATATGTTATAGTAGGATAAGAAGGTTGAGGTTGAGGATTGGAAGTACGTACTAAAATTTTTAATGTAGTCTTAAAATATATAATTGAAATAGAATCATTATAAGATTAATCACCAAAATTTCCAAATCCAACAAAAATATCTTCCCTTTTCATAGTTCTCGAGATATTGTGGACTCGTGTACTACATTCCTTGCCCTTTGGCCCCGAACAATCATATTGATTTTCCATCACCTTTTAAAAGATGCATTTACCCTTAGTAATATTCCATTTTTATTTTCATGTAAAATATAATTGTAATCATATGTTTAAGACTCCCCACCTTGGCCTCCTCTTTCTCTTAATACTTCATAGTAAGAAGCATAACACTCTTTTTGATGTAGGAATAGTTGGATTCATAATTTATCCTATATCAATCTGAAAATAGTTTCTCCAATGGAGTTAGTTTTTGCTTTTGTGGGATACATAAGTTTAGTTGAATTTGTGCAAGCATATTGAAGTCATAAAGTAATATAAAATTCATGGAAATTTGTGAGCCTAAATGGATTCTCGTAAAGCACTAAATAAATCCAAGGAATACTACAAGCTTTTTTAATTTTTTGAGATATGAGAAGAAGCCATGAATAACTATGGAGTTGAGATAATGTTGTGAAGATCATGGATAAGTTAATTGGTTATGTGTTGAATCTTGCAATGGGTCATTTGGGCCTTATATTTATAATGTTCCATAATTTTAGGAATTTAGTAACCGAGTTCATTGCAACATATTATGGCTTGAATTCCTATATAAACATAGCCAACTTTCCTTAAGAAGGTAGCTTAAGAGAGTTGAGTTGAGTGATGAGATCTTAAGGATAAAAGTATACTAGAATAGATTTTTGGGTATGATTTTTACCCACATTAAATGATATGACTACATGATTAGCTATAAGCTTGTGTGTGTGTGCATGTGTGTGCGTGTGTGTGTGTGCGTGTGCGTGCGTGTGCGTGTGTGTGTGCGTGTGTGTGTGTGTGTGCGTGTGCGTGTGTGTGTGCGTGTGTGTGTGTGTGTGTGTGTTTGTGTGTGTGTGTGTGTGTGTGTGTGTGTGTGTGTGTGTGTGTGTGTGTGTGTGTGTGTGTGTGTGTGTGTGTGTGTGTGTGTGTGTGTGTGTGTGTGTGTGTGTGTGTGTGTGTGTGTGTGTGTGTGTGTGTGTGTGTGTGTGTGTGTGTGTGTGTGTGTGTGTGTGAGCATGATATTCCTTTGAGTAATTAAATAAAGCTTGTCACTTTTTTTTCTACTATTTATTTCTTTTTTGTTAAATTGCACATTTTTTTACAAATTAAATGTATGCATAATTATGAGGCTTATGTAGTCTAAGGTGGCTCTTGATTCGTCACTCTAACCATGTATGTTTCATTTGGTATTAGAGCAAGGTTTTCTTTCCTTGTAATTAGTAGCATGGTAGATATTGGAGGTTTTCCAAATTTATGAGTGTTGGTAGAAAATTGTTTTGGATCATATGAAAGTGTCAAGGATGATGTTTGAGAGTTGTTTTACATGGATCATGAACCTCTGAAATACTTAATTAATCAACCATTTATACAAGGAAAAATATTTTGTTGTCTTATATTGTATCAAGAATTTGAATTCAAAATATCAAAGTAGAACCAAGAAAGCTTAATAATAGACCCGACTATTTTTCGTAGATTGAAAATGGAGAGGATAAAGGTCCTATAGTTTATGGTTTCCCTACAACCCAATTATTATGATTAGAATCAATCTTGAAGGAAATGGAAATGTTGGTACAATTCTTAGCAATAGTAGAATTTCTAGAAGGATACTTGAAAAATGATAAACCATGACTACTTATTCAAGCATTTCTATTTGCATTGATTAAAAGGGGACTATAAAAACAGGATGCAATAAAGTTTTGATATAAGTAAAGTTACAAAAGAAAATACTTGGGATACTAAGATAAGCTCATGATAGAGTTGTTGCCAGACACAATGGAGGTGATGCAACCATGAGAAAAATATTAACGGAAAAATTATGATGGTTGAAACTATTCAAAAATTAAAATAAGCATACTCAAATTTGTAATATGATGTATATCATTGAGTAGGGAAGCCAAATACATGTGATGAAATGCTACTAAAACATTTGTAGCATTATGTTTTCTTGAGAAATGGGAGGTCAATTTTATAAAGCCTATTATTCATGGGGCCTACCGATCACATGAATGATTTGATATTAGTGGAGTAGAATATATAATAAGATGATATGAAGTTGTTCCTATCTAAAGACTATACTTGAGCTAAAGTGGTGAATCAACTCATACATGAAAATATCATTATAAGGTTCATTTGTCTACTAAATCTTAGTAGTAATTAGGGGGATCATTTCCTTAATGAAACCATTGAGGAACCATTAAAACATGTTCTCATCAATCATAATAATAGCACACCCTATCATGCACAAAAAAGAGATTTTGAAAATATTTATTTATTATGGAAAAGGTTCTCACAAATTTTTATAACTTGGATAAGAAAGAATGAGACTTGAAGATACTTGTGTTGTTATGGACATACCGCACCATATAGAAATTTTTAACAAAGTATTGTACCTTTTATTATTTCATTTACACCGCGTACTCTCATGGCTATGTGCATTCCTTTATACACTCATAGTCTCGGTTGACCATATTTATTTATTCCTTAGCAGAGCCTCTTTCACTAGTGTGATACTCTCACACACTCGTCGGCTGATGCGCTTCCACTTTCACACCTTTTTATGGTAATCCCGCAATTAAACCCTTTTCTCTTGGTGGTACTCATGCACTCATCTCTTCTTCTCCATTGTGTTATTCTCGTGCAACCTTCGATTGTGCCTCCATGTAATCCTTCTTCTAGTACTCTCCAAGAATCCTTTTACATTCTCTCCATTACACCTTTGACCCTTTTCGGTCCTTCACCTTCTTCACCTCCCTCACCACTCTTGGTCACAAGACCTCTTTTCTCAAGGCGGTCTTCTTTCATGTATTCCATTTGGGCCCGCACCTCTCGGAGTCCCTAAATCTCTCTTAGCATTTTATTGAGATTATTCATGATTGTCGCGTATGACACGTCTTCTTTCTTTGGTGTCATTTTATTTTTCTCCTGCACTCTCTACCCACCTTCAAATAGTGGATAACACAAACTTCCCGCACCAGCCTACCACAAGTTCATCAATTTTCCTTCACTCCACCTTGTTTCTTCTTCATTGAACATACATTCCTCAAAAATTTTATGTGTCCTCTACCCACCTTCATTCACGATGGAGAACATGATCCTATACTAATCGCCTCACATTTGGTGGTCTATTAGCCTCATCTACACGAAGGTATATTTCTCTAATATAACTTTGACGGAATCTAAAATCTCCATGGGGTACTTCCTCAAATAGACATTTTTCTCAAAGTTCAACACAATGGGATGAAATTCTTTATGGTTTATTTGTTATCTCGAATAGCCATACGACATCTAAAAATTCTTCCCTATAAGGGATATACTAGTTGGTGCCTCCTAGGGATAACTAGACTTAGTTATTACTTCGGCTCTACAACCGATCCTAGCATTTTTCTCTCAACCCTTGTGGCGAAAAATCATCTTATCTTCAACAATTGTATCCTTGTACTTCCTAAAACCATGGCCAACCTTCAACAACCTTGACCTTAGAGGATCCTTTGTTATTTATATTCGTGCACACGAACCTTTTGCGCTTCTCTCTCCTCTACACTAGCTCTTCCAAAATTCCCTCTCGGACTTTAAATTTGAATACGGTGCCTTGACTACCCTTATTTTTGTAATCTTTCTCTAGCTAATCCTCTTACATGGTGCCATCTCGGTGGTTGGTTCCGCTTTACCGATAATTCCATTGTCTAATTTCCATCAACCACATGACCATGCAGATCTAATTTATTTTTCCTTCCCTCTGCCAGGTTGTCACTCGTATTCTTATTTACTTGGGCTTCATTCATTGATCCTTGCCACTTCTATCTCCCAAAACTTTTACATGCTTCCTTTGGATTCTTCACACTTTCTCTTATTTGCACTCCATTATTTTCCATGTCTTTTGCATTTTTTCTCCCGCTCCTAGGAATTTCAGATCTCTCCTTCTCTCCCGCACCCTCTATTATTTCATGCACTTCCTACCTCTTGTGCTATACTTTTGCACCTTTCTTATGACATGTTTCCTTGTGTAATTGTCTCACTTCCTCCTCTTCTGTTTGCACCATTGGGTAGTTCTCTTCTACTTTCTCTATTAGTTGTTATCAATATTTCTCCACACCTATCCTCTGCATTTTCCTTTCTTCTATGCTTCACTCT
This sequence comes from Taxus wallichiana var. yunnanensis, assembly GCA_018340775.1. NCBI lineage: Eukaryota > Viridiplantae > Streptophyta > Pinopsida > Cupressales > Taxaceae > Taxus > Taxus wallichiana. The sequence continues at coordinate 572,377,489 of CM031244.1, forward strand.
CTTTTGTGCTATCTCATTTGTCCCTACTTCTTATGACTGGGATATTTTCTCTTCATGTGCATCCTAACATGCTTTTTGCATCCTTCGCTATGTCTCTTCATGTGCATTATTATACCTCCACACCCTTCATCCTACTTCTCATTGTATTCTTACTGCTTCCTAACACAATCACCCTTTCACGTCATCCTTCATCTTTTTCGCATTCCTCTCATGCATGCCCCTTTACTTATTCCTTCATGCCACTCTTTTCCTTCTCCACATTGATATCTCTTGTGAAATCCTTTTCCTTCTCGGCTAGTTTCCTCATGGTCGAAGATCTAACAATCTTTGGAAACTCTTCTTTATTCTATCGTACATCTTTCATGTGCTTTTCTTTCCTTCCCCTCTGCACCTTCCACTTCTCATATGCACCCATTCTTCCTTCAACACAAGGTTTTCTTATCTCAGTCCCAGGATGCCCCTACATCGGTGGTGATACAAGGAAGCTTGATAGAATTTTTACCCAAGAGAAGTTTTTACATGAGGATGAGTCAAACTCTAGAAGTTAGATGAAGACCTAGAGTTAGTTGGAATGACAAGAGGATGGGCAATACAAAGAAGAAGGATTCATTAAAGAATTGACATGTTCCAATAGAGAGGAGTAAGATCTTAAGAATGTTGAACCACAATACAATACTCATGGCCTCATTTCCCAACTTAATGTGGATGATCATGTGATTGGATCTCTCCATATTTAAGGCATTTTAAGTATTGAAATTAATAGTGATTAGGAATGGGACAAGGGGAAAGACAAAAAAATATATGGGGTTTCTCTCTTCATGTTATAGAAATTTTCACTCTTTATAAAATCAAATGGAATACCATCTAGGCATGTAATCAATACAAAAAGTGAGAATAATTTTAAGATCATGAGCAAAGCATGTGCATAGTAGCATGTAAGTTTGAGGGATAGGGAATGTATTTGTAGTATTGTAGGCCATGAAATTACAGGTGATATTATAGCATCATATTTTATGAATTGTACCTAGTAGTAGTCTTAGAGAATGAACATCAAGAGTAGATCAAAAATGGGATCACCAAAGGTCAAGGATATTTTATACCTCCATGCAATCCATTGGGGCTCGTATACCCAATATTTTCTATAATGTCTCTAAATCTCATGGAATATCTAGGGTTGAGAACATAGTTGAGCACATTCAAAAGTTTGAATTGATCTAGTGGGTGAAAGGAATTAATTCTCTTAAGATAAGGGTAAGATAATTTTCCATTAACCTTTTAGAATGGGCACATACTTATTATCCCCACATAAATCTACGTATTTTATTATAATTGACATAAAGATGAATTTATAAGGTAAATTGGCATTCCTTAGTTTGAATAGAAAATAATTTCTACTTTGAAGGATATTTAATACAACATGACAAAGAGTATGTGTTCATATGATGCATGGTTCAAGACTTTGATATCCAATATTTCAAATGAGATTCATTCTATTCAACATATGCAATGGTTCATAGGAGGTTTATTTCTATATTTTCATCATGATCTTTCAAATAAGACTTTCACATATCCTAGGGAAGATCTAAAGGTTGTTCTTCTTATAGAGTTCATTGGAAGCATTAACACAATAGTAAGACCTTTTATGTAAGCACGGGTCATGGAAATTTTTCTTAGTTGGAGAAATTACTTGCCAACAAAGGCACATAATACATACAATATAATTTTACATACTAGTTGTGAATTAAAAGGAGCACTAAGAAAAACTATCCATGATGCAAAGGTGTGCATGCTCTACTTGAATCCTAAAGGATATGTAGGTAGTATCATAATGCCTAAAACTATCCTCTTCTTCAGCATGCCAATCAAATCAAGGTGTCTCTCTTCAAAAAAATATGTAATACACACATGCAAAACAAAGAGGATTTTTTTGTCATTGATTTGATTCATGAAGCATGCACCATTGGGTTACGGCAACCTACTATCAAAAAAGAACAAAAGAACTATAATGGGAATGCACATGGACTGGGAGGACTTGACTAAGGAGGACATAGAGGTGGAAGTTTTCCACTTTATACCTGTTATAAATATATGTTGATGAATCACTATCAGCAAGAACGCCCATATTTTCTACGTGTTCTTATTACCAAGGTGAACATAAGGTTAGAGATTTCCAAGACTTGTATGTGGTAATGACTTAGGAAAAAAGTGATAAGGTCTACACATGATTAGGATTTTGATCTCTAAAAAATTGAATGGAAGCCAAATCTTGTAGAAACATCTAATCTGGGCCCTATGACAAACATAACTAAATGAGGTATTATTGTATGTGCTAACAACCAAAGAATTATTTAAAAGCAACATAAGGATAATCCTTTGAAATAATGATACCCTAATTTGAGATAGAAAATAATATATCATATGAGATCATGGGGATATTCAAATAACTCTAGGGACAAATTGAGTTCTTGAAAGAAGAATCTCACATGCATAACCACTTGTGGAGAACTTTGTAGATTAAAAACCCTAACTAAAATGAGTTTTACAATGTGTGAAGGCTCTTGTAAACTAAAGAATTTATTCCTTTACTTGGGAATTTTCTTTCACATCAAGTTAATAAAATTGTAATTGATAAAAATATTTTTCACACATGTAATATAGAAGTAAGAACGATATAGAGCATCAAATATGATCGGAATATTCTAGTATTTTTCAATAGATAGTTGAATGATAAATGATATCTGGTTGATATGGATGCAAAATTTCATCATCCTTACTCTTAATACATGGAATAATATTGACCACCATGTGCTTCACCCATATCCCCATGTATTTTCCCCGAAAAACAAGACACGTGCATTATCGATTGTGCTCTTGAAAAACCCACCATCAACATCATGGGGATGAAATTCCAAAGGGAAAATTTGAAGTGATAGTGTTTTCTGAAGAAAAAAAAATCCCATATCTCATAGGTATACATTGGTGTTATTTAAACAATGTTGACTTGTTATTTAAGAATCAACTGCACTAGTTTTCATAATAAATTCCAACGTGTGGTCATTCGATAGATAAAAACCAAAGGTCACCCTATGTTGAGTATATAAATGATGGGGAGGAGGATATAAACCACATATACATCATCATAATGGAGAACTTGGGGATTTTTATCCTAATCCTCTTAGTATCCTTTAATGAGATGATCCTCACTTGATATCTCACATATTGAGTGTTTCTTGTGATAATTAGGCACAAGGATATTATGAGCTTGTGGGATGATATTGTGAATCCATTAATTCAAACAAGAATACCCCAACTAATGCTTAATGATTGGAAAGGATAAGGTATGTTTGGCACCTAGGAAAGGATAATATTTGACCTATTCCAAAGTACCAATGGGGAGGAAACGTGTAGTAATTCCTAGATGAAAAAAAGGAATACCTGTCTCTAGAAAAAGCATGAATCAACACTCTAGGATACTCATCACTCATCACCAATACATAGATTCAAGTGTAATATTTCATGTGTGATCTAGATTTGAGTACAACAATTATGTGTGTTTCTTGTCAAGCTATAGTGGGGTCACTAGAGTAAAATAAAACTTGCTAAGTGTGAATATCTTAGGAAGGACCCTTGGCTTTACCCACATTCCTTTTGGAAACATACTTTTCTTATAAGGTATATGTTTGGTGCATCAATTTTGAATCATGTCATGGGAAACTAAGTAGGAGGATTTGAAGTCTACTTTTATGCATACTTTTACTTTTATAGGTTATTTGGTATCAACCACACTATTCTTTGTAGTGGATTTAGCACATGATCTTTGGTGATGATGTTTTCTAGGAGGATAACATTCTTTCCTTGTGAAAAGATAAGGGGATGGATTTTCCAAAGAAATTCAAAGATTGCAACATTAATAGTGATTTTAATGAAGGGGAGGAGTAGGTTTGGATGGACATGAATTTTTGTGTAAGGAAAACATAAGATGGTGTTTCAAATATATAAAGATCATATAGAAAACCATTTTACTATAAAAACCTTGTTTGGCTCACACATGTTGTTGATATCAAATAACCTATAAATGAGTCGTATCACAATCCATGAAATTTTTCAAAAGTTATTTCATTAACTTGGAGGATGAACCAAAGATCACTTTATCAAACTATTGGTATGAGGTAAATATGTCAAATATCATTGAGTTACTATGGTACTACCAAGATTTAATCTCACATAGTTACAAATAATTATAGAGTGTTCATCCATCTTTGGTAAAGATGCCCATAAATTTAATTTATGGATCCAAGCTAATGTAATAGAGACCATAAAAAAATTAAAATGAATGGTTGTGCCAAGGTGAAGGAACATATTAACAAAATGTTGGCTTCTAACATGGTAACACCTATTAATGAATCAAATTTGGTGATCCCTATGGTGACAAGAATTAAGAAAGATGGATGCATCCACATTTTTGTTGACTACCAAAATCTTAACATAGTGTTTGTATTTGATCTCTTCCCAATTAACTTTCTCGAAAAAAATCTCAAAGGTTTTTTCGGAAAGATATTTACACTTTTGTTGATAGGTTCTAAGGACGCCATCAAATACAAATAACAAAGGATATTAGGCACAAATCTACATTTAATACCAAGTAGGAATCATTTTCTTACACCGTGATTCCTTTTAGGTTGAGGAATATGCCTCCTATATTCTCAAACATTTTGGTTTCACCATTCAAAGAATTCATCTTGAAATTACTTAAAGCATATCTTGATGATATGACTATTTATGGTCTAGTTAAATATTATTATGACTACCTATGCTTAATGATTTAATGTTGCTAACAATTGCAAATATATTTGAACCTTAAATAATGTGGCTTCGTGAATCCTTTTATAACATTGTTTTTCCACATCATTTGTAAGGAGTGACTTGTGGTTCATCCCATGTAGATAGCAGGCATCCTTCAAATTGATGTTTTTAAACTCAAAGGGACACGCACACGTTCCTCGTATATTGTGGCTGGCTACAACAAGTTCATACGGGGATATGAAAACATTTCAAATTCCCTTGAAATGTTACTAAAGAAGCATAATACTTTTGAATGGACATATTCTCAACACAAAACTTTTAAGTCCTGAAGGAGAAGCTGATGAGCATGATAATATTGTAATTTATAGATTGGACAAACCATTTCCATGCACTTATAGATGTTTACGGTATAATAATTTTTCACCCTTGCATAGCTAGGAAATAAAAAACAAGTATCGCCACATTTATTTTTCAAACAATATGTTCACACCAGTAGAAGAGAACTACACAACAATGGAGTGTGAAGGCTTATCCATGGTGTATGCACTAAAAAAGTTTCACCAATAATTATTGGCCACCGCATTTATGTTTCATACACATCATTTTGAATTGAAGTACATGGTCAATGAGGTTTTCATACATTCACGCATATGTTGATGGATTAATCCATTCTATAATTTTCAATTATTTGTTGTTGTTAAGCCTAGAAAGAGTAATTCTAGGCCTTACTACCTATCCCACATCGATAGCTTGATGTGACGGAGCTTCAGCTAATACATTAACCAAGGATGTAAATTTAAATGAAACTAAAATAACAACATCACAATGGTCATCCACATGAAAATTTTAGAAATGTGTGGTGTTTATTAAAATACACTTCAAGAAATTCTATAGAAAAAATCATACAACCTTAACTTCCTACAAATAATAAAATACAAATTTTCAATCCAATGACATTCGGTGTGAAGTTTCCCTTGTCCATTTTTCACCCTTGTGTCCAAAGTACAAAGAAAAAAATCATTATTTGAATGTGGTTGATGATTTTTTAGAATATATTCTTTGATAGAAAAGAGCAATGTTTAGACCCATAATATCCCTAAGGTTACATTTTCCCACCATGAGGTGTAATTTTCAAGAACCAAGAGGGTGGAGAAATCTTCGTAGGGTCCCTATATTAGAAATAGTCATTTTAATATATATGTCTTGAGAAACATGGATTTTAGGGATGACCGAATGGCTCTACTCTAAATGAATTAACATATAAGTAGGAATAATGTCCTTTACTTTTTTACTTTAGATGAGGTATGTGTTTTGAAATTTCATTCTCCATTTTAGGGTTTCCATTCTATAGAAGTACTCTTTACTAGTTTTGGTAGTCAATCCATCATTCTTTTATGTCACTATTTATTTTTTGGATGGTGAATTCCCTATCGCCAACTTAAAGAAATCCATAAGGAGACATTCATGAATCCTATGTGTGGGGCTTGAAAGTGGAAACAAGTGTTCAACATATTGATATATGTAACTTTCTAGATAAAATGCTCAAAGATGACCTAGATGTTGATAGACTATTTCAAGTATTTTATGAGTTCAAGCTCGACAAAAATACACTTGTTTAGTCAAGCATAGAAAAAGAGGTCAAATTTACTTTATAAATCATATGCTTTATGGGTTTAACAATCTTTGGTATAAAATACCAAAGGGGAACTAAAAGGCCGTGTAGTTTGATCCAAACAGAGACTTTGAGGGATAATTATTTAGTGAGTGTAAATTCAAAAGTTCACATGTATAGTATATTGTATTTACTCCATAAGAACTAATAGCTTAACTTGGTGAGTTGTGATGGTTTTGAAGGAAAATAGGAAAAATCCTTGGTGAGGTTTTTATTCTAGAAACATGGATACCATTGGGATGTCAATGGTGTGTTAATCTAGGTGTGGGGACAATCATTTAAAGGGATATGACCAATACAATAAGTAATAAGATAATTATTTTCAAACCATTTAAAAATTCGTTGTGCAAAAGCAACATATAACAAAAAATCATCAAGTTTGGGAAAAATTATTGATTCATTATTTTTTATGAAAAGGGATCGTATATTATATTAATGCAACAAGACACAAGATAAATTTTTAAAAAATCGGGCGGTATGATAGCACACCCCAAAACCACGAACATGTTAGGTCGAGCCTAGAACAACAAAAGTCAAACTAGGCCAAGCCTAGGAGAGAACAACAAAACAAAAGGCATTTGCCAAAAACACTTAAAATGCACTATCAGTAGCGGTAGTAAACATGCCCAAGGCAAGCAGATCCCGATCATATGGCCACCTCGAACCAAGAAGGCCCTTACTAGCGTTTGGAATATCCCGGCCACAGTTCTTCCTCGATTTAACTTCCCCCTGCCTAGGAATGGTGAGGATGAGGCGAGGAAATATTTCAGATGATGGCAGTGGTGGTGGTGGGTTCCAAGTAGCCTAGTGTGAATCCATGGCGGAATGAGAGCCCTAGCCCTACTCTGAGCCAAATAATGCGGTGAAGAGCCCTACCCATGCTACCAAGGTGGCAATCCGTAACCCTGTTATGCGAGTCGACAAATGTATGGGGGAGCCCCGCCACGATGAAAGGAGGTGAATGACTATGCCGATGTAATGGCCCTGGAGAGTGGTGGGTGAGACCGAAATCATGATGCCGAGATCGGCCGCACCGCCACCACGGTGAAGGCAAGGATCACCTAGTGGGAGATGGAGGAACTCGAGCAACGTTGAATGGAGATTTCCCTAGTGGCGCGGCGAGGTGGCTTGGAGGTGGTCCACCTCCAATGCCACTTTGTTTACTTGAACTTGAATCTGCAGAAGTACATTGGAGATCACCATATATTTATTATAAATCGAGAAAGATTGATCAACCAAAATTAGCAAAGAAAAATCATTTCTTTCTTTCCATATCCAAAATAGAATCTCCCCTCTGAAAAAATGCCAAATTTGGGTGAACATGCCTGTAGAAGTTTGGGATTATCTCCCAAGAGGATATGTTGCCAAGTGAAACAGTGGGGTCATGAGGGAAAAAAATAATGGATCCAGTTCCAAGAAATTTGAGCTTTGGGACAGAACCAGAAGATATGCAAAAGCATTTCCAGATGCCCACAGAAGGGGAAGTTAGGAGCTAGAATCCCAATTTGAACAAGACAAGCCCCGATGGGAAGGCCTTGGTGAAGAATACACCAAAGAAAATGAGCAATTTTGGGCTCCACACATATAGTCTAAATAGTCTCAAATTGTCTACCCTAGGTAGACAAAGTGGTGTGAATTCCCCAACGAGTATTAAGTTTTTCCACCATGGGAAAATGGGGCAAGAGCCATCGATAGCCTTTGCTAGCTTTGTAGTTATAGAAAGGGGTATCAACATACCCTTTCCAGTCTATCCACCATGGGCAAGAGGAATGCACAACAATCTTATGCAACATGTGATCAGGAACCGAATTGATCACAATAGTGAAAGTATCCTGATCTTGGTTGGAAATCCGAAACAAAGCTTTAAAATCCGGCCAAGATAACTAGGATTGAGTGTTCTTGCAGAATAAGTCCTCGATGGTGTGAATTTTGCGCTTGAAGAATTTGAGCGTGGAGATTCCCGGGACCTCTGCTAAGCATTGATCTTGGGATTGAAAAATTGGTGACCACCAGAGAGATTGCTAATTGATAGAAATCCCATTATGAAATCTATCCCCTTTCCATAAAATTCAGGGTTTGACACATTCCCACGCTTTCCAAATACTTTTAAGCACAAAGATGCCAACAATTTTGACAGGAACATGAGTGATGAGAAAATTGAAAAACCCTAATCCTTTCCACACAGGGTGGCCATAAGGAGAGCCTTCCGCAATGCCATGCCATATGAGAACTTTCCAATCTTCTTGGCCGTGATTTTGATAATCCACTTAGCACAGAGATCTTTCCCTTGGCATTGAATGTGAATAAGCCCGAGGCCTCTAGAATTATGAGGCAATGACAACATATATCCCATGCTACCCAATGAAAACCTTTTCCAGTAGAAGCATTAGCCCATAGGAAAGCTTTGAGCAATTTTTCAAGCTTCTAAATGGAGGCTTTGGAAGGAACCTAGCAAGACAAGTAGTAAACATGGGTTGCAACAAGAACTTTAGAGCAGATTTGGAATTTGCTAGCCAGAGATAAAGGCCTAGTAATCCAATATTCCAATTTTTTTGCCACTGTTGAATGACATAATGCCATAGTTCATCCGGGGAGGCTTGAAAAGAAAAAGGAATACCTATAAATTTGAAAATCTCACCATGTTGCAGAATTTTCCAATCAAAGGTGGCAATCCATTCCGGCACATGAAGGAAAGATTATTGGTAACATTGAGTTTTTCGCCATTGAATGGATGAGCCAGAAGCTAGGTAGAAAGTATCCAAACATTGCATAGCATTGCAAATGTTGGTCTCATCCTCGATAAGTGTAAGGAAGGAATCATCCGCAAATGTCCATTGAGAAGCTGAGAATTGGGCTCATCAGGCAGTGAGATTCCACGAACAAGACCATGTGCTTTGGCATGAGCTAAGAAATAACCAAAGCCTTTAGTCGCTAGCACATACAATGCAGGGCAAGAGGACAGCCTTGTCTGATAGACCGGAAAATCTCAAAGGGCTCTAAGTTGAGGCCATTGATAGAAATTTGAGCAGAAGCATCTGCAAACAACATATTGATGGATTGAATAAAAATGGGTCCAAAGCCAAGGGCTTGAAGCATGGCGAGAATGAATGGCCATTCAATCCAATCATAAGCCTTCTCAAATTCAATCTTGATAAACATGGCGGCTTGATGAGATCTGCGAGCCCATTCCATGCCTTCCCACACCTGCAATGATGTTATCCAGGATGAAACACCCATGTATGAAGCTCATTTGCAATGGCTGAATAATAACATGCAGAAGATTACGTAATCGCAGAGATAACACTTTGGCAATGATTTTGTAAGAGACGTTCAGCAGCGTAATTAGCCACCAACAAGTGATTTGCTAGGGATCTCCTTGTTTAGGGATAAATTTAATGTTTCCCTTATTAATGCATGGCCCTAGGGATTGGTTCTAAAATCCTTCAAGATAGACTTGAAAAAGGTATTTCCTGAAAAAATCCCAAAGAGCTTTATAGAATTCATAAGGGAATCCATCGCAGCCTAGCACTTTATCATTAGCCATTTACATATTGGCTTCATGGAGGTATTCAATGGTAAGAATTCTTTTGGAGATCACCTTCTGAGCCTTTGAAAGCTTGCGTGGCACAACACCCAAACAATGGTCAAGAGCACCTTGGCGAGCTGCGGAGGATGTTTAAGCTTGAAAAACAAGCTTGTAATGGTGCACAAAGGCTTGTAACATAAGTTTTGGGTTAGTAATTCGAGCTTCATTATCCATGATAGCTCGAGATCTATTGAGAAGGATTTTTGGCTCGGAGAGAAAGAAAGAATTCTTTCGAAACCCGATCTCCAATCTTGATCCAATGCATCCAAGCTCGGATCTGAGTGCCTCTAGCATTATAGTTATCCGCAATTTGGATTTGATGTCGAGTGTTGCAAATTACAATTGCATAGTGTCAGAAAAGGGATCGCCTTGAAGTGTCATCATTACCTGGTTGAGAGATGAGGTGTTAGTGGTGTATGATCAACACCAAATGTTTGCCAGTTGTCGGCCGTAGATTCTAAGAAATCTAGTAGTCTAAGTCAACGCATCTTCCCACCATTGTATCTAGCTAGTTTGCATAGGTGGATGAAACCGCTAATAGTGACTGGGTCGTGGAGCTAAATTCCAAACCCACTTGATATGATTGACAGTGGGGCCATGTTGCATCAAGGAAATATTAAGAAAGAATTGGCCTTTATGACAAAATGGGTGCACATCATGCCAACATATACGAAATCGTATAGGAGAGTGGTCTAAAAGGACAAAGTCAAACATGACCTCCACTAGCATAGAATAAATGCTATCAAACTCAAAGAATCTTTGAGTTGGCAATGATGACCCTATCAAGCCATTTAAGGACATGATTGTTCCCTCCACAAATATTGGTCCATGTGTACCAAGCTGTAGAGGTGGGAAAGCGAGATGCATTAGGATCAAAAATCCAAATTTATTTCGCATGAAGTACCATGCTTCCCTTTCATCAGGTGTCCACCTCATAGGAAAGTGGCCACATTTATCATTAGGGGATTCAACCATATTAAAATATCCACTTATTACCTAGTAGGCATTAGGAATGGAGTTGGCTATCCACTACCATAGATCAGCCCTTTCGGCCATATCATTCGAGGTGTAAATATTTATGAGCCCAAAAGGATGACCATCAATATTAAAGAGGACCCATATGACACGGTTGGTGGGGTCGATTCCATGGTCAATTAATAAGGGCCTCCATTTAGGAGAAAAAGTGAAATTAATCCCCGATGCATTGGTTCATGATTGCTACAAAAAGCCAAGTTGTCATGTCAGATGGATTTGCATACCATCTGTAGCTAAAAACCTATAATGTTTACTTCCAACAAAAACAAAATGTCCAAATTTGCACATTGTTTTCGAGTTTCACGCACCACATATTTACAAAAGGAGTCTGTAAGACCCCTAACATTCCAAGCTAAAAAATTAATGGGAAACATTGGTCAAGATCCATATCCCCATCCTCTAAGCCATCAAGGGCATCATATTGATTGTGCAAGAAATGAGCAACATTGTGTTGTAAAAATAATTTAGATCAACTTTTTCCAAATGTCAAGTCGTACTCAATGTTGTATTCCGCTTCAGTGGAATTCATGTTGCGTGCTAGGCTATGGTCCTGAGAGATGCGAGAAGGAATTTGGGGTCATTTGGAAGGCCCTTGTGAGTTGTTTGGCAGTAGCAATGAAACTAAATGCAGGATGGGGACGTGAGAAATATAATTTGTCTGGTCCATGAGAACCAAATGATGAGTGCATTATTTGGCTCATTAATGTCATTCCTATGGTTAATAACTTGTCATTCATATATGATTTGCTAGTGCATGGGGATGCTTTGTATAGTTATATCTTAGCGAGTTTGATGCATTTTCCTTACCTTTGTTCATGCAACCTGATTACCGTATAAAATCCTACTAATCTGTCTTCGTGAGGGAAATGTGATGATGTGTGTAGGGAAATGATGAACGTTTATTGCAGATGTAATTAAGATGTTCGAGTTTGGATATGGAATGCGGGAGCAGGAGACTTTTTCCACCCATTAACCTATAAGTATGGGACTTGTTTCTAACATTCCTATAGGAATTTATGAGTCGTGGTTAATGTTGATTAGTGGGAGATGTTAGTGTCACCTATTCTGGCGAATTTTGTAACTGTTTGTGTCTATATAAAGACACCTTCTTAAGAACATGATATAAGATGTTATTTTTAGATACTTTACAATACATAGCCTGTGTTATTGAGAACTCTTCTTTTCATTTACTAGATATGTTATGGAACGTGTTTGAATTAATATAAGTAAGCTTCATTTTAAGGATCTAAAGCTGTAGAGATTTCCTCTATCCCGAGGGACAGCGAGGGCCCACTCAACCAAGGAGACAAGAGGTTGTTTACACTTATATTCACATCTAGTTTTCTGATAAGTTTCACTATAATCTTTATTTCAGTATATTTCATGCAATCTCAGTTTGAATGTATTTGATTTTCCTATTGGAATTTCTATTCAGAATGTGTGTTTCCTTTTATACAAAGTTTAACTTAGCATATGCTTTTACTTCTACTAATTCTTAGTTATGAGTGTGCAATTTCAATTCCGTTCTTTCAGATTCTATGTGTGCATTTCCATTTAATTTAGAAGTCCACTTTTAAACTTCATTTCATTGCAGCAACTAAATTCCATAGATTTATATTAAGATTCTGTAGATTAGTAACCAACTAAGGAAAATCTCACAACAACCCCCAATAGGAGACCCAACAGGAAATCGGTTACATAGAACTTCGTTGCATACAACCTAGGACACACCCTAGTTTATAATGACACTAACGAGAAAAATTAGTTAGTTAAATGATTGGAGAAAACAATGACCCATCATTTTTGGCATCGTTGCCAGGGACACCATAGCACACCACATCATGTCTCTCGGTTCACGATTTCCTTTCCTTGGGATGGATCCAAACACCCTTTACGCTAGTTGTAATGGATCCAAAGACCAGTCAACCCATTTCCTGAGTTTCATGCAATGAGCGCATTCACAAGTAATATCGGTTTTACAAACGTATAGTTGTTCTATATTGAGTTTTTTCTATGAATGTTCTTGTTTAATCAAGAATTACCAGTTTTATAAATGTATATTCATTCATTATTGAGTCGTTTTTGTGCATGTTATTGTTTAATCTTTCGTTCAAAAAAATATTTTCTTAATGGGTTTCATTCTGTCTTGTTGTGTTTTTCAACCATGCACGCTGAACTATTTTTTTCAAGGTATATTCATTTATTTCATTGCAGTTTGTTTATTCATCCATTCGACATGAACTCTTCTCTGCGCAACGTAGGGATTTTCCAAAGGTAGGATTTATCACCCATGCATCTTATAGTTTCAAAATACAGGGTTGTTATTGACCATACATTATTGTTATTGAGTAATGGGTTTTGTTTTTGACTTGTTGTTTTTTCAATCACGAATGTTGAGTTACTATTTTTTCACTGTATATTCATTTATTTAATTGTTTTTTTATTCCTCCATTCAACACGAACTCTTCAAATACAATTTATTGATTGGCCAAAAAATAGTGTTTTTCACCCACAAGTCTTATAGTTTTAAAATACATTGTTGTTATCGACCATGGAGTAGTGTTATTGAGTAACGGGTTTCATTTTGACCTGTGTTTTTCAACCATGCACTTGAACTATTGTTTTTTCAAAGTGTATATTAATTTATTTCATTGCATTTTGTTTATTCATCTATTCGCCACAAACTCTTCTAATACAATGTAGTGATTGTCCAAGATTTTTTTTCACTCATGCATCTTACAATTTCAAAATACAATGTTGTTATCAACCATACACTATTGTTATTGAGTAATGGGTTTCATTCTAACCTATTGTTTTACCAAGCACGTTGAACTATTATTTTTTCAATGTATATTCATTTATTTCAGTGCATTTTGTTTATTCCTCCATTTACCACGAACTCTTCTAATACAATGTAGTGATTGTCTAAAAACAGTGTTTTTTACCCATGTGTCTTACATTTTTCAAAATGAAGTGTTATTATTGATAATACACTGCTTGCTATTATTGAGTAATGATTTTCATTCGACCTGTTGTTTTTCCAACTAAGCATGCAGAACTACTATTTTTATGTGTATATTCATTAATATCAATGCATTTTGTTCATTTATTGGAAATACAATGTGTTGTTTGTGTAGTTAATATTTGAATATCCACTATTAACTTTATATTACTGGTTGAATATATACTAGAATTACTAAACATACATTGAATATACGGTTGTAACTTTTCATTTTCTACTACACATTCAAACCTTTAATGTGCACTAAAATTACTAAATATACATTGAATATGTTGTTAGTTCATTACATGTTCTTATTACATTGTTATTAATGAATAAATACTTATATTTCCAGGGAGGCCACATATTCAGGAGGTAAATGATAGTTACCTTTTTAATATTCAAGGTATTCAAAGAATGTTTGAATATGTGAGGAATGTCAGAAAATAGACAAAATGTTAAATACGTGAAGAATGTCTACATATGCAATGAATATATGAATCACTTACCTTAACATATGAGGAATATTTGAATATAAATAAGTGGTCTTTGTTTATGTAGTTAATATTTTATAGCCCACCCTACCATAAACTAGTTCATAGCATGTTCCTATTACTCTTTATTCCTCCTCCATCAATTCTAATTGTGTGCCAATTCTATATTCAAAGAAACCATTACCTACTAGCATATTTACATAGCACTTATTGATCCCTTATAACCTACAATTTTATTGCATCTTTATGTTCTCCATGCATTGATCACATTCGCATGCAACACCAAGATTACATCCATATTTTCAATGTGTATTTAGTAATTTCAATTTGTTAATATGCAAAGAAAAACATAATCTAATATGCAAAGAAAAACATAAGGTGAACATAGTTCTTATTTTAGTATATGTTTGAATATACATTGGAATTACTTGAACATAGATTGAATATATAGGTGTTGATATTGGTGTTGCTTACAAATGTGCTCATTTCTCCTGGGTCCATTTTTTTACAAATACCATGTCAAAAGTTGGTTCATGAAGGAATTTTTTTCGATTTAGGAGATGAGAATATCACAACTGTGTCTTTTGACACCTTTAATCAACAGAAATCATAATGCTTCATTCTACATGTAAGGTCATTAATGACCTTACTTAGGTAGTGAACTGTTTTCCTTTTTGTCATTATTATATAAAATAATGAATAATAAAAATTATAAACACCTATAAGAAGATAATTCATGTTTTTACACATTACCAAAACTCCTTTTATATTGATATGATGGAATATACTACATATACTTATGTGTAATGATAGGATGGAAACAACTAAATATTGTTTGCATGATTTCCCAAAAAACTATAGAACTAAGTTCATATTTTCTACATGAAGGTTATAACTTACGTGTATAATAATATTATAATTACACATACCAATCACATAATAAGGTAGCATCTAAATTGTTCCAAAACTGAATTCTTTTTCAATTCCATCAGTTGTGTCACTTCTTATGTTGTTTTGTATTGTTTCATTCTCCATTTGGGGTGTCATTGACATGTTGGTTGTGCTTGGTGATGTGAGTTGTTGATTACTTGCATGACATGATTGCATTTGGATAATAGAATTGACATGCATGGGACTAGACGTAGGAAATTACATGTGTGTTGTACTTGTAGAAAATTACATATTACATCGTATGACAAAATTTCATTGGCGTTGTTAGAAATTGTAGTATTACATTTAAAGGAGACTATGTTGTCAGAAATTACATTGTTGATGTTGAAGGAAACTACATTTGATTTATAGAAGTAGATGTGTTTCTCACTTGGTAATTGGCCACATTTGGAAAATCTAGAGTGTAAATGTTTTAGAAATCCATCATAATTAGATGTTTTGAAGGAATAGGGTTTTTTGAACTACTCAATCATCTTTGCCTTTGCATTTATTTTTCTATCCTCTCGTTCTCTCATTGTTTTCTCCTTTTCATGTTTTTATTTTATCTTTTCATGTTCCCTCCTCTTCCTTTTAAGGTGTCGTTCAAGTTTTTTGCTTCCTTTTTTCTTTTTCAATGATTTTGTTTTTCTTCCTCTCCTCGAGTTGATATTTATTTCTTGCTTTCAACTCCTCTAATTCCTTCCTTCATGCTTCTTGTTCGTCAAGAAATTTCAATTAGTTGGTTGATGTGAGAATTTTGATTGCTGCTCAACCTTAGAGTCCCTCTATTTACACATTAGGATCTCTCATTAATATTTCAATTGGAAGCTTAATAAAGTTCTGCAGTGAACCGCTAACTTGGTTTCCTGCTTTTGCATTGCATGGTTATTTTGTTGTGTCTTGTACAAATGTTTGTGAACACCCCAAATCTACAACATCCAACTGACTATCATCTTCATTTTCCCATGCATTATAATTTGCATAGTAGTGAACTATTCCACTTGGCATGCTTTAGGAGGGGATGACATGGAAAGATAAATCTCCTCATTGGAAAGGTCTATTGGAATCCCCAAGTTTGTAGCAACTTCTTTTAACCATTCAAGTTGGCTAACTAGTGTTGGCATACTCATCTCATATTCGGTTGTGATGGGTTCTTGTGTTTGACTCACATGAGTTGGTGTGCTTTCTTCAACTTCAACACAGATTCCAGCTTGACAACCTTGGTCAATATGACTTAAACATGTTGTCATGTCTTGTTGATTTAACTTTGTCACCTCCACCTCTAATTTTTGAATTATATTAGCTTGTTGTTGGCTGCTAGCATTTTTTACTAGATTTGATCAACATTCTGTTGGATTGCTTCTCCATTATCTCGATAAATTGTTCAATTTCATCTTTGTTATAACCACTTATTTATCTTCGATATTCCGGTTTGTTAAGATAAGTGATTCACATATGCATTGCACATGCAAACATTCTTCTCATATTTAACATTCTATCTATTTTCTGACATCCTTCACATATTCAGTCAGTCAATATAAATTTAACCATGGATATTCAAATATTAACTGCATAAACAAAGACAACACTTATTTATATTTAGATATTCCTCAGATGTTAAGGTAAGTGATTCACATATTCATTGCATATGTAGACATTCTTCATGTATTTAACATTCTATCTATTTTCTAACATTCTTCAAATATTCAAACATTCTTTGAATACTTTGAATATTAAAAAGGTAACTGTCATTTACCTCTTGTATATGTGGCCTCCTGCAAATACGAATTTGGTATATAACTCTACTAGTTATGTTCTCTGTCAATTATTTCCACAAAAGGATTCCTAACCATATTCATCCAATATATAATACTACATCCCATTTGAATTCAAATTCTGAGATTTTGGAGGGATATTTATTACTTAGCATTAATTTTGATTTTTGTGGGAAAAATGGTGATTTTAATACAAATTTGTTTATAGGTGCAACAATTAATGAGGTGAAGGTGGCAAAAGGAAGGAAAATTATGAAAAAAAAAAGCTAGAGAAATTTGTTTGTTTTAAAATTAAAATGTGTTTTAATTTCATCTTGCAATTTGAAAGGTTGTGCATTTAAGTACTTGAATAACAAGTTTGTTCGTATGCATAAATAAGTGAACTTTTGATTATGAAAAAACAAATTTACTTATTTGATTTATGTTGGCATTTTAATGTTACAAGTTAGCTTTTAATTTCGAGTCTATTGGAACTACCCTTTAGATTCAATTAAAATAAAAAGAGCTACATTAGCAAGGGTGACCAAAAAACTCATGATCACACAAAACACCACATAAGCTACATCAAAACACCTAGAGGGCTAGTAGAAAGCATAGGAAACAAATCACACCAGCAGAATCAAGCACATGCTGCAGCACTAGGAGGAGGAAGAGGAGGGTCATCCCGAGGAGGGATAAATACTTCGTTATTGGGATCGGCCAAGGGAGGATCCACTTGCCAACCATCATGGTCCGACATTTGCATTTGTAAAGGAACCATAATTCCCCATCCAAGGGAGGTGATCTAGCTATAGTATGCATACCCCACAACGAAGAGCCCCACCACGAAGAAGAACTAGTAATGCCCTTCCTCCTCGGGAGGCGGGATCCATCCGGAGAGGAAACGAGGACGAAGTTGAAGGGCAGCCTTCGAGGATCCAATGGACCCAGCTCATAGTGGAAGGTGCACTCCCCCAGGCTGATCTATAGTGCAAGCTCACTCCCCTAGTGATCCAAAAGC
The DNA here is from genome assembly GCA_018340775.1 of Taxus wallichiana var. yunnanensis. Lineage (NCBI taxonomy): Eukaryota > Viridiplantae > Streptophyta > Pinopsida > Cupressales > Taxaceae > Taxus > Taxus wallichiana. Next base: position 572,395,785 of record CM031244.1, read on the forward strand.
TCAAATGAGAGAACTCCATAGTAACCTTTGTTGCTTGAGCTTGAATCTATATGTGAATAATAGACAATATCACCACTTTGTCATTAGTGGAAAATAAAGCAACAAATTGATCATGTTGGAAGATTAAAGCATTGTGAGCTTTCCAAATATGAAACAAAATACATGCACGAAACAATTTCCAAAGAGTATCAATATAATGAGGCCAAGGACTAAAATCTCCAAATAAATCCAGACACCAATGAAAGAATTCAGGATGGTAGGCTGGAATAAGGAGTGAATCCAAGTCCATATGGCTTGGGCATGAGAACATGACCAAAATAAGTGTTTAAATGACTTAGGGTGGGAATAAAGGGGCATTTAGGATTAGGGATGCCGATATGACTGAGACATTTCACCCACATGCAGACCTTGATAGACCAGACACCAAAGGAATTGATTAACTTTGGGCTCAAGAAGAGGATTCCAAGTATGAAAAGCTAAGCGAAGCCAAGTGGAATGCATAGATTGTAAACCCCATCGGGCATTGATCTTGTCAATGGTGGGTGAGAGTGGGCTCAAAAGATGGTAGGTTGTTCTAGCATTGTAGCGAAAATGAAAGCAATTTCCTGGTTCCACTGCCAATCACACCACCAAGCCTCTAGGGGTTTAAGCCCCAACTTGTGGAGCATAACATCGGGCATAAGTTCCTGAATTTTGCATAGATCGAGGGAGGTCCGAATTGGAAAGATTGAATTTCAATTTAAGCTCGGGCCAAGCACCCAATCTCTTGAGTAACCAAATCCTGAATGGTATGAATGCCTTTGTGAGAAATCGAAGAGAGCTTTGATGCCCGAGTTTACCACAAGCAAAAGATTATCATCAATGATGATGGGAGACCACCAAATATTCTAGAATTAAAAGAAATCCCTATCAAAAACCATCACCAATCCATCACATCCATGGCTTGACCATCTCAAAAGATTTCCAGATACTTTTGGAAACAAAAGTGTCGGTGATTTTGACAGAACCTTAGTGATAATAAGGGTATGCAACCCGATATTATTCCAACATTTCTTTCCATACGGAGCTCTGATGCAATGCAGTGTCACAACAAGATTTTCTAGGCTAGTTACCCATCAAACATCGAACCACCCATTTAGAACAAAGAGCCACACTTTTCTAGTAGACATCGATGATTCCCATGTCCACCTTTCTCACGAGGGAGATGAAAACCTCCCAAGCCACTCTGTGAAATCTAGTTGAACTAAAAATTTTACACCATAAAAATTCCCATGCAACAACTTGGCAAGTTTGGTGAAAACGAAGAGCGAGAAGGGCACCAACATGTAGAGTAATACACATGGGTGGCGGAAAGAATCTTAGTACAAACTTGGAATTTACCAGCCAAGGATAGAGGTTTGGAAGACCACTGGGCCACCTTAAGCTCCACTTTGTTAATAACATACTACCACAAAGTGGTGGAGTCATTGTCAAAGGTGAAAGGAATGCCCAAAATTTTGAATTACTTACCATGGCGATCCATCTCCAGGGGTAAGCTTTCAACCAAGTAGGATAGGTAAGAAACTTTGATGGTAGCCCAAAGTCTTAGTCATTTGAATGTTGGATCCAGAGGCAAGACAAAACGTATCGAGGCAAGTCAAAAACCTTGGCAACATTATGTTCAGACTCAACAATGGTAAGGAAGGAATCATCAACAAAGTGACCATTGATGAGTTGTGTTGCATGATCGGAAGAAAAAAATCCCTTGAATGTGACCTTGAGCAACATGATGCACAATGAGATACCCTAAGGCATCAACAACAAGAACAAACAAGGTTGGCACAAGAGGCACCCCTGTCTGATAGAACGAAGAGGTCGAAAGTAGTGGATTGGTGATGACCATTGATGGTAAGGTGAGCTGAAGCATTAGAAAATAGAGTGTTGATGCTACATCTGAAGAAGTCACCAAATCCAAGGGCTTTGAGCATGGCCAAAATGAATGGCCATTCAATACGATCATAAGCCTTCTCGAAGTCAATTTTGAGAAATAAAGGCCTCTGCATGAGAGACACTTGCCCATTCCATGCCTTCCCACATAGCTATAATATTATCAAGAATGTATCGACCTTTAACAAAGCCAATTTGTTCGGGACGAACAATTTTGGGCAACAGATCAACTATGCGAAGAGCCAAGGCCTTGGCAAGAATTTTATAAGAGACATTTAACAGGGTGATGGGATGTCAATTATTCATCTACTTGCTCAAGGTCACCACCTTTAGGGATGAACTTGATGTTGCCTTGATTGATGAAAATCCCAAGAGAATTGACATTGAAGAGCTTCATTATAGACACGAAGCATATCAAGTCCCACAAAAGACCAAGTGGCTTTGTAAAATTCACAAGGAAACCATCTAGACCGGGTGACTTGTCATCAACTAAGTAGAGCAAGGTTACATGGAGCTCCTCCAAGGTGAGTGGAGCATTGTAGTGGGCCCACTCTTTGGGGAAAGCTTAGTAGGCACCACATCAATACATTTCTGCAAGGCAACAACTCACTCAATCAAACCTCTTGAGCTTGAAAAACTAGACGATAGTGCTCAACAAAAGCATTAGTGATCTCTAGGAGCTCATGTGAGTCACTTGATGTGAATCATAGATAGCTTTGATCTGTTGATGAGCATGCTTGGCTGGAGAGGGATTTGAAAAATATTTTAGAGGCTTTGTCTCCCACCTTAAGCCAATGCAGCCTCGATCGGATCTGAGCACCACGGGCCAAATGAGACTCGATGAGCTTGAGCTTGTGTCAGGTTTCAACTGCCTAAATTTGGAGAGGAATATCAAAAGGATTGGCCTCCAATAACAATGAGATCCATCTGAATTCTTTGTGCAGAGCCAAATCGGATCGCTTACGAACTCGGGCCACCTGCTTTCCAAATCGGTGGAGAAACCGGGTGGTGCGCTGAATCACCGCTTCCCACCATGAGATCTAGTTGGTAGAAAAAGGCGGATGTGGTGCCATGTTCCAAACCTTAGCAATGAGTGGGACCACCCGGGTGACTCAACAAAGTGACATTAAGATAGAATTGATTAGTGGGAACTTTGAAAAGGCCCCCCTGCCAAACAACCTTAAATGTAATCGGGTGGTGATCTGAAAAAAGCACATCAAGACCATACCTTGATAATGGAGGAGCCTTGCATGTCAAAATAAAAAAGGTCTGTTGTGAAAGAAAGTGCATGGTCAAGCATTTTTAAAACCCAATCATATCCTTCTCGAAGATTGGTCCAAGTATACCAAGCTTGGGCTTTAAACTCTTCGTCATTTGAGAAATGGATCGAAAAGTCCCCAACAACTTTTAAAGAAATACCAGTTGCACGCTCACCAACACACCAACACATATGGAGGGCGCCACATTTATCATCAGATGCTCTATCATATTAAAGTCACCACACACCAACCAATAAGAGAGGTAAGTTATCACCTAACCATTTCCATAAAGTTGTTCTTTCGGAGCCATCATTAGGGGCATAAACATTAAGAATACCAAAAGTAATATCATTAATAGCCATAATCACCCACACAACCCGATTAGTAGGATCTTGCCCGAGGTGGTGATTAAGGCCAAAAATTTTAGTGTAATGGAAATGCTAGCACCACCTTTACCATCAATGTGTTGCATGTGAAAATGCGTGAAATTTGGGGCAATGCAAGTTAGAGTATTCTGAAGCAAAAAACTAGAAATTTTAATTTCCTATAAACAAATAATATCTAAACTGTCAATATGCTGGCAAGCTAAATGAACAGAGAATTTTTGAGAGGGCTCTATCAGACCCCAAACATTCCATGAGATGAAATTCATGAAAAATCAGACATATCAAACTCCCTCTGCCGTCCTCAATACCATCCTCCGAGCCGAGAATGGAAAAATTATTGGCAAGTGGAATCTAAATAAGAAAGCTCGACTTGAATGGAGTGGCGTTTGGCCCCATTATCCCCTCACACGTTGTGGGACACCTCCCGGGTGGACTGTGAGAGCATCACAGAGGAAGAGAGTTGAAGCAAGATTCCCATAATTCTCAAACTTGAAAGAAAAACCCAACTCTGAGGGTTTGGAAGGAATGGAAACCGACGGGCGGAGTGGTTCTCAGAGCCCGACTCATCCTTGGATGGAGGAGGGGAAGGAGAGGGGGTAAATAGAACCTCTTGAGTGGGTTTCACACCAGAGCCCTTCTTATTCCCTACCGTAGTCCAACCATCAATCAGAGGGTCACCTTGGGCTTGGAAGTCGTGGGTTGGCATTGTTGGCTTGGAACGAGCTAGCAACGGACAATCACAAATGCGGTGGTCTAGGGCTTGACATCGAAAACATGTGTTGGGGAGGTTAAAATAAACCACCTTTTGAGAGATACACAGGGACCCAACTTGAATATCTAGGTCCCACAGATCTTTCGCAAGGTCAACTTCGACACACACACACTTGCTTGTTGGGACAAGCGAAAAAAATGCTCTTGTTCATGGCAAATCACCTTGTCAATGGGTTTCACAATCTCTGTAAAAAAGGACCAGAGATGAATAGGAAGACTGGAAAGTTCAATCCAAACAGAAATTTTAACAAAACTTGGTTGGTGGGGCTAAAATTTGGGGTCCACCAAGAAAGCACTAACAAGGTATTCCCCAAATACCAACAAGCCGCCTTAAGGAGGGCTTGAAGCTGAGAAGGCTCACGAAAGGAGAAAAGATAAAACCCTTGGTGAGGTTACAGATACCTGAAACCAAGATACCACTAGACTCCCAATGGTTTTTAATCCAGATTCAAGGTAGGCTTATGAGCATAGGGTCCAAACTTTCGAGAGAAATAACAATATCCGAGGAGGATTCGAGTCCATACCTCCTTGTAAACTTTGGCACAAATTTCCACATCTAAATGATAATGTTCCCAATGTGTCACTTCATACATGTTTTGTATTAAAGAGTGTACTAATTGTTCAAGTTTTATAAAGATTTTGTAAGATTTAAATTTTGTACAAATGTGCACATTTATTGGGTCCTTTCAAGTATATTAATTTGAAATTATTAGTCCACTTAGTGGACCCCACCCTCACAAAAAGGTGCACATCTATTGGTGCATGTTCACCAATTGGTGCCTTTCCCCTACTTCAAATGTATCAGTCTTCCTTGTGTAAATGCTCACAAAAGGTACCTAGGCATTGTTTTTATTAACACTAAAATAGTCACTGTTCAGAGTTGTTGTAAAATAGCCAATGTTCAATCATTGTAAGTGCTCACAAGAGCCCGTGCACATGCAAAAAAATTGCCCTTCAAAGTGCACTCATTTGTGATGTTGGAGGGCTAAAACACCTTGTCTACGCACATGATAAACAAAAAAATATAGAGTTTAGTTTATAACTCGTCGACATTTACGGTGTGTCGTACTTACGTGTCATAATTTAATTGAATAAAAATAAATGAAGGGTCATTTCTATCGAAAAACAGGACTTTTTTTGCAAAGATGTTAGCAATGCTCGATGAGCCTCTGCAATAATGCTTGCTACTTGGATAGCCCACCCCATCTAGTAAAAGGTGCCTGATTTTTACCACATGTGCGCGAGCTAACATGACGGGACCATTTTATGAATTTTTAAAACAAATTTGACTTGTACACCTGAGTTGGCCTAATGGTGAAGAACATGTGCTCTTGAAATAGAGGTCACAAGTTCAAATCCTGCAAGGGGTAGGGTATGTACGCCTTGTTTGTAGCAAAGTTAGTTGCCTCCCGCATGTGAGTACAAGGTAGTCCCATATGCTATAAGCCGCTGAGACCCAAAACAAGCCACCCGGCATCGTGGACTGTAAAAACCATTATTATTTATTATTATTATTATTAAATCAGTTTATTAGTATTATTTTTATATTTAAGTGCCACTCCCATACTCTCAAATTGTCACTTGCGCCAACATAATGTATTTATTATGTTAACCAAAGTCATTGTAAGCAAGTGAGGTAACTATAAACCCAAAAATGGCGTTTTATCAACATTTAGGTATGGGTAACATTTTTACATTATTGACAAAATTTAGACGTTAAGTATTGATGGCGGTTTGGTTGAACAGCAAATTGTAAAATACGTGTTTGGGAGTGACGTTAGGTAAATGTCATCTCTGCCCAGATAATTTCTGTACTCTTTAGTCCGTTTGATAAGACTGTTCAAGCAGGGTTCTGTACGAGTCTTTAGTCAGTGACTCTGCAAAGATAGGGTGCACCGCAGCACCACATCCCCTACTTAGGCTAGTCTTAGGTTTTACTGAATATCTGTACTCCTCTGTCCGTTTGATGACAGACTCTTCAGCCCGGTTCCACACGGTTTATTTTTAAGATAAGTACAAGTAACGACCTTTTAATATTAGTTTTTACTGGATATTACAATTATCTGGATTTTTTTAAGCCGTTGTAGGATTTACAGTGTGAACTCTGAATTACAGCAGTTTAGGTAATCCGTAATTGGCGCTAATATATAAAAAATAATGAAGATCTTCATTAAAGAAAGCCTCATCTTTTGTAAGAATAAGAGAATAATCGTTTGTAAACTTCCCATTAATACATTGAGATATCTGACTGGGAACACATTTATTGTATCAACCCCGTTTAGCTATGTTGGCGAGGAGGTGGCCACAAGATTATTCTAAAATAATATAAAGAGCGGACATCTATGTCGGATAGAATGAAAAATGCCAAATATTTCATATTTCTGGCCATTGATGGCTAAGAAATCCAAAGCATTGGAGAAGAGGGTTTGAACATCCAAAAGAAAGAAATTTCAGAAATATTGGTGAGACAATTTTTTGAGGATTGAATGGCTTTACTTTTCTCATTGATTTGTTTGGGTAAGAGATTTGAAAAAGTATTTGAAAGCTTGATATATGAGCTTAAGACACAAATCTGAGAACCCATGTCAGCATGACTTTCCACTAGATTGATCTTTTTTTAATTATGGAAATCATGGATTATAGTTGAAGATCAAAGGAGCTAGATTCAAGCTAAGGAGGGACTCTTTGGAATTATTTATGCAGTGCACATTCAGCTCATTGTGAAATCATGCCACATGTTTTCGAAGTGGTGGAGGAAGGTGACAACATTCATGTCATTGGACCACCTAATCCATATTGAAGACTAGGGAGGACATGATGCTTTGGATTCCACACCATGGAAATAATATGGGTGCTTCCCATGTGGTCTAAAAGGGACACGTTTAGAAAAAACTATGTGCATAAATTTTGGGAGCCTAAACATCACATATGTTTGCATAGGTCGGGCCGTCAACCGCCAATGATAAATTCCCCTCAAAAAATGGTAAACATCCCATTGGTTATTGACCGGTCCACCTATGCAAAAATATGTGATGGAGAGGCTCAGAGTAAATTTTGATGCAATAACCTTCACGAGACCAATTAGAACTTGTGATGGGAATATTCATATCAAAGAGAAAATATCGTGACAAATGGTGGTATCTTTTCCGATGGTCACTCATATACAAATCAAACATATGTTTCTTGGAAAGCATGACATGATCAAGCCGTATTGTGTGAACCCTATCAACTTTGACTCATATATTGGACCAAGTAAACCAAGGTTAGGAAGAAAATACCCATTGTTGGAAAAGAGGATCTAAAAGTACCTAACAATTTTTAAAATAAAACCCCTCTTCAAATTGTCTCACAAACCACCACATTGGAATAACACTCTCTTTTCCGTAAGAGATTCAAACATATTAAAGTTACTACAAACAAGACAATATGACAAGAAAATTATCTTCTAACCATCACCATAATGTTATTCTTTTAAGGCCATCATAGATGTGTAGACATTAATGAGGTCAAATGAGTGACCATGAATGTCAAGAATGACCCAAATAGCTCTATGGAATAGACCTTCACCTAATATATTAACCAAGGATGCAAATATCAAGAAAACTGAAATAACAACTCCACCATGGCCATCCACATGAGAAGTGTAGAAATGTGTGATGTTTAACTTAATACACTTCAAAGACGTCGTAAAAAAATCATACAACCTTAACTTCCTACAAACAAATAAAATCTAAATTTCCAATCTAATGATATGCATAGTGCTAAAGAATTTTCGTGAGGACTTTATTAGACCTCTTACATTCCATGATATAAAATTAAAGAAGGAAAATATTCCATGTGAAACTTCCTTGTGCATTTTTGAACCTTGTGTCAAAGTCCAAGGTAAAAGAAAATGATAGTTAAATGTAGGTGATGGTTTGCCAAAATATAATCTTTGATAGAAATGGGATAGTATTTAGACCCATAATACCCTCAAGGTGATTCATTCCCACCATGAGGTGGAATTTGCAAGAACCAAGAGGGCGGAGGAATCATCATAGGCTCTCCATTTCGAAATGTCTTTTGCATATAATTTTCTTTAGAAACATGGCTCTCAGAACGGTCAAATGGTTCTACACTACAAGAATTGATACATAAGTGGGAAGCATGTTTTTACTTTTTGTTGGTATGGGTTTTCTACGCCTTTAAATTATGGTGCCTCCTCCTACACTACTTATTTGCATAACGTTGAGGTTGGCAACTAACAAATATGGATTTCATTGATATTATATGTTATAATTGATATGTTGGAAATGTGTGTAGTTATTCAATATACTTCTTCTACAATGTATAGTAAAGACCAAGACCCTTTGCCAACAATTACCCAACTTAAGACAACAAACTTCCTCATACTTCATATATATATATATATATATATATATATATATATATATATATATATATATATATATAATTAAAACATTAATATGTATAAATCCCGGCTAAAAGGGTGAAATTACCTAAAACATGAAACAAATCCAACAACTCGCCTTATGTCGACATTAAAAGTATTAAAATGTAGAGATATTTTACGTATTTTGAAGATCCTAGTATTAGATCCCTAATATTTTGAGGTAAATCTGATGTCATTTCCATTGTTTAGTTTGCTTATATATTTATAAATTTACTTCTATTTTTTAGGTTTAATGTTTAATATTTTGGTTGCAATCTTGTAGAGTAAAATTATTCCCAATGTGTGATACCGATATGATGACACATCTTGTGTTGAGACACATCATGTCAGCTTCAAGTGTCACCTAAAATATTTTTTTGTTATTCCTATTATTAACATAGGTGTGTGTTGTTAAGTGATTTGTTGGATGTGCCCCCTAATGGGATTATGCTTTAATATATCATTTAATTATTCATAATTTATATAAAATAGTGGTTCAAATGTTAACAATGAACCACCTATCATGTCGGAAGGAAATATATATCTATCAACACATTCTATCTATATTTTCAATATTTATTTTGATAGGCATCTTCTAAATGGTAAGAGGGGTTGTGGGACATGACAACATTGACAATACAAAATGAATGCAATGTCATCTAATATCTAATGATGGAAAATAAATGCAGTTCGATAAAAAGATGGATGTGATTCATGCTATAAATAAATTGGTCATGTCATATCTTGGCTCTCTCCCCACACATACTCGATGAGATTATTTTACCACTTGCTAAACATTTCTTGGGCCATGGATTAATAGGTCAACATCAAAACAATACTTACAACAAAAAGCCATAAAAACACCACTATTGTGTACCATATACTACATTTTTCCCATTGAGAAACCCCCATATGCCCTACCACCACAACAATAACCCCACAAGAACTTAATTTACTCCATTTTTGCTTCCATAAGCCCACCCATTGACAATCTCATTCTTCTTCTCATCTCCTTTGGGGATACCATGTATGGTGACCGAGATCTCCTACATATTTATTCACCTAGAATGACACATCTCATTCAATTCAAAGTTGAGAAACAATCTAATGCTTGGAGAGTGAAACTTTAACAACAAACTTTATAACACATAAACATGGATTCGACGTAGTTAGAGAATTGGTGGAAATTGAATTCATTGTCATCTAATATTTGACAACATATATGCATTCATTTGGTTGAATTTACATTGGAAACACATAGATTGTAAATAATTTCTATAACACCACCTCTCATTTGGATCTCGTCCTTTGTGTAGCCCGTAGGAAGTATAACAACCCTATATTTTTTCTTCAACATTTGGTTGATTGAATGCGAGTTTCTCACGACCTACTCTAGGACTCTACATATCTTCTTATTATAATAACCCCTTAGTCTATGTGGTGATTTGTGGGAAACACATATTAATCCATATGATGAGAGTTCAAGATTATTAATTTATGCAAAACACACCCTATTAGGGGTTGAAAGCAATTATATATCTACCAACATATTTTATCTATATTTTTAATATTTACATCGATAGGCTTGTTACGAACGGGAAGAGGAGTTACATGACATGACAATATTAGATTGTGTAGAATGAATACAATGTCATCAAATATCCAATGATGAAAATTGTGCACATATTTGATAAACATTGACGTCATTCATGCTAGAAACAAACAAATCCAAAACCTTTTTCCTTTCTCCTTGCACAAACTTAGCAAAGTGTTTTTCCGTGTGCTATATATTTTTGCGGTAGGCCAAGATGTAATAGATCTATGTCACACCAATGCTCAAAGAAAAAGCCAAAAAAACATCATTATTTTGTATTATTTACCACATTCATGCTTATTGACAAAACCCCCCATATCACTTGCACCACAACAATAATGGGCCATAATAATTCAATTTCCATCATTTTTACTTCTTCCATAAGCTCACTCCTTGGTGTTCTTATTCTTTTACTATTGTCTTCAAGGCTGTCATTTATGTTGAACTTGCTCTCTAACATCTTTATCCACTTGGAATGGAACATTTCATTCAATTCAAATTTTCCCGACAATCATTTATGCATGGAGGGTGGGACTCATATCGCAAAACCTTTTGACACAAAAACATGGATTCAATGCAATTACATTTAGTAGAGTAATGACTCCATGTTTTTCTTTAACTCTTGATTGATTGAATGTGAATTATTTATGGCTTATTTTAGGCCATCCATGTCTCTTCATATTATAATAACCTCTTAGCCTATCTGGTGATTTATTGGTGGCGCTTATTAATCCATATGACAAGAATTCAAAATTGTTAGTTTATACAATACTCTCCTTCAATATGAACTATGTTTCTAGAATCACATCGACTCTTTAGTCACTATCTATCAGAACTTCATAATATAAGCTTTCTCTTAATATCAAAACAACCAATTAGATTTATTAATTTGGATTGTTATTTACGAAAGGGCCTTCATCTCTCCTCTATGGAAAATGTATTCACCAACTTTTGATATACATTTTTCTACATACACTATGAGATTGCGATTGAAATGACCGATTATTTTTGTACCGATTTGATAGCCATGTAAACAACCCTTTCTACAAATTCTTTAAATGTCATTGCACAAGATTGTTGTTACTATGCATTTCTTTAGTTCATATTGTTATACAAAGTTCCAATTCTAACATAAGGACTATGGGGGCATCTTTGACTAGCATTGAATGTGAAAAATAGAGAAATGTGCATGCCATCAAGATATCTAACACTTGAGACTGAAGTGAAAGAAAGGAATTTCCATTCATCACCTACAATATAGTCTTTGAGAGATGTTGGAGGAGGGATTTGAGCTATTAGGGGCTATTAATTGGGTCGACAGTCTTTCGTGCCTTTACTTGTTGGGTTGCATTTGAATCTAGTTGTGTTGTTTACACCTTTTATCATACGTGAGAGGCTTTGTTAGAAATATAAATCAAGGAAAGTTCTTATGCCTTCTCATTGGAGAATTTTTCGATGTATGCTTGTAAATGCCTTGATAAGGTGTCACTTCTTTCTTTGGAGGATTTGATGAAATAATGTGGTGTGGAAGATGGGACCCAGACACTCTTGTGATCTCATGTAACCAAATGAGTCGACCAAACATTCTTAGCATCTAAATTTCAAGCAAATGATATGAGTCTAAAAAATTGTATGATTAGAGGACTTGCAATGAAATGATGAATCCATAAAATTTCAAGTCTAATATTGAAAATAAACCCATGTGCTTTCAGGTCCCATATTGAATGATAGTTGGTATCACAAATATGCACAATAATAATGAATCCAAATTTGTCATTTGTTGTTAGAAGGAAGAATGATGGTGTATTGGATATGGACCGTTGATCTCAAGGGAACCGACTATTACCTTGTGCCCTTCATTTTAGTCAGCGGGTGCCTTTATCGTTTTCCATCAGCAACTATACTCTAAATTTTCCCTTAGACCATATGCCAAATTCGTAAAAGAATGAAATTGCCGCATTGCTCCGCAACAGATCAACATCCCCTTAAATTCTACACACGAGGCAAGGTTCTTCCCGTCTCTCGCCCAACACCTGTCCTTTCCACATAAACTTCTTATCTCTTTCACTTGTATGTTCCTCTTTCAATGTTTCCATTCCACCACCTGTGTGCAATGCTAGTTTACATGCAATGTAGAACATTTACCATCATATGTAATGTTTCTCATTTTTAAATATTTGTTTAAACAGATACTACTAATTTTAACAAAATACCTAATCTTAAGATTTTTGTTAGGATTTCACTTAATGTTTTTGGTGTGAATGAAATAAAATCTATATTACTTAAAATATAATAGTACACAAAAAATCATTTCTTATCACAATCGAAACTTAGCATGCTCGGTCTTGTCACCCTCTAAGCTCTTTTCTATAGAGATCGCATTTAGATAATAAAATTTCAAAAAGAATAAAAAACTTATCCAGCTATTAACCATGTGCCTATCCACCATACCAATCTGCATGCCATACTATGTAGATCACATCATGCATACCATCAACCATTTTTTTGAAAGTGTAAGTGATTTGATGGAGACTAGTTCCTAATCTTGTCTCGAGGCAAGAAGGAGAGGTGAGTCTCGGGCAAGCCTCGAATTTCAAATTATATGTGCCTATTAAATCAATATTTGTTGACGGCCTAAAGTTGTCAAGGGACTACAAATTCCTATAACAATTATACATATTTTATATTTTCTTTATAAAAAAATACAAATAAATTGTATATTTTCACATAATTTTTATATATTTACATACAATTATTTAATAAATTATATCTAAATTTTTAACATATATTTTAAAATAGGGTTAAAATCACAAAAATGGTCCACCGTCAGGGTCAACTAGATTCTATTTGGTGTAGGTAGTACGTGGGTTCAAAATATAAATTATGTAAATAGTACCTTCAAACATGGGTATACATCGGAATTATATTGTACGTATGTACAATAAAATTAAATTGTACCCAGTACGCGCATTATTTTTTAAAGTTTAGGAGGGTCACGGGTGGAACGAAAACCTTAAAAACCTAAAAACTTAGAAAGTTTAAGGTTGAGAATTAAATGCGTTCCATCAATGTCAATAAAATTGCAGAAGAAAAAACAGTTTTTACCGTATCTGAATTATTCGTACTTGATTTCCCTTCAATTTACAGCGAAAAAAATAAAAAAATCGTCCTTCCTCGATTACGAATTCTTCGCATTTCTAAAGGTCCCAGGGATTCCCCAATAGTTTATGTACTCTTCCGTCCGTTTGATAACAGACTGTTTAGAGTTTATACAGGGGTTTGCTGAGCAAGTTGCAACCTTAGTCTTAGGTTTTACTGGATATCTGTACACCTCCGTCCCTTTGATGACAGACTCTTCAGGCCTGGTTTCTCGAGGTTTATTTTTAAGATATAGCGACCTTAAATATTAGTTTTTACTGGATTTTCTTTTAAGCCATTCTAGGGTTTACAGTGTAAACCCTGAATTGCAGCAGTTTAATCCGTAACTTGCAGAGAATTGGAGCTAATTTTGTGTCTCCTTGGCATTCAGTAGAAGAAGGTAGGGCATCGCAGAATTTAGATGCTTATCCTTCAAGTAAAAACCGGAGTCTTTAAATTTTAGTTTAACCTAAAATTAAGACTTGAGAACTCCTGCAAATACTGATGCATTTGTGGAAAATCTCAACCTGAATATCTGCCTTTAGCCAATACTGACCAGTAAATCCCTTAATTTTGTAGAAATATAGAGCTAATGGAAACCTGTGACCAGCAATATTGCTAGCTGAAATTTCATGAAATATGAATCTGTTTCCTTAAATAGCTCTGGCAAACAAAATTACTACAAATTTAAGGTTTCTGTTACCTGCCTGGCAGTGACATCAATGATATTTAGTTGGTTTAGATTTTCAGGTTGGATCTTTGTGGTTATGTTTTTGAGGTTCTTTTTCTGGTGTGGTTGAGTTTGGAAGTTCTGTTGGCAGCTTGTATTTTTGTGTTCTTTTAGCTGTACTGTACTTCTATGGAGTTTGTAGTATTAACTTTTGAATCTGGATCGCCAAACCTTTGAGCATAAGATTGAAAATCAGTGGTGTATTTTTGTTGTAAAATTTTGAATAACTCAGATCCCACTCAGTGACAAGTCAAAACTTCAAGATGATGAGTTGGTTACTGCAAGTTCAACATATGAATAGGAGACCTCCATGATTCGAACACGAAACTTGAATTTCAACACTTAAAAAGTCCCACATATAACTAGAGACCTCACTGATTCCAACAAGTAAATTTAAGGCTTAAAAAACTTAACATATAATTTGAGACATCCCTGACTCCATCAGGAAACTGGAATCTCAAGGGTTAAAAGGTCCAACATATAACCAAGATCTCTACAGCTAACTAAAAACTCTAACATAAAATTAAAACCTCAAAGACTAAAATATCCAACATATAATTAAAGACCTCCACTAGTACAACCTGTAACTCAAATCTACTGACTTAAAGATTAAAGTTACTTATAATATGACCTCAAAAATAAGGTCATTATTCTGATGATGAGTCCAACTTGTGACTGAAAGTCATCAGTCAGTCAACCACAAAACTTGAAAGCTTAAAAGTTTCCTGAGCTATAAAGTTTCAACAGTTTATTTTATAAAAATACAAGAAAATTATCAAATTATAAAATTTCAGAAGTTTATCCCGGAAAAATCCAAGAAAATTATCAAACTATAAAGTTTCATCTGTTTATTCTAGAAAAGTCCAATAAAATTATCAAACTATAAAGTTTCAGCAGTTTATTCCAGAAAATCCAAGAAAATTATCAAACTATAAAGTTTCAGCAGTGTATACCAGAAAAATCCAAGAAAATTATCAAACTAAAGTTTCAGCAGTTTATTCCAAAAAAATGATCAAACCATAACTTCAAAACTTCAAACCTTATTAAAAAGTTGGAAACAGAAAAAGTCAAAATAACTTAAAATTTCAGGGTGTTGGTGAGAATTCGAACATTAACTTTACAGAAAATATAACTTACAAAAATGCTATCATAATAAAATATTTGAAATTGTGTTGAAGTTAGAAGTTTACCCGAACTAGCATAGCCATAAAATTTTCCAGTTTGAGAGAAAATAATGGTGGCAACCTCTCGCGCCGCACGTAACGTAGAGTTCATGACATTTCTTGAAGAGTCCCGCTTTCCGCTTGGAAAATGTTACTTGCCTACTTACAATATTTTCTATCTTTTTAATCTCTTTCTTCACTCTCCCCATAATAATAATTTCTGCAGCAACCAAAATGTCAGGGTTGTAGAGACTCTCCACAACTATATATTTTTCTTCAATATAAATCATACCTTAAATTTTTTTAAGTAGTGTAACATTATAACTAGGATAAAACAATGTTAAAAAGTTGCCATCACTAGGCATGGGTTTCCGTCAAATTCAAACTTTATTATAAGTCATTCAAAAACAATTAATGTTCCACTTAAATAACGCTCAATCTATTAATTATTAAGGAAAAAGACTCCATTTAAGTTTTTACAATCTGTCACCAACTACCACGGGTTAAATCGGCCACCTATGCCTCTCCAATAATTTTTTGGTGACGGCAAATTTGTAAGGTTGCGGATAAAAATACAAAATAATGGTAATATTATTTATAAAATTTAGAAATGATTATTCCGTATTTGTTTAATTATAATTAATATAATTTATATATAAATGTATATAAAAATTGAGGGTCTCATTTGAACTATGCAAGTTATACGTGACAGTTCTATAAAAAATTGTAAGTATTTTACATCTAAAATCACAAACAACGCCTAAACGACCATCAAATTCAACCCCACCAACTACAATGGAACTTAATAGGTGTAATGGAGAGTTTAATAAAAGTACGTAATTTTCTTTAATTGAAAAGTGCACTTTTATTAAAAAGCAATGTACGTTGTTAATAGTACAAAACAAAATGATGGAAAAAGTCACACCCCAAGAAAAGGCCAACTCACTTTACTACTTATAAAATTTATAAATTACTATTCCATATTTATTTAATTATAATTATTATAATTTATAAATGAATGTATATAAAATTTGATAACATTTTAAATATGCAAGTCATATGTGACGGTTCTATAAAAATGTGTAAGTATTTTATGTCTAAAATCACAAACAACATCTAAATGATCAAAATTTAACCCCTGCCAACTACGACGGAACCTAATAGGTATAATAGAGACTTTTATAAAGTAAGTAGTTTTCTTTTATTGAAAAGTGCACTTTTATTAAAAAGAAAAGTACATTGTTAATAGTACAAAAAAATGATGGAAAAAGTCACACCCCATGAAAAGGCCAACTCATTTTACTACTTATAAAATTTATAAATGACTATTATGTATTTATTTAATTATATATATATATATATATATATATATATATATATATATATATATATATATATATATATATGAATGTATATAAAATTGACTTTCACATTTTAAATTTGCAAGTCACACGTGACGTTCTATAAAAAGTTTGCAAGTATTTTACGTCTAAAATCACAAACGCCTAAACGACCAATCAAATTTAACCCCTACCAACTACAATCAAACCTAATAGCTTTAATAAAAGTAAGTAATTTTCTTTAATTGAAAAGTGGATTTTTATTAAAAAGAAAAGTACATTGTTAATAGTACCAAAACAAATGGTGGAAAAAGTCACACTATACGAAAAGGCAATCTCACTTTACTACTTATTAAATTTATAAATGACTATTTCATATTTATTTAACTATAATTAATATAATTTATATATGAATGTATATAAAAATTGACGGTCACATTTTAAATATGCAAGTCACATGTGACGGTTCTATAAAATATTTGCAAGTATTTTACGTCTAAAATCACAAAAAACGTCTAAACGGCCATCAAATTTAACCCCGATGAACTACAATGGAACATAATAGGTGCCATATAGACTTTAATAAAAGTAATTAATTTTCTTTAATTGAAAAGTGCACTTTTATTAAAAGAAAAGTACATTGTTAATAGTACAAAAATGGTGGAAAACTCACACCCCACAAAAAGGCCAACTCACTTCAAAGGGTATCAAAAAGTTGGAGTACATAATAAAGATGTGATTTTCAATTTAAAAAGATGTAAGAAACAAAATCACTAGATAGTACAAAACTAAATCATAGAAGTGAACATGGCGGTCGAGAGGAGGTAGAAGCGGGGATTATCAGACTTGGCCCCCTAGCCACTAGTCTTTAGAGGGGTGAGCCATGTTCGGGATGGGATCTCACCCATGGTTCTATTGTTGTTGTTTTTCTTCATTTTCAAGCCGAGACTAGTGGCGAGAGAAATGATAAGAGCCAATCGAGGAAATTTCCTCCGTGAAAGAGTACTTGTACGATGGAAAAGCGTCAGCGAGCGTGGTAATCTACAGAACTCTTCCATGTACCCGACCTCCCGAGGTCGTGCCGAGACAAATGGTGTGGGGTAGAATATACGTGGGATGCAAATGAACTAGTTAGGCAATCTAATGTCTTCGACACACACTAATGGAATTTGCGAATCTAAGGCAAAGAAGGCCCTTCTAACTTGGATCTGGTGTGATAGATCGATCGGGCAAGGATGACTCGCTCAAGGCTCCAATCAATATCGAGCTCGCGTGATTCGATCTATGGGTTGTGGAATACGTGGGAAATGACCAGGATAGTTTCGTGTATGTCTCCAGATAAGGTCATATGGTGGATGGTGGAATACAATTGACTCTACGGACGATTCTCTGGCCTAGTCCAAAATTCTCTAACTTCGTTAGCCATTATATCTAGTAAGGACAATTATTCGATGATGATGGGTGGAAGTGGAGTGGATTGAAATACTAGTGTGTGTAGGCCGTTGTTTATATCTGATTGAGTTATGGATTCGCTAGGTCATGCGGATTTGTGGATCACAACCGTAGACTCTAAGTTGTTGCATGTCCTGTTATGGTCATGTACAAAATTAAGTCCTAATACCTAGTATCCAAGAATCATATGCTTTCTCACCTTCTATGTTTAGGACCAATAACTCACGTGATCTTCTCAGAATATCTCATAGGCGTTCATGCAACCTGGATCCTTAAACTAGTATCTATGTCTGTGAGAGTGTCTCCCGCACCTGGCTGTGGGACCAAAGGATCACAACCAAAGGTTTGTTCTCTTTCGAACCCTTCTACAATCATGTGAATGTTTTGCCTAGGGCAATTTGTAGTTCGGTTGATTTGACCAAAACGTGTGTGCTTGGTCGTCTTCTATGTTTAACCCTCTCAACCGAGAGCCGATCACCAGAAATTGTTGTTGTTTGGAAGACTTGTATTCTAAGGTTCTGGTCTATGTCAACTATTGCTTTGTGACGAGGTTGGGCTGAGGCACGATTGGTTCAAATACGTATTCCCTGGGCTCCCTAGGTCCCGTGATTGTCATATAAAACAAAATATAAATCTAACTGCAACAAAACAAATTTTAACTATCTAAAACATATATAACTTCTACTTTTGTTTTTAACTTTCTAAGAAGAAAAGCAACTATTTAAACGTATCTAGAAATAACAACTAAATAATAATTTAAAACAAACAAAATAACCGAGTGTAGTTATTTGTCTAGTGTAATTTGTAGATTTATTCTAAACAAATAAAATAGCTTATCTAATCTATCTGCAAGATTCTCAATCCTACCTCAGAAGTGAGGAGTGAATCATAGTTTCTCAGAAACTATCAATCCTCACAACTTCCCTGGCAATATCAAGAATAGAATTTACTAAAATGAAGCAATTATCTACTCTATTTGATATGATTCTAACTAGAACTTTGAAAGCTAGAACCTGGATTCCGCAGAACAGTGGCGAATCCGATGGTGTGTGTGATCTTGTCCCCTCAGTATGATCTCCTCGTTCTTTCGTATTCTCGTGGATCCGTAAAAAGCATGTAATGCTAGCATCGATAGAAGTAGATATTGGGCCAAGGACAGCTCAGAATGCAGACTGAATATAATGCGAGTAGGAGAGGGATAGCGCAAGAGTACAGAGCTTGGCTTATGCAATTCCTAGCGGGATTTACTGTGAGTCATGCAACATAAAGCGTCCAGAACCTGAAACTATCCTGTTTGAAGAGCAAAACCTGCAACTTTAATGGCTTCCTAAGCTATTCTACTCCAATGGATTGGATAAAACAACAACACTGTTTGCACAAGCTGGATATGTGGCTTACCAACAGTTGAACAATGCTAACTAGACATATAATGAACTAAACCAAGCACTCTAAGCAAAATGAAAGCTAAGCTATCAAAAGAGAAATTCGTAGACAAACTTCAGGGCCATTTGCTTGAGCACAAGCAATCTATTTATAGGAATTGCATTCACCCAAAGATCAAAACCAAACTGAACTCTCAAACAATAAACAAAGGCAAAACACTATTCCAGGGGACCAAAAACATAAATGCAAGCCCAAGTCGGCAAGGAAAAGCTGGTGAAACGTTGATCTTTTATGTGAGTCGCATCAAAACGCTTTCTGGAAAATGCGTAAAGGACCGCCGCTCTGAGCAGGGCGGTAGTTATAGGACCGCCGCCCTTATTAGGGTGGCGGTCACGAGACCACCGCCCAAGCAGGGCGGCGGTTTCACACCAAGAGCAAAAGGCCAAGAAAAGAGAGAAAAAAGGAAAAACAAAGGACGCGGGGGCTAAGCGGGGCATGCGGGATGTTAACGCACACTTCGAGAGCTTTTTCGATCCCGAACACCTCATGAGGAGACTCAGTATCATCATTGGGGAACTTGTTACACTGCTCCGTCAGAGATGCACCTTACAATTTTGGGTACGTACATATCGCCCCCTCGAGAAGCGTTTTAGCCATGAAGAGGCGTAAACGGTGGGTCCGAGTATGGCAGTCCCAAATGGGAAGTTAGAAGTTATACCGACACGTCCTGTGTGTTGAAATGACGCCATCCGAAATTCCCGCTACTCTAAAATGAAAAGAGAACTCAAGTGCAGATAGATACAATAGTTTGAAAGATAAACGCTAAGAATAAAAGGAATGAGAATGTACCATTTGTGCGGGGATAGGAACTTACCTCCATCAGCGCTCCAAACCTGTGAAATTGTCATTTTGAAATGAAACATGGTGCTATATATATGAAAGTGGACCCATTTTCCTATTCATTTGCGCGAGTTGATTTGATTGATTTTGAGCTCGGGACCCACGGTGACGGTTTCTTGCGTGAGTAGAGTCGAAACGTCATAGCCGAGATCGTGATCATGCCTCCACGCATGCGGAACACCGACCTCGCGATCACAAGTTAGTTTTCTTCATTTATCATTTTTCCCCCTTAATTTTGAAATGCTAAATACTCAGTAATGGGGGTCATTTTTGAAAATGCTAGGTTAAAAGGTCCACCTAGGGGGCGCCACTGGTAGGCTTTGTTTTTAGTTAAAAAGGTCTTTTCTGGCACTTTTTAGGCCTTTTAGTTAAAAGCCCGCATGGGATTTCGGACCACGACCGCCGCCTGGCCAGGGCGGTTACATAACCACCGCCTCCTGCCTTCAGGCGTGGCGGTTACAAAACCGCCCCGCTCAGTGGCGGCGGTTTTGCACAATGCAAAAAGAACTTGTTTTTGAGATTGTGTTTATATTTTTAGCATTTCTACGTGTTTTTATGACTTTCTCAACATTGCTCGGATGCTAACTTAGTTTGTTTTGTGTGTTTTTGGGTGTATGCAAGCGTGAGAGAGGAGTACATCCGATGGAGCAGAGAGAGAGAGAGTGTGATTGGCTCTCAGGGGTATTAGATGCCCTCTCACAGGACGAGGAGGACACACTTCAGAGGGCTAGGTATATTGCGCATATCGCACGTGCCCCATGTTGCACCATCTAGTCACATCCTTTGTGACTTATTCTCTTACTGGGATGCAGATCGGAACACCTTCCGATTGCTAGGGGTCCGTGGCGAGTGGACCATTACATTGGAGGACGTCTACCGCATTCTGGGGGTCCCGATTATCGGGAGGCGACTCACTTTGGAGACAGCAGGCTCACGGGCACAGATTGCACAGTGGGTGACTTATATGGGAGATGCAGCCATCTCCACGGGGTCGAAGAAGGGGGTGAGAGTTCGATCCATTCCTTCTTTGCCTATCCCCATATTTCGACAGGCCATCATGGGGATCCTTGCCTCGAGGTTGATCGGGGACAAGGGAGGGGACACATTGCTATACTGTTGGGCCCCTATCATTACACAGATAGAGGGGCATGGCCGGATATACGCTTGGGGTACAGATATTCTTGGGACCACCTACCACGATCTATACAGGGGTGGTCCGCTTATTGTGGGCAAGCCGTTGAGCCACCCGACTCTAGTCATGAGTTGGGTTTATGAGCACTTCATCCCTTATGGCAGGGGTGTGGAGGTAGCAGATCCTGGAGCTGTTAGGGCAGCGAGATGGTCAAACATGTCGGTGCTTAGAGCACCTCATCAGCCAGTTGCCTCTCTGACTACCACCGATATGGAGGTGACACCATACCAGACCATGGCCGGTATATGGGGCGAGGAGGCCCTTACCTTGATTTCCTGCTCCACCACAGGGCAGCTTATCGATCGAGTGGGACGAGTGGAGGTGCACCCCTTTGGCCGAGTTCTCAGCAAGTTTGGCCTTCCATACGCGGGTATGCTTCCCCCAGTGGCACCAGTTTACAGATCAGTTCGCGAGGCCAGAGGGGGGCCTAGAGGCCGAGGTTGGACAGTGATTACTCCTGGCATTCCTATTGCAGCCAGGAGGATAGTTCGTGCTAGAGGGAGAGCCGGTGCACCTCGGCACCTTTGCTTCAGATTGTTGCGGGTCCTGCTCATAGCAGCAATGACCCTATTGATATTGACTCCGAGTCCGAGGAGTTTACAGAGGGAGGGACAGAGGAGGAGACCGAGGACAACGATCCTGAGTGGCATGACACTCAGGATATTATGCAGGCAGAGAGGGCTGAGCAGAGCGCAGAGAGGGACACTCTAGTTTCAGAGGAGCCACTCTCTCAGGGCCATGGTGGAGAGGATGAGTCAGTTGCAGGGTGACATGTTGCCCCTACCACAGGAGCAGCCCCTCGCCTTAGGCAGCGCATCCGCGGCAGTGCCGGCCCCAACCCCATCTTGAGGCTCTGGGATCCGAGTAAGTTACCCTTTCTCCCTTTTAATGTTTATTTGTAGGCTCTCCTTAGTTGTTATTTTTGTATCTTTTAGTCTCTTGCTTAGTTTCTAATTCGTTTTCTCCTTTGTTTGCAGAGACTGTTGATGAGTGGCGGGATTTGATCCGCAGGGTATGTACCGATTCCCTGATGATCCCCATGGATAGGACCCGTGCAGAGCTGTCTGTGGACGCTGGGGAGCCTTTAGCAAGAAATGCAGTAGGCATACCGACGTTTTTTCTCCGGCCGCATGTGGCTAGATGGTGTCGACCCTTCGCACCGAGCTAGCGGGCTATAGGATGGCTGAGCGTCTTATGAGGAGCCGTTCTCGCGGTGAGACCGCGGCTGCTCCTAGGGATCCTGAGCCCTCCGTACATTCAGAGCGCCGGCGTAGCCGAGTCCTAGGCGTGGGCATGCACCTTCGGAGGGGTCGCGTAGGGATTGAGAGGCCACTTGGCTCTCGTGTATTTATATATTTCTTTGTATATCACGGGCTCTTTGAGCATTTTGACCATGCTTAGAGCATGATGGCTTTGTATATAAACGTTGATCATTTATATATATGCATTTGTTTTGGATCAAAATCTTGGCACTCATGGTTTCCTTTCTATTTCCAGTTTCTTTGTGTATACTACGATGTATGTTTATATGCTTTTTAGAATGTATGCAATGGAGAACAAATGATGCAAATGTTTGTTTCCTTTTGTGTATTTCATGATGCTGATATATGTATGTAGATATAATGTGATTTTGAATCTTAGTTTCGTAAGCAATTTTTGATATCTCATGTTTGTTTTGCAAAGTGATGAATATAACCAAAGATGATGAATGATTAACTTTCCCCACTCCTAACTCCACGCAACTAGTAAGATGCAAGGGCTCATCACCGAGAGCTAGAAAGGGCACAAGTTATGAGGTGTAGCTGAAATGATAGCGATGAAAGACAGACAAAGCTTTGGTGGAACCAAATAGGAAACTACAAGCTTACTCCACCCGAGTGACTTCATAGTTTAGAATGCAACTTACTTTGCGGTTTATCTAGACTTAGATCCGTAGATGGCCACATAGTAGACAAAATCTAGGTTTTTAGGATTTTAACTCTCTTGGAATTTTGAACATTTGATTCATTCGTTTTTGACTCAAAGTTTGAATTGTTTGTTTATGACTTTTAACGTTTGCTTTGTCAAGAGGACCCCCTATACTTTGCCCCATGCTACTAGTAAGAAGCGTGGGTTTATCACCGTGGGCAGGGTATAGGCGAGTAAGGGCATTTCCATCCTTTCCCAACCCTACGTCACTAGTAAGAGACGCAAGCTCATCACCGAAGGTCAGGGGCAAGGAAATGTGTAAAATAAAATTTTCTGTTTAATCACTTGTTGACTTGTTTTCTTGAGTAAAATGTCAGTATGTGCTTATTTCCAAAGAGATATACATATGGGATAGATGTGACACCATGAAGCTTCTAGAATAGACCATAGGTAAGACACCTATCCTAAGAAGAAATCAAAGTGAGAATAAACTTGCAGATCTTGGTATGGTTACCGTTAAGACTTCGTCATGTCTGACTTTATTTGATAAAATGATTCTGAGATGATTTGATGATATCACGAAAATGGAGAGGTATGATTAGAAAGTTTATGCCAACAACATCATGAGTTTGTAATGAATTACTTTGAGGATAGATTCCTTGATCACCATTTATGTAAGAAACAAGTGGACAAAATGATCTTAATCTATATGAAGATGCAATGTAGATAATTATACAAGTAGTGCTAGTTGCTTATGCGTAGAACCGCTTGAGGTGCAGGGAATTGACTGTTTCACCAAATTCCTCACCTTCTAGCGTACATAAGAGGTAAGCACCATTTCCGTAGTCTTTCATGACTCGGTATGGGCCCAACCATTTGGGCCGGAATTTCCTTCCTTCACCGGTCTTCTTGTCGATCCGGCTGTCTAGCCTTAGAACTAGATCACCTTCGTATATGTCGCGTTCATAGACCTTCTTGTTATACTACCGGCACATTCGGTCAGCATAAGCTCTATGCCACTGTTCAACATCTAACCTAGTTTCATCTAGGCTTTCTAGTTGGGAAAGACGTGCTTCTCTATAAGCGTCTTCATCCAGAATCCCTTGTAGTGAAATGCGGAGACTGGGTATTTCGACCTCAAGTGGGAGAACTGCTTCTACCCCAAATACTAGCGAGAAAGGAGTTGCTCCCGTTGGTGTTCTTATTGAGGTTCGGTGGGCCCACAAGGCCGGATATAACTTCAAATGCCAATCTCGTTTGTTTTCTTTTACCGTTTTAAGGAGAATGGCTTTCAGTGTCTTGTTTGTCGCTTCAGCCTATCCGTTGGCTTGGGGGTAATACAAGGAAGCCGTATGATGGCTTATCTTAAATTTATTGCATAGTTCGCGAACCTCTTCATTCTTAAAAGAAGTTCCATTATCGAGATAATGATTTGCGTGGATACCGTATGCAAAATGATTTGGTTCAAAATGAACTTGGCGATTACAAAACCAGTACAGTAGTAAGAGGGCATAGCCTCTACCCATTTGGTAAAATATTCAAAGGGCCATGATTATAAAATTATGGCCATCTCGTGGATGAGGGAGAGAATTTCCTATTAAGTCTAGACCCCATGTAGAAAAGGGCCATGGAGTAGCGATTGGTCACAGAGCTTGTGCCGACATATGAATCTCATGGGAGAATTCTTAGCACTTATGACACTCCGCGTACAAACTCTATTGCACATCATGTTCTAGAGTGGGCCAGAAATAGCCCATTCGATGTATTTTTCGAGTGGTGGCATGGCCACCGAAGTGGCCTCCACATATTCCACTATGAGATTCATGGAGAATCTTCTTGGATTCTTCCGTGTCGACACATCTTAGGAGCATTCCATCGAATGCTTTTCGATAGAGCACTTGCTCTATAATGACGTATTTAGCTACGATAATGTGTAACCGCCTTCTTTGTTGCGGTGTAACTCCTTCTGGGTACGTATGGTCCATGATATAATTAATGATATCCATGTACCAAAGGCACTCAGAGATAGAGGGTCGGGTTTCGATGTAGTATACGCACTCATCTGGAAAGTCTAAATCTACTAAATCACCTCCGTCTAATGGGTTGTCAGCTAACCAATCTACGATGATTTGTCCTTTAACCAACTTCTGATTTACAAATGTTAATTCAAATTCTCCCATTAAGGTTATAAAACGTCCAAATTTTTAGACAAGGACCTTGTGTGAGGAAAGTTCGTAAATGGTCCGTTTTTACCATGACCCTTGTTTCTTGGTTTAGCATATAATGTCTTAGGCGTTTAGTAGCAAAGACTATGGCAAGGCATTCTTGTTCTGCCTGTGTATAGCGTGTTTCATAGTTGAGCAAAGCGTTCGGCTGATGAAATAAATCACACGCTCCTTCTTGTCATCGTCCTCTTGGGCCAACATACAAGCTAACGAGACATTGGTAGCTCGTGAATATAAGATTAATGGGCGATCTAGCTTTGGTGGCATTAGCATAGGTGGCGATAATAGAAACGCTTAACTCGCTTCAAAGGCTTCATTACGCTTTTGGTCCAATCAATGCTATAGTCTTTCTTGAGTAAATTGTTGATTGGATGAATGGCGAAGCTTAAGTCCGGGATAAATCTCCGGATTGCACCCATTTTTCCGAGAAATGATCTGATTCCAGATTCATTCGAAGGTGGGACCATTTCGAGGACAGCCCGAATTTTGGTTGATCAACATCTATCCCTCGTGACGATATGATGTAACCCAGGAGTTTTCCTCCTGTTACACCAAAGACGCATTTCTCTGGATTTAGTGTGACTCCGTATTCTATTAGGCGTGAAAGAATGACGCGGAGTACTTCCGGATGGTCACAACGCTTCTTGGCCTTAGCCAATAAGTCATCTACGTAGGACTCCACGATTTTATGAATTAAATCGTGGAATATATATGTCATAGCTCGCTGGTAGGTAGCACCAGCATTCTTGAGACCGAATGGCATAACAACGTAGCAATAGGTTCCCCAAGGAGTTATAAACGTAGTTTTAGCTTGATCTTGCTCAGATATTTTGATTTGATTGTATCCCGAGAATCCATCCATGAGAGACAAAAGTTCAAATCCAGCTGTTGCATCAACAATGACATCGATAGATGGTAATGGGAAGTCGTCCTTAGGACATGCTTTGTTGATGTCTCGAAAATCTATGCAGATGCGTATCTTTCCATTCTTCTTGAGAACGGGAACGATGTTAGATACCCATTGGGAGTAGTCGACTGGCTTGATGAATCCTACCTGAGGAGTTTTATTACCTCTTCCTTTACCATGAGAGCTACCTTGGGCTTCATGGGTCTTGATTTTTGTTTAATTGGCTTTGCATCTAATTTAGTGATGAGGTTGTGCACCGCAATGTGGGGTGCGACTCCTGTCATCTCCTTATAATTAAATGCAAATGCCTTCTGATGTTCTTTGAGGATCCGAGTATGTATTTCTACTTCTTCTGGGGTTAACGAGGATCCTAGTTTCAATATTCTCGGTTCATCTTCTGTCCCGATGTTGACATCGATTGTTTCTTCGATCAAAGAGGCATTACCTTCTTCGAACTCAGGTGGTGCTGGAGGTAAATCCAAATCATCCCCATTTTCTACTGCGTATATGCTAGGTTCCATTTGTGAGGGATGATCCATCACGGGATTTCCGAAGTAGGAAGACGAATGTGGAATTAAGGATAAATCTAGCATATGATAGGAGAGATGTAGTGCTGCATAGGCATTTAAGTAATCCAAAGTAGCCGCATCACTATCAATACGGTCTAGGACGGTAGATTCACTTCCGCTTGAAAGGGGATTTGTCATTGTTTTTATCAATGGTTCATCACGAATGGACACCGTGAACTGGGTATCTTCTAACTCATTGCTTGGAGTAAAACGTGATGCTGAAGTTGCTATTGAATCGACGAGAAGATTTTTCTCTCATGGGATCGCTTCAATGGATATGAAGTTAAACACCTTGCTTAAATCTAATACGGCTTCTTTGTAAAGCTGCAAATGTTCGGCTTTGGTTTCGTATACTTCGAAAACCTGGTTTGTCACTAATTGCGAGTCTCCTAAGACTCTGATGTTATCAATACCAATTCTTTTGGCTAAGGTGAGGCCAAGGAGGAGGGCTTCGTACTCAGCGCCATTGTTTGTGCATTCAAAGTTTAGCTTAAAGGCAAATGGTAGGACTTTCTCTTCGGGTGAAGTAAGAATTATACCTGCCCCCGCTCCATAACGGCATTTAGCTCCATCGAAATGGAGAGTCCAATATTTAGCCGGGAGTATAGATGTTGGGATATCTGCTGTGTTTGCGCACTCAACTTCTACCATGCAGAGGTCCTCTGCTGGAAGGGAACCAACACCTAGGGAATATCCTATGCCTACTGAATCAAATGGTAAGAACATTGGTGAATCTTGTTCTATTAACTCAACGATTTTTGTAGTAGTCCCTAATGATACCGTTTCTATAGCCTTATCTTTGGGGGTTGGGGTTGTTTTGGCTATGCTGATAGTTTCAAGATCCGTCGTAGGTACCAACTTTTCCTCTGGTTTTGGGTCAGTGGGTTTATTAAGTTGGTTTGTCGGAAGTTCAAATTCTGAGTGCACACCTGGTCTTTTCTTTAAATCAGCTAGGTGTAAATCGAAAGGTTTTGGATCACCTTTGGCTACAAATACCTTTCCTAGATGTAAGAATCTTACTTCTTGAAATAACGTAGAAGGGATTGCCTTCATTCGGTGTATCCATGGTCGGCCGAGTATCATATTATAATTAGTTTCCCGATCTATAATATAAAACTCAATCAGGATTGTTTTGGGTCCTAAGGTGACCGGCAGTATTATAGTTCCTATCGAAGTGGCTTTAAGGCTATCATAGCCTCTCAATGTATTTCGAGTGGTGGAACAGTTTGTTTCCCCATATCCTAGTTTTTGGAGGAAAGAGAAAGGGACTATGTTAATCGCGGGCCCCATCACAACCATCGCCCGCTTTACATAGTTATTATAAACCCATACTTGTAAGTGTAAGGCTGGATCACCTCGGCGTGCGATCTCAGCATCTGTAGGCATTTTACTTATTTCGAATATGAATTCGACATCCTTGTCCGGCTGCCCCGAGGGTGGATATCAAAATCTACGTGATTTACTTGTGTTTCAGGAGGTGGAGTGATGTTAATTAGATGACCTAGACCTAATGCTTCTAAAAGAGCAGCTCTGTGAGTGGGAGAGTTCTTTAGTAAATCCAAAAATGAAATGTGCGAGAAGGTCTTTGTTAGGTCACTAATTAAATCATAGGCACCCACGGGTTTTTCTACTATTTGTTGACTCTTATCCGTTTCTGGCAGATGACTTGGGCTCGGTTGAGAGAAATATTCTCGTGTTCTTGTTATAGCTTCGATAGGTAGTTCAGCGTCTAATTCTACCAAACTGACTATCTTGGGTCTCGGTTGACTTCCTAACTGTGGCGCAACTGATGGATTTAGTGAAGTCGAGGCTTCATGATCATTGTTTCCTGTCATTGCACTTTTGTTTGTTCCAGTTGGATTCAGCCTGTTGCTATCATGATTTGGGAGTGGATCGTTAAAGATCTTGAGGGGAGCATTCTGAGGGGAAACTACCCCTGCGAGCGTATTTGGTGGTGGTGACACGGGATCGCCAAAAACAAATCAGTGAAGAACTGTCTTTGTTCTTCTCGCAAACGCCGCATGAATTTATTATAGTCACGACACGTTCTAGTATCATGACCCCAAATTTGTGGGAAACCACAATAAGAATTGGGGTCAGAATTCTGCTTTGTTGGTTTGGTGTATATTGTGGCCTAAAATTCTGATCAAACTGTTGCCTATTAGGATTAAAATTTTACATTTGTTGTTTCTGGCTTTGGTTTTGATAACCAAATGAGTTTTGGCTTGGCCCTTGTATAGGATTTCGCCGTTGTTGTTGTTGTTGTTGTGGGTGGTTAAAATCCACTGTATTGATTGTCGGGGTAAAGTTGTTGTTTCGTTGGTTGTTTGTTTGTGATGGAGTATTGACAACATTTACCTTTTTGGGCTGGTCGGTTACTCCATCCGTTGTTACACCACGATTTTTGTTAAGGATTTTAGGTCCTTGATTGATGTTTGTGGTAGTTGTAGTGTTCTGGCTGGAGGTGATTAACCTCCCGTTTGCTCCATATGTCTTACGACCACTATCTATCGCTGCTTGATCTATTCGAAGAGCGCTCTCAAGTACTTCATCGTAAGTTCTTAGTGGGAACTTCTGGACTTCTTCCTTCACCTCTCTGCTGAGAGAATGAAGGAATAAATCACATAGTTCCATCTGATCCATGTTTGGAGCACTTGCTGAAGAATAAAGAACTATACGCCACCTCTGGATGAAATGGGCGACAGATTCGTTGTGTTCTTGTTTGATGTGCAAGAATTCCCTGATTCCTGTTCTCAACAGTTTGTTCATGTCGAATGCCTTAATGAACTCTGATACGAGTTGTTTAAATGAATGGATGGAGGCTTCAGGTATTCTATAATACCAGTCGAGAGCAATGCCTTCCAAGGTTTTGGGGAATATTTTAGCAACAACCCCATCCCAAGGGAGTAATTCACGTATGGCTATAGCGTAAGCTTTGATATGCGCGTTTGGATCTCCCTCACCTTTGTACTTGGGTAAATCGAAGGGGTCTTGGAAGCATGACGCTTCGTATGGCGAAGTCTAAGGGCTCTTTCAGATATTCTGAATAAGTCCCTATCGCATAGGTTTCGACCATTGATGGTGGTTGCTGAGGGAGTGATGGTGGGATGGGTTGTTGATATGGCGCAGCGCATGCATTGGCAGGGGGCATAGGAAGTCCCTCAAGCGCTTGAGCCAAAATGCCGGGAGAGGAGAACATATCTCCTTGTGGTGATTTGGAGTACATGTTTAAGTATGACGGGGTATTGTCTAGTAATGGATTGTTTGATACTAGACCGGGAGGAATAGCATTAGAGATGATGGGCCTTGTTGGCGTTTGTTGCGAGATACTGAGGAGGCATGCCTAACGTGCCTACTCCTGTGAGGAGATCTACTTGGCCAGGGTGGTATGGAGGATTGGAACTTCCTGCTTGCATGAACTGAGAATTTTGACTTGCTTGAGCAAGTTCTAACCCTCTCACTTTTTCTACTAACGTTGAAATGACTTCATTTGGTGAAGTCACGGTGCTTTGCCTTAGCGGCATTTGTTGTATACCCTAGTGTTGTATAGGCATGTGATATCCTGCTATGAACTGATCGCTATCTTGCCAAGTTTCTCTGAGAGTATTTCCTATATGTAGTGGCATAGAGGTATTTTCTTGAAAAGAGACCTCGGGTTGTATTTGTAAACCTCCTATAGATGGGTACATACCCCAAGAGCATTGTTCACTTCTAGGATAACGTATTGACTGTTCATTATCTAAGACCAGGTATGGGTCAGATTGTCTACTAATTTGTGGTCTAAGTAGCATCTGAGGAGACGAACCAAATTCTCTAGTAAACGTCATATTGTTCGAGCCTGAAGGCTCTGTTTGTTGTGTTCGAGGGGGTTGATCTAACTCTTCAGTTTGAAAAGATGAATTATATCTGATTCTTGGGGTTTGTGTTGACAACTGATTAGTTGAATAGTTTTTGCCCCATACTGAGAGCGAGGGTGATGTTTGCCTATTCTGTTGGGTGTAGTATGCCTCAAGTCCCAAGAGGGGTCTGCCATATGCATCGAATCCTGACATATTCGGGGGGTATATGAATACCCACAGAATAATGGGAAGGAGCGAAGGTGATTGAGATAAGATGAAACTTCTCAAAGAGAAGGTGAAATAGTTGTTAGTTCACGTCGGGTTCACCAATTTTGTACGCTGGAAAAGCGACAAGTGAGCGTGGTAATCTACAGGTAACTCTTCCACGTACCCGACCTCCCGAGGTCATGCCGAGACAGCTGGTGGGGGTAGAATATGCGTGGGATGCAAATGAACTAGTTAGGCAATCTAATGTCTTCGACACGCACTAATGGAATTTGTGAATCTAAGGCAAAGAAGGCCCTTCTAACTTGGACTGGTGTGATAGATCGATCGGCAAGGATGACTGCTCGAAGGCTCCAATCAATATCGAGCTCTGGCGTGATTCGATCTATGGGTTGTGGAATACGTGGGAAATGACCTGGGATAGTTTCGTGTATGTCTCCAGATAAGGTCATATGGTGGATGGTGGAATACAATTGACTCTACGGATGATTCTCTGGCCTAGTCCAAAATTCTCTAGCTTCGTTAGCCATTATATCTAGTAAGGACAATTGTTCGATGATGATGGGTGGAAGTGGAGTGGATTGGAATACTAGTGTGCGTAGGCCAGTGTTTATATCTGATTGAGTTATGGATTCGCTAGGCTGCGGGATTTGTGGATCACAACCATAGACTCTAGGTTGTTGCGGTCCTGTTATGGTCATGTACGAAATCAAGTCCTAATCCCTAGTATCCAGTAATCATATGCTTTCTCAGCTTCTATGTTTAGGACCAATAACTGCGTGATCTTCTCAGAATATCTCACAGGCGTTCGTGCAACCTGGATCCTTAAACTAGTATCTATGTCTGTGAGAGTGTCTCCCGCACCTGGCATGGGACCAAAGGATCACAACCAAAGGTTTGTTCTCTTTCGAACCCTTCTACAGTCATGTGAATGTTTTTCCTAGGGCAGTCTGTAGTTCGGTTGATTTGACCAAAACGTGTGTGCTTGGTCGTCTTCTATGTTTAACCCTCTCAACTGAGAGCTGATCAGTCGTAAATCTGTTGTTGTTTGGAAGACTTGTATTCTAAGGTTCTGGTCTATGTCAACTATTGCTGTGACGAGGTTGGGCTGAGGCACGATTGGTTCAAATACGTATTCCCTGGGCTCCCTAGGTCCCGTGATTGTCATATAAAACAAAATATAAATCTAACTGCAACAAAACAAATTTTAACCATCTAAAACATATATAACTTCTACTTTTGTTTTTAACTTTCTAAGAAGAAAAGCAGCTATTTAAACGTATCTAGAAATAACAACTAAATAATAATTTAAAACAAACAAAATAACCGAGTGTAGTTATTTGTCTGTGCAATTTGTAGATTTATTCTAAACAAATAAAATAGCTTATCTAATCTATCTGCAAGATTCTCAATCCTACCTCAGAAGTGAGGAGTGAATCATAGTTTCTCAGAAACTATCAATCCTCACAGCTTCCCTGGCAATATCGAGAATAGAATTTACTGAAATGAAGCAATTATCTACTCTATTTGATATGATTCTAACTAGAACTTTGAAAGCTAGAACCTGGATTCCGCAGTAAGGGCGAATCCGATGGTGTGTGTGATCTTGTCCTCTCGGTGATCTCCTCGTTCTTTCGTATTCTCGTGGATCCAGAAAAGCGTGTAATGCTAGCATCGACAAAAGTAGATATTGGGCCAAGGACAGCTCAGAATGCAGACCGAATATAATGCGAGTAGGAGAGGGATAGCGCAAGAGTACAGAGCTTGGCTTATGTAATTCCTAGCGGGATTTATTATGAGTCATGCAACATAAAGCGTCCAGAACCTGAAACTATCCTGTTTGAAGAGCAAAACCTACAACTTTAATGGCTTCCTAAGCTATTCTACTCCAATGGATTGGATAAAACAACAACACTGTTTGCACAAGCTGGATATGTGGCTTACCAACAGTTGAACAATGCTAACTAGACATATAATGAACTAAACCAAGCACTCTAAGCAAAATGAAAGCTAAGTCTATTGCAAAGAGAAATTCAGAGACAAACTTCAGGGCCATTTGCTTGAGCACAAGCAATCTATTTATAGGAATTGCATTCACCCAAAGATCAAAACCAAACTGAACTCTCAAACAATAAACAAAGGCAAAACACTATTCCAGGGGACCAAAAACATAAATGCAAGCCCAAGTCGGCAAGGAAAAGCTGGTGAAACGTTGATCTTTTACGTGAGTCACGTCAAAACACTTTCTGGAAAATGCGTAAAGGACCGCCGCTCTGAGCAGGGCGGCGGTTACAGGACCGCCGCCCTGATTAGGGTGGCGGTCACGAGACCGCCACCCAAGTAGGGTGGTGGTTTCATCACTGAAGAGCAAAAGGCCAAGAAAAGAGAGAAAAGGAAAACAAAGGACGCGGGGCTAAGTGGGCATGCGGGATGTTAACGCACACTTCAAGAGCTTTTCCGATCTCGAACACTTGTGAGGAGACTCAGTATCATCATTGGGGAACTTGTTACACTGCTCCGGCAAGATAAGATACCTTACAATTTTGGGTACGTACAGTACCCCACCCACTACCACCACTATTGCCATCATTGTCGAGCCAAAAAAAACCCCGCCATTGTGGGTGGGTGAGGGGCCTCAAGATTTAGGAGGAGAGTGGCTCTATTCTCTACTAGAGCAACATTTGTGAAGGCTCTAGCCATGACCCTAAGAAGGGGAGCAATGGTGTGGTGAAGCCGAAGGTACCCG
This sequence comes from Taxus wallichiana var. yunnanensis, assembly GCA_018340775.1. Taxonomy (NCBI): domain Eukaryota; kingdom Viridiplantae; phylum Streptophyta; class Pinopsida; order Cupressales; family Taxaceae; genus Taxus; species Taxus wallichiana. Next base: position 572,429,870 of record CM031244.1, read on the forward strand.
ATGATAGTACATGGAGTGTTCCTCCATTGTGAGAGTGGGGATTACATGTGTTTTACTTCCGAAAAACTTTCTCCATGGACCTACATCTTAAGCATCACAATAAATTTATTAGTCACAAAGAAGTCTCTATCCATAGTAGTGTTATTCAAAACACAAAAATTCTATCTTTCCAACTACTAAGAGGATTTTAACTCTAATTTTTCCAATAACTTTTGTATTTTGTAGAGGAGCATGTCCGAATCCCTAGTGAGTGTTGGAGAAGACAATACTTCTCACCCATGATCTCTGTAGCACACCATTACCACAACTTAAAAACATACAAACAAAACTACATACATAGGAAATGAACCAGAATAATAGTCTCCATGTATTATGCTCACCACGAATACAATTCCTAAATGGCTTTACAAAGAGGGAGTTCCTATTATATAGGATTTACCAATTAGTTATTGTCAACAACAAAATAGTTGTAGAAACTAATAGTATGGGATAAATGACATCCCACAAATCAAGTCCAACAAACCTACATGAATATTTATTTATTAATATATCAACTAAATATTCACCTAGATCACTCCCTAAATTAAGTTCAACTCTTAGTTGTAGCATGAACAAATACTAAACTAATCTAGATAAACTAGGCCTAGTTGAACACACAACTCCAACACCCTCCCATAAGCGAAAAATTGGGGAGTGAGAAAAAGTAAAGCTAGAAGACAGATCTACATATGTGTCCTAGCAACAAGGCCTAATAAGGTACCCATTTACAATAACTGGGAAAAGAGTTACCATGGATGAAAAAGAGTCACCGCAAGGTACCCAAAAACTAGTAAAAGAAACAATAAAGTAGAGAGAAAAAATCATGTTGCAAGGCATCCCAAGAAGCATGGCTCAAACAACTCATACTGTGTCAAGAAGAAGTTTGGCCTATACTTGTGGTATGAAACAAATACTTGATCACAATACTCGAGAATCAAATGACATTGTGATACGATAAAATAACTCTATGCTAGGAGGCTATTAATGGAATCTCCGACACAAGAATTAAACAAAATAGCTACCCTTTAGAAGGAGAAAAAGCTCAAAATCTAACTGAAAGAGTATGTTAGAAGCGATGTCAAAAGTGCAAAAATCACCAAACATAATTCGATCTATTGCCAAAAAATGGTGTGCCACTAACCAAGAACAAAAACCAAGGAAAGGACACGAGACCTGAAAGTAGGATCTGCACCACACCCTCTCATACTACTGAATGCGGGGTGATGCTATAAATTTGTATGAGTGGTCAAACTAACTACTCAAACACCGAAAATCGACAATCGGCCTTCACCATAATCGATCTAGCATCAAGGAGACCATCAACAAACCTAAAAAAGTGGAAAATATAGATACAAAATCTATTAAAAATAAAAGAGATACTTTATACCTACTAAAGAAAATAGGTCAAAAACAAGGAGCATTACAATGCAGGAGGAGAAGAAAGTGGAGCAAGAAGTTGAATGGTGGAGGAGCCATGCCTGTAGAGTCCTCTCAATGAATGCTTACACTGCAGCCAAAAAGTGATCGAGATATCCATCCTCAATGAACATAAATGGCTGACAAAGATGCCTCGCATATGATTCAAAGTGTAAATTGCACAACCGGAGTATGTAAGGATACATTAGAAAGTGTGTCAAGTTGATCATTCCTAACCATTGAAATATTAGGTTTCACAAGTTTGAGTGAAGGTGTAGTATAGCTCATGTGTTTCTCAATATCCTCAGGAAGAGTTGATCGAACAAAAACATGAGCTCTATCAACAATTGATCCCAATGAAGTACCTGCACGAAAACCAATACCATGGCGAAAATGCCACTTAATAGGTTGAATAGTGGAAGCATTACCCTATGAATGTTTGCCAATACCTCATCCAGAAAATCCCGTGGAGCAAAGCATGTGAGAACCAAATGTAATAGTATGCTTTTCAAAGGAGCCAAACAGGTGAGCAGTAGGAGATGAAGTGGGATACACATGGTATGTAACTATAATAGGCATAATTGCAGAAGTAGAACATATAGAAACAACAATAATAGACTTAGGAGCATGAGGAGTAGGAGCAGGCTCAGAAACTGACATATCAATGTCAATGGGTACATGATCAATAGTTGCAAGTGGATTATGAGTAAGGTTATGAGAGTCTATAATATGAGGATGATGTTGCATGCTAGCAAGTTTTTTCTCGCAGAGATAGTATATGAGACCATCCTTGTTATGAATGAGGGCATGTAGAAGAGAATTTTGTTTCTTGAGTGGTCTATTTTCTTCCACAAATTTCACCATGTCCTCCTAAAGTTCACACACTTCGAGATAAAAAAATCTCATTCACAGATCAAAGTAAAAATGTCAGACAAAAATCATGATAGATGCAAGAATACACTCAAAAATAATACAACACCAAAAATGTAGGATGTCGAACTCTACCAAAAACGTGTCCAAAACAATGTGAGGCGGTAAGAGAACAATCGAAAGCAAGAGAGTTTTCTTGTGAGGGGGTTTGACTAGCTATCAAATCGGACCTCACCCTCCATTCTTCGACACTTAAGAACAATAGGGCACCTAGAAATACTAAAAATGGACCAGACAACAAAGGTTTGAGGATGACAACCCCAACAGGGTCAAAGGGTAGTGCCTCTTGCGTGATCCCGATCGGGATACGGGGTGGGGTTGAGGGCGCACCCACTGAAGCTAAACATAAATAATTATTTTAAACCACCATTGAAATGACATGGAAATTAATTTATACCACAAATTGAACTCCCTAAACTACTTATAATTACACAATTTTATTATAATATTTTCCCTATGTTAGAAAAAAAATTGCTCCAAAATTAAGCTTAAATCTTAATTGTAGTGTGAATAAATAATAAACTATTATAGATAAACTAGGCCTAGTGTGAACACACAACTCCAACAATGAGAACTATTTTCCAAGTAAAAATTGCAGAGATGAAAAGTTGGAAAATACTATAAATCCACTTATAGGAAGATTGGACGTGTGGAAAAAACTAGCAGATGTGTTTAATAGGTTCTATTTGTTGGTATGTGGACAAGTAGGGTTAGATAATCCCATATGTTTAATCTTGTCTCTAATAGGGAGGTTCTCGATACATAAGACACCACAAAAATGAGTATTTTTGGCATCAATACATGCTTTCTAAATATTATCAATCCTTCTAGACCAAGTCACATCCATAGATTTGAGATTCTAGTGGAAATTTAGTGAATTTCTTAGAATATGTTGATGGGAAACAAGATGGTAGCCAATATGGGATGTGTATTTATAAGAGGGTAGCCCATTACCAATGCCAATTTCTCCACAAGGGAATACTAGAGGAAATATCGATTTTGTGTAGGCAATCATCGTGTATGGAATTCGTAATTTTGAAGTAAGTAAATTGAAGTATTAGGAAGAGGGGATGGAAATGTGAGAAACCATGCACTACATGAGGAAGCGAGGGGAAATCTAATATTGGTAGTATTGGTGATGTTTCATATAGAGAATAAACCCATCCATGTAGAATAACTATTGAAGTTAAGGAAATCATGTATCACAAGGTAAGGCGTAAGGAAACCTTCCACATACATTTTTAAAGTTTGATCACAATTATTTTCTACAAAATGAGATAATGTGTAAAACTACAATAGTTAAAATGTCATTAACTTTATTTTTAAAATTATTTTTGTGAATTAAGCACAAAAATGGACTCAAATCACATGTGTCATAGTCAAGTCTTTAAAACCTTTGATAACAAGGACATCCCCATTTTTGCATGCCCTTCTCACCCATACACAACTAATTGAAGTTATATATTTCCTTTGGCTTGAAATCAGAAACAATGCTATAATGATTGTTCTAGTTGATGTGCTTCCCATTACTATGTCAAGGAATACCTAACATCACCGAATCACAACACCCTCGGATCCGTCAAGTGTGTGTGCTTGAGATACTAGTGTGCTTGGGTAACATGGGATTACATCTAAAGAAGTGGGACTTGCGAACTTGAGATAGTCCTCTAGAGAAGGCCGAATTCTTCCTCCTAATTCTACTTCTACAACTACCACTACTACAAGAAAAAAACCTATCTAAACCTATTCTATGATTTCCAAGGGACCGGGGGAGAGTGAGTGAAAAGGGAAATACTACACTAAGGGGTGGTGATAGCACCAAGAAAAGGGGTTGTTGGACAAGCTTGATGCATGAAAACAGAGAGAGGTGAGCATGGAGAGGATGGACATGCATCACAAACCAAGATAATACACACAATACACCATTTCCAAGTAAGCACAACCACATACAAGCATGCAATGAGAACAAAGAGATGCACAACACCTGTAAGTATGAAGAAAGTGTTAGGCTATGGAGATAAATATATTCACTGGAGCATGCATTACAAAGTTGCTGGAATATACAACAACCATCATTAGAGCAAGGGGGAACCGACATCGGTTACCTAGGAATGACACCGTCGGCAGACCGACATCGGTTAGAGCAAGTAGGAACCGACCGCAGTTAAGGCTAACCGACATCGGTTACTTGTGTTATGATGTTTTAATTAACTCTCGAGAATTAAATCTATCTTTAGCATTAAAGTAGATTTATTGGATGTAATCACATGGCAAAGTGCCCTAAGTTTATATACACCTATATAAGCATGAAAGTTAGGGTTTAGAAGTAGAGTTAAGAGAAGGATTGAATTAAATCCTTGATTCTCCTAGATTGTGAGGATGAAGAAGAAGAAGAGAAATAAAGAACATGTTACATGAAGACAAGTCTCCATGGGGAGAGAAGTGAACGAAGGAAAATGCAGTACATCGTTGGTGAGAATATGACACTTGTATTTCCTTTGTATTATTTAGTCTCATGTAATGCCTTGCATAGTATGTAAAGCACTTAGGGTTTCTTCTTGTTAGATCCACAGTTGTTGTGAGATCTTGTTATTGATCATTCTTGTATATCCATATGTTGTGAGATTTGTATTGCAGATCCATGAGATCATGTTGTATTGTTGATCCATAGGAATCTAGCATGGTAGAGGAAGTTGTCTTCATGTTTGCAGTTTTTTGTAGTGATGGAGGAGAGACTTACTTCTTGGTGCATGGTTAGGGTTGCACATTGGTAGATCTTTCTAGAGGTCTTGTTTGCATATTCACAATACAAAGAGAGCTTGGTTGCACAAAAGTGGCGATATACAGGCAGCCTGGTATGTGAGATCTGGTTATGTTTGAGAGGCACGATTGTAGTGCACTCAAGTAGATCTGGTTAGAGATCTAGAGAAGACACAAGTGGTGGTATGAGGCACGGTTTAGTGTACTCGTGCAGATCCGTTTGGAGATCTGGGAGGAGAAGATACTCTTGTAGAGATAAATGTACTCTTGTGCGAAAGAGTTGGTTTGTAATCTCTTGTTATATATATATATATATATATATATATATATATATATATATATGTATATATGAGATATCTATCTTTGGTGGATGTAGCCCACATTGGGTGAACCATGGTACATGCTTGTTATGTGTGTGTACTTTTGTGTGATTTGAATTATTCTAGTTTATACTTCCACCGTAGAGATTTTGTGGGGAATTGTTTAGATCAAGTGTGCATGATTTTGTTTGTTATTAAATAATATCACTATTCTCAGCTCTCTAATTCCCAAAAACTAGTATCAGAGCGATGGCTTTAGTTTTCAGAGAAAGGGTTTGCTTCATGGTTTTTTTAGTAGTTATTACTGACATGTATGAGAGTAGGGTTTATTTTTCCTAATGTGAAAATTGTAGGAAGAGATTGAATCTCAAGTGGGAGCTGGAAGTGTAAGGTTGTTGGAGAACATAGTGACCAACGTCAATTAAGTGGCACCGACGTCGTTAGGGTGAGACCGTGGTTGGTTCTTCGGGACCATGGTCGATTCTGGTAAGGTGATGTGGTCGATCGAGCAGCCTAGTTATAAATAGAAAATCACATATCTGAAGAAATGAAGAGATGCATGGAATGTATCTTGTTTGTTGAGTGTATGGTTTAATTACACATGCATGGTTTTGGATTGCAGATCTAGATAGAAAAGGAATAGGTATGCATTCTTGGTGTAGTTAGATGCACAAGCTTCGGTAGAGAGAGCGTGCTTTAAAGTGACAAAACAAAGATGGGGCTTCCATCAGAGAAGCATGTACTTCAGTTGAAGATGCGGTTGAGTATCTTGAACTTGGTAAAGTGATGTATTTTATCTTGATACAATTTATTGCATGGATTTGTTGTATTGTTCTTTGTATGAGATTTGGATGCTTCTTGAAATGACTAGCTCAGTCCAACTATCAACTTCATCGAAGTAGGCACCTAGTGTGGTGTTCTATGCCAAATTGTGTGGCATTGAGTTCATTCCAAAGCAACATTGACATCACCTAAGAACGAAGGTCGACCACAAAGGAATCGGTATCTTGGTCAGCTAACCATGGTTGGTTAGGGGATGACCGTGGTTGGTCTTTGTGGCAACTTATATGTACAGGGGTTTTTGCAGCAAGAGAGGGCAGATGGTTCTTTGTCTTGGTTTGGAGGATCAAGTTTCTTGCACAGAGTGTACATGGCAGAGACGGTGTAGATCACTTCATGGTTTGGATTAGAAAGAGGATGGAGTTGGCTCAGTTAGTCCATTCGAGACTCGAGTCGCATCTCTATATGGTTCATGTTTTATTTCTTTCGTTTGGAGCAACTGATATTATGTTTGGATTGTGTGCAAAAATTCACACCATGGTTTCTTGGTGTTGTTTGAATTTTATTTCCCAGTTGTGTGGAATCTTGAGGACAAGGGTTTCTAGTCTAAGGATGAGATCCTCAATGAAAATTCATGGTTAGACATAGTTACAGGTAACGAGAGATGTTGAGTACATACGAGATGGAAAGAAGGTGATTCACCTACTTCACAAGAAGTCCAAACTTCTGTGATGTAGAAGTATTCTCAAAGAATAAAGGGAATCAATTTTATAGTTCTTTCATCTGGTTTTATTTCTCACTGACATATTAGCTTTTGAGCTTGGTGTTAGATGCAGTACAAGGAATTTCATGTTCAGTGGGAGCAAGCCATGGTTGTTGGCATTGCAGGATTGGATACATGATGCACATGCAGAGTGAGGGGAGATTGCTACTATTTAGAGTGGTAGAGGCACTAGTTGGTTTTGGAGGACAATCACGGATTTGCAGGTATATTGAGTTTATTGCTTTGTGATGTCACTTCTGGTTTATTTTGTGGTGCCTGGATATCCCTACAGTTGATGGTTAGATTCAGCTGGGTGAAGATGATAGAGCAATTTTTCAGAGTTTTAAGGGTTAAAGGAGAAAATATGACTGTTACAGAGACCGGTGTCGGTTAAGATTAACCGTGGTCGGTCATCTAGTAACCATGGTTGGTCAAGAAGTGACCAGTGTCGGTTAGGGGAAACCATGGTTGGTTTGGTCACAGTTTGACAACAAAGTGTTTATTTACCATTTTTAGATGGTGCCCTTGTTTTGTTTTCATCTTGGTTGATTGTGCGAGTATGTTGATGACATGTATGTTGGTATTTGCACTATTTATTAGTAGCATGGTTTAGCATGGTTATTTGTTATTGACATTGATGAGCACAGGATTTATATTCAGCTTTTGGAGTTAGTCGGTGACAGACTTGGAACTTCTGGAGAGCTGGTGATATGGATGGATGTATAGGTGAGTTTATACATGTGGATAGATTCAGTTTTGTGAGTCTATGATGATGCAAGATGTTTGATTTGCACATGGATGCCTATGAGCACAGTTTATATGCCTTGAGCATGAATAGGGGATGTTTGTATTTCCTATTATTACTATGTTACTCCTTGATAGGAATGTTATCTATAGATGGTTGTCTTGGACATGCTAGTTTTTATGCGAGTTGGATTTGTAGATTGCAGTGTTTGGATTCTATTGAGTTATGCAGGTTTGTGGATTGATCACCCACTGTTGTAGGTAGAACTCATGTGGGTTGTCTTTACCTAGGATCTTGTTTTGCTTTTGCATATTCCAGTTTGACTTGTCTTGGTCAGTTGCATTGGTGGTTGCATGGAGACATGGATAGATGGATGGAGAACATGGTTGGTTTTACAGGTATGGCTATGGATGCGATTGAGGCTCAGAACTTTGGTTTGAGTGGGATCTCTTGTAGGTGTGTTATTCATGATGGCTTGTTGCATAAGGAGCTTGGTTGGCTTGTTTTCCTGATACCAATAATTGGTATGGTGTTATGATTCAGTGGGAGCTTGAGGCTTGGTGTCACGGATCAGTTGTAGCTTTGTGCAGGTTTGGTAAGTCATGGTTTTATCTTCTTTGGTTTTGAGAAGATATTTTGATCTTCCTAGTTTTATTTCTGAGAGAATTGTTGAAGGAAAGAATAGATGGTCTTCACGGTGTGTAGAGGATGGTGATGTACAAGTACATGTACAAAGGTTCAACAATTTATCTCCAAGTGGGAGATTGTTAGGTTGTGGAGATAAATATCTTCACTAGAGCATGCGTTACAAAGTTGTTGGAATATACAACAACCATCATCGAGCAAGGGGGAACCGGCATTGGTTACCCAAGAACGACATCGGTCAAAGCAAGTGGCCGCAGCTTGATTAAGGCTAACCGGCATCGGTTACCTGTGCGATGATGTTTTAATTAACTCTCGGGAATTAAATCTATCTTTAGCATTAAAGTAGATTTATTGGATGTAATCGCATGGCAAAGTGCCCTAAGTTTATATACGCCTATATAAGCATGAAAGTTAGGGTTTAGAAGTAGAGTTAAGAGAAGGATTGAATTAGATCCTTGATTCTCCTAGATTGTGAGGATGAAGAAGAAGAAGAGAAAGAAAGAACATGTTACATGAAGACAAGTCTCCATGGGGAGAAGTTGAACAAAAGGAAAGTGCAGGTACACTGTTGGTGAGAAGATGGCACTGTATTTCCTTTGTATTGTTTAGTCTCATGTAATGGCTTGCATAGTATGCAAAGAACTTAGGGTTTCTTCTTGTTAGATCCATAGGTTGTTGTGAGATCTTGTTATTGCTCATTCTTGTAGATCCACATGTTGTGAGATCTTGTATTGCAAATCCATGAGATCATGTTGTATTGTTGATCCATAGGAATCTAGCATGGTAGAGGAAGTTGTCTTCATGTTTGCAGTTTGTTGCAGTGATGGAGGAGAGACTTACTTCTTGGTGCATGGTTAGGGTTGCACATTGGTAGATCTTTCTAGAGGTCTTGTTTACAGATTCACAATACAGTGAGAGCTTGGCTACACAGTGGCAGATGCAGGGTAGCTTCAGGTATGTGAGATCTGGTTATGTTTGAGAGGCATGGTTGTAGTGCACTCAGGTAGATCTCGGTTAGAGATATGGAGAAGACACAAGTGGTGGTATGAGGCATGGTTTAGTGTACTCGGGAAGATCTGGTTGGAGATCTAGGAGGAGAAGATACTCTTGTATAGATACATGTACTCTTGTGCGTAAAGATTTGGTTTGTAATCTCTTGTTATATTTTATATATATATATATATATATATATATATATATATATATATATATGAGATCTCTATCTTTGTGGACGTAGCCCACATTGGGTGAACCACGGTACATGCTTGTTATGTGTGATTTGGATTATTCTAGTTTATACTTTCACTGCTTTGTAGATTTTGTGGGGAATTGTTTAGATCCCGTGTGCATGATTTTGTTTGTTATTAAATCATAGCACTATTCCACAATCTCTAAGTCCCAACAAAAAGGTAAGGAAAGACAACAAAACAATGGAAGGACAGAAGTAGTCACAACACATTAATTTTATTGCTCCAAGAGTATGCACAATACACCATTACAATAGAGAGAGGAAAGATTCATCATTACAGAGCTCAAACATGGAGGCTAGAAGCTCCACAACATTCTTGTAGAGAATAAGGAGGGAAACACCAAGCAATGTCCAACCTTAAAAAAATTTCCCCCTTTTACAATTTATAGAGAATGTTGTGAGAAGAGAGAGAAGATGGAAGACCGAATGAATGCATTCATCCAAACTCAAAATTAAATTACTAATATGAAGGAAGCATGGGGAAGCTACAAATCCCATATCCTTTGTACCCTTGCTTCTGGAGAAGAAATTGGCCCCCATGCTTCATTAATGGTGGTGGTTGACTATTACCGTGTATTTGGGTGTAGCGAAGTAATGCCATTTTCACCCCTTTTCCCTTACCAAATCTAAAAATTGAAGTTGTGCGTGGAGGGATCCGAGACCTTTCTAGAAAGTCTAATTTTGTGAAAAAGGAGCTCCTAGTTGGAATTTATGGCCATTTGAAGTTTCATAGTTCTGCGGGAAACCAAGGTGCCATTACTTCTACTTCTACTTCTCCTTCATTGTGGTAAAACGACCCCCAATTACTTCTACTTTTCCATCTGAATTCTCCAACTAATTTTCTTGCCTATTTTGATAAGTCTAATTCACTACATTACTTGACTTGGCTTTGTTCTTCTTTGTGGGGTTCAAGGTGCTTGTTACTTGCATTGGGGGTGTGGTCCAACGCGTCCTTCAACTAAGCTCATATCTCACTAGATAAATCACCGAGATAGCTCATTTATATTGCATGTGCATCATTTTTTCAATTTACTTTAACTCATTACTAAGTGAGCTCAACACTTAAGTCTTACCCCAAAAACAATCGCTTTGCACCCCATCAGTTTGGCTTTGGCTCGGTTTATAGCTCGAGCTACAACACATTGGGTAACTCATTGGGCTCTTTGAAAACTCAAATTGCAACATTTGCATATGCCTCGGACCTATTAAAACTAACCTCACCTCATTAACTCACCTGCTCAGGGCTTCACATTCACTCCCACTCAACAACCACGGCCCACCTTAGCTTTGCGATGTTCGCATTACTTGTGCTTTATTTGCATTGAATGGGCTATCCAATTCTTACATGTGTCAAACACTGCATGACTAGGTTTATGGCCAACTCACCATTTATTAGGCCTTGCATATGCTTATTCTTGTTTATCGTGCCTTCACAAGACTTCACCCTATCGATCACCGCTTTGCACTATTAGATCATCCAACCCTTTATCATGCGTAGTCTCAATCCCTTCAACTTGTCTCCTCATGATCACTTCTTCAATTCTTGACCTCCCAAAATACCATAACTAGCCAATTCATCCGGATCACCTTATCAAATTTTTGCATTAATTTGACTTACACTAATTCCGACCCCCTCGACTCGAAGTAAGATCCCTTCCAATCATTGCTTAACTCACGTATGACTCCCCTTTTCATCGGTGTTCAAGAGGAATTTTAATTCATTAAAAATACCCCCTATAACTTTGAATTTAGATCCTCCCCATTCACCGTAATACACTACTAGCTCGCTTACCTTAGTTTTGTGGTATTTGGGACCACTTGTGCTTGGTGATTGGTGGGTGAGTTACTTGAAGTAACTTCCTCATAATCGATGCAACTCCCGAGCTCAAACTTGGCCCTAATCTTGTACAAATCTACTCTATCATTACTTTTCTCACTTCATGAGTTGCTTATCATTTCGTCCACCGTGGGCCTCCACATTTTCAAGTTCGGGTGCGCAAACCCCACTCTTTCCTATGTCGAGTACCACCATGACCCCTGCCAAGGCCGAGTTGGCCTCGCACCTCACCAAGGTGCTCTTGCCCTCATATATATTCACACCGCTTACAATATGAGCTTCATGAGGAGCTCACCCTCATTCCTCGTGATCCACTCACCCATCGTGGGCTCCTCTTATGACTTGAATCTAATTGGTTTGGCTCAAGGAGCTCGGCCCTTTTCCCTTATACCTTCAACTCTTTTGACCCCTTCGTTCCTCTACCTTTCCAATCCGAGATTGAGTTCACCACTTCATCGAGCTCAAGGAGTTCAACCTTTGACTCTGGCTGTCGACCTATCTCGTTAGCTCGACCCAACCTAGGTTGACTCGGTGAGTGGGAGAGCTCGTCGAGCTCCCAACTTGTGCACCCCCGAGTCATGTTGTCGACTTACACTCCCCACCAGCTTAGTTCCCCTCCGAGCTCCCCATGAGCTCCTTACTAACACATGTCACCGAGATACTTGGAAATCTTTCCTTCAATGCATACCCGTAGCTCGACCGATCTATTATTTTTAGCTTACCAACCAAATTTCAACCGAGCTAGTTAGGCCTCGACCAAATTCTTTACCCTTCCATACTACCCTTTTGATTTTTTTGAATTTCGTAGAACCTTTCAGCACCATAGGGTGTTGAAGATGACACCGAGCTACGAAGAATCCATTTTTCAGCTTTGGTTGTTTTTGCTGTCTTGGCAAAGCATGTGGGGCCCACAAGAGCTTGCATCTTCTTTCTAACTAAGCTTCTAAGCTTTGAAACTCGAAGAGGAAAAAATCCTCTTATGACCCCAACACTCCCAAAAATACATAATGTGCTCTTGAAATGTGGAAAATCTCCTGCAACCTAAGTGAATGCCCTTAGTGGCTTGACAAGTGTTAAATCTTTGACCTCCTAGTTGTTCATTTCACCTTGGGGGTGAAAATGGATACAATTTGGTGAATCACAAGGCAATATGCCTACTAGATGGAGTAGACCAGCTACCTTGAAGCATCCATTGGGCATGGAGTCCTCTTTAATAGCCCAAACTAGTCCGAATCTAGAAATCGCATCCCGGAGCTTGCCTAAAACACTCGCCACCTACGCTTGCTTTAATTTTCCAACTTTAATAAGAAAATATTAAAGTTCACATGAGTGGAAAATTGTTTTGATTATGAAAATTTCTTTCTCCTTAAGCCCTTCAAACTAATTTGTGGGACTACATGATGAACATTTGTAATCGCCCCAACATCTGATTTTTGCCAAATATGGAGCTCAATTGAATGCTGATTTTTGGCAAGGTGAAGCACTACAAGAATTGTGGGCATATGCTGATTTGGGATGTCTAAGACTGCTTTTTAAAATCGGGTTATTTCCTTTCAAGGATTCTTGGAACACTGTTGAGATGGAGCTTTGAATGAATGGGAAGACCACCACGACACTACCGATTTTTCTATTTTCTTGCAAGGGACACTAGAATCTTAGTTGCATCTATTCTTGAAGGAACTAAAGATGAAGACACTAAAACTTAGTCCTTAACTAATTTTTAGTTTTCTCGCATTTTAATATTCTTGAGGATTACAACTATTTCATGCAACTATGAGCTCCTTTCTAACACAACTCCCGGGGAACATGATGCACTGTGCTTGGAGAAACCATAAACAAAGATATGTACAAAGAAACAAATCATACATGCCTCAAGTGAAGCATGTAGAGTGTGCACAAGCACTTCTTCTGCTGAAAGCAAACCTACTCCTACCCTACACTAACTAGATAAATGAGAAACTCAAACAAACCCTGACACTGGAAAGGTGGAGTAATTACCCTTTCTCACAATTTATAGCCATGTAGATGATTTGGCATTAAAAACAATTGTGGTTAAGAGTGAAAAAATGATTGCAAGATTATTTTCCACTCCAATCATCAAGGTATCAAATAAAAACAAGATGAATACCTCCTCTAGCTGCTCGTCATTTGGTTCTAAGAGCTATTATAGATTATCCTTAGCATTTCTAAAACTCATCGTCATGCTTAGAAGTATAGGTTATGACTCCCCCTTTGGCTCCAATGAAGCCAAGTACCTAATTGCGAAAGGTCTGATCCATTGAATTTTCCCACTGCTTTGAGCTTCAACTCAATAAGGAAGTCTTCTTGCAAGCCTTCCTAGAAAAGGTGACTTTCGTGAGTCAATCTTCTCTTTCTTGCTCATCTACAGACAATTGATGTTCTACGCCTTGGTGACTGGCATGAAAATGGTGTCTCCATTTCTTTTCTCTTCTTCTTTGTCTAGTGTATGACTTGGAAGATTAAATTCCTCTAGTCTTGATTCAAGACGATTGTTTGAAGAAGTAGGTTGTTCTTGCATGTCCTCTTCCATGGCAGCATGCTCTTGCTATCGAAGGATGAATGATGAAGTAGAAAAATTTGTGATTCCCATGGGATCTTCTTCATCAAAGCACTCCTCCAAGTTAGATAAGAATTCAAGCTCTTCGATGTCTTACTATGCCAAGGGTTCTATTTCTTCCATGGTGGCCTCCTAATATGCAACTGTTCATCATGGTACTCTTCATCTTCAAACATAACGTTTGATATCTCAAACTCATCCAAAAAATCAGATTTTTTGAGAGACAAAGTGGGAGAAGTATCTCAAATTTCTTTTGTAACCTTCTCATTACTCAATACCTTTGAATTTTTCTTACTCACCTCCACCTTCTCTTTATTTTTACTTGGAGCTGATTCTCCCTCTTCCTTCACTAATCTTACAAATGCAGATGATCAACAACTCCTGCAAGTATAGTGCCACTTGTGGACACCTTTGCATTGAGTACACTAAATACCGATATTCTTCTTGTTCCTATTCCAGGCTATATTATTGCTGCAAAATCACTCTTAGCCACCTGCTCTCCAACCTTGACCTCCTCTAAAGACTTAACCATCAAGTGAATTTTGTTAATTCCAAATCTTAAAGCCAAAATTCTCAATTTTTAATCATTTCTTCTCTGTTGCGTTCCCTTTCTTTTTTGTTCCTCTTGATTAGATTTGTCAGTTTCTTCCCAACATAAATTTGGGAATGCAAGAGGAGGGTTAATGGGTCACAATTGAATTTTGCATTTCTTATGGTGGAAGAGACACAAATTCTTCTTTCTAAGGAGGGGATGGTTTCTTGGAAGGGAAAAGGGAAGAAAAGTGAAGATGGAATGGAAGATTAGAAGATGGGGAAATGGATTCCACAATGGGGGAAACATGCAAGAAGCTATAACTATGACATTCAAGATGAAATGGTGAAGATTGGGAAAGAGAAAAGGAATGAATATGAGGTGGTGGTGTAGGACTTACCCATTGACAAGGTTTGTTTGAACTAAGTTCATAAGCCTCTATTTCCTCACCCATTTTACAAGTTGGGCCGATTTTCAACCATGAAGTCAAGATTCTATTGTGGGTTGTAGTGTCTTGGCATATGGCCAACCCATGGACAAGGTGCCCTAAAGGCAATCTTGAATACTTTCATTTGAGTTGTATCCCTTGAATACACCATATTAGCCTCCATTCTTTGAAGCTCTCATGCAAATTAGTACTCTCCACATAATCATTAATATCACATGTGTATCCCTATTCTTGAACATCTCCATAGCCAAACTGATTATGATATTGCTCGTATGGATAGGCATAGTGATTCTGAATTTGATCAAAGAATTGATCTGGAGGAGTTGAGAAATACATTGGAGGTGGATTGCACTGCTATTGCAAGTGTGAATTCCATGAAGTAAATTAAGTCATGATTGCACAAATTCATGAATGGCGAGAAAGTGGAAGGATATCGAAAGAAAAATGACAGAAATGGATGGGAAAGAAGAGTATGTAACTCAGAGAATGGGTTGGTTGAATCAATGGAGTCACCATATGTGTTTCATGTTTTGGACAGTGGATTACGTAAGTCCTTCAAATTGTTGCAGATTGAAGTAAATCTTCAATTTGAAGTAATAAACTTACTTGAAGTAATTGCACAACTTGAAGCAATGGAGTTTGTAAGTCCAATTACTTAAGTCTTTCAACTTAGAGTAACTTGAAGTAAGTCTTCTCCTTTGAAGTAATGACTCAACTTAAAGTAGTGTAACTTAGAAGTGCAGCTACTCAAGCCTTCCAACTTGAAGTAATTGGACAACTTACTTGAAGTAAGTCACTCAACTTGACCTCACTTGAAGTAAGTCTTATAACCTCGAAGCAATCAACTTACTTCCTCTTCTTTTCTTATCGGATTTTTTAGGTACAATTACTTAAGTCTTCCAACTTGACCTTGCATGAAGTAAGTCTTCCAACTTGAAGTAATAGCATAACTTACTTCTTCTTATCAGAGTTTGGATGACTGATTACTTAGTAGTAATTCCAAGTGAGAACACTGATCACTTCTTCTTCCTTGTTTTGTTGTGAGACTTCCAAAACTGCAAAATTTTGCGAAGAACACATAAACTCAACAAGAATTGAAAATATTTGACCTCTTGTCCCATCGGGCATGCCAAAAATATTATCATTGAATTGTAACACCTTCCAATCTATCAAGTGTGTGTGTGTGTGTGTGCGTGTTTGAGATCCTGGCATGACTGGGTAACATGTGATTACCTCTCAAGCTATAGGACTTGCGAACTTGAGATAATCCTCTAGAGAATGTCAGATTCCTCCTCCTAATCCTACTACTACAACTACTCCTACTGCAAGAAAAAACCTATCTAAACCTATTCTATGATTTCCAAGGGACCAAGGAGAGAGAGAGATTGCATGAAAAGGGAAATCCTACACTAAGGGGTGGTGATAGCACCAAGAAAATGGGTTGTTGGATAAGCTTGATGCATGAAAATACAGAGAGGTGAGCATAGAGAGGATGTAAATGCATCAAAGACTAAGATAATACACACATTATACCATTTACAAGTAAGGACAACCACATAAAAGCATGAAATGAGAACAAGGAGATGCATAGTCACCTGCAAGCATGAAGAAAGGAAAGGAAAGCCAACAAAACAATGGAAGGAAAAAGAAGTAGTCACAATGCATTAATTTCATTTCTCCAAGAGTATGCACAATACACCATTACAATAAAGAGAGGAAAGATTCATCATTACAAAGATCAAACATAGAGGCTAGAAGCTCCATAACATTCTTGGCACTTGAAAAGAAGAAGAAGGGAGAGCAACACTAAAAAATGTCCAACCCTTAAAAATGTGCCCCCTTTTACAATTTATAGAGAATGTTGTGAGAAGAGATAGAAGATAGAAGACTCAAATGCATGCCTTCATCCACACTTAAAATTAAATTACGATGTGAAAGAAGCATGGGAAACCTTCAAATCCCATATACTTCACACCCTTGCTTGTTGGATAAGCAATTGACCCCCATGCTTCATTAATGGTGGTTGTTAATTGTTACTTTGTGCATTTGGGTGCAACATAAGTAATTCCATTTTTACCCTATTTCCCTTACAAAGTATGAAAAATTAAGTTTATAATGCGTAGAGGGCTCCGATACCTTTTTAGAAAGTCCAATTTTAAGAAAAAAGATCTCCTAGCTAGAAGTTATGGCCATTTAAACTTTCACGGTTCAAAGGTGGGAACCAAGGTGCCATTACTTCTACTTCTCCTTTATTATGGGAAAACAACCCCCAATTACTTTTGCTTGTCCATCGACTTCTCCAACTGATTTACTTGTCTATTTTGATAAGTTAAGTAATTCTAATTCACCACATTACTTGACTTGGCTTTATTCTTCTTTGCGGGGTTTGAGGTGCTTGTTACTTACATTGCGGGTGTGGGCCAACTCGCCCTTCAACCCACCTCATGTATCACTGGATAACTCGCTAGATAGCTCTTTTATATTTCACTTGCATCAATTTTTCAATTTACTTAAAATTTCTGCTAAGTGACCTCAATGCTTAAGTCTTACCCCCAAAAACTATCTCTTTGCACCCCATCAGCTCAGCTTTGGCTCAGGTTGTAGCTCGAGGTTACAACTTGTTGGGTAACTCATTGGGATATTTGAAAGCTCAACTTGTCACATTTTCATATGCCTCAAACCTATCAAAAATAGACCTCAGCTCATTAGCTTGCACTGTCGTGCTTCACATTCACTCCTACTTGGCAACCACGGGCCCACCTTAACTTTGCAATGTTCGCATTACTTGTGCTTCGTTTGCGTTGAATGGGCTATCTAAGTCTTACATATGTCGAACACTTCATGTCTTGGTCCATAGCCACTTTCCCTTTATCAAGCCTCGCGTATGCTTATGCTTGTTTATTGGGCCCTTCACAAAAATTCTCCCTATGAATCACAAATTTGCACTATTAGCTCACCCAACCCTTTATTGTGGTAGTCTTGATTGCTTCAACTTGTCTCCCTAGGCTCATTGATTCAAGTCTTGAACTCCCAAAATTCCATAACTCACAAATTCATCCGGCTTTCCTTATCAAAATTTCACATTACTTTGACTTGCACTAATTCGACCCCTTCAACTCGAAGTAACATTCCTTCAAATTGTCGCTTAAATCACTTATGACTCCCCTCTTCATCAGTTTTCGAGATGAAATTTACTTTGTTAAACATACCCCCTACTAATTAGAATTCAAATTCCCCACTCACCGCAATGCACCAATATCTTGCTGCCTTAGTTTTTTGAAATTTGGGACCACTTGTGCTCAGTGATTAGCGAAAGAGTTACTTGAAGTAACTTCCCATGTGTTTGATGTAACTCCTCGAACCCGAGCTCATCCCTAATCTTCTCGTGGCTCTACTTTATCCTTACCTTGCTCACTTTGTGAGATGTTTGTAGTTTCGCGATCAGTAGGTCTCCACATTGCAGCTCGGGAGCTCGGACCCTACTCTTTCCTACATCCTAGATCACCATGACGTTTCCAAGGCCAAGTTGGCCTTGCACCTCACCGAGGTGCTCTTCTCCATGGCTTGTCCTCGCATACCTTCACACTTTGCTCATCTTGTGAGCTCTGTGAGGAGCTTGCCCCTCATTCCTCATGAACTACTCAACATCTCACCCATCAAGGGCTCCTCCCGTGACCCGATCTCCGTTTGGTCGAGCTCAAGGATCTCGACCCTTTGCATAGATGCATTCAACTCTCTTGACCACATCATTCATATGCCTCGGACTTCAATGGATACCCTATAGCTCGACCAAGCTAGTATTTTTAGCTTGCCAACTAGCTCGGTCGAGTTGGTTAGGCCTCTCCACGAAATTGTTTACCCTTCCATACTACCCTTCCGATTTTTTGAATTTTTGAGAACCTTTCCAAACCAGAGGGTGACGAAGATGAAACCGAGCTGCTATGAAGCTATTTTTTCAGCTTTGGTCATTTTTTCCCATCTTGGCTACATGTGGGGCCCACAAGAGTTTTCCTCTTCTTTCCAACCGAGCTTCTAAGCTTTGAAACCTAGAAGAGGAAAAATTCCTCTTATGACCCCAACACTCCCAAAAACATTGAATGGATCCCGAATTGTAGAAATTTTCTTGCAACCTATGTGAATTCCCTTATTGGATTGATAAGTGTTAAAGCTTAAACCTCCTAGTTGTCCATTTCACCCTTGGGGTGAAAATGGATAACAATACCCTTATCTTTGTCATCTTTTGTCTGTAATACATAAATCAACAATTAAGATTTTCTAAAAAGCATTGAGTAAGTACATTGATCAATAAAGTCATTATGAAAATATGCATCACTAAGATGAATGTGAGTGCACCTTACTAACACTTGGAATGTAATTAGGAATATGTGTAGACTATAAATTATTGAAGTGTTTATATTGAATTTTTATTCCTAGTCAGTATGTAAATTTCCTGTGTGTGTGTGTGTGTGTGTAGTCATAATTGTGCCATCACTTAAGTAGGAATGATTGGACCATCAAATCATAAAGGATAAAGTCGAAAATCAATCATTAATACACTGCATTGAACCTTAAATTTTGTAAATATTATGCTAAAAATCTTAGTGGACAAATTTAGCACATTGAATGAATATTTATTTATATTTGTAAGTAATCTAAAAACATGGAATTATACACAACCTTTGAATTATGTATATATATATATATATATATATATATATATATATATATATATGTATGTATGTATGTATGTATGTATGTATGTATGTATGTACGTATGTATGTATGTATGTATGTATGTATGTATGTATGTATGTATGTGTGCATGGATGTGTGTGTATGCATGTATGCATACATGTATGTATGTATGATGATGATGATGAAAAAGTGATGTATTGTGGGAAGTTAGTAGATAACGATTGTTTTTGCCTTGTATGACTTCCTCCGCAAACCCCATATGGTGGAGACAATGTAAATGCCACTTGCATTGGAGGAACCACATTTCTATCACATAAATGAAAATTAATATTTGTTATACAAAGTAAGGGCTATGTAAAATGAGGAATCTGTGGAAATATTCTCCATTACAAAATTCCTTCCACATTAGATAATGAAACATGTAATAAAGGGATGTGAAAGAATCTCAAATAAAGATATCTTGGATACAAAATATGACTACTCTAGGTAGTTTCCATGTATTTAGTGATTAACTAATATCTTAATTTTCTAAGTTAATCTAAACAAGACAACAATGTAATAACTGAAATGAATTGGAATATAAGTGTTAAATAATTTATTTTATCTTTAAATGAAATAATATAATTGAAAAAGGAGGAAAAGGTACTAACCTAGAAAGAAACTACCTCGCAAAGAACCTAGAACCGAATCGGATTATGAACATGTGGAATAGACTATAACAACATACCTCGAAAGTTACAGCAGGGGCAAATATGGCGCTTGGGTGCCTAGGGTAGGATTAAGGCACTTGGGGTCGCCTGGGTCATAGTATGGGCGCCTATTCTCGCATAATAGCTTAGAACCTAAGTCTGAGTTGGTCACTAGGTCTTCACAATAAATCAATCTTTGTCACAAGTATATCACACTAGATTTCCTTGATGATGGCATAAACCTGCAATGAAGAATCACCTGCAAAACCCCATACAAAACATCAAACCCCTAAAAAAAGAAAGATGCATATGAAGGGTTCAGATTGTCCTTAGTGGCCAAAATGGTGGACTTACAACTAAACGTTGAACTACATCTCATACCCAATGTAGTTCTGTGTGATTATGTGTGCAATAGTGTGCCTAGGGTGCCCTAGTACCAATGACACATAGATAACGGGAAATAGATAGATAGAATGAACAATAGGGGATGGAATAAAATAGACTTCCCTTTCCTATGCAGTGTGTGTGATGCAAATAGTGCCCAAATCTAATCACTTTCCTTGTGTGTATAGCTAGCCCTTAGTAGAACTTAGTACAATCAGCACCAAGGCACCTAAAATGAGGACCGGGGTGCCCATGGGCACCCCAAACCCTCCCAGGAGCCCTAGTTAGAGACTAGAGATGACAACTAAGTAAATAATGACACTTGAGACTACTTGGGAGATGACCAAAATTGTGTGAGTAATCGACAATTGTGCAAGACAAATGACGATGACATGACCCAACTAGAATGATGACATGACTAGGTGATGGGTCATTAGTGAATAATCTTCTTATACAAGATCCATAAATAAAACATAATTGACAATATAATTATAATAGTAAGTGTGTGATTTTGTGACTACATTTTCCCCCACTTTATGTTAGTGAGTGTAAAGCTCATTATCATAAAGTAGATAGAGATGCGTAATTGAGAGAAATATGGAGAATCCTACGATATAGTAGAATGCATAAATGTGGTAGTAAAAACATGCCGAAAGAACCATATAACATGCCAAACCATAGATCAATGCGTTGATCCATGCAAAGTAGTGAAAATCATAATATCATGGTGAAGTGCACTAAGAATAAGAGTTATCATTGGGATATTGGATGATTGATGATTTCAAATGTGTATGATGATGATGAAATGGGGTAGGGAGTGATCAGTTCTCAACCTAGGTTTTTCCCGTATACGAATAATTGACTGGAGGATTTGGGTGTCCTACCACTAGAGGAAGAGTGTAGGGAGAAAGGTGTGTTATTATCCAACTTGTAACTACATCCTCAATATCTAGATGTTGTAGACAGACTCAGATCAAACATTTGTGGTTTTGGATCCAAATAATTTTGATCAAATAGTTGACCCATATAGGAGTGGTATAGGAAAGGAACTCTTTCCCCCACTCCACGGGTGTCGCCACAATGTGATGGCTTCCAAGTTAGGTCATCTGAAAGAAAATGTGAAATGTATGATGGATTCCAAGTTAGGTAATCTGAAGCTAACACTAAATATAAAATAAATTCTCAAGTTAGGTTATCTAGGAAATTAATGGATGTAATATCCCAAGTTAGCTCATCTGGGAGGCTACATGTAACTCCCAAGTTAGGTCATCTGGGAGCTCGATTGTGTTGAATTATATTGATTGAATGATACAATTTCAGTTGTTAGAGGTTTGAACGCATTTAATGGATTGATTTATTGATTGTCTTGATTGGTTACTCATAAAGAGATTTTATGGTAGTTTCCCCAAGTTATGTCATTAGGGGGAATCACTAGAAATTGATGGAACATCACTCGGAAATATGTTACGCTTGTTTCCCCCAAGTTAGGTCATTAGGGGGAATTAATGGTGAAATGCCTCATGGTGAATTAGTAAATATTTGAAAATGAAAATTTGGAGTATTGATTGACCACATACGATGTAAGGGTAATTATAGGATGACCCCAACGATATGCGCCCACTTTTGGTGAAAGGGGACGTTATGACAAGAACAAAAGCTAAACCGAAAGTAAGCACGAGATAGATAGAAATTCATAGAAATTTCCAAAATGTGTATACATGGATAAGAAGATAATGCTAATAAGATATAACACACATGTAATGTGTATAGTATGATGGTATGTGGAATTCTAAAAATAATTCCATAAACAAGGTGTAAATCGGAGTAACAATGCTCAAGATATGACAAGAATAGTGTGGTGCGTATTAGTTATGAGAATAAGCACAAAATAATGACCATAGTAAAGTAGGTGATGAAAAGTAACTATAAGTAGTAAGATGAAAAAGTGATTAGTCACTTCATTTTTGTTTATGCCATTGTGAGATTGAGTGCCAAGTGGGTAAAGATGTTGAAAGTGTTAGCAGCATGTCCTACTCATTTTGAGAGGATGGTGACTATTGTAGTGTCATGCACGATAGTAGAATTGGTAAGTGTGATGTTTTTCTTAAAATGTGTGTGTAGTACTTTGAATCAATTGAGTTTTTACAAATTTGAGATTATGATTGTTCTCAGCATTTCATACCTGGACAAGAGCGGTGAGGGCACTAGTGACACGTGGGATAGGAGCACCCATACTTGGATGCTAGTGTCTTGCACCTAGGTGCCCCATTCCTGCATCTGGGCACCCTGGTCTAGATTGTGTCTACTTGGTCTATAATGGTGAAAATGAGATTTCTAGTGTATAGTAATGTGATAAGTGAGTGTATTTGGACTTGTATAGTGTTCTAACACAAAGTTTGTTTTCATTTTTGTTGTGTAGAGGGACATCCACTCGAGGGAGTTTCATGGTGGTTGTCACTTGAGTACTTTTCTTGGGTTGGGCTTGTCAGATGATGAGTGGGATGTTATGGACCATGCCGGCCTGCGGCACATAGCACGATGAGGGATGTACCCCACAATATGCCTATGTTGACAACCTTATGTGAGAGGTGGTATGCGAGATACTTGTACATTTTGGTTACCTATGGGTGAGGTGACAATTACATTGGAGGATGTGCATCGCATGGTATGATTTCCAACTATTGGGGAGAGACTACAGGTTATGTTGTTGGAGGATATGGAGAGATAGATGTGAGCTACAAGATGGTATTTTATGGGGACTCAAGTACTTGTGAAGGCCCATATCAATTTGGATGCTATCTTGAGGTCGGGGTTCCATGCTTACAGAAGTTCACAGTTGTTGTTATTGCTTCATCTATTGCAGTAGAGGGATGAGGTGTAGGAATCTTGTATAAGACGTATGATATATGCCATAAGATAGAGGAGGAGAGCACTAGATATGCATGGGCATGATGTGTGTTGGCCCACCTATACAAAGATCTATACAAGTTTACTTAGGATGAGCATGGTGGTGGGATAGGAGCCACCACACTATTGCATGTATGGGTGTATGAGCATAAAGCCATGTTGAGGCCGGTTGGGGATCCACGATCGTGTGGGCTAGGCCAGATATATTTACGAGCTGGATTAATGTGCATGGTCATAAGATGGAAATGTATACTTACAAGGAACTGATAGATAGGATGGGGCCCGAGGCAGTTACATGGAGGCCATACCATGACTATGGAGGATGGCCCGAGGATGTTGTAGAGTTGTGGTGTATTCGTAGGAATATGTGGTTGGATGATCGATTTCATGGGGTGGATGAGCTATTTTAGGTAGAGAGAGTATCACGAAAGTTGGCATGGCTTAGGATGTGCTCCCATATCCATATATATGGTTGAGATCTATTAGAGCACTGAGGAGAGATGGGACTAGACCAGGTCCCACATGAGAGCATCTATTACCTCCCGATTCGGATGAGGTAAACACGGTGATAGAGATGATAGAATTAGATGATGTGGGTTGTAGATGGAGGAGTACCACACATGGTGGTAAAAACATCGGTGGGTATTATTACTGTCATTTTTTACAGACGTAGCAGGGGTTACCACATGGAGGAGGAGGAGAGGGGGAAGCCCATGCCCTGACAATATAAAGCAACAATTATAGCAGAGTGAGTGTTTTTATAGTTATGGTGTGTGTTTTGTTATTTGCCTATGTTATAATGATGGTTATCTAACACGTTGTTTTATTTGTTTTGTAGGCAATGCGTATTGGTCCTTGATAGTAGACACATCCATCTACACATTGACGTGAAATGTGCCAACCAATGTACTTGGTGGAGGGATACTTGAGCATGTGGATGATATTGTGGGCAATCATGCCCATTTATTCGAGCGAGTGGCCTTAGCAGCAGTGACATGTACTATGTTGTTAGGTGAGAGGAAAAGGCACGTGAGGGGATTCAATGAGCCGTAGAGGTGGTGGATGGTGGTCCCTTAGTGCATGATGTGTTTCCACAATATGTGAAGTTTCGTGTTAGTTTTTAGAGAAGACTATGGAGGTTACCTTATTACAGAGGCAGGTTGAGAGGTATCAAGACCGCCGTGAAATGGTGAGAGTTAGTGGCAAGACATTGATTTCTACGGCTCTCACAAGACTTCGGGACCGATAGTGATGATGAGATTTTATTTTTATTATTGTATATGATGTAGGGGAGTTTCCCCAATGATGAAACATTTTGCAATGATGATTGTATTCGATATATATATATGGACACATGTTATTGTTATATGATGAGTTTATTTCATTGATTTAGTAATTATTGTTAGAATGTATGTAATGTGTTGTATATCGTCCTTGTTTATTAACGTAGAATCACATGATGATGTTGATAATGATAGAAAAAATGTGTAATGTGAATGATGATAGATAACATATGTAATTTGATTGATGAGTTGAGTGAGATGCATATTTGTTGAATGGAATTTGTAATGTGTAGTTAGTGTAATGATGATAGTAGAATGTATGTAAAAATAGATAATGTATGATTTCCAAACTAACATGTCGTGATGAATGTGTGTTGATGTGAGAATGTAATATGATCTTAGTGTGATGAATATATGGGGGATAAGATTAGTGGTGCCCCATTATATGGATGGTTAAGTTCATGTAGTTAAGACCCATCAACATTCCAAAATGAACAGCGTAAAAAGAGTGAGTCATTGGGAAATGATTGAGTGTACTAGATTAATCAAAAAAGAGCATGATAAGAGGTTCTTATAGCAAAATTACTCAAAAATCATGTAAAAACCGTAAGAATACAAGTGCATCATTGGGGGGTAAGGTGATTATAATTACCTACCAGAGACTCGAGGCGGTGGAAGCATGTGGCATGGAAGCAACGTGAGAATATGAACCAAACTGAATATCATATGGAGCAGTAGTGGGATGTGTGAATGCAGAGGGATTGTGGAAGCCAATGTGAAGTAGTAACATGATGGGGTGGATAGCGTGTATGTGATGGCGCAACAATGGATGGACGTGGTGGAAAGTTCACATGAGTGACATATTATGGTGATGGATGAACTATAACCTAGGCAATCTTTGGATAGAGAAGATGACTCAACCAAAGTAGAAACTTGCTGATGAGGTAGAGGAGATATGGACTGCTCACATGAGCGAGAGCCAAAGGAAATGATGTCATTATCCTCTAATTTTTACAATCTATCATGAAGGGTAAAGTAATCATTATCTCGATGGCGGTGATTTGATGATAATTATAGTAAGGTTGATCACGTTGATGCTATAGTTTATGTTGTGGATGATGCTGGTTATATGGTAAGAAAATTATATGCTTTTCAAGTAAAGTACACAACACATCATGTGGTCGAGCATGATGAGAGAAATATAATGGATCATGTGACATAGATGGAGTAGAAGGAGAAGTATCTTATTGCGGAGGAGGAGAATAAATATACTTTTCTGAAGTAGTGGGTTGAGCTTGCTTGCTAGGAAAATATGGAGATCATGTAGGATGCTCAACCGATGGCGATGGAGGAGGACTAGATGATACAATAATAGTAGAGATACATGGAGGATCAATGACATGTGTTGAAAGAAGATCTTGTTCTAGGTCTATGAATTTATAGCATAGAAGAATGAATGAATCACATGTATCATATTGCAATCTTTGCTTAAGCACAAGAATCAAACCACGACAGAAAATGAATTTCTTCTCTAAATCAATAGGTTAGAATACTAGTTGATGCATACAAACATTAAACCGTAAGATATAATCCTTAATAGATTCTAATGAGCCCTGATGTAAAGTAGGTAAGTGTTCATAAATAACTCTAAGGCCATTGTTGATAATAAAACGAGCAGAGGAAAACATCCTCCATGTCATAGTAAGTGCTAATAGACCCAAATGGAAGATGAGTGTACCATTATAAAGCCTCATCAATAAGACTGTGTCGAAATGCCTTAAGAAATAACCTATCATTAGAATAGGGGTCCATAGCCATGCGGTAATGTTGGAGATGTGCATGAGGGTCACCAGTACCATCAAAACATGTGAATGTAGGCATGATAAAGTCCTTAGGAAATGCAAAGTTATGAATCTTCTTGGGAATAGGGTTACCATGTAATGAGTTGTTGTCAATAAAATCATAGTAAGCCCTACTTTATAAAGTGAGAGATTGAACTTGAGATTGTAATTGACCTACGACATGCATGAGAGATATGATATCCTGTGAAGGAATAGTAGAAGATGGCAATAATGTATTGAGTGGTTGTAACTTTCCATTGTGAGTGATCATAGGAATATCAAGAGATGATAAAGGATATTCTGATGCTAAGGGCACACTAGGAATAGGTGCCAAAGAAGTGATAGTAGATGAAATAGATGGAGCTTCCATAATAGTAGTAGGAATAACGTTGGAAACATCCCTAAGGGGTGAAGCAACCGATTGAGATACGGTGACAGAAGGAGATGGAGCAATATATGTAGATAAAGTGATAGGAGAAGATAAAATGGTAGGAGAAGAAGAAGTGATAGATGGAGGTGACTCATGCATAGTGCTAGATGCAATCTCAGGAGAAGGTAGTGATGGAATAGGAGATTCACACTTGGTAGTATGAAAAGAAGGAGAACCATGGATATCAACCACCTCATCAACATCAAATAGAGATTCGAGAGATGATAATGTCACTAAGGACACTATCAATATGATCATCAACATAATATGAAGGTGTATGAGAACTAGTATGTGATGAATGATGAGAAGCAATATCAGAAGTAGAAGAATCATGAGATGGAACTATAGTTGTTTGACTAGGAGAAGAATTAGTATGCACATGTGAGTGATTGTCAATACCAAACATGTAATCAATAAGAGAATCATCTAGAATTTCCTTAGAAAGATCGAAGGAGGATCACTAGTAGCCATATAGCATGGTGTACAATGAGTAAAGGCTACCGAGTCTAAGAATATACTGATTCCAATAGGAGAATCTTCAAAAGAGTTGTTGAATATCATCCGGCATAGTATGATTTCTATACAGGTACTGTGAGCTCAAAGAATGGTAGCCTCATCATAGATAGGATTAATGCTAAAATGAGACATGATGGGATGAGAAGAAGATGAACTATCTTTAGCCATTAGGGTTTGAAGCGATCCTAGGGAAAAATGTTCTAAAGTACGGGTTCACCAAAATGATTAACTAAAATCCAAATTTTCTATGTTAATCTAGACAATATAATAATTTAATAAATGAAATGAACTGAAATATAAGTGCTAAATAATTTATTTAATCTTTAAATGAAATGAAATCATTGAAGTAAGAGGGAAAAGGTACTAACTTGAAAAGAACTTACCTCATAGTGACCTAGAACTAAACTAGATGATGAACATGAGGAACATACTCTAACAAAATACCTCAAAAAGTTACAACAGGGAGGAAAATATGGCTAGAATGGGGCATCCGGGGTAGGATTAGGAAGTATTTGGGTGCCTTTGTCTATAGTATGGGCGCTATGGTCTACAAAATAGCTTAGAAATTGAGTCGAGTTGGTTGTTGGGTCTTCACAACAACTCGATCTTTGTCACGTATATGTTGTACTAGCTTCACTGATGACACCACAAACTTGCAATGAATAATTACCTGCAAAACCCCATACAAAGCATTAAACCCTAAAAAAGAAAGATGCATATGAAGCAATTGGACTGTCCTTAACGGCCACAATGGTGGACTTACAACTAAGCATTGCACTACATCTCAGACCCAATGTAGTTCTATGTGATTTTGTGTGTAATAATGTGCCTAGGGTTCCCTAGCACCAATGACATAGAGATAGTGGGCAATAGCTAGATAGAATGCAAAATGGTGGATGGAATAGAATAGAATTCCCTTTCCTATGTAGTGTGTGATGCAAATAGTGCCCAAATGCAATCCCTTGCCTTGTGTAGATAGCTAGCCCTTAGTAGAAATAGTTCTCCCATAAGATAGTAAGTATGTTGTGCTTATATAGGGATCTCTTGCTCAAATTTCAACACTAATGACCCGACATGCCGAATAGTACCTAGGGGAATGAGAGGGAAATTTATAAAGACCGATTTTGAAACTCGTAAATGAGAATGAAGTACAACTAGGACCAAGGTGCCTAAAAATGAGGATTGGGGCACCCATGGGCACCCCAATCCCTCCCTAGGTTCCCTAGTTAGAGACTAGAGATGAAAATTAAGAAAATAACGACACCCAAGACTCCCTAGAAGATTACCAAAATTGTGCGAGAAACTAACAACCGCAAGAAAAATGGCGATGAAGACCAACTAGACCGATGACGGGACTAGGGGATGGGTCATTAGTGAATACTTTTCTTACGCAAGATCCATATATAAAACAACATATTTGGAAGTATAATTATAATCATAAGTGCATGATTTTGTGACTACATCTAGGAGGAAGCATTGGTATTATCCCATGCAATTTGGATCACTATGAAAAACCCACACAAATGGTATCTTATTGGCCTCCAAGCCTATAGAAAACTCTTATAATTGTTTTCAGTTCAAAATAGAAAGGCCTTCAAGGAGACATACGGAAAACTTCACGTAGACTGTTTGTATATTCATTCCTAACATCCCACTTCTTCTAACTCCGTCGGTGAAATAATTTGTTGAAGTGCAAATTATTGGTTTCACCAACGGTCACAAGGTTAAGCCCCTCTTTGTGTATGAGGAGGCTCCCATTATTGAATGTAAACTACCTAAATATGTGGGGTGGCCATTAGGCTGGGGATCACACATGAATACTCCACTAGACCTATGGCAAAGTGCTTGTACAAAGTACAAGGAGGAATTTTCTATGAGGGAAGGTAAAGGGGAGTTAGGAAAATAAGGAGAGAGAGGGTTAATGTTGTGAGTAGGCTTACAAAATTCACATACATCAACCAGAGTAAGTCCACATTCAATTAGAAGAACACAACAATGCTAACAATGATAAGACTAACAAATCATAGACACAAAATTCTATTGATTCATTTATCAAAGGAATAGAAACCTTTCTTGGTTTTGTAAGATTACCATGTTTACAAAGTTGGAAAGTAGAGAGAGAGAATAAAGGAACATAAACATAAAAAATAGAAGAAATACAAATTTTATTGGTTAATGTAGTAGTGGTAAATCTCAACAACATAGAATCAATCAACAATTTCCAACCCTTTGGAATGGAGAATCCATTCCAATTTATAACATACAAAAATGTCTCTTCATCTACCCCTACATGAATTTTCATCCTGTCCTCGTCACTTGCGACCTTTCATATTCCTAGGATAAAACAATGAATCTTTTCTTTATTAGTGAAAAGGACTCTTACCATGTCACTTTTAATTGAATAGGATGAAATAGAAAAAAATTCTTAATAGAACTTTATAATATATAGACAAAAGAAGGAGAGAGAGAAATGGGGTTGACTAATCTCATAAAAATTAAGTTTTAGATGATGAAGAACCATCCATTCATGATCCTTGAGGGAGGGTTCTCAGAATGACCTCATGTCCTTTGAACTCTCTCTTTTGAACCAAACTATCATAGGTTCCAATATTTCTTATTTATGAATACAGATGTATCTTAACACTTTGATCCATGTCTTTGGAAAATCATTAATAGCCTTGCATTTATTGAACCATTCCTTTTGGTCTCTTCCAATACTAGAAATAGAGCCTCTGATGTTGGAAAGGGACTCTAAAGTATCCTCGTTAAAGGAGAGAGGACCACTTGCCTCCTTGAATAACTATTGGAAATAACCAATGAGTTCCTCTAATGATGAATTCTCTCGTGTGTTTGGAACAGATCCAATATTTTGAACACAATTACTGACATCATCTAAATTCTTGAAGGCATGTTGTTCACTAGATTCAATTTCAGATATGACATATTTTATTGTGTCATATCTAGCTTTCATTGTGCGGATCCAAACTGTGGATAAGTTCTCAACAAAATATGTGAACACATTTCTACTTACAAGAGTGTGGGAGTTGATGAAACTCATCTCGAACACAAGTGGGAACACCTCATCCTAATGGATCTTCTCTTTTTTAATCTCTTCCTTGTTTTCTTCACTTTTGAAATGGTGGAAATATCATACTTGAACATAGAGATAACTTATGGGAGAAAAGCCTTTCCTTTCTAAAGGATATTCTTAATACATTTGTCATTAGATTTCCCTTGTATTATATGCCCTTGCGCCTTCTTGATCATCTCGGGGTTGAAACTATTGATTAGATAAATATCTTCCATAGGAGGAAGTGGCACTTTGTATTGATATCCAAGAAAGGTTGAATGTAGTACTTGAAAGTTCTCACATGATCCTCTAATCGCTCAATTGTTTGTTTGTATTTTTGGTTTTAAGCGAGTGTGTGGGAAAAAAATTACTTGAATAAATAAACATCACCGTCATGTGTAGCTTGACCCAAAGATATGTGGGTCAACTCATAGTCCTTATGAATCATTTCCTTTACATGTTTTCAGTAACTCTTGGTGGGAAAACTCTATATACCGATTATTAGAAACTCCATCGAAAAGTTGTTATCCAAAATTCACCCCAAGGTAATTTTGATAACATGCATCAAATTCTTTAGTCCCAAGCAGTTATATTGATTCAGGGTGAAAGGTCATGTTTCTAGGGTCCCCTCATATTTTTCTAACTCCCCTGTCCAAGTAGAAGAGAGCAAGTTCTGAGAAAATGTAAAAAATTGCATAAAAAACAAGCTCGGGCCAGAAAAATCACGAAAAATGGCTAAGTCCTAGTCCAGGCGGTCCTTGGGACAGTTGGGACATCTGGGCGCGAATCGCCAAAAGGCCGCAAGGTGGTTTCTGCGAGATTTGGGACAAAGGGACGCGCGGGACAAG
The DNA here is from genome assembly GCA_018340775.1 of Taxus wallichiana var. yunnanensis. NCBI lineage: Eukaryota > Viridiplantae > Streptophyta > Pinopsida > Cupressales > Taxaceae > Taxus > Taxus wallichiana. The sequence continues at coordinate 572,461,575 of CM031244.1, forward strand.
GAAATCCAAACTGGCCGAAAAGTTGAACAAATTGACTAACTATTGAACGAAACAATGCAGGGACGCGCGGGACAAAAATACGCCAACCAGCCAAATCGGCGAAATGAGTCAAGGCAGCCCGGAACAGTTGGGCCGAAGGTACGTGAAGTACGCGAACCGGCCGAACCGGGCGAATCGGGAAAATTTGTCCTGGACGGTCCGAAAGCAAATGGGACATCTGGGCCGCGAGTACGCGAACCGGCCGGTTCGGCTGAAATAGGGAACTTCAGCACTGGGACAAAATGGGACAAAGGGACGCGTGGGACGCGAAAAGCCGAAGCGGCCGAAGGAGAAGAAGAAAAGTCAACATTTGACCCGTGGAACTTCAAACGGCCATAACTTTTGACTCCGAGCTCCGATTTTCACAAAATTGGACTTTCTGGAATGAGCACGACGTCCTCTACACCACAAAAACTGGATTTCTTATTTTTAATGAGGGTAGATATATTTAAATAAGAGAAACATATTCGGCTCCAGTCAGTTGATGCTCATTCCCGTCAAATGACAGAAAACGCCTGCCAGACCCAAAATAGCTGCCCGCACTCAGAAGGCCATAAATTTTTCATTTCTCAATGAAATCACACAAAATTGGTACCTGTTGGAATCATGGTTCCAAGCCCGATGCACAAAGAAATCAAGAAATTCTAGATTTGATCAGAAATTTATTGAGTTTTTAAGAAAACGTGGCCGGGTTCAGAACAGTGTTTTATTTGGTAGTTGGGAGTGCAATTAAGAGGCATGGTCATCATTCTTTCTCTACTGCAGCACATGGGACAGTATGGGGAGCCTTTTGCAAGTAATGTATAACCATTTCACTCAATTTAATGCCTCTTACAGGTGGTTGAAGGACAGATTTCAGGATTTCCATTTTCCTTCTCTTTTCCTTCTCATTTTTCTATAAATTGGAGTGTTGGGCTCATTGTAAGGGAGAGAGTTTTGGGTAGCAAAGCTCTGCCAAAATTGCTTTGTGAAGCCAGTGTGTTGCAGGCCCTTGTAGTGGACTCCTTGCATGGTGATCCAGGCCCTTATCTTGTAATAGATTGAACTGTGCATACCAGGAAGCAATAAAATACAAGTTTGTGGATGTATCTTCCCCTGCTGTGTTTTCTTGCATTCTTCTTGCCCCTTTTATCTTTCTACAAGAATATTGTGTCTATTATTATGTTCTTGCAGGAATTCATTATCATTGTGTGTGCTTGGAATATTGCTGTGAATGCATTTTGCTAGATTATGGAGAACTGTCATCACCTCTTCTAGTGTGCACTTTGCCTCTATATTTCACACATTTGGAGACTACTCTCACACCCTCCTTTTCTAGTGTATCACCGCTTTAGTGTAGGCTTTCATTTTATGCATTCTCTCTCCCTGGTCCCTTGGAAATTTAGATTAGAATAGTTAGCTTATCCTGCATTAGAGTAGATTGTGGCAGGTAGTTTAGGAGCAAGAACCAGCTTTCTCTGGAGGTCTATCTCAAGTAACAGGTCCCACAACTTAGAGATAGTACCCATGTTATCCAATCACACCGTGAGTTCAAGTATATGCACTTGTACAAACATAACGGTGCTTTGTGATTCAAGATAATTCTTACAGCACGCTTCGGTGGGACCTTAGAGGTCTTCACTTTCATTGCAACAAGATTGATGTGCACTTGTTGTGAGTTCCAGCTTTGAAGAAGCTTTAAAATCACACATCTGGCGACTCCCAAAGAGGCATAATCCGCTGGTTTCTGCAGTCCAATCCTGGCGAATTTATGAGAAGAATACAGACCAGATCAAGAACTAGGGAGGAAGGACTGTTTGTTTATCTACACCTATCTCCAGGCAGAGAAAGAAGGGGAAGAAGAGCTCAAAGATCTGCGTCTCCACCTAATAGAACTTTGTCTACACCTCCACCTCGCACCTTTTCGCATCAACAAGGGTTCTCAGGCCAATCAGAATGGCGCAACCACTAAATCCCTTTGTCAATTTCACTGGCAGCAGCCCACTTGCCCTCAATGCACAGAATCCAGTTCCAATTGCAGCATTGAAGAACATTCCATTTTTCACTGGAGAAAATCATACCACTCCTGGTGATCATGTCAAAGACATTGCTAACGTCTGTGCAATCCATGAGATAAATGAAATGGATGTGGCTGTCAAATTGCTGGCATCATCATTCAAAGGGAAGGCATTGCAATGGTTTAGGAGCCTTGAAGCTGGTTCTATCACAAATTGGAATCAGTTATGCATAGTTCTCCATGAGCAGTTTGGAGAAAAGGGAGACAACTTGTCTCTTCTAGAACAATTGACAACTATCAAGAGAGCCCCCAACGAGCAGCTGACTGACTTCAATTTCAGATTTCAAAGGTCTTGGGATAGGATTCCGGTGGCAGTCAGGCCAACAGCAGAAGGTGCTTTTCTATATTACCTTAAAGCTTTGAATTCTAATATTTCTATGTTAATTCAATCTATGGGAGGCACAACCTTACCTGCTGCTTATAGCATTGCCATTAGGGCTGAAAACTGTCTTATTCAAGCTGGTAAGCTAGCTCCTAGGCCTCCCATGCCCTTGTATCCGAACTTAGAAAATCCAAGCACTAGTCAAGCACCCACTTTGGCTCCTATTCCCACTCCTAGAAATCAAAGTTCAAATGAGACTTCTACTTCATCCTCTAGTGCTTCAAACGAACTCCAAGAGGTCATGAAACAATTGCAAAATTTGGGAAATGAGCTGGTTACTATCAAAAGATAGCAAGCTCAAAGTGCTAGACCGTATCAGCCTCAAGCTCAGCCTAACAGCAACCATATCAACCTCAAAGACCACCCAATCCAGCTGCAAATCAGAATCAAGCAAGGCCTCCCGCTAATAGACCATTTCAGTCCTATAACCCCAATGTTGCATCTCGCATCCAGAGCTTTGGTGCCAGTCCAAAATAACATGGCCCAAGAATATGATTGGTGTTTCCCGTGCGATCAACCACATAACCAATCAATGTGCTTTAATGATGCATTAAATCGGCTCGATGGTGCAAACCATTGGTGGGCTGCAAGAGTCCACCACGAAGAGGAGCAAAGAATGTGAGAAACACCTCACAAAAACATCTCTCGAATGAAACTACTCTTGTCAATTGGCAGGTTGAAGATTTCTGTGGTATGAATCAAATACCCTCTCCAAGTGTTGCGGCCAACACAAGGTCAAAAAGGAGAAATTTGGGTGAAGAGCAACCATTGGCTTCGAGTAATCCACAACCTTCTACCACTCCACAAGCCGCTGGCAGACAAACTGTAGCTCCAAACATACAAGGAGCACCTAAAACGGCCCCTAGGCCAACTCAAATGCCGCTTCTGCTGCCCATGTGCAAGGAATGAACATGCAGGCCAAGGGACAGCAGAGGGATACTTCATCTCCATTCAACATCATTAATCAGATGAAGAAGACAAATGTAAACATATCCATGTGGGAATCACTATCTATCCCGGGATAGAGATTTTGCTACAAGCTGCCATGAAGGACCTGGTCACTTCAATCAACAAGTCCAAATGCAAGAGAAGGTACTCACAAATGCTGCCCAGCCTGAAGGAAATCATGGAGGACAGCAAGGTAAAATGTTGAAGCCCCCTCCATTTTATGTTTCATTGATCATAGGAGACAAATTGGTCCACAATTGCATGATTGATTCTGGGGCAAGCAGCTCAGTCATGCCAAAACAGATAGCTGATCAGCTAGGACTCCAATATGAAGTCATCTCCAAGGGTGTAGTGCAATTAGATGGGACAGCAGTGACAACGGTTGGAGTAATCAAAGGTTTGAGCCTCACACTGCACGCATGTCCCAATGTAATAGTGTTACAAGATGTGTCAGTCATAGACCTACCACCACTCTTTGCATTATGCTTGTCAAGAGACTTCACTGCTAAAATTGGAGGCTATCTTTCGGCGGATTGGTCACACATGTTGTTCAGAACAAGATATGGAACCAAAGCCACAATCAGATCTGAACCTATTGCAAACTTTCATATTGAGCCTTACACTCCAAGCCAAATCAATACCAACTGTTCAGCGTTTGATCAAGAAGATTATCCAAGCACTGATGAAGCTGACACCAAGGTTGGAAGCATCCCGGATTTGACTCTTGATGAATGGGCAAGCAAGGTGCATGCTTTTTTGGGCCATAAAACAACCTTTCAACCTTGTGATGATGGCAAAAATATAAATATAAATAGAACGAGAGCTGTCACAACTTTTTGGGCTCAATTCCAAGACTTACTATTTTTCCCAAGTCCTATCCAGGACTGCTACTTTTAGCATGTTTTCATTGTTCTTGTCTCATAGTGTATTTGGATCATTTGGATTATTACAATTTATGAATATTTAACAATTATTTTTAGATGCCCCTTTTCCCAAATACTGCTTATTTTAGAAATTTTCCCAAATTACCCTTTTTTATGTTTCTTACTTTTCGGATATTTTGAATGTTGAGAATACATCACTTTGGGAAACATACTATTTTTAAAAACTACCGTTTATAGCACTTACTATTTTTAGAAATTATACTTACCGATGTAAATTGCAATGAAACCACCGTTGAAATGTTTTGTTTGCACACTGGTCTTCTCGCTATGAATTTCATGAATTTTCATCCGCTAGATCTCATGGAAATTAAAAAGACAAGTTCTATTGTTCAAAATTTTAGTTTTCTACTGTGAAAAAGCTAAGGAATTAATGAATTTTTCATTACAATCTTCCCAAAGGTGTTTTGGAGAGGGAGATTATGGCAAAAGTTCAAGGCAATCTAACTATTAATAGTTATGTGCAAATATTTATTTTTGGTGGCAATGGATGTTTGGAAGGATTTTGATAGAACCTCTATATAAAAATGGAATTCAAGAGGATGTTGTAGAAAATGTTTCATAAAAATGGTCAACTGTTTGGTGAGTGAGGAGTTTAAATGAATTTTGTTATGTTTTTGAATTCACCTGCTAAATGCACATTGAAGCCAAGTTAAAATGGAGTTTGAATGGAGTTTTAAAATCATTTAATGGGGAAAAAGTGGACACTAGGGATATAAAATGGAAACTTGGAGCAATATCATGACAAGTGGAAACATGTGGAGTGATGTGAATATGATGAGGGGCTGAGAATGAAGCCTGGGGGCTAGGAAAATGCACCTGCAGAGTTATGTGAGGTCACATGGGGGTCGAATAGCTTCACCAAGGCTTGGGTCACACTTTCTTATCCCCCTTGGGATAGAGGGGACATAAGGGAAACAAAATTATGACCTGAGATAGGGATTGAGGTCACACTTTTGTGCCCCTCTTGTCCCTCTTGCATCGTGAGGAAGAAAGGGACAATAGGGACACCCGAGACACCAAGGTGTCCAAAGTGTGACTTGGGGAGGAGTATGAGGTCATAATTTTTGTAGCTAATGTAAAAATTTTCCCCAAGGGGGAAATATGGGATACAATGGTGTCAAAACTACCAATGGGCTATAACCTGAAAGCCGATTTACTTAAGATGTCTAGAAATAGCCATAAAACTAGCGTATTTCACTACAAAGGCTTAGAATAATGTTTTGGGTCAAATATTATATTATTTTGACTCAAAAACACATTATAATATCAATGGAACAAATTTCAATACTTGAATATTCTTGAAATTGAAAATTTATTCCCATTTGTGTCCAGAACCAAGAGGGGCAATTGCCCTATTTTGAAATGCTTCATGAAACCTTCAAGCCTTAGAGAAAAGTTTATGTTACCACCTTGTAGGAAATTTCCATAAATTTTTAAATCATATTTTAGTTCCTCCTAACTCCTTACATATATCCAAATCATCCAGAGAAGTTAGGTTTCACCATTAGAGTGTTATTTCCTCACTCTAGAAAACCCGTTGTTGAGAAGATTGTCCTTGAATGAGAAATTATTTGATAAATAGTCTTGAATTTCCTCCAAAATTTTCAAGGATATTTGAAATCACCTTAGGATTATTTATATATTTCCAAAAATCTTCTAGATTATACATACAAGCTTTAGAATGACCAAAATTGGCCTTTTTAGGCCTCAAGGAAGACTTGTCTTTCACTAGACTTTACTAAATCAATCCATGAACTTCATAAAAATTATTTTCACAATAAGGAATGGTTTATAAATACATTAGGACCTTATTTAGGTATAGGAGGATGGTTCCATTGGAGACAGGTTGGTCAAGAGGAGGGTTCAATGGGATTGGGTTCAAGACTTTGCTTTGTGGCTTAGTTGTCATGATTTAAAATTTTCAATTTTTAGGCTAGTATTTTGCATGAAAACATAGCCATAACCTATTGGTGATTCATTTATCACCATATCCATTTATATTTTGAGAATAAAAAGGTTCCAACCAAACATATTGTGGTTCCCTACTAAACTAATCTATCAATTGTAGAGGCTTATAAATCATAAAATGAATTTAAAAACACATATTTGAATTTTCTCACTCTTTTTATGTGAAAATATATCAGATATAAAATGAAATCTTGGTGGGTTTGTGATGAATCCATGGATGGTGTTCAAAGAAGATAATAGTATAGAGGGAATACATTTAACCATCTTAAAATTCTAGAAGACCTTACAATATACAAATAATTTTTTTGTGATAGCATACGTCATGATTTATTTCAAATAGGAAATAAATATGGTTGGATTACCATTTGAAGGGAAAATTGAAGTGGAAACAAGGTTTAATAAATTATAGAGATAGGTGTAGGCAAATGCTAGAGTGGAAAAAGAAACATCTAGAGATTATGAGAGAGATTCTTGGAGATCTAGGATTCATGTGAATGTTATTCATAATTTTACTATCACTTAATTTTTAGTGATTAGAATATCAAATCATAAAAATAAAGTAGAAAAATAATGATTAACATACTACATTAAACCTTAAATTATTTAAATATTACGGTAAAAAATGTTAGCATAAAAATTTGGCACACTCGAATGAATATTTTTCATATTTACAAGTAACCAAAAATGTGGATTTGTAAAAATGTGGATTTGTACACAAAATTTGAGTTCTTCAAGGAAGGGTATTTTTTTATTTAAGGAAGGGGATTCTCTCTCTCTCTCTCTCTCTTCTCTCTCTCTCTCTCTCTCTCTCTCTCTCTCTCTCTCTCTTCTCTCTCTCTCTCTCTCTCTCTCTCTCTCTCTCTCTCTCTCTCTCTCTCTCTCTCTCTCTCTCTCTCTCTCTCTCTCTCTCTCTCTCTCTCTCTCTCTCTCTCTCTCTCTCTCTCTCTCTCTCTCTCTCTCTCTCTCTCTCTCTCTCTCTCTCTCTCTCTCTCTCTCTCTCTCTCTCTCTCTCTCTCTCTCTCTCTCTCTCTCTCTCTCTCTCTCTCTCTCTCTCTGTAAAGTGCGCACGCGCAGCGCGCAGCGTGCGTGTGTGCGTGTGCGCGTGCGTGTGCGTGTGTGCGTGAGTCTCTGTGTGTGTGTGTACGTAAAAATTTAATGATGGTAAAATGATGTATGTTCGGTGGTTAGTGATGAGTGGGTTTCATTTTATTGTATGAATTCATGCACAAAACCCATATGGAATAAATTCTATAAACTCCATTTGCATTGGTTGAACCACACATCTACAACATAAAGGAAAATTAAATTTGTTTTATAAAGTAATGGCTGCATAAAACAAAGACTCCCATGGTGACAATATTCATTACATAATTCCATACACATTGGATAATGAGACACAAAATAGAGGGATGAAAAAAACCTCTAATTATGGATAGAATGACACAAAGCATGCCTAATCTAGGTAGTTTCCATGAATCCTTGAGGAAGCACTAGGATTTTCCTATGCATTGAATCAAAATGTAGAACCCATACAAATGGTCTTTTGCTAGCCTCCAAGACTAGGCAAAACTCTTCTATTTTCAGTTCATAATAGTGAAGTCTCTAAAGGAGACATACACCACACTCCATAGAGATTTCTTATATAACCATTCCTTGAATTCTAATTTTGCTAAAGACAACCCAATGGTGATCTCTCTCTCACCGTATCTATTCAGATAATGAGAAGAAAAAATAGCCAATTGAACATATCAAGGATCCTCGAGAAACTAAGATATCAATTACGAGAGGCTTATAAATCATAGAATTAATTGAAAAATATTGATTTGACTTTGCTCATTCTTTTTATGCAATGTTCATTGAAATGGAAAATTAACTCTTTAAGGGTTGTACAAAATCCATGGAATATGTGTAGAGTGTTGGACACTGAGATTATTGTATTTTTTATTAGTTAAAGTTCCACATTTGGAACTAAAATCTTCATTCTTATATTCTTTGGGTTACACGCAAGAAAGACAAGAGATTCGCGTGCAAGAATATTAGAAAATATACACATAAGAATATTATAAAAACCAAGTGTGAGAGTTATGAAGGAACAACTCAAAAATGTTGGCAAGTGAACAAGTTCTAGAAGGACACATCGGGATTTGGAATAAGGAAGGAGGAAAATTCATGCCTAAAATAAAAGATGAAGGTACAAATTCATGTATAAAAGGAAACATGTGCATGCAAGAGAAGAAACAAACTTTCAGAAAGAGATGGGATAGAAATAGTAAAAAACAAGTGAAATTTGAGTTACTTTCATGAAGTTGATGTAGGAAAAGGAAAAATAGGTGACCTAAAGTTAGTACATAAGGAAAATGGAACAAGGATATGGATAAATATATCCACAAGACTTCTAGAGGATTACCATGTAAAGTATAGAACTAGAGTCATAACAACATGCAATATATAATCACCGCCTCAATGTAATAGTTAAGTGGTAGTTATAAATTCGAAGGGCTAAGAATAGCTTTTGTTCAACTAGTGAAGGAAAAGTCCACACTAGTATATATACCCCTTTTAGAGTTCATTATAATGGGGGCATGAGATGATTTTTATTATGTAAAACATGGGCTCCCATGGTGATAATATTCATTATATAATTCCATCAACATTGGATAATGAGACACATAATAGACATATGAAAAGAACCTCTAATTATGGATACAATGACACAAAACATTCCTAATTTAGGTATTTTCCATGAATCCTTGAGGAAGCACTAGGATTTTCCTATGCATTGGATAAAAATGTAGAACCCACACAATTGGTCGTTTACTAGCATCTAAAACCATGGAAAACACTTCTAACTATTTTTCAGTTCATAATAGTTAAGTCTCTAAAGGAGATGTACACCACACTCCATAAAGTTTGCTTATCTAAACATTCATAGAATTATACTTCTTCTAAACACAACATAATGGTGATTCCTATCTCACCATAACTATCTATATGCTGATAAGAAAAAAGTGGCTAGTCAAAAATATCAAGGCTCATTGAGAAACTAATTTATAGAGGCTTATAAATCATAAAATTAATTGAACAACACCCATTTGAATTTCCTTACTCTTTTCATGTAACATTCAATAAAATGGAAAATAACTCTTTATGGGTTATAATAAATCCATGGAAGATGTGTATAGTGTTGGACCCTAAGATTATTGTATTATTTTATTGGTTAAAGTTCAACATTGGGAACTAAAATATTCATTCTTTACTCTTATAGTATTTGGGTTACATACAAGAATTTTAAAATAACCAAGCATGAGAGTTATAAAGGAACAACACAAATTTTTTTGGCAAGCATACAAGTTCTATAAGGAAGCAAAAATGATTTGGGATAAGGTAGGAGAAATATATGTGCCTAAACATATAACACGAAGGTATGAAGCATGTATGGAAGGAAGCATGTGCATGTAAGAGAGGAAGCATCTCATTAGAAAGAGATGAGATAAAAATACTAATAACAACTATAGTTTGAGTTATTTACATGAATTCAGCGCAAGAATAGGTAGAACCATTTTAAAATAGGTGACCTAAAGTTAGTGCATAAGGAAAATAGAGAAATGATATGAATGAATATAGCTAAAATAATTCTAAAAGATTATCATGAAAAGTATAGAGCTAGAGTCATAAAAACATGTGGTATAATCACCACCTTAATGTAATAGCTAAGTGGTAGTTATGGAATCCAAAGGCTAAGAACAACTTTTGTTCAACTAGTGAAGGGAAAGTCCCCACTAGTATATATACCCCTTATATGGTTCATTCTAAGGGGGAATGAGATGATCACTGTTATATGATGTTTTGAGCATTCAATATGAAGTACAATATGTTATGGAGAAAATTCATTTCTTGCATGTGAGTATACTAATCTAACATGTTTAATTGATTAATGCTTCTATTATGTTAACTTCCTATTTTCCTTATCATAATGCTAAACATGATAGGACTATTATTGTCTCATACCTTGGGTGAGAATGTTGAGGTTTCTACTTTGGTGTGATAGGATGATGTGAGGAGTTAGACCAAATGTGTGCGCCAAGTGTGAAAAAAATTTCCACATGCATCAATATGTTTTGGTAGTTATAACTAGACTCACAACATAGAGTAGATAAGAGGTATGGAGGGAAGGTAGTTAACCATATTAAAAATACGAGGGGACTCATGCAATGTACACAAAACATTATTGTACTAAAATATGCCATGATTTATTTCATATAGGCAAGAAAGGTATTTGGATTGCCATTTGAAGGTATAACTGAAGTGGAAACAAGGTTTTGTGAAGTATAGGACAAGGTACATGTAAATGTTAGAGTAATAATAAAGATTGTAGAGATTGAAAGGAAGATTCTTATAGATCTTGGAATTAATTATGTGAAGAATAAGAAGGCCCCCTTTGTTGAGAAGGCCCCATTTGTTGACATTCTTCATATATCGATATCAATTCCATATGGGTATCACATGTTGTGGCATCCTATTCTCTTCTATGACCATTCTCATCATATGTTTTAAAGGAAGTGATTACACAATCCTCACATGCTCCTTAAGAATTTTTGTATAATGGGATAATATGGTTTCCAAAATGGGTTCTCAAATGTGAGAATCAAATCTATGTTTATACAAATGATGTAGATATCAAACATGCTCAAGGAACACTAGTTTTGTAATTCTATAAGATAGTGACCCTAACCCTAAGATAGCTACAATGTTTTCAAGGTCGATGTCTAAGATAAAGATAGATATCCAAATAGGATTTATAATATGATTGAGTCAAGATATGGATAAATATTAGGAGAATAACATAATAAGAAATAAATAAATCAAATAAAACATACATCTACCCTCATCTATAGAAATGAATGACCAACCATCCACAAAACAGCATACAAACAAAAAAAAGTATTAAGAAAGGTTAGAAATATTTATTTGTAATGTGGTTATTGAATCATGATCCTCCTCAGAGACAACATCACTGAGAGATAATCACTATGGGTGGATTAGAGAAAAGATCAAATAGAATTCTTCTAGTCCTAGCTCACTATGGTAACCTAAATGCAAAATGGAAAGCTCCATGTAGTCAAAAATCACGCACTTTAGACATTTATTTATCCCGGTCTCATACTACTTAGAAGGTTCTTGAGTGAAGAAATTGCTAATTAACCCACATCCCTTTGACTGAAGTGGAAACAAGATTTTGTGAAGTATAGGACAAGGTACATGTAAATGTTAGAGTAATAAAAAGATTGTAGAGATTGAAAGGAATATTCTTATAGATCTTGGAATTAATTATGTGAAGAATAAGAAGGCCCCCTTTGTTGAGAAGGCCCCATTTGTTGACATTCTTCATATATCGATATCAATTCCATATGGGTATCACATGTTGTGGCATCCTATTCTCTTCTATGACCATTCTCATCATATGTTTTAAAGGAAGTGATTACACAATCCTCACATGCTCCTTAAGAATTTTTGTATAATGGGATAATATGGTTTCCAAAATGGGTTCTCAAATGTGAGAATCAAATCTATGTTTATACAAATGATGTAGATATCAAACATGCTCAAGGAACACTAGTTTTGTAATTCTATAAGATAGTGACCCTAACCCTAAGATAGCTACAATGTTTTCAAGGTCGATGTCTAAGATAAAGATAGATATCCAAATAGGATTTATAATATGATTGAGTCAAGATATGGATAAATATTAGGAGAATAACATAATAAGAAATAAATAAATCAAATAAAACATACATCTACCCTCATCATAGAAATGAATGACCAACCATCCACAAAACAACATACAAACAAAAAGTATTAAGAAAGGTTAGAAATATTTATTTGTAATGTGGTTATTGAATCATGATCCTCCTCGGAGACAACATCACCGAGAGATAATCACTATGGGTGGATTAGAGAAAAGATCAAATAGAATTCTTCTAGTCCTAGCTCACTATGGTAACCTAAATGCAAAATGGAAAGCTCCATGTAGTCAAAAAATCACGCACTTTAGACATTTATTTATCCTGGTCTCATACTACTTAGAAGGTTCTTGAGTGAAGAAATTGCTAATTAACCCACATCCCTTTGACTGAAGTGGAAACAAGATTTTGTGAAGTATAGGACAAGGTACATGTAAATGTTAGAGTAATAAAAAGATTGTAGAGATTGAAAGGAATATTCTTATAGATCTTGGAATTAATTATGTGAAGAATAAGAAGGCCCCCTTTGTTGAGAAGGCCCCATTTGTTGACATTCTTCATATATCGATATCAATTCCATATGGGTATCACATGTTGTGGCATCCTATTCTCTTCTATGACCATTCTCATCATATGTTTTAAAGGAAGTGATTACACAATCCTCACATGCTCCTTAAGAAATTTTGTATAATGGGATAATATGGTTTCCAAAATGGGTTCTCAAATGTGAGAATCAAATCTATGTTTATACAAATGATGTAGATATCAAACATGCTCAAGGAACACTAGTTTTGTAATTCTATAAGATAGTGACCCTAACCCTAAGATAGCTACAATGTTTTCAAGGTCGATGTCTAAGATAAAGATAGATATCCAAATAGGATTTATAATATGATTGAGTCAAGATATGGATAAATATTAGGAGAATAACATAATAAGAAATAAATAAATCAAATAAAACATACATCTACCCTCATCTATAGAAATGAATGACCAACCATCCACAAAACAACATACAAACAAAAAGTATTAAGAAAGGTTAGAAATATTTATTTGTAATGTGGTTATTGAATCATGATCCTCCTCGGAGACAACATCACTTTGAGAGATAATCACTATGGGTGGATTAGAGAAAAGATCAAATAGAATTCTTCTAGTCCTAGCTCACTATGGTAACCTAAATGCAAAATGGAAAGCTCCATGTAGTCAAAAATCACGCACTTTAGACATTTATTTATCCTGGTCTCATACTATTTAGAAGGTTCTTGAGTGAAGAAATTGCTAATTAACCCACATCCCTTTGACTGAAGTGGAAACAAGATTTTGTGAAGTATAGGACAAGGTACATGTAAATGTTAGAGTAATAAAAAAGATTGTAGAGATTGAAAGGAAGATTCTTATAGATCTTGGAATTAATTATGTGAAGAATAAGAAGGCCCCCTTTGTTGAGAAGGCCCCATTTGTTGACATTCTTCATATATCGATATCAATTCCATATGGGTATCACATGTTGTGGCATCCTATTCTCTTCTATGACCATTCTCATCATATGTTTTAAAGGAAGTGATTACACAATCCTCACATGCTCCTTAAGAATTTTTGTATAATGGGATAATATGGTTTCCAAAATGGGTTCTCAAATGTGAGAATCAAATCTATGTTTATACAAATGATGTAGATATCAAACATGCTCAAGGAACACTAGTTTTGTAATTCTATAAGATAGTGACCCTAACCCTAAGATAGCTACAATGTTTTCAAGGTTGATGTCTAAGATAAAGATAGATATCCAAATAGGATTTATAATATGATTGAGTCAAGATATGGATAAATATTAGGAGAATAACATAATAAGAAATAAATAAATCAAATAAAACATACATCTACCCTCATCTATAGAAATGAATGACCAACCATCCACAAAACAACATACAAACAAAAAGTATTAAGAAAGGTTAGAAATATTTATTTGTAATGTGGTTATTGAATCATGATCCTCCTCGGAGACAACATCACCGAGAGATAATCACTATGGGTGGATTAGAGAAAAGATCAAATAGAATTCTTCTAGTCCTAGCTCACTATGGTAACCTAAATGCAAAATGGAAAGCTCCATGTAGTCAGTAAAAATCACGCACTTTAGACATTTATTTATCCTGGTCTCATACTATTTAGAAGGTTCTTGAGTGAAGAAATTACTAATTAACCCACTTCCCTTTGACCATCTTATTTATTTTATTTCATAATTTTCAACATATTGCACCCATATGCCTAACCATTTTCACACATCCCGCATAATTTCAGCCATATAGTCAGGGCACCCAAATTTAGTATTGGGGCGCCCATGGGCGCCCTGGTCCCACCTAGGGGCACCCCAATCCTTTTACAACTTTCCCGCCACTTTTTGGGCCTCTTCTAGCCATTTTTCATGTTTATCTTTCTTGTGGTCAGAATTTTCAGGGTTAATTATGAAATTAGAGTAAGAGAACCCTATAAATATAAAGTTATGAGACCATAATGAGGGACCTAGCATCATACACTACTATCACTCCATCTAGAGTTGCATCCATCTATTGCATTAGCATCCACATAGCTCCATCATCAAGGAACAAGCTAATACATCTACATCGCACTTCATAGGGGAGGGATTCTATTCTATTCCATACACCCATTTTACTACATTTTCTACATTTAGCTATTGCTTGCTATTTAAAAAAGTGCGATTAGCACAGAGCACCTAGGGCACAACATGCACGCACACACACACACACACACACCACCTAAAATTAAGAGTAAAGTAGTAATATAAGTGTTATAAGGAACTCTACTAAATGAAATATACCTACCTCATACTTACCTATCGAGTGTCGGTCATATTTTATATGGCGTATAAAAAATAGATGCATGTAATATTGAAGAAATAAGATTAAAAAGAAACTCTAAAATATAATTAGTAAAATAATACATAAATCACATAGCTAGAAGACCGTGGGGATGATGTAACTAAGTGTTGTGATGAAAAAATGAGGATCTTGAGTAAATTTTTTTAGAGGTATGTGTACTATGTCAAAATGATTGGCTTGGTGCCACGATCATGGTGCAAATTACAAAATATTTTTTAGTTTTTTTTAATTCAAAGATATGAAGATTGGAAGAGATCACATTGAAACCAATTATGAGAATGTCTATACATAGTAAAGGCAAGAATTCATTTTCACTTTACTAATTTATATTTGAGAGAATATGAGCTTTGGGATTATCTAATTTGATATATTAAATAGTGACAATGGTGAGAGTGTGAGACAATAGATGAGGTGATTGAGACAGGGGCACACACTAGTGTGAATCCCATGGTAGGATTTGTATTTAAATTGGGAAAGAGAAGCTAGGAGAAAAATGAAAAATGTATGTCATACAAAATTTAGATAGCGAAATTTTCCCCAAAGATATTCAAAATGTATATCAAGTTGATATCTAGGTCAATTTGGGAAAAAGTTATTTTTAGAGTTTTTAAGTTGAGTTTTTGAATTTATTTCTTGGAAGGGTTGCAAACCCATGAGGTAGATGAGATAAACCATGCTATAGTAGTTGATTGCATTTTGGCCAATGGCATTGGGTTTGCACAACACGGTTGATGGCATTGAAGCTTGGGGTGATACGATTGAGGTAGGTTAAATTTTTAACGTTGGTGATAGCGTTATGCTAGGATAGGAAATGCAGTATAGAAGTTGGAATTTTTTCTTAACATGAAATCATATAAGTTCTGTAGGGCCAATGTTGTTTTAAAATAATTTTAAATTGTTTTTTTTTAGTAATTTGAGTTATATTTTTCATTATTATTTTAGATTGATATATGATGGGTGCTTGTTGTTTAATGTTTTGTAGGTTTCATGGAGGATCTAACTATGGAGGTAAGTGGATGTGTCATGGATTCTATAGTTTTTGAGGGGGTTATTTATACGGGATATTCAATAGTTAGAAGACATTGGTTTTGGAGGCATTATGTAGATGGTATGGATCTCGTTGGATCCAAATTATATATATATATATATGTGGGAAACTAGGAGTTTATGTTAAATGCATTTTAGTGGAGAATTGACTAGGATTGAAAAGGGGCCTAATTTTCAAAAAGGAAGCAAAATTAGGTCCTTAAAACTATGGAATTGACTTCCATATGTTTTTCCACTCAAAATGATATAAGGTTGGCCTAGGAAACACCAAGAGAAGCTCTCGGGGAAAGAAGGCACTTCGACATGCTATTTTTAACAATGCAATGGTAACACCCAACTTCTAAAAGTGGAAAATGCACACTTGGAGACCCATGATGTCCATTTGTCCCTTTAACCAAATTCAAATGGGACATGGGGAACACTAGAGTGTGCCACCATGGGGAGTATTCATGATTTGGATTTGTGTCACTTAAGTTGCCTTTTTGGGTGTTAGAAATGTGTTTTCCACTCACAACATAACTTAGCCCCTTCCTCATGATGGGAAGACCCTATGCACACTTGGGAGGCCTTGATTTCCCTTTATAAATTTTCTAAGGGGACATGGGGAAAAAAATTGTGCCACCACATGAAAAGCTCCTCCTTCATCACTTAAGACTCATCACTTGTGCACTAGGCATGTGTTTTCAACCTCACAACTCAAATCCCCATGCCCCCCTCTCATGATGAGTAGAACCTATTCACATTTTTACACCCCTTATGTCAATTTTTACCTTAATAAATGTGGTAATGTACATGAGGGGGTCTAAGACCCATTTAGTGATTTTTAAGCCCACCCTCTCATCTCATCTAACCCAAAGTTAAGCAAGGCGAGTCAACTAGGTTTAAGAGGGGAGGTATGTATAATAATCACACTTAGTTAATTTTAAACTCATTTTTGTGTTTTTCATCCCTCATTGTTGATGTTATGCTACCCAAATTTTTCAAAATCTCCATTGTTGAAAACACACTTTTTCTCATAACTCTCACATCCTAGCTTCATTTTCCATTAAAATTTGCCTAAAACTTCCATTCCATAACGCCATGAATAAGAAAAAAATAATTTTTTCATTGATTCCCTAAATTTTTACATCATCCACATGAAAATTCCATAATTTATTTTTTCCTTTTCGATCCTTGGAGTTCTGTGATAAACAAAACCAAAAAATTGGAGCATGAAATAACATTGAAATAAAAGGAACAATAACCAGATCGTACTCAAGCCAAGAACACAGATGATAATTAAACACCACGATCTATAATATAAAAGTGATTCACGAGAATAACTTTACATAAAACCTTTGCAAACAAATGATCAACAATATCATATATTTTTATGGAACTCAATGAAATACAATGAGAATGGGCCTTGCTTATATAGGCAAGGAATAACAATCTAAGAACCAGCCAAGGTCATAGATCAAGCCATAAATCAAGGAAAGAACTAGTTAAGTACATAGATTTAGAAGAGAACTAGACATCAAGGATCTAGTCAATAGCATAGATCAAGGAAAGAATTATACCTAATAACTAGATAATATCCCCCTAATATATAAATAAATAAAAATAAATATCCACACACATAAGTGGGTGAGGATAAATACAATAAAGGTAAATAATGTACCTAGGTGAACATGAGCTAAGGTAAATACCTACTCTAACATGAAAAACCTAATCTAATAAACCAATTTCCAACTCAATCCGGAACTCATACGGAACAATTCTATTTTTATAAGGTTGTAATAGATCTAATCTAAAAATCGTGAATGAAAAACAAAAAACAATAATTTCAAAACCTCTATGTAATTCCTCAAGTCCGAACTCAAAAATTGGAAAATTGGGAAAGATTGTCTAAAAATAAAATCGAGAGTAGGGTGTGACTTACTAGAAATAGTAAGTATCCAAATTGAGTTCAAATTTCACACACACCTCCATCTCACCATTTCCTTTCTGTCTCTCTCGCCAACATGAAGATCAAGTACATCTCCTTGAAGCTAATATCCACTCAGCCACAAAGTACCCAAATGTGGGAGATAATGATGTGGCACATATGGTCATAAAGGATTTGAAGACAAGGATTTTGAACGAACCATGGGGCCCATTGAGAATAAGTTACCCACTGGATGACTCTTCAACGTAGGAGGACATCCACTCTCCAGGCATTCACTAAGCTAGTTATAGCATGCGAGGGCATTATGATCTTGCCACAAGAACCATCCATGCTAAAGATAATTATTTACTTTCAATTCTCACACCAAAAGGAATGTCACAATTCCTACAAATTCTAACCCAAAGTCACATGATCATAATCACATAAGAGTTTTCATCCTAATAATGGTCAAAAATTGATTTCTATCTTCAATTAATTGCAATCGGTTCATGGCTTAAGCAAGGGAGAAAACCTTCTTAAATGCCCAAAACCCCCATCACGAGTAAATTCCATGAGGCATATTCGATGTAATTGTACTTGTAAGTAGAGTGATGGGTGAAAAGCATAAAAGGGACTTCCATGAGTTGATGACACAATATCTATTGGCGATCATTAAAGGATACCAAATGATTAATTGGGGTCAAATCATCAGTGACAATATTCACAGGAAATTGGAGTAATTTTTCAACACTAAGAGGTTCACTATGACCTCTTACTTGGTGTATTCCCTCGCATACACAAGACCATTTCATAGTTTTTCTCTTTCACCAAATTTCTCCTAGAAATCCCCATTTGAAAAGTACTAGCATCTTACTTTTAGAGAGAGAAACTCACATTTCATGAGAGTCGATGACACATTCACTATGTACCTAATAAGGTTGCTCGAAGGAGATCTAGAAAATAATTTCACCTCAACCAATGGAATTGATTACAAGGTATGGAGGTTCTTCACACAATTCTCCACATTCACCTATCTTAGGGTAAGTGGATTTGACCATGCTCCTCTTCGGTTGCCAGGGTACCTAATTCATAAGATCCTCCTGATTGAGATGTGTAGGAAACTTTCTCAGGTCCATATCAAATGAAACATTGGGAAGAAAAGGGTTATTTCCTTTTCGATATCCTTGGGAATATATTCATGTAAGAATATGGTTGATGCTTTAAACATTGATACCTTTATTTCTTCTTTCAACATACACTTCTATGTGGCTAGAGCTAACATCACTCTCAAAACGGATCATAACACCTTTATTATGTAGAAATTAATGATCTAATACAAAGAATCCATGAAACAACTACACATACGTACTAATTGAAATCAACAACTCTATATTATATTTTTATTATACATTCACTATTTCATTACACTCCATTATATAGGAGATGTAAAATAACAATCCTTATGACAACATTTGTCTTCATGTACAACCATACACCCATATGGTTTCAACCTCTCACCAATATAATAATAAAACAATACTAATTGTTTTATTATTCTAACTTACTGAACTTACCACATACTAACCACATTTTACATTTACTATTTACATTTACATAGTAAATGTACTTTCACTAATTTACCATAATAATAATTACACATGTAATTATTATTCACCCATACAAATGGAGCACTAAGATATATTTCCTAACATTCCCCCCTTAGTGCGAACATGGGGAAAACCTGCCTTATACTTGCACCTGCTCATGATCTGATGATTTTACAGGATGATCATAAACCTAATGGATGGTTTTTCATAGGGTTGACCATAAACCGAAAATGATGGTTTTCAGAATCGGTTTACCACAAACCAAAAGGGAAATGGTTTTGCATAGGGTTTACCAACAACCGAAAATGGTGGTTTTACAAGTGGTGTACCACAAACCAAAAGGGTGATGGTTTTGCATAGGGTTTACCAACAACCGAAAATGGTGGTTTTACAAGTGGTGTACCACAAACCAAAAGGGAGATGGTTTTGCATAGGGTTTACCAACAACCGAAAATGGTGGTTTTACAAGTGGTGTACCACAAACCAAAAATGAAGGTTTTCAAGTGGTTTACCTACAACCACATCATGATATGCCAAGTATTATTCTTAGCCCTCATCACATCTCACTGCAGGGAATAACATAGGAAATTCTGCTGAAATCTGCTGCATATATAGAAAATACCAGAAATGTAGAAAACTAGAAATGGAACATTGAGATCATGTTCCCCCCTCAATGTGAAATTTCCTTTATTCTGCAAACCACAATAGGAACACTGCAACCAAACACTCTGCCAAAAATACAAAGAAACAACAAGAACGCACTGTATAAAAAAATAATCACCATAATGATACGGCCCGTCGGTGTTGATCGACGAGAGGTCGCCGAATGACCTCCAACCTCCTGTGCCTCCTTCCTCCAATAACTTCACTTAGAATAGAAATTCTTCAGAATTATAGTCAATTTCATCTGTTATTTGTTCATCTCTAGTTTCCCATTCTACAATTTTACTTATATATGTAGGTGCTTTTTCTTTTCCATCTACTATCCTCCATAGGTTTTTATTCATTAACTGCATCTGGATTTTTACTCTCCATGTATGGAATTTCAGCCCATTAAATTTATATAATGGTGTATCCATTTTATTGAATCTAAATATCCAAAAAAATTGAATGTAGATTTGAATTACCTTTGATTCTCTGATTTCTTCAAAAAAAAAGCAGTGATCAATGTGCTGTATATAGTAAATTGCACGTTTATCCCAAACTACGAACCGGGTTTTGCTAAAAATTTTATCAGTAGCTTTTTGTATAATAGATCGTTCCATGAATTATTTTTGGAGAAACCCAGATCGCAAAACAAAATTTAAGAGATCTTCTTCGAGACAGATTTAACTCCGCTCCGTACCAAATGTAGAAATTAATCTGATCTAATACAAAGAATCCATGAAACAACTACATAGACAATAATTGAAATCAACAACTCTATATTATATTTTTATTATACATTCACTATTTCATTACACTCCATTATATAGGAGATGTAAAATAACAATCCTTACAACATTTGTCTTATGTACAACCATACACCCATATGGTTTCAACCTCTCACCAATATAATAATAAAACAATACTAATTGTTTTACTATTCTAACTTACTAACTTACCACATACTAACCACATTTTACATTTACTATTTACATTTACATAGTAAATGTACTTTCACTAATTTACCATAATAATAATTACACATGTAATTATTATTCACCCGTACATACAAATGGAGCACTAAGATATATTTCCTAACATATTCCACCCGGCTTACACCACATTACTTCAATTGAAGACTTCTAGGTTAATTGTGCGGATGACTAGGAAGTTATAAAAAGGGACTACATGAGGATGTCATTTGAACAAATGATCTCTTTTCAGTTTGATTGGTTTTTTCAAAGTGTGCTTGATGATGATTCAAAAATATTTGATCCTAAGTATAAAGTGGTGGAATATTCACCTCCCTCTCCCATCCCATGGCATATCATAGAGTCAAGAGACATCAAGGAGAGAAAAATGCATGTGATTCAATGGTCCAAAAATGGTACAAGAAGAGGAGGGAAAATTGCATTGAAAGGGGTATAATAAGTGTCTTTCCTAGGAAATCTTCTCTCTCCTCATCTCATGAATCATCTAATGAAGGTGCAAGCTCATATCATTCTAGAAAGATAAAAATTGTGGATGTTAGTGAATCATATCCGTTAGTGGAGGTTTAAAAGAGGTAAAAATTCAGAGAAGATCATGTTGAGAAACTTGAAAAAGGAGAGATAGATCCCTTACAAATCCCAGGCAGCATCCAATGGATCCAATTGTCCCTACGGGGTGGTTGAATAAACCCATCCTAGTCATTCTTTGGTCCCCTACCAAGAATACAAGGTACATCATCTCATGGATTAATTAATTTCTTAGAGAGGAGTCAAGAATAGTACATTAGGTTGTGACACCTAATTTTGAGGCCATATAGAATTACACCAAGACAAAGAGAAATAGGAAGGCACAAACAACCTCTAGGTTCTTCACCAAGGATTTGGGAGCTTAGTTTGTAGAGGTTGCATGTCCGAAGGTCATCAAGACTGTGAAGGAGATGACATCCAATGACTATGAAATGATAATATTATATTTAGGACAAGCAACACATGAAGGTGATGCTCACATGTTCAAAGAGTCTTCAAATCAATTCCTTACACATAACGAATAATACAAGAAAAAAATTGACCAATTAGAGAACCATGTGAGAAATTTTTCTTCATTTTTACAATAATTTCTTAAATTTGATTCATCATGCTTACCTCCTATTGAAGTAATATCTCCCATTTTCAGCTTTGATCCTCACCCTCAAACAAGATCAAATGTTCGCAGTGTTAGGAAGGGCAAGTGACCAATGGGTGAGTATGATCAAGAAAGAGAACGTCCTTTGGGAAGGTAATCTCCCATTGGTGATAGAGATGAATAATTTTTACTATCATACCTTGGTGATATCAAGTGTGTTCTCATCCACCTCGAGAAAATTTTCCTCGTACCATAACTTAGAGGTGTGATTCTCTAAAGGAGGCCATTGTTGATTTGAAATCTTGTGAAGAAAATACATCAAGAATTATGGAGGATCTTGGAATAATAATTTAGGAGCTCGGAACTCCTTTCCTAAATGGGAATACTTCTTTGAATGATCTTAAGAATTCATTTTTATAATTGGTTTAGGAAAATATTGGCGATCCTCTTCCCTTCAATGGTGACACTCTGGAATCCCTTGCGGAGATTAGAGGTTCCATCTATAATACTGTAAGGAATCATGAGAAATGGTTCAATCAATGTAGAAATCTCAATGCCACCCCTAAGACTTGGCTCAACACATTGGAACATGTGAACATCCCGAGAAGATGAGAAGGTTTCATTTTCATTTCCATGTTTGGTAAGATGGTCAAGGGTCAAAACTTCATCATTGGATATCTTCCTCGAAAGCCATCTGGAGTTTATTCTTCATCAGAGGAGGATTATTCATCAAATACTTAGTCAACTCCCTTCTCCTTCTCCCCCTCTCTTTATTGTTCCCCTTTCTAATTCCTCATTGTGTGCAATCATGAATTTTTGTATTTTTCACTTAAGTGACTTTCTAATTTTACATTGTAAAAGTACCTTTGGATTAATAAAATGGGAACTTATTTTCTCACTTAGGAAGATGAAAAGTCACAACTGTAATAGAAACATGAAGGGTCATGTGGGTGGTATACGAAGAGTTGCATTGTAAGGCTATAATTTGAGGTGACCTCCTCACTTCAAGAGGATGGTTATTCTTGTTCACTAGCTCCCATAATATTTCTAGGAATAAGTTATCAAATTCCTCTAACTCTTTTGTCTATGTTTCCTCTCCATCTCAACTACACTCCATGAGTATATCTTGTTGAATTTATACACTTAGAATTTGTGTTATTGTTGGTGTGTGTGACTGTCCAGTCATCGTCCACATCACCTAGGTGAGTCATCTCGCCTTGTGAGAGTCATAGGTCTTAGGAAGTCAAATGACAAGTGTCAGATTCTGTCATAGAATCTGACATTGTCATTTACGTCAATGCGTCATAGGAGTTACATTCCTTATTTGGAATTGTAACTCCTCTTCTAGTGGCGTCATATGCGTCAGTCAACGTCATATGCGTCAGTGGCATCATTGATTTCTTTCCATGTTTAGGCATGGGGTTACACAGCACCCCTATTTGTACTTCCTATTTTTCGATCTATGAGCATGAGTAGACCCATTCTTCTTACTTGCAATCTTCTTTCCATTGTTTCGAATCTTGCATATTGCGTTGGCTTGAGGTTACCATCGGAGTGCAACTTCGTTGTGGTGCATCGCTTTTCGACATCGGTTCTCGCGAATCCCTCTTTCATGGTATCAGAGCTGGTTTCGGTAAACGTGCACTCTTCGTTTCTCAGTTGTTTATTACTTCTGGTTTCTTCTCATTTCCTCGTGTGCAAGTTTTTTTCGATTATCATTTTGGAATTATTGCTCACCTCGTATTGAGGTTTCAGCAGTTGCAAGTTAAGGTATTTGGTTGGTTTGTTTATCAGCTGAGTTCATATTTGGATATTTCTAGATCTTTGTGGGTCATTGTTTTTACGGGTTATTTCTTCTTTGGTTGTGTTCAAACTTCAAATTGCAGGGTAAAAGAAGAGCTCGTTTTTGGCTTGGACCTGTGATTACTGGTTGGGATCGTTGTTTTTCTTCACCGGTGTATACTCAGACTATTCCGAGCTTCTTCCTCATCGCCGTGGTTCCTTGCTGTCTCAAAACATTTTTGCAAACCTCTCACGTTTTTTGTAAAACCTCTCACGTTTTTGCCTGATCTCTCACATTTTTGGGAGTCTACTCACGTTTTTTTGACCCTTGCTGCATTCCCCAGCTTCAACGTTCAACCTTCTATGACTTCCAGGCGTTTTTAACCTGTTCCAGGCATTTTTTCTATCCTCTGGCTATTTTTTCAACCGTCTCAGCATTTTTAACTGCTTTGTGCGTTTTTTCTATCCTCTCGGTTGTTTTTGAACTGGCCCGTGCGTTTTTGCACCGTCCTCGCTTATTTTCTCTCCTTTCCCCGTGTTTTCCAAGCTTCTCTGGCCGTTTTTCCCTGTTCTCGTGCGTTTTTTTCTCATTTCCTGTGTTTTTACACGCTGTACTGGCATTTTTGGACTGTTAAGGCGTTTTTGGGTATCAAAGGCATTTTTGCATGTTCTTTGCATTTTCTCCTCTGGCATTTTTCCTACAGTGGACAGTCACTAAATTATCTCTTTTTACCTGCCTTTCATCCCCACGTGGCTTTCTCAGTCTGCTGCCAGGTAATATCTCTCTTAAAATACGTTTTTTATTCACTTTTCTTTAAAAAAACGTGGTTTCATTCTTTTTATCTTATCACTCTTCTAAAAAACGTGTTGTTTCATTATTTTTAAAAGGTATAAGGTAAAAACATTACATTTTATTGGCATTGTAAGTTTTTTGGCTTGTTTTATTAACCTTCCGTCGAGTGCCGAAGACGAAGGGTGAGGTCCGGGATTGGCAGGTGGCTAATCCCCCCTCGCAATACAAACAAACCCTATCTCAAATTCCGTGTCATTTCCAACGAGCATACATACGACACCTTTTGCATGCGTTTAGGGAACTTTTTTAATCCGTTTGCAGGCTTATTGGCTTTTTCCTCATCAGTTGCAGGAATTGGTTTTTGCTATAACTTTTGACTCGTTGCTCGGTTTTGAGCACTTCTTTAGTCAAAGTTGCATGTTTTTTCGCACTCTAGATGATGGGATCATTAGTTTTGTAAATGCACTAATTTTATAAAGTGCCGCATTCTGGGGGTGTCTTTGTATTGCTTAATTCAACTCATTTTTCTTGAGCTTTGTATTCCTTTTTTGTGGACTTGTGAGCGCGTCCGCCACAGTCTTACAACAAAGGGATTCTTTTGTGCGACGTGAGACGTTGTTTCTCACAAATCTCTTTCTTCCCCCTCTTGCTTCTCTCTTTCTGTGCTTGCTTGCAGTGTTGATCTGTTGTGCCCTATGAACCTTGATTGTTGTCTCCACCATTGCGCGTTATTACGCTAATTGCAAGGTGAGTGACAAACTGGTTCTCGGAACACAGTCACATCTGGTTGTAATCAACGCACTGAATTATAAAGTGCCAAAAGGGGGGTTAATCTTGTGTTCCTTGGAGGCTCCTCTCGTCATGGACATTGAATTTCATCGCTCTGTTGTTCAACTAGGACCAGGAAACTACCTACAATGGAAGAGTGGGATACTCGATCATTGTATTATGTACAATCTGTTACCACATCTTCTTGGGTTGGCACCTGAACCTATTGACCGCATTCGTCACCAAAATTGGTTGAACGAGAATGATATGACATACGGGCTTCTTTGTCTTACTATACCGAGAGGACCTTCAACGTCGTTTAGAATTCACCGAGTCTGCGCACAGAGCTTGGATCTTCATTCAAAATTTTCATGGAGATTTTGATCCTCCTTCATCTGGTTATGGATCTTCTGATGATCTTGCATCCATGGAGGAAAGTGAGTTCACTGATACTTTTTCTTATGAAGGGCAGCCCACACATATTTCTGTGCATGCTCCTTCAGAACTTAGTATTGCTCCTATCATAGTTTCTAGTGACTCTCCTCCACAAGACTCTTTGGTTGAATTCTCTCCTGTGCACCATACTACCTTGGATCTCAGGTTTTCCCCATCATGAGCATCCACTGATTCAGTTGATTCTAGCCTGGAGATTCTGCCATCCCCTGTTGCTTCTAGAGACTTTGAGATTGCTTCCTCAAAGGGTTCTTATAATCCTCCACAACAGGACATTGATTTCTTTGACTCAGACTTGGATGATATGCTCGAGGATACCGACATCACAGTGCAACATCTTCTTCAACCTACTGCCTCTTCCGAGATCAGAGTTGCCATCCCACCAGCTTCCACTGACTCTCCACCGCAGCAGGTTCATTTGCCCCTTCAGGGCTCTCTTGATGATATATCTATATTTGCAGACTCTCACCTTATGGAGATTGACAGGATTGTCACCGCTTCTCTTGATATATTATCTCCTTCTCATATTGGGCCACCTTCCGGCACTCTCCATGTTCCTCCTCCTTCTGATCACCGACCTTTGGTTCCTTCAGATTCATTAGGAGTCCATCAAAAATCATCTTCTGGGGGAGCTGGATAGTGCTCCTTTTTTCTCTTCTCCTCTTCTTCTTTCTAGAAAGATGTTGTTTGTACATGGGCACCTTATCAGGCCTTTAGTTGTCGGGGCCCATTGACACATCTTTCTTAGTTGTCTAGGGGAGTCTTCTTTTTCTGTACTGGCTTACCTTGACCTCTTCCTCGGCTTCGATGAAGGGGGGGTGTTGGTGTGTGTGACTGTCCAGTCATCGTCCACATCACCTAGGTGAGTCATCTCGCCTTGCGAGAGTCATAGGTCTTAGGAAGTCAAATGACAAGTGTCAGATTCTGTCATAGAATCTGACATTGTCATTTGCGTCAATGCATCATAGGAGTTACATTCCTTATTTGGAATTGTAACTCCTCTTCTAGTCAACGTCATATGCGTCAGTGGCGTCATTGATTTCTTTCCATGTTTAGGCATGGGGGTTACACAGCACCCCTATTTGTACTTCCTATTTTTCGATCTATGAGCATGAGTAGACCCATTCTTCTTACTTGCAATCTTCTTTCCATTGTTTCAAATCTTGCATATTGCGTTGGCTTGAGGTTACCATCGGAGTGCAACTTCGTTGTGGTGCATCACTTTTCGACATCGGTTCTCGTGAATCCCTCTTTCGCTTATTTGTATCATGTTCCTTGTTTTATTTTAATGGTGTATTTTCATTGAATTCATGAATATATTTTGGTTTTAAGAAATAAAATTTATTGTGTTATTTATTATGTAAAAACCTCTCACCATTCTCTCTCTCTCTCTCAACTTATTTCCTCCCTCACAATATCTAAAAGAATTTTCCCAAAAGTGTATGGAAGTACCCCTGTGTGACCCACTATCAAAATATTGGAGAAGCTCTCGGGATCTATTGGTTCGAAGATTACACAGGTGAATGATGCGAGACGTGAATTGTTCTAAGACAAAAAATGCAAGCATACACGACATGCAAAATTATATATATATATATATATATATATATATATATATATATATATATATATATATATATATAATTGCAATAACACGAGATAGCTCCAACTCAATACGATCAAATAGAATAATGCAAGAGATGTACATATAGGAGGTGAATGTGTAACCTCCTCCTAGAATCATGGAAATATCCACCTAGAATAGTGGTAACCAACAACTAGAATGGTGTAGTCAAGTGGTGACTAACACCTAGAATAGTATAGTCAAGTGGTAACTAACACCTAAAATAATGTAGTCAAGTGTACACCTAAGAAATCATATCCCATAAGTGTAGGGAAACTCCAAGTGAGGTGGAATATCCCAAGTAGGATAATACAAATAAAGTGAGGAAAATAAATCCTACACTAACACCCCCATAAGCACAACTTAGGTGGGCAGTGAAAAATGAAAGTGGGTCCCGAAACAAGGCTTGATGAGGTACCCACGTACAATGCAATCTCTCATAAGATAGAGTAAAAGAGAAAACCTAGTGGGAAAAAACTCCCCTAAAAAGAGAGATAAAGAAGAGAAGGTAGGACTAGAAATCCCCACTCAAAGCTACAACTACTGTAGCCATCCAATATCCTGCAAAGCAACCTCCTGGAGTGACTGTGGCTCAGAAATAGATGTAGTGAAGAGTGGATCACCATGGAAAAGTGAAGGTAGTCGCCAAGTGTCTGATGGATCTCCAACCAATGTGTTGTTCCTATCCAAGGAACTATGCTCCTCATACATGGTAGAAGTTCCAACTGCTCCAAGATGGGATGATATATCTGATGCAGAAGTGAAGAAAGAATGTGGAGGGTTCTCAGTAACTAACTAGAAGACTACCTGATGTCTGATGAGTCCTAAATCAAGATGCCTCGCTCCCTGAAAATTCTAGAGGTGGACTAGAAGTAGGTGGATCAATAAATAACTCCTCTAATAATGGAAGGTGACAAGGAGATGGTGGATGTGGGTCCCCATCACTACTATAGTCATTTGTGATAGAAAAGAAGTTCTCATCAGAAATGTGCACATTATCAAAAGTGTCATCAAGTAAAGGTGAATGTGGTCAAGAATCAAAGGAGGAACAAAGTGAGAGAAGGAATATAGCCAAGTCTGATGATCAACTACACCCACTGCAATGATAGTGTCACTGTGTAGCTCTCGATGTAGACTGAATCTAGAGTGAACTCAACTCGCATGCCCTGACTAAGGTGAGTAATCTGGTAGACTGATAAGAGATTAGTTGATAGTGAAGGAATAATAAGAACATTATTGAATGTTCCTCCATCCACTTCAAAAACCCTCTCCCAAAAACCTGTGAAGAACTATTGTCACCCAATCATATAATAGACATGTCACATGGCTCTAATGAAGTGAACTCCATGTGTGAAGAATCCATGTGATGTGAAGCACCATAATCAATAACCCATGTAAGAGGTGGTGGTATAACTGCAACAAGATCTCTTCCTTTTTTCTTCTTTCCTGGTTCTTTCTCTTTCCCTTTTGTATTGGTATTTGTATTGGAGGATTCCTTATTTGATGAAGAATGTTTGGAAGTCTCATGTTCACCTATATTATTCTTCTCATAAAGACTTGTGAGGTGGTCAATTTTCTTCTTCAAACATTTTCTTTCATCATGTCTTCCTTTACAATACCCACATTTAAACCTTTCTTTCTTAGACTTATCACTAGAAGAGGAAGTTTTAGAGTTTGGTGTAGAGGTGGAAGAATGTTGATCTTTCTTTCTTTCTTGATCCTTGTTACTCTGTTTATACTCTTTGTCTAATGAGGATTTCTGTTTTCCATTCTTCGTAATGAGAGCTTGAGGTTTGGATGACTTCAAGGTACCCATTTGAATTAACTTGTCTTGCTCCTTAGTCAATTCAGCAATGAAGTCAACTAAGGATAAACATGACCATGTTGCTCCAAGAGCTCTCTTGGTAGCATAAAATGTAGAAACAAAGACAAAGTATTCATGACCTAGTTTGGAAGGAACGGAAAGAACAAGTTATTCATACTTATTTTTATGTTCCACATTATTTTAATTGCGGTCGTAAGGACTTGAACTTAGTAAAGAAATCTTCAAAGGTGTCAAAGTTTTAGGACTTAAGTTGATAAATTCTATTTCTAGCTCATGACCCCTCATAGTGTCAACTTTTCCAAATATTTTTATAAGGTTTTCCACACCTCATTGAGAGATTTGGCTGACTCTATGTGAAAAAGGAGTTCAGAGACACCGAAAGACAAAAATACCAAATGTTTCATCATACTTATTCGACCACTTAATCGTATCTCGTAGCTATAGTAGGCTCGAGTTCTAACCCCTTTGTGATACAAAGACAACCCTTTAGTTCTGATTGAAATGTGAATTTTTTATTTCCATTCATAGTACTTAAAAGGTGTAAGTGGGTTAATTGTACTTAGATCCATGACTGCATAAAGAAAAGTTGTGGTTGTTGCTGCGAAACCAAAGAAATGCATGAAAAGAAGGAAGTTCCAAACAAGAGGGGAATCACACTGTACACCCCTAGAAACTTTATCAAGAAGCCCCCACAATTTTTCACTTTATAACTTCGTTCGTTTTACAAAATAAATAGGTCCAATGCTTTGGAAAATAAAAAAATGTTTAACTTTTGCGAAAAATGGCACTCGATATCGAGTTACCAATAAAAAGTTTTACAATAATTATTTCCTGTTAATGATCCCTATTTAAATGAATTTTCCCTAAACTTGAAATGCAAATTTTCACTAAAAATATAGTTTTAGGTAAAGGATGAGGGTATGATGAACCCAAGCTTAAATTTTGTTTATTGTAAACAGTTTAAACCATATGTTTGAAATGTAGTCATTAAATTTCCACAACTGAGTGTAAAGAACAACACTGCAAAGAAGACTAAAAATGACGACTCAACCTAAATCTTCAATGTGTGTATGTGCTATTGGAAAATTTGTTGCAGTGTCCTGAAAAAATGCATCTTGATCTAGAAAACCACCCTTTATGAGTATGAACAAGCATGTGAAGCAATACCACAAATGAAAATTCCCTTCACACATCTAAAATCTCTTAGATTTGGATAAATATTGTAGGGGTCCCGCAATAATTACGGCCTATAAAAAGCAATCTCTAAAATTGTATATGCACTATATAGGATTGTAAACCTCAAAATCCCGCAAAAAGGATATATATACCTAAAAGCAAGGCAAAACCAACACCAAATAACTCCCAAATACTTGCAAATATTGATCTCAAATGAAAATAAATTTGCAGAATATTAACCACACAAGATCAACACCACTCGACTCGATACCATATCGGAGAAGCACTCAAGATATACTAGTTCGAAGATTGCACAGTGAATGATGTGAGACATGAACTGCTCCAAGGAAAACAATGCAAGCATACAATCGCCAAAATACAAAAATGCAAAAATATAATTACAAGAAACACAAAGATAACTCCAACTCAATACGATCAAATAGAATAATGCAAGAGATGTACATATAGGAGGTTAATGTGTAACCTCCTACTAGAATCATGGAAATATCCACCTATAATAGCGGTAACCAATAGCTAGAATGGTGTGGTCAAGTGGTGACTAACACCTAGAATAGTGTAGTCAAGTGGTAACCAACACCTAGAATAGTGTAGTCAAGTGGTAACCAACACCTAGAATAGTGTAGTCAAGTGTACACATAAGAAAGCATATCCCACAAGTGTAGGGAAACTCTAAGTGAGGTGGAATATCCCGAGTAGGATAATATGAATAAAGCAAGGAAAAATAAATCCTACACTAACACATACCACCCCGCTTATTAGGATAGTGTACATAATTTCGTTGTTTTCAATAAATGGAGTTTCCCATTCAAGAAGAGGGACTTAGTCCCACACTATTGGTGAGAGATCCCTAATTTTCCCGTATGAAAAATTACCAATAATAACATTCAAAATTACCTCTTTTTGTTTTTCAAAATTCAAATTCTATATTGAGATATGGTCGTTTTATCCATTTGATGACAATCACTTTTTGATCAACATCAATTTCAATATAAATCTATTTGTCTATTTGGCTTGCTTATGTCAAATTATTTTATGGCTTACCATACAATTGATGAAAATTATTCTCCATTGTATATTCAAGTTCAAATTAGTAATGTTCTTCTTAAGCATGCTTTAGTTAATCATGGATCCAATCTTAATGTATGCAACATTTCCTTTCTCCATCAAATATGTATATATTACTTTGATAACACCCCTAAGTGTGTTTCAGGAGAAATCACTCTACCCATTACCGTAGGACCATTTAATCTTAATTCTATAATTAATCTAATGTATCTTTTTTTATCCATTCCATATTACATATTCCTTTGTCACACCTTCTTCCATAAATAATGCTATAATAGATTCCACACCTCATGTTTGTAATCTTTTTGATATCCCTATCCTACATGATGATGAATTTACTATTTACATGTCCTACCATTCTTCTCATATAATGGACTATAGTGCTACTTGATTTACATGTTCAACTTTCTACCGTCACCCACAAAACTCCTCCCCTTATGTATCAATTTTTTTGCACTTCTACTAATCATATGATAAGTGATTCCAATGTTACATTCCTTACTCCACCTTCCTCATCACAAGTTAGAATATATTGTGATAATTTGATTCATAATGCTATTGATTCAATCATTTTCAAACTTCTATACATGACTCATATGTTATCCCTTATCTTATTACATCCATGGGGGAAATCAATTCCCCTCTTTTCACATTTATGTCTATGATCATAGGGGCCATAAGACATACAACTCCAATACTTCCAATCTTCCCAAATTATAGAAATTTCTTATCACGAGTCTTGTATCTCCCCCATTGTTTGATGTTGACACTTTCTAAGATTCCTAGCACTACATATGTTACACACATTGATCCTTATGTTTACACTTACTTTTTCCATTATTTCTAGTAAGCCCAATATCCCACCTATTCTAGTTTCTTCTACTGGCCATATCCTTATTGTGTATA
This sequence comes from Taxus wallichiana var. yunnanensis, assembly GCA_018340775.1. NCBI lineage: Eukaryota > Viridiplantae > Streptophyta > Pinopsida > Cupressales > Taxaceae > Taxus > Taxus wallichiana. The sequence continues at coordinate 572,494,286 of CM031244.1, forward strand.
TCATTGCATTTACTCCTCATACATTTAGGATGTTAAACTCCAAAGGGTTTTCCCATCAATATGCTAAAATTGTTCCTTGGTTTCACTCGTGTTTCCCAAATTGCACTTATTACTTACCAATGTTCCACCTATTATAATTTCTCCACATGCATGACAATATCCTACTCCACATACTATGATATATGCACTTACACATGACACTAGTTCATTGGATCATTTTCACATGTGTTCATCATTTTACCTTGGAAGATAGTGGGCCCTTTCCCCTTATCCTCATTGGGTAGATCAATGCAAGATTCACACATTGGGGGCATATTATCCCTCTCGCTTCTCGATGATGCAGCTTGTTCTAAGTTCAAACACAACTATTGAGGGCACACTTACTTACATAGACCTCAATTTACACACATACACCTGGGAAACGTTGCTTTCCTCTCCTAGTTATTCTATTTCATGTTCAAATATTTAAAAAAATTCGAAAATAATATCTTAGATCTTGATTAGATGTATCCTTTCTTGCTCTTTCTATTCGATGTTTCATATTACTTATCATGTTGCTTGATTCATAGTATGCTATATCATTTTTACATACACACATGTAAATTCACATGGTACTTTTTAAGGTGAATTAAAATAACTTACATGTTCTTAAATGATGTATGATGTTTGACAACGTACTCATACTAGTCCTATTGAGGTTCGTGGGGTATCTACCTTTCTATTTCTCTATATTTAGGTTTTCTCATTGCAATATATACTACTTTCATTCCTATATCCATATCTATATATTGTGTTATAATATAATTTTTTACCAACATGCTAACGTATGCTTCATGTGTAGCATTTGTATTACATGCCTAACTCCAATCATGGTTCTCTAATTTTCTTATATCTTTTCTTATTTGATTGTGTCTTTTTGTCATTATTTGTGGGATATGCCCTATGTTCATTAATTGTTTAATTCTACCACTTTGAAGGCTTTGATTGTCTTGCGGCATCTTGAATTTTTCATCATTTCTTCAACCACCTACTTGATGTGTCTTTTGAAATGTTATTGTCTGTTGTGACTTGTTTCTATTACAACATGTATACTTTTTATGACTATCATTTATAACTATCCTTTCTCCCATTGTTTGCATATGCTATGGTTGTTACCATGTGTATTCCCTATTCCCCATATAGGATTTCTATTTTAGATGTGTACATCAGTTTCATATTTCCTCATTTGGGCCACACTCACCTTTATTCATCTCATGGACCCAAACAAGTGGGGGAAATAATCGGGTGACTATTTCACCCTCTCGGAGTTGACAATCCTAACACATAATGGTAAATAACAAAATCAATATAAAAAGAGATAATAAATAGGTTTATAATTAGAATTGGGCCTAAAATTAGTGTAGGAAAAAAGCACCTAACTTAGACAAGAACGGTGGGCACTAGTGTACCACCGAGCCTTCCTATCCTAGGGGCACAAACAACTACAATACAAAATCAACAAGTTCTTAGTGAAAATATTTTCCAATTTACAACACATGCTCAGTTATAGGTTATTATCAGGAACAATAGGAACAAAATTAGTGGCACGTTACACACTTTGCATAGTGAAACTAATTAATTTGTATGGCTAGGTGACCGATTTCTATTGGGTTTTGAAATTTTGTAGTGGTACTTATCCATGGGGAAGCATTAAGGGTTTGAGGGAAAATTTGGTCATTCTCCCAATACTCTTCCCTTGGTGGAAGGATTCTCAAATATGTAGTTTAGTGACATGACACTCAAATCCATAGTTTGGTGACATAACACACAAATCCTTAGTACTATTCCAACCATCTCCAAAGAAGCAAACATACATGAACAATTATATCCCTTCTCTCATAACACACAAGTTTATTGTATCTTTGCTTCACTTGTTTCTCAATACGCATTTCTATTTTTACATGTACTAAGTTAAAGTTAAATTTAATTTATCATGAGGATTGACTACACTTATTTCCTTTTTTTAGTTCTGACCTTACTCCAACGGAAGGGAAACACAAAAATGGAACAAGGAATAATCTCAAGCGCAAGACGCTCCGACAAAAGTAATATCCAAGGAGCACACACATACATAAATTATAATTTGTAGATAAATTTCACCCCTAGAATCCTTATTCTCTTGAATATTCCATAATACACACTCCATGATCTCCATTTGACATGATATCAAGAAAATTCCTCATTCAACACACTATGGGTTAAAAATACCTTAGGCTCTCATGCACATATTGATTCACTAGCATGAATTATGGGAGCATATAGTTATGAAATCACACACTTTCTACTTACATCAACACTTCTAATTATGTCGTTATATACATGATTCCTAAGTGAGAAAACTAGACATTAACAACACTTGTTTTACTCTTTTAGTGCTTATATATTTCCTACACTCTTATTATTTACTTTTATGGAATGATCACTTTACTTTTGGACACTAGACAACATGTGACCCATCTATATATTGATCGTAATATCTTTCAAGCATCCTGGAACTACCGCCCATTAGTGGCGGAGCATCCCAGTGCACTACTATACCCTTTGATCACTTGTGTCCTTTTCCATCCTTCCCTTGATTTTCAAATTGTACATCATTTGGTACCTTTTATAAAATGTTTCTTATTACTTTGGGTCATCTTTTCTTGTTGTTAATGATGAAATTAAAATAAGGGAATCATATATACATGACTTATTCACTATCATGTAAGGGGCTAAGAAATTGGAGCTAATACTTATTATCTAGTTTTTGGGCAAGGAGAAACATTCAAGGAATACATTTGGCCTACATTATTCTCTACACAGAAGGACCATTTATGAATTCCATCTCACACATTCATATTGGGGGAAAATTAGTTGTAGCCCAATATCTTCATGCGGCTAGACAAAGGCAACCTAACTTCAAGAGACATAATTCAAATCATACACACACAATATCTAGTTAGAGTTTGAAATTTAGTGAAGCACTAGGTGATAATCACATTCGGGTGATCAGAGAGTCAGTCTCACTAAATTATATGCATTATTTATTCCATCTAATAGTTGTTTTAGCCTTGTGTAGGTAGCTAGGGTTTATTTTTCAAGTTCAGGTATGGCACATGAACCCTACAATGAAGTGGATGCGATAGAGAGAAGATGGAAGAAGTCAAGTTCATACCCTAAAAAGTAGTAAGAAGAGTACCTACCAAGAAACTAGTGCCCGTGATCGACACCAACGCTTGGGTCACTCCCTTTCCCCATTGAGGTGGTTCTGTCCAAATAGGTTCCAAATTCCATTTTCTCAAAAAGAGCGTACATAGATCAAATCCAACCTTCTCACTGCTTTCCCAACCCAAATTCTTCCCAAATCTCTAGATACAAGTTAAGTCATTAGTATCTCACTATTACTAACACTTGTTTGTACTTTACATGCTAGATCTTGGCTATTAATGCTATATTCATTTGATCTCAATCCTCTGATAAAGATTTAAATTTATTTAAATCAACAGAGATGATGGATATGAAGTATAAGGTTGCATGTCATCTTTGAGATAGTCAAGGGTAATTTGTTTCCAAATTTACTTATAATAAGCATGGGTGATGTTATTACTATAGAGAATAAGCTTTTCAAGGCTATTTTTGAGCTGCCGTAAGCATCAAACTCTCTATTAGTAGCATTTAAACACTTGGATTTATTTTACCATAATATTGTGTCACTTTTTATAGAGGTGGGTTTTAGTCAACTTCTTTCTCCAGAGACCAAGTGCTTATTATAGAAAAATTTGATGTTTTCCTACAATATTTCATGGCTATTTATTATCAACAGCTATAGAGTTCACTCCAATTAAATAACATGAGGATGCATGATTTCATCTTCACCATATCAATTAATCTTGAAAAGGCAAGAAGTATAAATCTAATTTTTAGAGGCTTGAGCTCTTAGAATTTATTTAATATATTGATAAAAGTGAAGATCCATGTGAATGTTTAATGATCACAATAGTAGCGGTGGATAATAATTATCAAATTTTACAACAAGCAAAAAGTCTAAGCCTATACCCATTTTCTTAAAGATCATCTTTTCAATCGATCGGAGGATATTTTTGGGATTTTTTTGTCAAAGCTCTATACATGTAACTAGTCCACCTAAGTTATGATGATTTAAAATATATGGTTAATGAAAAACATAAGAGCCTATAATTAGGTTAATTTTTGTAACTATGAGAGTTTGTTCCCATATAAATTTTCTTAGTTATAGTTAGTTTTAGTTGTTTGCTCTAGTTTTAATTCAAGTTTCAATTTTTAGAGAAGTTCCAAATACATGCATAGCATGAGGATGTGTCCCATGAATCTAAAAATAAATACAAATTTATTGTAAAATAATTTTGATAAGAAGGATCAATACAAAGAAATGATTTGGAGCTTCACATTAGTTTTTTGAGTTCTCGAATTTTTAATCATTTATTCATTTCTTGATACCTACATACAAAATTATTTTTTTATTAAGTAGATTTCAAACTTCAAATCTCAGGTTGAATTCACAGAGTAAAGAGATTGAACTATGATAATCTTAGTTTCATTAGTTGATGTTTCTTGTGCTTAGATTTTTGGATTCACAATCTTATGAGTTTAAAAGTAATTTAAAGATATTAGCAAGTGAGAACTAATCTATTTGTGTAGAATCTAATTAGCTTGCATAATTGTTAAGATGATTAACTCTATGATATATGCTTTTGAATGAATTGGGATTATTTTATTATATGATGCATACCGATTGGATGAATCTTATAAAGAATTTATTTGTAATCATTTATTGTTTTCTTTGGTTTATATGTGGTTCAAATTGAGGTGAAAGGTAAATATTGTCTTAATGACTAAATGAGAGTCTAGCCACTTTTTTAGCTTACCCTTCTCTTTAATTATTTTTAAGTCCCAAATCAATTAGTTATGATTAAATCATTTTGATTATCTATAGGTTTGAACTAAAATCCAAAATCGGGGTTGTTTGAATCAAAGAAATCGAAACCTTAATAGGTGGTTGTCTAAACACATTAGTCCCTTTGAAGGTTAATATTTAATCTCGTAGTCCCAATCAAGCTATAAGTCCCAAAGTATTCCATACCATGAATTCAATTTCCAACAAAGATTATAAAACAAATACGATTAAATTCATGTCTTATGTAGAAGCCTTTGTAATAAACTTTCTTCAACATTTAGGATATCTTTTAGTGATTTTGGAATGTAATTTGTAATGAGTGCTCTTGAAATTTATATGCTACTCAACCGTGTGAGACATACTTGTTTTTATAAGCATTAGTAAGTTTATTTTTCATTAAATCATAAATATAAAATATTAACCACCCCAAAAACATCAAATTGGAAAAGTAACCATTGGGTGGTGGGATATGGAATCATTTGGCATAGGATGAAACCATAGAACAATTATGTGATATATTTCCAAAGATTATACTTTGCTTATGTATGGGCATGATTTGTTATGTAAAAGACTAAGTAGTGTGAGATGATAGGAAATTCATGGAAACAAGATAGGGATAAGTCACTTAGGCTTGGAATGTGTGTACAATTCATGCTTAAAGTGAAAGGCAAAATGTTTTATTGGAAAATGATAAATTTCCAAATTTATCATCTATAGGAGGATCCATGCACTAATAATTCTTTGTTATGCTTAATAAGTGTTGAATTTTAACAAGACATACGTGCATGTAAGTTCATTTATTTAGTTTAATTTATAGCATCGCCTTTAGTATTGCCAAAGTTTCTTGTAATTAAATTTGAATCTTTTTTACATTTTAACGTTGAATACATAATTTTTTAAAATATTTGTATCAAATTACTATTTTGTAAAACCACATATAGATTGAAGAATCTAGAGGAAGCTTCCTATCACAAGCTTTCAAATATATCTTCTTCTAATTTTACAATAAATATTACAAATAAGTTTTCATTTTAATTGTGTCTATTTTTCGTCATCTGTGTATAATGTCAAGGTTATTATTCTAAGGAAAGAAGCAATTGTAGGCTCTTCCCAATAGGAAGTTAGAAGTGGTATTAACATTTTTTCATTTCCAATCTTTTGAATTAATTTATAGTTTTCCACTTTCAAAAATAAGATTGACCATTTATATTTAAAAATTATAGATTGTTAAAGGAACCCATTATTTCATTATACATATTTACACATAGTTATCTACAAAATTTTCTTCTCGTGATTTCTTGTAATAGTGGGCATGTTTCAATCCTTGTAGTCAATTCCTTAAATTTATAAAATCAATTTTTTTCCCTTGCCTTCAACATAGATAGCCTCGTGTTTCACTACTTGTAGTCAAATCCTTCAATTTACAAAATCAAAGCTTTTGTCTTCCACCCCTTCCTAAAATATAGATATTCTCCATCTTGCTTTTTATATATTTATTTATTTCAATATTATTTTGATTCTAACTAACCTTAAATTGAATGTGAAATCCACAAAAACATAGTAATCATAGTTAAATATTTTATTGTCTATCATTCTCTAGACAATAAAAAAGTCTTAGATTTAGCTTATCATATTTTAATTCAATAATTTAGATTTAGGAAAGTTGTTTATGCACATTGCAAACAGAAATTTAAATATTACTTTTAATGTTATAAATCATTTATCATATTTTTTATTAGTATTATTCTCCTTTTAAATTTAGTGTTGATTTTTGCCCACATTCTATTTATTCAAATCACATACTATTAAGGTTAATCGTGTGTTCTCTCTTGCATCACTTGTACTACCTCCTACATATTTATATTATTTCATGACTATTTTTGGAACACAATGGAGAGATTTATTTCCCATGTGATCACCCATTCTACAATAGACCTTATCTAGGAGACACTGTCACATCTTTGACATATTGTCTTTTGCATCACCCTACTCCTACACTTGTTGATCAACAAAATTATAGTTCCAAATGAAAAATATCATGAAGATCATGGCTATTTGGATAATAAATCTCACCTCTTAAATTGCTTACCCATTCCTTTATTCTATCTTTATTCCTCTTATCTAGCCTTGTCATATGCATTCACTTTGAGGACAAATTTTCTAGAACAATTTCAACAAGATCGATTTTTTACGTATTCCTAGACTGAATCAACTTGATTTTTATCCTTTTCAAAAACTAATATTGATCAAGAGTTGTGTTACTAAATTATCTTTAAGTTTGGTTATCAACGAGCTTTCGCTTCTCTCTAATTTTCTGCACTTAACATGCATTTTGAAGCCATTAATTCACATTGGTATCAAATACAATTTTTTTAAGATGAATTATTCGTAAATCAATTCAACCTTCACAACTAGAATAATAAACCTTACTTTCTCTTGGTTGTGTCAACCCAACTTAAAGAAGTGGACTATGAAGGTAAAATTTTCATATTCCTTGTGTACAAGTACTTATTTTTATGACATTTTTATAGCCCCTTTTATTTTTATCTCTTTTATGTGTAATGAGGAAATTCATGTCCACCATTATCACACCAATATCCAAAGGGATATCCCTTTTACCTATAGACATTTATATGCACTCAACCCCTTATTTATTGACCTAAACCCTCCCCTTAGCTGACATCTCCTCCCTACCCCAAATAGTCGATAATTAAAATTAATAAATTTATCCCATTATTATTTTTCTTTATTATTGAATGATGCACTCGTGGACTAATTTGTTTACTATTAAGTGACACCCCTAAGGTTTGGTCTACAAAATCAATATCTTTATGGTTTTGGTGCCATTTTTGCGCCCATGTTGACCCTTGAATTTGTTGCTATAAAAACCTAAAATATGCTTACACTTAGCATTTCCTCCAATTCAGTCAATTAACAACACTTCGTTAATCAACCCTTCTCCGCTCCATTCTTGGATGCCCATTTACGACACCTTCTTGGTTGTATTCTTCTTATATTCAACTCATTTGGCTAATAAACCCCCTTTTATTAGCTAAACCATCTTCCTATTCCCCTCTAGATCACTTATATTGGCTTCCTAAGCTATCTATCAATCAAAATGGTTAATCAAACTCCTCCCAACTCTCAATGAGTCTCTAAGAACTTGCTAATCATGCTTAACTAGCCTAAACCTCACTTAACAAAGCCTAAAACATGTTTATCCTAATCTAATTAAAAATTTATTTTTGGCTTACCTTTAGTCCCACATGCACCCAAATTTCAAACTCTTCCATTTGGAAAACTATAAATAGAAGGCTAAGCCTACCCTTTCAACCTAACACCTTGTTTACATAACAAAATCTCTCAAGCACTTTGGAAAGGCATTAGAAATCATTTGTGATAACTTTAAGATATAAAACATTTGGATCTTGGCCATACTCCATTGTTAAGAGCTCCTCCATCTTACATCCATCAAATCCAAATTTAGTTAGTAAGAGAAGATCCAAGTTTGGCCTTGTATCCAACTCGAGAGAGACCCCTTCACTATTTTTGAGAGAAAACAACACACAATTTGATTGCTTAGAATCTAAACTAGGTTCACTTTCATTAAGCTTTCTAAAGAGTAGAATAAACTTAGCATGTTGCTTGTTTAATTCATAATGCATGCTTTTGAAGTTCATTTGTTTATCTCTTATCTTGATGGTTTAGTATAGGTTTGATTAGTGCTTTGAAGTTAGTAGGATTTAGCTTCTTTTCATAAGCACACAAATTTACACATGAACACATTTGGCATGCCCAAGGTGGGACTCTTAGTCCATCCTCCATTAATGGAGGTATTTTAAAGCTCTGCATGTCCATTTCTAACCATTTTTATGCTTTCTAGGTTTTAAATGCTTTTTTAATAGATTTCACATTTTAGATGGGCTAAATCTCCCTTTTGCTTAAGAATTTAATGGGTTCAAGCTAGAAATAAGTTTTAATGGATAAAAACTAACCTATTTGTTCTTTTAAATTTTTCATTTCTGTGATTTTCTGAGCTTTTGTAGGGGTACGTGTATGTATCCTAGATCAACGTGTATACATCGAAACAGGTGCACACTCATCAAACTGGACGTGCACCTGTCTGGTTGTACCTTGATTTTCAAACCAATTTATAAAGGGGTGCATATCCATTGAAACCTGAGTGTATACATTGAAGTAAAAGCATACCAGATGTCTAGACACGTAGTTGTCCTGTGTCACTCTGTTGACTTTGCATTTTTACCTTGCTCACGTACCTGTCTGTTTGGGCACATATCTGTCGAAACCCACCCGCACATGCTTTTTGGGAAGAATAGGTGTTGAAACACACTATCATATTCTATTGCCATGTGTACTTGTCAGTTGGGGTGCGCATGTGTCATTCTGGATGCTCATGTGTCTCTGTTTGATCCGGATTTATTCCTATTATTTTTAGTGCTCCTAGTTTGGGTCATATCTCCTCACCCGTTGACCTATTTTCAAAACTTGAATAGGCATTAAAAAGAGTAGGAAGAAAAATTTGCGAGGGAAGTTCCAAAAGTAATATACCTTTGGTATCATTACTTCTATTGTAAAAATCCCAAAATTCCCGGAGACCTCCGAAAATGCAAAATACTAAAAACTGCTAAAATAGATTTTCAATTTTATTTTATTTTATTGGTTTTCTAAATTTTTTGTAGGGTTCTAACAGTGGTTTATAGGTTTCTTTTCCATCATGTTTTTTCATACTAACTTAGTTGAAGTGTTTGCATCTTTATTTGTGAAGGTTTGAAATGTGTATGCTCTTCCCTCGTGCCTTTCTAGGTGATCTTGGGAATAAAAATGTTTCACTACCTTCTTCATACTTTTAAAACAATTCGATTAGCTTTCAAAGTTGGCTAAAACGAGTTTATTTTTCACAAATTACTTAGTGTTTTCCATTTATTATTGTAGTTGAGTTTTTCATGTTGTGTATGCTCTTCCCTCACACCTATTTTGGTGATCTTGAGAATAAAAAACAACACGTGAAATATCTTTTTTTATCTTTTGGAAAATTACTAACTCTTTGCATGTAGAACCAAAACTCGTTTGTCAAAGAAAGGAGTGTCAAGATACTAACCCACTAATACATGTTTGATTGTAGGTTTCCAAATGGTGTGCTACTTAAAACCACATTAAGTTAAGAAAGATAAAAAAACGTACCACTTTCATCACACTGTATTGCAGGTTTTAGAAAAGGGTATGTCCCTATCCGCTAAACTAGAACATAACCCCTTTGGCATAACGCCTTAAGCTACAACAATGGGGGTGGTTCTAGAACCCTCAAGTAGTCCACTACTGAATAACCTTGTGGAAAAAACAAGAAGTGCTCCCACATACCCACTTGACTAGATTTTACATTGTGAGTTTAGAGTCAAAGTTGTTTGTATCGCAACCCCAGTGACAATAAAACTTAACGCACTAGTTGCTCATTGTATCAGAAGGGGGTAAAGTAAAGCTGAGATACTCCTTGGGAAACCTTGGAAAATCGAGCTCACATTTAGACAAATTGTTGACACCTAGTTGAGTGAACTACTTAGGAAAGCCATTTCGTCAAGGAGCCCACTTTGCTAGTCCATTATCACATCTTGTCAAACCATCACGAAGTGACAACTTTCTTGGATTCAAAACCTTGTTTTTCAAACATGGTAATGAGTCCACTCAAGTTAGATCTAAGTTTCTCTCATCACGAAATTAAATGATGTATCACTTAGCTTGGTTTCTTTCTCACCTTTGGACGAGGTGAAACTTTGCCTAAGTGACGCTTAGTTTTTTTCATCTTTTGATCTATACCTTTGCATTCTTGTTGCCCATTTGGGACAAGAGAAGGCATCTTTCGGGAGTGTTGTCATAGATAGTGTTCACCACTTTTTTGTTTTTTTATGCTCATCCATGTTTGCGGCTGAGTTGTTAAATGTCTAAAGTGTGTGGATATGTCCTTATATCTTTGATAGCCACATGATCTTGATTTTAGGATCGTCTTCATAGCTAGGATTTCATTTCATCATCATTTCCCCTTTGAGTTGTTACTTTTCTTGCATTTTAGCCATACAATTGTGACACTTACATCTTTTGAGAACTTGATATAAGTTTCCTTATTGTATCATTACGTTGCTCATAACTAGCAACTTCTTGCTATACTTGTATTTAGTTTCAATCCCAACAACGTCTAAGGTCTTTTGAGAGTGTTGATACTTTGCATTGTTCATATCACGATAGCATCATCTTGATACTAACACCTTTCCTTTCCAGGCTTGGTTAATGTGTTAGGGTAGTGTTATTACGTTATTCGCATTTGTAACTTCCATTATCAAAGACTTAGATTTTGTCGGCATTTGAACTAGTCATAGTATATCTTGTGGAGATATTGCATTAGTGTAACTTTGGTAATTAGATCTTGCTGATTTCAAATTGACCTAGTTATTGATGGGGCATTGTCACTATCTCGATTTTACACCTATTGTTGAAATCATAGCTTGAGGTATAGAGTGTTTTAAAATAGTTTGATTGAATGACCGGTTTACTAGTGGACTTACATGATTTTTCCTTGTGTGTTAAAAAACTCATATAATTATTCTAGGACAATCTTGTTGGGTTATCAAAATTGTGTTATCATGATGTATGTCCTCCTTAGGTCCCCTTCATAAAATCACATGTACATCTCCTATTTATCTTAGGAAATATCTAGTTGATTGTTGTTATGCTCCCCTAATCGACATGTTACTTCATTCCATTTGAAGGAGTTCTATCACACTATCTAGGTATAGAAATTTGTGCTTGAACGATGCCAATAATGACTAACTATCGTGTGGTTCCTCACACTTACAACAATACGGAACCTAGGTTTAGGAATTCAAATCAAAATATTCCCATTACGACTAAGCTTTGTTTTGTTGTTCACGCTAGAAGGCCCATTCGGGAACCTCGTTCTCCACCTTCAGCTCATAGTTTGTGGTATGGTTTGGACGCTTCTAATCCAAATTATTATTCAAGCTCCCCCAAATATTCTTCTCGATTCGATCCAAAATATTGTTGATTCCCTCTCTTCTCGAATATTCAGATCCCAACTATAATTCATATACCCCTAGATCAAATCTCGAATCACGGTCCTCCCTTTCTTTGAAGGACCTTTCTTCCAAATCACCTCAACGAATTCTTCATCCTTTAAAGACTCGTGTAACTCAAAGTTTCGTCGATCGAACATATAATTCGGTTCTTGAGTCATGGTCCTCCCTTCCTTCACAGACCACCTTTATCGGTTTCCTCAATAACCCCTTCCTCCGTCGAAGAGATCCATGATTCGATTCCCTCTAGTAAATCATCAAATTCGACTACTACGTTGCAACTTTACAAATGGCTACGCGGTCCTACTTTCCTTCCTACATTGCGTCGTCTTCTAGAAAAATGACCTAGGTCCAAATCCAAATTGTCCATTCATGAGATGCCTGCCACCAAGCCTACTTCCTCTCTTAAGTCATCTTCTTCTATCATTCTAACTTCAATCCCTCTTCGGCCCTTGATCCCTTTCAACCATATCGTACCATTTCCTCATCCATCTTCTAAATATCAATGTCTACAACCACGTCAAACCATTAGAAAGAAGCCATGTGCTAAGATATATTTTCAAGCACTATCAAAACTCTTCGTGGGAGTGATAAGGCCAAACCTTTCCCTCGTCTACATCATCGAACATCTTCATATTCTTTTGTCAATCAATCTTCCCCACTTATCGGACGTGTTTCTTCTAGTCAACCTCCTAAGTTCAAAGAACAACAACCTCTACTTGATTGATTTCTCTCAGAATGAAGGAACAATCAGACTACATGAAGATATCCCTCTACAAGGATTCTTTCTAGAACTCGATACGCTCACGTCATGAAACTTGGCCATGAAACTTGATTCCTTTTATTAGAGCATAGAGGAAAATCCTAAGGTCATGAAACTTGATTCTTCTTCTATTCCATCTTCACCTTCCTCTGAGCATGATGAAATGCCAGGGTATAACATTAATTCATGGCCTATCTTCTTGTTACCCAATAATTCCTTATCTATCATCATTCCTAAATCAAAATCTCACCTTAGGACACACCCTAATAGCCCATCGTCTTCTTCTATCCTCGAGCCACCCTAGTTGGTCCTCTATTTTCTACTTGTGGGTCACCTCCTGGTAGCCCATTACTTTATATTCTTGGGTCATGTCCTAGTAGCCCTTCATCTTCTTCTATCTATGGGACACCTTCGAGTATTCCCTCCTCTTCTATACTTGGGAATCCTCCGAGTAGTCCCTCCTCATTTGTACTTGGGCCACGTCCTAGTAGCCCTCCATTATCTTTCATATATGAGTCACCTTGGGGTAACCCATTACCTTCTATTCTTGGGTCGTGCCCTAGTATCCCTTCATTCTCTTCCATCTATGGGACACCTCCTGGTAGCCCATCATCTTCTATTTTGGGTCACGTCCTAGTAGCCCTTCATCCTCTTCTATTTATGGGAAACCTCTCGAGTAGTCCCTTGTCTTCCATCTTAGGGCCATATCCTGGCAGCCCTTCGTCATCTTCTATTAGTGGCTCACCTCCTAGTATCCCATCCTCTTCAATTCTTGGACCATATCCTTTTCACCTATCACATTCTTCTTCTATCAATGACCGGGGAAGCCCACCATCATTTCTCTCATTCCTATCATCAATCATAAACATTTGTTTTCTCCTCCCACTTCTCTGGATCAAACAAGTCACGCATCACTTATGAGAAACCCAAACAGCTTGCTTAATCAAGCTCAAAGTTTAAAATTTACAAGAGCTCCAAATCTCCCAACAACTCGAACAATATCAAAGTTGTAAATAAAGCATGATTCAAGAACACACATCAACGCAACCATCAAATATTCGCAAGCAAAGTGTAGAAACCTATGGATAGGGAACTCAAGCTCCCACATACGAAATCAACATTTCAGGATAAATGGTAGTCATTTATTGAGTATGAGCTCACCACGATCATTGAGATCAAGGATAATATGACTCTTGACAAATAAACACTCCTAGTATTGCTTATCAAAGAAATTGAAAACATTGTTGTTAGATCCTATCACACAGAGTGACTTTGTTGGTCCCACCTTTCCAAAAACCATCAAAATTCTAAAAATCAAAACAATTCAAAAATGTAAAAAAATGAGAAAACATAAAAAATCAAAGGTACAAAGATCAAACATTACAATCAGGTATTGTGTACACATGGATGTTCTTTCTTCCATTCCTTGCTATTTATTTTGCAAGTCTTCCTGCCATTTTCATCCCTTCAATGATATTTTGGTTAGCTCATTCACATGCATTTTGTGACATTTATCTCTATGGTATCCGTTTGAACTTGGTCTTTTATCACCTTCATAAATTAAAGAATGATTGACCTCTTAGAGATCCTATCACATTCAACATCCGATAAACTTGTTGTGAAGAATTTTTGGATATATTTATTGACATTAGCCAATGTCATCCTCATAATCACTTCCACCTCCCTCCATCAAGCCATATGTGGTTCTTAACCCCTTTTTAAACAAGAGAGCTGAAATAATTTTTGTAGAAAGCAAAAGAAACAAAATCAATCAAAAGTCAAAAGCTAAAAGTAAATAAAAATTGATATATAACTCTCTCTTGGGGTATTTCTAATAATCTCTACTGGGGTAATGGATGTTTGAATGGTAGTAGCGCAATGTTGTGATTAGAATAAAATACACTTCCATTGGGGTTATGGACGCATGGCTAACAACGAAAAGCAATGTGCGGCTCTCCCTCCACCATCCATTCATAAATCACCTATCGAAATAAATCATTCCTACACATTGGTTAGGTGTTTTTATTTGTTTTCTATTAAATCTTCACTTCAAGAGGTAATAAATTCCACGTGTACACACTTTGGATCTCTATGATAAAAACAAGATTAGTATGTTACCAAGTGTCTTTTTTGAACCTTGTTCAGAATCTTAATCTAGTTTGTATCTCATCTCACGATTTGTGCCTTTAGATAATCACCTTTTCATCGCGAGGATTCTAAGATACATTCATAATATTTGTTGTTCTTCTACTTCGTTCAGAACATCCATGTGTACAAGATTGCCTTTTTGCCATGTTTATAGACAACTTTTTCCCCTTTCAAAAAAAAACCTTCCACTTGCTTTCTATCATGTGTTTCTTGGCTAGCTTACGCTGGGGGCATTCTTTCTCCTTCCCAACACTTCATTGGTTTATGTTCATCATCATGTTGAACTTATTCATATGGGCCTTGATCCCTCGCTCATCATCGACACTGAAGAGTTTTCCTTTGAATACTCCCACTTAATCGTTGGGGAGATTTTGCATCTTCACTTTCTTTCCCATGCACGTGGAATTCTCCCCTTGTGCATCCCATCTATCATTGGGGGAATCCACATTTCTTTGTCTTCCTATACATAGTTTCAAAAAATTTCAAAATCGTAAAAACATTCAAATATGTTTCAAGAAAAATAAAAAACAATATAAAGCATCCTACAAAACGTCACTCTTTGGTTCTTACCTGTTCATGTGCGCCACTCGTGGATCATCTTGATCTACCTTCATCAATAAAAGTTAAGCTTTTACTTACTCAGTACTCTCTAGGGCACAACGAGTTTCCTAATACTATATCGTAGTACACAATTACTTTTTCATTGGACCCAAGTGTCCTCCATTTGTCCCTTTACATATATCCTTTCTTAGGGCACCATCATCAGCCCTTGTTGTTAATTCACATAGGTCATAACTCAATCTTGATAACAAAAACATTACATTATGTTTCTCTATTAGGTTTGCTTGTTTACTTTCTTGTATTGCATTACATTATGTATGTTGTATAGAGTTAGGCATATTTTACTTCCTCATATTACATTGCTTTTTGTATGTTGCATGGAGTTGGTGTTTTTAGCAATGGACGTTTGTTCATATATGGATTTTCATGTCATATTACAATTTTGTTCATTCTTTTTAATAAGGACCGATGATGAAGATCACTAGCAATATGATGAAAAATAAAGTTGTTTAAAAGGCACTTTGGATGGATGTTAGCTCATTCCCTTTCTTTTCTTCTTCATCACACTATTCTTTCTTTTGTTCTCTCTTTATGTCATATTTTCAATCGTCGATCAAGTTCTTCCATCACCCTATCGACAATCGAGGGGCATCCCTCATTCTACTCATTTTTCTTCTACCCTCTCAAAATTTTGCTTGTTTATTCTTGTCTACTTTCTTTGAAGTGATGTCACTTATGCCACCCCAAAGAGGTGAAAATATAGACACCTAAAATATGCTTACACTTAGCATTTCCTCTAATTCAGTCAATTAATGACACTTTGTTAATCAACCCTTCTTCGCTCCATTCTCAGATTCCCATTTACGACACCTTCTTGGTTGTATTCTTCTTATATTCAACTCATTTGGCTAATAAACCCCTTTTATTAGCTAAACCATCTTCCTATTCCCCTCTAGATCACTTCTATTGGCTTCCTAGGCTATCTATCAGTCACAAATGGTTAATCAGACTCCTCCCAACTCTCAATGAGTCTCTAATCACTCGCTAATCACGCTTAACTAGCCTAAACCTAGCTTAACTAAGCCTAAAGCATGTTTATCCTAATCTAATCTAAAAGTTATTTTTGGCTTACCTTTAGTCCCACATGCACCCAAAGTTCAAACTCTTCCATTGGAAAACTATAAATAGAAGGCTAACCCTACCCTTTCAACCTAACACCTTGTTACATAACAAAATCTCTTAAGCACTTTGGAAAGGCATTACAAATAATTTGTGATAGCTTTAAGCTATGAAACATTTAGATCTTGGCCATACTACATTGTTAAGAGCTCCTCCATCTTACATCCATCAACTCCAAATCTAATTAGTAAGGGAAGATCCAAGCTTGGCCTCAGATCGAACTTGAGGAGATATCTTCACTATTTTTGGGAGCAAACAAGACATAATTTGATTGCTTAGAATCTAAACTAGGTTCACTTTCATTAAGCTTTCTACATAGTAGAATAAACTTATCATGTTGCTTGTTTAATTCATAATGCATGCTTTTGAAGTTCATTTGTTTATCTCTTATCTTGATGGTTTAGTATAGGTTTGATTAGTGCTTTGAAGTTAGTAGGATTTAGTCCTTATCTCATCTCACGATTTGTGCCTTTGGCTAATCACTTTTTCATCGCAAGGCTTCTAAGCTACATTCATAACATTTGTTTTTCTTTTACTTCGTTCAAAACATCCATGTGTATAGTATTGCCTTTTTTCCATGTTTTAACACCTTTGTCCCCTTTCTCAAAACAAATCTTCCACTTTTATGTAACGCATACTTCTTCTTGCCAGCTTATGCTGGGAATCCTTGCTCCTTCCCAAAGACTTCATTGGTTTATGTTCATCATCATGTTGAACTTATTCATATTGGCCTTGATCCACCACTCATCATCAACACGTGAAGAGTTTTCCTTTGAATACTCCCACTTAATCGCTAGGGAAATTTCACATCTTCACTTCTTTGTGCATGCACATGGCATTATGCCCTTGTACATCCCTTCTATCACTAGGGGCATCCACGCTTCTTTGTCTTCCTATACATAGTTTTAGAAAAATTTCAAAATCACAAAAACATTCAAATATGTTAGAAAAATCATAACATTTAAATATGTTTCAAAAAACTTCTAAAAATAAAAAATCGTCCTACAAAATGTCGTTCTTTGGTTCTTTCTTGTTCTCATCATAAACAACTTGTGGATCATCTTGATCTACCCTCATTAACAAAGCTAGTTTGCATGCTTCGCCATCAGTACTCTAGAGCATAACAAGTTTCCCGGTACTATTTCGTAGCACATAATACTTTTTTTCATAGGACCCAAGTGTCCTCCGTTATTCCCCTTGCATGTATCCTTGCTTAGGGCACCATCATTAACCCTAGTCGTTAATTTGAATAGGTTGGAACTGAAGCTCGATAACAAAACATTGGTACCATTATCTTAGATGTTGTTGGTTTAAGTATGTGTGTTTATAATTTTTTCTTTGTTAGGTTAGCTTGTTTACTTTCTCATATTGCATTGCATTATGAATGTTGCATGGAGTTCGACATCTTTTACTTTCTTGTATTGCATTGCATTTTGTATGTTACATGGAGTTGTTGTTTTTAGCAATGGACATTTGTTCGTATATGGCTTTTTCATGTCATACTACACTTTTGTTCATTCTTTTTAATAAGGACCGATGATGAAGATTCCTAGCAATATGATGAATAAAGTTGTTTAAAAGGCAAGAATGGATGTTAGCTCACTCCCTCTTCCTCGTACTCCTTTTCTTCTATATCCCCTTTCTTTTCTTCTTCATCACACTATTCATTCTTCTGTTCTCTTTCTTTCATATTTTTTATCGTCGATTGAGTTCTTCCATCACCCCATCGACAATCGAGGGGGAATCCTTCATTCTACTCATTTTTCTTCTACCCTTTCAAAATTTTACTTTTTTATTCTTGTCTACTTTCTTTGAAGTGACATCACTTACGCCACCCCAAAGATGTGCAAATTTAGACACCTAAAATATGCTTACACTTAGCATTTCCTCCATTTCAGTCAATTAAAGACACTTTGTTAATCAACCCTTCTCTGCTCCATTCTCGGATGCCCATTTACGAAACCTTCTTGATTGTATTCTTCTTATATTCAACTCATTTAGCTAATAAACCCCCTTTTATTAGTTAAAACATCTTCATATTCCCTTTAGACCACCTCTATTAGCTTCCTAAACTATCTATTAGTCACAAATGGTTAATCAGACTCCCTAACTCTCAATGAGTCTCTAATCACTCGCTAATCACGTTTAACTAGCATAAACCTAGTTTAAATAAGCCTAAATCATATTTATCCTAATCTAATCTAAAAGTGCTTTTTGGCTTACCCTTAGTCCCACACACCCAAAGTTCAAACTCTTCCATTTGGAAAACTATAAATAGAAAGGTCACCCCTCCCTTTTAACCTAACACCTTGTTTACATAACAAAATTTCTCAAGCACTTTGGAAAGGCATTAGAAATCATTTGTGATAGCTTTAAGCTATAAAACATTTGGATCTTGGCCATACTCCATTGTTAAGAGCTCCTCCATCTTACATCCATCAACTCCAAATCTAGTTAGTAAGGGAAGATCCAAGCTTGGCTTTGTAGCCAACTTGAAGAGATCTCTTCACTATTTTTGGGAGCAAACAACACACAATTTGATTTCTTAGAATCTAAACTAGGTTCACTTTCATTAAGCTTTCTAAAGAGTAGAATAAACTTAGCATGTTGCTTGTTTAATTCATAATGCATGCTTTTGAAGTTCATTTGTTTATCTCTTATCTTGATGGTTTAGTATAGGTTTGATTAAGGCTTTGAAGTTAGTCGGATTTAGCTTCTTTTCATAAGCACACAAATTTACACATGCACACGCTTGCCTCAAGGTATCCTTTGTTTTCAACATTTTTCATATGTTGTGTGTCAATATACACATAAATATGGTCCTAATATGAATTCAAGAAGTGTGTAAATATAAATGTGCATTAGTACATTTAAGAAAATGAATGATCATAAGATAATATCTATTGATGTTTTAAAAGAAAAGAATTTATTTATTTCAAGAGTTTTTCCATGCCAAAAGTAGAATTCAAACATTTGGAGAAGAGCATCTAGCATTTACTTGATGCATTGATTAATACATTGAAATAATAAGGGTTCGGACCCTTGGATTACATTGGACTCATGATGGATTGCATTATTCCTTGTGTGTTGTTTTATAATGGAGGGATAACACATTTCTCCACTAACCCCCTCCATTTTTATACAATTTTACAAGGTGTTGTGTAAGCTTATTAGAGTTCCAAGGAAGGAGAGATGTTTTGAGTGTTTCAAGAATTCTAGAAAACAAGTGAAGTATTTTTGAGCCCAAGAATAGATAAATAGTGTCCTGAAATAAGTTTCGTAGTATCTAGTAATTTCTAGAACCATACTAGTATAATTTAGTGTGTGAGTAAAAATAATATTATGATTATGGTTGAGGTTCTCCATTTTGGTTGATTTTTCTACTTTTACTTTACCTCACTATTGAACCTATTTTGCAACTCATTTCTAACAAGTGTCTCCAAAATCATAATTAAATGTGTATCACTCTAAAACCTTAATTCTCTAACATTCTAATAATCATAAATTTCTTATATTTATAAATATTTAATTAATATAATCAAATTTTATTTATTATGTTAAATATGTTTAGACTTGATTGGAATGTGTGGGTGTTCAATCTATAATCCAAAAGCCAATTTTCATTGCATGTACAATTAAGTCTTCTTTTTTAAGTCCGAAGTCCTCTCCCTGCTAAGAAATAGGGAGACTAATGCATTTAGAGCAATAAAAAGTCATTTTAAGATAAACACCCGCACGAGTAAAATCCCACCTAAAAGATCATAATAAATTAACATTGATATATATATATATATATATATATATATATATATATATATATATATATATATATATATATATATATATATATATATATAAAGAGTTCATATGTGTTGGAGTGCAAAGTCTACTTATGCTTATTATAAACAAATTGGATTTTTAAGTTGCGAGCAATGAAAACCTAATAATTCTCCTTTGTGTGTGTGAAACGTGGCCTTTTTATCTTGTCCTCTCCCATTAAAGACAAGGAAATTCAAATTGTGCCTTGAAATTTTGTTGTGGGCATTGTTAATTATGATTTTAAAGAATTTTGTTGCACAAATTACAAAATGCTCTCTCCGTGTACACCACGGATTAATCTCAAAACAATTTACAAGGTGGTCAAAGATAAAATCGAAAACATTCGGATTGCATGTGATACAATATTAAACTAACATCCCAATTCTCACGTAATCTCATCTAGAACAACGTATAAATCAAGAAATCTCGTTCATAATTCCAATACAGAATGAAATATTCCAGGTATATAGAATGAGAGTATATCAGTATCATAAAAACTCCCACAACATTCTAATTCATGAAAAATATTGGTGGAAAATGGTTTCAATTGGGTCAAGGACCCAAATTTTGAGGTGCAGAATCACTAATTACAGAGCATATTGGAATTAGAATGAAAGAATTGGGTGCCCTTAAATTTCTTCATTGAGTTTTGAGCCCCACCCAAAAGAAAATTCTCTCTTTGACTCTCTGCAGAGAGTCATATTTGGAGTTTTCTCGATACAAGTTAATAATGGTTATCATGGCCTTATGATTTTCATCAAAGGAGGAAAATTGCACGAGAGTCAAATTTTCTAGATGGCTCATTCATAGAGACAAGAATTTGCCTACTGAACTTAATTGCTTCTGCAATTTGGTCACTAAAAAGTGTGACCATTGAAAGATGGCACCTACCCATCATCTTAATAAATGAGGTGCCTGCCACTTTTGCCTCAGAATCAGGTTCCTGGTTTGTGAATTCAATTCTGATTGTTCATTTTTCTGGTTTCTTTATGAGAAGATAGAGAGAAACAGTTGAAGAAGGAAGAAACAAGGGACAAGCTGCAGAAAATTGAAGAAAAAAGTATGGGATCATCAAGTGGAAGGAGTGGTGCAGTGAGGCAATATGTTCGCTCAAATGTTCCAAGGCTAAGATGGACACCTGAGCTCCATCAATGCTTTCTTGCTGCACTCGACTTGCTTGGTGGTCAAGAAAGTGAGTGTGGCCTTTCTAGATACTGTGGAATGATAATTTCAGACTCTTGTTTGTTTCCTCTTTCTTTCTCTGTCTTTCTTTTTGGACAAGTCACCAATTCGTTTAAGCTCTTCCCTTTCTAGTCTAAGGTCTTTCTTACCCTCATGCCCAGGATATATTTTAAGGAATGATATTTTTTTAGAAGTATATTATCGTATGCCAATATATTTTAATTAAAAGCTAGGAAACATATACATGGTAGGTAAATTCTAAGGAAAATCACAAATTTTCTTCTAAAACAGATATCTTTTTGGTGAATTTAACAAATTTAAGTACATAAATTATAAGAATATTAGATCTAAAATTTGAAAAAATCGTCAAAAAAAAATTAACCAAACAGCGAAAAATAGTCCTTGCTAGTTCTTTTTCTCTTTCAAACTGGCTAATATAGTTTGGAAGTCCAGTTGTCCTAGACATTAATATAATTCTTTTCATTTTCTAAGCTTGTTAGACTTGAGTGTGTTTCTATGTTTATTGGTTTTGCAGAGGCCACACCCAAGCTTGTCCTAGGGCTGATGGATGTTAAAGGGCTCACCATATCACATGTAAAAAGTCATCTGCAGGTTTGAAGTGAATTAGTATATCAGTGCTCATTTCTATTCCCCTCTTTTACACTTTACTGACCCTATGCATTTTATATTTGAACTTGCTTGCTGCAGATGTATCGAAGTACAAAAATTGATGAAAACAGCCATGGTACATAAATTATTCTGAGTGATATTTCTACATGTATAATTTTTCTTTTGAATAGAAAAGCAGATTTAGATTTGTGGGTTCAGATTCCTTGCTCTGATTTGAAGTTCGGAAATTGGAACATCAATTTATTTACACAGTTTTTTTCAGAAAATTCTTCTACATTAAAACACTGTGAACAGACTGACCAGAAATCTTAAAGATAACGAAGCCTTTCCTCTGAACATACTATCTATATACACACACACCCACACCCAATTGCACTGTTGAAATGTTCTCTCTTTGTGTGTGTGTTTTAATTCATGTTAATACTATTCAAAAATAGTGTATGAGGTGTTTGAGCTGGTGCTGCAGAAGGTGAAAAAGGAGAGAGAGGAATAATAGATACAGTCCCTCTTGTTTTCCATGCAACTTTTATTCTTCAGCCACCCATTCCACTACATCAGGCCTTTTGCCAAACAGGTGAGACTTGTTTTGGATTGACTTCTATTAACTCAGTTGTGCAGGACAGCTGATTTACAAAATAAATGGAAAAAGATTTTCAAACTTTATCACAATCCTTTTATAAGTTTCTTGTCTACTACTAACTGCACCTTTGGGTGCTATGATTAGGTCCATAGACAATATTTAAAGATCTATCGACATGTTTTATGACAAGGAAAACTATATAAACGATAGGTCATGCTGATAGATCTTTCAAATATTGCACATCTATAGGCCAATAGTCCTATAGATATTGTGCCTGAATGTGTTGCGGCTAATATAGGAATTGTGGCAAGGTTCATAGGTCCTTTAAATGGTATCCAAATGCAATTTTGCTAGTTTATTTGGCTGTAAATTCAACATAACTTATTTGATTTTGGTGGTTGGTTTTATTTGGAAAACAGATTTGGAAGAGAAGATGATTATTATGGGGATTGCCCTGCAACAAGTGTAGTTGAGGTCATGAAATGCAGAGAAAAAAATATGGAAGAAACAAGAGCTTGGGAAGAAAAAGGAAGGCAGAGGAAACGGACATTGCACTCTCCCTCTCTCTTTCTCTGAATCCCAAGAAGCCCAAAACATCCCCATCTCCATCTTCTAATTATTCATCACCCTCTGACACTTCGCTAGAAAGCATTGGTAGCAGGAAACATTATGCTTACAATGTTTTCAGGAAACAACATGAGCACTGTGTAATTTCTAGAGTGAATGATGATGAAGAATATGATCATATACAACTGGACTTGACCATGTCTGTAGGTCAAACTGCTTAGAATATTTCTTTTGTTTTTTGTATTGTATTGTATAAAAGCTGTATTACATACATAGTATTTTGGAGTGGCCATAGGGGAGTTAGGTCATGACTGGAACTCGTGATATGTGGCTGGTAGGTCCGAAATCCGTTGCATGATAGATATTTTTGATGGCAGCACTGCTTATATATCTCAAATAGACATGACAACGCTCAACAGAAACATCACATGTGTTTGTAAAACTGACTGATCTCATCAATTTATGTCTATTTGTATAATACGTTAAGTCAAGAAATTTATGCACATTTCATTATTTTTTGTTTATATATATTCATACAATATATATTTTTTCAAATGTAACTTATCCAATATGAGATAGGATCTTAGTGTGGTTGAAACAGTACAAAATAAATTCATTATAGGCTTTTTCTTTTCTTTTTTTTTAATATTCAATTTTATTTTTTAATAAATTTTTGAAGCTTATTATAAAATGGATTATGATTAACAGATTAAATATGATCTTTCTTTAATAAAAGAGAGCTTATATCGACGATTTTGAATTGTTCAACGATTTAAACGGGTAAAAGATATCACGTGCTTTCTTATGGTATTGTTGATTAAACTGATTTTGAATATCTAAATCATAGCACATTGTTTTTTTTAATGGGAGTTTCAAGTTTATTGAACAAACACTCACATTAGTTGTAAGTCAATAGCTAAACCATGACGACTAATTCATATCAATTTTATTGAAATGATCTTAAATTGAAAGTGTTATAGTTGTATTTTAACTGATTTTTCTACTTCTCCAACGTTTCATTGTTTGAACCTATTTTTTATCACTTGTTTTTTTCAATGATTGTCTCAAAAATTACAATCAAATGTGTATCACTCAAAAATCCTAATTTTCTCTAAGATTTTAATAATGTCAAATGTCCTAGACTTAAAAATTATTAATTAATGTGATCAAATTTGATTTATTATATTATATATATTCAAACTTGATTGGAATGTGTTAAAATTAGGTTATGAGAATATGAGATTCGTGTCTGCTAAATGGGCTCTCTTTATCTCATGCTTATTACTTAGAATTAGAGGATAAAAATCATCTCAAAATTTATCTTGTCCTTTTGCTTTCCAATTATGGAAGTACATGTTCGACATGTTCACCCTAGTTTGGAATGATACCACTGACCTGGTGCAGGTTATTCATAGTTGGGAATTGGCTGTAAAAGATACCCCTGTGATGAATATTGCTTGTTGGATTTCTATAACATTAATGTTATGGAATGTCTAGAAAGAAAGAAACATGTGCATATTTAAAGGGAAAATACAGGACTAGCCTCTGTCTAGACCTCTATCAAAGCTAATATTGCTTAAACACTCCAAACGAAAGTCAAATTGCCAAACCCAATATCGGCTAAATGGAAGAGAGTCCTTGCAATTACTGGAACTTCGAGAGGAGAATATGCAACAAAGTCCTTGTAGCAACCCATCACCACAACCTAAATGTTGGCAGTTGCCTTCTACAGCTACATTAAAATTAATACAGATAGGGCATTTCGAGAAAATCCGAGACAAACTAGTATAGGAAGAATAGCTAGAGATAGTGCAGTGCAACAACACCTTTTTATGGGCAGCAAATTGAAATTACCACAAACAATTTGGCTGAAATCCTTGCCATTCAATATGCTTTGAAGGAGGCAACCAAAATGGGGTGGACCAAAGTTATTATTGAATCTGACTCTCAAACGATTATTCAACTGCTTAATAAGCAAGGCACCATTCACTCTTCTAATTGGCATATTTCACATATCCGAGAAAATATTGGTATTTTGGCTCAAGCTTTCCAGACAGTTCTTTATGTTCATACTCCTCAGGAGAGTAATAAAGTAATGTATACTTTGGCCAACCGGCTTTGGATCGGGAGCAAATGTGCATGTGATAGGTCATATTCTTATAGGGTGGTCTACGGAGAAAAGCCAAACATTTCACCAAATCCTTCATTTGGATGAATCACAAGGATGACTTCTTCTTGTTGTACTATGCTTTAAGTTGTTACCATGGTATCTCTAAGGATGCTTCCCCGGTGTATTAGTTATAGATCTTGACATTATATCTACTTGTAACACGTTTTTTGATGATTAATGAAAATATAATGGAAAAATAAAAATAAATAATTAAATAAATTTAGAAGAAAAAAATTAATTTAATTTTAAAAAATCATCTTAAAATAGGTTAGACACAATCATGAGTAAAATCCCACTCTGAAAATTATGTGTTGAAGTGCAAAGTCAGTGGCTGTAATAAACAAATTGTGATTTTAAGATGCCAGCAATGAAAACCTAATAATTATCCTTAGTCTTTGTGAAACGTAGCCTTTTTACCTTGTCCTCTCCCATTACAGACAAAGACAACTCAAATTATGCCATGAAATTCTGTCCCAGGGCCTTGTTATTTATGAATTTAAAGAATTTTGTTGGTTGATTTGGCACAAATTTCAAAATGCTCTCTCCGTGTGCACAACGGATTAATCTCACTTATCTATAGAAAAACAATTTACAAGGTGGTCAAAGATAAAATCGAAAACATTCGGATTGCATGTGATACAATATTAAATTAACATCCCAGTTCTCACGTAACACAATTCCAATACAGAATGAAATATTCCAGGTATATAGAATGAATTGAGTGTAGAATGAGAGTATATCAGTATCATAAAAATCTCCCACAACATTCTAATTCATGAAAAATATTGTTAGAGGACCCAAATTTTCAGGTGGAAAATCACTAATTATAGAGCATATTGGAATTAAAATGAAAGAATTGGGTGCCCTTAAATTTCTTCATTGAGTTTTGAGCTTCGCCCAAAAGAAAATTCTCTCTTTGACTCTCTGCAGAGAAGCATATTTGGAGTTTTCTCGATATAAGTTAATAATGGTAATCATGGCCTTATCATTTTCATCGAAGGAGGAAATTGCACGAGAGTCAAATTTTCTAGATGGCTCATTAATAGAGACAAGAATTTGCCTACTGAACTTAATTGCTTCTGCAATTTGGTCACTAAAAAAAAAAAAAAAAAAAAATGAGATATAATTTTAATATTGGAGAAACAATACAATATAAATTTATTATTAAAAAAACTAATATTTTATTTTATTTTTTTAAAAAATCAGAAATTTGTATAAAATAAATTATGATTACGTGGATAAATATAATTATTTCTTAATAAAAAAAGAGCTTATAGTGGCAATTTTGAACTCTGTTTAACCCTTTAATTAGGTAAAACATATCACATGTTTTGTTATGAAAGTGAAGATTAAACTAATTTTGGAGTGGAGTTGCAACTTTATTGAACAAGTAAATCATATTCATTTTATCAAAATTACCTTCAATTGTAGTTCAACTAGTAATTATGATGGTAAAGTTTCTTGTGTCATCTACCCAATTTCAAAAGAATGTTATAATTTCTAGTAATTATGATGGTAAAGTTTCTTGTGTCATCTACCCAATTTCAAAAGAAGGTTACAATTTCTTTGAAATGTTTATCCTTCCAATAACCAATTTTATTTTTAAAAATCTTAAGATGACTCTCCATCTTTCAAGACAACTTCCTAAATCAATTACATTAAATTATGCGAGAGTTGTATGAATTAATATTGTAATTATCCTTGTAATTTTTATGTTACGAGTTTTGTATGTATAGCATCATAAAAATTAATTAGGCATTGTTCTCTATGTAGTAAGTGTGTGTTGTGTCTTAGAAAAAATCACCCTGGTTTTAATCATAGTTTTGGGTTCAAAATTGTGGGCATGACATTTGGTAGTTTGATTTCATTGATTAAGATATGGACATAGAAGATATACGTTCATAATGCTAAATTGTTAGTGTCCAATGTTTAAATTTGGAAAGTGGTATTCGGATAATAAATGCATAGAACTAACTATATATCTAATTGCAATTAAGCTTAAATAAATTTAACTTGTGATTCTATCTTTGTTGTTATTGAATTCTCAAATATGGCCCATTTGATTGCTTTTAAGAAGACTAGCTATGCTAAGCATATAGTTAACTTGTTTTTTTAGGGAAAGTGTGTGACTGGATAGTTTTTCATGTACTATTGTGTTCAACAATAGCACTAAGTTTGTGGATGATTTTGGTGCATAATGTGGAAAGAAGTTGAATACAAAACAGCAATTTAGTTTTGCATATCACCCCAAACAGTGGTCAAACAAAAAAGTCAATATAATCCTTGATAATTTGCTAAGATGTTTAGTCGAGAGAACGAAGGGAAGTAAGATTCGGCCTTGTGTAAGAGGAATTAGTGTATTTAATTTTCATACATTATTGTATGATTTGAGATGCACTTGTAATATTATTTGTAAATTAATATGTGGATAATAATCCACTCATTGTTGCACACTTATCTACATCTATTAATAGGAATAGTATCAACCAAGTTAATAAATTGTTTGACTTCTAGTATTAATAATTTTCTCTAAGACTTGCTTTTCAAGTAACTAATTGTTATCCAAAATAAACCCCCCATGCCATTTTGACAACTTGCAAATTTGATTTTGGACTTAGGCAATTTTTGATGAAAAACCACGGAACACTACATCTTAGTGTTGCACACAATTCAAGAAAATAGTGTTCAGTGACTCTCCACTTGTCCGCATGAACAAAGGAAGAAGTTACAGTTGTTAGTGGACTCCCCAAGTTTGTGGAACAGAGGAAATTCAACTCAAGTCTTGGGTGGGTTTCTTATCTTTGCAAAGGCCATGAAGAACGCGAAGAAGAAGTTTGGAGCATTATGTGGTAGGAGAAAGACAAGTTTCAAGCGCATCCAAGGTTGAAGCTGCGCGTAACACTAACTTAGGGTTCCACGATCTTCTTACAAAGTAGTGTTCTCGCATACTCTCCAAGTATGTGAAACAAAGGAATAGGGTCTTAAACAATAAATACCGCCAACATGGTCATAGTCTTCCACGAACTCCCCAAGTCTCAGGAAGCGTAGAAATGAGGTCGTGGGACATTGAATTGTAATGTTACATAGAATTGGTCTGGAGCTAGAAACTGTGATGCACATGGGAAAATTTAGAAGTGTCACAAGGTAAAGGAAATACAATTTTAAATGCAACCAAAGTTTGAAGCCGCAGAGCACTAACTTAGTGTTCTGCAGTTTTTACAAAGTTAGCATTCTACGAACTTCACAAAGTTATGGAACAAGGAAATTAGGCCAATGGGTTCGTAAATATGCCAAACGAAAAATATTAGTCTTCCGCAAAATAAGAGAAAATTCAAAATCTGCATAACAAGGACATTTCCCACAAAATAAAGTAAATTGAAAAGAAGTCGTGGAGGTCTTAAAATCCAAAACTAAAGCCAAGGATGAGAAAAGAAGCAAAAAGTGTTATTGTAGGTTATTATTTATCATTTTATTTATTTATTAGGATAATTCTTGCACTTGTGTTAGCTCTACACTTGTTGTGTTAGCTTGCTTAGGTGTACCAATTGTGTTGAGTTAGCTTACTAGTTGTGTTGAGTTAGCTTACTAGTTGTGTGGAGTCAACTCTACTGCCAATGTATCAATTAGTGAGAGTTATTTACCACTGATCTAGGTGGTAGTTGCACTTTCCTCCTATATATGTACATCTGATTATTGAGCTAATATATGGAGAAGAGTATTGAGATGGAGCCATTTCTTGTTGTATTGCAATTATCTCATTGTTCTTCATAACTTGTAGTTTTGTGTGTATGCCTAGTCTTGCCTTTGTGTAATTCACATCTCGAGTGAAATATTTGATTAAACAAATCCCTAGTGTTCTCCCGATATGGTATCGAGCCATTGTGTTATTAAGCTTGTTTGGTTACTATGTTGTTAAGTTTGTCATAAAATATTGAGAATTATTGTATATGATTTTCAATCCTTCTTCTGGAGAAGTTTACCTTTTAGTTTTTTTGTTTGAATGTAGACCTATTTCCTTGAGCAATCAATAACCCCACCATAATTGTGTTATGAAATAAGGGATAAAATATGCGGAACAACCCCACACAAAATCGCAATAGTAGAAACTAATATGCAGAACAATATTATAGATTTGAAATAAAAGTGCAGAAAATAAAAGAACAAAACACAAAGACAAGATTTAATGTGGTTCACTCAATTTGGGCTACATCCACCAAGAATCACTTGCTCATATTTTATTACAAGCCACCTCTTTCTCTCAATACAATACCTAGATTTGTTTGGAGCTGTACTCAACAAGCTCCCATGAATTCATCTTTGGAACTCACACACATCCACAATGATATGTCTACCCTATCAAAAGCACCAATGCACATCAATAGCAACCACTTAAGCGTTTTACAATATAGTGGGTACCAAAACCATGGGCAAAAACCACCACTATTTACCTATGGATCAAAATCCCACCCATATGAGAAGAGCACATTTCCCAAGATATCGTGTACGTTTTTGAGGCCAAAAATGTGGAGAGTGTACAATAATTTTAGTGTACAGTATTCAACACTTCCACATATGAAAACAAGCTCCACAACATAACAATCTCCCAATTGAGACTAGTTTTCCTCTTAAAAGCTTCTCAACTCTTTACTATTGTTCATTAAGACCAACCAAAGCTGAACACAACTTCGGTTTCTCCTTGTGACCACCTTGGTTATCATGTCCATAGGATTCTGGGCCGGTATGAATCTTCTCCAACTTCAACTTCTCCTCCTCCAAAGTTTTCCTAATTGAATGGTACCTTAACTATATATGCTTCGTCCGAGAGTGGAAATCATAGTTCTTAGCTAGGTGTATAACAATTTGACTATCACTACACAACTTCCTTTCCTCCCGCTTATGCCCCAAATCCTCAAGAAATTTTTGTAACCAAATCATCTCTTTTCTTGCCTCTATGGCAACAACATACTCACCCTCCATGGTTAACAAATCCATAAGATTTTGTATTCGTGAAATCCACTCATTGTTGTCTCACCTACAAGAAAATATAACATGTCATGCTCCTCATGTTGTCTACATCTCTAGCCATGTCTAAATCTACATAACCATGCAAAGTGGTGTCTCGACCCACCGTATCACAAAAATCTGTCCCCATGATCCCTCTCAAGTACCGAAGGATCCACTTTACATATTTCCAAAGGTGATCTTTACCTAGATCACTCATAAATCTACTCACTTCTCCCACCGCATGAGAAATATCGGGCTAGTACTCACCATGACATACATCAAACTTCCAACCACTAATGAGTAAGGTACCTTGAACATATGGTTTCTCTCCTACTCTGTCTTGGGACAACTCCTTTGATAACTTGAAATGGCCTATCAAAGGAGTCCTAATCGGTTTAATAGCATCCTGCATATATTAAACATCTCCAAGACCTTCTTAATATATTCTTCTTGAGATAAAGTTAGCTTTTGTTCCTTCCTATCCCACAATATCCTCATATGAAGGATTTTTTTGGCTACCCCCAAATCCTTAATAGCAAAGGATTCACTTAACTACTTCTTGAGTAGATTTATTCCTAAATGTTTTTCTTACAACCAACATGTCATCCACATACAAACACGGGATAATATAATTGTTATCCCAAATTTCTTTATATACACCCAATGGTTAGAATGACATCTAATATAACCTTTCTCTATCACAAAGCTATCAAATTTCTTATACCTTTGACGTGGAGTTTGTTTCAAGAATACAATCTCTTCTTTAATTTGCACACCATCTCCTTTTTACCTTTAACCTCACACCCTATGGTTGCTTACATATATATATCCTCCTCCAAATCACCATGGAGAAATGCGCTCTTTATGTCTAGCTTCTCTAAGTGCAAGTCTTCTACTGCAACTATTCCAAGAACAGCTTCTAATAGAATTCATGTTTACTATAGGAGAAAATTCTCATCAAAATCTATACTTTTTTCATGCAAAACCCCTTGACCACCAACCGGGCCTTGTATATTTTATTTCCTCCTTCTTCTACTTTAACTTTGTACACCTACTTGTTCTCAGAACACTCTTTTTCCTTTGGGTAGCTTCACCAAATCCCAAGTCTGGTTCTCCATGAGAGACTGATGTTCCTCATTCATGGCTTACTCTCACTTCTTCATGGCATCTACCTGCATTGTTTCATCAAATCTCTCTAGCTCTCCACTATTAGTGAGTAATAAATAATAAAGAGAAGGAGAAAAATGTTTAGGTGCTCTTCTTTCCCTAGAAGACATCCTCAATATAGGAGTTTGGGGTTCTTGTTGAGTAGGTTCTTGAATTGATTCATATGTCACTTTCCCATTCGAAAGATCCTCTACCACTACATATTTTTTCCTAGATTCTTCCATGTTTTCCCTTATTTATTGCTTATACATAAATTTCTAATTTAATACCACATCCCTAGATTGAATTATTTTTTTGTCCTTAATAATCCAACATTTAAATCCATATTCATCACCACCATAACCAATGAAAGTGAAATTTTCTAATTTAGCCTCTAACTTGGTCCTATCATCCTTGTCAATATGGAAAAACATCTCACATCCAAAGACTAAGAAATGAATAATCAACCTTCTTACCAAACCAAGCCTCCTCAGTACGCCTCCATCTAAGGCACTTGATGGTCCTCTATTTATCAAAGTACGCAACTATGCTCACCGCTTCTACCCAAAAAGAAAGAGGCAATTCCGCATGTAACCTCATGTTCCTAACTTGTTCTATTATTGTCGTGTTCATCCTTTCGGACACCCCATTCTTTACGAGTTCCCTGGAACCATCATTTACCTGTATTCCATTTTTAGAAAAATAATAATCAAACTCATTGTTACAATAATTCCCTCCATTATCTGACCTAAGACATTTTAGCTTAAGACTTGTTTCATTCTCTACCAAGGCTTTCCATTTAAAAAAGTGTCAAATACATCAAATTTTTTTCTAATACAATATACCCAAACTTTCCTTGTTACATCATCAATAAAAGTATCATAATAATTTGAACCCCTAAGAGATGATATTTGAGCCACCCCACACATCAGAATGTACCAACTCCAACTTATTCTCTTTCTTCGTAGGTCCAACCTTGAGAAAAATTACTCGCTTATGTTTCCCATATACACATTTCTCAGAGAACTCCAAACTTGTTTTTGTATATCCGGAAAAATTATTCTTTATGATCTCCATGCCCTTATAGCTCATATGACCGAGCCTATAGTGTCACAATGTTGTATCTACGTCTGAAGTGACAAGATTACAAGCATTAGTGTTATCAATGGTTAAATATAAGGTACCAACCTTCTTACCTCTTACCACCACATGATCACCCTTGGTAACTTTCCAAGAGTCCACTGTTAAATATCACAATACAACCATCATTTCCCAACTTCCCCACCGATACTAAGGTTCATCTTAGTGTAGGCACATGTCTAACATCCTTCAATATCCATGTATTCCCATTCTGCATCTTAACCTGAACAAAACCTTTTCCAACTATGCTTCAAGGCTCATCATCACCAAGGAAAACATGCCCAAAATCCCCTTAAACATAATCAACAAAATAATGCCTATGTGGAGTAGCATGGAAATAATCCCTTGAATCTAAGACCCAAGATTCATCAATATTATGTAAAGATAGAATCAAAGCATCCTAATAGACATTACCTATTGATACATTCACCTCCTTGTTTTATTCCTATTGTTTTTCTTGTCTCAAGCTCCCAATAGTCCTTCTTTGCGTGACCAAACTTTCCACAAAGCACAAGATACCATCTTACTTTTGGATTTTGATCTTGCCCAATATTTTCATTTTTTTACGGCTTCCTCTATTCTTATGTCTCCCTCTAGTAGATTCCTCGAGGCTTTTTCTTCACATTTTCTCACTTAGAATCACCCCCAATTTCCTAAAACTTCAACTTTGAGTTAGTTGGAACCGAGTTGCTTACCGCTATTATTAGGCCATTCCAACTCTCGGGTAAGAACACATAATTAATAAAGCCCTAACTTCTTCATCAAATTCTATTGAATCAAGCTAGCATATTCACAATCATATTAAAATCATTTAAATGTTCTAACTCTCAAATATTCTCGACATTCTCATATTAAACAAATTTTTCATTAACAATATATTGTTAGAGGCGAGGGTTTTTCATGTAACTTCCTTAATGCATCCTTATAGTATTTTCCTTTGAAACATTAAATGATACCGAACATACAAGACATAACCGGATTGTTCAAAGTGTCTTTCTATCCAAAAATTCCACTCTGCATCCATCATGCTTGAGAGTTTGTTCCCTTTTTCGAGACATGGGAATATGTAACACTCTGATTTTGTATGTTAACTTGGTGAATGTTTTACATACTGTTATAGCTGCTGAAATGAAGGCAAACATGTTAAGATATGTACTGATCTTAAGAGAATGTGTTGCTAATTTGGATTCTTGCATGCTGTGATTTATTGCATGGGACAACAAAGATTGTACTTGTGTGTTTGCTGATGTGACGACAAATTGTCGTATACTTGCTAAACTCTTGTTGCTGATTGACAGCATACCTTGAATCAATTCCATTGATCCAAATATGTTGTGGTCCTCTTGTGATTTCTGTGTCGATTCACACTTGAACCGAACCGAGATTGTTATGAGCGTGCAGCGCCTGATTGCAGTTTTGGGCAGCTGGCACATAGATGCCAACGACAGGGGTTCGATTCTTGAACCCTGTACTGTCGAACTTGGGACCTCGTGAGGCAAGAAATGCCTGGACACGGGTGGCCTTGGCACGTAATCCGAAGGACGGAACGTCCTGCTCTGCATTAACGTGAATGTTAGTAGGGAGGCTGGATGGAAGTTGTTAGTGTTAGTGGTTAGTATGAATTAAACCCTAAACTAATCCTAAGTCCTAACATGCATCCTACACTATTATCCTAAGTGGATTTTTAAATTTAAAAAAAAGGGGGGAAATAAACCTAAGGCTAAACTAAGACCTAGGTTGAACACTTTATACAACCTAAACTAATCCTAATCTAAAAGGGCGCGCAGACCCTTGGAAGGAAAGGGATAAGGATGGGAAGAAGGCATTCATTGGCATTTAATACACAGTCCATACGTGGACAGCGCCAGTTTTGGCGGGGCAGGTAAGAAATAGAGGCATCTATTTGGAGATAGAGCCAAATTCGGTTTTGCATGGGAATTTTGAAAATTGAGTTCGCCAACCCAAGTGGCGGTGGCGTGGAAAGTAAGGAAAAAGGCAGAGCCTTAATTGCATTAATTGTTTTCGGTCCCCGCGACCAGTTCGCCTTGGAAAGTGTATGAGGGAATTTGATTTTTCATTGTTTCGGTTTGGTTTTGGCAAAGTTGCTCTGCATTTGGTTTTTCTGGTCTGGTTCAGTCGAACCAGCTCTTGGCATTTGACATTTTCTTGGAGATTTGGAGGCTGTTGCTAAGCCTGAAGAAGAAAGGAGTGCTGGGAAGTTTGTGTTGTCGCTGTGGAAGGAAAAACGCAGCAAACAAAGTTTTCTTCGAGTTCAGGAGAAGAGATTACAGGCATGTTAAGCCCTTCTCTTTAAAAACTCTTGCTTTGTTTAAGTGTCTCATTAAAACAACCCTGCTCTTGGGTTTTGATTCTGTGACTGTTGTCGAGTCGATTCGAATTGGGTTTCATCGATTCTTGCTTCTTTTTGTTTGGAAAATGATATGATGAATCGTTCTGGTTGCTCGGTTTTGATTTGTATTTGCTCGAATCAAATTGGAGATGAATTATTGTATTGGTTATTGACTGTATGGAGGTTTGAAATAGATATTTCTTTCACTGTTCGTGTTGTTGAAATTGGTACAGGCCGTGTAATCGTTCCTTATAGTGAAATTGTTTCCTTAAATGTAATCTTTTCTTTGCTATTGTGTTGGGAACTGTCCTTGTATGTAAAAAAAAAAAAGGGGGAAGTGAAGATACAGCCGTGTATATTGCTATGAATTGGGTTTCATTGAATCTGTCATCATTTTGGAAATAATAAGAAATATTGCCTCTGACTGCTGAGTTTAATTGTTTTTGTATTCCTCGAATGAGGTACCTTCCTGTGTCTTTGGTCGCTTAACAAAGATTGGGAAATTTATCTTGTGTATCATGGGTCTGTACATGTTATTTGAGTTCTTTTCACTATTGAAACTATCGTTCTTTTGCTGACGAACTGGAATGAAAGAAGCGATGGTTGTTTGAAGTTGTTTCATATTGAAATTTTTAAAGGAAATAGATTCTCTTCCTTCTACTATTTTGGATTTTGATGAAAGTGGCATTCGGGTTTTCTACGAGTAATTGAACTCGAATTGAATGAAGTATAAGCAACATTTCCATTGCTGTGCCTTTTCTTGTATAGGAAATGAGCAAATGCGTTTTGGTATCCGTGAAAATAGGAAAAAGTAGACTGTTTTTCCTTCTGAAGTTATTGATGGATTATGTTTTCTCCTTGCTGTGAGAATAGGTTGGTTTTATGGTGTTTTAATGATGCTGTTCGGTCTTCCTGTTCGGACTGTATACACAAATACAAATTGGTTTGTATTCTGTGCAAGGAATGATTATATTTCCTTCTTGCTGTGAAGGAAAGTTGATTCCATGGCGTCTTGTAGTTGAGGTTTGACCTTCTGATTTGAATTGTCTTGTGAATGCGAACTTGACTTGGATTTCTGTTTTAATAAATGGAAAGTGTGGGAATTAGCTTGTTTTCTGAGTCTGCCTTGACTGTACCAAGCTTACGCAATTAACACCCTAAACGGGTTTGTCTTTATAGAGGTATTGATATATGAATGTTATATTTTGAGTTTTGTACCTCATTAAGAAAATGGAGAATGTTGTTTTGGAGTTAACGGTTGATCGAGATAGAACTCGAGTTGGATATCCATTGTTGTGGTATACTGGATTTAAATTGTACAGGCTATGTGAGTTTGCTTTTCAATAAGAACGACTGTTCTGCTATCTTTATAATTTGAGCTGTCTTGCTTAGATGAACACGATTTGGGTGTTTGAGTTCATTTTGATCAAAAGGATTGTTCTTAATGAAATTTTAGAGAAATGAATTCTTCTCTTTTTGCTATTTTGGACTCTGAAAGTAATATTGGAGCTTACTGTGCATATGAATTGGTTTTGCTGTAGGTAACAACAATGTGCAAATTGTTATTATGAACTGTATGCGTTCATGGATATAAAAGATCATATGAATAAATGATTGCGTGATTGCATAACTGCTTGTTTGGTTAACACTACAGTGAAAGAAGTATGGAATCTTCTAGTACAGCAAATACATAGTATGCATCTTGATATTGCTTGTTCTATGATGAATACGATGTCTTACTAACCTGTTTTGGTATTCGTATGAACCGGAATTAAATGAAATTATTCTTACTGCCGGTAAGT
The DNA here is from genome assembly GCA_018340775.1 of Taxus wallichiana var. yunnanensis. Taxonomy (NCBI): domain Eukaryota; kingdom Viridiplantae; phylum Streptophyta; class Pinopsida; order Cupressales; family Taxaceae; genus Taxus; species Taxus wallichiana. Next base: position 572,531,381 of record CM031244.1, read on the forward strand.
GAATTCCGAATGGATTTTGTAAGTTTCACTCTGAACTGTTATCTTGATTTGTCTTTCGTTTGGATTCCACTGTTAGGACAGTCATGTGGAAAGAAATAGAGATATGAATGAATGACTTGGAAAAATGATCTTTTCTTCTTTCATTCAGTTGGAAATCTGGAATTCGTGAATAATGAATTTTATAGTGCTTAGATGGAAGCAACTATATGCATTGTTGTTCGCTTTCTTGTCTGTACTTGATTGCTTTGAATTTAATACATGAACTGAAAGGAAAGTAATGAGTTTACATTTCAGTTAGTTTCATCCTTTGCATTTATTATTAATGAAAGGCGTGGAAAGGATAACAGTATGTTTAATATTATGTGGAAACAGGACAGCAGTCTTATTGCTGATTGTGATAATATTTTGATAGTTCAGTTGTTATGCTGATCTTTCTTTTGTGCCTATTTCGTGATTGATGTTTAACTGTCGTTTCATAAAAGCAGGGTTCTTTTATTGAGACAGTTAGTTGAAGCACCCTATTTTAAGGATAAGTGCTTAATATGCTCAGTTCATTGAACTGACCCGTGCAATTCATTTTGCAGATGGAATTTGATTAGAATGAAGACTTGGCTGTTTTCTGATGCTTTTGATTTGATGATGTATTGAAATTGTTGCTTTTATTCCTCTTCGAGGAATTGTGAAAAGAAGAAAATATATTCTTCTGTCCATGAGTTGTATGGATGTTTTGTATAAACTATGCCCAATCAGCTGGATTGGCAAATGTACAGATTATGACTTGAAATATTGAATACAATTACAAGTGTGATATTTTCAATAGTTATATCAGTTTGATTTTGTTGTCTAATTTGGAAATATAATGTTATTTCTTGATTTGGATTTGTTTATTTGTCCTTGGATGGATGCTAAATGGAAACTGATATCTATTCTTACCTAAATGCAACTTTTAAGTTGAAAAATGCAATTAATTCATACTTGGGTAAAGATGAATTTTTAATTGACATTAAAAGGATTAAGAAGAATATGATTCCATAATTGGAAGGTATTCGGGATTAGCTTAGGAGCTAAGGAATACCAATTAAACTTCGGAGTAATCGAACTTCGCTTTCGAGCTTCATTAATGATCCCGTTTGATAAATTCAGAATAAAGGATATAGGATAAATATATCCATAACTAATGGACCTTAACCATATAACGTTAAGGAGAACAAATGAATACTGTTCTTGGGAATTAGACCTCGTTTAAATGACGTCTAATAAGTTAAAATTCTGAATTTAGTTGCAGTTGAGAAAATCTTGGTTAAGTTTAATAGGTTAAACTTATCACGTCCGTCGGAACGGACTGCTTAATCCAATGATTAAGAAGTGAACCAAGTAAGGAAATGCAGCCCTTCGACACGAAGGAGAAGATGCATTGCAAGACAATGGACGGATTTAGTCCCTCTTAGCCCTATACAACTGTAACGGAAACGAGGATCAAGAGATCAGCGTGGATGCTGAAAGTTGATTTTAATTATTAAAATCATATCCGAAGCACTTGAGCAGGATGTGTATTCTCGATGGGAGAATTCCGTAGGACATTGGCATACGCCAGCTACAGCAAGGTGTCTCCATGAAGACGGGGTCTTCATGACAACACACTATTGCAGCTGACATATTGCAATACCCTTCCGAATTAAAACATCAAGAATACATAGGCTGAATGTGTAACTATGGACAGGGGATAGGAGTATGATCTGGTATACGGAGTGCCTTCCTATACTCGTTCATATTACTAACTGTAATTGGGAGTTTAAACTAACCTTAAACGAAGAGGACTGGTAGGAACCAGGAAAGACCATTCTAGATAACAGGTGAAGTGAGGTGAAGGACGTATTCCGTGGATGTGTATCACATCAGGAATATGATCATGCAAAGCATGTGAAAATCTTTGGCCAAAGTATCGCAATTGCTGGTTGCGTTGTCCTTATCACTTAATTTAAGATGCAGGATGTCAGATGAATATCAGTAACAGATATTCAGATAGGCTTCTTAAATGGATCACTTCGATAACCGGAATTGGTTATGAGAACAGGTATATATAATATACCATGCATAAACAAACATGAAGGATCGGTTGTTGCCGAGTCATGAACATGAAGGATCGGTTGTTGCCGAGTCATGAAATGAAGGATCGTTGAAACTCCGAGCCATGAAAATGGAAGATCGGTAGTTCCTCAAGTCATTTACAGCAGCATATAGAATCTGTTATAAGATTGAATGGCATTGAATGTGTGTTCCATATTGTAAATATGTGAACAGGGAACATTCGTTTTAAAAAGAAATTGTGTGATCCAAACTGTGTTGTTTGGGCAGAGAACAATTATTAAAACTTGAACGTGTGTTTGAATTTTGTAATTCATAACAAAGAACGTTATCAAAAAAAAAAAAAAAAAAATTCCCTTGTTCTGGTATTTTAAAATGGGGATGTTACGAATATAAAGATCCTTTTGATAAAGGTAATCTTCCATCCGTATCTTCCAAAGACTAAAATTCCACTCGGTGAATTTATAAACCTTTGATCTTCCATCATCTTGCCATAGCTCCCACTCAAGATAAAACTTTCCCTGCGATTCAAAACTTGAAGTGCAGAAAATAAAATAAAAAACAAAACACAAAGGCAGGATTTAACGTGGTTCACCCAATTTGGGATACATCCACCAAGAATCACTTGCTCAAATTTTATTACTAGTCACCTCTTTCTCTCAATGCAATACCCGGATCTGTTTGGGTTGAGTACTCAACAAACTCTCCTAAATTCACATTTGAACTCACACACATCTACAATGATATGTTTTCCTATCAAAAGCACCAAAGCACATCAATAGAAACTGCTTAAGCAGTTTTACAATACCGTGGTACAAAACCATGGGCCAAAACTTCCCCATAAACCTATGGGTCAAAATTCTCACCCATATAAGAAGAGCACATTTACCGAGATATTGGGCACATTTTTGAGGCCAAAAATGTGGGGAGTGTACAATAATTTTAGTGTATGGTCTCCAACACTTCCACACATGAAAACATGTTCCACAACATAACAACCTAGAGAAAGCACGTAATAGATGCGGCTAATTGAGGGAGTAAAGGGGAATTTTAACATCTCCAAGGGCATTTTTCTATCGTAGGTAGATTTTTCCATCTCAAGCCACCGATCTATTGTTCCAAAGCACTTTCATCCATTATGAAGGCATTTTTAATATTTTGAGCCACATTTTTACACTCTATAAGGGAATTTTCTACTATTTAGGGCATTTCTTGTTGTTTCAAGAGACCTATAGACCATTAGAGATGTGTTTTCCCTTCCCCGACAAATAAGTAAAATTCAATTTTGACATGTTTTCTACCCTTGGTCCGTGATTAACTAAAATGTGAATATTCTAGTGTAATCTAATGTTATAGGAGTAGTAAAATGACTGAATAAATGAAGTAATAAAATACTAAAATAATACCCAAGAAATATAAGCAATGAAATGTGAAACCCTAATGTGCAAAGAGGGTTAAGAAGGCCTTAGCTGATTCGATGATGTCATAGGACTATGTCGCAAAGAGAGACCATATGAATAGGAGGAGGAACTCTTTGCACATGAGTCTAGAAAGGTGCATATCTGGGTGTCGACTGCATACAGGGTGCACGAAGAAGGATATGGGCACTTAGGGCGCCTGTGCATGAGATATGGGCACCCCGGTCCGTGGAAATGACCCAAAAACCTCCTCCGAGGTATTGTTGAATGTTCACCTATATTTTCTTCTGCCGCCGCGTGAATGTCATTGAACTTCGTTGGATGTTATTGTAAACCTGCAATAGAAGAATCTCCTACAAAACCCCATACAAAGCATCAAAACTATAAAAAAAATAAAGATGCATATGAAGGGGTTAGGACTATCCTCAGCTGCCAAATTGATGGAATTATCACTAAGAATTGCACTACATCTCAAACCCAATGTAGTTCTAGGAATGTGTGTGAAGATTGTTCCCTAGGTTTCTCTTGTGTCACTCGTGCACTTTGTGAAGTAGCGAACAAGTAACTAGATGAATAATGTAATAAATGTGTACATGGAAATAATAGACTCCCCTCTTATGAAGTGTGATGCAGATGAACCAACCTTGTGTGCCTTGTAATGGAGCTAGATAGATGTAAATGTAGCTATAGATGACTTTGATGGATGCAACCTTAGGTGGAGATAGCTAGTGCTTGGTGTTTTTCCCTCATTATGGTCTCATAACCTTATGTTTATATGGATCTCTTGTTCTAATTTCATAATTAACCCCAAAAGGTTGACCACAAAAAATATAGAAATATAAAATGGCTAGAAAGTTCCCAAAATGTGAGAATAAAGTGCAAAGAGGATAAGGATGCCCCGGAGGGGACTAGGGAGCCTAGGGCGCCTAGTCCTAGTTAGCGCCCACCAAGAATAGGGAAAATATAGTATGAAAATACAAACTGGGAAAGTACGGGTGTAAGATCGAAAGTAACAATAAAAAACAAAGTAAAATGGCCAAAGACATGGGTTGATTAGTACCCTTTTCACTCAAGAACCATATGAATAGTAGTATGAGACCAGAACTAAATAATGACTCAAAGTGCGTGATTTTGTGTCTACATTTTCCCCCACTTTATGTTGTTGAGCGGAATACTTGGTAACATGAAGTAGATAGAGATGTGTAGCTGATATCCATGTAGAGTGATATAGAATGTGTGTCAAGGACTAGACAAAGCGTGGAGTGATAACAAAAACATGGAGCATGGAGACTAAAGATGTAAAAGTGTAAAAAGTGATGAGAGTGAACCTAGGGTGAAAATACGTGTGTAGATGCCAATGTGTGTGGTATACCTGTATGGTTAGTATCGTGTGTGTGATGTACGCATTATGTGTGTGATGTTGTTGATGATTTTAATTGTTTCCTTCCCATACAAATGGACATGCAAAAGAGAAGACAATCAAGTAGTCAAATACGCATGTATGTGTAAAGATGCATGTATATATGTAAAAAGCATGTAATGAAAGCATGCAATGAAAAAGGAACATGTGCCCTGTTCCATGATAAGAAAAAGAGTGTAGAAAGGATTATGTAAATGTCGATGAAGTGAAAGTTTTTTAGGCGATCTCACACCACTAGCCAAAGAAGCATAGGGAGAAAGATGTGTTATTCTCCAACCTATAACTGCTTCTTGAGAGTGTGAAGAGATCTTTGTATTGCCTAGTTTTTGGGAAATCCAACGCCACTAGCCTAAGAAGTGTAGGGAGGAAATTCCGATGTTCCTCTAACATGTAACTACTCCCTAGAATGCTAAGGAAAATCTACCCTATAAAAGCAACTGTGTATGGAGTTCTATAGACTGGTTTGAACCCAATCATTGTATAACCCACTGTGTTATGGATAAAAACCTGAACTATACCAGTATCGTGTTGTGTAGTGTGTATACCCAAATGATGCCCCCTCTTTGTAGGTGCATGTCGGATTGCAAATAGGAGGGTGTGGCCCCAAAAGAGGACCGATCATTGAAATTGTACCTGCAGGGGGTAAGTGCTTGGTAAAAACCAAGGCACATGCAAATACGTGTCTAGAGACAAGTGTTAGCACGAACAAGCTTGCATGTAGAAAACAAGTGTAAGTGATGTAGACAATGTGGAAGCTATAATGCAAGTAAACATGCAAGAAGCCAATCATAGACCATGAAAAATCGGGTTGCAAACATGGGATATCACTCAAGATGTCACAATACACGCAAGGTCATAGTGGCGCACACAAACAAACAAGTATGGATATCAAACAAAGGGCAAGACCTACATACAATAACAAATAGAGAAAAAAGCGCAAACAAACAGATGCCATGGTAGAAATTAATCCTGCAAAAAAAATGTTGCACATGAAGCACCCGTTAGCATGTTAGAAAGATAAAGTGTATGTCAAAAGCGTGTATAACCAATTAAGTAGTGTGATATGAAACAACATGAAACACTATCACCTATAATGTACGAAAGGTGGTTGCCCCAGAGCTGCTTTATAGGATTGGTAGTGTGCCAAGAATCCATGTTGCATGTAGTACCCATGGGTCTGTGATCACAACTATAAATCAAGTGAATGTGCATGTGTGTATGATAATGATAATGACGTGTGTTAAAGCATACATGTAAAAGCAAGTGCAAGCAAGAATAAATGCAACCATAAAATGTAGTATGTTGTGGATGGATGGATTAGAATGCAAAGTGAATAATAGGAGCCGTGTGCCCCCTGAGTGAATGGAGTTGTATGCAGTGAGGTTCATTTATTATGCCCCTTCAGCAGTCAAGAATGAACCATAAACAAGAGTTCGTCATTGGGAATTGGTCGAACTATGTGTTGTGTGTAGGGCGTTGTGGTGAATGTGTATGCATGGTGATGATATGCAGCCTAGAGATGAAGATGCGTGATGATTTATCCTAAAGCGTATATCACAAGGAGAGAATCAAAAAAGGTGGTGTTGTAGCCTACGGTGTATACCACTACAAGATGAGAGGATAGGTAATGATTTAGCCTATAGCGTATGGTGTTAAAGGATAAGTAGAATAAGTGAGGATGGTGATAGATTAATTGATTATGTAGCCTACGACATATATCACTAAAAAATGAGGAGAAGAAAGTGGCGTTGTAGTGTAAAGCGTATACCACTAAGTGATACAAGCAGAAATGTATGATGTATCCTATGGCGTATATCACTAAACTAGGGATGTCACATGGTGGAAAGGATTGAATGATGAACGCTTGAATGTGATAAGGTCCATTTGTGATTGTATACCCTCAACAATCCAATATGGACCGTGAGACTAGAGTGTGTCATATGGTAGTGAGTGCAGTGTGTATAAGTAAATGTGTGTAGTATATGTGATGATGAGATATGACCATGTGATGCGTAAAATGTGTAATACGTGATACAAGATATGAAAATAACATAAGTGTGACACTAGTATGGTGTGTATAATATGTAGATGCACAAAGGTTGAAAAACAAATGATGTATAGAAATTTGAAGTATAATGCGACATGTAGTGTAAGTTGTGTGAAGATACATGATCCGTAGTGTCAAATGTGTAGTGTGTGGGGTTCATGTGTACGTATTCCTTCAATCAAGTGTGAATCAAACATAAGAGTGTTTTATTGAGTAATGACAATGTTAAAGTGGAGATGATGATGCATATGCTAGGAGTGTGATGTATGATAATGTGAATGCGGGAGATGTGTTGATGCTAAGATGGGTGGAATATGTGAATTATATGCCCCCCGAGAGTGTGTAAGATGAATAATACAATCATGTAATGTCATCTAGAAGGTCGTCATTGTCAGGGTCAAATTCGAATGGATAAGCATTAGAGACATGGTAAGCAATGGTGTCGGGTTGATCACGTAACGAGCCATTGAGGTGTAAATTGTACATACCCATGGCATATTCCTCATCAGTAAAGGGAGGTAAGGGACACCCATGTGCATACCATCGAGTGAGATTTTGCATGTAGCCAAGAAAGGAACTATTGCAAATAAAGACACGACCGAAATGCATGGGGAAAGATATGTCTGTATGATCAGGATCTAAAGTACCCCCAATGTAATCAAGTCATGATTGTCCTAATGTAAGTGGGGTAGATCAAGGATCATGCACAAGGAGGACCATGAGGTGAAAGACATGTAGGCCATAAGCGGTAGTGTTAGGAAATAAGGGATAAAATATGCGGAATAATCCCTCACATAATCGCAATAGTAGAAACTAATATGCAAAAAATATTACAGATCTCAAATAAAAGTGCAAAATAAAAATAACACAACATAAAGAGACAATATTTAACGTGGTTCACCCAATTTGGGCTACGTCCACCAAGAATCACTTGCTCAGATTTTATTATAAGCCACCGCTCTCTCAATACAATACCCAGATCTGTTTGGAGCTATGCTCAACAAACTCTACAGAAATTCACACCCGAATTCAGACACATCTACAATGTTACATTATACCTACTATATGCACAAAACCACATAAGTAGACAACTTCTTAAGTAGTTTTAAAAACCGTGGGTATAAAAACCATGCGAAAAAATCGTCCCATAAACCTATGGGTCAAAAATCTTGCCCATATGAGAAAAAGCACATTTCTCAGTATATCGGGCACGTTTTGTTTCAAGGCCAAAAAAATCAGGCCGCACCCCAAACCCTACTACCAGGGGTTGCGCCCCGGACCTAGCTCGGGGCTAAGCCCACCCCGAACCCTGGCGAGACAATTGTGGAAAGTGTACAGTACTCTTAGTGTACAGTCTTCAACACTTTCACACATGAAAACAAGATCTACAACCTAACAATCTCCCACTTGGAGACTAGTTTTCCTCTTAGCAAGCTTCTCAACCCTTCACTAGTTTCTGTGAAGACCAACCGAAGCTGAACACAACTTCATTTTTTCCTTATCACCACCTTGGTCATCATGTCTACGGGATGCTGACTGGTATGAATCCTCTCTAGCTTCAACTTCTCTTCCTCCAAAGTTGTCTTGATGAAACGGTACCTTAACTGTATATGCTTCATCCTAGAGTGGAAAGAAGAGTTCTTAGCTATGTGTATAACACTCTGACTATCACTATGCACTTTCCTACCTCCCGCTTATGCCCCAACTTCTCAAGAAATTTTTGTAACCAAATCATTTATTTGCTTGCCTCTGTGGAAGCAACATACTCACCTCTCTGTGGTTGATAAAAGCCACCACTTATGTAGTCATGCAATCCACTTCATTGTTGTCCCACCTCGCAGTGTAAACATAACCTATCATGCTCCTCATGTTGTCTACATCTCCAGCCATATCTGAATCTACATAACCACACAAAGTGGTGTCTAATCCATTGTAGCACAAAATTATCCCCATGGTCCCTCTCAAATACCGAAGGATCCACTTTACTTCCTACCAGTGATCTCTACCTAGATCACTCATAAATCTACTCACCACTCCCACTGCATGGGCAATATCAAGCCTGGTGCACACCATGGCATACATCAAACTACCAACCACTGATGAGTAAGGTACCTTGGACATCTAGTTTCTCTCTTGCTCTGTCTTGGGACACTGCTCCTTTGATAACTTGAAATGGCCTGCCAAAGGAGTCCTAACCGATTTAGCATCCTGCATATTAAACCTCTCCAATACCTTCTTAATGTACTCTAACTGAGATAAATTTAGCTTTTGTTCCTTTCGATCCCGAGATATCCTCATACCAAGGATTTGTTTGGCTACCCCCAAATCCTTCATATCAAAGGATTCACTTAGCTACTTCTTGAGTACTTTTATTTCCTACATGTTTTTACCTGCAACCAACATGTCATCCACATACAGACACATGATAATATAACTTCCATCCTCAAATTTCTTTGTATACACGCAATGGTAAGAATGACATCTAATATAACCTTTCTCCATCATGAAGCTATCAAATTTCTTATACCATTGACGTGGAGCTTGTTTCAATCCATACAAGCTCTTCTTCAGTTTGTACACCATCTCCTCTTTACCTTTGACCTCGATACCTCTAACCGATGCATATTTAGAACCTCCACCAAATCACCATGGAGAAATGCAGTCTTTACATCAAGTTGCTCTAAGTGCAAGTCTTCTACTACAACTATTCCAAGAATAGTTCTAATAGAAGTCATTTTTACTACAGGAGAAAAAATCTCATCAAAATCTATACCTTTTTCTATACAAACCCTTGACCACCAACCGGGCCTTATATCTTTTCTTGCCTCCTTCTTCCTCTTTAAATTTGAACACCCACTTGTTCTGTAATGCTCTTTTTCCTTCGGGTAGCTTCACCAAATCCCATGTCTAGTTCTCCATGAGATCCTGATGCTCCTCATCCATGGCTTGCTCCCACTTCTTCCTGGTCATCTACCTGCATTGCTTCATCAAATCTCTTTGGATATCCATTGTCAGTGAGTAATAAATAATAAAGAGAAGGAGAAAAACATTCAAGTTCTCTTCTTACCCTAGAAGACCTCCTCAATATAGGATTTTAGGGTTCCCGCTAAAGAGGTTCCCGAACTAATTCATGTGTTAGTTTCCCATCCCAAAGATCCTCTACCACTACATATTCTTTCTTGGATTCTTCCATGTTTTCTTGCAACTACTTCTTATACATGACTTTATCATTAAAGACCACATCCCTAGATCGAATGATTTTCTTGTCCTTAATAATTCAACATTTATATCCAAAGTCATTACCACTATAACCAATGAAATTTCACTTTTCTTATTTAGCCTCTAGTTTGGTCCTATCATCCTTGTCTATATGGACAAACACCTCACATCCAAAGACTCTAAGAAGTGAATAATCAAATTTCTTACCATACCAAGCCTCCTCGGTATGTCTCCATCCAAGGAACTTAAGGGTCCTCTCGTTTATCGAGTACACAGATGTGCTCACCACTTCGCCCAAAAAGAAAGAGGTAGTCCCGCATGTAACCTCATACTCCTAAAGACGTTCCATTATTGTTTTGTTCGTCATTTCAGACACCCCATTCTGTTGTAGAGTTCCCCAAACCATCTATTGCCCACGGATTCCATTTTTAGAATAAAGCAATCATCAAATTCATTGCTACAATACTCCCCTCCATTATCTAACTCCGAGACATTTTATCTTAAGACATGTTTCATTCTCTACCAAGGCTTTCCATTAAAAAAGTGTCAAATACATCATATTTGTTTCTAATACAATAAACCCAAACTTTCCTTGTTGCATCATCAATAAAAGTAACATAATAACTTGAACCCCCAAGAGATGATACATGAGCCGCCCCCACACATCAGAATGCACCAACTCTAACTTACTCTCTTTCTTTGTAGGTCTAACCTTGAGAAACCTTACTCACTTTTATTTCCCATATATGCAGTCCTCACATAACTCTAAACATGTTTATGTATATCTAGGAAAATCCTTCTTTATGATCTCCATGCCCTTATGGCTCATATGACCGAGCCTATAGTGCCACAATGTTGTATCTACTTACAAGCCACAAGATTACAAACATTAGTGCTATAAGTGGTTAAATACAAGGTTCCAACCTTCTTACCTCTGGCCACCACAAGATCACCCTTGGTAACCTTCCAAGATTCCGTTGTAAATATCACGGTAAAACCATTACTTCCTAACTGGCTCACCGATATCAAATTTCGTTTTAAAGTAGGCACATGTCTGACATCCTTCAATAGCCATGTATTCCCATTCTGCATCTTAACCCAAACAGATCCTTTTCCAACTATATTGCAAGGATCATCATCACCAAGAAAAACATGCCCGAAATCCCCTTGAACATAATCAACAAAATAATGCGTATGTGGAGTAGCATGGAAAGAAGCCCCCGAATCTAAAACCCAAGATTCAACAATATTGTGCAAAGAAAGAATCAAAGCATCCTGACATACATTACCCGTTGCCACATTTTCCTCCTTGTTTTCTTCCTGCTATTTCTTCTTGTCCCGAAGCTCCTAACAGTCCTTCTTTGCATGCCCAGACTTTCCACAGTGCCAACATACTATCTTGATTTTGGATTTTGACCTTGCTTGATCTTTTGATTTTCCCCGGCTTCCTCTATTATTCTGTCTCCCCTCTAGTTTCCACTACCAAAGCATTCCCTAAAGTAAAAATTCCCCGGATCTTTTCTTCACATTTCCTTGCTTAGAATCACCCCTACAACATCCTCAAACTTCAAATTTGAGTTATCTGAACCGAGTTGCTTACCGCCATTACTGTGCTATTCTAACTCTTAGGTAAAGAGCACAAATTAATAAATCCCTAACTTTTCACTAAATTCTATCAGAATTCTAAAGCTAGCATATTTAAAACCGTATTAAAATCATTTAAATGATCTATTACTCGAACCATTCTCAAACATATTCTCATTAAACAACTTTTTCATTAAAATTATCTTGTTAGAGGCATAGGGTTTTTCATACAACTTCCCTAATGCATCCATCAGTTCTTTTGTAGTCTTTTCCTTTGAAACATTAAATAATACCAAAGATGCAAGACACAATCGGATTGTCCCAAGTGCCTTCCTATCCAAAAATCCCATTCTACATCCGTCATGCTCGAGGGTTCGTTCACCTTCTTAGACAACAGAATATAACGATCCTTCTGATAAAGATAATCTTCCATCTACATCTTCCAAAGACTGAAATTCTGCCCATTGAATTTATCAACTCTTGATCTTCCATCATCTATCATAGCTCCCACTCAAGCTAAAAATTTCCCTACGATTAAACACTTCAACAAACCAAACCAAGCTCTGATACCAATTGTTAGGAAATAAGGGATAAAATATGTGGAATAATCCCTCACGTAATCGCAACAAAGAGAAACTAATATGCAGAGAATATTACAGATCTCAAATAAAAGTGTAGAATAAAAATAACACAACACAAAGAGATAGTATTTAACATGGTTCACCCAATTTGGGCTACGTCCACCAAGAATCACTTGCTCAAATTTTATTACAAACCACCACTCTCTCAATATAATACCCAGATCTGTTTAGAGCTATGCTCAACAAACTCTATAGAATTCACACCCGAATTCAGACACATCTACAATGTTACATTATTCCTACCATATACACAAAACCACATAAGTAGACAACTGCTTAAGTAGTTTTACAAAACCGTGGGTATCAAAACCATGGGAAAAAATAGTCCCATAAACCTATGGGTCAAAAATCCTGCCCGCATGAGAAAAATCACATTTCCCGGTATATCGGGAACATTTTGTTTCAAGGCCGAAAAAAATTGGGGGTTGCCCCCAACCTTGGCGAGACAACCATGGAAAGTGTACAGATAATCTTAATGTATAGTCTTCAACACTTTCACACATGAAAACAAACTCCACAACCTAACAGAAGTGATGCGAACAAACCCATGATAAAGATGAGGATCATGTGGTGGAGGGTAGAGGTCCTCAAAAGAAAATCCTACTTGAGTCAAATTGTCATGTGTACATACAATGTCATCACAAGTAGGACCAAATGGAATATGCTCCTAATATGAATCATGCATGAAAAGCATGTATGTGAATAGTGAGCCTATTAATGGAGGTGGTGCATATGAAGGTGTAGGAGATAGATCGTTGTGTGAAGATTGGATAGGCCCCCGATAAAGAATTGTAGTAGTAGTAGTAGTAGTAGTAGTAGCGAGTGGAGGAGGTGGAGTGGAAAACAATGCATTGATCACACAAATAAGCACCTTGCAAGCAGGACAAATGAGGTGGTTCATCCATAGGTTGAGGATCATCAGTGTAGTATCATTGCATGGAATAGGAAAACTAGTATTAGGATCTCGGTCACAATATTGGAATGGGTCATGGTCACGAAAAACAATATATTCAACGCCATCATGTATGTATTTGACACAATGATGTACAAAAAAAACAATGACTTGCATGACATGTAGCCATGGTCTACCAAGAAGATAATTATAGAGACTGAAACTCAATGACTAAGAACACAAAGGTGTTGACATTTTTAGCCCTACAATGATAGGTAATGTAATGTGACCAACACATGGATGAATAGAACCATCATATGCATGTAGTGAAAGACAAGATGGACTAACATTACGAGCGGAAAGACCTAGCTTTTCAATGAATGACATGGGACATAGGTTGAGTTCAAATCCATTATCAATTAAAGTGCGCTTGACACCCACATTATAAATGTGACACATGATATGCAAAGGTGGATCATTGTCAAAAGTGTTAAGATCAACGAGAGGATTAGATTTGAATGCTATGTGTTGAGAAAATGCATCTACAAAAGTTTGATATACTTGAGTTAGGATGCATATCAACACGAATGTGAGTAGTAGCAAGAAGATGTTGGACTCTATGCCTTAAATTAGGATTTGCAAGAAAGTAATCATTTATTGAGATACTCATGATGACTAGACTCTAGGATGACAAGTAAAGAATGAGGATCCTAAAAGCATGAAGATTGAGTACGGGTTCACCAAAATGATTAACTAAAATATGAATATTCTAGTGTAATCTAATGCTATAGAATTAGTAAAATTCAAGAAAATCTAAGCAATGAAATGTGAAACCCTAATGTGTAAAGAGGGTTAAGAAGGCCTTAGTTGATTCAATAATGTCGCGGATCGTGTCGTAGTGCGGACTGGATGTACAGGAGGAGTAACTCTTCACACCGGAGCCTAAAAAGGTACAGATCTAGACTGTCTCACTAGACCGGGTGCCTGGAGAAGGATAGGGGTGCACTGGGCACCCTAGTCTAAGATCCGGGTACCCTAGCCTACCAAATGACCCAAAACCTCCTCGATGTATCATTCAATGTTGACTTTGTGTTTTCTTCATGTCACATGAATGTCGTTGAAATTCATTGATGTCTATGTAAACCTACAATAGAAGAATCACCTACAAAACCACATACAAAGCATTAAAACCCTAAAAAAATAAATATGCATATGAAGGGGTCAGACTATCCTCACTATCAAATTGATGGACTTATCACTGAGTGTTGCACTACATCTCAGACACAACGTAGTTCTATGTGTGTGTGTGTGTGAAGATTATGCCCTAGGTTTCTCTTGTGCCAGTCGCACTTTGTGAAGTAGCAAGCAAGTAACTAGATGTAGAATGTAATAAATGTGTGCATGGAAACAATAGACTCCCTCCTATGAAGTGTGATGTAGATGAACCAACCTTGTGTGCCTTGTGATGGAGCTAGATGGATGCAAATGTAGCTATAGATGCCTTTGATGGATGCAACCTTAGGTGGAGATAACTAGTGCTTAGTGCTTGGTCCCTCATTATGGTCTCATAAATTTATATTTATATGGTTCTCTTGTTCTAATTTCGTAATTAACCCCGAAAAGGCCGACCAACAAAAAGATAGAAAGTTCAAACGGCTAGAAAGTGCCCAAAAGGTGAGAGTAAACTACAAAGAGGATCAGGGGTGCCCCGCAGGGGACTAGGGCACTGGAGCGCCCTACTCAAGAATAGGGAAAATGCAAGATGAAAATACATACTCGGGAAAGTGCGGTCAAGATCAAAAGTAATGACAGAAAGCAAAGTAAAATGGCTAAAGACATGGGTTAATTAGTACTCTTTTTCACTCAAGAACCATATGAATAGTAGTATGAGTCCGAGACTAAATAATGACTTAAAGTGTGTGATTTTGTGTCTACAGCTTGATAAAAATGACCCTTGGTATGTTGTTTTCGACTTCCATTTGTTTTTGATCTAGTTATGAGACCCCCATTGACCTTTGAAGCTCTCTCCCACATTATAAACCTTCAATACTTCATTTAGAGCTTTATAGACTGAGTTTTGGAGTCAGGTGACACCGAAACAAAAAAATCATATTAATTCATAGGGTTTAATAACCCTAAAATAAACTCACTCTCTCAAATGTGGACCCTATAATGTGAATAAATTGCTCTAATTTCCAAAATTATTACTTTATTTTTTTGTTATTCACTTTAGGGATAAAAGTCTATTTGGGGAAAAATTGCCTTAATGAGGTATTATCTAGTTAGTTAGGCTTGTATCTAATAACAGACGGATCAAGACCTTAATCAATCAACCAAGTTAGAGACCAATGACTATCAAGATAATAAAAAACCATACACTATTCAAGAAGGAAAATTTACTTGTAAACACCAATATCCCACTCAAGATTGTGACTAGGGCTAAGATCACCTTTCTCTTGCTCAAATACATCCAATAAACATGTTTAGTATCTTCAAAAGGAATCAAAACACCAATTGCTATCCTTCACCTTATAGACCCATTTCTCAAGCTTGTATCCATGCCTAACTCCAAACCGTGTAATCCAAAACACTTCACAAGGAACTAAACCTCCTATCAAATGTTTCAAGGATACCCATTAATGGTTTAAAGCTTATGCCAAAAGTTTTAGAACACATCCCCAAACCAAACAAAAGTTATTCTCACTCTATTGTTTTCTATTAGCCCTTCTCTAAGTAGCCTCGCTTTTAAAGAAAATATTAATGCCCAAAACGTTGTACAAAATTCCATGAGGAACCAATCACATTTTTGATACCCATGATCTCATTTCAGCCGTGTGGAAAGTTAAAAGGCCAACTCATCATATTTTTCACTCAACACCTCTTTTACCTTCTCAACTAGCCTTATCTAGGTCTTCCTTCTCAACTAGCCCTATAAGTTGAAAATGATCCTTATACAACTTAAATGCAGAAATTAGGGCTTCTTCTCGCTCGAGGGCTCTAAAACACTTAGAAATATTTAAATTTGAACATTGCAAAGTGCGAGATTGTCATAAAATTTAACCATATAGTGCTCTTCGCACACTTCTATTAATGAAAACCATAACTTGGATATATTTTTTAAATATGTGACCATTGATCTTCTAATATGTGTTGGAATATAAGCCTTACACATGGATAGATTGGCCACATCAGATTTACTCAAATAATTTGTTATTCGTTCACCGACCCGGTCCTCAAGACCTTCATACTTGGCTTGACAACTTGTTTTACTTTTTATGATCTGCTGAGACAACGACACATGTTTATTCCTTTGGGCTAGTAGGGGTAGGATCGCAGCTTAGAAATATTGCAAAATTGAGAAATTGCCAACTATGAGGATGCAAGGTTGCTTCATCAGTATGATGCCACCATACGATGCCATGTGTCCTTATTGTTGGGCCTTTGGAGATAGAAGCGTAGTTAGGAACATTGAAAAAATTGTAAAACTACCAACCGTGAGAGTGTGAAACTATCCTTCTTGTCAACTATTATCAGTTCATGCCACGTGTCCTTGTCGCCATGCTTCGGAGATGAAAGAGTAACTTGCAGACTTATAACAACTACAAATTTATAAACCGCAAAACTACAAAGTTGTGTTTTTCCTTATAGCATCAAGATTATCTCGAATATTTTCTTTTTTGGGCCCCACGAAAGAAATTGCAAGTTACAAATCTACATCAACTTTGACTTTGCAAAAACGTCAAAAAATGAAGGAATATTCCTTTTTGGGGCTCAGACTTCGAACTATAGTTTGTAATTTGCAAAAATGCAAAATTTATTTTAAAGACCCGCATATCCCCATATGCCCTAAATATTCCTTTTGTCACACCTTGGAGGTGGAACTCATAGCAGCTTACAAACTTGCATAAATGCAAACTTGCAAAACTATAAAAAGCTAAGTTCGAAAGGAAAGGGGCCTTATTTCAAAAGCTAGAATATAAAATTATAATTCCAACAACATCGTCTACGCCATTATTCCCACGATCATTAAAACAACAAGAAATAGAGGAAATGTTAAGGTGTTAGCAAAAAACACAGACGACTAGATAGGATCATGACATGATTTTAACAATTGGAGCTTCGGAGAAAACGGAACAACTTGAGAGACTAGAAAGAAAACAAAATGGCAATGCTATATTGACATTTACAGGGAGAAACATAAAACATGCCATGATTTTTGATAGGATTAAATCAGGCACCAATAGGGTGGCATCAAGGAAAGGCCCCAAAGAAAGCAAGATTGTACCTCAAGGAGAAAGTGGGAGAGTTATTCCCATATCTCTTCCCCAAATTATCTTTTTCCGAGACCGAAAGCCTTACAAAAGGGAGTTATGATCTATAAGATTAAAGAACACTAATCCACTTCATCATCTAAGAAGAGAAAACTCAATTTCAATCAGTTGCAAGGCTCTTAAATGAGTATTGCATGTAGGATGTCAAAACCAATTATTTGTGTTGAGAAACAGTTGTGCGAAAGTTAGTTTATATGGAGCAATGCATGCGAAATCCCCTACCTACAATAATAGGTAATTTCACTCACTATGGCCACACAAGTCAAGAAATTTCAGAAAAATCATCCCTCTTATTTCAATGTATGTGGTATCTTTTATTACACAAAAAGAAATCTCCCATCATGATAAATAGGAGGCATAAAGTTAGTAAGGCATTGGTGATCAGAGTTGGAGTTTAATTAGTTATACGAGAAGGATTGTAATGAAGGAACAAAGAGAAGCGAAGTGAATATGATATGCTCTTCTAATCCAACTTTGGTCGTAAGAAGATAGGATGAAGGGAAATTCTCGCTTCCAACTAGTTTTTCCACTTCTTATGTTTTTCCAGACCAAAAATCTCTTGTGTCTTTGTGTTTTCATGCTTTATATTTCTCTTCATGTTGTTTGCTTACATGAAATTTAGTGTTGTTATGTTTCCAACAACAAGTTACACTAATTACGATGGAGGTGTCTATTATCGAGGGACTCATTGCCACACAAAGTCAAGCCTTTCTGGCATCTTTAAGAAAAAAATTGCGACAAGAAAAGATATTTTAGCATAAGACATTTTATAGTGAGCTGAAGTTGCTTGTCATTGGGTTTAGTGTTAATTTACTATTATGGTATCCCATTCTCTTGCATGCATCTCTGTTGACGAAGAGTATCCACAAAATTAGGGTCAGGTCTAGAGGAAACCCTAAGGTTGGTATTTTCATTGTGTTATACCTTCGACTGATACGGCATTCATTAATGGCAACCATTGTTCCATCTACTGCTTATCAATACCTTCAAATTCATACGAATCCCCTTCAATTCGTGGATTAGTTGGTGAAGTCTCTCTTAGATATATTTGAGGTAACCGAATTGAGTGAGGGAAATTATATTAACCGCAATGGTTTTACACTGGTGAACCAGTGAACAAGTAAGCACTCAGATTAGTGGTGACATGGAATGCCTCTGTGAATTCTGAAATAGGAAACACAATATCGAGGCAGTGAGGGTCGAAGCCAAAGACCACTATTCATATGTTGTGAAGGAAAATATCTTGATCACTTGATGAATGTCCAACTAGAAGTTGCCTTGTTCTTCATTGGTTGCGAATTTCCTAACAAGTGACAGGAGGTGGTACATGACCTCTCATTACGAAATCCCATAACAGCTTGCTTGTTGAAGTCGGTATTAGTGACTTTTCTTTGCAATTTCTAGGGCTTGTCATTGACATTAGAAACCTTGTTGCCCAACAAATCGTGTAATATGTTATATAAAATTTTGCCCTTGGAAATCATATAGTGTATGGGCTTCCTAGGTATATATATGTAGTGTACAACAATTGTATTTCAAGGAACGAAGTTCTTCTAGTTACAATGATCAAATAGTATGTTTTTGAAGAAAATTTTGGGTTTGGTCATAATACTCGAATGCTCTCATTTTGCGGATGAGCTTTGAAACAGTTGTCAAGATTTTGTTTGCACGTGACTTCCAATAGCTGGAGTGCCTAGCGCATAAATGGTCTTTGATGATAAAAATGTAGGAGATAAATTCTCTATCCTTCCCATCAATGGAAGTAGGGGTTAAATTTGATGAACTCACAATAATTTTTAGGTGATGATAATACAAAACAATGTTACTTTTATATATTTTTAATAAAATATATAAAAAAATTTTTTATTTATTCAATTATTTGAATACATATTTATGCATATAATATATGTTAATATATAAATCTATATAAAAATGGTTGTCATATTTTAAATATGCAAGTCATACATGATGGTTACTTAAAATTTTAACAAGTATTTTACTGTTAAAATCGCAAAAAATGTGTAAATTATCATCAAATTTAACCCCTAAGTGGAAGCCATCTATTTTCTAAAACCATGCCACTTCTGAGCATGTCTAGATATTAATTTCTCATTGTGGTATTATTTTTTAGGAGCAAAATTGTAGAGCTCTGGAGGGCCCAATAAGAGAGTGGCAATATAGGCCACGAAGAATTGTTGTTGAGTGAAAGATGAAAATGAATATTAGATGTGGAATTGAATCGTTCTTTGTGTTGTGCTCATACAAAACATTTTCAAACATACACACATTTAACATATCAACCTTACTTTTCAACGTCCCACCCTTCCCCAGCACATAGGAAAGTTTTCTTGGGGATAAGGTGAACAAATAGATCCCCTCGCCACCCTAAGGAAATTGTAGATATTACCCACGAATAATAGTCCCAACTCGACTTCATTTGGAAACCTTGTGTGGAATACGAAAGCTAGGGTTTGTCTCGTGTTATTGTATCATTTGCACATGCCTACCGTGCAAAGGTGGACTTTTATGTATTTCTTCTATTTCCTCGGAAGGGTTTGATGTACTTAGGGATTGTGCAAGGAAAAACAAGTTTGAAGCCACATGGATGATGTTAGGTAAAGATGTATTTAGTCTTCTAAAATGGCATCCCTACTTCATGTTGTTCACATCAGCAAGGATGCTTGTTTAAAACAATATTTATGTGAGTTCTCGAGGCGCCCGAATATGTGTACACATATTTTACCTTTTAAATCTTTGAACAACGTTGAATGATTTATTTTGTAACTATTGGTCTAGCATTTTGAGAGAGACATTACATTTGCATCCTATCCGACGTCATCTTGAACCTCATATGCAATCATGCTAGTTATAAGTTTCACTATACATTCAAAATCGTGTTTTTTTTTAAGAAAATTTGAAATATGTAACATACTATGATTCTCTCGATTATACTCAATCATAGGGCTAAGAGTAGTCATAAGAGTTTATAGACGACCTAATGATAAGAATTCTAAATGTAATTCTATGTGAGGTGTTCAACCCATCCTCCATCAAGGTGCCCTAAGGGCGAAAACAATGTTGGGAGGTGAATTTATGAAGAACAAAGCTAAGAAGGTGGATGCAAACGAACTCAAGGCCAATTTCGATTGAAAATTGAGCGTCATTTGATGTCTACCATATAATGTATCCTCCAAGCAGCTTCGTAGAATAAGAGGAAGAAGACATTAAAGGGTCTCTTTGTAAATGACATCTCAAATTCATACGAATCCCCTTCAATTTGTGGATTAGTTGGTGAAGTCTCTCTTAGATATATTTGAGGTAACCGAATTGAGTGAGGGAAATTATATTAACCGCAATGGTTTTACACTCGGTGAACCAAAGAACAAGTAAGCACTCGATTAGTGGTGACATGGAATGCCTCTGTGAATTTCAAATAGGAAACACAATATCGAGGCGTTGAGGGTCGAAGCCAAAGGCCACTATTCATATGTTGTGAAGGAAAATATCTTGATCACTTGATGAATGTCCAACTAGAAATTGCCTTTTTCTTCATTGGTTGCGAATTTCCTAACAAGTGACAGGAGGTGGTACATGACCTCGTTAAGAAATCCCATAACAATTGCTTGTTGAAGTCGGTATTAGTGACTTTTCTTTGGAATTTCTAGGGCTTGTCATTGACATTAGAAACCTTCTTGCCCAACAAATCGTAATATGCTATATAAAATTTTGCCCTTGGATAATTTTCAAATCATATGGTGTATGGGCTTCTTAGGTATATATATGTAGTGTACAACAATTGTATTTCAAGGAACGAGGTTCTAGTTATAATGATCAAATAGTATGTTTTAGAAGAAAAATTTGGATTTGGTCATAGTACTCGAATGCTCTCATATTGTAGATGAGCTTTGAAACAAAGTTGTCAAGATTTTGTTTACACGTGACTTCCAACAATGGAGTGCCTAACGCATAAATGGTTCTTGATGATAAAAATGTAGGAGATAAATTCTCTATCCTTCCCATCAATGGAAGTAGGGGTTAAATTTGATGGTCTATCAAATAATTTTTAGGTGATGATAATACAAAACAATGTTACTTATATATATTTTTAATAAAATATATAAAAAAATATTTTTTATTTATTCAATTATTTGAATACATATTTATGCATATAATATATGTTAATATATAAATCTATATAAAAATGGTTGTCATATTTTAAATATGCAAGTCATACATGATGGTTACTTAAAATTTTAACAAGTATTTTACTGTTAAAATCACAAAAATGTGTAAATTATCATCAAATTTAACCCCTAAGTGGAAGCCATCTATTTTTTAAAACCATGCCACTTCCGAGCATATCTAGATATTAATTTCCCATTGTGGTATTATTTTTTAGGAGCAAAATTGTAGAGCTCGGAGGGCCCAATAAGAGAGTGGCAATATAGGCCACGAAGAATTGTTGTTGAGCGAAAGATGAAAATGGATATTAGATGTGGAATTGAATCATTCTTTGTGTTGTGCTCATACAAAACATTTTCAAACATACACACATTTAACATATCAACCTTACTTTGCAACGTCCCACCCTTCCCCAAACATAGGAAAGGTTTCTTGGGGATAAGGTGAACAAATAGATCCCCCTCGCCACCCTAAGGAAATTGTGGATATTACCCACGAATAGTAGTCCCAACTCGATTTCATTTGGAAACCTTGTGTGGAATATGAAAGCTAGGGTTTGTCTCGTGTTATTGTATCATTTGCACATGCCTACCGCAAAGGTGGACTTTTATGTATTTCTTCTGTTTCTGGAAGGGTTTGATGTACTTAGGGGATTGTGCAAGGGAAAAACAAGTTTGAAGCCACATGGACGATGTTAGGTAAAGATGTATTTAGTCTTCTAAAATGGCATCCCTACTTCATGTTGTTCACATTGTAAGGATGCTTGTTTAAAACAATATTTATGTGAGTTCTTGAGGCACCGAATATGTGTACACATATTTTATCTTTTAAATCTTTGAACAATGTTGAATGATTTATTTTGTAACTATTGGTCTAGCATTTTGAGAGAGACATTACATTTGCATCCTATCTCGACGTCATCTTGAACCTCATATGCAATTGCTAGTTATAAGTTTCACTATACATTCAAAACGTGTGTTTTTTTTTAAAGAAAATTTGAAATATATAACATACTATGATTCTCTCGATTATACTCAATCATAGGGCTAAGAGTAGTCATAAGAGTTTATAGACGACCTAATGATAAGAATTCTAAATGTAATTCTATATGAGGTGTTCAACCCATCCTCCATTGTTGCCCTAGGGCGAAAACAACGTTGGGAGGTGAATTTATGAAGAACAAAGCTAAGAAGGTGGATGCAAACGAACTCAAGGCCAATTTCAGATTGAAAATTGAGCGTCATTTGATGCTGCTACCATACAATGTATCCTCCAAGCAGTTCAGAGAATAAGAGGAAGAAGACATTAAAGGGTCTCTTTGTAAATGACATCTCCAGTGAATTCCTCAAATTTTGGAAAAGTAGTGAAGGAAAACAGCTACTTAGAGCCGTAAATCATATAATATTAAATTATATAATTCGTAGCCGGATGTACACATGCAAAAGCAAAACAGCTCACTATAATCAATAACTTACACCAAAGCCCTGAAAATAGCTTTATTAACAGATTTATGCCAATGCCAACGGAATAAAAGCATAACGTGACGTCACGCTTAAGTCATCATGTGGCCACGTAACGGGGCTTCCACGTACGCAAGCACGCAGCCTTTTCTTGACACCTGGCAAGGGACGATAAGATAGGTAAGGACGCGCAGCCTCGTCGGTAGCTTTCCACTTGGACGTGCTCATCCTCCAGCGAGGCGCCACGCTGGCCACCCTCGCCCGACGCCGATGATGGGAAAGCCGTTTTCCCAACGTTACAGTTGTCAGACCGTTCGAGTGTGTCTGACGTGTCGGTCCCAAGAGGAGAATCTTCTGACGTGTCGGGAGGAGGAGATTCCGAGCGAGCGATGAGCTGGAGCCTGAGGCGCCCGTCCTGACGCCACGCATGCATGAGCTCGTGACGTGTAACCTCGACCTCCTGCAGAAGGAATCTCCCGTCTTTTCTGAGGGGCTTCAGAAAAACCGACGCCTTCCCGGTGCCGGCGAGGGAAGGCAGAGGGGGCGGAAAACGAGTGCCCTTATTAGCCCCCATGTGACCGTGACCAGTCGCGTATAGGCGTTTTTCAGCGGCTTCCGTGAAACAATAAGCCCCCGGTGGCTCTTCTTCTGGTTCTTCTTCTTCAACCGCTTTAGACGAAAAATGTGCATGACAGTCATCTCTCTCGTCGGAGCTCTCAAACCCCAGGCTCTCCGTGCAGAAATGAAACCCGTCCTTACCGCCGCACAAATTTTCTCCTGTACTGCTACCGTAGGGTCGCGCGTTCGAGCCCGGGCACAAGCTGTTATTTCCCACCAAAGTTTCTGTGATACCGTAAGGTCGAGTGTTCAAACCCGCGGACAAGCTGTTACTTCCCAGCAAAGATTCCAAAGGCCTCTTCCCCGGCTCGCATAAGCTCCACAGATCCACAAAGTCTTCTCCCGATTTATCGCCGCCTTCCGATTTCCGATCCAGTTTATCAATTCCCCTTACAAATTCATCTTCGTGACGGTGATCGCCCTCATTTTTGGGGAAAGGCTGAGAGCTATTATTGCACAGGCTCGCCATCTCAAATCACGAACAAAAACACAGGCAAAAAAATAATGAGTTTGCATGGAGGGGATTCAAACCCCGGCCAGGTATATTTGTGCTGTTGCTGTGGCTACAACGAATAAATGGATGGAAGAAGGTTAATAACATTTGGCTTACGGCGAATCCTGGTTAACTGCGGTTTGGAGACATGTGACCACCTGCTGGCTCCCACGACATAAAACCATTTCTATCATAAAATAATAGTTATAGATATGAATAAGGACAGCTATACAGGATTGCCTAGCTGGCAGGATATTGCCGATACGCGGTGGGAAATGTAGTCCGTGACAGCACGGATTTGTTTTTCGTGAGGGGAATAAATCGCCACGTGGATACCACACTTATCTCTCAATCTCGGTTGGCCTCGTATGTTTAAATAGAGATAGAGAGAGATATTTTTAGGCATCCGAAATAATACATTTTCCCCACGAAAAATTGTTATTTGTTATTAGTTCCCGCCAAGGCAGGGTAATATACATTTCATGTCATCTAATTAATAATGTTAGTGTGAACCAATTATAAACAAGAATTTTTCTACCTGTCTTAAGTTTTCTAATGTATAATTTTTGAATTGACATATTTACATAAATACAATTTCACATAAATAAATTTATTGAAATTTTGATTGGTTGGAAAGGGTGATTTGACAATTTTTTCTTCTTATTGAAGTACACATTTTTCTTTTTTTTAAGCCAAAATATTATAAATGGCCAAGTGGCCTAGCATTTATTAACCCCTGTCAATCTATCAATTCATCTATTTGATTGTAGATAACTTACATTAAAACTGATTTGATTGAATACTTGACAATGCCAACTATCACCAATTACAATATGACAACATTATATAGAGAAGGTGAATCTAAATAAAGTGAAAGTTTAATTAACTATTACCATTTATAAATTTATTTATATTAGTTAACCTATCATATTATATATTTTCTTATTAAAAAATAACACACATTATGTAAATTTATTATATATTTATAAAATTTATAAAAGTGAAACATACCTATACTTATCTCTATTAAACAAATTTATTATTGTACTTTGCATAATATATGTATAGATTTATCATTCCCATAGTAAATATCAAAATTTCCGTGAGGCATATATCAATATCATTGAACATAAATTATATCTCTATAAGAATTTAATGTAAAAATTAGAGACAACAGATAATATTTATTAACGGAATGATAAATCACGAGATGAATAGAAATAGATAATATTGTTTACTATTGTCACTATGGATAGTATGTCTCCGAATTTTTAAATATCATATTTTATTTCAAAGACATCTTCTATTTTTTAATATTATGTTTTGATACTAGTCAAACTACTCGCATAATTTTAAAAAATAAGTTTGATTGACAATGCAAAATACCTCTAATTTTAAATCTTATTCAACATTTCCCTGTTCACACATTATATTACCATTCTCTCCTAACCAAAGAAATAATGTCCACCCAATGCTATTTACTGCCACTCCATAAACTAGATTTGGTAATGTTGTTTGCACTTGACACCATTCATTTGTTTCGTACCTCAACTCCCACATACACCAAATGGTCTGATAACACTATTTTTCCATCAGTTCCAGTAAAATGAATTTTCTGTAGAAATTTTTGCGAAAACTATATTTGTACTTGCTTTGATATTTTCAGTACGTTGGACAAGGCATTTACTTAAATCCAATCTAGTAATATAGACCTAAAACACTGCAGTGAACAGGGAATGACACTACTACATAATGTGAATCTGGCTTAAGTTTTGTACCTAACTAGTTGGAAATGTATATCTATCTATTGAACTTGACACAACATGAAAGAAGGCATCCGAGTACCTTTTGGTGTCATTTTCGAACAAAGCTGCTTATTGTACATTGTATGTGCTTCTCTTCATGTTTCCTAATAGGAGCACATAAAGCAACATGTTATTTTCAGAGATAGTTATGTTTAAGGGATATGTAGGCATATGCTTAGTTATGTTTGGACTATACAAAATTTTCCTCGGTGTTTTAGACAAACCACATTCTTGCCTATTACAATCCGCTCATCTTTACATCTTCGATTATTACAATCTACAACTACAATTTAAAGGCAGGAACTGGCCGCTTTCATGCGCTCTTGTTTATATAAACCACATATTAGCGAGTTCTTATCTATAAATTTATAGGTGTGTATAGTAGCACATTTAATGTCCTTATGTGTATATGTAGCGTGTAGTTATTTGATAAATATATTTTAATTTTATTCCATAAACATATTTTATGGAAATACTCTTTACAAAAGTGTAAGTTTATAAGGAGTATGAGGTGGTCTCTTGTACTTTAAGGTAACATGGATTTCATAAGTACAATTATGCACACATTGTTAAGTATTGCAAGCGTTTATTTATCATACAAAAAATGTCATGGATGTCAAAGTGAAGAGTTCTTATCTATAAATTTATTGGTATTTTTAATTTATATGTTTTTTTATGGTAGCATAATTTGGTACCTACGTACTTACATATAGTGGGTTTATAGGGACTCCAGGTGGCATCAACAATTCTCCCCATAGAATGCACCATGCATGGACCGGTCTCATGAAAGCAGGGGGTCACCTCAATAGTTTTTTTAATATAAATTTTCAACAAACCATTGGTGCATGTTGAAAGCAACAGTTTGATTGGTAACATTGTGCATTGATAGCATAGAGAGGTCGTAAGGTCAAATCTTGCTAGGCTCAATAGTAGCATAATGTGTTTTTCAACCAAAAATCTAAAATAAAAACTAATTGTTTGAATATTTGCCACATATGCATGGCGTGCAAGGATGCCACATATGCATGGCATGCAAGGATGGTGTTTTCATGCTCATATGTGCATTTTGTGGGGAGAATAGCCTCTGCCCTCCAAGGTGGTCTCAAACATCGTAAATTATCATGAAGTATAAGCATAATTATACACAATGCTAAGTAGTGTGGACCTTTGTGTTTCTTTGAAAAGGCATTGTCTATATAGATGCTAAATCGACTTGTTGTTTAATATATATCAATTCGTAAGTGTACCTCATGTAATAATATTGTTAAATGTCTCCATGCATATATAATATATTTTAAAAATACAAAACAGTTACATATATTATAAGTTAATTTAGAGTATAAATATAATAATACACATAGCGTGAGATATTGTAGACATTTACTTTTCTAAAAAAACAAGAAGATATTACTTTTTTAGACTCCTAAATGAGTTGTTCTTTTCCTAAAAAAATAAAATAATAGATATTACTTTTTTAGACTCCTAAATGAGTTGTTCTTTTCCTAAAAAAATAAAATAATAGATATTAATTTTTAGACTCCTAAATGAGTTGTTCTTTTCCTTTTAAAAAAGAAAAGATATTACCTTTTAGACTCCTAAATGAGTTGTTCTTTTCCATAAATGTATAGGTACTTCCAATATGCTTCATATAATACAGAGTTAAGTCTACTATGAGTATAATCAAATACATGCGCCCATCAAAGTTTTTTCATTTATAATCTATGTTATAAACTGTTACCACTCGTGCTCAATTATATTTTCTCTTTTAACTTATAAACTTCTCCATCAAATTGAATAGGCCTGAATATCTCAAATTCCTTCTATAACTCTATAATCATCACATCCTCAAATTAATCACATTTTTCTTTTGGAAAAAACCCCATGGTGAAATTGAAATTGCTGGTCCCTTTCTCCACTAAAATTTAATTTGTCCATGCATTTACAAGTACTTTGATGATGTTTTATTCTTCTCCCCATGACTAGGGATGGGCAGCTTTCCTTAATTAATTTATTCGGCGATCATAATCATTCATATTTTTAAAAAGAAAATGTTTATTCCATTTCATGATGTGTGTGATATTTGGTATTGTCGGTCATAATAAGGTTATGATGGGGTGTGACCATGACCATTGTGTTGGCCAAGAATAGAAGTGGAGATATGGAGAAGGAAAAGGAAAGGCCTTCCATGTGGAAAGTGAGGGATAAGGATATCACTTACGTGTTATTGAATATTTTATAAATTTTTATTGTTTATTTAATCAAAATGTAATTACTATTCTTATTTTGAATGGTTTCATTATTATTCTTATTTTGAATGGTTTCATTAATATTTTGGAGTGTGTTTTGTTGTATTTAGTTTTTGTAAGATTAGTGGTGTATTATGTCTTCTTTATTGATAAATTAAATATTTGTACATTTTTTATAAAATAAAGATAAAAAGAATAAAAATAATTGTGTGTAAGATTTGCAAATTATAAGATTGATGCGAACACCAAAATAATAATGTTGAAGGTTACAAACGGAAGTAAGTTTGATAAATCTTAGGATATGATGTGGGATTAGAAAAAAGGGGAAAAGACAAGATAACAAATTGAAGATTGTTTAGGCCTCTACAAAAAGTTGCCAACGATTATCCTCCCCAAAGAATGCACCTATGCATGTGCCCCAAAACCCGATGACCTCATGTTAGCATAGCCCATCCAACCAATGGAAAGGAGATACTCACTGGATAGTATGATGTGATGCACGATTGACGAGGAATCGAACGTCAACTCCCTACCACCCCGATCGATGTGGATTGCCAAGTTTGTTGATTGACGTGGACAGAGATGACGGGGATTCCGTGGAAAATTTGAATTATTAAAATGCGTGCCCCGCTCAAATGAATCATACCCCATACAAATGAATCATCCCCATCCCATTTGTCATCAAAAGCACCGAAAACCAGGGAGGAAGAATGTTTGCATCCACACATGCATGCGATAACTAGGAAGAAACATTTAATCTTGGTTTGCACACGAACCAGATAACTGGAGGCACCGAGTGACAATACACGAGTTTCCAATTGCATTTTTGTGCATTTTGTGGGTGGAATATACATGTTTTCCAAGTGCTTTTTTCTCTTTGTTTTGTGGGTCGGAGCCAAAGGAATGACATGCAGAGGAGGTTGAGACACAACAGGTCGGCGAGGGATTTGAGTAGCAGTGTTTACAATAAGTGCCATAGTAACATCGAGATGTTAGCATTTTGCATATTAACGTCTCCTTTACACCTCCTGGAGGAAAAGTGTCTTGGTAGACAAGGTGTTAGCTTTTGTAGCCAATGCATGTGAACTGTAAATGGTTTAAGAAAAAATAGTATGTAAACTCCATTAACAAGATAAAGTTTTGTTGCGAGTGTCCTGGTTTAGGGTTTAATTGTGAATTGTTTGACATAATGTCTCAAAGAAATATGGTCTCACATCCATCAAAACATATATTGGGGCCATATCTTAACCTCGTGAACTTCATTCTTGCCAAGAGTTGGGGGCATTAACCGATATCGGGTCATATGATTGTCATTTATGTGCCTATATTTGTAATGTCACACAAATTTTATCGCTCTAAAGGCGAAAGCTTAAGTAAAAACCAGCTTAAATATCTCGTATTTTGGGGGATTTAAGAATTTTGGGCATGCATATTTAAGAAAGGGCTTTTAGTCTATGCGAGAGATACAAATGCAAGATAACACTTAAGCCCTCAAAAGATGTATGGATGTTGAAACAAACATGAAAGTCCTCTACTTTTTCCTTATCCCTTATGTTTGTCATTGTATCATTTTCACTTAATCGTTACCCGCATTTTTTTACTAAAACACTGGCAGATTCTACACATCAATATGATATAGTATGGTAGATTCCAAATTTTAACGCTTGTCTAGTTTAGTATGGCATTTTTTGATCTTATTTAATTTAGTATGTTTAGCATATGTTGATCCCAGGGACAACATGTCATAAACTTGATAGGGATTTGCTTCCTCTCCTTAGTCCCGAGGCAAGGTAGACCCTAGCCCCGAGGCATGGCACATCTCCATCCTTCAAGATCTCTATGCCTGATTTTGATGGTAAAAACAGTAAAGACCTAATAGAAATAGACATTATAACATTAACATTACATAATTCATTAATTACAAGCCCTGCTAAGTTGAATCAAACATATTCAACAATTTAATACATGGTAAAATGCATTAAGAACCAAATAAAATATAGAGGATTTAACCAACATTGTGTAGATTGTCCAGACCTAAATGAGTTCTAATATCCAGACTAGTTGTAACACCCTTATTTGAGCTCTATTTACATTTGATTATACTTCCATTTTAGAGTCACTTGTTTGTAAATAGTGTCTTCTTAATAGCATGCCTTCATGATGTACAAAAAAATTGTCAAAAATAGGCTTTGTTTTTTAAAAATGTTGAAAAACACATTGTGTTTGAACATTGTTGAAAAACACATTGTGTTTTTCAACAACAAAAATTTCAACTATTTCTTCTTTCTTATCATACACGATTAACTCTCAATAAGATGAACTCATCCGTGTTCAATGAAAGGTTTTGCAAGAGCTATTGAAATGGGGTAAGAAACACTCAAGAACCCCAAAGCTTTGTGCAAAATCCCTCAATGGACCATATGATAAGAAATGAGCAAGGAATCCTATTTGCATGCATTAACTTGAAGTAAACAAGCAACTTAAACAAATGAAGTTAACCTCTATTCTTGAAAGCTTAAAGTAAATGAACCTAAAAGGATCTTAAGCAATCAGTTTATACTTCAAGACAATGGGATCTCACCATTAGTGGCTTTAAGGCCAATGGTTCTTCCCATTTACTCCATGTTATGTGATAGAAATGCAAAAGCAAAGAAAATAGCTCAATAAAAGGTCCTAATCCTAGCAATAATACTATAGTTTAGGTTAGAGGGAAGAAGTGTTCTTAGAAATGAGAGGGGGTAGTAGGCTATTTATAGTTTTCCATTTGGGAAATGGGAGGCTTTTTGGTGCATGTGGGACTAAAAAGGGAGTCAACAAGTAAATTAGCAAGTCAAAGTAACATTTGACTAGTTTTAGAGAGAGGTTGATCATGGTTAAGACTAGCTAACCATGTTTAGAGGGTAATTAATCCTATTTAGAGAGAAATTAGGTTTCTAGGAGGGTTCTGAAAGGCCTAATCAATCCAATGAAGTGGATTGATATTCCAGGGAGCTAATAGAGGTGGTAAAGAAGATAATAGTAAGTGCAATATTAGAAATAATAGTGCTTTGATCAAACTACAGGTGTCTACATTTTCCCCTCTTTGGGGTGACGTAAGCTACGTCACTTCAAAGAAAGTAGACAAACGTAAATGAGTAGAAAATTTTGAAGGGGTAGAAGAAAAATTAATAGGATGAAGGATGAAGGATGCCCCCTCGAGTGTCGATGGGGTGACGGAGAAACTCGATCGACGATCGAAAAAGAAAGTAGGAGAGAAGGCAAGAAGAAAGGAGAGGAGAAAGTAAAAAGGGATATTGAGCTATCCACAAACCAATGCCTTATAGAAACAATACAGAATCATCATTTTTCTTAGAATCCTCATCATTGGTCCTTATTAAAATGTAAGCATATGACAGAGGCGTAAAATGACATGAAAAGCCAAGATACAAATAATTATCCTATGCTAAAAACGACCAACTCTATGCAACATACACGAATGTAATGCAATACGAGAAATAAACAATCTCACCTAACAAGGAAATAAGTACAATCACACACACTTAAACCAACAACGTTCAAGATAGTTGCACAAATATTTTGTTATCGAGATGTAGTCCCAAATGTTCTAATAAACGAAAAGGGTGAAGGATGATGCCCCAAGCAATGTGTATAGTGTAAGGGAAAAGATGGAGGACACTTGGGTCCAATGAAAAGCAAAGTGCACGACTTTAAAACAAAGATCAGAAACCGATAGTGCCCCAGTAGTATGACAACGTAAGCAACGTAGCTTGTGTAGGTGATTGAAGATTTAGATGATTCATGATTCGTTGTTTCAAAATATTTGAAAATGTCAACAAGATATGGGATGAGTGTCATGCGAGAGACACATATTTCAGCTGTAGATGAATGGTTTACCAAGTTTTAGTCTATTTCCGAAGTATTTCAATGTTTTTGGTTTTTAAAATGGTTTTACAATTTTTTAGATTTTTCGATTGGTCCAAAGATAATTTGTATAAGAGATCAAAGATCTCGTAAAAATATGCACAACTGCCTAAATGCAAAGAAAAAGGCACCAGGGAACACAGAAAGTGGCCTAGTGAGAAGAAATACAAGCCAAAAATAATTATTTAATAAAAATAATCATTACGATAAGTGAAAATAGGGAAAAAATAGAAGAAAAAAAGAAAAATAAGAAATGACGCCTAGAAAATGCGTAAATCATTCCAGTGTAATGAAGAAGTGACCATAAGGTGGCACTAAACACCCCTAGCGTGTAAAAAATGGGTAAAAATAATTATTTTAATAGAAAAATAATCATCTTGTCGATAAAAGAAGGGCTAGAATGATCACGGCGGAGAAAACATGCCCTTGGGGCATCACGACAACCTAATATACCCACCTAAGGGGGGTAAATCAATCACGACTAGTTCATTTCTACCAGAGTTCTTGCGAATTTTTACCTCAAGTGAGATTAACAAATACCATGGGGTGAGATGGCGAGACTACCGAGCAGGAGGAGACGAGCAGATCACATCCGAGAGTTCATGTGAGACCCAGTGGATGGACCCTACATGAGTGGCCTATCCCTTTTGTGAATTACGCATTTAATGCACTTTTTAGGGTTTTTAGGCTAGGTAGGAGAATTTCCATGTATGCGCGCACGCACATGCATTGATGACATATACGTGCACACACATGTGTCAAAACCAATGGGAAAAGACAGGGCACGCACACACGTCTGTCACAAAAGGGCCACGTACGCATTCTCGGGTGGGGAATGGGGACGCACACGCATATGTGTAGAGATAGGCGCATCGGCGTCATACTAGGTGCATAGGCATTGGGATGGGCGAGGAGAAAAATAGAGGGGCGCGTATGCACGACTATAGGTGTTTATGCATTGGGATGGGTGCGCAAGCATTGGAGGAGGTGCACATAAGTCAAAGAAGCGAACGTCCTTCCCAGGTAAAGCAAGGAGAAAAGAAGACAAACTTAGAAGAAAGGGAAAAAAATTAGGAAATAAGAGAGAAGAATGGCGATTTACCAGCAATTTTTAGATAGAAGTAGATAGAAATATTAACTAATACATGTGTGTTTTCTTGTTTGTAGCGTATACTACCCGTCCTCCAGACCCGTGAGTGATATGGTTGGCTAGCGATGATAGAGGCCCAGTTTGACGATGATGATAGAGCGACTACAGACCTTCTATATGTTACGAGGATTGGCTCATGTGGTAGAGATGCCCCAGATCACATTAGATCATGGCCTTTTGACAGCTATAGCAGAGTGATGACATAGTGAGAGTTAGTGATTTTGGCTCCCGATCGGGAGATTACTATTACTCTTGAGGACGTGTGGCGTATTATGCGGGTCCCGATTTAGGGTCAGCTCATCCAATCTACGAGCCATTGGACTGATATTCAGTGATATATCGTAGAGTTGTTTGGTGTCCCGATGATACCACGGCATGGGATGACCATTAGGCTATCACGGTGCATTGAGGACTTAGAGCTAGACCAAGTAGTGGTCTATATGATGGCCTTTGTCAGTGGATTCTTACTCCCTGAAAAGACCGGTGCTTCATTTCTGCTTGGCCTCCTTAGAGTGATACACGGTTTGGTAGAGGGAGAGACCTACTACTGGGGTCAGTGCATTCTAGCACATCTATACTAGGACCTTCATTTGATTACCTACTACCATCAGAAGATGGTAGGACCAGCCCACTTGCTTCAGATTTGGGCATGGGACCACATTGCCATTGGTCGCCCCTTAGGTGTTTTGAGAGTTCGGGCTCCCAAGGAGCCTTCTACGATGGGTTGGGTCCCGACAGGGGATGATGTGTGGCCATATATGGGGGATGCATATCACTATCGTTGCGAGCTTGATGAGTTACAACAGGCTTCCATGGTTTGGAGGCCGTACAAACATTTCCAATGGCCTCGAGGATGGTTTAGAGCTCGAAGATCTTGCCACAAAGGGAGCATTTTATCTTAGGCAGTGAACTATATGTGGGATCTATACAGGGTGGATCGGTGTTAAAGGTAGTTTGGTAGTACCTAGGATGTTCCTGGGCCAGATAGGTGGTACGCTCATAGGGCCCGAGAGTATTTTGATATGGGTCCACAGATCTCCCATGACAGAGCACTAGCTAGTTTCTGACAGGTGGTACCTGTTATGTGGGTGCCACTGAGACAAATTAGAGATTCGGGTACTACACCTGAGTATGTGCCATGGTACCATGGTGTGCTTCCACGTCATTTGATTATTTCTAGGGTGGCGTATAATGCTATGGTGTGAGAGCTCCTCCAGTGGGGCCTCCTAGTGGTGGTGAGGGTGGAGTCATTGGCGGTGATGACAATGATGATGATGATGATGGTGGTCCCGACTCACACTAGTATGCGAGGGCAGGGGATAGGGTCTAGCATTACAACAACCACATGGACAAGGCCCCGTGTCTAGGCCAAGACAGTGTTCAAAGTGTAGCAGCGACATAGAGTTTCCCAATAGGTATTCCAAAGGGTATATACACCCCCTTCGGTAGAGTACTTCCAGAGTAGGGCCCACCACCTCATGCTCCAGGGGTGGTGGGGATGGTAGATGAACAGTGGCTGCCCTTCAAACAGATAGTTCACAGTGGCCGGAGAGAGAGATGCAACCAGGGAACAGTACATGCCCTTACAAAGAAAGTGAGATCAGAACATGCTTAGGTACATATTTTGACATTAGAGAGAGATCAGGCTAGAGCATAGGCCACTCATGGCAGTGATAGTACCCTATGGCAAAGTCGGATTAGTGAGATGGCCACATAGGGGGCTCATAGATTGAGCCTTTTACATTAGTCCCGGACCCAAGTACAGATGGTTGTTACTTAGAGGGACCACTCCCAGGAATAGTCATAGGGTTATATTACACAGAGGGATCAGGCACGAGCCCATGTGCGGGTTATTACCATAGATAAAGATCGAGAGGTCGTTGCTTCTAGACAGGCTCAGGCTGATAGTGGCAGGTTGATAGGTGAGCGAGATGCCACCTTATAGGAAGCTATCGCTTTTGGAGATGTTGATTTGATACGTGATGCCATGAGGTCCAGTGGCGAGGCTTTATATTATAGGACTGATTAGTTCAGGGCAATCCTAGCAGAGCATTGAGCGGTTCCTTTTGAGCAGTTAGATATGAGTGCAAAAAGCTCTAGGTCACGGTGATCAGGCCATTTAGTTAGATCAGTCCGACAACCCATTACATAGCAGATCACTGGACATCACCAACCAGATGTAGGGTGGTACCCCTAGTACCGGTCCATCACAACCACCACTCTTTCGTCCACCAGGTCATGGACCCAAGAGCCCCGACAAGGGCGAGAGCTGTGGTTGAGCTCTTTACTTTTCCTTTTTACAGATGTATTGTATATATGCCTCTTATGAAGGCTGATTTTGATGTATAGTTGTATGTACCATTGTTTTGATGACGCCTCTTGATGAAGGCTCGATTCTTTTGATGCATGCCCTTTTTAGATGGCATATTGTATCGATGATGTACATTTGAGTATTAACATGGACAATTATACATGTATTATATGGACATTCTGATGATGATTTTGTATGATTTCCTTTCCTCTATGTATGTGACATACCTTAGATTTAGAGATGTGTATGTTTCATGCTTTCATATTGATGATGTATCCATAGAGAGTATCACATGTTTTTAGATTTTTATGAGATGTTTTTGAGTTCTTATTCTAGCACTTGGGATGATACCAGATGATATTGGTGTGGGGGGATATATTTGTGATTATGCACAATCCCTCTTGCCCCTATTGATGATACAATATGTGATGATTAGCTTAGCATACATGCATGATGTTATACTTAGCATTTTTTGTATATATGATGTAGTAGATGATGTTTTATATGTGATGAATGATAGATGATAGATGTGATAAAAAAACAAGCGTGCACAAGAAAAATACATAAGAAAAAGTTAGCAAAGCTAAACAATTGTACCTATACAACACAAGATAACCTATGATGCAAACACTCAAATTGACAAATCATACTACAAAGATCAAATTGATACTTTAATCTAAGTAAGTAAAATGAACCCTAAATAAATGTATACAAGCTACAAATGAATCAAATTCCATATATAATTATTTCAAACAAGATCCAACCCATACTAAGAAAATAAGTCACAACATCACACAAAAAAGTATTCACAATCAAAACTATACAAACCAACAACTAAAAGCAATTAAACCATTACCTTGTTTTTACAGGACAACATTGACATATTTTCTAATGTTTTTGGGTTTATCTAAAAAGATAAGTTTTTAAGGCTACTATTCACATTGTTTTCTAAGACAACGTTGTGCGGTTGTCGTAGCTTCATCCTTAAAGGAGAATATTTTTTGAATGTTTAGATTTTTTCATATCTGTTTTCTAAATGTTTTTACATTTTCTAAGGTCATGTTCTGAAAGTAATGTACAAGAACAAAGAAGTGTGGATGCCCCCAACATGATGTGGGAATATACAAAAGGCAAAATGCCATGCGTGTATGTATGAGAAGGTGAAAATGTGAAGGTGCTCTCAGTGTTAGATGGGAGTATGCAAAGGCAATGTCCTTCATGTAGATATAAGAGCAAATAAGCCAGATCACGGCTCGGAAAAGGTAGCTTTAATAGGGTTCCTAGACCTAGCAAAGGAATTCATATCTAGAAAGTGGTGACAATTACCCATCCTACTATAAGAGTGACTTGCGTCCGGTGAATCTTCCTTGAGCACCGAAAACCGGTTTTCACTCAAAGACCTGCCCACTGCGCCACAATTGTGTGGCTTTTACATGTGGAAGACCTGTTTTTTCTTTACTATTTTCTCAATTTTTCATTTTTGCTTGTTTTTTCTTTTTTCTTTTTCTATTTTTTAGTTCTTATCTGATATTCTCGTCATGCTTAAGCGTAGAACCGCTTGAGGTGCATGGTATTCATAGGTTCTGAAGCTCTTCACCGTCCGAGTATGCAAGTTTATAGGCTCTTGATCCATACTTTGTAATTACCACATAAGGACCTAGCCAGTTAGCCTCAAACTTACCTTTCTTTTCTCTGTCTTTGACGGTGTTCTTCTGATTTTATTTCAAGACTAGATCACCTACATCAAATTCTGATGAATGATGTGTTTGTTATATCCTCTAGATACTCTGTTTTGATAGACCTTTAGGTGATTGAGCACTCTGATATGCCTTTCATCTAATAGTTTCAACTCTATCAGTCAAGCAACTCTGTAGTCCTCGTCTTTATCAAGATAGTCTTTGAGAGATATTCTCAAGGAAGGAAGCTCCACTTCCAGAGGTATGATGGCTTCAATGCCATAGACGAGTGAATATGGGATCACATAGTGTTTTTCAAAGTTTTGAAAAATACACTATGTGTTTTATTGATCAGAGAATACTTGTTAGAGAAAACACAAGAGTCCCCGCGACGAGAGAAGGCCGGGATCAAGGCTGCAGAGGATAGGAAGAACCCACGCACGGAGGGCAAGTTCATTTGTTGGGACTTAGCTTATTTTGAGCATGACGACCTATTTTTAGAAGATGGCGTGCGGAACACACCAATGATGTAGAGAGGTGTGTGCCACGCATTATCTATCTTTAGAGGATCGGATCAAGCATTTTGAATGGAGACAAGCTAAGAATAGGATTGTCACTTCAGTTAACATAAGAGGTCTATAGATAGCACACTTGCATGTGTGGCTATGCTGTAAATGCGCGCATAGCTATTAATAACATGTGGCCTATTTCTAGAATAGATAAGTGGTGAAGGGCAAGTCCCCACCCTATATATATGATGGATCACATAGTAGTAAGATATATGAGAGATGGATGTATAGAGAGGTGTGCGGATGATTACTATATCAGATCCATGCACATTGGTATAGATTGACATTATTGTAAGGAGCTTCTGTGTTTATTAATAGATGGAAGATATTGGCTAAATCTAAGTGTCATTCCTATGTGTGTAATTGAGTAGTGCATGTTATTGATTCAATCATGATTACTGTTTAAAACTTGTTCTTTCATAGATCTGAATGTAGCATGCATGGTAGAATGGTGGATTAGTTATGGACATATATGTTTCTTCCTTCATCATGCTAACATCTTACTACAACAACCCTAAAGAGGGACCTAGTACCTTTGCGTGCTTTGGGTGAGCGCTCAGTCTAGGCTAAGTGATGTGTCAACGCGACTAGGGTGTTATCTGGTAAATTCTAGGTTGCATCATTGGTTCCATTGTCGGGACCTCTTTTTCAATTGTTTTCAGGATGGTTTGTGATGAAGACGTACTGGTTAACTCTAACAAGTATTGAGGAATGGATACACATCTAGAGGAAGAATATGCATGGTGGTTCAACAATGGATCTGAGTTTAACACACACACTTGGGTAGAATAGAATTTGTATGACAACCTATACGAGAGATTTTTCACTATCTTTCCAATAGAACTATACGAGTGGCTTATTTCTTATGCATCTTAGTGGAATTGGAGGTATCACACACTTGTCTGGACACAGAGAAGAATTTTAGGCCCTTTATGATGCTGATTTGATCTGGACTCGCGTTGTGGATACATGTGGTTTCGTGGTGTTCTAAACAATTATATTTTGGAATATTCAATTTTGACGTATTCTTTCCCGAAGGTAGCTAAATTCTAGTTTTTGTGTATCCAAGAGGAGTATATCTGCAAGGTATT
Organism: Taxus wallichiana var. yunnanensis; assembly: GCA_018340775.1. Lineage (NCBI taxonomy): Eukaryota > Viridiplantae > Streptophyta > Pinopsida > Cupressales > Taxaceae > Taxus > Taxus wallichiana. The sequence goes on from CM031244.1 coordinate 572,570,540, forward strand.
CCACTGGCGATCAAGATCTTGATGGTAACTTTGAACTGGAGAGTAAACCGATGGCTAACTAAACTTCACCACGCGCGAGGGTAGGAACAAGTTTGGTGAAAGATGGCAGACCTAGCGGCAGAGAGGCAGAGAGAGGAGAGGCAACTTAAGTATAATGAGGCACGCGAGAGGGAGATAGAGAAGCAACATGTTCCATTGTAGAAAGTATGGCGTTGAGGAGAGAGATGGCTCGTGAAGGATTTATAGCTCACGTAGAAGACATGGAGCCAAAGCATCAGGAACTCCCCCATCTTGGAAAACATGACAGAGATCCCCCTTGGCCTCACATAGAAGTGCACCAACAGAGACTACCTGGGCCGCAGGCGCATCTTAATCCACCTGTGACCTAGCCCTTGTGCTTGGTTTTTTGGTATCTAGTCCAAAAAATAACTAGCAAGCTAACTTGGGAAGTAGAGTAGGAGTAAGTCAGGAGAAAGTACATCAATGGGGGACAAATACATCAATGATATTTGGAGGATTATTCTTAGGTGCATCATCCACACATAATGTGAGTGCACAGAATGTTGGATTCACCTCTGGAAGTGGAACTACCTCACAGACTGTAGGGGTTTAGTATAGTACTATTATCAGAGCACAGGGGAGTACATCTACATGTCCTATTCTAGCTACAAGTGGAGGATCATGAGGTATAGGTGGTTCTAGTTCCGGTGGATTTGTGGTTCTAGTAAAGGGTAGAGGAACATAGGAGGTTACTGATCGGTGGTCAAGGTCCGTAACAACCACATAACATTTATATGGAAATGTCTCTTCATCTTTTGAATATAGAGGCATAGAGGATGTTGCCAAACATGTGCATATGTGTGAAATCTTGTGGCGAGCTAAAGGGATCATGGATGTTGAGCGTAAGGCAAGTCAATTTGCTACTACATTACAGGGACATGCACACAACTGGTATAGGAAGTTTGACCCTGATCAAACTTTGTGGATTATGCAACATTGAAGGATGCTTTCTTGAAAGAGTTCCATATCCCTGAGTTTGAGCAGAAGAGTATAAGTGCACTCAAGGATATCAAGCAAGGCACTACTGAGAGTGTACGTGAGTATGATGCCCATTTTAAGACACTTCTATCTAAGCTATCTTATGATATTCACGTAAGCCAACGATGCACAATGGTTTTTTGGAGGATTGATTGCACCATTCAAAAGAGCACTATCACATAAGACATACATTATTCATGCAAAGAACTAGAAGCAGCTTTGTGTGATGAGGCAGTTGGGAGCATTGACACTTGGCATTAGTCCATTCTTAGAGGCACAAATTGCAGCTATGGAAAAGTAGTTAGAGAAGCTATAAGAAATTCAGCCCATGAAACATCCTCAAGAATTTGGTGTATAGATTGTGAAGTGGAAGGTCACACCAAGGATAGTTGTCCTCACAAATTTATATGCTCATTACTATTGGATTGTGAGATATGTCATTTGAATCATGATGTTAGTCACTATCCTTTATTACAACGCACGATAATGGAAGAATGTATCCAGCTTTTGTAAAATTTGTAGGTCCACGACCCATGATACTAGAGGATTGTCGATTGATTGGTCAGATCCAAGATGCTATAGACATTGGGGTATGACAAACAAGTGTAATAGATAATTCTAAGGGTAAGAATGAGCACCGGATCAGGATCATAATCAAATGCACTATGACAGAATGAGGGTGTTTTGAAGGAGGTCATGGAAGGGGACGTGGATATCGTGGTGGATATGGAGGATGAGGCCGCGGTGGAGGAAGAGGTGAGTTCCCTCATGGAACATGTTATACATGTGGATCTCCTAATCATTATAGGCATGAATGTCCTCAAAATATTACATGTTCTTTTTGTGGAAAGAACCATAGCTATGAAGAGTTCCCAGACTTATATGAGCATCTGAGTAAGCAACATAAGCAAGAAAACAAAGGCACAAGGGATGGTTAGAATCCAGTAGTGCGGTAGAAGATCAGTGGATGCCCAAGATAGCACCAAGACCTGAGGCATTAACTGAAGATTACTACATGAGCTGAAGTGGCACATGCAAGAGAGGCATTGCACTAGAAGCCTACGATCACCAAGGAGGAGGTTTTGCATGTAAGGTACCCAGATCCTTCTCATCAGAAGGAAGTTTACCAGGATACTATGGAAGTGCTAAGGAATCTTCAGGGTGAGATACAATACTTAAAGGAGCAAAAGAAAGCATCAGAGATAGTCCAAACTGATATTGATGATCTGAGAGAAGTGTGCAAAATGTTGCGCCAGAGAGAACATTATTCCACTATTAGGAAGTTGGTTAAAAGGGAACACTCCATGACAAGTATTGAGACCGATGATAGATTCTACATGCAAATCTTCCCCCTGATAGCATTGACTATGAAAAGGAAATTACTCTGAATGTTGTTGTGGATGGATGGTTGTTGAGCAACATATTGATTGATATAGGTGCAGAAGTAAATGTTCTTACATTAGATGCATGGGTACAAATGGGGAGGCCTCCATTAGCCATCATCTAATGTGTTGTTTATGGAAAACCGACTAAGGCCACTCCCATAGGAGTTTTGAAGGATGCATCTATAACTATACAAGGGGCCAAGTTCACTAGGGATTTTGAGGTATTAGCACTTGCAGAAGCCAGACAATTTTCCAGCCTTGCTTGGATGCCCTTGGTGTTATGTGAATAATGTTGACTTGAGATTCAATAAGGGGTATATCAGCTTTGAGAACAAGGAGGAAAGAGTTGTGATACCTCTAATAGATGGGAAGTCTACACCATATGTTGAGCCTCTAAGTGAGGAGGACTTAAACAAAATTTATGTACGTGTTATTCAGGACCCAGAGGTCAATGAGCCATCAAAAGAAGGCATCCTACAGTGGGAGGATTCTCATTCTATTAGTGATACTATGAGTATTGCTTGTGACAATTGGGCTCATGGTACATATGAACTAGTAGGGCGCGAGGTGAAAAGCGTGGTTGCACACAAGAATGGAATTCATTCGGTTCGATGGATAGGTAGCATAATACCTTGGTATACAAGGGTAGAAGATCTTCCTATATTTTTGAAAGCCATGGAAACATGGTGGATAGATCAAATTAAGAGAAGAGATATGTTAGTATATACCTTGCGCAGACAACAACACGTTGGTGGGTAGTCCACATAGATAATCTTATAGAATGGGAAGAGATTGGGATCACCCTATCTATTAGGTTTGTAAGGAACAATGCACCTACGCAGATCTACACTTATCATGGTGATCAACCTATTTAACATCACATTCAACAGTGTGAGAGACTTTAGATAGCAGGACATGAAGCATTACCACCTTCACTCTAGGTGCATAGATTGTACTCTACGCTACAAGGATGCACATGCGCTTGGTATGTATATGTAGAACTACATCGAGAGACAGAAACTAGAAAAATTTGACTACAAGAATGATCCATACCTTTGACTACTTTTCTTCCCAACCTCCAATAGAAGAGGCATTAAAATTTTCAAGCGCTTAACTATGAGAGATAGTGCAAAAGCAGAAGAGCATATTTAGGAATTATTTGGTGAGACAGAGTCTAGAGCGCATTTTAAAAGGAAGAAGAAATGGACTCCATACTACTTGAACGTGCTTTCCTTGAGAAAGAGAAAGGAAAGATGGTTTACATCGTGGATGATGAGGAAGTTGAGAACCTGGATATTGAACATTCACAAGGGGTGTACGAGGTCTTGGATAGTGCCTTTAAGCTTGATAAGGATACGCATGCCTCCTATCATTTATGAACCCATGAAGAAAAAAAAGATGAATATAGGTTTGGAGGCTAGCCTAATGAGGCCATCATTATAGAGTCTAGCTGATGAGTAGGATTTAGAAAAGTGTATCGAGAAGATGATTTAACTAGATGAGCAATGAGCCATAACATGATGGAGTTAGAAGAAGGAAAAATCCAGGAAGAAGGCATGGCATGACAAAAACATAAGGGATAAGAAGTTTGAGATTGGACAAATGGTACTTATTTATGAATCTAAGTTCTTACACCATCCAGGTAATCTCAAAGTACATTGGTTGGGGCTGTATGTCATCACTTATATACTTGAATCAAGTGCTTTCCAGTTAGAAGCACTTGATGGAACATGGCTACCTAGTTACTTTAATGGGAGTAGGTTGAAGCCCTACTATAAATAAGTCTTCTTGGTGTTTGTAATAAGGTAGTATTGCCATTTAGAATAGGTTTCCATTTTGTATTTCCTTAATTTATTTCCTTCATTTTCGCTATGCTTTGTCAATTTAGTTGTTGTTTTTGTGTAATAAGCGCACTTGCGCATGAAGCTAATTACTATATGAAGACATGTTTATGTGCAGAGGACTACACATACCTTTAGTGTGGGGTGGTTGTAGTTATCTAGGTAAAAGACTGTGGGAATTGAAAGGTGAAAGGAATAAGTTACTACGGGTGTGCTTTAAGTCAAAAGAAGATTTCTTCTCAAAAGTGACCAAGGATGGAGATGAATGAAAGGACATAGTATAACGCGAGGTAAGCAGAGGCCATGATAACTACCAGGAGAAGGTATAGTGATGAGGTACTTGAGGCGCAAGGGTGCACGCTGAAGAGAAGTCTGTGACCAGAGGGTAGGAGGACACTAGAAGGTTATAGCTAGGGGCGCGAAGATGTACCACGCAAATGAACAAATGAATTTGGTCAATGAATGAGGGGATATTTAGTAGGTGAAGGAGCAATAAATGCATCAAAATTTGAAAAATTATATAAGGATGGGATGTGGATTCATTTTTACCATTGTGACTAAGAGAATTTGAGGAAAGAGCTAAGTGTGAAGAGCCGAGTGATCAGGTTAAGGTGTGAAGGGTGTGAAACCAAGCGTGACAAACAGATCTGTGTGAAAAGAAGCTTGCATCCCCAGTGGTGAAGGGTTTGAGTGAAGCAGGGAGACAAAGAGGAGTTAGGGCATGAATTTTCCACCTAGGGCATGATTGAATCGAGCTAGGGTTTGATTCACAAATTACAGAGTTAAAGAGGAGATGTTTGCAAGGTAAAAATGGCACCTAAGAAGGTAACTACATAGGAGAAAAAAAGGAAAGAAGAAGGTGGTCATCGAGGAAGAAGAGATGGCACCCAAAAGTGATTTTTCAGAAATGCAATATCCAAAAGGAGTCATCATCGGCCAGGAATGGGATTCACCTATCAAAAAGAGAAAAGTGAGCGAATACAATCATAGGACCATAGAGAACAAGAAGGAGCTTGATTCCTTGCTCACTACTAGGACGAACAAGCGTACGGAAGATGACATGTCGGTTTATGATGATGCAGTGAGAAGCTTCTGAAGAGAATTGGGGTCTACCAATTATATGAGCTTCCATATTTTGGGAAGTATGAGCCCTTGTATCAGTGGCTCATGAGCAGAGTGCATGAGGACTTCTTCTACTTTGCAGGATGTAGAGTTAGAATCTCATCTGCACTTATCTCATCAGTTATAGGTTTGAAGGCCACAGGAGAGGACATAAAGAATGATCTCACAGATAAATCCATGATCTTAAAGACCGATAGAGTTGGGGTACTTGAAGGGTCCACATGGTATGGATATAGAAAAATTGAAGAACTTTTCCAATTGTGCAAGCAACAACACACCTTGTTACAAAGTTGAATGATCAGGAGCGGTGGTCATAGGTAAATACTATGTGGTTACACGTTGCGCGTAAGATGTCAGAAGGAGAAATCTATAATATTGTAGGCTACATTATAGAACAAATAGTCGAGGAAGTGCACACAGGAGGGAAGATCAGCTTTGGGGTTGTTCTACTATCACTAGTATTCATGGAAATTGGAGTACCAGATGGACCGAAGGAAAAGGTATGGGAATACCCCATGGAGAATAAGTCACCAGCTGAAAGGTTTAACAAGTACCTATGTAAAGGGGCCATGACAGATGACATAAAGCAAAGGGCGAGAAATGGTACGATAGGCTCCGTGTGGCATTTGGAGAAGAGTGTGCATCCCAAAGGACCTACCATCAGTAGTAGGGAAACAAGTCTAGTTTTTGTATATCAACATTTCTACATCATGCACTTCCCAATGAGAGATGGAGTCTAGAGCCCTTGGTGTAAATTTCCTTATGCATTCACTATAAGGTATTTCCAAGCATCTGTTCATAGATTTATAGACACACGCTGACTAGTATTCAATGCAGATAAGGTAGACTTGTGACTACCATACATTGAGAAAGAAGTATGTGTATCCTGAAGAAGTGCCTACACCGAGAGGATCATTTCGGAGGTGTTGAATATTAAGCCAATAAGTCTAGCTATAGCAGATGTAGGGGCAACATTGGTGTATCTTCAACTGAAGCCCAAGATGGAGAACAATAAGTATGTGGAGAATGAATTTGTGCTCCCAAGGCCACCGAAGGGTAAGCACACAATAGAAAACATACCAACGCAAAGGCCCACAGAAGTTGTTGAAGTAGAGGGTGAAGAAGAGGAGCGTGAAGATAGTGGAGGCTTGGAGTGCAGAGAAAAAACCATATGACAAAGAAGAGTCACGGCATGTGGCCACTTTACCTCAAGGACAAGATGAAGAGGAAGATATAGAGGTTGAGCAGGGGGGGCATAGATTTAAGAAAGTGTTTCATGCACATAGGACTCAAAGTGGAACCCCACAAATGGTATGGAAATCACCTCATCTCTCTCCACACAAGGAGACCATTGAACCAAAGAAGAGAAGAAAGTTTGAAGTTGGATAAAGAAGTGGAGGAATCAGAAGAGAGAGAGCATGCATCTCCTACCCCACTCGAGCAAGAAGATGAGCCATAGAAATGAGGAAGAGAAAAAGATGAAGAGATGAAGGACAATGGAGAAGAAAAAGAAAAGGAAACCTTTGGATCCGCACATGCAACTACTCAGGATGTAACGGGATAGGCTCCTAACCTTGAAGCTACAATTCCCAAGGGTCCTAGATCAAAGAGGATGAGTGGAGAGCACATTCCACTAGCCATGGGGTATGCAGAGGACGTAGGTAAAATTTTCCGCACCCACTTCCAGAGCATGATAGCATAGAAAGGATTTATTCAGCTGGGAGCTAATGGATGAGGATATGGTGACTATGCACACTCAAAAGAAACTATCATGGTCAATGCACACCCACATGGATGAGCCTGAATTTGATGTATGCGAAGAGTCATGCGTTTTGAGATGGATGAAGAAGGCACCACAATCTAGACATATGACAAGTAAAGCCTACTATCATGTCGATGAGCAGGTCAACAACGCATTGGTGAAGGTTTCTACTGAAGTTTCTAGAAGGAACATGGACAAAGCTACAACAATCAGAGCATTGCGTGAGGAGCTAAAGACAAAGGATGTTGAGATAGCACACATAACATAAGAGAGGGACTTCACACAGAAGAAGAATGAAGTATTTATCAGCATCACAGAGGAGATTGGGGACAATTTCATCAGAGAAAGGCCACACTTGAGACCAAGGTACCACATATGTTTCCCTCAATGATACATTATGTAGGAAAGTTGGTGGACCTGGTGCTTGAAGATGAACCTCTACGCATGACAGTGCCAAGGAAGTCAAAGCAAGAGGAAGAATGAGAGAAATCCTTAGTGATGTGAAAGATTGCATCTTATGAAGGGCTGCTATAAGCGCTATAAGAAGTATTGAAGAAAGTAGACCAGGCTTGAATATATGCACAACTCCAGAGGTGCTTATCAATATAAAGACCCTAGAAGAAAATAATGAGGTCCAAAAAGTAATGAAGGATGAGACATTGGGCCATGCAGAAAGATTGTCAATAGTTAAGCGAAGCAAGGCCCTAGAAGAAGACAAGAGCCACATAAGACTCGGCTGGAAGAGCTTGGGAAGCTCATTGCAGTAGAAGATGGATCTTTTAGAAGGAAGAATGACATCAATGTCCAACATTGTATTGGTTCTACAGAATGAAAAAGGAGAGATTTCCAGGGATGAGTTGGAATCCATTTTTGTGGACATTCTAGAAAAAGTAGAACAAGCACTCGCTGAATGGAAAGCCTTGGAGGCCAAAATAAAGGAGGAGTATCCAGAGTTGATACTTCAAACTGATACAGAGGAGGCTACCTCATAGCCTCATAAAAATTATTTATTTATCTACATTCTTTCATTCTTATTCTTTCCATTCTTCTATTCTTTACTTCAATTTTTTGAGATAACCATTGTCGGGATGACAATGAGATTAGTGTGGGGTAATGTTGATCAGAGAATACTTGTTAGAGATCACACAAGAAGTCCACGTGGGAGAGAAGGCCATGATCAAGGGTGGAGGGACAGGAAGAACCCACACACGGAGGGCAAGTTCAACTTTTTAGGACTTAGCCAATTTTGAGCATGACAGACCTATTTTTAGAAGATGGTGTGCGAACACACCAACGATGCAGAGACGTGCACGCCATGCATTATCTATCTTTAGAGGATCGATCAAGTGTTTTTCATGGAGACGAGCTAAGAATAGGATTGTCACTTTAGTTAACTATAAGAGGTCTATAGATAGCACACTTACATGTGTGGCTATGCCTGTAAATGGCGCGTGGCTATTAATAGCATGTGGCCTATTTCTAGAATAGATAAGTAGTGAAGGGAAAGTCCCCACCCTATATATATGATATGAATCACATAGTAGTAAGATATATGAGAGATGGATGTATGAGAGAGACATGTATGATGACACTAATATCAAATCCATGCACATTGGTATAGATTGACATTATTGTAAGGAGCTTCTATGTTTATTAATAGATGGAAGATATTGGCTGAATCTAAGTGTCATTCCTATGTGTAATTGAGTAGTGCATGTTATTGATTCAATCATGATTATTGTTTAAGCTTGTTCTTTCATAGATCTGAATGTAGCATGCATGGTAGAATGGTGGATTAGTTATGGACATATATGTTTCTTCCTTCATCACGCTAATATCATGGTACAACAACCCTAAAGAGGACTTGGTACCTTTGCGTGCTTTAGGTGAGCGCTCAGTCTAGGCTGAGTGATGTGCCAGTGTGACTAGGATGTTATCTGGTAAATTCTAGGCTGCATCATGATTCAACAAGATGAAAAGCACATAGTTTTAGCACATTATAATTACTAAATATTAATTACATCAGTCTAAAAATGTGGAAAACCATCGTGGTTTTCACCTTATTGAAAACCGCATTGTTTTTTCAAAGTGTTGAAAAACACATTTTGTGTTTCAACAAGATGAAAAACACACAGGTTTAGCACATGATAATTACTAAATATTAATTACATCAGTCCAAAAATGTGGAAAACCATCGTGGTTTGCACCATGTTGAAAATTGCATTGTGTTTTTCAACAATATGAAACACAGGTTTAGCACATGCTAATTACTAAATATTAATTACATCAGTCCAAAAAGGTGGAAAACCATTGTGGTTTGCACCTTTTTGAAACCACATTGTGTTTTTCAAAGTGCTGAAAAATAAAGTGTGTTTTTCAATGTGTTTTTCAAAAAAAACACGCATGTTTAGCACATTCTAATTACTAAATATTAATTACATCAGTTTTTGACATGTTTAATTATTTTCTACTATCCACATATTACAAGAGTGGTCCTAGATTGGCTAAGACCAAAAACACATAATTTAAATACTCTCATAATCATCAAAAGGAATGTATTTATATGGGTTGTAACCAACCCCTAGAGCATGGTATGAAAATCATATCCACAATCTCATATACATGAATTTTAAATGTTTAGAATTCTAAGATAGGCCTACTCTACATTCCATACATTTACTTTCCACAACTCAACTTGCTCTTTCATATGATACATCTCTTTATGCATATCCTTTGCATCTATGCAACACATAACATTACAGATTAGACAAAATATCCATGGCTTTATACCGTACATATAATAAAATAATGTATTGAAATTAAGGACATTCAATACTCACTTTGTATAGACACTAAGTTGTTGAAAGATAAGTGGTGATGTGGATATGTTTCATCTATATTCGAGCCACCTACAAAATAAATGATCATTATGTTAGTCTTTTCCTCGAAAATTAAAGTTTCTTGTGAAGTCACATTCACACCAATAATTCAATGTTTTACCTGTAGGTTCCCCTTGTTGCGTTTCTCTCCTCTTTTCACGATTTTTGTTAGGAAATTTGAAGCATTCATAGTCTTCAAGTGCGATTGTTCAAATATTCTACAATGGTTGGCCTCTTAGTCACACCGTGGTGACGTCTTTTACTCGCACTAAACTAGGGACACATGCGGGTGGTGGTTGTCTCATTGACATCTCCTTTGAAAGAAAAATCTAGTGCATTTGATGCTTCTATGTCTCTCCTAAACCTTTGAACACATTCAAAGTATGCCTTTATCTATCCATCTGTACTCGGTGGTGTATCCAACATTGAATTCAAGAAGTCTCTACATGTGTTTAACATAAAATTTGAATTTCTTTTAAAGCATCAACCCACCAGCCCCAATTGTTTTAGGAGTTCCTGTGACATATAAGACACTATAGAAATTTATTTATTTATACACTGGGTTTTTCAATCTCATTGTACAATTGAAAACCAGCCTCATACCATCCATGCATGTCAACCATTTTTCTATGGACAGAGGAATATTTTAGCTACAACACTCATTCGTAACATTCGATTGAGAATACACATTGTCACCTACACATGAATACACATTATCACCTAATCATAAATATGCATGTTGATAAATATCATTCACATCGTTTCCTGACTCAAAGGCATTACCATCAAGTGTTCAATGACTATTGATGTGGTGAGGAGGGGCCATCTAGAACATGTGTCTTCATTTATTGTTCTTATCTCTGCATATGTGTTGGCTCCTACACATGAATGGAACACAATTACAAAATGATGCTTATTTTGTTATGACTTATGCTTAGCAATCAATGACATGGCTACTTGGCACATACGATGACATTGAATTACTGCATATCACACTCTCTTGGTGCTTGGATGTGGTGATGAGGGGCCATCCAAGAACCTGTCTTCATTTACTGTGCTTTTCTCCACATATGCGTTGGATCTTGCATGTGAAATGGAACAAAATTACAAAATGATGCTTATTTCGTTATGACTTATGCTTAACAATCTACATGGCTACTTGGCACATACAATGACATTGAATTACCTACCACTTCTGGTGCTTGAAAATATGACATCGAAAAACATCACCTGAAATTCAATGCCTTCAACACGTGCTTACATGTGTTTCCTCTAGTAGCCTAGGCACATTCGCATACATCCAAGGCACCACATTGCCTTACCAAATACCAAGTGTTTCTAGTTGTTTGGCTCCTCACCCACAATTCATGGCCATCAGTGAAGTGCAATGCAATCTGTATCTGGAATAATTTTTTCTCTCTCAACCACTGTCAATAGTTGTCTTTATTTTTTGAAGTTGGTCAAGAAGCCAGATTGTTGCAACTTCCTCTTGTGTTTGTAAAATGGCTCCACCCTATACACAAGTGTGTAGAAAAAATGGTCCATCCGGTGAGTGCATTTTTTTCTATCACACAAGTATCTGGTCTTTAAAAATAATGGTAGGCCTCGATGGATGTGTTTGTTTCTAATTTGCGTGGGTGAAGTTTCTAAAATTTTTTCCCACATAGCTATCAAGTCACACAAATTGAATATCAACGACACTATAAACCACATGTAATTATTTAAGATGAAAATTAATAAGGAAACATGTGAAGGCTCGTACTCACCGATACGTCCTTCACTCTCACACCATGTCTTCTTGAAGTACTCAAGGAACTGAGTTTCCTCTTTGAATTTGTCGAAGAAGTCTTGAATCATTCGAAAGGTGTGATCTTCATGCATTCCCATACCATACATGATGGTACCTAATCTCTCAAAAATATTCCACCTCAACTCCTTGCTACAATACTTGTACACATTTTTCAACCATGCCTTGTGCACATGCCATAGGCATAAGTACACAAAACCAAAAACACACCTAATGGCTTGGATTTCAGCCAACACATCATCATAATGAATGCATTGATTTTCCAATCAACATGAAGAATTTTTCCTCATTTCTGGACTTCCACCAACCACCCATAAATGTATTCAATCTTATTCCTCGATGAAATGGTCCATGTTATGGGCACCCCAGCCTCTTGCTCATCGAAAAAAAGCAAGGTGTATAATTAGTACTACAAGGAATATGACATCAAAGGTTAGCATGGAGTTTAATATAATAGAAAGGGAACATTATTAATGATACAAAATAACGAATCATTTCAAAATTCATTTGAATTACTTACGCCATATTTATTCATGGAAATTTTGAATCCATGGAGATTATGGAATTGTGTGAATGTTGTACCATTATCTCACACATTCATGGTGTTTTCAACCCCATAATGAATGGAATATTGGTTCCATTTGGCCGTTGATAGTAGAAAAAAATGTCCCTTTCCTCCATGCCATAAGTTCACACTCATGGCATCATCAATGTGCTTTTGAGACCTTTTGGAGTGAACTCTTTTCCATGCATTCATCACATCCTTTCTTGTTAGGAATTGGTCCTCTTTGCTCAACATACCCACCAAGGATGGATCCTCTATATGTTTTTCATACACCATGTCCATAGAACACCCATCAACAAAATACTCTCAATGTAACTTTTGTATTTGTTTGACAAGTATGGGAGCAATAACAACATGAGGGTTCATTAATGGTAGTGTCGTTTACGCCATGACAACACTCACCATTTATATCACAATGAAACAAATTATTGTATATTATTATCACCACCATCGGTCTCCCATACATAACCCTCACATTGAAGTGACATTGACAACCCCTTTTCATTTGATGCCTCCTCACTCTTTCACATGTTTCCAGCTTATTTCTATTGTCCTCGGGACCATATGAACACCAGTAGCTGCAATTAAAAATATTAACATCAAATGTTATACAAATGTTTACAAAAATCACGTACAAAAAGAAGTGTTAGAAAAGGTTCGAACCAAGAATTTGTCTTCATTTTATGTGGTTTAGGTCGGCTATATTGTATACGTTGTGATGTGTGTGGACAAATTTAGTCTCAAAACTTTCTATGGAACCTTCTCCATTTACAAATGCCTCAAGTCTTTGAAGTGGATGGTTGCACAAAGGTCTATGTTAGGCTCATCCCCTCATTGGGTCCATTCCAAGTCTTCATTCAAGAATTGAATTTTTCCTCTAGTATCTCTTAGACAGGAAGATCTGTACATGCTTCCCCATTTGGGCCTCCTTCCCATCCTAACAATTATTACATGAAGTTGGCATCGTTAATGAAACAATTACTTCTTACTTTCCAAATAACATTTTTGAGTTGTGATTGATCATCATCAACATGAATACCATCTAAAATAATTGGAAGCATATGAATTTTTGGCTAATTAACATATAATCCATATATTCTTAAATATCCAAAATGCCACCATACTTTCCAAGACCTATAATATTTGTCATTGTTTATAAAACTAATTCTAAGAACCAATTATTTGGAAATAGTTTGTACAAGATATGATGTGTTTTCCATACAATTATAAGAATATTAGGCCTAGGAGAATGTAAATGAAACAACACTTGTAGAAAAGAGGTTATTCAAATGTAAGGAAAACAACAAATTACAAGTCTAACTACTACTTCTAGTGCACAAACATATCACAATATGATCATCTATGAAGACATGATTTTCATTTCCTACACTAAAACTTGTATATAAATAATGTTTTACAATAATGTACTTCTTTGTGTTTTTAGGGATTTTGAGTTCATAGTTTTTAAAAAATGAGTTTTGATTTTTAATGTTTCAAATTTAGGTTTTTAGTTTCAAAGTTTTCAATAATTGAAAGTTTCAAGTTCTATTTGTTTCGAGATTTGTAATTTCCTTACAACGTATTACAATCAGAACACAACTATATACTATTGAGTTTGTCAAATTTAATATATCCTTATACTTTACAACACTATTATTATTAATTTTCCTTTTCACATCTTAATATATCTTTAATTTTTAAGTCATATTTGTAAATTTTTAAATAACTACAACATAAAATGATATAGAAAATAAAAGGACAACTATACATGTAAAATGATATATACCATCTAAATGTCATGTAAATTATACTCTTTAAAACATATTGCAAATTCAAAGCCTACATAAATGACCCATAATTTTGGGAGTTAGAATTAACTTTTTCCTCCACATGTCTCTAAATTTTATTTCATTTACATGTTGATTTAAAAGTGATATTTTTAGTTTCAAATTTTAATGGTGCCCTAAAGAGTTTTCAAAAAAAAAAATTTTTTATTAAGCTTTTATGTAATATTTTCGAGGGTCTAATTCGAGGGAGGAGGATTGACGATGATGAAGATTCTCAGATGGAAACACGATCCTTATAAGAGGATGAGGTGGAGGTGGTCGTAGCCTAAAAAAAGGATCTTAAATCCAAGCAAATCCTGAGCACTAAGCCAAAACTAAGGGTGAGTCTAGCAAATTAAATAGGTGCCCAGAATTCCTATAAACACTCAATTACTACATTCACAAAAAGACTATATTCATCTATGGGTCATGTCGAACCCGATCAAAACAATCACTTGGCTAGGATGTTGGATGATATCGATGAACTCAAGGGGTTGCATGCAAGCACTTCACTAAAGCTTGGTCCATTTTCTTTTTAATTATTAACAAGATGAAGGACTCTAAAATAGTTAGATGGGCATGGTGGTGAGATTGAGATCCTAAAGGCCAATTTGGGGCCATAACCAAATTTCCAAATGGATCATCTTTCCAGATTAAATCTATCCTCCATAGATGTTATATGGAATGGAGCATCGTGATTGTTAAGTTGACCCACCAACACCTTCAAACTCTAGGAAGCTTTAATTTTTCCATTGTGTCGTGGATAGAAAGGAAGGAAACGGAAGGTGACCCCAGATGGTTTAACCCTCAGGCTCTTTGGTTGTTAATATTTATGCTCTTGCAAAAGAATGGGCTAATTTGGATGGGCTTGAAAAAGCCTAATTTTTTAAAAAAGCTGACTTTAGTGCAATATCATTAGTGTTCTAAATTTTCACTATCTAAAAACCATGGTGTTAGTTCCTTCGATGTTGTTAGTTTCACTGCATGGTTTTTTAAAACATCTATTAGTATCACTATATAAATAAGTGCTCTTATTACTATGAACTTTTATAAATTCAAAGCTATGGTTTTTTATGTTATTATAATTGGCTTTATTTGCTCTCATGGAGCTTTCTTGAAATTACGGGGTTTAGGGTCCCCTTAACCCTCTTTTTTCAAAAAAAAAAGTGATCATTTTAGATTCATATTTTTAGATCAATGTATTACAAAAGTAGAGTGCATTTCCTCAAAAATTATTTGCCGCTTTAAATATTTAGGTTGTATAAAACATTGTAAGACTTAAATAGTGTAAACTAGTTAATATTGCATTTCCACAATAGGAAAAATTTATATAGGTTTTTATAAAATATGTCAAAAAAATTTAATACAAAACATAGAAAAGCATAAACTATTTTTTCTTGTATTTAACAACAAACTTTGAGTTGCTTCCTTGTGTAATATTTTTGCACAATTTTTTGGATCTGTGGCAGGTTTCAAACTTTCTTTTGGAACTCCCATCTTCTTCAATTTATGTGGAGGCTTGTATTTTTGTGCATCTTCGATCGTGTCATATGCCAATCTATATCCTCGTGAATGGGAGCCTATGGTGTGGAATTTAGAGAGGTATATAACTGGTATTTCTGGTAAATTGAGTCGGGCCTTAACCATTTTTTGTACTTTCTGGTTTAGGCGGTTGACTTTGCCTGTAATGTACTACATTCACAACAAAGGTGCACCTACTATATTCATCCTCCCTATGGAATTTTGGAGTTTTTATTGTTATGCCAACAAGATCGGGAGGAATGAAGCTTTGGTATTCATTTTCACTAAACAAAAAAGTAACTAAATACAACACCACACATGCAAAAATAAGCATACAATTAATGTTAGTATGTTATAAGAAAAAACTAATATACATAATCTAATATGAAAAACATATGGAAAGGAAAACACAATTTTAGAAAAATTATGCAAGACAAATTGATGTATGAATAATTTCTCTTCGGTGAGCGGCTTTAAAAACCTCTGCAAACACAGTCTACCACCCAACTAGGGGTGTATCGATGTGGCATCCTAAGGGGCAAGCCCCTTCAACACACAATGATTCCTGGCTTTGTAAGAGGCACGTGCCCCCATATACCAAAATGAGTGTGACAATATGAAAACAAAGAATTTTTGTTGGTTCATTCAATTACTAAATTATAACAAATAATAAAGAAATTTTCTATATACAAATTATCTACACATTAACATTATTTACAAATATAATGAATACAAAAACAAAACTTACTGAAATGTTATTCCATTTAACACAACAAAGAGCAATGAAATTACAAAATGTTAATTACATAAATGAAAAAGATCACATGTAAATTTAATTTTAATTTTTACATTTTTAATGGTAGAAACAAATCAACATGCAAATCTAGAACTTATTTATGCTTATAGATAATATTAAGAATCATCTCAAACACTTATAACATTAAATTCATTTTGTTTAACTATAATTATATTATTGTTTAAGTTATAATTATGTTGTCTTAAAAATATTTTGTTAGCAATCTATAAAATTCATTTATATTTCATAATACTAACACTAACCTTAAAACACAAGATATAGTATCATCATTAACATTCTTAATTTGATAGGGTTATTTTAATTCAAGTACGATATATTATTCATGTATAATTTATTTTAAAATAAACAACATCATAATAAAAATTTGAAAAAAATAAAATTAAAACTAATAATATAATGGCATAAACATGTTTGTGTACTCATCTCTTGAATCACACAACTTGGTTCATAAACTTTTAAATTAGGACAACCAAATAATATTCAATAATATGAATTGTTCATAATTATCTTTCTCTTAATTAATTTGATGAACTACAATTTTGGTATATTTCTATTTGTTTTTATTCTAAATTAAGTAAGAAGAGTCCAGGGATTTTAAGAAATTTATTATTAAGGTTATTGTTAACAAATATAAATATAATTATCATCATCATATTAAATTTTTGAATTAAAAAAAAATTTAAAATATATTTAAAGTTTAAAGAAATAAAATTTATCCAATATTTTAAATAACGTAAATTAAGTGTAATGTAATAAATTATTCACTTAAATTTAATATATTTTAAAAAAATTAATTAATTATACACCTAAATTTGACATCCATTTAACTCTCAATTTTTAAAATAAGGGAAAATTTTATTTACATATATTAGTGTGAATTACAAAATTTTAATTACATAAATGAAAACATGTGAAAAAAATTTCATGTGAAACAAAAAACAATGGTTTTCCACATGTTAATTACTAAATATTAATTACATCAGTCCATAAAATGTGGAAAACCATTGTGTTTTTCAACATGTTGAAAACCACGGTGTGTTTTTCAATCATGTTTTGAATTAAAACATAGTGTGTTTTTCAACGTGTTGAAAAAACTAAAGTTTTCCACATGTTTTGACTTATGTAATTAATAAAAAATATTCATTAAATAATTATACATAATAAATATAATCTATTATTGTCGTATTAGTGTGAGTTACAAAATTTTAATTTCATAAATGAAAATGTGGAAAACCGTTGTGTTTTTCAACATGTTGAAAAACACACATTGTCACTATTTTTCAACAAGATGAAAAACACAAAGGTTTTCCACATGTTAATTACTAAATATTAATTACATCAGTCAAAAAATGTGGAAAACCATTGTGTTTTTCAATGTGTTGAAAACCACAATGTGTTTTTCAACGTGTTGAAAAACACATTGTGTTTTTCAACGTGCTGAAAAAACACACTATGTTTTTCAACAAGATGAAAAACAAAAAGGTTTTCCACATGTTAATTACTAAATATTAATTGCATCAGTCTCGATGGATATTAGGACTTGGTTAGGTCTGACAACCTATGCAATGGTTGTTAAATAGGTTATAGGTCAAGTCTCGATGACCTATTAGGAAATATTAAATTAAGTCTAGAAAGCCTATGGAATGGTTGTAAAATTGGTTCTAGGTCAAGTTAAGGTTCTTAAGGGGTATTACATTCTGAATCACTACATTTCTCATCACTTGTCTAGTTGTCGATCAACAACTATATTCTAATGTTTGTTTATTCGCATGACAACAAAACACTTAATTTGTAGAACACAAGTTGCAAGATTTATACTTGATTAACTTCATTGTTCATGGCTAACCCAACCCTATTTCCAACTTTCAAATAATTGGCTAATTAGAAAGGAGGAAAGATAAACAGGGGACAAAATTCTTTATCATTTTCTTTGAATTACTAGCAAAAATAGTATCAAAATTGTTGGTTAGAAAATAAAATATCAAGAGATTTTATTGAACATCTTTCACGGAAATTCAAGAGATTGTAAAGTAAATTAAGGGCCAAACATAATTCTTGCTTTATTTTGCTTTTCCTTTGTGTACACACATTAATAAAGACATAAAACTGGCCAAACATTACAAAGATGGAGCCCACAATTCCATGGAAGCCAATGGGCACCTACAAGTTTTATGAGACAATGGGGAGTGAGAAAGAAAGAATGAATGAATGAATCAGGTATGAAGGAAGAGCTTTAGATGTCATTTAAAATGATTGATTGGTTTTGTTCGTTATTTTGTTAGCATAAGATGGGATTTATTATTGTGCCCAAATACTTGGAATGGGGGAAAGCTATTGTTTTTTTCACCCCATTATATTCCATTGAACCTCTAGCATTTTATGGTCATTTTTCATTTGATTCTATTCTAACTACAATTCTTTAATTTTGTTTAACTTTCCATGCATACGAGACATGTAACAGTGGAATTTGAAGGATAATCAAAAAACAAAACTAAATACCTAGGAATTTGTTTAACTTTGGAATTTTTTTGAAGGATAATAAGAAGGAATTGGAATTTGTTTAACTTTCGAGTTGCACGTGTCCACAGGCTGGCTTGTATTCTCCAAATTCACCCATTGTTAGCCAAAATTTCTACGATGAAGGTGGTTTGTGTTGGTTTAAGGAAAAAAGAGGTCAATGGATAGTTAACTATGCTGGTTTAAGGAAAAATAGGTAGTTTTGGTGGTAAAGGCGTTGCTCCCAAGCTCATTTAATGGCCTCGCCTCGACCCACGGCTTTGGCGGAAGGGTGAAAATGAAAATCGGATCAAAATCCTCCTATCATCCATCCCAATGTACAACTTTCCATTCACCATTGAAATGACTAGAACCAGCACAAGAAAAGAAAATACGCGTCATGGTGCATGTTATGTTCCATGGATAAAACTTATGGGGGCCACACATACATAGGTGCATTCTTTGGGAGGATATCTCTCACCCAAAACTTGAGGGATGGTAAGTGATTTAATATAAATTGCATTAAATATTATTTCAAAGTAACCATTCTAGTGTATGATATAAAAGTAATAAAAATATAGTAAATGGACAAGTAACAAGCAAGCAATGATATAAAACCCTAAGCAAGAGAGAGAGAGAGAGGGTGGCTTAACTGAATTCACACAATTTGGAGATGATCTGGGTAGGTGAATAATCGAAACATAATAAAAGCATCACTTCTAAGGATCACTGGAGGTTCTAAGACATGAAATTACGTAGAGACGAAAGTGCCCATAGGAGGACAAGAGCACCCAGGTGCTAGTGACTGAATCTGGGTGCTAGTGTCTGCCCATATGCTTAGGTTATGATTCTTCTTGTGTAGGAGGAGCTTTGTTGTTGGTCCCTATTTTTTTCTCTAGTGTCACTTCAATGTCGTTGATTGTACATGTAGCCTGCAAAGAAATATACCTAGTAATGCATGTCCACAAACCACGTCAAATATTAAAAATAAAGATGCAGAATGTGGATCTGGATTGACCTCGGCATTCACCCTAAGTGTGAACTTAGTATCGAGTGTTGGACTACATTTCAAACTCCATGTAGTTCTATATGTAAGTGTGTGTAATGATCCATATGATTCCTTTGTACAAGTTGCAAAATGATAACAAGCTAGATCTAGAATGTAGTGGATGTATAGAATGTGTGAGATGGAATAGAATAAAGTTTCCCTCCTCTTTTGTGTATGCATAAGAATCCATCCCTTGTCTCTTGAGCGAGTTTATTAAATGGATGCTTTCTAATGCTCTTGTGCCTTTGGATGCAAGCTTAGGTGATAGTAGATAATGCTAGTGTTTGGCCCCTTATTTGAGAGCTATAAATATGTATATATATTATTCCCTTATTTTAATTGCATAATTGACAACTAGAAGGCCGACCCAAAGTGTAAAAGATGCCTAAGAAGTAAAGAGACCCAAAAGAGTGAGAAAAGGGGAGAAAGAGTCGGGAGTGCCTAGGAGTGTGTGGACGCTAGTGTCTAAGGCCATACAAGTAAATCAATCAAATACCTACACGGTTGTAGGGTATGTAAGGTCGATAAAAATATAAGAGATAAAATAAAAGGCCTAAAAGACATTGTCAATTACTAGTTTTCTTGCTTAGGAATCATGTATATTATAGTATGCTCTAGGACCTAGAAATGTACCCAAGTGCATAGATTTTGTGTCTACATCTTCCCCCATTTTATTTTGTTGAGTGAATACTTCATAGCATAAAATAGATAGAAGATGAATACCTTATGATCATGTAGAGAAGAGTGTAGCTGATATCGTTCCAGTGGACAAGTGAAGTGTGAAGTGATCATGAATGTGAAACGTGGAGACCAAGAAAGGGAAATGGGCCCTAGGGGTGAAGCCTATGCATAGTAGTGTGCTATGTTTTCTTATGTGAGATAGTTCTTGTTGCATATTAAGGACATACCCTGTAAAAGAAGAGAAAAAGAGAAGTAAAAGTCGTGTATATGAAAAATCATATTAATGCGTGTGTAAGTAAGTAAAGAGTGGAAAAGTGTGTAAAAGGAAAGTGTGCACATGATATGTAAGAGAGTGTGAGATAGAAAAATTATCCTAGTTTGCTTGGAGTTGTTGAATTTGAATGCCGATGGTGAGGTTTTTGTGCGATCTCACACAAAGAGTGATTTTTTTTGGGAAATATCACGCCAAGAGAAGAGTGTTGGGGAGAGAGGTCTAGATTTTCTCTCCTTCCATGATGCTTCTTGAATAAGCACCACTGTAGATGGTACGTCCTTAATTTTTTTCTTATTCTTAAGTTGTTCGATTGAGAATGTAACTAATAAACATAATTTTGTACCTAGAGGAAAGTACATGCTTTTGGAGAATCTTAGTTGTAAAATGTGTTGGAGTGAGAAAATGAATATTTTCCCCTAGTATACAAGTGCTTGAAGGGGACACATTTGACCACCACTACTTTAGAGAATGGGCACTATTTTATGCTTTGTCCTGTGATCCAAGTCTAATTGGAACATTATGTAACTATGTTTTTGTGCTAATTTTGTATTGTGTTATGTTATAATATAGCTCTAAGATGATGTAGGGGTGATTTGTTCACCCAATAGATCCCCCTCATTTTTGTGCACGTGATGACTGTAGGATTTTTTATCCCAAAAGAGAGGACCAAAGTTGAAATGCATATCTGATAGAGGATGTCTACCAAGGG
The DNA here is from genome assembly GCA_018340775.1 of Taxus wallichiana var. yunnanensis. NCBI lineage: Eukaryota > Viridiplantae > Streptophyta > Pinopsida > Cupressales > Taxaceae > Taxus > Taxus wallichiana. The sequence continues at coordinate 572,592,311 of CM031244.1, forward strand.
CATGGGATGTGCATGGTAGAAACCAAGGCATATGCAAACAAAATGGGATAAATATAAGTGTTAGTAAAAATGAGCTAGCATGTAGTAGAAGACATTGTAACAAGCAACTAGGAAGACAAGTTGGACCATGAAAAGAGGGTTTCACACATGGGACATCACTCATAATTTCATAATAAAATTAGGTTTGAAGTGGTCAAAAGATCATACAATGATCAAACAAGACATAGGACATAGCCCGCAAAAAATAGAAAACAAGAACAAGAAAAAAGTGATAGATACCCATGGTTGTATTGATCCTACAAGACAAATGCTACACATGAAGCACCCATTAACATGTTAGAAAGATAAATAGTATGTCAAAGCATGTATAGATCAGTGAAAAGTAAAGTGATAGTAATGATAAGTAGTAAATAATGTGACAATAGAACATGTGATGTATGAAGTATAAGAGTAGAAAAAGTAGATGCCCCGGGAGATTCGGTGGGATGGTAAAGAATCGTGTCGAGCATCATATATTTTGTTTGAATTTGTGAGAGGTCTTAAATTCACCTCAATATACTAAGTGAACTTGTATGTGTATATAGAAAAATATAATGACATACTAAAATCCATCTAACATAGTAAGCAAAGTGCAACATGTAAGTAGTATAAGTGAACAAGAGTAAATACAACCAAGATATGCAAATGTGATGCAAGTGTGATAGTGTAATATGAAATATGTGTAGATGGTTAGAGTAGAATTAACCCCCGGTGGATGTGTATGAGATGAGGTTTATTTATAAATTCTCCTTAATATACAAGAATGAACCATATAACAAGAGGGTGTCATTGGGAAATGAGTGTGTTACGTGAGAGTAGATGATAGAAAAAGATGTATCATGAAGCCACAGGCGTGAAATGTGTGATGATGTGAGATTAATTGATAAAGTGTGCCCTTAATAGTCAAGTTTGAATCGTAGCACTAGAGTGTGTCATTGGGTAATGATGGTACAATGTGTGTACCAAAGGTGTAGGAGTGCTGAGAGGGATTAGACATGAAGTGAGGAGAATGAAGTGTGATAGTAGATACTACAGACAACTGAGAGTGATATAAAGGGGGAGAAAGTGTGATTCCCCCAAGTGTGTGAGTGATGGAGATTTATTTTATGACATGAGAGAGACCATGCCATTGTGGGAGAGTTTGAGTTGTGTCATGAGAAGAGATAAAGGCATCACAATGGTAGGTAGGAGAAAGAGTAGCACTAGGGTTAGATTTTGGGTTGATAAGAGGAAGTTTAAAGATGTTATCTATCACATGGGGAATTGGTTGGTGGTTTTTTATTTGTAATTGGTAACGTTGTAATGGAGTTGATAGGAGGGCTTGATGTGGTACTAATTTTGAAAGGTGGTTGTTTAGTTGGAATCGGTAATAATGTAGAATACTTGATAGGAGGAGGTGATGGGGTACATATTTTTAAAGGTGGTATGAAATTGGGTTGAATAGGCGGCTCTGGGATGACCGGAGTAGGAAAATTAGTAATTATGGAATGATGCTCACTAGACAAAGGGATTTAACGTGGGATCCCAGTGGGATTTATCAATTGGAGATGAGCATGTAGTAGAATGTTGTGCAAAAATGAAATAAAACCATGATGCTCAAGGTGCTTAATTATTCATTTTAAATCATTTTCATGATTTCCATTAAGTCTGTGATAATTGAAAAATGGGAGACCTATGCATTTGGTAATTCGATAAGGATGGTAGTAATGAGTAGTTGGAAAGTTGATCAACTAGTGATTTAGGATCTCATGTTGCTTATCATTTAGATCAAACTTGAGAGGTGCTGGTAGTGGTAAGAATTGGGGTTCACTTATATGAGCACATGTAGAAGACATAGGATTAGGATGAGGTGTAGAAGAAGAACTAGCATGGGCCTGAGAAACATCCTTAAGATGTTGAATTTCAGCTATGAGAAATGTAATCATGGTTTCTATAGCTTGAATTTTATCTTGAAATAAGCAATGTAAAGCTTGAATTGACTTGCAAATAGATTGATTGGTTGTGGTATCGAACCAATAGGGTCATCAGAGAGATGATCAAAGATGGAACTTACTTATGTAGGTGGCATATTGCGAGGGAGATACATAGTGTCTAGGGATTTTTGGAGAACATTTTGCAAAGTTGGTGCATTTGCATTAATTGATATAATGAGAATTTAGGAGCCATGAAACATGATAGGATAGAATACAAAAATAAGGATCCAAATGTTTGATTCATGTTAGGTTCATCAAAACATTTACTATAAATTAAATTAAATCTTATTTCGAGTAACTACTATAATGTATTATACACAAGTAATAAACTCGAGTAAATAGAGAAGCAACAAGCAATTAATGATATAAAACCCTAAGAAAGAGAGAGGAGAGAGGGTGACTTGCTTGATTTTACACAATATAGAGATGATCTGGTAGGTGAATAGCTGAAACAAAAGGAATAAACTTTGTCAAGACTCACTGGAGGTTCTAAAACATGAAACTATGCAGACAAAAGATTCCATAAGAGGATATGACCACCCAGGTGCTAGTGATTGAATCTAGGTGCTAGTGTCCACCTAGATGCTCAGGTTATGATTCTTCCCGTGCATGAGGAGCTTCATTGTTGGTCCATGTTTTTCTCTTTAGTCTCACTTTAATGTTGTTTATTGTACCTGTGAATTTGAAAAGAAATATACCTAGCTACACATGTCCAAAAACCACATCAAATCTTAAACATAAAGATGTAGATTGTGGAGTTGGATTGACCTCAGAGGTCACCCTAAGTGTGAACTTAGTATTGAGTGATGCACTACATTTCAGAATCCATGTAGTTCTGTGTGTAAGTGTGTTTAATGATCCCTAAGATGCTCTTGTACAAGTTGCACAATGAAAGCAGACTAGATCTAGAATGTAGTAGATGTATATAATGTGTGAGATAGAATAGAATAAACTTTCCCTCCTATGTTATGTATGTAGAAGAATGTATTCCTTGTCCCTTGAGTGAGTGTGTTAGATGGATGCTTTGTGATGATCTTGTGCATTTGGATTAAATCTTAGGTGAAAGTAGATAATTTTAGTGCTTGAACCCTTATTCGAGAGATATAACTATGTATATATATGATTTCCTTATTTGAATTTCATAATTGACAACTCGAAGGCCAAACCAAAAATACAAAATATGACCAAGAAATAAAAGAGACCCAAAAGAGTGAGAAAAGGGGAAAAGGGTTAGGAGCACCCGTATGGATAAGAGCACATGGGTGTTAGTGTCCTAACTAGGCGCTAGTGTCTGAGGCCATAAAAGGAAAATAAGTCAAATATTGACTAGGTTGTAGGGTGTGTAAGGTCAATAAGAATATAAGAGACAAAACAAATGACCCAAAAGACATTATTAATTACTAGTTTTCTTGCTTCGGAATCATGTATATAATAGTATGCTCTAGGACCTAGAAATGTATCCAAGTGTATATATTTTGTGTCTACAGTAAGTAACCTCGGGAGTCTTAAACAAATGACAAGAATAATACTTTTATGGAAGCTAGCTAAATTAGTATTAAGATTTTGGAAGTTATCCCAAATATTGAAATTTCTAATAATTATTTTTCGAAAATTAAGGAGTGACTAAAAATGTGTGCCTTAAATTGTAAATTTCTTAGAGCTTGATTAGGAAGAGAAGAGTTAAGGTGATGTATTGGTAGGAATAAGGTTGATTTCTCTAGCCCTGAAATTTGGATTGTGATAAAATATTTTTTAAACTTATCTTTCAATTAGATGGGGATAATGAGAAGATATTTTTATGAGGGCCTTATTTTTTTATATATAAATTTAGGATTGTTTATGGGGTTTTGGTCTCCTTGTTCAATCCTTTTTAAAGGATTGGTTTTATTCGATTGTATAAATTCACCACAAAATTATTGGACACAAATATTAATGAATTTTTTTCTAAAACACAAGTGAAGTAATGTGTGTTGACAATGCCACTTGATGAAAAGGTCTGCATGTTAATGCAATAATTTGGGTCAATATTGATCTATCTAAATCTATCCTCCAAGAATAAATGATTTGTTCTTATTTTAGGATTTAAAAGCATGAGATATTCTATGAATTTCTTCCATTTAGATTCTTTTAGTGCAAGAATATTGGGCATATGATAGGCAAGTGATTGAATAAAGATAAACTAAGACATCAAGAGGTATATATTTATGTCCCTAAAATCAAGTAGAAGTAACAAAATTAGATTCTTAACTAAACATCCCTAATAAATGGAAGGATTTTAAATGGAAAAATTATTGAATAGTATTTGGCAAAAAAAGATCACAATAGAGCTTAAAAGGAATTGAAGAAATGAGATAAAAAGGTATGACTTAGGAGTAGGGGGATCAAACCTACCTCTATTGAGCTTTTTTCTCCATGCATGGTGAGGATAAATGATCTTATTGAATAAGCTAAAAATGGTTTTGAAGAGGAATCTACAAAGGACCTATGGTTTGAGGAAAACTTGGAAGGTATGTCGATGAAAATAAATAAAATAAAGGGATGTAAATAATGGTAAAAAGGCTCTCCCTTCTATGGGTCTCAAGATTGGTATACACCATGGGGAAGGGGAGGAGGAAGCACTAAAAGGGTTCCATTACATAGTGATAGAGGGACGATCAACCGATTGTAATTATAAATATCCCAAGAATGACATGTAAATTTGTGACCTCACCCACGTTGAAATCTCAACATGATATTTGGAATCAATATCTTAGAGGTAGAAAATTAAAATTTATCAAAATTCAAAAATAAGCTCAGAAACACTTGATTTGGGACACTTAAAGACCTTATATGATTGCATATTGGGTGGTAGGGATAACCCCACCACCATGAAGTCATGAAAATATTAAGTTGGAATGACATAGGATTGAATCCCTTGAATGAATATCATTTGGTCAAACAAATAGTATAAGATAAGAACCGTGGTATACTATTATTACATGAGACTAAACTAGAAAAATTTGAGTTGCTAAAGGTGTTAAAATATTTTTGAAAATATTGAGATATGGAGGTAGAATATGTATGAGGAAGCGTTTCTAGAGTTTTGTGTACTAGATCCAAAGAGTAGTTCAAGGTAATGTGACCTATCAAGATTTCAATGAGATTATATTTTACGTAAGACTTATAATGTGTAGACACTCAAATTTGGTAATTTATCCTTTGACAATGAATTTTTTTATTTGTTCCTATGCTAAGAAAAATGTTCACATTATACTCAATTAACATACATTTTTATGTCTCTCGTGACTTGCTAATATCTACACATTTCCATATTTCTCATGCTTACAAATATTAATTATCTAGAGAAATAATATAACCCCATACATATTTCCCAGGGATTCATCTCTGTCATTATTGATTACATGTCCCAAATGGTATAGAACTAAAGAGAACACACTTATTGTGAGAGGGGTTTGGATAAGTATTAGAAAATATTTTGCTTATTTAAAACTTTAACATCCACAACAACAAAAATCATACAAGATCAAACAATTATGAAACACATGATTTATGTGGAAACCCTTTCAGAGAAAAACCACAGAGAAAATACTGCTTGGATCTATAGTCTCAATCCAGCTCCAAAAATATCTCAATATGAATTCGTAGGAACCAACCTACTAGAGACACCAATCCCCAATGTTGACCACAAAATCAGTTAGTTTGTGAGCACCAACTCACCGCGAGACACCAATCCCCTATGTCGAGCACTAACTCCACCAATTTTTAGCACCAATTCACTAGCGACACCAATCCCCAATGTCGAGCACCAACTTAGCTAATTCGTGAGCACCAACTCACTAGAGACACCAACCCCAATTGTGTGAGGCATTGACCTCAACAATACATAGTTCCACCCTTTGTAGTTTCTTCTTCACTTGAAGATGGCAATAAATTCATTCTTCCAAACTAGACATTGTTATGATTAGATTACTTTATATTTCAGTTCTTCCTTCTTTTGTTCCAAAATCTCCCTCTTTGTGTTATCTTCTTTGTTGGACCCTTTTTTATTAAACTACTTTGAGTGATATATTCATTATAGCACTACTTCACAAGCTTTCCTGCTCACTCTCTTTACACATTAATCCATGTGGTTCTCACTCTTCCTCCCTCTTTAACAATTTTCTATTATAGTCAGCTTGAGTTTATTGTTTCTCTTCTCTAGGGCATCCTCTAACCACATCATCCTCTCGAATAGTTTGTTATCTACATTCTAGTCCTCTCTTCCTTTCAAAATAGTTTGTTGTCACTCCTCACCTATGTATTCTTTCATACAACACACACTTATCCATGCACATAACCTTTCACATTTCCTCCTCCTCTAATTTACCATTTTCTCCACTTAGGAACACCGCCTTATCTTCAAAAATTCTTCATTTACTCCTCTCAAGCTCACAACTAATCTCTCCAATTAAAATCTCGGTTATATCATATTCATTTCTCAAAAGGATGTAGTAACATTTGAGAGTCAGCCAAACCAATTCAAATGATAACACCAAAGTAGAGCATGATTTGGCTAAGATAATTCCTTCGAATGCAAAACAATATTGATCATAGATTCAAATGAAAATGCCATGGGTCGAGTATCTCAATTCTAATATGATTCAACTCAATATTTGGCTGGCTCGAACAACCTCTACTACCATCTCCGGACTAATTCTTCTATTATCTCAATACTAAACATGCTTCTTCTAAACAAACCAAACATACTTCAAGCTCTAAATGACATAAATTGGGTCAAATGAGCTATGCCTAGCTCCATAAAAACAACACCATTTTGAGCTCTAGACCATTTATACTCGAGCTCTGGACTAAATCTACTAGGATCTCCAGACGACCAACAATGCTATGAGATCAGCTCTAGATGATAGGTATTCTTAGGAGAGCTCCAGTTTAACTCTATTGCAAGCTACAAACCATTTTTACTTATAGATCTGGATGAAAGGCATTGCACTATAGGTGATCTTTAAATGAGCTACACTATGAAATCGGACAAGATAACAAAACCATTTTGTCATCAATGATAATAAATTTAACAAATTTTTATGTCTGCAAGCTCCTTCATCTTCCTTTGACATCAATGACAATTATTGCAACAATCTCCCCTTTTGCAATGATGGTAACCAACCACCTTGGATATAAATAATATGTGAATGTAACTTGTTCCCCATTTCTATAAAAGTATCCTTTCTCTGTAATTCGCCAAATTAACCCCTTGATTTAAATCTCCCCTTTGAAATCAATGCCAAAGGAGTACACATCAAAAACTCTCCCATTTGCCACCTGATCTCTTTCTTCCTTGTATTCACTATGAAACTAAAAATGATAATGAAATGATTAGCTCTCACTGATTTTATGGTTCCTTGATGACCTTTAATGTATGCTTCATCCATATAACTTGTGTGTACCACGACATTGCTGAAATCTACTATGATTTTATTGTAGATGAAGAAATAAAAACATGTTTCTTTCTTATTTAGGATACCCGTAGACGATAAATCATACACTTTGGGTACATTTCTAGGTCATAATCACATAATAATATTCATATGATTCCTAAGAGAGAAAACTAGTAATTGACATCTATCTTGGACCTCTTTCTTTTCTTTCTTGCTTTCTCTGTGGTCTTACACACCCCACTACACAATCTAACTTTCACTGCTTTATATTTCTTGGCTCTAGACACCGGCGCCCGGCTAGGATGCTAGCACCCAAGCTCCCTCATCCTCTCTGGGCACTCCCTTGAGATATTTGTATCTTTTTTTCCTCTTTTAAGCCTCTTATTTTCTTTTTGGTCATCATTTTAGATGTTAATTACAAAATTAAAACAAGGGAATCAAATAAATGAAAAGCTATGTGACAATAATAAAGGACCAAGCTTTAAGCATCTACTATCATCACCTAAGGTTACATCCAAAGGCATTCTAAGAGCATCAAAGCATCCATCTAGCTTCATTAAAGGGACGAGGGGATAGTAATTTTGAATACACACATAGGGGGAAGTTCATTTTTCCATAGACACATCTATTTACATTACTACATCTAGCTATTGCTTGCTATTTGGTGCATCTTGCACAAGAGCTTCCTAGGGCACGATTCTACACAAACACACACAAAACTACATGGAGTCTAAGATGTAGTGTAGTGCTTGATCATAAGTTCACTCTTTTGGGTGACCATCGAGGTTAGTCCAACTCCCCATTTACATCTTTTTATTTTTAGGATTTGATGTGTTTTGGGATTTTGCATGAGGTCTTTTAGTTTGCGGGTTGTAAGTGAAATCTACATTCATACTTTGAAATACAAGAGACAAAGAGAGAATTCTAGAAAACTTGTATAACAAAATAAAATTCAGATTCTCGGCCATTTTTGTAGTCACAGTTTCCGAGAAGCATACTCTAGCGCCTGGCGCCCTAACCTAATCTAGGATCCCTAGTCTAGACATATTTGACATCTTTGCAGTTTTTTTGGGTTCACCTGGACAATCTGTCCTCCTATTTCAGCAATTTTCCATCTCGGCATACCTTAGGATTTATTGTGAAATCATCTAAGTGCCCAATCCCTTCTCTTGCACCAAGGGTTTATTTTTATCTAGCTTGCTTTACTTAGGTCAAAATTGTACTTTATTTCTTATTATTACATTTTGACTCTGCAATTAGGGTTTATCTTATTAATATATTTGTTGAATCATTTGGTGAACCATCTCATTCAAACACCCTTGGATCGTCATTTGTTTCTCTCATGGCTGAAAAGGTTTCTCGAGTCTCTTTGCTGCGATTGCTTCAAATGCACCCATCTTTCAAAGATGCTCTCCAAAAATCCCTAGACACTATGTATCTTCCTATCAACATGCCACCTTCACAATTTGTGCCATCTTTGATCATCTCTCCAATGACTATATTAGTTCTAATTTCAATTAATCTATTTTCAAATAAATGCAAGCTTTACATGCTCTATTTCAAGATAAATTTCAGTGTATGGAATCCAAAATTACATTTCTTAAATTTGAAATCCAACATCTTAAGGATGCTTCTCAAGACCATGTTTGTTCTTCTTCTACATCTCATCCTCATTCTATGTCTTCTACATGTTCTCATATCAGTGAACCTCAAGTCTTACCATTATCGACACCTCTCAAGTTTTATCTCACTACTAAGAAACAATATATTCTTTTGCAGCTCATAAAAATCAATTAATTAGATTTCCATCTTCTCATTGATATCCTCCTTATTGACTTGTAAAATATCAAGGTCATCCATATTGCAATTATCATCGAATCAATAGACATAATGAAAATTATTGTTATGCTCTTAAGCAAAAAAATTGACCACCTTAAGCATTATGGTCTTATCTCATTTGCTACTCAAAATACTGTTACATTCCCATCTCCAATTGCTAAATCTCACTAGGTTCCTAAATCTAATTCATCTATGTCTGATGAGCATCATGATATCACTTCTAATATTCCTTATGTGGTCATTCAAGCATTTCCTACACAACCCACTCCTCATAAGCAACCTCCTCTCAAATTCAATCTAACTCCACCTCTCAAGTCTTCTATAGCACTATCAATCCCACATAAGTTACCACAATTCAAGATTCCTCCCCATCCTACTCCACTTTCATTCCCGATTCATTTTGTCAAAGTAACTACTCCTTCTACTGATGGCCAAGACACATTTCAAACTCTGTCACCACCACATGGTCCTACCATTTCTTCTTACGCTTATCATTGTGTTGGGGATCTCTCTTATCATGACACAAATAATGCTCTCCCACAATTGTGTGGTATCTCTAGTGTCACCACATAGAGCTCCATCATTGGCACACTTGGAGGGAATCATGTTTACTTCTCCCCATCTTAGCATTATCAGTGTCTTGAATTTCTATTATTACACTTCATGCTTCACATCTAGTATTTTTCATACACCTTACGCAGTTTGATACTTAACTTGTATCATCATTACCTGATGATGCACTCTTGTGTTATAGTTCACACTTGACTGTTGAGGGCATACCACATCCATGAACCTCACACACTACAAACTTCTACACTAGGTGCACTCACGAAACATATTTCTCATGCACATTATCACATGACACACTAACCTATTATGCACTCTCGTGCTAAGGTTCACACTTGAGTGGTGAGGGCATACTACATACATGAACCTCACACACTACACATTTCTACACTCGGTGTATTCACTACATTCTAGCATCAAATTCTCACATGGCACACTACCCTATGACAAAATCTAGTTCCATGGTTCATACTCAATTGTGGAGGATCTAAATATGAAATGAACCTCACCACATTCACACCCTATATGTTCCACGCTTCATTGATCATATCTCTCTAGCACACAATTCAAACCATTTCTTGATGACACACTCTTATTCTATGGTTCATTCTTGACTTGAGGGATCATTTATAAATGAACCTCATCTTATACACATTTCTACACATCCACCCGAGGGGTACGTTGCTCTATTACACTCACGTTGCATACCATTCCATTCATACACATCATAATGCATATCTTGGCTACACATTGTCCTTGTTTAATCATACTTGCATGTTGCACTTTGCTTACTATGTTAGATGGATACATCGTATGTAATTATGTTTTCTATATATACATGTGCATCCAGGTTTCCTCATAGTTATGAATGCAGACTTTACACAAATTTTTACACGCAACATGGATGATGGCACTGTACCTCTTATGAGTCCCACCGGCTCATGGGGGCATCTAATTCCTTACATACTACAGGTACTATTGTTTTGTTTTATACTACTTCCCATTCTTACTAGCACTATCATATCAATATATACACATCTTAACATACTTTATATATTTCTAACATGCTAATGGGTGCTTCAAGTGCAACATTTTATTTTCATGGACTATTTTCCACCATGGTTCTCTCGATACTTTGCTCGATACTATTTTTCATTTCTTGTCATTGTATCTATTGTTTACGGGTTATGCCCTATGTCTTATATGTTCATTTCTTGTATGTTTTTTGGATTTTTGGCCCGATTGTCTTGCGACATCGTGAGTGATGTCTCAAGTTTGAAACCCACTTTTCACAGTCTACGTTGTCTTCTTGTTTTCTAGATTACACATTTTCTTCTATATGTGTGTTTGTCTTTATTGCACTAACACATGTTTCTAACCACTTTGTTAGCATGTGCCTTGGTTTCCACCATGCACATTCCCTCTCTCTGTAGGGCATCGCTTTTAGATCGATGCACAGTCCTCTCCTTTGGGCCACATATTCCTAGAGATATCACATGTACCCCAAACAAGGGGGGAATATCTTGGGTGAATCAGTTACCCCTTACAACAAGACACAATTATAGTTCATGCATGCACACATACAGAACACAACGGTCATATAGTCACGAAACAACCCAAATTATGACTCGGTCCTCAACACAATACAAACGTCAACACCACGGTACAAACATGAGTGCTTGGGCACCCTTGACCTTTCCTTGGAGCCTATGACCAGGGGGTAGTTACATATTTTTCCTCAGATCTGCATGGTTCATAACAGTCTACAAAGTAGTTTTCTCAAGCAGCATAATCCTCCAACAATTAGATTTCATTATGTCTCTATTTTCTTCTTCTACTTGGATAAAACTTGATAAAACCGTATTAAATTGGAATAAAACAGGATCACACCATCTATAGGGTGTATAAATTTCAGGAATTAGTCAAGGTTGTAGAATACCAATAGACCTTTCTCCCCAACACTTCTTTTTCCGTGGTGTGAGATCACCCAAAAAACTTGCACTTGCCGTGAGATTTTCCAAAAAACTTGTTCTTGGCGTGAGATCGCCCAAAAAACTCATTCTTCTACAATGTTTCAGGACACTTTCTACCCCTTTTCACTTGTCATGGATCAGGTGCACATGTTCCTTTTAAAATTTTTTTCACATTTTTACACACTTTTTACATATTTGGATCAAAATTTTCATATACACATATGACTATTCTTTTTCTCTTCTCTTTTATAGGTTCGTCCTTATGGGAAGAAATAATCACATCATCAAACACATCAAGTGACAACAATAATGATTCAACATTTCATAACACATATGCTTCACCCATAGGGTCACTTCCTCTTCTTTAGCTTCCATGCTTCATTTTTTATCACTCCACGCTTTTTCTTGTCTCCTCGACATGCTTTCACCATTGATTTACAAGGTTATCGGTACACATCTTCTATCTACTTTATGTTATCGAGTATTCACTAAACAACATAAAGTGGGGAAAATATACACACTAAATCACACACTTGGGTAATTTTCTATGTCCTAATCACATACTACTATTCATATGATTTCTAAACGAAAAACTAGTAATTGACATCTATCTTGGGCCTCTTTCTTTACTTTCTTATTTCTATGTGGTCTTGCACACCCCACTACCCAATCTAACTTTCACTTTGCTTTATCTTTCTTGGCTTTAGACACCAACTACTAGCTAGGACGCTCGGTGCTGAGATACCCTCGTCCTCTCTGGGTTCCCACATCTTTGTATCTTGCTCACCCCTTTTGGGCATCTTGTTTTCTTGGTGGTCATCCTTTTAGATGTTAATTACAAAATTCAAACAAGGGAATCATATAAATACAAAGCTATGTGACCATAATAAAGGACCAAACTCTAAGCATATACTATCATCACCTAAGGTTACATCCAAAGGCATTCTAAGAGCATCAAAGAATCCATCTATATTTATTCAAGGGACAAGGGACTGCTAATTCTGCATACATGCATAAGAGGTGAAGTTCATTTTTCCATACACACATCTATTTACATTGCTACATCTAGCTATTTCTTGTTATTCGATGCATCTTGCACAAGAGCTTCCTAGGGCATGATTCTACACACACACACAAAACTACATGGAGTCTGAGATGTAGTGCAATGATCGGTCGTAAGTTCACTCAATCGAGTGACCATCAGGGTCATTCTGAATCCCCATTTACATCTTTTTATTTTTAGGATTTGACACGTTTTGGGGTTTTACAAGAGGTTTTTTTTTTCAAGTTATGGGTGAACTCTGCGATCATACAACGACATACATGTGAAAAAGAGTGAATATTAGCAACACAAGAAAATTTAGATTTTTACCATTTTTGTAGTCACATGCACCTAGAATTAGACTCGGTGCCTAGGCACCCATGACCCGGTCTAGGTGCCCTAGTCTCGACATATTCGACAACTCTATAATTTTCTAGGTTTATTTGTGACAATTCATCCTCTTGTTTCATCATGTTTCCATCTCGACATACCTCATTATTTATTACGAAATCAGCTAAATGTTTTATCCCTTCTCTTGCACCTAGGGTTTTATTTTTATCAATCTTATTGCTTAGATCATAATTGTACTTTATTGCTTATTATTGTGTTGTGACTCTGCATTAGGGTTTATGTTATTTCTATATTTGTTAAATCAATACCAAATTGTTTCCCAAAAATAATCAACACTCGCTAGCTCAATCTACTACTTGCATAACAATTCATGACTTCAATTGACTCAGCTCCATTTATTTTCATGAGTTCTCCAAGTAACATCTTTTAACATTCTCAAGTAGTTTTTCATGTGCCCCCTCTTCACATCTTGTGAGCTCAAAATAACTCATTAACTACTTACTACTCTTAACAACAAATTGTCACTACTACCACTATCCATAATCACACTTAGACACTTGCATTGAACCTTGTAGCTTATCTCGAACTTTAACTTTTGGTTGCTCCTAGATCTAATTTACAACTACTATAATTTCATTCTTTTCATCATGATTTTCAGTCTTCTTTACAAGCTTCCTAGCATCTTTATTTTGATTTTCAACATGTTTCTACTTAATTCTTCTCACTACCATGCCAATATTTTCAATGACTAATATTTTTGTTAGATCATCACCTCTGTCATTGACATCCACAAATTCTTAACAATCCACGTCTTCATTAGTGTTTAGCCTATCATTTGATTCAATTTTCTCTATCTACAACATCTCCATAGTTTCAAAAATCTTTAATGATCCCTTTAATTTCATGGGATAAAAATTTGATTATCCTTAACATTATTAACAACCACTACCTTTACTTGGCCCAACAACTCCTTTCCTTTTATTTCCTCCTAGGAACTCCCCAAGGCTTATCCTTCTCTTGCATAGAATTTCTAAAAACCATGTTGTCCACAGCCTCTTGTAGGTTCAAGTTACAACCTTTCTTTATTTGTACACCAATTGTAATTTTTGATTTCCTTATTCTACCGAGGTCATTGTTTTAATCTCGTTTATTTTGTAATGCATCACGAGTTTTATAATGTGTGTGTGTGCATGCACGTGCGTGCGTGCATGTGCATGTGTGTGTGCATGTTCATGTGCATGCGCTAGCACGTGTGTGTGTGTGTGTGTGTGTGTGTGTGTGTGTGTGTGTGTGTGTGTGTGTGTGTGCATGCGCGTGCGCGTGTGTATTCATATGTTGGGTTAAGCAATTCAACAGCTTGACATGTTCCCAAATTAATGCCTTCCATTTTTTCATCCTTGGTGCACCGCAAGAAAATACATCACACATCTCTTACACAAGCATAGTTTACTATTTATTCATATTTTCCTACTATTGATTCTTCTTCAAAAATTTATGAATTCACCTTTTTGTTTAGCATAGGCATCGGTTTTCTTGTTTAGATCTATAAGATTACTTCTACAATATCTTGTTAATTATCCATACTCATTATAGTTATAACATATAATATTATCGATAAAGGATAACATAAATTATACCTTCTACCCGAGAAACCATGTGCAACTCTATTTCTCATCCATCCATGCTCATTCCTTACATGAGTTGTAAAATTTATTGCCTTATGACCAAAATGATTTCATGAAAAATAATAACCATAGAAAGAATTTTGAAACCTGGTCATATGATGTTGCCTTGGGAAAAATGATCTTCTACATTTTTTTGAGTTATCTTTGAGAGGAATTCTTGTATTCTAAGGAGAATTAGTCTCTTTCTTCTTATTAATTTCATTTAAAGTTGTACTTTGAGGATCATGAGTTTATTTCTTCTTGTTGCTTTCATTTTTATGACTTTTAAGAGCATCTCGTGCATAGGTATCTAACTTGTCTATTTTTTCCTTCTTTGGCAGATGTTGGGATCTTTTTAGTGGTCCCATGATCTTATTTGTACCCAAGAAAAGTATTGGTAAATTGAGATCTCTAAAAACGTAGTATATCATCAAAAATTTCAATACTCTTCTCAAACTTGAGGCATTTGTTCAACTTAGAATTTTTCTTTTCCAATTCCTTCTTTAGGATCACACCTCGATTCTAGCTTAGCACAATTATATTATTTTTATTCATTTGGGTTATCACATACTCATTCATCTTCTTCATCTCCTAAAATTTAATCTTCATGCAAATGATGATCTTGTTAGATTCTTCAAGATCATGTGACAACTTTTTCTTTGAAGCGCTATATTCTTCTTCATGTTTTTGAAACTACTATTTTTATTTCATATTCTTCTTCTTCGAATATTGATATCATCTAGGGCATGAATAATATCTCCTTCAAGACCCACTTTAGAATCTTATTCATCTTCTGAAAACATCTCTACTTCACTTTCTTCTATTTCCATGAATAATGATTCTTCTTGACTGTTATGTGTGCTTTTGACATCTACCTTCTAGTTGTTAAATGACTTTTGAAGGAACCCACTATGATACAAATTAAAGACAACACACTTATACTCGAGAGGGGGTGAATGATTATTATACAATCTTTTACTTATTTAAAACTTTAACATACATAACAACAATCGTACAATATCAAAAAATTATGCAACACAATATTTATGTGAGCACCAACTCATCGGAGACACCAATATGCAATGTCAAGAATAAACTCAGCCAATTTGTGATCACCAACTAAATGGAGACACCAATCCCCAATTTCAAGCACCAACTCAACCAATTCATGAGAACCAACTCATTGGAGACACTAATCCCCAATTGTGTTAAGAATCGACCTCAACAATACACGCTTCACCCTCTGTATTTTCTTATTCAACTTAATGATGGCAATCAATTCATTCTTCCAAACTAGAAGTTTTTATGATCAAATTACTTTAGATTTCAGTTCTTCCTTCTTGTTGATATACAAATATCCCTATTTTTCATTTCTTTTTCTATTCCCTTTTCATCGAATTTCTTTAAGTGATATCTTCATTATAACAATGCTTCATAAGCTTACCCAGTCACCCTCTTTACACATTACTCCATGTGTTTCTCTCTCATCGTTCCTCTTTAATAGTTTTATATTCCAGTCAACTTGAGTTTATTGTTTCTCCTCCTTGGCATATCCTCTAACCACATCATCCTCTCGGTAGTTTGTTATTTCCATTTTGTTCCTCTCTTCTTTTCATAACAATTCATTGTCTCTCCTCGCTTTGCACATTATTTCACATAACGCACACCTTTGCTCTGTCTGAAACAACCTTTCACATTTCCTCCTAATATAATTCACCATTTTATCCACTTAGGCACATTGCCTTAGCTTCATAAATTTTCCATTTTATCTACTTAAGAAAACTTCGTTAGCTTTAACAATTTTCCATTTACTCCTCTCAATATCATAACTATATCTCCAATTTGAATCTCTTTTATATCATATTCATTTCTAGAAAGGATATAATAACATTTGAGAGTTGGCCAAACCAATTCAAATGATAAAACCAAAACAAGGCATGAGTCGACTAAGATAATTCCTTCGAATGCACAACAAGGTTGATCATAAATTCAAATAAAAATGCCACGTGTCAGCCATATCAATGCCAACATGAGTCAACTCAATATTGCTTGATCATAACAAACTCTACTACCATCTCTCGAACTAAGTCTTCTACTAGTTCCGGACCAAACATGCTTCTAGAAATGAACCAAACATACTTCGAGCTCTGCATTACATTAATTGGGTCAAATGAGCTATGCATAGCTCCGGATGACCAACACCATTTTGATCTTTAGACCATTTATACTTTGAGCTCGAACTAACTATACTAGGAGCTCCAGGATGACCAATAATGTTAGGAGCTCAACTCCAGGATGATAGATGTTCTTACGCGAGCTCCAGCTTTAACTCTCTGCAAGATCTAGACCATTTTTACTTCTAGCTCTATATGATAGGAATTTTACTATAGGTAAGCTCCGGACTCAAGATACAATATGAGCTCTAGAAGAGATAACAAAACCTTTTGTCATCAATGACAATAAATCCAACAATCTGCTATGTTTACCAACTCCTTTAGCTTCCTTTGACATCAATGAGAATTATTTCAACAACAAAGAAGGTAAAACCATAAAATATTTTGGGATGACCTATACAATCCCAAACCCTCCCATCTAACAAATATTTTTCTAATTTGGAAACATCCCGTGGGTTCGTTTTATCTTCCTAGTCAAGAAAATGCTAATTTTTGCTAATGAAAGCCTATATTAGCAAGTCAATTTCACTTTATAAATTAGATAACATTCTCATAAGATATTTGCAAATAAGAACACTAAAACACTCAAGGATCTCCCAAGTCTTCCTAAAATAGTTACACATAAGATACATTAGCCACCACACAAGTCCAAGCACTCAAATTGGGTTCAAGAGTCTACTTTCCTCCACTTTGAAGCATGCAAAGGTCCTAAAGCCATGTATTAGAAAGAACGCATCATTTCAACCCTTGTTAAAGGTATTTAAAGGAAAAAGGGATTAATCTAAGCATCTAAAGCACACCACATCACACTATTACCACATTGGGTACAATTTACACCCAAAATTTACATAGTGCAATATGAAGAAATAACGTCTCTAATGATGATAAAGTTCCATTAAAATAAGAAAATAGTCCAAATCTCTCTCATTTATCTTTGAAAGATTCCCAACACTCTCCATATTACCCTAAAAACCATTTTCTATGATTTTTCATTTTTAGTTGATTTTTTGTCAACCATAGTGAAACTAACAATCAAGCTAGATTGGCAATTGCACAACCACTAATCTAGAAAGATAGACAATTTTGTGACTTTTTAAATCAAAATTAAAAATGTTTTTCCAATTCGCAACTCAATTACGATTCAATTTTCTATGTGTTTACCTAGCCAATTCTAATTAAAAATATCTCACTAATTTCTTCTTGGTTTACTTTGTCATCATTAATTCTATTCATTGATTTCTTCCATGTTTCTTGAGTCCTCCACGATAAAAACAAAATTCATTAATTCCTCCACTCCCAACACCTTATAAATAACTCCATTTCATATTGTTCATGATTGGTTATTTTTGAATTTTTGAGAAATGTTATGTTGTCAATTTATTAAGAAATTTTTCTCTAGATAACTAGTACTTTGTTCAAGTTATATGTTTGGTCACATTCTAGCTACATCCCTATACCAAACCAAACATATTCATTGGGAATTTTCATTGCTAGTTGTTACTTTATCTATTTTCTTCTACCCAGATCACATTGGAATTAATGTTTTGAAGGGGCATAAATATGAGAAGACACCAAATCGTCATTAGCAATCTTGGAACAAAGTTGCCACAAGAATGTAGTAAATAGGTTGGGGATGCATTAGTTTTCTTTTGATTTAGTAGATTATTGTTGAAAAGGATTTGGAAAAGATGTTATTGTGTATTACTTTTATTTTATTTTCATTTCAAGAATTAATCCTTTCTCAGAAAGTTTTGTTTGGTTTGTGATAAAAAAACTTCTCCTTCAAACAAAATTGAGGCTAAAGTTCCCAAGTATAGGAAGCTTTCATATGATAAAAGATTAATAATGCATCATACTTGTCGAAATATCTTGTATTCATTTTTATTAATAGTTTCCAATAGAGGAATAACAATATTCAATTGTTCTTTGTTTATTTTATTTTATTGAAAAGGTTTTAGTTTAGTTTCAACTTACGTAATTCATTTTAACTTGTTTTTATCTTAATCATTTCAGACACTCAAAAAATCCAAAAATGCATTCAATAGTTGTTTATTTATTTGATCTTAGTTAGAAAAGGTATTTCAAGAAAATAAAATAAAAGAAGTTAAATTAATTTGTTATTTTGTTTTATTTATGAATAGTTGGAAACAATTTAAATAAATTGAAAGGTTTCTATTAAATATTTTAATTTACATAGATTGTATTCTCATTGCCCATTTATTGCTAGCATTTAGTTAATCAAATGAAAAACCAAAATCAAAATTAATGTTATTATAAGCTCATGCTACGGTGTTCTTAGCCCTTGGTCTTCCTTTATCCCAATGTTCATTTCTTCCTCATGAGTTAATATCCTCGTATATGAACATTTCTATCCCGAATCAACCTCATAGGAGAATATTTGAACCCATTGTCAATCTTCTTGACATTGACCCATATCAAGGACTCACAGATTGAGGATTGTGCATGTTAGTATCTCTCTCTACTCTTATACAAACCTTGATCGAAGCCAACTTGAATCTTTAAATGAAAATTTTTCTATTACTAAATGATTATGGCTTGATCAAATACACCCTCTAGGCATGTAAATCCATAGGTTTGGTTACCCTTATCCTCGGGTCTATCCGTTTCATTCTAATTATCTTTATCTCCCACATCACCTCCATGGAGAGGAATACCTCGAGAGAGAAAAACTTTTAGAGGGTCCTTTAGCTTGATCATAGTCTACTTTGTTTACCTTATATAAACCGGAATTACGTGACACTCATATAACACATGAATAATCTTATTTGGCCCTAACTCCACCTCATTAATTGTTAGTGTGATTTATTTTCCATATTATCAGGTGAGTCATATCACTTAGGTGAGATCATAGGTCCACGTGTCATTATGAGATTCTCTTATGCGTCGAGTGCATCATTGGGAGTTACACTTCTATTCTAGGAATGTAACTCCCCCTTTCCACTCGAGTTGTCATGATTGTAGCACTAAGGCTTACTCAACACCTCCTATATGTAAACACCTTTGGATCTAGGGGATAGAGAGATTTTGTGGATTGTAACGAGGTTATTCCCATGTTTCGAATCCTTGCATGCACATTCATTTGATGCTCGCTCCTCCTAAGATATCTTCGCATTATTTTTCATACGTTTGTTGATGTGCATGTGGTCCCTCATGATCCTCGTATTTCAGGTTTCAAACCCTATTTTATGGTATCCAAGCGAGTCTTGTGGATCCATGCACTCGGCATTTTTCATGCATTTTTCGGCTTCTGTGTGTGATTTATAGGTTTCATTGCGTGTGTCATAATGGATATTCCGTATGTGCTCTTCTTGCATTGATTTCGGGCCTCATACCTCTATTCGGGTTTGTTTGTGGTTCATTTGGTCGTGTCGGTGTTTGGGGTTTTTCAGGCTTCTCTGAGGCTTGCATGTAGTTTTTGGAGTGTCTTTAGGTTACAGCTTCTGAGTATTCTAGTCATGGTTTGTTCATGCTAGTTCGTGCATTTCTAAAGGTTATTGAAGTGATTTTTGGGTCTACCTTGACCCCAGCTCACCGAGTTAGGAACCGAGATCCTCCTTGCTCGCCTCCTTGGATAGCCACCAACTCGTTGTGCTTTCTTTTCAGCTCGACTGGCTCTGTCTACATTTTTTCGGGTTTCTTTGCATTGGTCTTTGACATATGAGTTTTTATTGGCTTCAACCTCCATTCTAACTGCCTCAAGTTCCTAGCTTATTGCCTGCATTGGATTTCTAGTCTTTTCTTGTTTGTGGTTATTCGTTGTTGCCTCTAGCTCATCCCCTGTTTGAAATCACCTCTGTGGGCTCCTCTCGACGAGCTGCTTTCCTTGAAGTCTTTGGCTTGATCTTCGGTCCATGCCATCACTACTTGTACCTTGTTTGGACTCGCCTCTACATTGTTCCAACATTACACGAGCTCGTGATGTTGTTGGTTTACTCTTGGGAGTTTTCTCTCTATTTTTCTTTCCTCAAGCCGCTCCTGGATCCTTCTCTCGCTCTAGGTCTTCATCCGGCTCGTCATGGTTGGATCGCTCCCTGGTTTGGTGGCTTTGTGTTCCCATGCTTTTACCAGCGTCATTGTGGTTAGAATTCCTATGCTCTACTTTCTTCTCAAGATCTCTATCATCTCGACCTCAACTGTTATGGTATCCCAATGCCCGGCATCTCCTCTGCACTTATTTTGGTGTGTCTTACTCCCTCTCTATGTGTCACTCAACTCAAAGCTTCCCGCCTAACTCTACGACACATTGCACTTGCTAGACTAATGGTTAAATCGCCTCCTCTCGTGCATTCCTCAATGTTTTGACTTTCCAACTCGATGACACATGTTTTTCCTCCCGTTTCAACTCATCCTTGGTTCCTGGTCCCTCCTCTTAGCATGACGACCTACCAAAGTACAATCTCACCCATGAATTACTTAAAGTGTTACCAACTCCACTTGTCTTCCATCAATAGTTATGGGAAAAACATCGAATTACTCATCTTGATGGCTTCCTTAACACACCTTCACAATGAATCATTTATTCATAAAATAATTATTACAACTTTACTCCATGATAAATGAAAGGGGTGGCCTCTCTATTTATAGAAATTCAGGCTTATCCACCCTATCTCTAAGATAGGATAGGAAATCTCTTACGGCCAATCATATTCCATGCCTAAACTCTTACCTTTACATGTAGGCTTATCTTTTAAGATAAGATATACCTTATCATCTCACATGGGTTCCACCTTTATAGATATTACACAAATTTAATATACAAAATATTTATGACATCACTCCTTGTCATTATTACAAATATAATATTTCTAATTCTAAATCATGTAGACCCTATTGACTTTTGACCCTTTTAACATTACTCAAACCACTTACGACAAATATTTACTTTTTACCACAACATTCCTATTGTACTTTGATTGTTACCATATTGTACATTATTGGCGGCACCATACTGGAAGCATCGTTATCTTCTATCGGACGCCACTACTAATTATACTTAACAACATCCTATTCCTAATATATACATTAATGAAATAGAAATTATGGAGGAAAATTTAAGTGTCGACATCTTCCCCCCTAGCTTTTACTCCATCCTGGAGTAGACTATTATAGATATTTTGAAGTGGTGCCTGAAAATATTTAACTTGTCGTGGTTGACCCATTTCATAATGGGAGTACCATCCAATTCCTCCATTCAATATGTACCATTTTCATACACAACTACTATTCCATAAGGCCCCATCCATTTGGGAAGAATTTTTCTATGCCTCTTCTTTTTGTATTGGGAATCATATACTAGGACCAAGTCATTCACTTGAAATGGAGACCAAAGGATATTTTGATCAAATTACTCCTACTTCATTTTCTTCTCATAGCTTGTATCTTTAGCTATTTCCCTCATTTCCTCTAGAAAATTAAGATGTAACAACCTTTCCTTTACTTGAATCACTTCCATCCATCCTTTCATTTTTCATAACTCTCACATTGGGAATATCAAACTCAATAGAAGAACTGGATCAATGCCATAAGCCAACTAAGATGGGGAGTATCATGTTGTTGACTTTGATGTTGCCCTATATGCCCAAAATGTTGCATGAATCCTTTTATCCCACTTATGTACCTATAAAGCTACATCTTTTGCTAGAATTTGACACAATACATAATTTTTTTGCTCCACCTGTCCATTTGTGCTTGGCTTGTAAGTTGTTGCCTTCCTGTGCTTAATAGAAAACTTGTTTACCAGGGATTCTACCACCTCATTAATGAAGTGTCTTCCTTGATCTGTTACAATTTCTAATGGACAACCAAATCTGGTGACAATGCGTTCATACATGAACCTTTTCACTTCATCCATGGAATTTGTTTTCAAGGGCCTAACTTCAACCCACTTGGTTAAATAATTTGTGGCGCTTTAATATACTTATTTTGGCGTGGGGTAGTTAGAAGTGGACCTACAATAGTTATTCCCCACTTTTTAAAGGGACCAAGTGGAATAATAAGGCATAATGGAGCTAATGAAATCTTACGGTTCACATGTGTTTGACAAATATCACATGTCTTACAATAATTATAACAATCTCTAAAAAGAGTGGGCGGTGATAACTCATCCAAGATCCTTCTTGTTGTAAGTTGTCTAGAAGTGTCCTCCATATGTACCATTGTGAATTATTCTATTAGCTCCTTCCCATTGATCACATCCAACTTCCTCTTGTATGTCCATGGCCCTATCTCGAAATAATACTCCATGCGAGAATAGAATATGGATGACTGGGCTTGAGTAATATTCCTCTTATTCTTTTCATTGGAACCATCAGAAACTTGAAATCATTCAAAAATTCCAAATATCTATATATTCACTAGGGATTGTATTCCAAATATATGGGAAATCATCATCATCACAAGATGAACCTAAACCATCATAGGCTTGAGAGAGTGCATCTGCATTGACATGTTTCTTTCCTGGCCTATCTATAATATCAAATTCAAATTCTTGTAGCAAAATTATCCATCTTGTTATCCTTCCTGATGGGTTAGGCTTCTTTGTAATATATTTTAGAGCCTGATGATCTGTTACAACTGTAAATTTCTACCCTAACAAGTAATTTCTAAACTTATTTACAACAAAAATGATAGCTATAGCCTTTTTTCAGATTACTGATATAATTTACCTCAACACTCGCTCATTTTTCTGCTCCCTAAGAAAATTGGATGATCATTCCCATTTTCATCCTTTTAGCTCAAAGTACTTCCTAGTGCTGCATCTGAAGCATCATTATACACAATGAATGGCTTACTCCATTCTGGATTCCTTAAGACAAGATATAAAACACTAAAGCTTCCTTTAGTTGTTCAAAAGCTCCATGCACCTTCTTTCCTAGTTCATAAGTAACATCCTTCTTCAAGAACTAGGTTAGTGGTTGTGCAATCTTTGAGAAATTCTTGATGAACCTTCTATAGTAACCCACATGGCCTAAAAATGATTTCAACTTACTTCTATTCATAGGAAATAGTAACTCTTTGATTTTTGAAATTTTATCAGGTTCGGTACCAATACCATCTCTAGATACAACATGCCCTAACAAAATGACTTCAGAACATCCAAAGACACACTTTGTAGGGTTTAGTGAGACTTGTGCTTTATGTAACCTTTGAAATTTTGTCTCCATCTGGTGTAGGTGGTCCATATTTCTCCCATAGATGCAAAAATCATCCAAGAACACTCTGATGAAGCTTCTAATGTAGGGTTCAAACACCCTATTCATCAAGCACTATAATGTTGTTGGAGCATTACACAACCCAAATGGAATAAATCTATAACAAAAAATTCCCCATGGAGTGGTGAACGTAGTCTCCAGTTGATCTTTCTCCACTATACGAACTTGGTTGTATCCATTATAGCCATCTGAAAACTATAACACTCTTGGCTAGCTACTTCATCCAAGATCTGATTTGAGAATGGAAGAGGGTAATGATCTTTATTTGTTACATTGTTGAGCTTTCTGTAATCAACACAAATACCTAGCTTCCCATTATTTTTTATTGAGATCATAATGGGAGAAACCCATTCCAAATTCTCTACAACAAATATGAATCCCGCATCGAAACAACTTATCTATTTCTTCTTTTACTAGTCTTGGAGAAATTAGGATTCACTCTATATGGCATTTTCTTTATGGGCTTAACACTATCTATCTACCAACTATAGAATGTTCTACCCAACTTACTTGATAGAGTTTCTTGTAATCAAAATTGAATAAGTGCATGTACCTTCAAAAGAGTGGAGGTAGGATTCCTTCTCACTCTCCATCAAAACATCACCAATATTTATTTGTTGGAGACGATCATCAATTTATTATTCAGATAATTTTATGGTTTCATGAGTCGGTGTGACTGGAAGGATATCCATGACCAAAACATCAACCTCACTTTCTTCATCTTCTATGTCCACTTCACTGGTACTATAGTAATCAGAGGATGTCTATTCATTAGTTTCATCACTTGAATTCACATGTTCTACCTTATGATGCCGAGGGATCACGTTTATCTTCACCCTCTCTCTACCATGTCTAAGTGTCATAAAGCCTTCATTCTAGTAGTTTCTTGCATGAACTCTCCTTAGCCATGGCCTTCCCAACAACATTGGGTTCGCAACAGTACCATTCTTCATCACCTAGAATTCTACCACACATACAACACCCATGAAAAATATTGCCACATTTGAAATAACACTTTCTAGTGTAATTTTTCCCTTATTTAATGACCTTAACATAAGTGTTGAGGGGCAATCAATTTTAAACCCAACATATTCATTACATACTCGTTCATTACATTAATCTGCAACACCTCCATCTACTAAGTCATCATGAATTGAAATACCATTACATAATACCTCAGCTTGTAGGCGTAGGGATCTTCCTCTACTTCCAAAACAGGGACCTCCACCTCCTTCCTTTCTAGAGCATTGATTCCACTTCGTAACCCCCGTGTCTCTTCTCGGAAGACATAGCAATTATTTAACCATATGTAATATTTATAGGCCTTCTAGATAAATATTATAAGATGGAGTATGGTCCTTGCCCTGTGAAATCAAAAAATCTTGCACACCCAACTTTCTTCTCCTATGTTTCTTACTAGTATCTCATTTCATCTTCTTAGGATTATTTCCATCTTGGTTATATTTTTCTTTCTTTCTTTTAATTACAAACACATCTCGCTTCATTATTTATGCTCCTATCTACTACATAAAAATAATTCACAGGTGCTTTTCCTTTATAATTATATCTTATACCAAATGTAGAAGCTCTATCTAGACAATTATACTTATAATGACCCTTTTTATAACAACCACAACATACAACTTCAGATATATTTCTTTTTGGACCTCTATCTCCTCCCTAGGGAACTAAATTTCTTTCCTTGAAGAAGATTAATAGTTAACTAGCCCATCTTCCTAAGGAGATCTTCATACTCAGTGGAAGTACTAGAGGGTGGATTTTTGCTCACCAATAGTGGTTGTGGTGTCTAGACCAAAGGTGTTGGTGTAGGCTCCACCTTAATAACAACTTCTTTGGGCTCCTCTTCCATGCTTTCTTCTTATCTTCTTGCAATCTCCTTTGCTTTTTTAAGGGTTGTTGGGTGGTCATACTTCACTCATTTCTGATCTCTGGATTCATCCCAAGATTGAAGTGCTTACAGAGGAGATTATCCATGTCATTCATCAACCCATCCACTAATCCTTCCTTCCGGATCTGGGCATCAAGCTTCCTCATTAGCTCTAGAACACCACATGATAATCTCTTATCTTCTCCTTCTCTTCTTAGGCTAGCTTTTTTATCTCAATTTGAGGTCATCATTTTTTTTTTCACCAAATTCTTCAAGAAAAATTTTAATTAATAAATCCCATGAGTTTTTAACATTATCACCTAGTGTTTCAAACCACCTAAGGGTTGAACCATCCAAAAAGGTAGGAAAAATTCAGTCCATTGTTCCCTTCTTATTATACCATTACAAATGCAAAATCTTTTAAATTCTTGAATGAAAGAGAGATCATCTTCATTAAATTGGGCTAAAAAAAGGAATCTTTTCCATTTCCAAAAGTAACCACAGTGAAATACCAACACATAAGTACAATCAACAAGACTTATGTGCATAAATAATTAGAATCACCGTAATAGAAAGTGACTTTACACCTTTCTACAGTAAAATAGGAATGACCACGATAAACTTACATTTACTATGGTAAAACTTGACTTACTAAGGTGAAAATTGACTTTCTTGTGGTAAGCACTATTCATGGTAAAAGTGAAGTTCTTTGTGGTAAATACTATTCACCGTAAACAATGAAGTTATTGTGGTAAATACTATTCAAGGTAAAAGAAAATTTATTGTGGTAAATACTATTCAAGGTAAAAATTTATTTTACCATGGTAACTACTATGCATGGTAAAAACAAGGTTACCCTCAAAATGATTTCTGACTAAGTGGGAATATCTCTCCAGAAAATCCACCAACGAGGAATGGTCCTGACAACGGAACCAAAATGTCAACACCAATCCAGAAATCTGATAATATTTCACCAATAACTCCTCACACTATGATTATTTTAGAAATGCATGCCTTTTGGTTTGGTGGTAGTAATCTGGAAACACAATAGCAGACATAACAAAAGAATACCACAAACTATGACATAAAAGAATGATGACAAATCTAAAATACAACTATAAAATATATTATTAATATGAAATTGTTACAATCTCACCCATGAATTACTCCAAGTGTTACCAACTCCACTTGTTTTCCAACAATAGTTATGGGAGAAACTTCACAATTACTCATCTTGATGGCTTCCTTAACACACCTTCACAATGAATCCTTTATTCATAAAATAATTATTACAACTTTATTCCATGATAAATGAGAGGGGGTGGCCTCTCTATTTATAGAAATTCAGGCTTATCCACCCTATCTCTAAGATAGGATAGGAAATATCTTCCAGCCAATCATATTCCATGCCTAAACTCTTACCTTTACATGTAGGCTTATCTTTTAAGATAAGATATACCTTATCATCTCACATGGGTTCCACCTTTATAGATATTACACAAATTTAATATACAAAATATTTATGACATCACTCCTTGTCATTATTACAAATATAATATTTCTAATTCTAAATCATGTAGACCCTATTGACTTTTGACCCTTTTAACATTACCCGAACCACTTACAAATATTTACTTTTTACCACAACATTCCTATTGTACTTTGATTGTTACCGTATTGTACATTATTGGTGGCACCATACTAGAAACATCATTATCTTCTATCGGATACCACTACTAATTATACTTAACAACATCATATTCATAATATACGTATTAATGAAATAGAAATTACAAAGGAAAATTTTAGTGTCGAAAGGACACCGTTTAGCTCGCCCGAGCAAGCTATTTTTGCACCATCGAGCTACTCACCCTCCTTGGGTTCATACATCCATTTTAGAACTTGTTTTGTGGTTAAAACAACCTATTTTTAATTTTTTAAGGAAAAAACATTCTTATCTTATAATTTTAAGGCTCTAATTTGCTTGTAATTATGTCCTTCCTACGTGTGTCGAAGATGGAGGGCGAGGTTCGGGGGTTGGCGGAGGCTAATTCCCCTCACAAGAAAAACAAATCCCATCTGAAATTTGATGCCATTTGCAAAGAGTACCCACAAGACATGCTTTGCACCCATTTCGTGCACTTTTTAATGTTTCGCAAAGCCTATTGGCATATTCCATAAGTTGTGGGAATCGTTTTCTTGCTATAAGTCTTGACTCGCTACTCCGTTTTGAGCACTTCCTTAGTCAAAGTTGCATGATTTTTCACACACTATGTTATGAAATTGTCGATTTTGTAAACCCACTATTTTATAAAGTGCCACATTCTGCAGGGAGGTCACTAGTACTCTTAAGTTTTTTTCCACATACTGACACATTATCAATCGAGTCTAACATCTTGCATTCTCGCACCCTTATTCGTGTACCTTGTACTTCTTGCTTCCACATCATGGAGGATGATATTTTCATAATTGATACTAGTAGGATCATATTACAGCCTCCACCACTACTTCTTGGGAGAGGGGAACTATTCATCTTGGTGTGCTTCTATGGAACATTGCTTTTCCTACGAGGGTCTTTCACGCTTCTTGCTAGGGGCCAATTCTTGCACCCACTAATCATCGTCATCCGGAGGACTTTCTTGACACTTGTGACCATGGTTTTGAGCACTTGATGATGCTTTTCTCCATACCTCTCCGCCACTTGGTAGACTCGGACCCTCCCCACTGCATCTGGAGCATCTTTCAGTCTCTCTATGGAGACCCTTCGCATATTGTCACCATTGTTGTTGTTATTGATCCAATGGTATCCTCTTCTTCTTTGTGTGATGATAGTTCCACCGACATGGACTTGCTTGGTTCTACTTCGATGATGATGATTTTTCTCTTAGTTCGATGCTTCGAGATTGTTACTGAGAGGACTTCTCTCCTCTTTCTCTCACTATTCTATAGTGTTGCCACCCCTCCCATCTCATTAGACATTGAGAAGTCCCATACTCAGCCTCATATAGTCATTGCACCTACCTCCATTCCAATTTTAGTGTGTGAGGCCCCTTTCATTCCTCTACCTTCATTGGATGACTCATACACTGTCTCGACATTGCTATTCTATTTTTGAGCCCTCTCATTAGGACAAGTATCTTCCCGACCTTGGTTATCTTTTCATATAGTCCACTTGTGATGCACTACAGGTTCCTCATCCTTCTATAAGTGCCTTGGAGGATTTCATCATCTTCATTTTTGGGAGTGCTTCTTCTCGATTCTTATCACTTCCACTTTTCTAGAGTTCTTCATTGATCCACCCTTGCTTGTGGATCCCTTTTCTATTGTGGGTTATGTTTCCTTCACATCACTTGGACATCCTTTCTGTGGGTGTTCACTCTTCACACTTTGACATTTCTATGCACGTGGCATTACCTTCGGTTCCTTGGTGCTCATTTTCTAGACCTGTATCACACTTTCATGGACCATACTCAAATTTATTCGTGTTCTTGCCTTGATTTCCTTTGTGGATTGGCAGACTTCTAACACTCCATTTTATCCTTCTAAGGGAATGCATACGATTCATTGCGGGTGGCTCTTCTTCAGTCCAGAGGTAAAGGATCTTGTCATCAACATTCTTCTAGGAGACTTCCAAGATCTACGAGTTTAGATCCATCCATGGCATCTGTTGTATCCCTCTCGTCTCCCTTTTCTTCTCTCTTCTTCATATTTCCAATAGATTTCCCTTTTGTACATGGGTACCTTTTCAGGCTCGTCTATGGGCAGGACCCATCTTTGGCATATTTCTTATATTAGAGAGTGTTTTTTTCTCTTGTGGTGGATTTTTTTCCCACTTGGTTTTATTTCACTGCTAGGGATCTCTTTGTTATGCATGGGTACCTCATCAAGCTTTGTGTTAGGACCCATTTATTGTTTCTGACTTTCCACCTCATCCTAAGTTATGATGAAGGGGGGTGTTGGAGTGATTTATTTTCCACATCATCATGTGATTCATCTCACTTAGGTGAGATCGTAGGTCCATGTGTCATTTAGGGGTCATTATGAGATTCTCTTACGCGTCAATGCGTCATATACGTCATTGGAAGTTACACTTATATTATGGGAATGTAACTCCCCCTCTCCACTTGAGTTGTCATGATTGCACCACTGGGGGCTACTCAGCACCTCCTATATGTACACCCCTTTGGATCTATGAGATAAAGATATTTTTTGGATTGTAACAAGGCTATGCCCATGTTTCGAATCCTTGCATGCACATTCGAGTTGATGCTCATTCCTCCCGAGATCTCTTTGTGATGTCGTTCATACGTTTGTTGATGTACATGTAATCCCTCATGATCCTCACATTTCAGGTTTCGAACCCTCTTTCATTCATATAGCATCACAACACCCATAATTGTAACTAAGTGCTCCATAGAAATTAAAAGGGTGTTTTTGGATCGTCTTAAGCCCATAGGTAGATCCACCACTACTTTGATGACCCCTATTTATAATTTAGAGATAATGTGCAACTCGGTTATATGATAGGGAGTGTCCTTTTTTTATTATTGGTAGCCCCCAAAGATAGAGAAATTTACTTGATAGGGGAAGGGGTTGTTGTAATCATCCTTGATCCTTATACCCCTAATGAAGAGATAGGTAGGATTTCCACTACTTTTGATGAGTAGGTTTCACTCTTGAAGCCCATTGGCATATGATCGTCTATCCATCTTGAATTGACCAATAATCATCAATAATAAAATTATTCCCATCATTTCATTTCTTTACCATAACAAATGAGCCCCATCTTCACCTTATCTTTACAATTCAGTTATCTTGGCCTAACATAGAGAAGTCAATTACACATATTAAACCTGTCATTTTTCCTATGTAAAAACTTGGTGAACCCGTTGTGAAAGACTTCTTCTGTCTAATTTTCCTTTATTTTATTTTATTTCATTCCACATTTCCTTCCTTCCATTATTTTTTGGTATTTATACACCCTTTGAATATGTAAGGAAGAGAGTTTGATAGGCCATTGGGCCTTGACATTTATTATGCTTACATCTAATCCCGTAGTCCCATTTTACCTCTAGTTGAGATGATAACTACACTAAAACATGCAAATTCTCAATTGCTCTACCCATTCCCCAAAACTTGTTACTCATTTATGGATAAAATAATTTTATCAACATCAAAACATTCAATATGGTTTCTCTTATTTGAACAACATGAATTTTATTGGTGGAAATAGATTTTACCCAAAGGTCTTATCAAGACCACATATCAATCTATAAATTCCTATCAATGAACCCTTTACATGAATTAACCAAGGTGATGATTCACTTCATGCCATAGATGAGTCATTAGAAATGTTGCAAGATTAAAATTCTACCCTCTTAAGCAATAATGGTCCATCTTCATGATCCAAGCCTAACCATGCATTCATAGATGAAAAAAACAACGAGAAATTTATAAAGGTACATCATTATTTCCTTGTAGAGCCCATTCTTAACCATACTCCTAAAAACATTCTTGAATCTTCATAGACACATCTCATCTCTACCTTGGTGGGATGCATTTAGGAATTAGAGAGTGTTAAAGCTTATCAACCTAGTCACTTGATTGGTTAGAAAGTGGGATATGCCATGAATAACCAAAATCACATTCCACCAACTATGTTCAACAATAGTAATAATACTAACAACCTAATTAATTAACATAGCTAAACCTAAGAGACCTAATAAATGGGGATAACACATTAGGTATTTGATGTTATCCCTCACACACATCCCATCCAATAATTTTTCAAAAAAATATCCTCATGTCATTCCTAATAATATGTCCACCATCTCCCATAATCAAATACTTACAAACAAATTCTTAAATTCCATACCCTTGTATATGCACATGTAGTCCAAATCCACTCAACTAGAGAGTTATACATTCCTTATTCAACCCTTGCAATTTCATGGATCCCCATACACTCTTGGTAATTCATATACTAGTGACTTCCCAAATCCTCCTCCATCTTGTATGATGGGTAATGAGAGGTTCGCAGTTGGGTTCCCAAATATATAGATCCAATCTAAGACCGACCACACTTTCTAGATATAAAGGTGTTTAGGGAGTGTTGGTGTCGTAATTCTGGAAGATATTAACCGAGATCATAGGATAGATAAAGGTTTCCAAGGCCTAAAACTAAGATAAAGATACATATCTATTGTCATGCTAAATGTCTATCATGAAAAATTGAAAACATTTGCCATGAAAACTAAGCCCACATTAAAAACTCCTTGAACTAGATAATGTAAACCTTCCCTCCGACCAATTGCTTTGACTATTTAAACCCCATCATGGCTGAGAGGGATGTGAGAAATAGATTTTTAAAATTTTGTTTCATGTGTAGGTAAGTTGGTGGGAAGCAATTCATGGATTCATTTTGATCCACTTTGAAGGAACTGCTCCCTGAGGCCTATTTTTAGGACTTTGGCACCTAATGAACACCCTCTAGAGATGAACCAAGAAGAGATAATTCCTCCAAGAAGTATGTGATAGAGCTATTATATCATCAAAAGAATTTTAGGAAATTTATAAAAGGCAAAACTGGTTTAGGAACAAGCTATGCAACACCGAGCTATTTATACCGTGGTGCGAGGAAATGGAAGTGGTCAAAAAGATAGTGGGATTGTTCTAGATGTTTCAGGAGCCTTGAGATATTTTTCAAAGTGAAATTATACTCATTAGAAATATAATAAGGCCTACTTCACATTGAAAAAAAAATCGTGAGATTTTACCATCTAGATTTTGAGATATTGGCCCAACAATGTAGAGGAAGACCCTTGATCCCAGTGGGGATTCAAATGAGAATTACAGGAGTCATATAGGGAGTTGAGGTATGATTAAAAATCCAAGATGGCCTCTGTAATTCCTTATTCACTAAAAAAATTGGTTGTCATTTTCATCATCATAGATTTTAGTGGTAGTCACTTTTACCGCACATAGGCTTAAGCGAGAATTATAAAGGGGGTAAATTTCCAATTTCGGGAAGAATTTAATCTTGAAATATATGGAAATGATCTCATCAAACATTTACGATTTAAAATCATATACATTTTTACAAGGTAAATCCCATAAATGCTCCCATGGTAGAAAATCACTCTCTGGAGTCTATTTTTGGCAATTGTCGGTGAAGGAAAGCTTTCTAAATCTATCCATGGTGAATTTTCACACCTTTGATGCACTTTTTCACCTTTGAAATTGGTGAAAATGTGCACATGGTGAAAAAACATGTGCCATTATGGTGAGGAGAGATTGTTTGAAGCTTTCGCCACTTATGTGTTAGGTGAGTGTTAACAACTCACAACTTAAAGCACCCCTCTCAATGATCAAGCACACCCTTGGTGCACTTTTATAGAAAAGTTTCACTTTTTCACTTGGTGAAAAATTTCACAAGTGCAAAAAAGTTTGACACCTTGTAAATCCCTCCCTCTTTCATCACTCAAACACATAACTTGCTCACTAGGTTGATGTTATCCACTCATGCCTCAACAAGCTTGTCCCCCTCTCATGATGGCTACCCCACATTACATATTTTATCCATGATGTTGCACCATTTCACCTCATTCACCCTTAATAAAAATTTTAAGGGACATTGGAGGTCAATTTCTTGAAGCCATTTAGTAAGTTCTAACACACCCTCAACCCGGTTAATGCAAATGTACTCCAAGTGAGTCAAGGGTGAGTTTTGCTTAACCAGAGTTATGTTTAAAATATTTAAACCTAATTATGCATTTTTGAATCCATTTAAAAATATCTCATCCCTCCATTTCTGTTGTAACATGTTCATGCTCAAATTTCTCCATGAAACCATATGTCAAAAACCACTAATTTGCTCATATCTCACTCGTTTTGACTGATTGCTTTGAAATTTTCCCGTACACTCCAGGTGGTGAACTCCTTTGAGATGATCCAAACACCATCACAATTTATCCTTTTATTTTTCACAATCCCTACGTGAATTTTTAGCAAGAAAATTTGACTTTTCATATTCATAGAAAACCGGGGATAAAAACACCTAGAAATTGGAGCAAGAAATCACATTAAAATTCCTAATCCAATAAGACAATTTTCATCCCAATTGGACAACCAGAAGGCTTATTTATATTTTTAGTAAGTTTTCCTCTAAGCCTTACTAAAAATAGAAAGTATAATAATGAATAAACAAGCATACAAAACCCTTTATGTAATTCTCAAGTTTGGGACTCCAAAACATGAAAATTTGAAATTGGGAAAGATTGGATAAATTTAGAAAGTAAAGGTGAGGTATGACTTACTAAAAATAGAAACTTCTTAGATCATATCCAATTTTTTCATACACCCTCATCTCATCATTCCATCACTGTTCCGAGAAACCATGAAGATCAAATATACTGGGTATGAGCCAATCTTAATCATGTTTACGAATACCCACTTGGAGATAGTGATGTAGCCTACCTAGATCTGGAAGAAATGAGGAATCAGATGAAAAAAGTTAGAGAAACAATTGAATAAAATATAGTTACCATTGGGGTATTCATAGTAGGAGGTGACCCACTTTCAATTCGGACCACTTCAAATCATCTTAGCTTGTGCGAATACTATGACCCTACCTCCCAAAAAATTACCGCAAACGACAACTCATTCTTTGAAGTCTTGAATTCAAAGGGAATTTCATGTTGCCTATAAATTCTAACTCAAAGCAACATGGTGATCATCACAAAATAATTTTAAAATTAATAATGGATCATAAAAGACTTATATTTACGAGGATTACGGTTAGCTCCTAGTTGAATCATGGGATGAAACCATTAAGGCTACCAAAATCACTATCAAGGAACTCGTTTAATAAATATTACTCAAATGTCAATGTATTTCTGATTAAATTAATGGGTGAGGAACACACCATGGAATTCCATTACTAGATGGCCTAGTTCATGTTGACAATCATGGAGTGAAATAAAATTATAGATTAGGGCTAGATCATCAGTGATAATCTCCACCAACAACTGATGTAACTGTTTAAAACTATGAGATTCATAATGACCTCCTATCTAGTGTATGACTTTGCATACACTAGACCATAGAGATGATTATCTATTTCTCATAATGTTCCTTAAAGATCTTGTACCTTCAAGAAGTACAAAAAAACACCTTCAAGGAAAATAATGTTCATTTTAGGGCGAATGATGCAATCACCATGTTCATCATCTGGCTCCTCAAAGGAAATCCTAAAAGAAGAATCTCTCCTCATGAAGTGGAGTTAATTGAGAAGTATGGGTGCCATTTCACATAGTTTCATACCTTCACCTACATCAGGGTGAGTGGTTTCGATCTTGATATGCTCATATTACCCAAGCATCCTAGGGATAAGATAATTTTGGTAGAGCTCTAAAGGTAACTTTCTCGGATGCAAGGGTTCGAAGAAGAAGGGAATATAATTCCCCCATATCACTCAGTGTCTTATCCTGTAAGAGTGTAGTATATGCCATAAACATCAAGACCTACCTCACCGTATTTCATCTATTTACATATGTCCCTAGGCACTAATTTAACATACGAAAAAGATTGTGATTCTTTCCATGTTCCTAGATTGTATCACATTCCCAATTGGAATAATATTGGGATAATTGTGTATATAAACTTGAGGTTGGGAAAAAGGACCACATGAGGATGACCATAGAATAGATGGAAACATTCATGTTTGAATGGTTCACTAAAGGAGTTCAAGAAGATGGTTCCGATTTGTTTGATCCAGTACTAAGTAGTGAAATCATCTCCCCTTACTCCTCCCTTACGGAGCGTTTGTTAAGATGGAGAGATCAAGGAGTGAATCAAAGTGGTGATTCAAAGATAATCATAAACAACTTCATAATAATAAATGACCCCCAATGATTATGATATGACCATAGTCTCACTTGGCCAAGCTACACATGAGGGAAACTCTCATCTTTTGAAGGAATCTTCGACTCGGATACTAAAGTGGAATGAAGAATACAGACTAACCATAGACCAATTAGAGGAACATGTGAGAACCTTGTATTCATATTTGTATTCATTCTTGGAACCAAGCTCCTCATTCTTACCTCTAATTGAGGTGGTCTCACCCGTTGTTAAATTTGAATTGCATGCCCTCGAGCAAGCCCAAGGATTCATAATGCAAGGAACAAAAAATGAAAATTGGGTGGGGAAAATGATTTTAAAAGAGAATGTTATTTTTTCTGAGGTCCTCTCCCTATTCCACTTTGTTTTAAGTACCATCTCAAGAATCAAAGGCACCAGGGTGGAAATGGAGAAAGAAAAGATGATATGGGATAATGTTCTCCCATTGACCTCTGAAATGGGGATTCTTGACTCCTCATTCTTGATAAGAAAAAATGTGTTCATGGACCCCGTTAAGGACTTGTCCCTATTTTGTTATGCACCATGGCTGCAAGGTGTGATGTAATCAAAGATGATTTTTTAGATCTTGAGGAGTGCGATAACAATGCTCAGGGAATTCTTGAAGATCTAAGAAAATGTGTAGAAGATATTGGGGCCCCTCCTATTAGTGAAAACACATATTTGGAAGAGCTCATGACTCCTTTTCAATAAATGGTTTGGAAAGAGGTAAGAGACCCCTTCTCCTTCAATGAAGACACCCTAGAGTCACTCGTAGCAATCCACATATATATATCAAACATTTTTGAGATAAAAATTTGGTTCACTAAATCCAAGAAGATAAACCACATTCCAGAGACTTTGATCAGCACATTGGAGTATATGAGCATTCCTTAGTCAGAGAAGATCACACCAGCAGTTGTATGTTTTGTTAGAGAAGTGAAAGGGCTTGAGTTCAAACTAATTGAATTTCCATAGGATGCATCGGAGGTGGAATCTTCATCATAGGAAGGATATTCATCAAACAATTGAGCTACTTCATCCTTCTCCATTCTCTTTCTCCTTCTTCTATTCTCACTCTTCTTCTACTCCCTTTCTTCTAATTCTTCATTATGTGTAATAATGAATTTTTGTCTTATTCATTAAAGTGACTATGTAATATTTGTGCAATGTAAAATTCCATTTTGTAATTATAAAAAGGGGACTTATTTTGTCTTTCCTAATGATATTTGAAAATTCACTTGTAATGGGAATATGAAAAGTCATGTGGGGGTAGATGAAGAGATGAATTGTAAATCTATAAAAGGAGATGACCTCCTCATTATAAAAGGATGGTTAATTCTTGTTTACTAGCTCCCATTATCTTTCTAGGAACAAGTGCCTTCATTTCATATATTTTGTTGTCTATTGAAATTTTTTTCTCCATCTCAACTTATAGTCAAAGAGCATGGTAAATTATATAACATGATGCAATAAAACTTTTTTTTTCTTGTTGATTGTTCCTCTTTCAAAGTGTGAATGGTTGCTTCTTATTGATGCAAGTAAAATATTCTAGTTTTGAAACAATAAAATTTGTTATACTATTTATTGTGCAAAACCCCTCTCTTTGTTATTCTCTCCACACTTCTCTCTAAGAAATTTTCATCCATTGTAGTTTCTACAAACAGATTGCCACAAGTGTAGGGAAGTAACCTGTGTGATCTCCTATTGAAAAACCACCCCCAATTGATAGAATAATGTACATAGTATTCCTTTATTTCAATAAATGGAGCTTCCCCATTCAAGCAAAGGGACATAGTCTTAGATCTTTGGTGAAATCCTACAATTTTCCCTCACGAAAAACTATTTTTCCAGCTTGTTTTTGCACCCACCGTGGGGAAAATTCTAGATATCTACACCCAATATACGAACCAAAAATACCAATAAAAATTATAAAAATCAGAAATTTGAAATTCCAAATTCCTACAAAAAGAGATAAAAATATGCCTTACATTGATTCCAATCTTTCCCAAAACTAGATGATAAATGATATACCAAACTAAGTAGGTTGAGAGGAATTATTGACCTTGTGTTGGTGAGAAAATTTTTAGGTGGAAAAATTGGTGGGTATCTTCCAATGATTTGAGAATCTAGGTCCCTCTACTTGAATGGTGCAGCTCCATATTATTATACATGAATTAAATAAAAAATTGTGGTGGCCTTAGAGGCCGAGGATCCAACAGAGCACTCAATTGAACTCAGTAGCTAAAGCTTGCAATTAATTACAAGGGAGGAATTTGATGAGAGGGTAGGAAAACGAGTGGGAGAAAAGAGAGGGGGGATTAATATTGTACGTAGAAAATCAAATTCCTACAACCATTAATCATAATACTTTAACACACATAGATAGAAATAAATGACTATGTTATTAACACCAAGAAAAGATAATATTATGAACACAAAGTTTCACTAATATTCTTATCAAAAAATATAAGAAACTCCTTTCATTGATGTTTTAACATAGTTGTACATAGTAGGGAATGGAAGAACATAAGAGGAGATAATTAGAATAAATGTTATCTCTTTTTTTTCACAAGTAGTAATATCTCATGAGCACACAAAATTGACAAACATAAGAATGAGAGTGTCATTACAATTTATATACCATTAGAAGACTCTTCATCTACCCCCCCATGTGACCTTTCATTTTTCCTTTCCACTTGTGACTCTTGACATTCTTAGGAAAAACCATTAAGTCCCCTTTTATTAGTTAAGGGCCACTTATTATATTTTAGACTATAAGTCACATTTTTAAGTGAATAGGACAAACATCATGATTTCTCACAACGAATAATTAGAAAGGGGGTAGAGAGAGGAGGAAGAATGAAGGAAGAAGGGGGAAGAATGCTCCATAGCATGAATGGGATGCTTCTAATTTTGATGAAGATATTTCCAATAATGATCACAACTTCCTCCTTTTACATGATGCACAAACACCCTGGACCACAAAATGAGTGTTTAGAAACACTATTTCAAGACCTCCCAATGTGAGCTCGAGATGGACACGAGAACTACTCACGATGATCCTCCTCGATACTTGATTGATGAACCTCCTTAGCTCATTGAGCTTACCCCAACCAAATTATCTCAAATCACCCAACTCACTAAGAGATGAAGATGAATACACCTGTTGTGCCCTACAATGCTCTGCCTTGCTTCTGGACACTGTTGAGCTCAAGATGATGCTTCCAGGACCCTTATGAAGTTATTATTTCTCTTTTTGAGATATGAATTCATCCCATTACCCAATATGGGTGTTCAAATATTATAAATACAAGTGAAAACAGAGACATCTCAAATTTCGCACCCAAAATGAATATTTTCTATTTTAGCAACTAGGACCGGACTTGCTATTTCTGGACATATCATCCATTCTCGCTCCAAATTGAACTTTTGAACCTTTGAGAACACTCCATACTCTTCCATTGATGATGCATTTCTTTTTCTAGCAGGTTTTTTTTTTCCAACCTGGTATTTCAGGAAAATTGATATATTTGTGTTTCTTTTACTTTGCACTATGTTTAAATGTCCTAGGTGATTAGAAATTGAAATTCAGGGGACTTACTATTTTTAGTAAGTGACAAAAATGGCCTCGATTTTTGAAAGGGACAATATTTTTAGATTCAGCTCTACATCATGATCTTGTGTTCCAAATTTCACTTTGTTTCACCCACTAGAATGCTTGGAAAAAAATTCCTAGTGCGGGTTTCGTGCACAAAGCTACCAAGGCATCCAATAATGGATTCACGATATTTTGAAAATTCTCTTCCCCACCTTAGAGCATGATGAAAAAAATTTAGTGAGATAGATGTTTCTCTTGGAACTTGTGCTCCAATTTTTAGCTCGAGCCACCTCCTGGATTGATGGGAAATTACAAGAATGTGAACAAGGGTGGAAATCAAGAATTTGATGCCATTAATAATCAAAAGCACCTTTGGTTTTTCTTTTTTTTCAGATTTAAGGCATCTACGAGGAATGGAGATGGTGAAATTTTTAGCAAGACTTTGTTATTTGTTTGTGAGATATGAAGTTTTCATGGTTTTCAACTATGGAGTTCTTCTAGTGTAAAATAAGCTTGGTGGCGGCTAAACAAGCACTAGTTTGGATGTTATTGCAGAAGTGAAATAAATGGAATGGATATGCAATGAATAAATGGAGTGGTGGAAGCAATGGCTATGGATTTTAAAATTTCTTCCGTCAAGTGAAGTTTCTCGTACGTACGGGAAGAAACAACAAAAATAGTTAGAAATTTGTAAAAAAAAATATGTTAAAATGTTCCTTAGCTTAGGAGAAATTTTGTGTCCCAATTTTTTGGGACATTTGGTGCAAAAAAACATGCCTCATCCTCCTTGTGACAAGTGGCATCCCGAGATTGGTCAATGAGAGAGAGAAAATGCACTTTAAAACACCCAGGGATTAAAACAAGGTCATATGGGTGACCAAGGGAAGGGGCTAGCATTGGGTGAATTTTTGTTTCCCAAAAACCCTAAAGGTTTGGGATATTTTGTGCAATAAAATGCTCCCTCTCCTGGGCTTGACAAGTGGTAGATGGTCATTGGCTGAGGCAGAGAGGAGAGGGAGCTGGAAATGAGCCTACGAAACACCTTTTTAGGTCATGTGGGGGACCAGGGGTTGGGAAAAAAAAATTTCTTAACCGTCCCAAAGGTCAGGATAGTCAGTGTAGTAAAATGTGCCCTCATCTGGGAGTGACATGTGTCCACCCAAAAATTAATTAAATCCTAGAGTGTACCTTGGAGAGCAACTTGACAGAGGCATAACTTGAGCATCTAGAGGTCTTTTCATGCACTTCTTTATATTAAATTGACTATAAATGACATTTTGAGAATAATGGGAGGGGTACCATGCCTTGATTCTACCTTAAAATTTTAAAAATATATAATTTTTCACCGGGATCATAGGTTGTGTATGTTGCAATTAGTTTGTGGGAAGAATTACGAGTCTTGTGAAAGATATGAAACCACAATCACTTACAGATATGAAATACCTTTCCATTGATATATTTTTTTACCTCCAAATCTTTATGGAGCTCTCGAAATCACTTCCCAAAGCTTAGGGGGTGGTAATTGTATGCAAGGTACTTCACCCTCCAAGACCCGCATTTACTAAATGTGTCCCTAAACCTCTAAATATTTCCAAAATATTCCTAAATTAGTTAGAAAACATTCTTAACTCCATAATACCACTCCTTAACGAATTTGGTCTTTCAACTCCACTCCGGGGTGTGAACCATGTCTTAGAAAGGCTAAGAATAACCATTCCTAAGCTTCTTGAAAAGCATGTCTTACAAAGCATCATCTCTAGAGCACTTGAATGAACTTTTTTTCCCTAAATCACCTATGGAAAGGAATGAGATGACACACAAGACCACTTGATAGGGTAGGATAGGCCCGGTATAGGGGATGGACTTACTTTGTGAGGGGTTTTCGGAAGGTTTACAATGAAAACTTTGACACTAGGGAATAGTTGTCATGTTTTCAAGTGAATTTTACACTTGAAAAAGCACATGACAACACCTTGATTTTGAGGATTTGTAAAATAAGCAATCAAAAATATGAGATAATCCATATTTCTTCTCTCAAACCTCATCTCCATCCAATTCTTCAAGTGGTACACTTGGAAATCCTATTCAAAATCCTATTGATACTCCTACAAATCCTCTTAATTCTCCCATCTTTCAACCACCATTGAACATTGAATTCCCTAGTGAAGAAGAACAAGAAAAACTAGAGGAAGAATTCATAGAATAAATAGAGATATAACTAGAAGTAATAATGGTAGAATAAAGAGAAATGCCTCCACAAATTATGTTATGGGAAGAAACATAGGTCCACTTGCACTCCCTCCACCTATCCATGAATTACCAAGGGGATCTCGTAAGAGTTTCCCTAAATTCATAGGTGATGGAACACATCTCCTGTGTGAACATGCAGTAAGATTCATCATAATAAGTGGAATGTTAATAGTAGAACATGAAGATG
Organism: Taxus wallichiana var. yunnanensis; assembly: GCA_018340775.1. Taxonomy (NCBI): domain Eukaryota; kingdom Viridiplantae; phylum Streptophyta; class Pinopsida; order Cupressales; family Taxaceae; genus Taxus; species Taxus wallichiana. Next base: position 572,634,423 of record CM031244.1, read on the forward strand.
TGTTGGTAAGATTGTTTGTAGAATATCTGCAAGAAAAGGCAACATAGTGGTTCTATCTCCTACCATCCGGATCCATTACTAATTGGGAAGACATCAAAACTATATTTGAAGCAAGGTTTAAATCTATTGAAGATTGTCAAGACCTCCTATTTCATCTAGTTCAGATGAAAAAGGAGCCCAATGAGACTATGAGGGAATTCATAGCTTGTTATAACATGTTTCTTAAGAGGATACCCTTTGAATATTTTCCCTCTAATGACAACGTGAAAAGATTCCTCATTAATGCTCAATTTTCGAGGTGGTATTCATCCTCTAAAGAGTTCAACCAAGAAATTATGGGCATGCTCAAGAAATTTCCACTAAAGTGGAAGATGACCTCATCTTGTCAAGAAATATCAAGAATCCTTCAATGAAGGATAAGGCCCAACATCCCAAAAGTGAAAGAACTAATTCATTGTTGCAGAAATTGGAAAATAAATTAACAATGTTGAAGAGGGAGGTTTCCCAACAAACATCTCATCAAAATCATAATATAAATAAGATTACAGGAGAACCTTGAAGGCTTTCCTTGAGGCTCCACCACAATGCAATTTTAGAACTCAAGAATATGAAGAAGAACTTAAATAAGAAAGTAAGGAAAATGATGTCCTAGAGATTGAAGAAGTAGAGAATAATGTAAAAATATGATTATGTGAATATTCGGGAGGGTGAAGAAGATGCATCTGGATTCTCAAGTGCAATATTCACATGCTCTTGGTCTAAAAAAGGATCGTATCCTCCACCGCTATGAAAAATAAGAAGATTGAATATCCTCCTCGTGGGAACTAAAAATAAAATAATCACAAGGATATTCACTTGCACCCTTCATGGAGTCTACAATGGAGAAAAGCTGACCCCATGGAAAACAAGAGGCTATCTATTCCAAGTAACTCTCCAAATGTTTTTGTAATTATAATTCTATTCCTACAAGAGGTAGTCCTTCAAGAGCTTCGTGTGCCTCGAAAATCATATTTTTCTCCTCAAAACTCTTATCATATTACCTCCTTCATATACCCCTTTTGATATCATAGAACATATGAAAAAGTCCAAAGTGAAAATTTATGAATCTGATTATTTGTGGACTCACTTGGAATAATTTTAAAATCTTGTCCATCATATTGAAGGTAGTGATTCAAATCCCAATACTATGACTCCTAGTTCTAAAGTACTACTACCCACTCCACTTGATCCTCCATCGTAGAACATGCTAGCTATTATTACATCAAAGACTGATAAGATTGATCCTTTTTATCTCTCCCTTCTCATTGGAGGATATCAATTGAATAATGTATAATAGATTCAGGTGCTTCTGACAATGTAATGCCCATAAAAGTTGTCAAATCTCTCAAACTTACCTTGACATGAAACAATGGATCTTCTTACTCCATGGAGTCAAAGGAAGTTCCACTTGTTGGGAATATCAAGGATGTACATGTGGCCCTCACCAAATTTCTGAGAAAAAAGGTGGCATTGAATATCTTGGTAGAAGACATTCCAACATCATTTGGAATGTTGATAAATAGAAGCTTCTTTTGTGACTTAGGACGAAAAATCTAGATGAATTGGTTCCCAACCATTCCGATTAGGGGTGATACAAAAAAATTTCTCCTAGAACAAAAATGAGATATGTAATGAAAAAGTCAAGAAATCTAGGAACTAACATATTGTACTAAGATAACAGGAATAGGAATCATTTCATAACATCCGAAGAGGATGAAATTACTATCTTGATAGGACCAAACATTCCTTTCTGATGGGGTATTGAGTATGAAAGAGAATGTAGAAATCTTGAGTTGTAAGAGGATTGCCCCAAATTTCAAATGATGCAAGCCATGGAGAAGAAAAAGTGATTCTTGATGAGTTCCAAGCTAAAAATAAGACAATGTTTTTTTCATGAAGAAGAAGTGTTCTCATTCCCATTCAAAGATGAATATTCTCTTGATCATGTCATTCATAAAGAAGAGAATCTAAATTTTAATGTACTTTTGAAGGGTTTGAAATAATAATGTGTAAAAATGTTGAGAGTTGCGAAGAAGCGAGAAGATCCTCAACTTAGCCTTGAACTCTTGATGCAAGCCATGGAATTGAAAGACATGTATGAATCTAATTCTGAATTCTTAGTTGATTCAAAAATTGTCATGATGAAACAAATCAAGATGAGAAATCAGATTTCTCTCATGAAACAAGGATTGATGGATATAATGATGAAAGTGAAGTTTTCTCTTTTCCATTTGAAGAGGAAGATTCCCTCTATGATGAAAAAGTTGAAATCAAAGTATTTGAGTCCTTTGAAGATGAGGCCTCCTATAATGAAGAAGAAATGAAATGTAATGAAATTTGGGCTAATGAATTTACCTCCTCAAATTATTTTCATGAATTTCAAAATGAATATTCTCCAAATGAATGTGAAGATGAGATTTTAGCAAAGTGTCGAAGAAATATTCCATGCATGAAATTCTGAAAGTTTTAGAAGGTAAGGAAGATCCCGAACCAAGTCTTGACATTTTAGCTCATGTTATGGCCATGTAAGATAAGTATGAAGCTATGTTTGATTCTTCAGTTGATTCCCAAATATCTCATAATGAAATAGAAAAAATATATGAATTCAAGGCCTCTCACAAAAAATATGTCAATAAGTATGAAAATGGAAAAGAGATACTTTTGGAATATTCAAACAATCCAATCAAAAATCATCCTTGGGGTAGTGGTGAAATGAAAAGTGAGAAATAAACAATGTGGGTAAACATAAAAGAAAATTTTCAATTTGAACTGGATGGAATTTGTGAGTGAATATCTGAGCATCAAAGGGACATGTAGGTTCATTCCTCCCAAGCATACATGCACTCATGAAAGCATGTGAATTTCATAAGTAGTTGAGGAAAGGAGGCTACTTCCTCGAACCAATCAATGGCTTCGTAGAACATCATCACTCAATGTTTCCCATTCAAGGGTAACTTCTAAAGAGAAAATTTCTTCATGAAATTGGGTTATCCCTCGCAAATACCATAGGTGATTGTAGGCTTATTTTTTTCCATTTTCATCGTGTTTTGTGTTTAATAAAGAGGTTTTTTGTATCCATCCTCGATATGCAATGATCCTATAGCCCAACAGATAAGGCACTCGGCCCTCTTAGTGTCTTGAGATTATAATGTTCATACTTTCTATTTCCTCAAGTTTTTCAAACTAAAACAGGTCCTCAAGCTAGAGCCAAGTGTTGTCATGATAAATGTATAGCATGAAAAATTGAATTTTGTTTCCATGACAACAAACTCACACTAAAACATCCTTGAACCAAGTAATGTAAATCTTCCTCCGACCGATTTTTTACTATGTAAACCACACAATGGACAAGAGGGATTTGATAAATGGATATTTAAAGTACGTTTCATGTGCAAGTAATTTGGTGGAAATAAATTCATGGATTCGTTTTGATCCAATTCAAGGAACTGCTCCTAAAAGCCTAAAAAGGCATGTTTTTCAGACTTTGCACCCTGATGAACACCCTATAGAGATGAACAAGGAAGAGATAATGCCTCTAATCAGAATGTGACCGAGATATGATATCATCGAGGTATTTTAGGAAAAAAATTCAAGGCAAAACAGGTTTATGAATAAGCTATGCACCATCGAGCTACTTATAACACAATGTAGGGAATTAAAAGTGGTAAAAAACTAATGGGATTATTTTGGATGTTGCAAGATCCTCTTGATATCTTGTGAAGTGAAAAATACTCATTGAAAGATAAAATGCCTACTTCACATTGAAAAATGTTTCAGGATTCTACTATATATATTTTGAGTATTGGCCCGACAATGCAAATGAAGATCACCGATCCCAAGGGGGATTCAAATCAGCATTCCAGAGTTTTATGGGAATTCGAGGCCTGATTCAAAGCCTAATATTACCTATGAAATTCCATCTACACTCGAAATTTTTTGTTTTTCATTATCATCATCTTAATTTTTGGTGTCACCACTTTCACCTAACACAAACTTGAGCAAAATCAGAAAGGGAGGTAAATTTCAAATTTCAAGAAGAATTGGATCTTGAAACCTTTGGGAATGATATTGTCAAACCTTTTCTAGTAAAAATGATAAATGTTTTCCTAGGTAACACCCAAGAATTCTCTTGAGGTGTAAAAACACTCTCCGGTGTCTATTTTTGGCAGCTTTTGGTGAAGGCAAGCTTTCTAAATTTGTTCATGACGCATTTTCAGACCTTGGATGCACCTTTTCACTTTGTGCAAAGGTGAATTTGGCACAAAAATGTGTTTCACCATGTTGAGGAGGGATGGTTTGAAGCTTTCACCACTTTAGTGTTAGGTGAGTGTTAACAACTCACAACTTAAAATACCCCCTCTCAATGATCAAGCACACCATCGGAAAACTTTTCCAACCCTGTTACACCTTTGCACCTAGTGAAAAATTGCATCGGGTGCAAAAAGTGTTCCACCTTGTAAAGCCTCCTCCTTCATCACTTAAACACACAAATTACTCACTAGGTTGATTTTGTAGACCCAAAATATATATGCTTGGGTATATTTCTAGGTCCTAAAGTATGCAAATATATACATGTTTCCTAAGCAAGAAAACTAGCGGTTGAAAAATCCTTTTAGGCTTTTTACTTTATCTCTTGCACTTTTATTGGCCTTACATATCTTATAGATCTGTCGGGTACTTGATTGATTTATCTTTTATGGCCTCGGAAAGTAGCGCCCAGATTAGGACAGAAGCGCCCAGTGCTCCTGACCCTCTATATCCTTTTCTCACCTTTTTAGGTGTGTTTTACTTCTTAGAAAAATTTTAATACTTTGGGTTGGCCTTCCAGTTGTCAATTACGAAATTCAAACAAGGGAATCATATATATGCTTAGTTACTTCTCCAAATCAGGGGCTAAACACTAAGCATTATCTACTATCACCTAAGCTCTCATCAAAGGCACGGAGAATTTTAAAGGAATACATATAGTAAATCCATACAAGGTATAAGGGCTACATCACTCTACATACACATCATAGGATGGGAAGTTCATTTTATTCCATATCACACATTTACATACTTGGAGCATTCTAGATATATCTCGCTATTAAAGTAAAACTTGCACGAGGGAAACCTAAGGCATCATTACAAACACACTCACATAGAACTACATGGAGTCTGAGATGTAGTGTAGCACTCGGTCATAAAATCACTCTTTGGGTGACCGGTGGGGTCATTGGACTCCACATTATGCATATTCTTTATTAGGTTTGATGTGGTTTGTGGGAATGTGTAGCTAGCTATCTATTTTATAGGTTACAAGTATGACTGATGACATTGGAGAAAAACAAGAGAGAAAAAAGTGGACCAACGATAAAGCTCATGAGTGGAAACTAGTTCCTAGATCAGTCACTAGTGCCCAAGCACTCATGTCCTCATGTGGGTGCTTCTAGGATACAAATATCTAAGTTCTATAACATGTAGTGAGTGTTGACAACACTCTTCCTAGTCTATTCTAGCAGCTTCAGTAGTTCGATAACTTCTATATCACTCGAAATTATCTAATTCATCTCTCTCTCTCTCACTTGCTTAGGTTTCATACTACCGCTTGTTTATCGATTGTCCACTTACCGTATTATATCACTTATATATCATCGCTACTCTAAAATTAAGATTTAATTTGATTTAGATTAAATTATTTGGTGAATTTGACTGATCCTACCCTCCCTTATGAATATGCATTAGATTTTATCTCCTTATGAATTTATGGAGCAATCCTCTTACCCGACCTATGCATGCACCGGGTTTCTCGTGACAACTTCTACCACTACCGAGTTTATGCAAGTCCACACCCAACATCCTCCTTGTTTTAATACTCCCATGCTTAACCCAACTATTAATGTGGTTACCAATCGGTGCAATATGCATCCCATGGCTCCACCTATCTCTATTCTACCCTTATTACCTCCACATCCCCTACCTACACTTATAAAGGTTATGATATTATTAAACTAAAGAATACAAAGACAAAAATATCTTTTTACTATCATTTACGCCATGCACCAAATTGTGGTCATGCATTAAATTTTTCCCTCCATTCCTCCAAATTGAAATTGAAAATTCACCTATTGCCTTCACACATCTTATTCAATCCCTCAAGAACCTACCATATGCTATATCCTTCAGCAATGAGGATATCCCTCCTACTACTACGTTGGTGATCCTTTCTCACCTTTGCTTATCATAGCTACTATTGGTTCCCATTATATCAAGCACGTATTAATTGACAATGGTTCCACTATAAATATTTGTTCCCTCTCATTTCTCATGCAATTGTAAATTCCTGATAGTCTAATCACTACATCCTCTACCCTCATTTGCGACTATGATTATACTACTCACACATACATTAACACCATCACCTTACCTTTAAAAGTTGGACCAAAAATCCTTCCCACTTTGTTTTATATCATTGATACATCATTTTAGTTCAATTTCTTACTTAGTAGACCATGGATCCACACCATGCATGTTATTCCTTCTACAGTTCATCAGTGTGTTAAATTCTTACATGATGGATATGAGCATAAAATTTCTACTTACCCTAACCCATTTCAATTATACCATATATACCCAAATACTATAATGCTCATACCTCCATTGCATCATATTCCATACAATAATATCAACACATATGATGTCGGTCAATCTAGTGCTTCCACTACTTCTTCTACCTCCACATGCATCCCTCCAATTCCTACACATACCATTGATCTTATATCACCCACCGTATCTCCCTCTATCACTACCACTATCCCACCGTCATTTATCCTCTCAAACCTACATCGATCTCTAATCCCCTTAATATCCTTGATAATGTTATTCAACAATATATTGTTAGCAATGATAAAGTCGATGTTGTAGAGCTTCACTGATGAAAATTTACACAACCTCAATTTTACTCCTCTTGAGATAGATGAATCCTACTTTCAAGACACCTTTGTTGTTATTGGCCTGGTGAATATAAATTCAAGCAACCTCCTCCCTCTACTACCACCATGGTTCTTTTCTAAGGAACCATACATATATTGGACATCATGCCACCTACTTCATCTCCGCAGTCAACTCTGATCCACAACTAGATCCATTCACAAGTACTTTATTCATTAATGACTCTTATTGGCCTCATATTCCATTCAATCCCACTTTCCCTGACACTATTTGCACACATGAAGGCTTAACACAATTAGGATTCACACTCGCTGATATCCTCTCCCCTCATTCTCCCTACCTCTATCATGGATATGTACTTATTACTTCTACTTATGGCCTCTGTGTCTTTCATTTATCGATCTTCCTTGTATGTACACACTAGTCTTCCCCACTCACTCTTGGATAATATTGGCTCGACTATATTGGAGGAACCCTTGACCGTGTTGGAATATAATGATTAAGTGGTTTGGCCAACCCTTAATTAATATGGGTCATCACTATTATATAGGTTAAATATTTAATAATATGAAATACTTTTCTATTAGGTAAGTATTTATACCTAGGTAACATACATTAGGTAAGTATTTAATAATGTGAATCATTTATGTTTATATTTATTAAATACACTCACCTAGGTATATGTGTCAACCATTTTAGGTTGAAAAGGTGGGTTGGGAGACATACCCAATCACCTTATATAAAAAGGACTCTAGGTCCTCATTTGATATATTTAGGAAATATATCAAAGGTGTGCAAATCAAGTGATTTGGTTTTACCCTTGGTAAATAGGGTTTTAAGGAGGAGGTGATCTTACTAGATGTAAAATAAGTTCTCTAAAGTAAAAGGTTATTTTCAAAGTGGTTTTTACCCTATTGGGGTTTTCCACTATAAATATTGTGTCACATGTGTTATTTATTTCTTGTAAGTATTTCTTTATTTACTTATGTTATGATGTAATGTTTATTTAAATATTCATCAGAAACATTATATAATATGTAATTTGATTAAATCCGTATTTATTTGAATCTTCAAATTCTAGCATGGTAACAAAGCAAGGTAAAAGGTAAATTAAATAAATTAAGATCAAATATTTTGTATTTTACTTATTTAATTTGTACAGGTTTTTTCAACCAACCCTGAAGGGTAAATTAAATAAATTAAGATCAAATGTTTTGTATTTTATTTATTTAATTTGTACGGGTTTTTTAACCAACCCAAAGGATATTTAAAATAACCCTTCTTTCCATTGTGCAACCTAAAAGTTTTTCTTTGTGAAGAATCAAAGTGAATTCACAGGTGGAAAATTTGGAAACTTCTTACCTTTCGTGAAAACTTGTGTAGAGGTAAGGGTAAAATATTTGAAATATTTTTTTCTATAGTTTTAATATGTGCAAGTTGAATTTTTTCAATGGTAAATTAAGGAGGAGACAAAGCTCCATCAAAATAGGATTTGAATTTTTTCCATTAGAAGTGTGAAAAATGTTGTCTCCTCTATAAATTCTAAGGTTTATGTAGAATTTAAAATTACATGGCCTGGTAAATGTTTTAAAAAAAAAACATGAAGGGCCCCCATAATAAGGGTTATATGTGTTTATTTTTTTAAAAAGAATATATACTATAGTTTATAATTTTTATAGAGTATATGTTATTTTTTATTTACATTATATAAACTATATACCTCTTTTTTAAGTGAATATATTTTTACATTATAAATTATATAGGTTAATATAATGTATTAAAATATAACATTATAAACTATAATAGGTTAATATAATGTATTAAAATATAACCTCCCTATTATTATATAGAAGAAGATATTCGCAATACAAAAAAATTTACTACGTTAAATTTGACGGTCAAATGATTGTTATGACATGTGACTCAAACATAAGGCAGTATGACGGTCATTTAGACGTCAAATTTAAGTTGGTCGGATCTTTGTCTACATTATTTTTTTCAAAAATTTGAAGTTGTTTTGCATTCTTAGGGGTTTCTTCTTCACTTCTATATGGTTAGAATTTTTTTATATATAAGTCTGGGGTATAATGCAAAGCCCTTTATATTGTGGGTTATTATTTTGATCATGGGAGGTTAATTAATATGCATTGTAATGAAAAAATTAGTTATGATTAAATATTTTATGTAGATCTATAAAAATTAGATCTGTTTATATTAAAAGTGCTTTTTTTTATAAATATGTATCTAACTTTGTGGTACATTGTATACTATAATGGGGTGTGTTTTACAAGTTCAGAAAACAATGACATCCAACTATTTCTATCTTGACAAAACCCAAATCTTGAATGGAACCAACTACAACATTTAGAAGATCAGGGTCAAATTAGAACTTATGGCGAGGAAACTTTGGATAATTATTTCTAGATCTAAGGTTGTTCCCATCGTTCGTCAAACAACTGTAGATAACATAAATGCATTCTCGCAACGAATACAGGAGGCTTTTTCCATGATTTTGCGCAATGTAAACGATGAGTACCTTCTACACATTGGTAATATCAAACATTCTGAAAGAAGTATGGATGCAACTAGAATCCATACATGAAGGTACGTGTTTATCTAAAATTATTAAATTAGTTTTAGAATTGCTTACAACTCCTATGAAAGAAGATGAAAAAGTAGTTAATTTCTTAGCCAAAATTAAAAATATTAAAGCACAATTAAATGGATGCAATTTTGATTTAATTGGTGAAAAATAATCTACTTTATTATTCATTAAATATACATGAAATATTTAGGAATTTTATTTCTATCTTGAACTCTAAATATCATAACGAAAATGATCTACCTAATTTAAATACCTTGAGTTCACTTCTGATACAGGAAGAGCAAGTGATGATGAACTTTGACTCTAAGGAGAATGCCTCTCAGGAACTTCTTGCTCAGAATTTAAAGTTCAAACCTCGCAAGCCCTTCTCAGATCAAAAATTTAGATCTAAATCTTCTTTTATTGATAAGAAATTTTTTTCTTCTGATCAATTGTGTGTTAGCTTTAGTGGTAAATGTCACAAATGTGGTAAATTTGGACATAAAAAGGAAGATTGCAAAACTAAGAAACCTATCCATAAAAATAAAAATAAATTGTTTCTTCTAAATACAATTTAAGGAAAAAGGATAGCTCTAATGATATTCCTAAAATTGTTGCATTATATGCTATGTTGTATTCTTCCTCTAATTTTGAATGGATTTTAGATTCAAGTGCATCAAATCATATGACTGGTATTTCAAATTCTTTATTTGATGTTGTGAAAATCAATGAACATGTGTATCTTGGTGATAACTCATCTTTAGAAGCAATAGAGAAAGGAAAAGTAAAATTTGCTAATGGTGTGTTGAATAATGTTTTATTTGTTCCTAAGCTCAAAAAGAACCTTTTATCATGTTCTCAATTAACTCATGATGGTTTGGCTATTCAAATTTTGAAAGATACTTGGTATATCAAGGATAGTAATGATAATATAATAGCTGAAGGAATTCAAAGAAATGGTCTCGTAGGGTGAGTGCATCAAGTTGGGGCCAAAAGGGGGTCTTAAGTGGATGCATTTTTCTCAACAAAAAAACTTCAACTTGTACGAGTTTTTCGAAATAGTTACACTCAAAATTGGAAGATGTTGTAGAAATATGAATCGTAGAATTTTAAGTCTAGTTTCTAAGCTACTAAATATTATTGAAAACAGATAAGTTTAAGTGGGTCAAACAACTAAAATACCAATAGATTCTCCTATTTTTGTTAAAAAACATAATAGAGTGACTTTTGTGCCCCCCACCATTTGTTTAGCATCATTTACTATTTTTGAAAACCCTTTAGTATAAAGATAGCTAGGAGCATCTAGTTTGGGCTCCATTTTTTTAGATTTTTTAGAGAATATTTTTTTATTTATGATTTTTTTAGTACATAAATTTTATGTTTTAAAAAATAATGAAGCTCCGATCGTGCCCCCCAACTACCTCAAAAAATATCAAAAATTAGTTTTTTTTTAATATGTATAGAATTATGCCTAGTTTGGGCTAGTATATTTTTTTTTAAATTTCGATCACCCAAAAAAAAGATACACCATGAAAGATAGACATATTTACACTTCAAAAAATAGCTATAAAAAGGCATAGTTAGAAAATAAATAATATGGAAACCTTATATTAGTCAGAAAGTTTGAAAATATATATTTTGGAAAGAAGAAACTCTTCTCTACGTCGTGGTATAATTTTTTTAAAATGGATCAATTTTTTTATTTTGATTTATCATAGAGGAAGTGGCATTTTTACATTTTCTTGCAAAAACACGTTGTTTGTTGTGTTTGTACAGGTCCATGCCTTAGGCTTGGGGATCCAAACCGGATCCCAAGCCTTGAGGCATGGCTTGGGAAAAGAGAAAATGCAAAATGTGTATGCGTTATAACATGTACGCTGTTACATAACGTGTAATATTTTTCTTTGTTTTATATATTGGGCCCCCAACGTCCCTTTCATCTCTTTCACGGGAATTCTACAAACATTCTGTTTTGTCTGCAATTTTCTCTACATTCTTGCACGATTTTTTAGTAGTTCATTTTGTCCCCTACCCCACTAGTTGATTTTTTCTAATCATGGGTGATAAACATCGAGCTAAGGAAAAGAGGAAAGTCAAGAACAAGACACCTGAGTAATTGAAGAGAAGAGAATGAAGAAATTGAATAGAATGCAAAAACTTTGAGTAGACAAGGTACATCCGCTATATCAAATGTAGCTACTAATGTATCAGAAAATGGGGATAAAATACATAATGAAAATGTAGAGAATAATGATTTTGCAATGAATAATGATATTGAATTGAATGATAATGTTGGTATGGATGAAGAAATTGATATGAATCCAATTGTTGAACCCTTACCTGAGAATCCAAATGCTAACCCCGAAATTTGTATGAAAACACCGAATGAACAAAGTAACATTGTAAATGAATCTTCACCTCTAAGAAAACCTCCTTCCATTTTGCGAAGAAAACCAAATCAATTGAAATTGATGAAAACATTATAAAACCAATGCAACAAAATTTCTCAAAGAAATGCGAGAAGAAAATCTAGTGGAATTTGGGATAATTACATTGATAATTTAAATGACACACAAAGATGTCAATTATTTACTTCATTGATGAAATTAATTAAGATGAGACCTATAATGAAGACCTTGGGGTTAAAAACATCTAATGTTGTTGATCAAAATACGTCAATTGTTGAAAACATACATAAAGCATACCAAACTGTAGGTGGCAAAAGACGCACCAAAGATAGTAATGCTACATAGTGTGCACTTACTAATTATATAGTAAGTGATAAAACAATTAATAAACGCTTGATTAGAAAAATGAGCAGTGCTTTGAACCTAAATAGAAAAACACTAATGAAAGCAATATAGAGATGTAAACGCCTTAAGTTATTCAATAACTTTGACTATTGGGCTTTCTCTAGCATACTTCTGAAAAAGACAAGAATACATTTGATATTATAAAATAATTAATTGTAAAATTTTAGAATGAGAACACAAGGGTGTTACCAAATAGAAGAGATACCGTAAAAAGAAGAATAGGTTCTCGTAATCGTGAATCGTGTGCAAAACATTTCTTAGATATGACTCAAACAGAATTGTTCTCTAAGTTTAAGAATGAAAATCCACAAATTAACATTAGCCAAAGATTCTTTGAAATGAAAAAACCCTTTTATGTGAAAATCAATCACTCACATACCACTTGTTGTCATTGCAGGCATCATGTTGAATTTTTAATGCATTAAGATATTTTTTTGTCAAATACGCCGTTTTTACATACCGACATCATGTTGCGGGAGTGTGGAATAAATATCCCGTAAAAATCTTCAAGGGAATTTATTCCAACAATATTTTGTGAAAAATTAACAAGATAATTTTCTTATAATAAAGCATGTTTGGATGGAACGTAATGTATGTGGTGGCTTGCCAAATCTGAAAAATTGTATCCACGAGGAGAGTACATATTCAATAGGAAAATAATTGGTTGACTTCACCAAATATAAATCGGTGGCATATCAATTAAAAAATGGAAAAGAATCTAAGAGGTGTGAGCTTGTTAGAAAATAATTACCTGTATCAGAATATATGGTTAAATTCAGAGCGGAAATTTTTATGAATATGCAAGACACGTGACATAGAGCTCGATGGTTGGATGAACAATTCAAGTTAAGAAAAGACACATTCTCACTTGGTACTATTGTTTCAGTAGTTGACTTCATAGAGAATTACACATTGCAGCCACAAATGGAGGTTCAGTCTCAATATTATAACTCAGTGCAAGTTTCTATTTTCGTGCATATAACATTCATGCACTCTCCTGAAAGCACTGAGCAAGATCAAAAATATTAAGAGAGTATCATTTCTACATCAGTGATGATCAGACACATTCTACATAATATGTACAAGGTTGTTTCTAGGTGTTTTATGCAAACTTGAATGAGAGGAACATTAGTTTTGATCAACATTACATTTGGTCGGAAAATTGCACATCACAATTCAAGAATGCATGGATGTTTTATTGGCTAAGCAGGATGCACAAAGAAACAAATGTACAACATATCTGGAATTTTACCGAGGTAGGGGATGGAAAAGGAGAGGATGATGGTGTAAGAGAATGTGTGAAAAGAGCACTTGCAAGAGAAGATTTAAAGTTCAAGGATGGTGCTAAATTTACGATGTAAAAAACATTGTTGATTGATGTGTTAATAAAATGGGCCATGAATCTCAAGAGAGATCAACAAATATAGATATTTTTGGCCGATAGAGGAACAACTTCTGTAAACTTTGAAGATTATATGACAATGGCAGATCAAGTGATATGCACTCATTCCGTAGTTCGATGTAAATGCTTAGACTATTTATACTAGGTGTATGACATTTTTGTATATCATTGATTTGCATGGAATGAATGTGAGTCACAAAGCAGTGGGTGGATGAATGGACTTGTAGACCTCTAATTCCACTCAACACACATCAAGTTCAATGAGCATTAGAACTTGCAGGGTCTTCATATCAAATGACAACATCACCCGACTTTGACCAAGTCTCGATTTTGTGCAACAAGGTACATACAGATATGTACATGCCATGTTTTAGATTTATAAATTATTAAATGGTCAACTCTTAATGTATTTATAAATTGATCAAACAAAGTTACTTTGTGATACATAGGGCATGTTTTTGTAGTTATTATGATAGAATTTAACGAGGAGGGAAATGTAGACTACTTCTTGTCTCATTATGTAGAGGGGAAAAATTAACTTCCACAATCATTGATGGTGAAGACTTTGAGTATCCCACAGATCATTAATAATCACTAGAACTTGGCTTCGACGATATCCTATCAAAAATCAAACATTTGGTTGTTTGAAGAGTCTCAAGTACATCGGAAGATACTTCACTATTCACATTTGGTCCTTGCAAAAAATATTATATTGATCAAATATCGAGGTCGACCATCAAACAAAAAGCTATGGAAGGTTCGTGAATCAAATCATTAAGCAATTCTTACTATTGTCAAGAATAGAGTTGATCCTCAGCAGTTCATTGGATTGAATTTGCAAAGGTATGTTCTTCATGAATTTAATTTGAATAATTACTTAAATGATTTTGTTTAAATTTTGTATGATTTAAAATTCTATCTAATTGCTTACTAACATGTTTATGTAGGTTACTGGTGCCAAAAAAAGCTTCCACCTTCACGTGGTCAAGCAATCATTGCTAGAGAATTTATTATTCTCAAAGCCAAGTGAAGCTAAGAGAAATTAATATTAGAAAGGAACAACAAAAAGAAATTCTCATTTCACCACCTATATTGTAAAAATATTTTATTAAAATTCTCATTTCACCACTTATATTGTATGAACCACCTATATTATTCAGTGTGATTAACAATGGACAACATTACACCGACTCGCTTTTAATGGAGATGGAGAAAACCACGAGAGGCTTTCGTAGAAGGCTTCAAAATGGAGGTCTCGAGATCTCGACAAGACATCTCTAGGTGCCACGGAGTCCGAGAAATCACCCGTCGAAGATATAGCGAGTTTGGGCCTCATGGATCTTAAGCAACTACACCCGGACGAGGTATCCCGAAAGCACGGGGAGCGTAGGGAACAAAAAAAAATCCTCCACTAGCGTTCACCTGGCCACCCCGACATGTTGGCGTAGTTGGTTCGGTCCCACGAGCTATCGTTTGTAAAATACAACCTCTAGCAGCCATACACTGACTCAAACTGCATTATTTCACGCATTTACAAATAATAGAACAACGAGAGAACCGGATGGAGATGGAGAAAACCGTGAGACTATTTTGTAGAGGGATTCAACATGGAAGTCTCAGATTTGAATAGATGTCTCTAGGAGCCACAGAGTCTAAGAAATCACCTGTCAAAGATATGGCGTGTTTGGGCCTCAGGGCTCTTAAGGGACTACGCCCGGACGAGGTACCCAAAAGTACAGGGAGTGTAGGGAACCAAAATAAAGCATCCACTAGCATTTTTCATGGCACCCCAATGTGTTGGCGTAGTTGGTATGGTCCCACGAGCTTTCATTTGTAAAATACAGCCTTCGGCATCATATATCGACTCAAACCGCACTATTTCGCACGTTTGCAAATAATAAAGACAAAGTGAGAGAACCATATGGAGATGGAAAAAACCACGAGATGATTTTGTAGGGGGCCCAACATGGAGGTCTCGATTTGATCGACATCTCTAGGTGCCACAGAGTCCAAGAAATCACCCGTCAAAGATATAGCGTGTTTTGGCCTCAAGGCTCTTAAGGGACTACGCCCGGATGAGGTAGCCCAAAAGCACGGGGAGTGTAGGGAACCAAAATAAAACTTTCAATAGTGTTCACTAGGCCACTCCGATGTGTTGGTGTAGTTAATTCGGTCCCACGAGATTCCGTTTGCAAACTACATGCCTCTCGTAGCCGTCACTCGACTCAGATCGCACTATTTCACATGTTTGCAAACAATAGCACAGATTGAGAACCGGATGGAGATGGAAAAACCACGAGAGGATTTCCTAGAGGGCCACAACATGAAGGTTTTAGATCTGATGAGACATCTCTAGGTGCCACGGATTATGAGAAATCACCCATCAAAGATATAGTATGTTTTGGCCTCAGGGCTCTTAAGGGACTACGCCCGGACGAGGTAGCCCAAAAGCACGGGGAGCGTAGGGAACCAAAAAAAAACTTCCACCAATGTTTACTATGCCACTCCAATGTGTTGGGGTAGTTGGTTTGGTTAGACGAGCTTTCGTTTGCAAACTACAAAGATCTCGATCCATACACTAACTCAGATTGCACTATTTCGCGCATTTACAAACAATATCACAACGAGAGAACCGGATGGAGATGGAGAAAAATGCGAGAGGATTTTGTAGAGGGCTTTAACATGGAGGTCTTGGATCTGATGAAACATTTCTAGGTGCCACAGAGTCCGAGAAATCACTCGTCGAAGATATGGCGTGTTTGGGTCTCAAGGCTCTTAAGCGACTACGCCCAGACGAGGAAGCTCGAAAGCACGGGGAGCATAGGGAACAAAAAATAAGCCTCCACTAGCATTCACCTTTCCACCCTGACATTTTGACGTAGTTCGCTCGGTCCCACGAGCTACCTTTTGCAAAATACAAATTTCCTCTAGCAGCGATACACTGACTCAAACTGCACTATTTTGCGTGTTTGTAAACAATAGAACAACGAGAGAACCATATGGAAATGGAAAAAACTACAAGAGGCTTTCGTACAAAGATTCAACATGGAGGTCTTGGATCTAACGAGACATCTGTATGTACCACGGAGTTTGAGAAATCACCTGTCAAAGATATGGCATGTTTGGGCCTCGGGGCTCTTAAGGGACAATGCCCGAACGAGGTAGCTGAAAAAGCACGGGAGCGTAAGGAACCAAAATAAAGCCTCCACTAGCGCGCTTCACTAGGCCACCCCGACTTATTGGCATACTTGGTTTGGTCCCACGAGCTTTCGCTTGCAAACTACAATGTATGGCGCCGACACCGACTCAGACTGCACTATTTCATGTGTTTGCAAACAATAACACAGCAAGAGAACCGGATGGAGATGGAGAAAACCTCGAGATAATTTTGTAGAGGTCCCCAACATGGAGGTATCAAATCTGACAAGACACCTCTAGGTGCCATAAAGTTTAAGAAATCACTCGTCAAAGATATAGCGTGTTTTGGCCTCAAGGCTCTTAAGGGACTACGCCCAGACGAGGTAGCCCGAAAGCACGAGGAGCGTAGGGAACCAAAAAAATCCTCCACTAGCATTCACCAGGCCACCCTGATGTGTTGGCGTAGTTGGTTTGGTCCCACGAGCTTCCGTTTGCAAACTCAACCTCTCGACAACTGACACCGACTCGCATCGCACTATTTCGTGCGTTTACAAACAATAAGACAATGAGAGAACCGGATGGAGATGGAGAAAACCGTGAGAAATTTTCATAGAGGGCCCCAACGTGGAGGTCTTGAATCTAACGAGACATCTCTAGGTGCCACGAAGTCCGAGAAATCACCCGTCGAAAATATAGTGTGTTTTGGCCTCGAGCTTTTAAGGGACTACGCCCGGACGAGGTAGCCCAAAATCACTGGGACCATAGGGAAAAAAAACAAAGCCTCCACCAATGTTCACTAGGCCACACCAATGCATTGGCATAGTTGGTTCATCCCACGAGTTCCGTTTGTAAACTATAGCCTCAGGCAACCATGACACCGACTCAAACTGCACTATTTTGCGCATTTGCAAACAATAGAACAACGAGAGAATTGAATGGAGATGGATAAAACCATGAGAGGATTTTGTAGAGGGATTCAACATAGAGGTCTCGGATCTAACGAGACATCTCTAGGTGTCATGAAGTTTGAGAAATCACCCATCGAAGATATGGCATGTTTGGGCCTCAGGGCTCTTAAGGGACTACGCCTGGATGAGGTAGCCCGAAAGAACAAGGAGTGTAGGGAGCCAAAAAAATCCTCCACTAGCATTCACCATGCCAACCTGACTTGTTGGCATAGTTGGTTCGGTCCCATGAGCTTCAGTTTACAAACTACAGCGTTTGGCAGTCATACACTCGACTCGACTACACTATTTCGTGCGTTTGCAATCAATAAAGACAAAGAGAGAACCGGATAGAGATGGAGAAAACCGCAAGAGAATTTTGTAGAGGTCCCTAATGTGGAGGTCGCAAATTTGATGAGACATATCTAGGTGCCACGGAATCCGAGAAATCACCCGTCGAAGATATAACGTGTTTTGGCCTCAGGGCTCTTAAGGGACTACGCCCGAATGAGGTAGCCGAAAGCACGGGGAGCCTAGGGAACCAAAACAAAGCCTCCACTAGTATTCACCAAGTCAACCGGATGTGTTGGCGTAGTTGGTTTGGTCCCACGAGCTTCCGTTTGCAAACTACAGCGTCTGGCAGCCGTACATTGACTCAGACTACACTATTTCGTGTGTTTGCAAACAATAAGACAAAAAGAGAACCTGATGGAGATGGAGAAAACAAGGTGAGAGGATTTCATAAAGGGATTCAACATAGAGGTCTTAGATCTCGACGATATGTCTTTAGATGCCACAGAGTCCGAGAAATCACCCATCGAAGATATGGCGTGTTTGGGCCTCATGGCTCTTAAGGGACTACGCCGCACGAGGTAGCCCAAAAGAATGAGGAATGTAGAAAACCACAAAGTCTCCACTAGCATTCACCATGCCACCCCAATTTGTTGACGTAGTTGGCTCGGTCCCACGAGCTTCGTTTACAAACTACGTCATTTGGCAAGTCAGTACATCGACTCAAACTACACTATTTTAGGCATTTGCAAACAACAATAGCCCAAATGAGAGAACTAGATGGAGATGGAGAAAACCGTGAGAGGTTTTCGTATAGGGCTCTGATGTAGAGGTCTCGGATCTAACGAGACATCTCTAGGTGCCATAGAGTCTGAGAAATCACCCATCGAAGATATAGCATGTTTTGGCCTCAGGGCTCTTAAGGGACTACGCCTGGACGAGGTAGCCCAAAAGCACAGGGAGCATAGGGAACCAAAAAAAAGCCTCCACTAGCATTCACCAGGCCACCCTAATGTGTTGGCGTAGTTGGTTTGGTCCCATGAGCTTCGTTTGCAAACTACACGTCGCTGCCCGTCGCCGACTCGTGACTACACTATTTCATGTGTTTACAAACAATAGCACAACGAGAGAACCATATGGAGATGGAGAAAACAATGAGAGCCTTTCGTAGAGGGCTTCAACATGGAGGTCTTAGATCTGACAAGACATCTCTAGGTTCCACGGAGTCTGAGAAATCACTTGTCAAAGATTTGGCAAGTTTGGGCCTCAGGGCTTTTAAGGGACTACGCCTGGACGAGGTAGCCCGAAAGCACGAGGAGTGTAGAGAACCAAAACGAATTCTCCACTAGCATTCACCTAGCCACCCCGACGTGTTGGCATAGTTGGTTCGGTCCCACGAGCTTCTGTTTGCAAACTACAACATCTGGCAGCCCTACACTAACTTAGACTACACTATTTCATGCATTTGCAAACAATAGGACAGCGAGAGAACCGAATGGAGATGGATAAAACCGCGATAGGATTTCATAGAGGGCCTCGACGTGGAGGTCTCGAATCTAACGAGACGTCTCTAGGTCCCTCTAAATGAAGAAAGTAACCTTGTAAATGAATCTTCACCTCTAAGAACACCTCCTCGTCAATGTAGGGCTATCAGAGGTTGTAGTTTGCAAACGGAAGCTCGTGGGACCGAACCAACTACGCCAACACATCGGGGTAGACTTGTGAACACTAGTGGAGGCTTTTTTTTTGTTCCCTACACTCCCCGTGCTTTCAGGCTACCTTGTCTGGGCATAGTCCCTTAAGAGCCCTGAGGCCCAAACATGACATATCATCGACATGTGATTTCTCAGACTCCGTGGCACCTAGAGATGTCTCGTCAGATCCAAGACCTTATTTTTAAATCCCTCTACAAAATCCTCTCATATTTTTCTCCATCTTCATCTAGTTCTCTTGTTGTGCTATTGTTTGCAAACGAGTAAAATAGTGCGCCTAAATCGAAGTACGGGCCGCTGGCGTAGTTTGCAAACGTGGCTCATGGGACCAAACCAACTATGCCAACATTTCAGGTGTCCAGGTGAACACTATTGAGGCTTCTTTGGTTCCCTATGCTCCTCGTGCTTTCGGGCTACCTCGTCTGGCGTAGTCCCTTAAGAGCCCTGAGGCCCAAACACGCCATATCTTCGATGGGTGATTTCTCATAATCCATGGAACCTAGATACATATCATCAAATCCAAGACCTCCATGTTGAATCCCTCTACGAAATCCTCTCGTGGTTTTCTCCATCTCCATCTGGTTCTCTCGTTGTGCTATTATTTGCAAACGTGCAAAATAGTGCGCCCGAGTCAAAGGTGTACATGTAATGCCGACATTGTAGTTTGCAAACAAAAGCTCATAGCACCAAACCAACTATGCCAACATGTCGGGGTGGCCAAGTGAACACTAGTGGAGGATTCATTTTGGTTCCCTACACTCCCCGTGATTTTGGGCTACCTCGTCCGGGCGTAGTCCCTTAAGAGCCCTGAGGCCCAAACATGTCATATCTTCGATGGGTGATTTCTCAAACTCCGTGGAACCTAGAGACGTCTCATCAAATTCAAGACCTCCATGTTGAATCCCTCTATGAAATCCTCTCATGGTTTTCTCCATCTCCATCCGCTTCTCTCATTGTTCTATTGTTTGCAAACACATGAAATAGTGTAGTCTGAGTCAGTGTATGGCTACTAGAGTTTGTATTTTGAAAACGGTAGCTCGTGGGACCAAACCAACTACTCCAGCACATCGGGGTGGCAAGGTAAACAAGAAAGGAGGCTTCGTTTTTGTTCCCTACGCTCCCCGTGCTTTCGTGCTACCTTGTCTAGGCGTATTCGGGCCAAGAGCCCTGAGGCCTAAACATGCCATATCTTTGATGGGTGATTTATAGGACTCCATGGCACTTAGAGATGTCTTGTCAAATCCGAGACCTCCATGTTAGGGCCCTCGAAATCCTCTCGTGGTTTTCTCCATCTCCATCCAGCTTTTTTCGTTGTGTTATTATTTGCAAATGAGTGAAATAGTGTAGTCTGAGTCAGTGTATGGCTACCAAACGTTGTAGTTTGCAAATGGAATCTCATGGGACCAAACTTACTATGCCAACACATCGGGGTGGCCGGTGAACACTAGTCGAGGATTCATTTTGGTTCCCTACGCTGCCCATGCTTTTGCGCTACCTCGTCCGTGTGTAGTCCCTTAAGAGCCTCGAGGCCAAAACACGTTATATCTTTATTATCCTGTAAAATTGACAAGGGCAATTTGCAGGTAACCATACCAAAAATTCTATTTTGGTCCCTAAGGAAGTTTGTTAACGTTCAAAATGGCCTAAAACTCCCTTCTAAAAATCAAGTTTTTTAGAACTTAGCCATTTTTAGCTTCTTTAAACTCAGCACAGAAAATGGTGTGTCAACACTCTCAAAAGCGTGCCTTTTTGAAATAGGCACAGGAATTCTCATGTCGACATACCAAAATGTGTGCCCCTTAGAAAGTCCTTTGGTGCAGGAAATGTCATGTCAACATCATAAAACATGCGCCAAGTATGTGCGCTAAGGCACGAAAATGGTGTGTTGACACCATGAAATGTGTGCTAAGGCGCTGAAAGTATTATGTCAACACCAATAAAATTGCGCCAAGGCGCATTTTAACCCGTGTCGACACTCTAAAAGGTGTGCCAAAGAAAGTTGGTGAAATAATAAATGCCAGTTTTTCTATAAATAGGCACCTAACACCTGTCATTTTCACATTTTGAAAATTGAAAAAGTGTTTTCTCTACGCCTATCAGCCTATCCTTGTCACCCCCACGTGCCGTTTTTTGAGCTTGTGGACCCCAACATCATCCTTCATCTTTTATAAAACCGTAAGTGGCTTCGCCTTCCTTGTTGTTATTGTGGTTTTGCTTTTGGTTGTGTTAGGTTTTAGGGTTTTTATAAAGTTTAAATCTAAAAAGCGAACTTAACAATCAGTAAATTAGCTAGAAATCCCTTCTCCTCTCCTTCCGATCTGCAACTGAAGGCCCGCTCTCTCGAAGAAACCAAGGATATGTTTCCACCTGCTTACTATCTTGTTGAAACCCTCTCTTTACCATTTGACAAAACCAAAAGAGAGAAGAAATATAAGAAATTGCAAAAATCATTAGACCCTTGGTGCACTGTCCTTTTATGTTACACCTCCCACAGTCACACCTTGGTGCACTATGCGCCCAGGTAACATGACCCTAACCCATGCCCAGTTTAATAACACTTAGCAACTTTTGTAGGGCACAGGCGCATCCTGCACAACATCAACATAGGATGTTGTGTGCTTCAAATCCGCGCCAAGCACTTTTTCCCTTGGCGCATTGATTTCCTTTGCAACATATTCCAAAATTGCGCCTTGGGCGCACTTAAAACCCATGCAACACAGACTTTTCCTGCACCCCACTAAAGCAAATTTCCTAAGGCACAGGTGCATATTCCTTAACATCAACATGACATGTTGTATGTTGTAAACCCACGCCCTATGCTTTACCCTTTGGCACTGCTTTCCATCATGCAACACCTTTCAAAAGTGCGCCCTTTCTAAACTTGGTGCAACTTTTCACAGGTCAACATTAAGCGCATTTTTACTCATGTCAACACCTCAGAAAGTGTACCCAACATTTTTAAGCCTCTGCAACGCATGCTATGAACCTACGCCTTGTGCCCTAAGCCTTATAATTGCTCATTCTTCTTTCTACAAGATTTCATTATGAATAACATGATGGTTGACATGGCTCTTCTATGTTGGACCTCCTTGATCCTTCTTGCAGAACAACAACACCATCCTTGAGCTCACACATGTCTTCATCAAGCAAGAAACCAACAAAGTCTAAAGCTAAAGAAAAATTGTTGGAACAAGAGATGAAGTACAAATATCAGAAAGTCAGGATGCTTGACTCATATGCAGAGAGCGACCTTGACATCAGAGACTCTGAGCTGGGGCATATTGATATGGATGACTTTTGGGCAAGGACCAACTAGGCAAGCAGTGGCCCGTGGATGAACAAGTTAGTGGGCAGTGGATTACACTTTGCAGCTGGGCTACCAGTAAGTGTTGTAAACAATGAGTTCATCATGTTGGTGGCTCGATGCTATAACAAGGACACTAGATGTGTCGAAGATAAGGAGGGAAAGATGATCATTGACCTCACAACCCGTCACTTTGAACTGACCCTGGGCATTCCTCATCATAGGCAATATGTCGCCATAAGTCTAGAAGACTGCAAGAAGGCCTGGGACGACAATGAAGATAAATGTATGCAAATGATGAACGAACTTTATCTAAAAACAAGAAGCCGGTGAGTAGATGGCCATAGACCATCCACCGTAGTGACTTCAACGAGGAATTGAGTGATACAATCACCTTCCTAAACAGAGTATTTGGGCTCCCTGATGCCCATTATTTCCACAAATGGATGCTGAGGTACTTAGAGACCATGAGCAAGAATACGCCTGATCAGCGTTTTGGTTGGGGTGAAATCATCAGCGACACCATCTCCCAGTAGCTTCAATAGGTCCTAACAACTAGGAAGTTCTATATGAATTCCTATGTTGTATACTGTTCAAAGATCAGCAAGAGATTTCGCAGGCCTAGCTTGAAATGGGGTATGGCCCCAGGTCAAAATATATGAATTCTACCCAGAGCTCAAGCTCGAGGCCAACATCTCCCAGTTCTCCAAGATTAATGATGCCTTTTTCTATGAGGTAATCTACTTACTAAGGCCGAATATGAGACATGGTCGACCAGCCCGAGCGTGATTGCTACCACAAAGAAATGGGGAGCATTGTTCACATAATTCCCCACATTCACATACCTCAGAGCTGTGAATTTTGAGGGTGAACCGACAAAGCTACCAAGGTATGCAGGGCCCAAGCTGATCCTCTTGGAGTTGTCAAGGAAACTGATCACTTACCATGAGAAGTGCATGAAGAGAAAGAAAGGAGGAACTCCATTCCCCCTTATAGTTGGCTGATACACCTGCACCACACTTGCCAAAGCACGGAGATGTATGCTGAGCTGGAATTGCTAAATTTGAAGCACAACTTCCCAGCAAGGCCCACCTTCGATTGTCGGAGTTGCCTCCCAAGGGAAAAAATTGATCCCATCCATGTTCCTGAGATCGAGGACATCTGGATCGACCTGACACATGAAATAGACATCAGGCAAAAGGATCACTCCCGGCTGGCTCTAGAGGAGATCGTCCATTATGGCATGGCCATCGTCCCAAAGGGATTCCAAGAGACTAATCAAGAAATTTATCAGGTTTACCTTGACACAGATGGGGATGATTGGCCGTTCGCAGAGGTCAACAGAGCCAAAGTGCCTAAGACCATTCAGAAAGGGTTAAGCCCACGTTGCAGTGCACCAAACATTGGTGTAAATAGAATGGTCTCACCTACCTCGAGTAGATTTCACTACTTCCCCTTCAGGTAGAGCACCTCCAAGAATGGCCCAAGTGCTGAAAGGAAAAGGAAAGGACAAGGAGGGAGAATCAAGCAAACAAGAAGAAGCTCCTCAAAGCCCTCCTACTACTTCTGAGAAACAAGTGGTCGACCTGGTGTCTCCAGGTAAAGAAGAAGAGACCACCGAAGTTTCAATGGATACATCCACCCAGGATGTTATCACAGCTACAACTACTGAGGTACCCACCATTCCTTCTTCCACTCCTTCTCCTCCCCTTGTCATTGAAGCATCTATTCCTATGGATGTTTCTTCTCTCCCCTTCCTCCCTTCCATCTCCCACCTCTTCCATCTTCTCCTCTCTCGTGGATCTGTCACCCAATGTTCCCTCCATCCCATTACAGATCCCTTCTGTCTCCATGACCTTTTCTTCTCCTATAGTAACTCCAGGCCCCACAAGCAAAGCAAGTGCATTGGACTCCTTGTCGATGCCACCACCAAGTGTTTCAACGTTCTTCCCTGCGGCCTCTTCAGTTGCTTCCCCTTTCACTCCCGTTTCTTCTTCTATTCCCTCTACTCCCTCTCCCATAAGTCCTAGCTAGATTTCTGACCATCTGGGTCAGCATAAGAGAAAGGTTCCCATCACACCCATGGACTTCTCCGTCATTCCGAAGAAGGGACCCAAGAAGCAGAAAGCAATAACTCACTTTTCTAAAAGCACTTCGGGGAGAGAGTCATGGAGATTGCATATCTAGATCCCACCAAAGAAAAGAAGGATTTGTCTCCTACAAACTTCACAGTGACCCAAGTCACAATGGGAACCTCATCTGAAAGCCTACAAGGAGAAGCCTTGTCTATAGTAGATGCCCTTTACAAGAAGCTACAAGAAGAAAAAGAGGAGAAGAGAATACTCAAGGAACAAAACAAACATCTTCTCCAAGCATTGCAGAGAATGGGCAATGCTCCTCCTGTGACTACCGCTGAACCCACTGAAGTTCTTAGTCAGGATAAGATAAATGAATATGCTAAGATTGGCGAACAAGGTGCGCGCAAGTATCCTCCTGGATAGAGTGAATCCTCAGAGATAGTGAGGAAATGATTAAGAAGTTCACAATGCTCTACCAGATATAGATCAGGAAAATAAGGAGCTACAAGCAGTAGCAGGATCCCTCTCGAAGAGTTGGATAACGCCAGATTGCAACATGAAACATTCCAAGCAATGGCTAACTGTTCACCGATGACCTATTAAAGGTCAGTCATTGATCACCCACGGCACATAATAAAGCTCTCGTTGCATTAGATTACCGGGTCGATCAAATGGAATATATCCTAGAGAGGATAGATAAAATCAAGGATGAAGCCCTAGATGCATGATACAACATGGAGCAGATAGTTACAAAGATGTCTCCAGGGATGCTCAGTGAATCATTCACCTTGAGGGAAGCAAACGATACATTCCAGCGCTTCAAGGCTATAGTCACTCAAGGTTTGGCACCAGAGGTCACTTTTGACCGAGAATCAATCAATAACCTTCTAGCTTGCCGCGATTTCATTGGCTTCTTGATTGATGCGTGCGAAGAGTTCGTCGGGTTACCTGACAAGCTCAAGAATGAAAAAGAAACTTGCGAAGTCATTGGCGACCATTTCAAAGGTCTAGATCATAATCAACTTCAGACCATGATCAGAAAGTTTATGGAATACCAAGCTCAGTGTCACATCGCCTCTCCTGATCAGAAGCAAGACACTCCGTTTAAGCAAAGAGATGATGAGTAGTTTCTCCTCTTGTGTACGCTTTGATCATTTTTGTAAAAATATTTAAAAATCATGTTGGCATTTACGATGACATCATCCATGTTGCACCATGGGATGTTGCCATCCAAAAACTTGCCCAAAGTCAACTTTTGACTTTTTAGATATTTTGTAAATATCTTGTAAGATATTTTGTAAATAGTGGTTGGTTTGTTTTTGTCTTCTTTCCTCTTCTCCTTCTATAAATACTGGAATACTTGTTGTATTCTAGGTGGAAATTTTTGTATGAAAAAGAAGTGAGGAGAGAAAGACTTTGTGCTTTCTTGTAACAGAAGAAATATTAATACATATGCTCAGACTTTGTGCTCAATATATGTGTTATTTGCATCAGATCTTTCTTAAGTTAGATCTATGTTTTTATTCTGTTGGATTCATTCCTATTATCGTCATATGTTCATCAATATTTCTTTATTTGTTTATGCAAGTAAGTTTGGCTTTGTTTACTACCAGCCCAAAGCATAAACCTTTTGACCTTTCTATCTTGGAATTCATTTCTTTTCTTCCTTCAGATCTATCATTCCTCCGTTCCTTCTCTCCTACCTTTCTATTCACAGTTGAAACTACCTCTCTTTGGATGAAATCCCAAACTCCCGAAGTTAGAATAGTGTATATTTGCATAGATTCCTGCTTGATAGATTAGCAATAAACCGCCTTTTGCTATCTCAAAGAGGGGCTATGCCCATATATCTTGTTGGCATGTTTCCCATGACCCGCCTAACCAACAGATTTTCAAACCAACAATCTTCGACGGGAATTTCTCAAATTTCGTGGCACCTAGAGGTGTCTTGTCGATCTCGATACCTCCACATTGGATCCCTCTACGAAACCCTCTCACGGTTTTCTCCATCTACATCTGATTCACTCGTTGTGTTATTATTTGTAAACACGCAAAATAGTGCAATCTGAGTTAGTGTACAGCATAATGCGAGGTCAGTAGTTTGCAAATGGAAGCTCGTGGGACCAAACCAACTACGCCAACACATCGGGGTGGCCTAGTGAATGCTAGTGGAGGCTTTATTTTGGTTCCCTACACTCCTCGTGCTTTCGGGCTACCTCGTCCGGCGTAGTCCCTTAAGAGCCCTGAATGACTAGATTGGCTTAAGAATGAATTTGATAGGGGTATGTCTAAGAACACACAGGAGTTATCAATCACCTAGTAAATCTTTCTTGTTTAGTTCGGATGGGAGTCAGCTAGCCTACGGCTTAGTGACCTTCCATTCATTGATAATTTATTCTATGATAAACCCATGAATGCTTTCAAAAGCGCCTTAAAAGGATAGGGGTAGTCATCAAGCCTAGTGAAGGGTGAAATGTGATTTCCAATAACTTGAAATGCCTATAAATTTAAAGGTAACAACACAAATTGTATAGGATTAGACAATCAAGAATCATAGAGTGTCTCGAATCAAAATGTCATTACATCCAAGACATTCTCAAGCATTGGAGTAATGTATATGGAGAGACATTCTCAAAATATCAACAGATGAAAGGCATCAAATGGTGACGACTCTCGTGTGTTTTAACAGGGAGAAGACTATGAAGCATAGAAGAATGTTGTAAATGCATGATAAGATTGGAACTAGTACAAAGAGGCCATGAGCAAGAAGAAGTGCAAGTAAGGTAAACACACATATACACATTGATAAATTGAATGAATAATTACTCAGATTAGGTAACTCTTTATATACATACATTATATAAATATTGATTTCCAAAGTTTGATGCATATTATACATTGAAAATACTAGTACATGTACATCACCAATAAATGAAAAAATAATCCATAATGTCTTAAATATTGTCGAGTGCACATCATATTAGTTTCATGCGAAAATAATCTCATAAATGTAAGGTCTCATACAAAATTATCAAGTTCCAAATAGTATTTTAATGTGCATAATAAATACAAAAATTCCCAAATAGGTCATATACCATCAAGTTCAAATTCCATATAGGCGTACATACAATGACATGCACATAGGCATACAAAAATAATGTCATGTAAGACATATATATTTCCTACTCATCAAAATCTATCCTTGACCTTGCTCAAAGACAGAGATCCATGAGATGACTTTGGATCGTCCCAAGCCCATGCTTTGAGTCCTCTTCCGTTGAATACTCGTCGTATATGAGCATGTAAATGCAAACAATGTTTTTTTTTCAAAACTTAATTTATATATGTTTTCAACATGTATTTAAGACCATGCTAGAATGAAAGTATTTACATAAATACAAAAACTTACCGCAAGTTGTCAATCACGCCAAATTTGCATCTCACGCTCAGATGAGTCATTGGGAGCTCCTACAGTACGAACAGGGGTACGAAGATGACGAGATGGAGGATTTCATGCCCTCAAAGTCAAAATGGAGGGGGTTGAAGTTCCCTACATACACATAAGATCATAAAATCTAACATCAGAATTAGTGAAAATAGAACTAAGTACATGTATGTACATAATGACAATATTTTAACTAATTTTATCAATATAGAACTATTGTTTTTACCCCGCCACGCCTATGAATCAAATGAACAGGGTTGTTACCTGTCGTAGGTAACTCCTACATATACACAATGAAGGACATTATTAACATAATTTAATAATTCTATAATGAAGGACATTACTAACATGTAATTTAACATAATATGAATTACACGAGAAATTTAACAAATGTGTTGTTTGAATACCTCGGTGAGTTGCTTTATGCGAGATGAAATCGCAGCGCAACACCTTTATCTACTTGTTGCAGAGATGGTGGGGTGTCTAATGAAGTCAACATCTTTATCAAACATGTATATCACATGAGTTAGATGGACATACAAGAACATACATATATTTGACTTCAAAACTAATATATATATATATATATATATATATATATATATATATATATATTCATGTATGTGAAAATTTTACATAATTAACATTCTAAATTACCTCTGTGAATGTATGTGTATGCATGGTGCTCATTGCCTGTGGTCGGGATGAAGATGCGCCTCCCGCACGCTATAATATCAATGCATATACATGTAAAAATACAATTATTTCAAAAATTTAACATATATAAGTAAATCAAGTACTCCAAAATTTTTGTAACACACATAATAAAACATAAAAAATTTACCTACAAAGGTGACGCTGATGAATGTAATCCAAATGTCTCACTCAAAAGGACATCTGACATAGTGACATTATCATGTGCACCCCTAGCACTAGGTGCACCAAAATCAATATGCATGAAAGTATCATCCTCCTCGGGCCCCAAACATATGCTACCACATGACAAGCAAATATGTGGCCTCATGCTAGTACTCCCTAAGGGAATACTCTGTGTACCTCCATGAGCATCTGGCTCAGAAATATCCCTCGTATGTCGAACAAGGGTCAGTAAATATCCCCCAAGCGTGTGGAGTGTATCAATCTCTACTGTCTCCTTCACTGCTGGAGGGACAATCTCAAGGTGAGGGGGCTTCATGTAGGGAATCTACCCTCTTCGAATAGGTGGACGTTCTACACACAGTCGATCATGTGTAGATCCTTTTCCTCGGCCCCGAAATCTCAAAAATTAAAATAATTTGGGATCTCGTTGAGGATAAACTCGCAATAGAGTTTCCTCATAAAGTATAGTGGCACCTCGTTGTTATTACAAGGTGGAAAATCAAACACCATCCACCATCGGTCCCAAAAATTATTTTTAATCAAATTATTATTGCACCAATGGATGGGAAATCATTTACATGACAACGGAATAGGAAAATTAGTGCGGGGGTCCATGAATAAGGCGCATATGATGTATTTTGAAAATTATTTTTCTTTACATCCACATATGACAATTTGTTGGAATAATAAACCCTACAACCCTCTCTGTAAGTTGTCCAATGATCAATTTTCCTTGTTTCCGTGTCAATTTGAACAAGTAATGCCTCCAATGTGTTTGCAAGAGAGGTGCGGTGGGGGTTTGTAGATTGTGAATCCCTCATTGTTTTGATTAAATCCTCAATTTCAATTTTGTTTTCAACTATGTGGGTTGCTAAATCTTCTTGACTACCCGAGGGATGTTAAGCAATCGGGAGTGTCGAGAGGGATGACAGGAATAATAGGGTTTGGTTGTGGTTGATTCCCTCGACCTCTAACTGTAACAATAAAAAATATGTATTCAATTCAAATTTTAATCTATAATTATCATATTTCAATGCAATTTTGAGAAAAGAATTGTGCTTACCTCTTCTCCATGGCACCATTGTCGATTCAGATCTTCCCAGTGATCCAGAAATGATCCTTTGAGCTTGAGATCCAACTGAATGAAAAAATGTGAGGGCATGGTTAAGCTCTGAAACTCGCGTTTGAGGGAGATAAAATGATAGAGGCTCGGGCCTCTTTTTTTGTTTATAGTAGGCATAACGCGTACGCGTTATGCTTTGGTAAATCCCAAACCTAACAATTGAAAACGTGATCGCGTTATAATAGAACGCGTACGCATTTTTATTTTTTCTGGATTCTTGTCTGCACTTTTTGGCCCCCCAACTTTGTGCACTTACCCTATATATTTTTGATAATTTCTATTCTACGTCCTGTTTTGTTTCTCAAAGTTTGAATAATTCAAAACTATGGCATGAAAGATTAGGACATGTTAATTATCGAAGTTTATATGAAATGGCTAGATATAATCTTGTGAAAGGTTTGCATGTGTTGTCTTCTTCTCATGATGCATGTGAAGGGTGTTTACACTCAAAACAAAGTGTTAAACCCTTTCACTCACATCTTGAAGAGAGTTCTTCTTCCCCACTAGAACTTATTCATAGTGATGTTAGAGGACCTCTTAAAGTAGCTTCATTAAATAGTTTTTTATATGTTGTGACTTTCATTGATGATTTCACCAGGATGATTTGGTCATATTTTCTTAAAAATAAATCTGATGTACTTGGGAAATTTAAGGAATTTAAAGCATATGTTGAAAACTCTTCAAATTATAAAATTAAGAGACTTAGAACAGATAATGGGGGTGAATATGTTAGCAAAGCATTTGAAAAATTTTGTATTGATTGTGGTATTAAAAGGGAATTAACTTCTCCTCATTCTCCCCAATCTAATGGTGTTGCAGAACGTAAGAATAGGACTATTTTAGATATGGCTCGCACTATGCTTCATTTTGCTAGTCTTCCCAAATTTTTGTGGGCAGAAGCAATGAACACAACAGTCTACATTCTAAATAGGGTTCCCACCAAATCTATTCATCTTTCAACTCCTTTAGAAAAATGGTCAAATCAAAAACCTGATATTTCTCATCTACAATTGTTTAATAGTCATGCTTCTTTATACATTCCTAAAAAGAAAAGAAAGAAATTTGATATGACTTCTTTCTCTTGTGTTTTCATTGGATATGGTATTAACACTACAGGTCTAAGGATTTACGACCCTGTAAAAAGGGAAGTAACTGAAAACCGCAATGTGGTGGTTTTAGAAAAATGATTTTGTTCATCTAATAATGGTAAAGATGTTCCTAACTCTGTCAATATTTCTAATGATGGTTATGATTCTGATAATGAGAATATAGTAAATGGTCATGATGATGTTTCTTATGTTGATACTATAGATGCTTCTGAATCTCCTAACTCCCTAGTTAAGAAACCAAAATGGGCTCAATCTATGTTAGAAATTTCTAATCCTATTGATCTTAGGAAAATGACCAGAAGCCATCATACGTACCATGCATTAATGACCTTGTATGAACCTAAGCTACAAAGTTTTGAAGAAGCTTCTCAGGATGAGAAGTGGATCAATGCAATGCAAGCTGAATATAATACAATGCAAGCTGAATATAATGCAATGCAAGCTGAATATAATCTAGGAGGCCAATTGTGTTAAATTTGTTTTGGTTGGATGATATGATTTAGAAATTTTAATGCGTTAATTGATCGATTTGTTGATTGGTTACTCATGGAGAGATTTTCCGCTAGTTACCTCCATATTAGGTCATTAGGGAAGAGTTGATAGAATTTGGTGAATGATTGTATGGAAATATTTTTAATTTCTTATTTTCCCCATGTTAGGTCATTAAGGGGAAGTGATGAAATGTCACATAGAAAAAATTGTGTATTTTTTGCCCCTAGATTAGGTCATTAGGGGGAATTATTGGTGAAATGTCGCGTTGTGAATTAGTAAATGTTTTAGAATTGTTACATTGGTCATGTTTTAAATGTGTGGTGATATAAGGGGAATTATAGGATGACCCCAATGATATGCCCCCATTTCAGCAAAAGGGGAAGTGATGATAATAATGAATGATAAGCCAAAAGTAAATGTGAAATATGTAGGAAAGTGATAGAAATCACAAAAATGTGTATGCCTTGGTTGGGAGACAAATTTAAGTAGAGTTAATGTGCATGTAATTTGTTCAATACGATGGTAGACATAATTCTTAAAATAATTCCGTAAATGGGGTGAAAATTAGAGTAGAAACACTCGAGATATGGCAAAAGTTATGTAATATGTATTAGTAGTGGTAAAAGGTGCAAAATAATGACAATAGTAAAGTGGGTGATAAAAGGTAACTCTAAATAGTAAGGTGAAAAAGTGTTTTGTCACCTCATTTATTATTTGCGCAATTGAGATTGAGTTCTGAGCAAGTGAAAAATGCCACAAGTGAGAGCACCATGTCCTAGCTGGTTTGAGAGTGTGGCGATCGCCAGTGGCGTCACGCACAACTACGGAGTTCTAAGTGTATTGTTTTTTGATAAAAATATAGGGTGTAGTATTCATTTTTAATGAATTTTTTCAAGTTTGACATTTTTTATTTTCTCTACATTTTAGACCTGGACGATAGTTGTGAGGGTGCTAGTGACCCTTGGGAAAGAATTGCCCAGATATGGGCGCTAGTGTCCTTCTCCTGGCGCCCTCTTGCATCTAGGCACCTGTTCGTAATGTGTGTATTTGGTCTAGAAAAAAATGATATTTTTAATGTATATAAATGTGTTAAGTGAGTGTGTTTGTACTTGAAAGGTGTCCTAATGTAGCGTTTGTTGTCATTTTGTGTTGTGTAAAGGGATATTCACTTGAGGGAGTTCCACGGAGGTCACCATTTGAGCACGTTGTTGGGTCTAGGTTTTTCTAATGAGAATTGGGATGTGATGGACCGTGTCGGCCTATGACACATAACACGGATGGGGATGTGCCCCATAATATGTCAATGTTGACTGCACTATGTGAAATATGGTGTGTAAGCACGTGTACCTTTTCATTGCCTACGGGAGATGACAGTGACTTTAGAGGATGTATATTGTATATTACGGTTGTTGGTTGTTGGGGAGAGGGTACAAGTGATGCCATTGGAGGATATGGATAGGAAGATGCTAGCAGCAAGATAGTATTTTGTAGGGACTCAGACACCTTTCAAGGCTCATATCACCCCAGATGTTATTCTGAGGTCTAATGTTCTATGTTTGCGGAAATTCATAGCGATTATTATTTCTTCGTCTATAGCGGTGGATGGAGGTGGTGTGGGCATATTGTATAATATACATGATATATGTCGGCATATAGAGGAGGAGAGTACCAAATACATGTGGGCTTGATGTGTGTTATCCCACCTATGCGAGAGATCTTTACCTATTCAATCAAGATGAGCACGGTGGTGGGATAGGATCCACCACACTACTACATGTATGGGAATACAAACATATAGCATTGTTGAGGCCATTTGGGGCCCACGAGTGGATTAGGCCAAGCCGATATATACGTGAGGATTTGGATTAACATTTGCAAATCACAAGATGGATACTAATACTTACATGGCACTATAGATAGGATGGGGCCTAAGGCAGTTGTATGGAGGTCATATCATGACTATGGAGGATGGCTCAAGGATGTAGTAGAGCTACGGTTTGTTCGGAGGATGATGTGGCTAGAGGATAGATTTCAGTGTGGCGAGCTCTTCCAAGTAGAGGGTATCACGTCATTTTGGTATGGCTTAGGATGTGTCCCCAGAGCCATATATAGCTATTGGGGCACCGAGAAGGGCGAGAGTGAGACCAGGGGCCCACATCAAAGTGGCAAGCTCCTCCCAGGCTAGATGAGGTAGATGCGGTGATAGAGACAGTAGACTCGGATGATGTTGGTAGTATCGAGGAGTACCATGCATGGTGGGCGGCACACCAATGGTTATTTTTGTTCCCATTATTTATGGGAACAATGAGGTTACTATATATAGGAGGAGGAGGAGGGGGGAAGCTCAAGCCCTTGATGTTGTGGCAGTGATGATAATGGAGCTTAAGTATCTATGTATCGTTGTGTTATGTATGTTGTTAATGGCGTATGTTGTAGTGATGGTTGTCTAATGCATTTTGTTATTTTTGTTTATAGGTGATGCATATTGGTCCCTGATAGTTGACACATCCATCCACACGTTGATGCGGAATGTGTTGACTGATGTACTCGGTGGAGGCATACTTGAACCATTGGATGATATAACGGGTGAGCATGCCAATTTTTTTGAGCATGTGGCCATACAAGCAGCACCCACTTGTACTATTTTTTTAGCCGAGATGGATGAGGCACACGAGGAGACTCGACAAGCCCGTGAGGCATTGGGTGGTGGCCCTTTGGCACATGATGTATTTATACGGTTCATGGAGTTGCAATGTTAATTTGTAGAGTATTCTGCAGAGAACACCTTATTGTGTAGGCAAGTGGAGTGATATTGAAGTCGTGAACAATAACATAGAGTGAGTGGTGAGGCATCTAGTTCTAGGGATCTCTCGACTGAGAGCGAGAGTGATGATGAGGTTTTATTATCATGATTGTATATGATGTAGGGAGTTTCCCCCTAGTGATGATTATATTTTCTACATATGTATGGACACGTGTGATTTATATATGATGAGCTTATGTTGTGGTATATCTATTGTTGTATGATTTATTGTTGAAATGGATGTGATGTCTTTGTGTATTGTTAGTGCTAGTGGATGTAATATTCATGGAATAATGACAAATAGAATGTACATGTGTGGTGGGTAATGAGCTAAGTTAAATGTATAGTAAATAGAATGTGTAGCACGTAGTTAATATGATGATGATAACAGAGTAAATGTAAAGAGAAATGATGTATGATGACTGAAATAACATGTTGTAATGAATGTGTGTTGTAATAATGGAATGTAATCGTAATATGTTAGTGTAATGAGTGGGAGGGGGAAAATTAGCGATGTTCTCTAGGGTATGGATGATTAGGTTCATTTAGTTAAGATCCCTCAACAATCAAGAATGAACCACAAAAAGAAAGAGTGTGTCATCGAAATAAGGTGATAGTAATCACCTACCAAAGACTGAGGCAGCGTGGAGTGGTGGAAACATGTGTAATGGAAGCAACATGAGTGTACGAACCAAACTGAATGTCATATGGAGCTATGGTGAGATGTGTAAGAGTGGACTGTTGTGGTAACCAATGTGAAGTAGTAGCATGATGCGGTGGATAGCATGAATGTGATGGATGAGGTGGATGCGGTGAGGAACACATATGAATAACACACTGCAGTGGATATATCATAGTCAGAACACCATATGTAGGAGATGACTCAATCATAGTCGAAATTCTCTGATAGGGTATAGGATATATGGATTGCTCATGTGGGTGAGATCTAAAAGATCTGATGCTCTTATCCTTTAATTATTGTAATATACCCTAAAGGGAAAGACAGTCATTATCTCTATGGATATTTATGCAATGATTATTAGAATAATGTTGGTCATGTTGAAATTTTAATTATTGTTGTGGATGATTTTGATCGGAAGGTAAGTGAATTAATCTCTCATTGAGTAATACACATAGCACATCATGTGATCGAGCATGATGAGAGAAGTACAAAGGCCCACATGGCATAGGTGGGGTAGTAGGAGGAGTAGCTTATCATGGAGGTAGAGAAGGAGTATTCTTTTGTGGCTAAGTGGGTTGAGCTTGTTTTTTTTTCTTAGTGGGAAATGATGGAGATTGTGTAATATGCTCAACCAAAGACTCGTGGAAGACTATATGAGGCAATAGTCATAGAGATGTGTGGAGGATCTATGATGTGTGTGGAGAGAAGATCTTGTTCTAAGTCAATAACCTTATAACATAGAAGAATGAATGACTCACATGTATCATATTGTAATCATTGCTTGAGTGGAGGAATGAGGCCATGACAGAAAATAAATTGCTTCTCAAGATCTATGGGTTGGAAGACAAGCTAATGGATACAAGCATTGAATCATAAAATATAATCCTTGATAGGTTCCATGGAGCCCTGATGTAGAGTAGGTAACCGGTCATAAGTAACCTTAGGGCCATTGTTGATTATAAACCGACAGAGGAAGGCATCCTCCATGTCATAAAAATTACTAATGGATCTAAATGGGAGATGAGTGTACCATTGTAATGCCTCATCGGTA
This sequence comes from Taxus wallichiana var. yunnanensis, assembly GCA_018340775.1. Taxonomy (NCBI): domain Eukaryota; kingdom Viridiplantae; phylum Streptophyta; class Pinopsida; order Cupressales; family Taxaceae; genus Taxus; species Taxus wallichiana. The sequence continues at coordinate 572,671,242 of CM031244.1, forward strand.
AGACTATAGCGAAAGGCCTTAAGTAATAATCTATCATTAGAATAAGAGGTCATAGCCCTACGATAATGTAGAAGATGAGCATGAGGGTCACCCATACCATCAAAACATGTGAAAGTAGGCATGGTGAAATCGTGAGGGAATGCAGAATTATGAATCTTCTTAGGGACCGGATTTCCATGTAATGAATTGTTGTCAATGGAAGCATAATAAGCCCTACTTTCTAAAGTGAGAGACTGAACCTGAGATTGTAACTTTCCTATGGCATGCATGAGAGAAATGATATCCTATGAAGGGATGGTGGAAGATGGAAATAATGTGTTAAGTGGTTGCAATTTTCCATTGTGAGTGATCATAGGGATATCTCGAAGGTGATGGAGAAGGGTATGATGCTAATGGCACACGTAGTAGTAGGTGATGAGGAATCTATAGTAGGAGATATAGACGAAATATCCATAGAAATGGTTGGACTAGCATCAGAAACATCCTTAATAGGTGAATTAACTGATGGAGAAACCTCTATAGAAGTATATGTACCAAGAGACATAGGTGAACTAGCAAGAGGAGATGAAACAGTAGGAGAAGAAGAAGTGATAGATGGTGGTGACTCATGTGTAGTGCTAGATACAATCTCAGGAGAAGATAATAATGGAGTAGGTGAGTCACACTTGGTAGTATGGAAAGAAGGAGAATTATGACCATCAAGTGCCTCACCTTTATCCGATAGAGACTCAAATGAGGATGTCGCTAAGAACACTATCAATATGATCATCAACATAATGTGAAAGAGTATGCAAACTAGAGGGGATGCGTCATGAGAAACAATGTCGAAGATTTAGAGTCATGAGAGGGTATTGTGTCTATGGTCATAGTAGAAGGAGAATCATTATCTCATGTGGAAGAGATTCAATACCAAGAAAGTAATCAATAAGAGAATCATCGAATGTTTCCTATGAAAGGTCACAAGGTGGATCACAAGTAGATGTATAACATGGAGTACAATGAGTAAAGGCTAATTTATCATCAACAATGTTAATTCCTATAGTATAATCTTCAAAATGAGTAGGCACATGTTGTAGTCCATCTTGAAGTTGTTGTTTGATATGGTCGGGTGTAGTGATGGGAGAACTATAGAGAGCTTTAAGCTCAGCAATGATAGCCTCATCATAGATAGGGTTGACGCTAAGATGAGACATGATGGGTGAAGAAGATGAACTATTCTTAGCCATTAGGGTTTGATTGGATCCTAGGGAAAGGTATTCTAAAAGATGGGTTCACCAAAATGATTAACTAAAATAGGAATTTTATATGTTAATCTAAACTAGTAACAACAATGGAACAACTGATATAAATGCAATGTAAATGCTAAATAATTTTATTTGATATTTTAAATGAAATGAAATAATGGAAATGGGAAGGGATAGGGTACTAACCTAAAATTAACTTACCTTGTTATGTGCAGGACTCAATAGGACGATTGTGTGAACAGACAGGGAATGATGGTGTTACCCAAGAAATTGTAGCAAATGAAGATCTATCTCGGACTAGGGCACTTGGTATAGGACAGCGGCACTGGGGCACCTTGGTCTATAATTTGAGCGCTCTAGTTTGTATAAAGTATCGGGATCTCGAATCTAAAATTGTTACGGGATCTTCACAATATCTTCATCTTGGTTGCTCATTTATCGCAATACCCTCGTTTATGTCGTTGTAGTTGTGTGATGAATACCTACCTGTAAACCTCATACAAAGCATAAAATCCCTAAAAAAGAAAGATGCAAATAAAGGGGTCTCGTAGTCAATTTTACTCCCACTATAAGAGGAAGGAATCCCATGCACGCCAGCCTATCACCCAGCCAGGTTGAACGCTCACCCAAGGCACGCGCGGTGTTGAGTCTCTCTTTTATGTGAGTTTTTAGTGGGAATCATTCATCAATGATTAGTATAAGAGTATTCAGGAAAGAATTTTAGACATACAAGGATTACAGGGCTTAGGACGGCCTCCAGATCCTTGTAGCTTCTTCAGACCGTGTGTTTTAAAAGACTCCATAACATATAATATAACAGAAAGAAAGCTACAACCATTCATTCATAGCATGAAAGGAAAGAGAACTTCTATGAATGAAATATACATGAAACCCATTGATATTCATATCTAATTGCAATAGGTAACCTCATTGTATTCATCATTTCATTACAAAGAGCCATAGAGGGCAGACCGTAGTCATGCACATCACTAGGCTTGTATAACTATGCCAAAAAGAAAAGAAATTACAATGCTAAGCTTAGTACATTCCTTTCTGCATCAGAGCTCCACTCATAGTAATCTGCAGAGCTTCACCCATGTTATCTCTCTTTGTGTGTATCTCTCCTATCTTCTCCTCTTATGTCTATATTCCCATCCCTTTTTTGGTCCACAGGCACTTGTATTTATCACCTTCCCACGCTGCCAACTCGCCTTGTTGCGCCCTCAAATCCATTGCCAAGTGTCGAATGTGGTCCTTCAGTGAGCATGTTTCCTCAGGCCTGAGCTCTCCACTCCATCTCATGATGGTCTTCTAGAAGATTCCTTTGTTGGCATGCTCTTTCCTGGGCCACCTGTTGCCAGGATAGCATCTTATCTCATGTGTAACCGATCACGCTTTTCACGTGTTCTACCTTTGTTGCTTAAATCGGCTAAGTCCCGAACCTCCTTTCGCACACCATGCATGCTATATGCTTCCTTAAGCCTTTTCTCTTACGTGCTTTTACCTTGCGCACCATCCTGTAACTGGGGTCCCGTGCACCCACGCACCTTCATACTTAGTCAATATTTCAGGGGCCCAACATCACCCCACACTATGCTTGTTCTCCGCCCTCGAAACATTCTACTTGACCAAGGTGCAAGTTGGTTCAATGGAGCCAAGATGTAGACAAATATTACAAAAATGAATAAGGAATGAAAGAATAGGGAAAGAATGAAGAATGGGGGGGAACATTAAATCAAAAGGTTGGGGAAGTCCTTCCGTAAGTCTACCTCCAACTTACTCCATGTATCGACCTCATTCTGCGCCTTCTGACAGAGGTCGCCAACCAGGAGGTTTACCTCATCAAAACTTAGGCCAACTCCCTGGGCACCCAAAGTGTCCACAATTTGTTCCATATCCTTACCCAGGTCTGCGAGCTTGTCCATTCTTCTAGTAATTTGAGGATATAGTTCCTTCAATCATGTCTTGGTTGAGCCCCTTAGTGCCTCAATCTCCTTGGATCTTCTTTCTACTTCCGCCAGGACTTTATCCCACTCCACCCTGTTTCCTTTATTCTTCTCTTAGAACTCTTTCAGCTCTACTTCAAGTGTGGCGACCAAGGAGCTCACCACCTTATCTCTATCTGTGCATGTGTCATATGTGGCCTCACAGATTGGAAAGAAACCTTTACATTTGTGAGCACCTTGGTATACTCGGAAACAAGTGCTATCACCTTTAATTGGTCCTCCTCCTTTAGGCACGCGGCTACTTCCTCCACAAATTCCAATGCCAAGGGTCACCTCTCCATGGTGAGGACATGCGTTAAGTCTTCTAGGAATTCCAGCGTCGATGCATACCTCTGGGGGATAGGCCTTAGATCTGGATGTTTCAAAATGATGGTGTTTTTATCAAGTCTAATTTCTTGTAGACCTCCTGCACCTTTGCCTTTTCCTCCTTGAGCTTGCGCCTTAGCTTGTGCACTGATTAATTCCTCCTATTTTAAGCTTCTGGCCACCTTAGCCAACTCTTCCTCCTTCTTGGCCAACTTTCCCTCTAAAGCCCTTATGTTATTGTTCTGCGCGAATAGCCTTGCCTCTCCTCTGTTTCCACCGCGACCTTGTTTAGAGCATTACACACTTGCTCATCTGAGAGCTCCTGGGCATTCACTAAGGGGTTGTCTCCCTTAGATTTTGGCAATGTGATAAGCACCTTTTGGCAAACTTCAAAGTCCAACTCGTCGACGTGGGATTCAAATTCCCAAGAAAGGATCTTCTTGGTCCTGTGGTACGCACCCTCTTTCTCAAACGATCCCATGGCTATAAGTCTTTTGGTGGGTACTGTGCTCTGGAATCGTGCGCATAGCACCTTCCTTGAATCATCCACATAGCCCATTATCTCGCCTCTGCATCGCATTCGGAGGTCTTCTACCTAAGCACGTGCCTTTGGGGAAGCTGACTATTAGAGTGGGGCCTCCTAGGTTGTTATGTCCCTTTTCATCGCTCTCTTCCCTCCCTTCCTTTAGCACTATGTTTGTGCTTCACTCTAACTCCTGGTCTACAAGGATCTCAAGCATCTACTTCACTTCTCACTCTGCCACTTCAATTATCTACTCCTTTGTAAAATTTGTGGCTCTCTTTCCCTCTGCATCCCTCTCATCTTCCTTTGTATCTTGATTCAAAGCCTTCATCTCCTTATGCGCCTTTCCACCACGTGAATACGAACTCTTGATTTTCATCCCCACTCTCCTCCTCCAAGTCATAAACACCGAATACGCGAGGTTCTACAGGTTCCTTGTCTTTTTCCTCGGCTCTTCCTCCTCATCGCCACCTCCTTCACTCTCCTTCTCCCGGATATCTCTCCAGTTGTCGATCACCTCCGAGTTAGCTTCCTCATCTACCTTCCGATTCTTCCCGAGAGGTTGTTTCTCAGTCGAGATTCTGTCTTTATTCTTCCTCTTGTGACTCCTCCAAGGTGGTGGGTTGTTCGGGTGCCTCTACTTCAGTGTCTTCTCCTTTCTTTGGACATTTCTTCCTCTCGAACATAGGTGTTTGGCTTTGCGCTTGTAGAAGGCATGCTCACTTTGTCTCGAGCAGCGGTTGGTACACTTGGTGCTCCTTCCTCTCTTATACCCCTCTTCTTAGACATTGGCTTCTTCTTTCCCAAGGGGCCTTCAGGTATGGAGATATCATCCACCAAGTATGTTTCGTTTTCAAATTTCAGCCTTATGTGTACGTATATGTGTGTGCATGCGGATCCTCCAAAGAATAGGAAGTGTTATTGGTCTAGTCATGTGGATCTCGTGCTTCACGACATGTACTTCTCCACATACGCGTGCTTACGTGAGATAGTTCAATTTCTTCCTCATATCCCTGTGCTCCCGGTCCAACTTTCCTAGCTTCATCCTTAGCTTTTTCGATTCTTTAAATTTGTTCACTCCCACTTGGAAGTATTGTGTAGTGAACACGAAAGGATCTTGCACTGCGTTCCATGATTCATCAACAAGTTTGAACCTGCCCAAGCCAGTGAGTGTTGGTACACAATGAACTCAACTTCTCCTTATTTGGTTCTTTGGGAGGTGATCGAGGATCCTCCACTCTGCCCCAAATGCATTTCTCAAGCACGTATACCATTTTTCGAGCCGTGCTTTGTGGGGAGCCATCATTGTATCACATGCATACTTTTCAAACCTCTTCACGGGCAAAGGGTCTTCGGCAGGTACTCCCACACAAACTTATCTGGTGCATCCGGCACTCCAATTTCTACAAATACTATGGTGAGCAGGACATTGCCAAAGAGGATCATGTCCCCTTCCTTTGCGCACTTTACAATTTCCTCGACAATGTATGCAGACAAGTTGTAAATAGTCCCCTCTGCAATCTTCCTGACATGTAGCCATGGCTTATTAACTTGCGTCCACCTTTCTTGGCCATTCAACTTCGTTACTGTGTGCGGCCATCTTCATAACTAGGTCCTTGATGTCTGAGATGTCATAATACCGTGACCCTTTCTTGCAAGCATACTCTATGACGGTCTCTGAATAGCTTCCTTGTCGCCAAGGTCATCTTCCAGGCTATCTCCCTCGCATATGAGGCCTATAAACTATGCAATCAACTGGGGAGTTACGCACATCTTGTGCCCAAAGTGGAAGTAGTCCTCATGCACCCAAGACATTAACCACTGGTACAAGTGATCCGGCTTCCCAAAATAAGGCAACTCGTAGAGTTGCAACAACCCTGCCTTCGCCAACTTGACCTTCACGTCATCATTGTAGATAGGCAACCCTTCAAGTGTTCACTTGTTGGTTGGGCATACCAATTCTAATGTCATTTCTTTCTCTATAGTGTTGGTGTAGTGATTATAGTCACTGACTGGTATGCTTCTCAAATGGGATTCCCATTCCTTCCCCATCATCACTCCATCAGGGTACTACATTTCTGCATACCATTCTTCATTTATATCTACCTCGGAGTTCGGTTGTTTAGCCTTCGCTTTGCCCTTCCCTTTCTTTGGTGCCATGGTCAAGGTAATTGTATTACTCCAGTCCTCTCCTTGTTACTCTACTTTCCTTCTCCCAACCTTCAATCTCAGATCCGTGATACAATTCTCCTAAACCTCGTGCCCTAGTTTGTTGAACCCTAACTTCGATAAATTCTTCACAAGACAGTGTCTTTTCACTTTGTTCCACGCCCGTGTAATTCCTTCCTTCTGGTTCACAATCTCAAACTGGCTCTTTACGTTTTTAATCACACAGATCTTCTCCTTGATTGAATCTGAAAAATCCCTAGCTTATATCTTTCGCTTATATCTCCAACTCTTCATTTTCGCAAAGTAAAATGAGAGTGCCTTGACCCTCTATTTATAGTTTTTCCTTTTTTCTGGTCATTAAATACTACTTTACCTACCCCGTAATTTGTTCATTTAATGCAAATTTTTAAAACAAAACCCATCTTCAACGCCTTCACTCACACACCCTTCTTGCGCAAAAACTCCTCCAACCTTCTGGCGCGCGCAACCAAACTAACTCCGACAGGAGACTCTTACACGCACTCAACCCGCATCGAAGGCACTTCTTCCTCGTCTAGATTCTTGCTTTCACCTACCTCATGTTGCTTTAAATGTGCTTCTTTTTCCTTTATACGTGGGATCTACGAGTAGCTTTACCCTGGCACCAACCATTCTATCTTTTCTCTTCATCTCTCTTTTAGTTTGGGTTACTCAACAAGGCTCTTCAACACGACTTCCTTGGTACTTTTAATCATGTGCTTCTTCACTTTTCTCCACCCCAAAATTAAATGATGCGCAGATTCTGCGCACTCATAAATTCTCCAAAAATAGCAATAAGGTTACCGGTGCCCAAGGCGCAAAACAAAACAACAACACGAAAGGGAAACACAAGGAAAGGAAAATGCATAAAGGAAAATTCTAAACTAACTAGCAAAAATGCCTTATTTACAAACACCAAGAAGACTTATTTATAGTAGGGCTTCGCCTCTTTGCTATTGAAGTGTCTAGGAAACTTTGTTTCATCCAAAGCACTTAGAATCGGCATGCGCCCGAAATCAAGGATGTACGAGATTGTGTAGGGACCTAACCAATGGACTTTCAACTTCCCAGGATGGCGCAGAAATTTAGAATCATACAGTAACACCATCTACCCAACCTCAAACTTCTTGTTTCTAATATGGCGATCATGCCAAGCCTTTTGCTTTTCCTTTTCCGTTGTTTGGCTCCAACGGAAAGTGATCGTCTCTCATCCAGTTTCATTAGTTCATCAATTCTTTCTTCCAACGCTTGTTCATTAGCTAATCCTCCTACGTGCGCTATTCGCAGAGAAGGTAACATAAATTCAACTAGAAAAATAGCTTCCATGCCAAACACCAATTGAAAAGGTGTGGCTTTATTTAGTCTTTTATACGTAGTCATGTAAGCCCATAAAACTGTTGATACCTTGTCATCCCAATCCTGTCTTCCAACATCACAGATTTTGGTCAAGGTATGACTCAGTATTTTATTGAATGCTTCCATGGTTCCATTTTCTTGTGGGTGATAGGGCGTAGTCTTATGGTGAGCCACCATGAACTCAGATAGTAGGATCCTCATGGTCTCATTTAGAAAATGTGTACCCCTATCACTGGTCAAACTCAAAGGGCATCCATACCTGGTGATAATGTTCTCCCATAGGAACCTTGCCACTTGTTGCTGCCGTGTAATCTTTAGTCGGGGCTGCTTCCGCCCACCTTGTGAGATAATCTATGCAAGTGATGACATAACGTGACCTAGTCCTACGTGTTGCTGGTGTAATAGGTCCTACAAAGTCTATCGCCCACTTTTCAAAAGGCTCCGTGCTAGGAATAGGATGCAAAGGCATTTCATCTCTCCTTCCTAGTTTGCCAATGTGCTGACAGTGGTCACATGCTTTACAATAATCTCTACAATCCCTATACAAGGTTTCCCACCATAACCTGCCATTAAAATCTTACACGCGGTGGCATCACCTGCATAATGCCCACCCGCACTTCCTCCGTGTGCTTCCTCCATGATGGTCAGGCACTCATGTTCTAACACACATCTGCGCAAAACTTCATCACATCCCAATTTGTATAAGTCTCCACTAATCAACATGTAGGGCATGGCATGTATGGCCAACTACTTCTTTTCCAATGCCCTCATTCCATCCAACACCACACCTTCTTTTTAAAATACAACAATCTCTTCCAAATTTGAGGGTGCGCACCGCAATCTAAACAGTTGCGTGTCTAGCATTGTTTCCTCAATACTTTGCACATCCTCTCCTGAATCAATTCTTGACAGATGATCAGGTCCACAATTACTTTTTCCAGGCTTCACTACAACAGTGAACTCAAACTCTTGAAACAACAACACCCATCGACATATGTGCCCTTGAAGAACAGCTTGTTCACTAAATACTTTAATGCCATGTGGTCGGTGTAGAATACAAAGGGTGTTGCCAACAGATACTATTGAAATTTGAAAAGTGCATAGATCATTGACAATGCCTCGCACTTGATTGTGGTATAATTTTTCTCTATTGGTGTTAACTTCCTGCTCATGAAATAGAGAGGATGATCAACAATCCCCTCACCTGGTTGTGTAAGTACTACTCCAATGGCGGTTCCTAAGGCATCTACATGGACATGGAAGGGCTTGTCCCAAGAGGGAAATCACAAAATAGGCGCGGTAATAAGCCTATCTTTTAATGTATTAAACACCCTTTGTTGTGCCCTTTCCCCAATGGAAGGTACTTTTGTGTCTAAGTAGCTCCTCTAAAGGCACGGCGATCTTGGCATACCCCTTAATGAATTTTCTGTAATATCCCGTATGCCCAAGGAATCCATGCACTGCACTCTAGCTAGTAGGTTCCCTTAACCCCACAATAACTACAACCTTAGCAGGATCTACCAAAGAAGCCCTCCTTACATATGATATGCCTCAATAAAGTCCTAAAGGGTGTAGAAACACACACTTCTTAATGTTGAGGGATATCCTCAATCGCCTACACCTTTCAAACATTAATCTCAAATTGTCACAATGGTCCTTAACCGACCTTATACTATCCAATCATCTAAGTAAACTCAAGAAATTTATGAATGAAGCCTTGGAATGCTTGCACCACTATGCACGAAAAGATAGTAGGCACATTTTTCAACCCAAAGGGCATGATCGTATATGCAAAACTTCCCCACTCGGTGGCAAAAGTTGTCTTCTCTCCCTCCTTTGCAATCTGGACTTGGTGGTATCCTAAAAATCCATTCGTAAAGGAATAGATTTCGCGCCTAGCGACTCCTTCAAAAATTTCTTCAGTAAAGGGGGTGGAAATGGATCAATGACACAAACTACATTTAATTCCCTATAATCCACACAAATTATAATCCGCCCATCCTTCTTGATGCTAATTACAATCGGACTTATCCATTTCGATTCTTCTCGCTACCTCAATGATCCCAGAAGCTATCATCTTGTCTATCTCCTCCTTAACCTTCATGCATAAGTTGGGATTCATCCAGTAGGGCCTTTTCCTAACCATGCACGCACCTTCCTTTAGTTTTATCCTCATCTCCCCCAAGGAATGGTGCACGCCTTTTAGCTCATGGTACTTACGTGGGAATAAATCCTCGAATTCACACAACAGATCAATGATCTTTTATACTTCCTTCTCCGTCTAATAATCCCCATTAATAGCTTCCTTAGGTTCTTCTCCTGAACCGATGTTAACCTTATTTGTCTTTAAAGGCTCGTGGTAGGCACGCGTGCGAGCATCTACACTCCCACTACTTCATGTGTCCCCACAAAATGGCTAACATCTAAACTTTCTGATTCCTCTCCATCAATCACATATACTAACTTTCCCTTTTCCTTCTCCAAACACGTGTGCTCAAGCTATAACTCTTATATTTCTTCAATCTCTTCGAAGCGCGCCTCCAATCCTGGTTCACCTAGTAGTTCCAATAGCCTATCTTCTGTTCTGGCACTATCCCCCATGGTAAGGTGCTTGATACCTTGCAAGGCCTTATCAACCGATGGTTTGGTACTCTGATACTCAAAGGCTTGAATAAGATCAGCTATAAGCTCTTGCCAATTCCTTGTCTAGTGGCGTGTCTCTGAATGAATGTACCATACGCGCGCATAACCCTGCAATGTAGAATACAACTTGTGCACCTAGAGGGATGGTGGTAAGGCTTCCGCACCTTCTCTCTAGACCCGTTCACACTCCTGGATATGGAAAGAGGTGGGCTCCTTCCCATGGTACTCCTTGATGATGGTGGGTATATTACTTCTAGAAAATCAGAGAGAGAGAAATTCTTACCTTGCGCCATTCTAAAAGGCTCTCCTGATGCGTGGCCCACCAATGAGTTGTTGTGCCAAGAAAGATGTAACTCAGCATCTCCCTTCGTTCCTTTTTGTTTTCCACTGAGCTTCTATCTCCTGTAGAAAGATCTCAAGGAAGGCTCCTCCAGAGTACTTGGGTAGTTCTTTTCCCCCAAGGTGCCGAATCGTGCGTGCCTTAGTTACCTTGGTCACCGATCCTCTCAACTGCCATCCCATTAATTCGTAAGTCCCATGCGCCCAATTATCACATGCTAGGCTGGTGGTATCACTCACTGATTGAGCATCCTCAAATTGGATAACCCCATTAATAGGGTGTACCATCTCAGGGTCTTTGATTGAGCACACATAAATCTTGTCCAAAACCTCTTCTCCCAATGGTTCAATGTAGGGCACTGACTTCCCATCAACCAGGGGTATAATGACCCGCTCCTCTTTGTTCTCAAAACTGATGTACCCTTTGTTGAACCGGAGGTCTGCATTGTTCTTGTAACACCAAGGGCACCCAAGTAGTGTTGGGAAATTGTTCACCTCGGCGAGCGCCAAGACTTCAAGTCCCCAGTAAACTTGGCTCCCTGGATAGTAATAGTTGCATCCTTCAAGACACCGATGGGCATTACCTTAGTCTTGTTTGCCATATACAACACATTTGAAGATGGCTATAACGCATGTCTCCCAATCTGATGCCATGCATCCAAAGTTAAAGCATTAACCTTCGCGCCGTGTCAGTCAATGAGTATATTTTTGAGGAGTCATCCATCTACAACTGCATTCAATGTAATCTCCTTGTCATAGTCAAGGCTGTGAGGGGGAAGGTTCATGTGCAAGACCTGCCTCTCACGCTCTTCTCCGGCGTGTGGTACCTTCTCTCTCAACAAGGATCCTAGCAAAGGAATGATGTTCTCCTACCTTAGCATTTTACACACCTCCTTAACCTCATCTAGGTCATCTTTCTACACCTCGATCCTCCTTCCTTGTTCCTCCCTCCTGGATTGCTCCTTTAGACACTAGATCTCCCCTTACAAGCTTTGAATAACATCCATGGTGTCTTGATATATCTCCTTCTGATGCGCAGGGGTCTAGGTACTTTCCATGAATGACCTCTTCTCTTGAAACGAGGCTCTTCTGTCTTGGTATCTCCCTTGCACGTGTGGCTTATGCCCTTGTTGTTACCAAGACATGATCCAAACCTTCATCTGTGTTACCCGAGGCATCCATTGTATGTTTGTCTTCTTGATGCTAACCATCATAGTGCCTTTGTCCTTCCGGTGTTGCTGATTCATATGCTCATATAACTTTAGGCACTCCTCATACTTATGCTTCTTTCTGCACCATGAGCACTGCAACAAGTCTAGGCACTCACGCTTGTAATGTTATGTAGATCCACAGTTGAAACATGTCCCTCACGGGAACTCACTCCTTCCTCTGCGGTTACCTCATCCATAGAATCCTCCTCGAAAACCTCTTCCTCGCACACCTCCATCTGTGCGCTCCTCATAACAGTGATCATCATTTTTATAACCACTGGAAATGCTGGTTTGGTGCACCCCATGATCAATGGCCTCATGTATCTGATCAATGAGCCTACAGTATTTAGTATCATGGGTTGTGGAGGTGTAAATCTTGCAATAACAGGATACATTATTTCTGATCACGCGCTGTAGCAAGGGACATCTACTGGCATCATGGTCCCCATGATAGATTTCACAATCTAATGTTACAGTGCGTACCATCCTCCAGGGGAAATTATCCTTAACATGCCCCTCTATCTCACAATTTGTGCACCACAAACCACTGCAAGTCTCATGGACCGAGTTCGCAGATAGCTTTTCCAACTGTTTAGCCATAGTAGCAATCTGAGCCTCCAAGAACGGGCTAACGCCAGTATCAATACTACCAACGGCTTCGGCGCGTAAGGCAGCCTCCAATGCTTCACGCGGATCTATAAAAGTCTTATGAGACAAGGCCCTTCTAAAAGGGGTGATCAATCCTCCAACAAACCACTTTGTGCATGCTTGAGAAGGATGTATATCATATGATAATTTAGACAAGAGAGTCTTAAAGTGTGCATCATACTCTTGCACACTCTCTGTCATTCCTTGTTGTATCTCCTTCAAAGTGCTAATGCTTTTTTGCTCGAACTCAGGAATGTGGAACTCTGCCAGGAATGCATTCTTTAAGGCAATGTAATCCACCACTGTTTGATGAGGATCATACTTTCTATACCAGCTATGCGTGCGCCCTTGCAACGTGGTTGCAAATTGACTAGCCTTTCATTATGGGGTTGTGATACCTTTCACGCGCCATAGCAGTTCACACTTGTGAACATGTTCCGTAGCATCCTCAATGCCCTTGTAATCTAGTAAGTGCAGAGACATTTCAAATAAAACTTGAGGTGGTGGTGGGGTCCTTATCCCGAACCAAAGCCTTGGTTCCCTCCGGTGTTTCCTCCACCGCTTTGATCCACCGGTTCCACTGGGTCCTATAACTCTAGAGCCACCGAACCACCAAAACCACTTTGGGTCCAATAGGGCCTATAGGAGCTATGCCAAGTGCCCCATGGTCCCACTAAACCGTGCACCGATGGTCTCGTGACGAGTGCCCCACCACTTTGCTAATTTGTCTCGTGCCACTCTCTCGATGCAAGACCAAAATCTTGTACACTTGCCCCTTGTCCAAAAACTCCTCCAAATATTGGAATATGTGCAGCCATAGAAGAAGGGAATGTAAAATTGTATCTCCTAGGTGCAGATTTGTCTCTTCCACTAGTTTTAATTAAATCAATACTTTTTCTTGGTTCGGAAAACCAAGTGCCAGGGCTCGGTCACTGGGTGGGTTTAGATATGCGCCAACGACTCTCCTTTCTCCATGTGACAAACTCTCACCAGAAGCCGAAGGGGTCTCCCTCACATGCTTTCCAAGATGGGGTAGCATAAACTGCTTAGGTTCCACGTCCTCCGCGTGAACCTCAACTCCTTCCCGTAACGTCTATCTCCATAGATCCATCACACTAGCAGCTTTCGTGTCATCTAGTAATCTCCCTTTCACGTGCTTCGCCATACTTGAGTCATCTTTCTTCCCTCTCCTTTTCTGTCGTATCATCTGCCATCTTCCTCCACCCGAGCTTCCTTACCCAACACTCAGAATAGTTTAGCCAGCCATTGGGAGCACTTCTAAACTCATGGTAACCATCAATATCTTCATAGCTAGAGGAATAGCATGTAGAAATGATCCCCTAGGTTCTCGTAGAAACTCAAACTTAGCAACCTCTGGACAAGAATACATGGAAATGGTGTATTCCAGAGTGTAGCTAGCTAGTACTCCTCCCCACCAGTGATCTACAAAGACACGGTCCACGTCATATCTATATCCTACAACCTTTGGTATTCTTCTTTGGTCTATATCCGTGATGGATAATGCCAACTTTATCTAGATGTAAAGGCTAAAAGCCGCCCAAATAACTCTACTGGGAAGCAGTAGAAAAAGTCTCATACAGATCATGGTAGAGATTCTCCTCTACCCATCTACATGTATCAAACTCAAGTCCAGTGTTGAATCTCTGGGAAAATTCATCCTTCGTGCTCTTGAACCATGATTCAACATTTTCCAATGTTAACCAATCTGTCATTACTCTTTACACAGATCATGATGCATGTTATATCCCACTACAACTTCGAAAAGAGGTCCCGAAAGGAACCAAGATGTAGTCAATTTTACTCCCACTATAAGAGGAAGGAATCCCATGCGCGCCGACCTATCACCTAGCAGAAGCTGAGCGCTCACCCGAGGCACGCGCGGGTGCCGAGTCTCTCTTTTATGTGATTTTTAGTGGGAAGCATTCATCAATGATTAGTATAAGAGTATTCAGGAAAGAAGTTTAGACATACAAAGATTATAGGGCTCAGGACGGCCTCCAGATCCTTGTAGCTTCTTCAAACCGTGTGTTTTAAAAGACTCCATAACATATAATATAACAAAAAGAAAGCTACAACCATTCATTCATAGCATGAAAGGAAAGAGAACTTCTATGAATGAAATATACATGAAACCCACTGATATTCATATCTAATTGCAATAGGTAACCTCATTGTATTCATCATTTCATTACAAAGATCCATAGAGGGTAGACCGCAGTCATGCACATCACTAGGCTTGTATAACTATGTCAAAAAGAAAAGAAATTACAATTCTAAGCTTAGTACATTCCTTTCTACATTAGAGCTCCACTCGCAGTAATCCTGCAGAGCTTCACCCATTTTATCTCTCCTATGTTCTCCTCTTATGTCTATATTCCCATCCCTTTTTGGTCCATGCAAGCACTTGTATTTATCACCTTCTCGCGCTGCCAACTCACCTTGTTGCACCCTCAGATCCATCGCCAAGTTTCGAATGTGGTCCTTCAGTGAGCATGTTTCCTCAGGCTTGAGCTCTCCACTCCATCTCATGATGGTCTTCTAGAAGATTCCTTTCATAGCATGTTGTTTCTGGGCCACCACAAGCAAGATGGCATCTTATCTGCACGTAACCGATCACACTTTTCACGTGTTCTACCTTTGTTTCTTAAATCGGCTAAGTCTTGAACCTCCTTTTGCGTGCCGCGCACGCTATATGCTTCCTTGAGCCTTTTCTCTTGCGCACTTTTGCCTTGCAAGCGCCCATCCTCAGAATCGGGACCCGCGTGCCCACGTGCCTTCATGCTTAGTCAATATTTCAAGGGCCCAACAGATCAAACTAACCTTAGTTTCCACAATGGTGGACTTACGACTAAGTGTTGCACTACATTCTAGACCCAATGTAGTTTTGTGTGCTTATGTGTGCAATTGTGTGCCTAGGGTGCCCTAACATCAATGACACAAAAGTAGGGCACAATAACTAGATGTGAGATGAAAATTTTGGATGGAATACAATGAATACAACCATTTCCCCTATGCTTGTGTGATGCAGATGTAGAAGATGCCCAAATGCAGTCCTTTGCCTTAGTAGATAGCTAGCTCTTGATAATAGATAGTCCACCCATAAGATAGTGAGTATGTTATGTTTATATAGGAATCTCTTGCTCAAATTTCAACACTAATGGCCTAACATATTGACTAGTACGTAGGGGAATGAAAGGGAACATGAAAAAGACATGCCGCTTACAAGTAAATTAGCCCCAAGTGTTACAAGAACCAAGGTGCCTTAAATTATAGACCAGGGCACTCGTGGGTGCCCCAACACTACCATAGGCACCCTAGTCAAAGGCTAGATATGAAAAATGACCAAATAATGATAGCTAAGATTCTCTAAGAGAGGACTAGAACTACGCAAACAACTGACGATTGTGTGAGACAAGTGACAATGATGACCGACCAACTGACGACATGAATAGGGGATAAGCCATTAGTGAATAGTTTTCTTACGTGAGATCCATTTATTAAATAACATACTTGGCGGTAAAAATGTAATAGTAAGTGCATGATTTTGTGACTACAATATTTTTCCTTCGGAAGATTAGTCTATTTTTATTATTATATTTTTATGAACAGTTGTCCTTCAAAGGATCAATCTGTTTTTGGATAAGATAGCATGAGATAGGAGCATCCATAATTTTGACTTTCTTTTTATTTTTATTACATGAACAACTGTGCTTCAAGGGATCAGTTTGTTTTTTATAACTTTGAATTTTGATAGGAGCACCCATCAATTTTTACTTTTACATGGGGAAGAGATAGGAATAGCTAGGTAAAACAGCTTAAGAGGCGGCAATGGAGGTACAAGTGATACATTGAGGACCCTTAGCATGGTTTCAATTGGTAAATAAGAGTGTGATGGATGTAATGATCATGGAGTTCTCACCAAAAAGGAGAACCTATCCATAAGGAAAATTATATGGACAAAGTTTTGGTGCCCATATTTAAGTTCATGTATAGGAAAGTGATACTAGACCACATAGTTCCATATATTTAAAATGATGGATTGAAGAGGCTAATGATGGAGGAATGATCTAAAGATATGACTATTTTCTCACCGTAAATATGTTAATAATAGAATAAATGCAACTGCGCAATGCATTAGGAGGTTCTATTTCTAGTTTACCATCAAGGAAAGCCAAGCGGTAGGCCCTAGACCCATACTTATGCATGATAATTTAAGGTCCAATCCAGTGGGAAAAAACTTTCCAAGTTGGCTTCTTTCTAGAGGAATAATGTTCGATTTTATTTAAGGACAAGGTTACCAAATTAAATTTGTGTTAGGATAGGATGATAACTTGCAAATATTGGATGTGTTATCTGTAAAATTGACAAGGAATTTTTGTAAGTAACCATACCAAAAAAAATTGGTTCCCTGTTAAGGTCCCCTAACGTTCAGAATGGCATAAAATCCCTTTCCGAAAAATCTGGTTTTTCGAACTTAGTCATTTGGTCCTTTTTGGTTGGGCACAGTTTTTATTCATGCAACATCAAATAAATTTGTGCCCCCTTCTATTCCTTTGGCGCATCCTTTGGAGTGTCAACATTCCAAATGTTGCACCTTCCCATGATGTGCCTTTTCAACTTGCGTGCCGAGGCGCATGCACCACCTTGTTGACATTAAAATTGTTGCACCCCTAAATGGTGCGCCAAAGCGCTAAAAAGGTAATGTCGATAGTCCCAAATCTACGCCAATGGCACAAATATTTTCATGTTGTCATCTATTTTGGTGTGCCTTACAAAAAAGTTGGTGGCGCATTTATTACACCTTTTGTTATAAATAGGCGCATCTCGACTGTCATTTTCACGATTGAAAAACATGGAAAAAGGTTATTCCTCTGCATTTGTCAGCGCTCCTATCAGCCCCATGTGTCACTTTTCGTCGTATTCATGGACCCCACGTCATTTCTTCCAGCTTATATATATTCCCTGGTAAGTGGCCCTTGCTCTTCTTGTGTTGTTGTGGGATTTTTGTGTTGTTTTTGAGAGGTTGTTGTTATTAAAAACAAAGAAAATGAACCTAAGAAATAATACAACCCTGCTGTTTTGCAAATCAACCTACCTCCAAACCAGTTTTACCCTCCTTCCAGATCTGCTGGCCTAGGGGGCCTTGTCTCAAAAATGAATCCCTGACCCTCTTTGCTCTGTTCCCCTCACTGAAAGATCTTAGTTGAAAGAGGCAAAAGACCCCAAACTGACAAAAGAGGGAAAATCCCTAAAATTTATCAAAATCCACGGCTTTCCTTTGGCACAGTCACCATCATTGTTACACTAAACACAGTCGCGCCAAAGGGGCGCACTGTCCCCATTTGCAACATGCCTCTTTCCCGCACCTTAGAAAATTCTTAAAACCTGATACAGTGCAAGCGCAACTCCGCCTACACCAACATTTGAATGTCATGTAGACTCTTCTGCGCCGTGCCAAAAGCTAAAACACTGGTACACCTTAACTCAATGATGCACCATTTGAACCTGCACCCCTTGGCGCACCATAGTGATTTGCAACATGTATCCTATCTGCACCAATGGTGCATCCTGCACTCTCGCAACAGCAAAAAATAATTTGCGCCCAGTTAAAACCCTTCATATGGCATAGGCGCACATACATTGACATCAACATCTGAGTGTTTTGTGTAATCTTTCTACACCTTGCGCCCTTTTGCGTTGTTTTCTTTCATGCAACACTCTCTAGCAGTGCGCGCCTTACTTTTCTCGACCTGCACTTGCAATGGAATTGCACCTTACGCCCAGGGGCTTGTAAATCGATAATTTTTCATTCTATAAGGATTTGATGGATGATTTAACAGCTAACATGGCTCTTCTGTGGTGGACTTCCCTGCTTCTTCTTGCAGATCAGCAGCTGAACTCAGATTCGCACATGTCTTCATCAAGTAAGAAGCCAACCAAGTCAAAGGGTAAGGCCAAACTCACAGAAGAAGAAATGAAGTACAAATACCAAAGGGTCAGGATGCCCGAATCCCTTGTTGAGTGTGACCTGGACATCAGGGATTCCGAACTTGGTCATATTGATATGGAGGACTTCGGGCGAAACCGGAAGGTCACAGAGGCGATCCATGGATGGAAAAATTGGTCAGCAGTGGTTTATATTTCACTGCAGGAATACCCGTTAGTGCGGTAAACAACAAGTTCATGATGGTGGTGGGCCGCTGTTATAATAAGGACACAAGATGTGTCGAGAATGAGAAGGGCGAGGTAATAATCAACCTCACTGCCTGGCACTTCAAAGTCATGTTGGGTATCCCCCACCACCAGCATTTTGTGGCAATAAGCCAAGAAGACTGCATAAAGGCATGGGATGAAAATGAGGACAAATGCATACAACTTATGAATGAAGTATACCTGAAGAACAAGAAGGTGATAACCAGGTGGCCGTAAGTTATTCATCGCAGCGACTTCTCAGAAGAGCTGAGTGACACCATCACCTTCCTGAGTAGGGTGTTTGGGCTTCCTGATGCCCATTACTTTCACAAATGGATGCTCAGATATCTAGAAACAATGAGCAAAAACGTTCCTGATCAACATTTTGAATGGGCAGAGATCATCAACAACACTATCTCCAAGCAGCTTCAACAACTCTCGACAACGGGAGGTTCTACATGAACTCCTACATGGTATACACTGCTTTGCCTTTGAAAGAGACTACCCAACACTAAGTCGATGCGGGGTGTGGCCCCAAGTAAAAATATATGAGTATTATCCAGAGTTGAGACTGGAAAACAACATCCCTCAATTCAAAAAATCAACGATGCCTTCTTCTATGGCATCATCTACCTCTTGAGGCCCAATATGACTCGCGATCGACAACCAAGAGCCCGGTGACTACCACAGAGAAAGTGAGGGTGTTATTTACACAATTCCCCACTTTCACTTATCTCAGAGCTGCCAACTTCTTGGGGGATCCCACAAAGTTACCGAGGTATACATGACCTAAGTTGATCCTATTGGAGCTTTCCAGACAACTTATCACATACCATGAGAAGTGTCTGAAAAGAAAGAAGGGTGGAACTCCATTCCCCCTCACAGTGGGTAGGTACACCTACACTTCTCATACCAAATCCTCGGGAAATGTTTGCAGAGCTGGAATTGCTCAACTTGAAACACAATTTCCCAGCGAGGCCAACCTTCGACCCTCGCAATTGCCTTCCAAGGAAAAGCTTGATCCAATTCACATCCCACAGATTGAGGATGTCTATATCGATCTGTATCATGAGGTCGAGCTCAGAAGAAAGGATCACTCCCACCTGGCCCTGGCAGAAATCATCCAATATGGTGTGGCCATTGTCCTAAAAGGTTTCCAAGCGACTGATCAAGAAGTTGATCAGGTCTATCTAGACACGGACGGGGACAATTGGCCATTTTCCGAGATTGATAGAACAAAGGCACCTCAGAATATTGAGGAAAGGGTTAACGGCACTCTACAGCACATAGAGCATTGGTGTAGGAACAATGGCCTCATCTACCTTGGAGTAGACTTCACCACATCTCCTTTGGGTGATGCACCTACTAAGCTAAAGCACTTACCAAAGGGCAAAGGGAAAGACAAAGAGGGAGAATCAAGCACTTTGTTCAGAACAAGCTCCGAGAGCCCTCCTTCCGCCACCCGGAGCGGTAGTAAGCTGGTCTCCCCGAAGAAGAAGAGGCGGTAAGTGTTCCAATGGTCACATCCACTCAGGGTGTTGCCACTTTGTTATAACCATGGTGAAGTTACCACCGCTGTCCCATCTTCCGCTCCTCCTTCCCCTCCTCACATCACTCAAACAACCACTCCTTTGGTTGTGTCTTCTCCCCGTCTTCTACTGTTCCCCCTTCCTCTTCCTCCATCTTCTCTTCCCTCGTGGATCTTTCTCCCAAAGCATTTCTTCCCTCATCTCTCATATCCCTTCCACCCCCATAGTTTCCTCTCCTACAGTGACTCCTACCCCTGTGAGTGTTGGAGGATCAGCTTCTTTAACAATGCCGCCACCAAGCGTCTCGACACATTTCCCCAAGTTCACTGTAGTTGCTCCTTCTTCTACCTCCGTTCCCTCTTCTCCCTCTGGTCCCACTCCCTTAAGTCCATAATGGATCTCCAAGCACCTGAGCTAGCATAAGAGGAAATTCCCCATTGTACCTATGGACTTCTCCGTCATCCCAACAAAAGGAGCTAAGAAGCAAAATATAATAACCCGCTTCTCTCAGAGCGCTTCAGGTGAAAGGGTTATGGAGATCGCATACCCTAATCCCACAAAGGATAAGAAAGATTTGTCTCCTACAGATTACACAATGACACAGGTCACAATGGGAACATCCTCAAAAAGCCTGCAAGAAGAGGACCTATTTGCAGTGGATGCCCTTTGCAAAAAGCTTCAGGAAGCGAAGGAAGAGAAGAGAATATCGAAGGAATGCAGAACATACATCTTCTCCAATCCTCGCAAGAGAAAATGGGCGGTGCACCTCCCGCAACTGCCACTGAAACTCCCGAAGCCCTTAGTTAGGAAAAGATAAATGAGTACGCCAAGATTGGTGAGTAAGGTATGGCAAAGATCCGCTGGAGAGACCAAATCCTCGAGGATAGTGAGGAAGTAATTGTAAAGTTCACGAGTTGTATCAAAATATTAATCGGGCTAACAAGGAACTCCGGGTGATTGCGGGGGCCTATCTCCGAAGAGCTAGACCATGCCAAGTTACAACATGAGACATTCCAAAAGATGCTTGACTGCCCAGTCGATGATTTAGTAAAATTTGGCATCTTCGATCATCCAAGAGCACCCAACAAAGTCCTTGCTGCTTTGGATTATCGGGTTGACCAGATGGAATTCGTCTTGGAAAAAATTGATAAAATCAAGGAGGAAGCCTTGGATGCAATGCATCAAATGGAGCAGATCATCCTAAGGATGTCCCTGGGCTTGCTCACCCCATCATACACCTTGAGGAAGGTAGATGACACTATTCGGCTCTTTAAAGAGATCACATCACAAGGTTTAGGGTCAGAAGCCACTTTTGACACAGAGTCTATTAACAACCTTTTGGCCTGCCGCGATTTTGTTGGATACCTTATGGAGGCAAGTAATGAATACTTAAAGCTCCCAGAGAGACTCAAAGATGAACGGGAGACTTGTGAGGTCATCGGCGATCACACCAAAGGTCCTACTCAGGATCAACTTCAACCAATGATTAGCAAGTTCATGGAGTATCGCGCTCAATTTCACATCTCCTCTCCTGAGCAGAAGCAAGATACTCCTTTCCATCCATGGGACGATGATGAATAGGCTCCTTCCTCTTGGGATTGTTCCCATTTTTGTAAAGTATTTAAAATTATGTTGGCATAAATGATGACATCATCCATGTTGCACCATGAGATGTTGTCATCCACCAAATTGCCCCAAAGTCAATAGTTGACTTTTAGATATTTTTGTAAATAGTTGTTGGTTCCTTTTTGCCTTCTTTCTCCTTCTCCTTCTATATATACATGGATACTTGTGGTATTCAAGAGAGGAACATTTTTAGATGAAAAATAGAAGTGAGAAGAAAAAGGCTTTGTACTTTTAACAAAAAATATTAATACAAAAATTAAGACTTTGTGCTCAATGGATGTGTTATGTGTATTAGATCTTTCTTAAGTTAGATCTATGTTGCTTTTCTGTCAGATCTATCTCTACTTTTTTGTCATTTGTTCATCAGTATTGCTTTGTTCGTTTATGCAAGTAGGTTTGGCTCATTTACTACCAACCCAAAACATAAACCCTCTAACCTTTCTGCTTTGGAATTCATTTCTTTTCTCCCTTCGGATCTATCCTATCTCTGTCCTTCCTTTCTTTCCTTTCTATTCACAATTGGAAATACCCCTCTTGGGGACGAGATCCCAAACCCCGAAGGTAGAATACTATAGGACTTGTGCAGATTCCTGCTGGTAGAATAGCAATAAACCAGTTTCTTTGCTATCTCAAAGAGGGGCTATGCCCTGCACATTTTTGGCTCATCTATCCATAGATCGCCCCCGATGATTTTCGGACCAACGGGATGAGATAGATAAGCGAAGATAAAAATTACGTGTTATCCTTGAGAGTGAAGAAAATATGCGTCGCTACTTGGGAGACGAATAGATGGCCACAAAGGTGGGCTTAGGATGAAAATAAATGGTCCCCCAAGAGGGGTACAAATTTGATCACAAAGGTGGGTCTTAGGATAAGTATGAATGGTCCCCCAAGGAAGGGAGAAATATGGCCACAATGGTGGACTTAGGATGAGAGGATAGATTGGATGAAATTGGATAAGGTAAAATATGCACAAGATCTCAAAAATGAGGAAGCGAGAAACATGTGTATGAGAATGGCCACAAGAGTGGGCTTAGGATGAGAATAAATGGTCCCCCAGGGAGGGACAAATATGGCCTCAATGGTGGACTTTTGATGAGGCAGTAGATAAGAAGATTTGGACAAGATAAATTTGGATTAGGTTGGATGAGATGAGTTGGATAAAGATTATAAAATATGTGCAACACCTCGAGAGATGGGGAAGTGAAAAAAATATGCATAATGGCCACAAAAGTGGAATTTAGATAAAACCATGGTGTCCCCTAAGGGGAGCACGATATGGCCACAAAGGTGGATAGATAAAACTGGATAGGATCGGATGAGCTGAGTTGGATAAGACAAGACAATGTCAAGGAAAGGAATCAATATGCAAGTAGACCAATCCTAGAATGAAGTCCCCCAATGCCAAGGGAGCCATGGGGATAAGATGTGTGGATGAGGAAGAGGATGTGAGAGGATAAATAACTAGGGAAGGATGCTCCCCTAGAGATGTAGATGAGCTAGTGGATGTCAAAAGAGATTGGATGTCGATGATAACTTTGAATTTGGATTGGGTAGATGACTGGGGATCATAGGAAAATAATGTTGATGAATAAGGGAGGACCCTCTGTATGAGGAATGATATGCGAAGGAGAGATGTTAATGGAGGATGAAGGAGGAGACTTAGTGATTTTGATAGATGAGGATGTAGAAATAGGAATTGGATTAGTTGTGGATAAAATGGTAGATGGAGAGGGACAATCCTTAAAAAGGTCATCTCTCTCAATGAGATCATGGATGATGGTCTGAAGGGCCTTACAATGTTTAGTGTCATGACCGGTACAATGGTAGGCACAAATGAGGTGGGAATTGAACCACGATGGCTTCTTACTATTTGGGTCAAAGGCCTTAATAGGTGGAAGCATGATGGTGGAAATTTGTAATAAGTGTTGAAGGAATTCTGCATAGGATTCAATTGATACATTAGGAGATGTCTTTTCTTTGGAATTTTTAGACTTGGATTTGGATGTAGATGCTTGGGATGTGGATGTATGAGTTGTCTTAGAGGATTGAGTCTTTTCATTCCGCGGTTTTGATTCCATTTTAGTGACACTTGATGATTTAAAAGAAGATTTAGATCTTGAAGTAATGTTGGATGGTTTATATTTTGGTTGATTGAGTGATTGTGATGCCTTAGATGAAGGAGGTGGCCCTACAATAGATGGATTTTTTCCCAAAATAGATGATGTAGATTTGATCTTTGTTGGGAAATGTCTATCTTATTTTTTGGACACACAAGAGATCATTGTCAAAGTGTACCAAGGTTCTTGGATTTGGATTTCGTAGGAGTGCCCTTAGGAGGGATGATAATGATTCCAACCAAAGGGTTTGAAGGTTGTGTTGTGGTTGATATAGGTGGAGGGAGTAGTCTCTTTATGAT
The DNA here is from genome assembly GCA_018340775.1 of Taxus wallichiana var. yunnanensis. Lineage (NCBI taxonomy): Eukaryota > Viridiplantae > Streptophyta > Pinopsida > Cupressales > Taxaceae > Taxus > Taxus wallichiana. The sequence continues at coordinate 572,695,492 of CM031244.1, forward strand.
TATTTCAAAGGAAGGTGAAGATTGGTTTGATGTGGAAGTATCTGTAGATGAGATGGGAGGATCATTTGAAGTTGTTGTAAGTTGAAGTGCTTTCCAATATTCTTCAAATGATGTTGAAGGATAGGATGATGTGAAATCGATTCTGATAATGGTTGATGCGGTTGGCACGGTAGAAGTGTGGAAAGATAAAGTAGGATTTAATCTATGGATGGTATGATAGGTAAAGGTGGAATAGATGTGCATGGAGGAGTCAAATCCAATGAAGTGGATGACGTAGATATAGGTTTGAGATCAATGGTAGGTGTAGATGTGGATATTAATAGGGAAAGAGGTGTTTGGATGATGCAATTGATGAGGTTTATGTCGACACGGGTAGTGTAGGTTTTGGATGGGCCAATGTAGAAACGGGGATGAAATAGGTGATGTGGTCATGGGAAAAGATGTAGGAATATGTGATAAAGATGTCAAGGTAGACATGAGTAAATTTGTTGATATGGTGAGTGATGTAGATGTCATGATGGGTGTGTTTGATGTAGATGTAGATAAGGGGTTATATATAATAGGTTAGGGCATGATGAATGTTTACGAAGTGGTAGGTATCGTCAAAGTCAGTGTGGATGTGGTAAAGAAAGGGATAGATGTAGATGTGGGGGTAGATTTTGAATAAGTCATATTTTGAATAAGTCGAGGCATAATGTCTAAGGTAGAAGTGGATGATGGGGTAGATGAGGAAGGTAAGAATGAAGATGTTTGATGTATGGCATTGACTATATAAGGATTGATTTTGTAAGATATGGAAGGTGGATATTGATCTGATGGTAGATTAAGAAAGGGTTGTTTGAATATGTAAAGGGGTTGGCTAAGAGATGAGATAGGATTGTCCACTTGGAGATTCCCCTGATTTATAAGTTGTTGAATGTGATATTTAAAAGAAAGACACTTTTCGATGTCATGACCTATGACTCGATGATATTTACAATAGTGATTTCGTGATACCAAGCGGGTTTGGGATGTGAGTCATCAATAGGTCGGATGGGAGGAAGTTGGATGAGGTAAACTGTCATCAACTTGTCGAAGATCGAATCGTAAGATTCCCTAAGGAGGTATAATTGGAAGATGGTATAAAATTTTCATGTGAAGGAATTGTGTAGGAGGTAGATGGTTTTGGTTACACATCATGGGAAATGGATGGAAAAGGATGTAAATAAGCTTGAGGGTATGTTAAATTTGAAGAAGATGTTTGATGAAAGGGTATATGATTAAGGGTGGAGATTTAATTAATTGGGTGGATGCGTGATGTTGGAAAGTAGGAACATGATAGGATTGTTTGGATTGGCTGGAAACACTTGATTGTTAAGCCATATGAGAAGTTTGAATGTTGGTAGATTGGGATGGTTGGATAGGCATTTTAGTGGTAATATTGGATGAAGTAGGGATAGTGTTGATATAAGATGATGGGGGTGGAATAGGATCCACCAATTGAGTGGATTGATATGATTGAGAGATCGTGGGAGATCTACGAAGTAGGAAATCATAAATGGGGCTAGAAGGAGGCACGGGGTTTTCTAAAGGAGCATGAAATAGAGGTTTGATTGGTCGAGGGAACTAGGCCGATGGGAGATAGGTGAACCGGCTTCGAAGGGGGATCTATTTGGATGACATGATCTTCACAAGGTTGAGAGATCCAATGCATAATCTAAATATTATTGGATGAAGTAGTATCATTGGATATATTACATTGTTACATTGTCTGATCTTAAAAATAAGTAGTAACAAGTATGAAATAAGAAAAGATTTTTCTATGAAATGTGTTAACAAACAAGTCAAGCAACAAATTTTTCATTATTTAAATTTGTTAAAAAAGTATGAAAAATAAAAAGGGGATGGATAACGAGGTGCCTAAGAAATTGCAATCTAGAGTTGGTTTCAAGTAGTTATGGCTAGGAGTCCTCGATATACCCAAAGGTATGTGAGGCCCGAGTATGTGTAGGATTTCTAATGTGACTAGAACACCGCAAATGGATTTCTGTTGGGTGATGAAATCCCAATCAATCCACCTTGTAGGGAGATGTCTCGATGTGTAGATTTATCTGTGACTTTGGTTGTGCATGATGGAATGTGAGATACAACCAATTAACCCCTAATTAAGCTATGTTATCGAGTAGGATGCAAAGGGATCTTTTTAAACCAAATCCAAATGTAAAGTTTGATGATGACAAACACCCAGAAATGGAACATATGATATAAAAGGAGAAAATAAAGAAAAAATGAAGAATACCGAGAACGTTTTCCTTTTTATCTTACCGCAAGATGACGCAAGAAAAGAGTATGCTCCAAGAAATCCCAATGCGAGAAAGCAAGAAATGTAGACTAACTACAAATTTAGTACATCATAAATATAGAAGAAAATATGGAGTTATAAAAAATGAGGATGTTGATTAAAATATATAAGCTACTATGTGATCATGAACCCTACGGAAGAATTTAGTAGTTTTGCACGATAAACAAAAATAAAATGAAGGATACCATAGTCACGTTTCTAATTCTTGAGATCACTTGTAATAAGTGTGAGAGTAGAGCATACATACGATGGGATGCGATTAGCTTCACAAAACAATATTTACAAAACGACAACAATTTGTGGATGAAAGTCACCAAAAAGGTTAGATGATAACACAAAGTGAGTAAATGATAATGACGTGTTTGAAAGTGGTAATCAGTGATTAGAAACATCCAGGGACCCTAAAGTTGCACTATGCATGAGTAGCGAAATTGTGGAAGGGCCTAGTGAAAGGTATATGTGATGTGTATATGTTTCAAAAATTGGTCTTTGACAGCGTAATTTGGTGTTCGCAACTTTGTAGAGTTCAACTGTAAATTTAAATAAGACAATTATTTGACGTGGTTTATAAAAAATACGAGAAATACAATAAAAGGTCCTAATGTTTGTTTTCGAAATAATGTTTGTTGTCTAATTAATTAATAAAAATTGTTCAACTTTCTTATTCAATTAGAGTAAATAAGTTATGAAAGATAAATGATAGAGTATAAAATAGTGTAAGGAAAGAAAATGCGTTAATTGAGTCGAAATGATAAACTATCGGTCGTAAGGTGAGAAAGCTACGAAAGCTAACACCAAAGCTAATGAAATGAACACCAACAATAGGAAATGATAGACTCTATAAATGATAAAATATATAAATGATAGACTAATGGAATGATAGACTATATAAATGCTAGACTAATGGAATGATAAACAATATGAAATAATATAAACTATTGGTTGTAAAGAATGGAATTATTACCAATGATATGAAATAATAAAATACAAGTGAACGTGACATAAGAAATCATGATATAATAGACTATATGCGCAGAGAGGGATGTGGTATGGGGAGAAGGCTCACCGTGAGTGGCCGGAATGAGGGAGGCTTGTGTGTGCTTGGAGTTTCTACGACCAAGCGGCCTAAGGATGAGAGTGGCGAGTTGAGGTATAAGGAGTCGTTCTTGGCTCGGGGTGGCGGGAGCTAAGCTTAGGGCTCGGGGTTCCACGGAGGGGAGTATGAGGTCCTGGGGATGGGGTGTGTTGGGTTGTGGGTGGGTTGTGTCTCGAGTGGTTCGGGGGAGCTCGGGGAAACGGGTAAGAGGGCTAGGTATTCTGCATAGGCGGGTGTGGGGGATCCGAGTTGGATCGGGATCGTGGGGAGGGATCAAGGTCTGTGATGGATAGTGTTGTGCATGGCCGAGTGTCTCGGGATGGGGAGTTGGTGTGTCATGGGATGGGGATGTCACGAGGTAGTTCAATTAGGGGGTAGGGTTGTCGTAGGGTTCGGTCCGCTATGTTTTCTCGTGACTGTGTGTGAGTGGGGAGTAGAGGCGTGACCAAGTGGTTAAGGGCGGGGAATGGGGACAGGGGAGTTGGTAATGGGGAAGTGGGGTTGGGAATGGGGAAGGGGGTTGGGAACAGGGGATGGGATGGGGTGGGGTGGTCGAGTGGCTAAGGGGAGTCGGGTCTTTGAGTTGAGAAGTGAGTTGGGTGTGGGGGTGAGGGAACAACTCGGATGAGATAGTCGGGCTAGGGGAGGGAGGGAATGGGGGTAGTTTAGGGAGTAGTTTAGGATAAAATTTAATAAAAAAATTGTTTATTTTTTTTTTTTAATAATAATAATAATAATTTGTTCTTGCTTTGTTTTTTACAGTGTATACACACAATATAAAAACCTTTTGAAAATGAGAAATCGTATTATTATAGACCATGAAATGAGAAGTAACACCACCCCGGATAATGGTAAAAACCATGTAAACAAGTAATTCAAATCCAATGAAGTGGATGAAGTAGTTATAGCTTCGGGATAAATGGTAAGTGTAGATGCGGATATTGATAGGGAAAGAGGTGTTTGGATAATACGATTGATGAGGTTTATATGGGACATTGGTGGTGTAGGCTATGGATGGGCCAATGTAGAAATGGAGGATGAAGTAGGTGATGTGTTCATGGGAAAAGATGTAGGATTATGTGATAAAGATGTCAAGGTAGACATGAGTGAATTTGTTTATGTGGTGAGTGATGTAGATGTCGTGATGGGTGTATTTGATGTGGATGTGGATGTGGATGTGGATGTGGATGTGGATGTGGATAGGGGTTAGATATAATAGGTTGGGGCATGAGAGATGTTGATGAAGTGGTAAGTATGGTCAAAGTTGATTTGGATGTGGTAAAGATAGGGATAGATGTATATGTTGTTGATGTAGATGTGGGGATAGATTTTGAAGAATTCGTAGGAATAATATCTAAGGTAGAAGTGGATGATGGGGTGGATGAGGTAGGTAAGGATGAATATGTTTGATGTATGGCATTGACTACATAAGGATTTATTTTGTAAGGTATTGATGGTGGATATTGATTTGATGGTGGATTAAGAAAGGGTTGTTTGAATATGTCAAGGGGTTGGCTAAGAGATGAGACAAAATTGTCCACTTGGAGATCCCCCTGATTTATAAGTTGTTGAACATGATCTTTAAAATAATGACACTTTTCAATGTCGTGACCTATGAATCGATGATATTTACAATAGTGATTTCTATGATACCAAGTGGGTTTGGGATTTGAGTCGTCAATAGGTCGATGGGGGAATTTGGATGAGATGAAATGTCATCAACTTGTCAAAGATTAAATTATAAGATTCCCCTAAGGAGGTATAATTGGAATATGGTCTTAAAGTTTCATGTGAAGGCATTATGTAGGACGTAGATGGTTTTGGTTGAACATCATGGGAAATGGATGGATAAGGATGTAAAGAAGCTTGAGGGTATGTTAACATTGAAGAAGATGTTTGAGGAAAGGGCATATGATTAAGGGGTGGAGATTGAATTAATTGGGTGGACGTGTGATGTTGGAAAGTAGGAACATAATAGGATTGTTGGGATTGGAAACACTTGATTGTTGAGCGACATGAGAAGTGTAAATGTTGGTAGATTGGGATGGTTGGATATGAATTTTAGTGGTAATATTGGATTAATTAGGGGTTGGTACCAAAATTTACACCTCTTTTAGGAGCATGAAACATCGGTAAGTGAAGTGATATGCTTTGAGGATGACATACTTTGTTTATGTCGTTTGGTAGCCAGGAAGAAGTCTCGACATACTCATTTAAATCTAGCTTTGTAAGGACTGGGTGACACGTACAAAGGGGATAACCTTCCCTGCTGCTTTAGGCCCCGTCATTTATCGAGGTGAGAGAAACCTTTGTGTAACCTAAAAATTGTAAAGGGATAATTGAAATATTTAGTCTCTTAACTTCCTTTTGAAAACATATAATTCATTCTTGGATGATCATGGCCAATGAATGCACTATTTAACTCTTATAAGTTTTCACACTAAACAATGCATATGTCACTCCAATTAGACTCGGTTACTCTAGACAGCATGAGATTCCATCTGCTCTTGCATATTTCTGGAAAGGGAAGTAAAATTTGCAAAGTCCCTTGACAAATGCTTATAGGAAAAGAAAACAGAAGTGAATTGTAGGATTTGAGCAGTAGTAGGTTTATATTTTGTATGAATGGGAGATTAAAACAAGATGGAATTTACTATGATAGGTTTCTTAGAACTCCAACAATGTCAGGAATCATTCTAGGTAAAAGGAAACTTAATTGGTCGAAGTAGTCCCTTGGAGATAAGGTACACACTCATGGAAGCCCAAGAATGCATGATTTCATACAAATATTCAAGAAATTGCACATGAAAGCTCATGTAAATATTTTGAAAAAATATTCACAACTCACTACTTAGTACACCTAAGATACACTCAAAGGCTTACAAAAATCTTAGCAACATTATGAATTTAAAATTGGTACTATGAAAATAAGGCTCGATTACTGATCTGACAAATTCAATTACCAAAATACCACCGTTGAGACCAGATCTAGTGTAACTTAGAGGAGCCATAAACATAAGATTGCAACGAAAAAATAGCTGACCGATTTAAAGTATATTGTATTAAGAACAAAATGTAACAAAGCTTAATGAGCATGTACACAGTTCATTTTCAGATATTCAATATCCTTAACAAGGGAACATAATACCTATGATTTAAATGTTTATCAATGGTTGTACACTTGCAACCATCTTGACACAGGAAAATTTAAAGAATTAAAACAACTCATAGGAAAATCATTAAAATTCAGATTTCAAGAAAGCACATCAAAATATCTATCTCTTCTAAAATTTATAAAATTGTAACCCCCTCTTTGATATGAGAACATGCCTCTCATATTTATACAATCTTCGATTCCTTCCTTGCTTGATTTTTTCTCCCCAAAACTTTGAATCTTTTCAAGGAATATTCCTAAGGAACATTATTGGATTCTACCGCTTTTTGAAAATATCTCATTCCTTATCATGCCATGTGGAGAGATCTTTACAAATGTTGTCAGGTGTATATTTCATTCTTTTATGATGAATGAGGTGCCATGTCATTCATTTGACATCATCAACTTGATCATTCCTATTTCAGCAAGTTGAAATGATTTTTGAGCACCCCGAATAGTTTGATTTGATGTTAATCATTCCCGCCTTTTGGGAATCCACCTCAAAACACACAATTATTGGCATATCTTTATGAGTTGATTATTTCCACATGTGTTACATTACATCAATCCAATTACCTCCCTTTTGAGTTATATTAGTCTATTTCACTTTTATCTCGCCCCGTGCGAATATCATAGATAATCTCAATAATTAACTCACCATGATTTTTCTTAATTTAACTTGTCAGCCTCATCTTTACTATAAATTCCCACCATTTCTTCTACAAATTTGCATCCCTTCTTTTAGGTTCAAGTGTGAGAAGCTTAGTGAAATTATTTTTCTGCAATATGGCGGGAGTAGCATTAGCATCCAATTTGAAAGAACTTTCATCTGAAGACTTGAATTCAATTTTTGACTTGTTGGGCCCAGATGAAGTGTTTGTGAGGATGTTATTTGAGATTGTGGATCTAGAAGACTACAATGGGCCATTGATAGCTCAAGTTGTTTGGATAGCTCTAATTCAAAGACTAATTAAGATTAGTCCCATTTTCTTTGCTTTTCTAGATGATGTACTTTCATCTGTTCATGTGCGAAAATCAAAAGACTCCTGAGGGATTGAAGCAATTTTGGCTTGAGTCCAGTCGGTTGTGAAGGGTGTAGTTGATAACACATGTCCCTTTATTTGTAATGAGGAATTTACTGTAAAAGAAATTCCTTCAGAATCTTATGTGCTTTATGAAAGGACTTCCATAGACATTGTGCCTGCTCTTTCTCGCAAGGTTACTGAGTTGGAGCAATGTGTTTCTATTTTAGAGAAGAGGCCAAAAGAATATTGGCCTTCACAACCTCCTAGGGCATCACCATTCTTGATGAATAAATTCAAGGGTGAATCTAACTCCAAACCTCCACTCAATCTGCTCCAAAAATTGTCGTGATTGCACTCCCATATTTTGCACACACCTCCATTTCATCTTCCACCTTCAAAGCATCAAGGAAAAAAGATCTTTCCAAGGGATGTTTAGATCTTAAGGAATGGGTTTCTTCCTATAAGAATAATCTAGAGATGATTAACATTTTGGATGGTCCTAGGGCAAGTATTGATGAGCTTATGGCTCTGGGTATGTCTCGTGGTTTGGTAGGGGATATTTTATTAGTACAAATAGTTGTTGGGACTAAGGAATTTCTAGTTAGGAAGAATAGGCTTTTAAAGAATATTCCTATTTTTAGATAGGATCTCTTAATGATAGAATAACTAAGTGTCTTTCCCCTTTTCCCTTTTTGGTATAATATCAAGGATGTATGTAAATCTTTTCCTAGGTTGGGGCCCCTATAGAACCCCATTTTTCTTTTTTCACAAATGTAGAAAACTTAAAATGTTACAATGAATTTCATGTTCATAATAGATTCAAATTTCTATCAAAACAAAATGAAATCATAGTGCATTACATTGTTTCACATGCATAATTTGAAATTTGCAGATTCAAGAAAATATACAATTATCAAGAATAAAGATAAACAAAATGATGAAAGAAATTTTTGAGGAAACAAGCCTAATCTTGTTCATGGTACATTGGGATTAGCTTCAAGTCCTTTGACATCCTTTTCTTGTGCCTTTGACATTTTGTAGATTTCCTCTTCATCTAGCCCAACATGGAACATGAGTATTGTACACTATATTTTCATCATTTGATCAAATTCTCTCATTGCACTCTTACTCTTCCTTATCCCTTTTGACAATTTGGTTATTTGTTGTTCCATGGTAATAAACCTCTAAATAATACTATAGTTGAAAGGGACTTCAAAAATTATTTGATCAAAAATTGTGTCAAAGCAATTGTCCCTAAGCTTCCATAAGTAATTATATTTTCATCAGGTATAATTTTTTCAAATCTGCAATCCAGATAATCAATGCATTCTATAATTGAGACCCTTTCTGTACACAATTTTTCTTTGACCTCTTTCAGAATCTCAATTCTTAGTTGAATTGCATCTAGGTAAGTATGTTGCATGCCAATTTCTTCAGGTGAAATAATCTCTTCTTCTTCTATCAATTGATCACCTAACTCAACTACTACCTCAAATTTGGGTAAAATACCCTCCCAATAATACAATTCATCAATGCATTTTTCTATTTGTTCTCTGGCATCATTGTCTTTTTCTTTAATTGATCATAACATTTCATTGTGTCCTCTATAATCTTATTTCCTTTTTCAGATAACTCCTCCTTCCATTTATCCATGGCATCAACTTTTTCCTTGGACTTATCTACTTCACTTAAGACTTCTAGGGTTATGGAAGCAGTTATTTCTTGCCCTTCATCTATAGGTTGTATCCATTTCGCACATATGAAGACAATACTTTGACCTTTTCTTTTAACTGTTTCTTGGTTTCTTTATCTTCATCCATATTTTGCAACAAACCACCAACAACCACTATAGCATCCTGTTTCAAGATTTCTTTGGTAGGTTTTCTAAGGGGGGATATGTGTAACATTATAATCACTCATTGTGATTTCACCTTTTAGCTTGTCACCCTGTGGAGTGGCTATTTCCAAAGTCCTGAATCCTTGCTAATCTACATGGGTTTTAGTTAGGATTATGGCCTTCTTAGGAGCTCTTGTGGTTTTGGGAATACAATACTTCTTATATCCAATGTTTCCTCTTGAATTGTATCCTTCTCTTTTCTTGGAAGGAGTGTTCCTAACCACCCAGTTGTGAGAGTACTTCCCACACTCACTCCCTATGATGTGGGATGTGGAATTTTATAGAAAAATACCATTTGTTTGGATGCATCTTGAGGATATTGTAATAATGGTACCTCTTCTTGTGGCTTTTCCACTTCTATTGTTGGATTTTTGGATTCATCATGCAATGTCATTTTTTCCAGTTGTTCTTTCCCTTGTCCCGAGTTTGGGATTGACTATTTGTTTCTTGGATCTTACTATCAACTGGTGTTTCTCCCTTGTCTTTTCCTTCCACTGGAGTGGCAGTCATTTCTGTAGTTTCTCTTGGAGTTTCTTTGACTAGACTTTCCACCTTAGATGAATCTTCCTTCTTTGTATCATCTACTTCTTTTAGAGATTGATGTTTAGTGGGAATATCTTCTTGAGTTTGCACACTAGTGGCCTTCTTCTTTAGCAATTCCTCCTCTTGTTTTTCTAGTGGATTGGGACACATTGATTGATCTTTGATCTTTATCATCAATTTGTAGATTATCCTTATCATTAATCTCCACCATTTTAGTAGCTTCTTTTGTGGCTTTCACCATAATTTCTTCGAAGGTTCAATATCCTGAGTTGGCTTATCACCATGTATAACTCCTTATTCTTTCTAAGGGTGGTATTTAGTAGAGATAATACTTTCTGTAGATGTTTCACTTACAAGTCCTTGAATCATTGGTTCTTCTTTCCCTATAAGTATTGAACTTTCAGTGTGAACATTTTGAATTTGAACCTTTGTTTCAACATTTGATGGCTTGGAAACTTCTTTCATCTACTCCTCTACCTAAGGGACACTTTTATCTCCCACTTTATATATTTCAATTGTTACATCAGTAATTTCAAGTGGAGGAACTTCTTCAAGTGCATATGTATCTATTATTTCAATTGGATTTTTCACTTGTTCATGTGATTGACTGAACTAAGGTAAATTTTGACCCTCAAACTACATTGCACTTGATTCCCCTTGCCCTTGTTTTGTTATAATGCTACAAGGATAATTAGATATGGGGATACTATGAGTTATTTTCTCTTGGGACAACTCTCATCACTACTCTATTAGAAGTAAGGCTGCACATATGGATGCGAGGTCCTCACATGCTCCTCCAAATGATCAATTGTTTGCTTTTACTTCTCATTCCTTGCGAAGGATCCATGTTGAGGATTCCTTGAACATGTGAGTATCACCCTCGTGTGAAGCTTGACCAAAAGAGACTCGGTCATTTCATAATCAGCAAGTTTCATCTCTTCCACAGCTTGATTACTTTATGTCGTGTAACCTCTACAAACTGATCTTTGGAAGCATCATTGAATAACCTAGAGGTTTTGTTCTTTCTTAACCCTCTTCTTCTTGATATACTTCAAGATGGCCTCGAAGTTTGGTGTCATAACCTGCTGCACTGTTCTTGACTCCTCTCTGAGCAAGTCATTGACCCATGAAAATGGCTTAGAAGGAGTAGAAAGAAGATCAGACACCTTGGGTGCTTGGTAGGGAACCAAAGCATGACTTGGAAGGGTTGGTTCAACCTCTTCTGCGAGAAAAAGTGGATCTAATGGATGCTCTGGAGACTGTGAAGGGTCTATTTCACCTAGCTCAAGTTCTTCAACAGGAACTTCACTGACCTTTGACCTCTTATACACTTCCATTGAGGGAGATGATTCACCAATCTCTACAATTTTCCTCTTCTTAGGGTGAGATGAGCCTAAACCTTCATCAAATACTTTATGAGATGAGGAGAGAGAATATTTCCTAGGAAAAGTACCCATGATTCCTCTTTCAATACAATATGCTCTTCTCTTCTTATACCACTTTTTGGACCTTTGAATCACGTGCATTGTCCTCTCCTTTATATCACCTGATTCGGTGATGTGCCATGGAATGGGAGAGGTAGGTGAATATTTCATTGCTTCATATTCAGGGTCAAATAGATTTGAGTCATCATCAGGCACATTTTGATCAAACCATTCAAACTTGAAGGAGCTCATTTTCTCAACTGTCATTCTCATATAGTCCCTCCTTCTGACCTCCAAATCATCAGCACAATTGATCCAAAAGTCCTCAATTTGAGGAATATGATGCAAGGTGGGAAGGACGAAGGAATCAAGATCAGTTCTGATATCAAAATTATCTCTTGCCACATATGAATGCATATTGAAGGCAGTGATGGAGGTCTCAATGTTTGAAGCATCAACCAAAATATTGCATGAATAAATGCCCAAGGATATGGGAAAAGAAACACCCTTCTTCTTCACAACCTTGCATCTGATATGAACTTGGGAAAGTTCTTGGAACAACTCAATCAGGAGGATTTTGTGGCTCGGGTACCTTGGAAACCGGAGAGGAGCAAGGTGGAATCCACTTACCCTAAGATAAGTGAAAGTGGAGAATTGTGTGAAGAATCCTCCATACCTTGTGATAAACTCTATTGCTTGAGGTGAAATTCTTCATTCAATATCTCCTTTGAGAAACTCGAACAATGTACATAGTGAATGCATCATTCACTCTTATGAAATGTAATTTTCCCTCCTTGAAAGTGAGTTACCAATACTTTTCAAATGCAGGAGCCCTCTGAGGGACATTATGTGCGAGAGAAAGACCATGGAATGGTCTTGTGTATGCGAGGGCATACACCAAGTAAGAGGTCATAGTGAACCTCTTAGTGATGAAGAACTACTCCATTGTCTCAGTGAATGTTACCACTAATTATTTAACTCCAGTCCAATCATTTGATTTCCTTCGGTGATCATCACTATGAATTTTTCCACCCATTCATGGAAGTCCCTAGTTTGTTCTTCACTCATTACCCTATTTAAGAGCACAATTGCATCACAATATGCTTCGTGGAATTCATTTTGGGACAATGTTTTGGGCATCCGAGAAGGATTTCTCTCTTGCTTGAGCCACGAGCCAATTGCAATCACTTAAAGGTAGGAGCATGTCTTTGACCATTCTTGGGATGAAAACTCCCAAGTGATGATGAACATATTGCTCTGAGTGGAATTTTGCAGGCAATGTGAGATTCCTTTAGGTGTCAAAATTGCCAACAGAGAAGTGTCATCAGCGAAGATAGTTCTTATTGTCAAATCATAGTTCCTTGCACAAGCTATGACTAGATCAATGCTCTGCATGGAAATTAGATGTCCTCCTGATTGATAGATTCCTCATGTGAGTAGATTTTCTTCAATATGTCCCTATGGTTCTTTCATCATTCTGGCCTTCAAATCATCCAAATATAGATGTGCGAGATCATTGTCTTCGACATTTGGGTATTTTGTAGCCAAAGTGGAAATTGGTGCACTTCTTTGTCCCACTTTTCTCTTTGGAAAATGGGACAAATGGACATCAACATGCTCAGAATGCACCAAGGTTTCCAACATGAGGAAGGGGGTCAAACTCAATGTGAGTTTATAACATGATCCTAACACTCTAAGTTGTCCTTTAAGTGACGAAATATCACAAATCATGTAGTGGAACACTTTGATGTCCCCCATATACCTTTGGAAAATGGGAAAAGGGAAAAATTGGCATCAAGGGTTTGCGAAGTGTGGATTTACCACTTTTGGAAGCCTAGCTTCACCAAACACTATAAAAAATAGACATTCGGACCCATTCTCTTGCCCCTGGAGCCTCCCTAGGAGTTTCATAGGCAACCCTTATATGTTTTTCACTCCAAAATGGTGAATAAGATCATTCAAAGAATTTTCAAGAGCCAATTCTTCCTGAAATTTCAAATTCACCCCCTTTCAATTCTTCTCAAGCTTGTGCACCGATGAAAGGAATTGCCACCAAACTTTCTCGCAATGAAAATGAAAACCAACCTATTGGGTGTGAAGAGGGCATGGAATATGTCACTTTGGATTTTGAATCAGGTCTCAACTCTTCATATAAGTCCCAAAATCTTTCGTTGAATCTCCATCGCGATCACAAATCTTCATTCACATTGTTGGGCCTATATCTCAAAATATACACCATATACCTTTCTAAACCTACTTGAATGTGAAGTAGGCCTCTTTATCTTTCCGAGGAGTGTTTTGTTTATTTCCAATTCATCCCGAGGCTCTTGAACCATTCAAAACAAGCTAACTAGCTTTTTCACTACTTTCATTTCCTTACACCAAGCAAAAAGTAGCTCGGTGTTGCACAACTTGTTCCTAAACCTGATTTGTTTTGCAGAAATTTCCTAAAATTCTTCTGATGATCTCATATCTCTTCCACACACCGCTTGGATGCATTAGCTCTTCTTGGTTTGTCCCCAGAGGGTGTTCATTAGGTGCAAAAAACCTGAAAATAGACCTTTCAAGACCCTGAAGCACTTGTCTTTATCGGATCCAAATATTTTCTTGAACCAACTTGGATAGCATTCCCCTGCACATTTAACATACTTGAAAATCATATTAACACATCCCTCCAAGCCATAATGATGGTAACACATTGACTGAGTTGCCCAGAGAGTAGGTACGCATTGATCGGGAGAGGGATTTTCAAGGGTGGCTTAAGTTGTCATGTCAATTTTTTTCATGCTAACATTTTGCATGAAAACAAAACACTAACACAATGTTTTAAATACTCGAATCGACTACATTTTTTGAATTAAAAATTTAATAGCATAGAACATCACAAAATGTTTTAATAAATAAAAGCAGACTTAATGTTTTGACATACAAATAATGTATATAGAGAGAGGATAACAATAGAAAAAATCTAAAGCAAGAAAAGAGAACAACAAAGCCAAGAGAACAAAGTGGATTAAAGTGAAGAGTAGAGTTAAATCTCAATAATATTGTTATAATATTGTAGGTTGAACGAAACAAACCATTCTTTTAAAAACACCCCCATTACTAGGATAAAATATTCCTAAGCATGATGATTCCTTTATTCGCTTTATCTTTGTATAAATAACCTCAATAAGAATGGACAAAATCATTCGAACACAATGTATTTTTCATTTTTGAAACATTTGAAAAAACCCTAAATACATTATCTTGGGATTTATTACAATACTCATTATGTGTTCTACATTGATCTCATATTACACAATGCCCACTTTTAAGTTGTTATGGCTTATTCGCTATTTAAAGTGTTGTCTTTGTATTCTCCCGGGGCCTCTCTATATCCATAGCCTTCAAAAGACACCTCATGCAATATCCTCTTCCTTTATCCATGCCTTCTTCATTCCAGGTTGTATGTGTGTACATAGATGGGAAGAATGTGTATGCATGAAGCCAATATCCCTCCGTGCGATTTCCCCACATACACGACAAAAGATGCGTCATAACTTTTTTTTACGTGGGCGATTCTATGTTTCATCCATGTTTCAATGAAGTCTATTTATTTCAACCTCCACTATCGACAATTTCTAATATGTCAACAATCAACAATCTCCATCCGATAGAAAATACCTATCAATATAATTATAATTATAATATTTAATATCTCAATTTTAATATTGGACAACATCATCCTACGCGGACCCAAAAATATCCCTATTTTTAAATATACATTTAAAATCACAAGCAAGAAAATTCATTGAGAACCTAGACATCATCCGACTCAAATAGATACTTTCCCAAAGACCTTAAACCCTTACCTACTAAGTGGATCCCAACACGAATTTCACATCATCATATAGCAATACAATCAATCTTCCTCTGCAACATTGACAATTGCTGTCATAATTCTATACTGCAACCCTTTTGGGCGGTGGATTCCTAGTCATTCCTGAGCTTTTTGTCTTTAAAATTTCCCGGCCGTATACATGCAATTGATGCACATGATAAAACACAAAAATAAAAACAAACCTTGGTGGTGGGATATCATTATATAATGGAAGAAGAATCTAAACCCATCTCCACTTCCTTTCCACCTCCCAACTGCTTTCCTCTTTATGCGAGCGTACTAAAATATTTTGAAAATTCTGTGGCTACGACGTGGCGAAAGAGAAATGAATGACATTGTTTTTGGAAATGAATGACATGTTTTTGGCTTTATTGTCCCACACTAGAATTTTATCTATTACTTAACACGGTTCCGTTAAATGATTTATCATAAATTTTAGTAGAGGCCCAGTGCTTTTCTAGATTCGGATGAATTAATCCAGCCAGTTGTCCATGCACCCAAATCATTGTTTGTAGCAAACGTAGTAGTCGAACCAGTTGTTCATGCACCCAAATCATTGTTTGTAGCGAACATACTAATCCAACCAGTTTTCCATATACCCAAATGATTGCTTTTAGCAGTCTGATTCGAAATATTATCCGCAGAAAGGGTTCAGCTCATGTTTTTAGTTACTACAGGAGAGATACAGTTCTTTCTTGGACGAGGATCAATAAATTCAGCAAGTTTTTCATGCACCCAAATCATTGTTTTTAGCAATCAGATTCAAAATCTTGTTTGTTTTTGCTCAGCCTGATAGATGTTTCATTAATTCATTGTGTTTTGTTTGTCTGAAGCTAATCGAATCCAAGTTTGTCATATACCCAAATCATTGTTATAGAGAATCAGATTCGAATTCATGATTCTTTACACACAGTCTTATAGATGTTTTATGGATTCATTCCGTTTTCATTGCTCGAAGGTTTATAGCCAGTCTGGTGGGTGTTTCATTGATTCATCCTGTTTTGATTGTCTGAAGATGCTGATAACCACGTTTTTTCTTTGAATCAAAGACTTGGTTTTTTTAATAATCTGATTCAGAATGGGAGATGAATACAGAGAACTGCCAGGAGAATGTTGGGAGATTGTGTTCAAGCATCTAACACAGCCAAGCCAGTGGGCATCAGTCTCCCTTGTATGCAAGCAATTTCTTTTCATGTCTAACCGCCTCAGGCCTTCTCTCAGGATTACAAGCGGGATGATCAACGGGGGTCTGTTTCGGATTCTGAGACGGTTTCATGGATTGCAAGAGATTGATCTGCACAAATTCCATGGCAATCTGGCGCGCCCACTTCTGGAGATATCTCGTTCAAGACTGCAGCTGAGGGCTCTCAGTCTGCAAGGCCAGATGGCCCTGCCTGCAGAAGCTATTGCCCAACTGGGCAATAGCTGTAAAAATTCTCTGAGGTCTTTAAACTGCTCCAGAATTCATCTTCTCCGAGACGAAGACCTGGCAGCCATTGCAGAAGCATTTCCTAATCTGGAAAGCCTGGATATCTCATATCCTGCTGCTCTCAGGCCACTTCATGATGTAAGTATAACTGATGCAGGAATTGAAGCTCTGGCCGGAGAGCTTCACAGTCTAAAGATTATGAATGTTTCAGGGAATTATTTTCTGTCCGATGTTGCTCTGACTGCCCTGTCATGGGGTTGCAGAGGCCTGCAAGAGCTTATATTGTTTGACTGTCCTCTTATTACTGATAGAGGCCTTCAAATGATTGCCACCCAGTGTGTTCAACTGGCTTCTTTAGCTGTCAATGGAGGCAAAATTTCACACACTGCAATAAAATCCTTTGCCAGCTCCGCTAGCCTGCAATATCTTAATCTTTCTCTGCTGAACATATCAGATGAACTGCTGCTAAATCTAGCAGAGCTAAAACTAAAATGGCTGATTCTAGCTCGGTGTAGGGGCATGACTTCGGCAGGAATTTTAGGTCTTGCTAGATTTTGTCCAAACCTTGTTCATCTAAATCTGGAAGGTGCCCATTGCCTTACAGCTGAAGTAATGGAGGTTATTGTACAGAGGCTGCCTAATTTAACATACATCTGTCTGAATTACTGTTCACTGCTTACTGATTCAACTTTCTTTTGCCTGCTGAAGAATTGCAGGAATTTAGAGGAGCTTGAGATGGAGAGCACAGGGTTGGGATGGGGGATGAATTCAAAAATGGCCCCTGACCAGCAGTGCTGTAAATTGCAGTCTCTGAAGATTGCATGGAATAAACCTGTTGGGGATGTGACATTGAGATGCATCGGGACACTGTGTCCGCGTTTGGTGTCTTTGGATGTGAGCCACTGTTTGATGGTAACTGATCATGGACTGAGGGCTATTAGCAGAGGTTGCCCTGATTTGAGAAAGCTGATGTTGAAAGGGTGCAGGCAGGTTATGAGCCTGGGAATTGAGGGTTTTGAGGGCTTTAAGAATTTAGAGCAGTTGCAGGTGGAGGGATCAGGTTTTACTGATCCTGGCCTGATGGGTGTTGGTAGAAGCTGCAGATGTCTGTTGAGGCTGGGATTGGAAGGATGCTTGAGAGTAACAGAGTTTGGGCTTAAGAAGGTGATGGAAGACTGCAGGCAACTGAGCCATGTGAATTTGAAGGACTGTAAATGTGTGAATGTGGATGCACTGGCTTGGATGGTGTACTACAGACCTTCCCTCAGAAAGCTTGTGCCTCCTTCCTCCTGCGTCTCCGAGGGCCAGAAGGCACTGCTGTCGCGGCATGGATGTGAAGTCTTCAGGTTGTAGGAGGAGGTATTAATGTGGAATGAAATCCTTAACAATGATATGGCTCTTTAATTTTTGCAAGCAATTGAAGTAAAAATTTTATCTTTTTTATGTTTGTTTCAAGAAACAAATAAATATATGAAGCTAAAACAATCAGACTGGTCTAGTGGATGTGACTTCTTTTTCGACTTTTTATTATTATTTTGAAATCTTAGGTCTAGTTCGATTCTATCATTGCTTCCAGTCTCCCTCTCCTATAATAGAAGTTCTAAGTAAACTTAATACTGTGTAGAGACTGGATGTTGCGACTTAAAAGAGAAGCCTCATAATTGTCGCCCAGTTGATTTTGTGATAGTGATTAGGGAAGAGCAGGTCAGGAACATAGTCCTCTGCATCACCCTAGCCCAGGACTAAGTTCAAGCTTGGCTGCAATAAAATTCTCCAGCAATCCCAAACGAGATCAGGTCTGAACATGGAAGGAATCACCCCAGCTCTGTTATCACTAGAAGCTCAATATCCAATTGAGCCCTACCCCATTTACAATTGCAATTGTAACCCTCGTAATCAAAGGGTAATTGTTATCAAAAAGCTCAAACTAAGGTGATTCCACCGACGGAGATCAGGTATAATCATAGAACGAATTACCCCAGCCCTGCAATCACTAAAAGCCCAATATTCAGTTGAGCTCTACACAATGCAAAAATCTCAAATGGGCAGAGTCATGTATGTGTGTGTTTGAGATCTTAGTCTATGGAATCCCCACGTCAAAGGGTAATGGTTTCTTAATTTGATAGGTTATCAAATACTTAGCTTAAGAACCCATTGAATGTTTTGAACCTCAAATTCAACCATGAACAAATGTTCTAGCTTGTTTAGTTCTCGTTTTTTTGTTAAATTAGATAGGAAAACCCTGAACAGTCATTATCACGTAACAAAATTCAAATGCCCACACTATACAATATTGCCATCATCACTGAACAGATGCCTTTTGGAAACAATTCAAATGAATTAGTGAAAGAGAATTAGGAGTCTCACATATATTTTGGCACGCGTTTCAAAGAATTCATATGTTAAGGTTCAAACCTACCATTGGATTTAATTGTTCATGTATTGGCCAGCAAAGAACTGTTAATTTATTTATTTCTAGTAGAAAGAAATCAGAAACCTGTAGTTTAAGAAGAAATTAACATTTATCGATGATCTAACTTCGGACATTTTGTGTATCCCCATACCAGTCTTTCATGAGTAGCATCTCACACAGAACAATATTTCATGAGCTTGAATGATCCACTTGGTATTCATTGCATGCATTTGGTTTTTTTACGCTAGGATTCCAATCCTTGACAGAGCAGGAACAATGGCGACTAAAACATTCTTATGAAACTTTGGAAGCAAGGAAACTAAAACATTCACATAAAACCTTGAAACGGGGACAATATTCATTATGATATGACGAGGCTACATCACATATGCTTTAGTTTAGTTTTGCTAGTCACTGGCTCTATCACTCTGTTTTTCTCTCTTTTCTCTTCCTCCCCAATTTCCTACATTTCAACCTCTTAAATATATGAGTTAACATGCTTTGTTTGCCTCCAAAGAAACTGCTTAATTGTTTTAGAAAGATACAAGGAATCTTCTAGCAGAGAAGAAACTTCTAGAACAGAGGCGAGGTCACATGGAGGGGCTTCCACTCCAAAAAAAAAAATGCAACCAAGGTTTTTTCCAGCATGGTACAAGAAGAAAATGAATCTTTTCTGTAGAATAGGACCCCTGAAATTTTTGCCAGCTAATTTTCAGAGGTTGCAGGGGAGGTGGGGCTGGAAATCTCCCTTACTCTTTAGGGTTTTATCTGCCCACGCGGCACCCTGGCATGTAAACTCCAGCTTCTGGTTGGTTCCTTAGCTCTTAAATTTTCCCAACTGTACTAAAATAAATAAATTTATGCAGTCCATAAGACCGCCTACATGGAAAAGGCTCCTAAATTTTCTTAGCAGCATTCACCAAGAAACTTTCAGTACCCCCGCTCTATGGGACTGCAGCCTAAAGGAACTTCTAAACTGGAAGGAAGCTTATAGAGATGTTCATTGCTTGTATCTTAACAGAACTTTTTCTCTATTTTTGTTAAAGCTGTTTTTTTAAATAAAAGGCTTCTAGCGAACCCCTTGTGCCCCTGCATCAAGCCTTTTTTGCGAGCATCGCCCATCCCAATCCTTTTTTCTTAAGGGTGTTCAACTTTGCAGCTTTCACCACAATCAGCTCAGCTCAGCTTGCTGCCCATTTGCAGAACCTTCAGCAAGTATTGTGCCTTATGAAACTCCGATTGGAGAAACTCCATAGTTAAACTCTTGACCTTGACGTAGAGAGTGTACTGAGATGAATGACCTCCTCGAAGTCCCTCTTTGTGGGAGATAAGTTATTATAACCATTACTCGTTGAGTTTTTGGAGATTTACGGTAGCTCCGAAACATGGCACTACTGAGCAGAAGTAAAATTATATTCACAGAGTTATTCTACTGCAGGTGTGAGTCCCATTACATTTTCTGCTACTGCAACTTATTTCATCTCTTTGGTGTACTTAAAAAAATAAAAACGTGGTTTATATTTTCTCTTTGGTGTCTGAAAGCTAGCATTCATAACAAGAAAATAAACAATTAACACAAACACCAGATATACGTGGGGAAAATCCTTTCGGATAAAAAACCCCACACTCCAAAAGCCCACTCAATGTATTTCAAATCTAATAACAAGATTACATACACTTGCAGAGCAAGTTTCTTATAGAGTATCACTAGAAACAATTCTAGAGGATTCCAACATTACAGTAATATTACAATACTTGCAAAACTCACCACACAAATTGCTTCTCCAAGCCTTCAATTTATAGACCTCCGGTTATACAAGAAACCATCTATGGTTTACAAAACCATGTGCAAAACCTCTCATGAGGTGGATTGCATTAAAGAGCAAGATTTCGGTCTAAAATTAGGCTCCCACGTCCACAATATTCTCCCCTATTTTTGACCCTTAAAGATGTCATAAAATCTATCATAATATCTCTAAAAATAGCCCTTCCATGATATACTATCATATGGGAATCTTTTGACAACTCATATTTCTATTTTTAGAGCACCGACAATGTGAAACGATCTGTAGGAAAATCTTAAATGAATAAACCAAACAAGGTTGAGACACCTTATTTCCAACAATCTCCCACTTGTCAAATACCTTGCAAGGGCCAAGGGAAAGATACCATCATGGATCAACTGCTAGGGGCCGAGAGGCCCATAGACTCAAACACCACCTAAATTTCATTGTGCTCACGGGCTTAGTTAATGCATCTACAACATTCGCAATTGTCTCTACCTTTTCCAGCTTCACCCTAGCCATCCTCGACCATATCTCTCACGAAGTGATACTGAACATCAATGTGTTTGGTCCTGGCATGAAAAGTCGGGTTCTTCGCAAGGCAAATTGCGCTTTGACTGTCACAATACATTGTAATTGCACCATGTTTCAATCCAATATCTAAACACAAATGCTTTAGCCAAATGGCTTCTTTACAAGCATGAGTAGCTGCCATGTACTCTACCTCAATAGTGGACAAAGTGACCACAACCTATCGCTTGCTCATCCAACTGATTGCACCACCATTAAGAGTAAACACATATGCACTGGTGGATCTTCTACTATCGACATCACCGCCCAATCTGAATCCACAAAACCATGAATACCTAGGGAATGTTGATCTCCTCTTGCCATGAAAACATATAGAGTACTCTGATGTACCCCACAAATATCTAAAGACCCTCTTAATTGCATCCCAATGCACTCTTCCAGGATTAGACATAAAACGAGAAAGAACTCCCACTACTTGGGCAATGTCTGGTCTTGTATAGACCATAACATACATTAAGCTTCCAACTACACTCTGTAAGGCACTCTAGCTCATGTCTTCCATCTCTCGATGGGGATGAAGGACATTGTGAAATGGAGAGATTCATTCCCAAAGTAACAGAACACAAAGTGGTTTACAATCCTGCATGTTGAACCTTTGCAAAATAGAACAAACATACTTACTCTGCCAAGCCATAGCTTTTGTTCTCACGATCTCTTCTAATCTCCATCCCAAGTATGTGTTTTTCTGCACCAAGATCTTTCATTTCAAATTTCACAGAGAGCTGAGATTTCAATTCTACAATCAAACCTTTTCCTTTCCCAATAAACAACATGTCATCAACATATAAAGTAATTACCAGGAAACAATCACCATCAGATTTAAAATATACACAATGATCAGATTTAGACCGCACAAACCCCAAACTCAACACATATGAATCAAACTTCTGGTACCACATCCTAGGACTTTGTTTAAGGCCATACATGGATTTCTTTAACTTACAAACCATCTTGCTTTTACCTTTCACCATGTAGTGCTCTGGCTATGTCATATAGATTTCTTCCTCCAAATCACCATGAAGGAAAGTAGTTTTCACATCCATTTGTTCAACCTCTAGGTCATAAGTTGTTGCAATAGATAATAAAAACTGAATGGATGTCATTTTAGCAACAGAGAGAATATCTCACCATAATCAATACCCTCAACTTGAGAGTAACCCTTCGCAACCAACCGTGCCTTATACTTTTCAACATTTCCATCTGAACCAATCTTTTTCTTAAACACCCATTTACATCCAATAGGTTTCCACCTTCAGAAATGGTACAAGGTCCCATGTATCATTCTTTTTAAGGGCTTCCATCTCTTCATCCATGGCTATTTTCCAAGACTTTGCATCATTCATACCCAAAGCCTCTTGTATAGATCTCGGTTCATCAATGTTAGTACTCAAAGCAAATATACACTTCCAATCATCAGAGAATACCCATACCTTTCAAGTGGTTTCCTTTTCCTTGTAGACCTTCGAACAAGTTGAGGTGGAGATTCTTCCACTTCTTCCTCCTCTTCTTCCTCTTCTGAAGATTCAGAGCTTGGTGAGCTCTCCTCAACTTCTTGTCTATTTTGGGGTCTCGATTCAACTTTCTCAGGTGTAGAAGGAAGTTGAACCACATCCTTTTTTTGTTCATTTTCTTTATGTTGTTCTGGCTGAAAATTAACAGGGAAAGATTTAATCTCTCTAAAAATAACACTTCTGGAGTGTATTACCTTTTGTGCAACAGGATCCCAAAGCTTGTATCCTTTCACACCATAGCCATAGCCGATGAAGATACATTTGACAACCTTAGAATCCAACTTTGTTCTCTTCTCCTTAGGCACATGTGCATATGCCTCACAACCAAAAACTCTCAGATGTCTAATTGAAGGATTTTTCCCCGACCACGCCTCCATTGGCATTTTATCAACAAGCACTGATGTAGGAGATCTATTTATCAAATAACAAGCAAGTGGTAACAACTTCAACCCAAAACCTCTTTTCTAGACCAGCTCCAATCAACATGCTCCTAGCCTTCTCCATCAACGTTTTGTTCATTCTTTCTGCAACTCCATTCTACTCCGAGAATACGAAGTTGTCTTTTGTCTTTTAATCCCGCAATCTGTACAAAATCATCAAAGTCTGCAAAACAGTACTCACCGCCATTATCAGATCTCAAACACTTAATTTTCTTCCCAGTTTGAGTTTCAACCATAGCCTTAAATTCCTTGAAATGACTAAAAACTTCAGATTTACTCTTTAAAAAATATACCCATGTTCTCCTACTAAAATCATCAATGAAAGTAACATAATAAATTGATTTAGCAATAGAAGCAACCTTAACAGACCAAATACATCCGAATGGATTAGATCCAAGATACATGAAGACTTATGAGTAGATGAGTAAAACTGAACGCGGTTCTATTTTGCCATAAATACAATGCTCACAAAAATCAAACTCCAGATTGCAATCATTCAACCCCTCAATGAGGTTCTTATTTTTCAGGGCTTTTAAACCCTTCTCTCCAATGTGGCCAAGCCTTTGGTGCCATAACATGGTCTTCTCTGTAGGTAATTTTGATTCGGTAGACAGAGCACCCTTGGGTACCCAAAAGCCACGACCATCCGCAGAGGAGGAAACCCTCTCCTTTTTCAGCGAAATAGTTACTGGCTTAGTTTTATCCAAAGTGCTATTGCACTCAACCGTGCATGCATCAAGTTGGTACAATGTACCCAATCTACTTCCTCTTGCTATCACCATAACACCTCTCACCATTTTCACACCTGCTTTAAAAAACTGTACATGCACACCCACATCTATTAGCTTGCTAACAAATAATAAATTTCTTGCTAGTCCTGGGATATGCAAGACACCATCAAATCTTCTAATTCTACCATCAAAAAATTTCACCTGAATACTACCACGACCAACAATTTCAAGGAAAGAATTATCACCCAAATACACCTTACCACCATCATAGTTTTCATACTTACTAAACCAGTTTTTGTTAGGAGTCATGTGGAAAGATGCACCTGAGTCTATCAACCATGCATTATCACCTACACGAGTGGCCAAAGCTGCAATAAAGGCATCTCCATCTTCCTTTTCGACTCAAAATCAGAATCATGCTTCTTCTTTTTCTTTTTCTTTTCTTCTTTGCATTCCTTTCGAAGTGTCCAGATTTTCCACAGTTCCAACATATCACCTTGGACTTACCAGGGATTTTGATCTCCCCTTATTCTTGGAATGGCCACACTTCTTCTCATCTTTTCCTCATTCTTTTGTTCTTCCTCGAACACTCAAAGCCTCTTTGGCATTCAGAGAGACCTTCCTTCTCATCTCTTTGGAGAGTAGAGAACCAACAACATCCTCCATCTTCAGAGTGACTGAAGTGCTCCCAATGGCCATGACTAGGTTGTCCCATGAGTCTGGCAATGAAACCAACATAGTTTGGCACCTTTCTTCTTCATCCATCTTAACCCCAACCGAGGTCAACTGAGTCACCAACGTATTGAATGTTTCCAGATGCTCAAATATTTGTCCACCTTCTTCCATTCTCAAGGAATACAACTTCTTCCTCAAGAAAATCTTATTTACTAGAGACTTAGCTTGGTATATCTCACCCAACTTTTTCCAAAGCTTCTCCGAAGTGGATTCTTCATGGACATTTATCAGGATCGAATCTGCAAGACATAGTCTAATAAGACCTTTAGCTTTTCTATCCATTACATCATATGTTTGTAGCCAAAACTAGATCCGTAGGCCTATGGACCTTCTCATCCACCGCATCCCATAGATCCCGATCAACCAACAAATCTTCCATCTTCAGCTTCCACATTTCAAAGTTTGTGCCAAAAAATTCTCTACCTCAATCCTCCCAGATGTGCTCGCCATTTGAAAAATATCTGCAACCAGATAACAAAGTATCCTCTACACAAGCTCCCACTCAAACCCGATTAGCACAAAAACCCAACAACCCACAACTGAAACCAAAGGTGATCAGGCTCTGATACCACTTGTTAGGAAATTAGAGTAGCTGGAACAACTTCCTACGCTAATCTTGAGGAGAGATATTATGCAAAACTTTAAACTTAATAAACAGATTACAAAATTCCAAAGCAACACATTCATAACAAGAAAATAAACAATTAACACAAACACTAGATATACGTGGGGAAAATCCTTTCGATAAAAACCCACACTCCAAAATCCCACTCAATGTATTTCAAATCTAATAACAAGATTACATACACTTGCAGAGCAAGTTTCTTACAAGAGTATCACCAAAAAATTCTAGGAGGATTCAAGATTACATACACTTGCAATTCATTAATAGTACTTTCTAGAAGGATTCAAAACTCACCACACAAATTTTCTCTCAAGCCTTCAATTTATAGACCTCCGGTTATACAAGAAACCATCTATGGTTTACAAAACCATGCAAAACCTCTCATGAGGTGGATTGCATTAAAGAGAAATATTTCGGTCTAAAATTAGGCTCCCACGTCCACAATATTCTCCCTATTTTTGACCCTTAAAGATGTCATAAAATTTGTCATAATATCTCTAAAATAGCCCTTCCATGATATACTATCATATGGGAATCTCGATACTCAAGTTGTAGACACTAATATTTGCACAAAATCATTATTACATCATGTTTTTATTGGACTTGCATACATGTGAGTTTTGAACAATGAAACAAGGTCTTAGTGGCATCAGTCTTTTGTTGTGTTTCTCTTTATGGCTTGATTCAACCCTATCCCTTATTGTTACCTCTTTGGTTTAATTCTGAGCCACCTTACAAAGATATATGGAAGTTCTCTTATAATTTTTTGTTATATTTAAGCTCGGTCCAAAACCATGCAACAAGGTCAGAGCCGTACATACGGTCCTAACTCTTTTGTACGGTCTTGACTCCTCTTGTTTTGAGGTTTATTTTTCGGATTAAGAATGTTACGGATAAGATTGCGTAAAGAATTTTTATATTTCTGACGTTTCGAGCCCACTACTAGACTCATTATCATGGAGAAGCAAATGCTTGAAGAAGATAATAATTAAAAACCTTCATAAATATTCCAAGATGAGAAAAAATATAATACCAAAAAAAATAGAGATTCGTGTCGGCACCAAAATGATAAAACACAAAAAAATGTGAAAAACTAAAACTTAAAATTAAAATAGAAATAAAAAATAAAAATGGAAGGGAGAAAAACCAACAAGGGGAAAAAAGGTGTAAGAGGAAATAAAAATAAACTAGTGTCATTAATAATCGATCGTTAATTAACAATATTAGTAAGTAAATTGAGATGGGTTTATGTAACCAACCGCACGGAGAAAAAAATAGGAAGGATATTTACATTAAACACAAAGGAATATGGTGCATGAGCATCGGGATATGGCTATGTACATGATGTAAATATCATAATTTGTCTTATTCATGGTGTAAGGTGTCTTAGGAGGTGTTTCAGAGTCACTAAGAAGCCATTGAAAGCTTCATTTGTTCTTAAATAGTTTGAACTAGCATAGTGGAGTTCTCCCCCCAAAATTGTAGGATTTAAAAATGTGGATTACTTGTGAAAGTTTGTAAGGGTGAAACAAGGCTTGAAACCATTTAGAAAGGTCTAGCCATAGGTTGAAAAGGTAACTACACCAATTGTGAAAGTAAATCTTATTTCAAGTCTTATCTAGAAGTCACTATACGCTAGAGAAACAACTTAACTAGAGATAAGGAGTAAGAGAGATTTATGGACTATTTCAAGGCTATGGATCAAATTGAGACCTATTACTACGTAGAGGTGGTTTTGGATAGAGTAAAATAAAGCAAACGAATAGTGGAAGGTTGAATTAAGAGTAGGAGTTAGTGGGAGGGGAGTGAAGAAGGCCTTCAGCCCGTATCTTGTAAATAAAGACTATGTGATTGATCAATAAAGGATTCATGTCGTTAGAGGTATGTCTTATGAATGATTTAGAGGAATGTTTCTTGAATTCATCTCCATAGTGAGTTATTTATATATGTGTTGATTTTTTTAATGATTAGAGCATAGTCTATACAAAAATGCATATTATGTTCTAAAATTGTGGAATGTGTATCGGTCTGACAAAGAAATTTTAAAATCTAGGAAAATTGGAGACTTAGGATGTGAATGCAAGCTATTCATGAATGGATTAGGTCAGTACACACTTGTAAGTGATAAAAGACATGGTATAAATCTTGTTTACAAATTGGTAATGGGTAAACGATTACAAATTGTTAAGGACAAGGTTTTAAAATCATCTTATTCGGAAAAAGCTTATTGTATAGGAAAATCCAAGCATCCTCGGGCCTTATTTTCGGGAAAAACTTGTATAAATGTCATACGATCTTCTCGAAAATATTTACGTCGTGAAGAGGTTTCAAGATAAAGATAAGTTCATTTCTCCTATCGGGTTTCCACATAACTTAAACTAGGGTTTATAGTAAAAATGTTATATCTTGGCCATACAGAGGAGTTAAGGGCTCAAATTTGGAACATATCATCTAGAGATAGCCATTTCCATGTTGCAAAAGGTTTCATAGTGTTTCTTAGTTGCAGAAGGTATATTTTATGAAAAAAATGAAGCGACAATTCAAATCTATAATAGGCCTAATTGGTAAAAAATGCAAAATGAACTAGGCAAAAACGGTTACGAGTTGAGGCTTGAAATTTGATAAGATTCTTAATATCAATAAAGGGTGCTCTAAAAGCTTGGAAAAATAAAATTGGAGTGAGTTTAGAGGAATTTAGACCTAAATTTGTTCAAAACTAAACATGTTAGACTATGAAAGAGAACGTCTATAGAGGGGTGAGAAAAGTGACTTGGAAATCATAGAGAGAGGAGATGATTACAATGGAGTGAACATGAGAGATTTAGAGGATATAAGGGTTTGAAAACCACATGGGTTTGTGGAATTACATTGTAGGATGATCAAAGAACATTGCATGTTTCTTTAGCAAGACAAGTTTATGACACTACGGGTTTATAACTCATGTTAGATTTTCATCATTTCTTTGGGGAAATTGTGCAGGTCAAAGGAAATTGAGGAGATAAATTTCAAGAAGAGGATAGTGAAGGATGTGTTGGCGAGAAAACTTGTCATGTGGACAAATTGGTGGGTATTTGCCAACGCTATGAGACTTTAGATCCCTCTGTTTGAATGGTGCGGATCCATTTATTATGCGTGCATGAAATTAAAATATGTGGTGGCTTGGCGGTCGGGTATCCAACAGGACACTCCAATGAACTGCGCAGAAAAAAACTTGTAATCGTTTGCAAGGGAGGAATTTCTTTGAGAGAGTAGGAAAGGGAGTGGGAAAAAGGAGAGGGGGATTAATATTGCAGGTAGAAAATCGATGCCTACAACCATTAATCGAGTACTTCAACACACATAGATATAGAATAAAAACAACTTTGCAATTGACAATAAGACAAGATAAGATTAAGAACACAAAGTTTTAGTAATCTTCTCATCAAAAAAGGCATGAAACTCCTTTCTTCTTCATTGATGCTTTGGAAAAATTGTACATAGTGAGAAATAGAAGAACATAGAGAGGGGAAAAGAGGAAATAGCTATCTCTTTTGTTTCTTCACAAGTAGTAATCTCTCATGAGCATACAAAATTGACAACCCTTAAGAATGAGGGTGCCATCACAATTTATAGACTTGAGAATGACTCTTCGCCTACCCCCACATGAATTTTCATTTGTCCCCTTACAACATGTGACTTTTCATATTCCTAGGTGTAGGATTAAGTCCCCTTTTATTAATTAAGGGTGACTTATTACATTACAAACTAAAGTCACATTTAAATGAATAAGACAAAATAGGAATAGGAAAAAATGAAAAAGTGCAACCCCCCAACGAAAGAAAAGAACATGGAGGAAGGGGGAGAGGGAAAAGAGAAGAGAGAGAGAGAGAGAGAGGAGAGAGAACTATGCCGATGAAGATTCACTTTCTATCGATTCTACCTTCCGCTTGATTGATCCTTACCGAGCTCCACTGGAAATATTTCCACTCCCTTGAACTCTTTACTATATTGGGTTGCATACAAGTGCTACCTTATCCGCTTGAGGAATGCGAGACATAGCTAGAACTCAAGTTAACCATCCGAGACATCATTGATGTTCTTGCTCTTTGTGAACCACAAAAATGTTTCTATGTAAGGTTTGAAATTATGGCTCAGATCTCAGATAGAGACTCTAATGTATGTTCATTGAATGAAAAGGGATCTCCGGCCTTTTCTAAACATACTCCTCAAATGGTTTATTAATTCATCTGTGGTGGTGTTCTCGTCGATTACAAGCACTCCAAGTTTTTGTTTCTAATTTTGACATCATCTTGCATCTTGAAGGCACACTCCTCATTTGAATCTAGTTCATCAATGGCCCGATTTAAAATTTCGTACCAAGATTCAAGGGTTATATGCCCACATGTGTGATAATTCCTAATCACACAAACTTGGGAAGGAGCATCTCCCATCTCCATCAAAAGTAAATGAAATTGGTCCCAATGTTCCTTTTCCTTTTCCAATCCTTCCCTTGTCATCCGGGCTTTTCGATGGTGATGTCACGTACTTATTGAGAGATCAACTCTTGAAGCAATGCTTTTCATTTTTCTATGATCATGCTTGTTCATTTATCATTTTCTCATCCCTATACATGGTGAAGGCATGTGTGTTTCTTATGGACTCAAGGTCAAAGCTACTAATTGGGGTAACTTCCTCAATTGGGAGTGCATGATGTAGCATTGTGTCCATCAAGTTGTACATATGAAGATAGAGTCTACACTTGGTCTTCCAACTGATCAATTTTCACCTTATACTCCTGATTTCTCATGAGAAGGTGAGTGGAAGACTCTTGGAACATGTGTACATCTCATTCTGAGTGAGTTTGGGCCTAAGGGAATGGTGCTCATTTCATATTCAGTTGGTGTCATCTCTTTGATAGGCTTGATTACTTTCGGTTTAACTACTTCTACATATTGATTTCATGGCACCACCGAAAGAAAGCGTGAAGATGCTTCTCGAAACTTTTCTTCTTCCCTTTGGCTAATGTTGATATCATTGAAAAAAATCAAGGATTGTTAGCTATTGAATTGTACAAGCTTCTTTTGTGATCATTTCCTTCATCCAAGGAAACATCTCATTTGATTTCATGCTCGAAACTGATGTACTATTGTCCGTCTCCTCTTGGGGTGGATGGTACATTTTTCTCAGGGGAAAGAGTGATAGTAGAAGGTGAGAAACCACATCAATTATTGAGAAGCCGAGAGGTGAACTGGATCATTCTCTTCAAGCTCTACTTCTACTATAGGGTCCTCTGTTGATTTTACCTTTTTATGCAATATCCTTTAGTAGGGGGCCTCTGTCTCCATTGTCTTACACTTTGAACTCTCTCCGGAATGAACTGAGCCCAAAGTCTTCTCCATGACCTTTGATGAAGAATGATGAGATTCCTATCTCTAAAGGGTGTGGAAATTTCCTGATGTGATGGAGGCATCTCCTTTCTTCTTGAACCATTCTTTTTATCTTCTTATTACAACTTCGTTTGCTAACTTATATCCCCTTTCTCGTGGACACTCCATGTTACTTGTGGCAAAGGTGAATCCTTCACTTCTTTATATTTGTAATCATACAATTATGTTCCATCATTCTAAATTCCCTCTTCATACTAATCAAATTTGAATCTCCTCATTTGTCTGACTTTCATCTACATATGGTCTCTTTCCCTAACATCAAATTCATCTATGCAATTTACCCAATAATCTTCCACCTACAGGACTTGATATGATTTTGACTCTAAGAGCTGAAAGTGTCTGGATCACCTTTGATGTCGAATTCCACCCTTGGTGTATATGAATACAAGTTGAGTGGTGTAAATGCATCTTCTAAATGAGATTCATCGTTTACACTCCTACAGTGAATATTCTAAGTGAGATGGGAAAGGAGACATTATTTCTTTTTCGATTCTTGAGCTTGTTATGAACATGTGTCAATTGTCTACAAAGTTCGAACAACATGATCTTATCGCCGAGGTAATAAGGTAGTCTCTAGCAGGGAAAGATCCTAACCACAAACTCAGATGTATGAGAAAGTAGAGAATTGCGTGAAGTATGACCCATACTTCTTGATCAAAGAATTTTATTATGGTGACATCCTCGAGTGAAGGTTCCCCTCTAGTTTCTTGATGAAACATGGTGAAGGCATCATTTACCCTCATGAAGTGTCGATGATTTCTCTCCTTTAAAACCAACTAAGGATATCTCTTAAATGTTGGGGCCTTGGGAGAGATGTTTTGAGAAAGTTCCAACCCTTTGAAAGGTCTCAAGATCACGAGAGTGTACACTAGATATGAAGTCATGTGAATTTCTTCAAGACCGGTACCTAAGTAGTTGGTGGTGCAAGTTTTCATTGATGATCTGTCCCCAATCAATCTTCTACTTGTCTTCCATGATCATGAATATGAATAGATCCATCCAGTCTAAAATTCCTTTAAGGTTTCTTCTCCCATCACTCGACTGAGGAGGATGATTGCATCTGAATATCCTTCATGAAATTCACCTCTCGAAAGGATTTTGACACCCATGAAGGTTTTCTTACTTGTTTTAACCATGAACCAAGAGTGAGGCCCTAGGTATGATTCGCTTTTGGTCCATAGTCCTTTCTTACATCCTCTTTTAAAATGATGGCCATATTGCTCCAAATTTGGATATGCATTGAATGGGAAATGGCCTTGGGAGAAATTACTGCTGGGGTTGAGCCATCATCTATTCAATTGTTCTGGTTTGGTACATAGTGTTGTGAACATGCCAAAACCAATTATATACTTTGCATCGAGATGGATGTCCACCTGCCGCATACAATCCACTCATGAAAACTTTGTCTTCTACTAGCTCTCTCGATACTCCGAACATTCATTCTTTAGATCTTTGAGGTCCATGTGGGTGACATTACAGTCCCCTACAGTTGAGTACTCAGAAGAGAGATATGAGACTAGTTCAAGGCCTGCAAAATTGAACTTCATGGTTGGCACAAACACTTCTTTATGTCTGAAAGGGGATTTACTATTTTTAGTAAATTTAATTATTCACCTTTTGCCCTAGAACACCTTTGATCACCTTTCTTATTCCTTTGAATGCTCTCTGCAAACAACACCGCTTTGTGAAAAATGCTTTATGTGAAGACTTGCTATTTATAGTAAGCTCTTGTGTAGAGACTTACTATTTTTGGAAAGTGGGTCTCCCATGACCTCATATTTTGATGAAATAATTTTTTTGATATGGGTTTTCTTCTTCATCACATATGAATTTTCAACTCCACCCGATCTCTAAAAAGAGAAAATAAAATTTAAAAATTTGTGAGCATGAAACTAGGGTTTTCTCCTGCAAAAAAATTGGGCCATGCATGTAAATTATTCCACTTGGGTCTTCAAGGTTCCTATAAATTTGGATGAATGCAAAAAACTTTGCATTGATCCGTGCACTAGTTTTCAAGATATGAACATTTTCACTTCGTAGGTTACGAAGTCATTATGGTGAAAAACAAGCCTGGAGCGTTTAAAATTTGTGATTTTTATGAATTTTCTCTTTTTTAGATCATGGAAACATGTGTGAAATGGATGGAAATGGAAAATGGTGAAGGAGGAATTCTAGAAAAAAATTGCACCAGAGTTCCAGTGAAAATGGAGAAATGTGGGGGATGTGAAAAATGGCTAAGTGTTGTATTTATAGGTGTGAGAGGAGAGAGGAAGGGGGAACATTTTTTCCCCCATTTTCCCCTTTGGAATGGGATAGGGGACATCAAAAATTGTTCCTTATCCCTAGGGTGACACATGACACACATGCACGGGTCGAGGAAAATGAGAAAAGTGCTTAATTTGAGCTCTCATGGGGTCAATTTTTGGTCACATGAGGGACTTGGTGGAAGCATGGAAGGGGGCACATTTTTCTACCCCCTTTCCCCTTGGAATGGGCATAGGGACACAAAAAAAGTGTGTTCAGCATGGTGGTGACACTTGGCAAACATGCGAGAGCAAGGAGAGGGGGCTCAAAAATTAGCCAAAAGTGCTTGACGAAGGTCTCGGGGTCATATGGTGGAACCACAAGGCCTAAGGTGGGGGGAGGTGCATTTTTATATCCCCCTATCCCCTTGGAATGGGATAGAGGGACACCAAAAGTGCACCTCAGCCTAGTGAGGACAAGTTTCAAGCATGTGGAAGTTGGAGCGGGGCTAGAAATTTGGTGGAAAGGTGCTTATCGAGCTCCCCAGGGTCATGTTGAGGGTCCATGAGGCTTAAGGTGGGGGGGAAACATTTTTATGCCCCCTTGTCCCCTTGGAGAGGGATGGAGGGACACCAAAATTGTGCCTTAGCCTCATGCTACCACGTGGCACTGAAAAAATTTGGCTAAGGATGAGCTTGTACCTTGGAGAAGAACTTGAAAATGGCATTGCTAGAGCTCCCAGATGAATTTTTAGGAACTTATTTATATGA
Organism: Taxus wallichiana var. yunnanensis; assembly: GCA_018340775.1. Classification (NCBI taxonomy): domain Eukaryota; kingdom Viridiplantae; phylum Streptophyta; class Pinopsida; order Cupressales; family Taxaceae; genus Taxus; species Taxus wallichiana. Next base: position 572,729,554 of record CM031244.1, read on the forward strand.
TTTTGACTGGAAATGAAATTTTGAGAAGGATGGGGGTATAAAGGTATTATTCTTCCTAAGCTTGAAACCTTTTAAAAATTAGATTTTTGATCACAACCGATTTCAGTTGTACCATAAAAGAATGAGTTGTGGAAAGAAATGTATGGGTGTTGTGAAAATATGAGATTACCACCATGTAGAGAACTAAATCATATTTCCATTGATATTTTTTTGACCTCCAACTCATTCCGAGCTCTTGGAATCATCTCTCGAAGCTTAGGTGCTTTTTTTGTAGTGCAAGTTCCTTTAGCCTCAAAAACCCGCTTTTGCCAAACTTGCTCCTAAACCTCCAAATATTTCCAAAATCTTCCTAAATCACTTTCACAATGATCTTGGCTCATGAATACACCTCCTTGATGAATTTAGGACTTTAAATCAGCTCTAAAGAATATGCACCCGCTTGAGAAAGGCTAAAATAGCCATTCCCAAGCCTTGAAAGATCCACCTCGAAATGCATTGTTTGAAAGACTCCTTTGAACTTGTTTTCTTATTTTCCACACTTATGGGAGAGGGTGAGACCATAGAAAAATGGGGGGATAAGGATAAGCACTGAAATGGGATGACCCTTGAGAGGGTTTCAAAGAAGGTTCTGAATGAAAATTTTCGACACTAGGGTAAAGTTGTCCTATTTTCAAGTGAATTTTTCCCTTGAAAAAACACAAAAATAGATGGCTCTCACTTGGGGACTCATTTTGGATCGAAAAAAGTGAGGAAATGATGAGAAGGAAATCCAGAATCTCATTTTACAAATTAGACCAGTGCCTTATCCATTGGGCTTCACAAAGTCATTAACAATAATAGCTAGAAAGGAGCACACACACACACACACAAACACAAAGGAAACACACAACACACAAAAGGTAAAAACACACACAACAAGGAAAGGAAACACACACCTAAATCACCTATGGTACAATACATGGGGATAACCCACTTTTACCGTTTGTACAATTCTAGATATTTTCCCATTGCATGGAAACTCCAACGGTGTTCCATATAGATATGATAGATATAAGGCATTTTCTCCATAAGTTTCATGAATCTAGAATGGACCAAGCCACAAAGAGTCAAACTTCCCATGGCTTCCCTTTGGCTCTCTTTACTTGTCCCAAAGTAGAACAAGATCTCTAACTTTGAATTCTCGAGCCTTTAGACTTTTTATCAAACAATCTCTTTTGACCTTTAATTGATGAGATTTGATTTGGTCCACCACCTTGAATCTATCTTCCTCAAGATTTTCAAGAAAAAAATTTTTTATCAATAACATCACAATATTTCCCATCATCCACTTCTTGGAGAAACTTGAGTGTTGCATCTCCACCGTGACTAGAATCTCTACCTCAATCCCATAGAGAAATTGGAATGGAGACATACCAATTGCTTTCTTTGGAGTTATCTTGTCCACCCATACATCATAGAGATTTTTGTGCCAATTCCTTTTATTCTCATCTACTAGATTGTGGACTATGGTTTGATGTTTTTTTCTTTTTATTCCTCCTAACCATTCCCTTGTGGGTAATAGTTTGATGCATGTGATAGAGAGATTCCATAGCCATAGAAAAACTCATTAGATCCTGGAGGAAAAATATGTGGCATTATCCACCATGATCTTTTGGGGATACCAAAACGAACAATGATATTATCATTGCTTAAGTTACACACTATTTTGGTATTGGATTGTGTGGTTGGGATGGCCTCCACCCACTTCATGAAATAATCATTTGTTTTGAGAACATAGGTATGATCCCACACTTGAATGAGGATTTAAAAATCAAATGAAGTCCATGCCCCCTTTGTTGGAATGGTTCTTCATTCACCATCGGCCTAAAGGAAGTGCAATGAGTTGTGGTCTCCCAAAAAATTATTGACATGCTTCACATTTGGAGACCCATTCTTAGGAATCCAAATAAAGGTCGCCATAGTATCTACCACGAGAGGATTTTGTGATTTGTTACCATCATCAAAAAGTTCTTCACATGTTTGATCATGATACACTTTTCAACAAACTACTCTTATTGCTCCTTATCTACACACTTTAGAAAGCAACCATCGAATCCCCTCTTGTAGAGTGCATGATTCCATATGACATACTTGGCTTCCCTTAGCTTGAGAGTTCCTTTTTTTGTTTATGATCAAGGTGAGGAGGGAACTCACCATAGGTCAGGAGGGGTAGGAAATTTGTTGCATACCATTCATTTTTATCGTGCTCAAAAAAGGACTTGAGGAAATTCCTTGCTGACACATTCACAACACAAACATTCTCTTGTATAATTCTTAGTTTCAATGCATCATCCTCTACAAGCAATCTGCATAACCCATTTCCTCTAACTAGGTTAGAAGGCTTGATTTCCAAATCATACTCCTAGAATTCTCACCACCTAGTTGCCTCTTTTTGTTCCTAGATCTTGTTGAGTGAGAATGGACTTGATAGTTGATCCTGGTACCATCACTATAGTGTGTGAGTTGAGAATGTAGAACCTAAAGTTCTTTACCGCCTTGACCATGGCATATGCATGCTTTTCCAATTGGTTATACTTCAACTCATGTGATTCTTCATAGGTGAGCTCATGAAGGAAATGGGAGCTTCTAGACCTTCTTCATTCTTTTGCACCAAAATGGCTGATATCGTGTGCTCTAAAGCATAACAATATAAGATGAACTCTTTATCAAAATATAGGGTTCACCAAAGTGGGAGCCTTTGCTATTTCTTCTTTTATTGCTTCAAATTCCATTTTTCCTTCTTTGTTCCATTTGAAATTATCTTGTGGCTTCATCATGATATTTATGTGCTTGGTTAATTCGGTGAAGTCTAGGACGAAAGCATCAAAGGAAGTTGACCTTGCCAAAGAAGGAATGTACTCCTTTTTTCTTGGTTGGTAGTGATAATTCTTGAATAGATTTTATTCTTTCTGATCAATCTTTCCCCCTCCTTGTTCACAATGTTCCCAAGGAGTTTTCCTTTAGCAACCTTAAAATGCACTTTTTTGGATTCGGGATATTCCATGATGTCTACATCTGATGAGTACCTATTCAAGATGGTGTATATGGTCTCCTCACTTCTTTGAGAAAATGGTAAAGATCATCTAGGTATAAATTAAATTACAATGCTTTAGGTTTTGAATGATGAATCCATTTCCCTTTGAAAGGTTTCTCCCATTGATCAAACCGAAAGGCATTCTATTGTATGTAAAATTACCCCAAGGTGTTGTGAAGGTTGTCTTTGTTCTATCCTCTTCTACCACTTCAATTTGATTGTACCCTAAGAATCCATCAAGCAATGAGAGAATTTCAGACCCTGTGACCACTTGCAAGATATGATCCATGATCAAGAGTGGGTAGTTGTCTTTCAAGGAGGCCTGGTTCAGAGTTGTGAAATTCCACACAGAATCCTTATCTCCCCATTTTTCTTTTGTACTAGAATGATGTTCACTACCCATTGGAATGGTAGATAGGAAAGATGATTCTTGCATTTAGCATCTTTAGTTCCCCCTCCTTGATGGTATCTTATATTTTTGGATTGTAAAGTTGTTTATTTTTCTGAAAAAAGTCTTGGCTTCTGGCTTTAGAGGAATGGAGTGATGCATTTCCTTCGGCTAGAAATATTTAAGCTCATCATAGGAATAGGCCAAGACATTAGAATATTTCATCAATAGTGAGGTGAACCTTCTTTTCTCTTCAAGTGAGTAACACTTGCTGATATTCACCATTCTGGGATTGTTTGGGGTGTCGATGTTTTCTTTCTCAAACTCACTTGTGCACCTTGATGATTCCTTTGATGAACCAATCATGCTTTTCAAATAGATCTTACAGTGAGGCCCTTTGGAATCTTGTTCCCTTTTATCTTGATTACTCCCTCCAAATCAAATCCTTCAATTCCTTCATTATATTCTTTTGCTATGAAATCCCAATGTGGATTTTTTATTCCCTCTTAGAAGATACTACTGAATTTATCTTTTTTCTCTAAGAAAGTGAAGAGGTGACTTTCGTCATCATTGAAGACTTTCCAATGGTTTACATTTTCTGGAACACTTGGTCTAAAAACTATCTCGACAGTCACCTTGTCCTTATCAAAGGACAAATGTGGAGTCACCAACGAGGCTGAGACGGTGAGTGAATCGACCTTTTCATTTTGCTTGCGAGGAATGGCTTGATGGAGAAAACATCGAAAGATTTAATGTAGTCCCAAACTTTGTTTCTATAGTGCTTGAGTCTTGGGTTTTTGACTTGATATTGGTCTCTTACTTGTTTGACTATCACTTCAGCATCTCTAAGACACTTGATTTTTTTATACCCATAGACTCAACGACATCCATTTCGAGGAGGAGAGCCTCATATTCTGCAATATTGTTAGTATTTTCAAATTGTAGCTTGTATGCAAATGGGAAGAATTCACCTAAGGGAGAGGTCAAGACAATTCCAGCTCTGGATCCTACACTTGAATGAATTCCATCAAATTCCATGGTCCAAATCTGATCTTCTTCATCTTTAGTTAGGAATGACAAGTTTTCATCTCTTTCATATGTGAGGAAATAGTTCCTTATCCCACCATCTTAAAACAATATTTTGTTCTCTTGGTCATCTTATTTTGAACTATGTACTTCATTTTTCACATAGGGAGAAACTTCTTCATTTCCCCTTTCTATTGGGATTGTTGCAGAGGACCAATCCATTTGGATTTCTCTACCTAGGTCTCTACAAAATCTTCTACTCAAAAACATACCAAAGGATGTTGGGATGTCCACCACTAGGATTGTGAGCAACACGTTCTTGTTCGAAAAGTTTTCCAAGACCACTTGTGCATCTTTGATCCTTCTCACCAATGAAACTTCCTTAGATTCCATAGAGTAACAAGAGCCATTTTTATCATGTCAAAGTAAGTCCTAAGGCATTGGCTACTTTTATGGGCATGACATTATTAGAGGCTCTGAGTCTATGATATAATTGTTTAACTGTAGCCTTTGACTAGGAGGGATAGGTATAAAGGTTATACCTTATTAGTTTTAGATGCACTTAGTGCTAACATGTTCTGTGTGGGGGTCGTAGGTGGTTTTGGTAGTAGATGCTTAGGATTGGGATTCCTAGTCTTGGATTTTGGGCTACCACTTTGGAAAACATCGACCAACCTCTTGAATTGATCAGGATGTGTTTGTAAATATTCAATTTCAATAATATGAACTTTGGTCTTTCTTTCATGTTCAATGTAATCAAATGGAGCTAAGGTGAGTTAACATGATGTTCTAGGGATAATGGAGGTTTTGCATTATGGATAAGATGGTGCTACATTGGGAATTTTAGTATCTTTGGTGGATGAGGTAGTGCGTTTAAAAGGAGTGGCTGACTTTGACTAAGCCTTAGAGGATTTTTATGACTAGCATTAGGTGAAGGATTGGTTAGAGGTGAAATTTAAATTAGGGGAAAACCAGAGGACTTACTTGTCATAGAATTTGGATTCTTATTCTTGTATTATTGGGTCCAGTTTTCTCCTTTGCTAACTCCATTGATGGTGGAAGTGGAGATCCTTTGCTGATGAACTTGTTTTGGAGACTACTTTTGGAGGTTCTTCCTTTTTTTCTTTCTAGTAGCCTTCGAGGAGGAAACTTCCTTTTGAGACTGGAGCGGGTAAACATAACACATGAGAATCTTGGTGCCTATTCATCATCATCATCCTCACTTGATGAGTGGTATTTGATGAGACCATTCTAAGTATCACCCTCAACTTCTTCAATCTCAAGAATGTTTTCATCTTCATTTTTTCTTCTTTTGGCTCCTCCACTTCTTCCTCTTCTTATTTTGGTTCTTCCATCATAGTTGCATTTATCGGCGGTGCCTCGAGGGCAAGATGATGGGGAGGTGGAGTTATCCTTGGCTTATTCGGAAATTGGTCTTCTTTGACACATTCCTCATGGTGGTTTGAGATAGTTGCTTCTTGAGAGTAATTATATCATTTTCCATTTTTTAAATCATGGGATCCATGGGAGTAGAGCTAGAACTTTTTCCTTTTTGTTTGTCATTCGGGTTCTTCACTTTTCTAGATAAAATCATATCATCCTCTTTTTCGATGGCATAGTCTTGAGCTTCCTTCAAAGTTCTAGGTTGAGACCTTCTGAGAATAAACCCAACTTTAGGTAGTTGAGCACTTATAAATAATATTTTTAAATTATTGTCCAAGGGCATGGCTTCAAGAGGTATCCTCTTGAGAACTCTATTGTATCTTGCTATGAAATCCCTCATTCCTTCATTAGATTCTTTCTTCATATGCACTAGTTACACCAAGAGGTCTTGGAAATCTTCTGTAGACTTGAATATGTCTTCAAAGAAAGTTCTGATATCATCCCAATAAGTAATTGATCTAGCATGTAGGAGGTAAAACCATTATGCCACTTTATCTTGCAAGGATCCCAAAAACAACTAGATAGATACATTTTCATGTTCGACACCCAACACACCACATGCGGTGATGAAGGATGCTACATGTTCCTCTGGGAGTTGTGAACCATTTCCCTTGAACTTTAGAAATATTTTTCTTGAACCTCGTGGTAACTCATGAAGAGGTTGTGGGAGTGCAAGTACACCTATGTTCCTTCCCCATGACACAATAGGTTGAGGTCTCTCTTCGTCACCCATTATGGCTTCATTCTTCCGCTTCGGCCCTTTCTCTTTCTTTAACTCTAGTCGCACTCACACACTTCGCTTCTTGCTCTAGCTCTTTCTTCTACTTCAAATTATGTGAGGGCTTTCTTTAGCTCTTTCTTGAACTTCTACTTCAATTTCCACGTCAGTAAAATTTTCAAAATCTTCATTTAGATTTGGAAACTCTATGTCCAATGGGTTGATAGTGTTTGGACCACCGGTGAGATCGAGTTTCAAGATGAAGGGAGAGACTTGATTTTCTTACTTGTTATTTCCTTCTTTGGAGTTCTTCAAAGATGGGGTTAAGATATCATGCTTGTCTCTTTGACCTGGTATATCTACATCGGCCAGTTTATAGACTTAAGATAAACTTAAGCTCTTCTTTGTTGCACTTGGTCTTTTCTCGCTCTCTCTTTCTTCTTTACACGTTTTCTTGATAACTAGCACTCTGGTAGCTATGAAGTAATATACAAAGTTCTATTTGTTGTTCAGACAACTTCACTCAAGTCGGATACAATGTCTTCTTAGATGTGAAAAAGTAATTTAGGGTTTCGGACACGAGGCTTTCTAGGAATAGCCATGGTTATGAGGCATAGGGCTCTATGACTCTTCAACTTCCGATTTTTTAATTTTTTGGATATTTGAAATTTTTTGTATTTTCTTGTGATTAGTATTTTGGGTGTAGATGCTTTGCAAATCTTCCCCACAAGTGGCATGAAAAACTATTAGCAAGAAAATTTTCAGTGGACAAATTGGTGGGTATCCACCAACACTCTGAGACTCTAGGTCCCTCTTCTTGAATGGTGCGGCTCCATTTATTATGCGTGCTTTAAATTTAAATTTGTGGTGGCATGACAAATCGAGGATCCAATAGGACACTCCACCACATGAACATGCGGCAAAAGCTTGAAATTGTTTCATGAATGGAGGAATTTTCTTATAGAGTAGAAAAGGGAGTGGGAAAAAGGAGAGGGGATTAATATTTCAGGTAGAAAATCATATTCTAGTGTAATCTAATGTTATAGGAGCAATAAAATAACTGAATAAATGACCAATAAAATATAGCAAATATACCCAAGCAAACTAAGCAATAAAATGTGAAACCCTATGTGCGAAGGGTTAAGAAAAGCCTTAGTTGATTCAGATGTGTCATGGGACTATAGCCGTCACAGTGTAGACCAGATGAACAGAGGAGGAAATGACCACACAAAATCTTGAGAAAATAGATATCCAAGCTATCTCACTAGAATGGGGCACTGAAAGGGATAGGGGCACTCGTGGGCACCCTGTCCGAGTCAGAATATAGGCACCTTGGTTTGTAAAAATGGCCGAAAACCTCCTCCGAGAGTGTTGCTTTATGGATGTTCACCTATGTTTTCTTCCTATCGCACTAATTTCGTTGAACTTTGCATCAAATTTCGTTAGGAAGAATCACCTACAAAACCCCAAAAAGCATCAAAACCCTAAAAAAGAAAGATGCATATGAAGGGGTCGAACTATCCTCAACTGCCACAATGGTGGACTTACTAACTGAGTGTTGCACTACATCTCAGACCCAATGTAGTTCTAGGTGTGTGTGTGTGTGCAATCGTGCCCTAGGTTGCTCTTGTGTCCAGTCACACTTTGTGAAGTAGCGAGAAAATAACTAGATGTAGAATGTAGTAAATGTGTGCATGGAAACAATAGACTCCCCTCCTATGAAGTGTGATGCAGATGAACCAACCTTGTGTGCCTTGTGATGGAGCTAGATGGATGTAAATGTAGCTTTAGATGCCTTTGATGGATGCAACTCTAGATGGTGATAGTAGATGCTTAGTGTTTGGTCCCTCATTATGGTCACATAACTTTATATTTATATGGTTCTCTTGTTCTAATTTTGTAATTAACCCCAAAAAGGCCACCACCAAAAATATATATAAAAGCTCAAATGGCTAGAAAGTGCCCAAAAGGTGAGAGTAAAGTGCAAAGAGGATCAGGTGCACCTAGAGGGGACCAGGGCCTGGGCACCCCATTCCTGGCTGGGCACCCCAGTCAAAAATAGGAAAATACAATGACAATACAGACTAGGAAAGTGTAGGTGTAAGATCGAAAATAATGACAAAAAAGCAAAGTAAAAATGGCCAAAGACATGGGTTAATTATTACTCTTTTCACTTAAGAACCATATGAATAGTAGTATGAGACTAGGACTAAATAATGACTCAAAGTGCGTGATTTTGTGTCTACATTTTCCCCCACTTTATGTTGGTGAGTGGAAATATCGGTAACATAAAGTAGATAGAGATGTGTACCTGATAATCCATGTAGAGTGATGTAGAAACATGTCAAAGGACTAGACAAAAAAAGCATGGAGTGACAAAAGATGGAGTGTGGAGACTAAAGATGCAAAAGTGTAAAAAGTGATGAGAGTGAACCTAGGGTGGAAGCGCATGTGTAGATGCCAATGTGTGTAGTGTACCTGCATGGTTAGTATCATGTGTGTGATGTACTCGCCATGTGTGTGTTGTTTGTTGTTGATTGATTGCTTCCCATATACAGATGGACCTACAAAAGAGAAGATGATCAAGTAGTCAAATACGCATGTATATGTGTAAAAATGCATGTATATATGTAAAGAAACATATAAAAAAAAAAAAAAAAAAAAGGAACATGTGCACCTGATCCATGATGAGAAAAAGGGTGTAGAAAGGATATCCTATAATTGTTGGTGAAGTGTGAGTTTTTTGGGTGATCTCATGCCACTATGGCCAAGAAGTGTAGGGAGAAAGTTGTGTTATTCTCCAACCTATAACTTTCCCTGAGAGTGTGAAGAAGATCTCTCTATATTGTCTAGTTTTTTGGGTGATCCGACGCCACTGGATGAAGAAGTGTAGGGAGGAAAGTTCGATGTTCCTCTAACCTATAACTACTCCCCAAAATGCTAAGGACAATCTACCTATAAAAATCCATTGTGTATGGAGTTTTTTAGACTAGTCTGAACCCACTCGTTGTATAACCCATTATGTCATGGAAAAAATAAAAAATTGAACTATATCGATATGTACTGTGTTGTGTAGTGTGTAAACCCAAATGATGCCCCCTCTTTGGGGGTGCATGTGACATCACGTGGATAGGAGAATGTGGCCCAAAAGAGGACCGACCATGTAACTAAAACTGCCCTTCTATAGGGGGAAGGGAATGTGCTTGGTAAAGACCAAGGCACACACAAACAAGTGGCTAGAAAACAAGTGTTAGTATGAACAAACATGCATGTAGAAAAAAGTGTAAGCCAAAAAAACAATGTGTAAGCTAGAACATAAACAAGATAATGTAAACACCCAAGAAGACAATGTAGGCCACACAAAAAGTGGGTTGCAAACATGGGACACCACTCACGGTGTCACAAGACACTCAAGGCCATCATGGCAAGCAAAAAAACAAGTGTGCACACAAACAAAGGGCAAATCCCACAAATAACAAAAAAAAAAAAAATGTAAACAAACAAACATGGATGGAAGAAATATCCTTGCATAAAAATGTTGCACATGAAGCACCCATTATTAATGTTAGAAAAATAACAAGTATGTCAAAGCATGTATAAATAAAGTAAAGTGCTATGAACAAAAATGAAACAATAACATGTAGTGTATGAATGTGGATGCCCCCAGAGCCAGGGGAGTAGTGTATCAAGCATCAGTGATGCATGTAGAAGCTTTGTATCTATGATCACAACTAGAAAAGGACATGTGAACGTGCATGTGTGTATGGTAAAGATAATGACATACAAGAGATCTATCTAACATGTGTAGTAAAGTGAACATGTAAAAGAGCAAGTGCAAGCAAGAGTAAATGCAACCATAAAATGCATAGTATGTTGTGGATGGATGGAATGGAATGCAGAGTGGATGATAGGATCCATGCCCCCCCCCTGAGTGAATGGAATTGTATGCAGTGAGGTTCATTTAGTATGCCCCCTCAACAGTCAAGAATGAACCATAAACGAGAGTGCGTCATCGGGAAATGGTCAAACTATGTGTTGTGTGTAGTGCGTTGTGATGAGTGTGTGGTGATGATATGTGACATAGAGATGAATTGTGTGATGACTCTATAGCCTAAGCGTATATCATAAATGAATAGAAAGGAGTGGTGATTTATCCTAAAGCGTATACCACTAAACAATGTAAGTGAAAGTGATGATGTATCTTTCATCATCACGAGATGATGATGCTAGAAGAAGTGACCTATAGCCTAAAGTGTATATCACTAATCCTAGGAATGTCGCATGAGAAAAATAATATTGAATGATGAATGTGTGAGTGTGATGAGGTCCATTTGTGATGTATACCCTCAATAGTAGTATGGACCGTGAGACTAGAGTGTGTCATCATCAGTAGTGAGTGTAGTGCGTAGTAGAGTGAATATGAAAATGTGTGTATATGTGTGTAGTGATGTAATGTATGTGTAATGATATGTGTATATATAAGATGTAGATGTATGTAGATGTATAAGTGTAATGTAGATGATAAAATGTAAGATGACATGTATGATATGTATAAATGTGATATGACAAATATGTGATAGATGTGTGTATGTGTGTATATAGTATGATGTGTAGGATGTAAAATGTAGAATGTATGAAGATGCACAATGTGTATAGTATAATGTGTATGTGTAATGTGTATGATGATGTAGATGATGTGTGATGATATGTGGTGCCTAATGTGTAGTGAATATGTGCAGTGTGTGGGGTTCATGTGTAGAAAATTCCCTCAACAGTCAAGTGTGAACCAAAGCACAAGAGTGTGTCATCGGGTAATGATGATGATGCTTAAGTGTAGATGACTATGCAATGCTATGATAGGATGTTGATAATGTGAAGTATGAAACATGTGTTGATGCTAGGATGGGGGGGGTGTGTGAATGTTATGCCCCCAAGTGTGTGTGAGTGAATGAACTAACTAATGAAAGTGAAGGATGAAGGTCCCTCATCCGATGTTGGTGGTGATGAAAAGCATATGACCATGCTCTAATAGTGGTGGTATAGTAGATAGTCATTGCATATGTGAGTGAAGTCTATGTGCATGTGATGGATGAATATATGATGAGTGCGTAGGTGCAAAAAAAATGTGTAGGTGATGGAGATCGATGAGAAGGTTGAGCGCGGAGGTGATGGACACCTATGTGGGAATAAAACGAGGTGGTGACCTATGTCGAGATGCAATAACTATGTGAGAGGAATGGGCCTATGCCTATGTGTAGGACTAGTAGAGTGGTGAGGCCACGTAGATGGTGTGTGAGTAGGTGAACTAGGAGTAGATTACACTTTAAGTAACATAGGATGTGATGTGTACTAGATGAAGTAGGAGATGCATTGATCTAGTGCTCGAGAGATGATGACCATGGAGTAGATGGAGGTACACCATCGATAGAAACAACTTGATTGATTATGAATGAATTTGAGTCACAAATGATTCATAGAGATGATGGACTTAGACCTACGAATCCAATTAAGACCTAGAAGCATGTCACACCATCAACTGTTTGGCCCACAAAGAAGGGTACAAGCATAGTAAGGGTCCTATAGTAACATGAAGTTTAACAACACCATATGAATTGTTCATCAGATATGAGATTTGTGAACATGGATAACCAATAACATCAAGAAGTGGAATAGAACATGTGTTGATGGGCCATGATGGATCAACCTTAGTATTATTGATGGGGATTTCTCCAATAGAGCATTAATATGTAAGTGATTAGAAGTAAAATTGGCATGATAGTCATGGTCAGAGAAAAAATAATGTGGTGGAGAAGTGTCAGTATGCACCACCAAAATTCAAGAGCCCCTGATGCAAGAGGAGGCACTGCATGATAAACATAGTTAGCTAAAGATTCAACTACTTTTGTCATGTTTGGGTAGAGGGTTGTTAAATATCTTTGAGCTTATGATTTTCATTGATAGGTGGAGAAATTGTAGGTTCCAGAAGCTCAATTTTACCACTATCGATCAAACCTGAATGAGAAATCAAAGTCGAAAGCAATGATCGGTGGAGTGTCCTACACATTGATGATGATAGTCAATGGAATTTTCATCAAAATTACATCCTTTTGGTCGAGATGGATCTATTTGTAGTGGAGAAGGTAATGTAATGAGGTTACTATCGACAAGTTGTGGTAGTAAAATATGCGGAGGTACACTAAACTTAGTGAATATACACTGATGTGGTTGTGATTGAAGCTCCTTAGTAGTAGATACTACATGTTGATGGTAACTTTTGTGTTTATTGGTTTAGTTGTAGATGGTTTAAATGTTGACTTATTTTGAAAACATAGAAGATGATGCTTTCTCTTGGTATTTAAGCTTTCCTATAGCTAAGAGCTTGGTTTCACAAAGCTTAAGAGTATGAAAAAGTTGATCGAAAGAAGGAGAGGTCTCAAAGAGAACACTCTCTGGAGAGGGGGTAAGAGACTCTAGAATGAACAAGTCCTAAAGCTCAACATCCACAAGCACATTTGACATCTTAGCTAAGTTGTTTTTGTAACAAGACATAATCTACTAAATGTTCATTAGATCCTTGTTTAAGTTGTGCAAGTTGGGCATAAGATATCTTAGAGCCCAATATTGATAGAGAAGTGAGTGAGAAAAGCATCAGGCTAGATGTGTGAAAGATATTACCGAATGGACAAGTAGGTCATAAAACCAACGCATCACATAATCTTGTAAACTACGAGGAAAAAATCTTAGTAGTATGGTATGATCATCTGCATAGTCCAAGCATGCTACATGAAAATCTCAGAGATGCTCTTGTGGGTCACCATGGCCTTTAAAGATGGGAAACTTGGGAGAGATGAAATTAGGTGGCAATGGATAGGTAGATATATTAGGTGCAAAAGGAGTATGCAGTAGTGAAGTAGAGTCTAAAGATGGTGAGGCATGAGAAGTAGTGAGTTGGAGTGGGAATTTGGGTTTGCAAGTCTTGATATAAAGAGTTTAAATCAGAGTATTCAAAGAAGATCCAAGCTGCATATTAGGTGTGCTAGGGTGAATGATGGGAGCGGTAGTAGTAGTAGTAGGAATGGAAGCTGAGACATAAATGGGTGGGGTGGAGACCATGGGAGCTGAAGAATGAGAAACTATAGAGGCATGGAAGCATCACGAGCATTCTTAACAAAATCAAAGCATGTAGGACATATGGAAGATGAGTGGGATTATCACACAAAGCTTGTCAAAAATCAGTAAGTGTATTTAATTGGTCTTGGTCAACATTGGTATCTTCATCATAGGACTTTTCACTACCAAGAGGCTTCTATTTCATGAAGAGGAACTTGGAGATGAATCCAAGGGATTCTCAGTTGTAGCTACAGAAGTAGGGATATCAGCCATTGGTTTGGAAACCCTATGGGTGAATGAAGGAAGCTCACAATATTGAAAAGACCCAAAATGACCACTACGAGTGATGGGCATATAAGAAAAGGCCCAAAGAGAAAGTGTATTCAAGATCGGGTTCACCAAAATGATTAACTAAAATAAATTTATTCTAGTGTAATCTAATGTTATAGGAGCAGTAAATGAATAAATGAAGTAATAAAATAAATAAAATATACCCCCAGCAAACTAAGCTAATAAAATGTGAAACCCTAATGTGCAAAAGGGTTAAGAAAGGCCTTAGCTGATTTGATGAAATGTCATGGGACTATGTCATAGTGTAGACCAGGTGAACAGGAGGAGGAAATGACCACACAAAAAGCCTGAGAAAGTGTAGATCTGAGCTATTTAACTGGACTAGGGGTGCCTAGAAAGGGATAGGGGTGCCCATGGGTGCCCTGGTCTAAGATCTGGGTGCCCTGGTCTACAAAAAATGGCTAAAAACCTCCTCTGAGGTGTCGTTGGATGTTCACATGTGTTCACTTCTATCACACTAATGTCATTGAACTACATGTGATGTCACTAAGAATACCTAGAATAAGAATCAATCACCTACTAAAAACCCCAGAACAAAGCATCAAAACCTAAAAATAAAGATGCATATGAAGGGGTCAAACTGTCCTCAAGGCCACAATGGTGGACTTACTAATTGAGTGTTGCACTACATCTCAGACCCAATGTAGTTCTAGGTGTGTGTGTGTGTGTGTGTCGTGCCCTAGGTTTCTCTTGTTCCAATCACACTTTGTGAAGTAGTGAGAAAAATAACTAGATGTAGAATGTAGTAAATGTGTGCATGGAAACAATAGACTCCCCTCCTATGAAGTGTGATGCAGATGAACCATCCTTGTGTGCCTTGTGATGGAGCTAGATGGATGCAAATGTAGCTTTAGATGCCTTTGATGGATGTAACTCTAGATGGTGATAGTAGATGCTTAGTGCTTGGTCCCTCATTATGGTCACATAACTTTATATTTATATGGTTCTCTTGTTCTAATTTCGTAATTAACCCCAAAAAGGTCAACCACCAAAAAGATAGAAAGCTCAAATGACTAGAAAGTGCCCAAAAGGTGAGAGTAAAGTGCAAAGAGGATCAGGGCACCCTAGAGGGGACTAGGGCACTGGGTGCCCTAATCGAGGGCCCCATAAAATAGAAAAATGCATAATGACAATACAAACTAGGAAAGTGCAGGTGTAAGATCAAAATAATGATAGAAAGCAAAGTAAAAATGGCCAAAGACATGGGTTGATTATTACTCTTTTCACTTAAGAACCATATGAAAATGAGGGTGACATGCAATTTATAGACTAGAGAATGACTCTTCGCCTACCCCCACATGAATTTTCATTTGTCCCTTACAACATGTGACTTTTCATATTCCCAAGTGTAGGATTAAGTCCCCTTTTATTAATTAAGGGTGGCTTATTACATTACAAACTAAAGTCACATTTCAATGAATATGACGAAATGA
This sequence comes from Taxus wallichiana var. yunnanensis, assembly GCA_018340775.1. NCBI lineage: Eukaryota > Viridiplantae > Streptophyta > Pinopsida > Cupressales > Taxaceae > Taxus > Taxus wallichiana. The sequence goes on from CM031244.1 coordinate 572,745,096, forward strand.
AAAATTGCAAACCCCTAACAAAATATTAGAACATGGAGGGGGGAAAAGGGGGAAGAGAAGAGAGAGAGAGAGAGAGAGAGAGAGAGAGAGAGAGAGAGAGAGAGAGAGAGAGAGAGAAGGAGAGAGAACTATTCTGATGAAGATATCTCTTTTTCCAATTCTACCTCGTTGTGTGATTGATTCTTGTCGAGCTCCACTAGACATATTTCCACTCCCTTGAACTCTTTGTTGTATCGGGTTGCTACAGGTTCTACGTTATCCACTTGAGGAATGTGGACATTGCTCGAGGAATCAATCCAACCATCTAAGACAACATTGATGTTCTTGCTCTTTGTGAACCATGACAAATGTTTCTCTGCAAGGTTTGAAATTGTGGTTTGGATCTCAGATAGAGACTCCAATGTATGTTCGTTGAATGAAAAGGGATATCCACCTTTTTCTGGACATAATCCTTTAAGGGATTTATCAACTCATCTATAGTGGCGTTCTCGTTGATGACGGGAATTCCAAGTTTTTGCATCTTATTGTTGATGTTGTCTTGCAACTGGAAGGCACACCCCTTGTTTGAATCCAGTTCATCAATGGCCCAATTTAACATTTTGTACCGAGATGCAAGGGTTCTCGCCCACACGCGTGAAAAGTCCTCTAATGGAGAATTGAATACTTTCCTTATCACCAACACCTAGGAGTGAGCATCTCCCATCTCCATCACAAGTGGATGAACTTGGTCCCAATGTTCCTTTTCCTTTTCCAATCCTTCCCTTATCATCCGGATTTTTAGTGGTAGTGCACATGTAATTATACATCGAGATTAACTCTAGAAGAAATGATTTTCCTTTTTCTATGATCATGCTCGTCCATTTATCATTTTCTTGTTCTTGTATGGTGAAGGCTCGTGTCTTTCTAATGGACTATGGGTCGAAGCTAATGATTTGGGTAACTTCTTCAATTAGGAGTGATGATGAAGCATTCGGGTCCATGAAGTGTTGCACATACAAAGATAGATTCTACATTTGGTCTTACAACTGATCAATTTTCACCTTATACTTCTAATTTATCACGAGGAGGTGAGTAGAAGACTCTGGAACATGTGTACATCTCCTTCATGAGTGTATGCGCCAAGGAATGGTGCTCATTTTGTATTTAGTTGATGTCATATCTTTGATAGGATTAATTACTTTCAGCCTGACTACTTCTACATATTGATTGTCCATGACACCATTGAAGAAGTGTGAAGCCACTTCTCGCAAATTTCTTCTTCTTACCTTTGGCTTTAATGTTTATATCAACTCGAAAAATTAGGGACCGTTACCTCTTGAACTATATGATCTTGTTTCATGATCATTTCCTTCATCCAGGGAAACGTATCATCTTATTCGGCCTCGGCCGACGTGGCTATTGTCTCCTGCTTAGGGTGGGATGGTACATTTTTCGAGGGGAGAAGGGGTGGTGGTAGGAGATGAGAAACCCCGGGGTTTTTAGAAGATGAGAGGTGAATTGGCTCATTCTCTTCAAGCTCTACTTCTACTATAGGATCCTCTAGTTGATTTTACCTTCTTATGCAATCTCTTGTAGTAAGGGACCTCTATCTCCATTGCTTTATGCTTCTAACTCTCTCCGGAATGAACCAGCACAAGTCTTGTGCATGTCCTTTGATGAAGAGTGATGTGAATCTTGTCTCTCGAAGGGTGCAAAAATTTCCCGATGTGATGGAGGCAACCTTTTTATTCTTGAACCATTATTTTGATCTTATAATTACAACTTCGGTCTACTCGCTTATATCCCAAGTCTCGCAGAAACTCCATGTTACCTATGGAAAAGGTGAAGCCTTCATTCCTTTTAGTTTAGATCATACAATTATGTTCCATCATCTTGAATTCCCTCTTCATACCAATCAAATTTGAATCTCCTCATTTTTCTGATTTGTCATCCACATATAGTCTCTTTCCCTAACATCAAATTCATCTATGTAATTTACCCAATAATCTTCCACCTATGGGACATGATATGATTATGGGAGAAATAAAGTGTTTGGATCACCTATGATGTCAAATTATGCCCTCAATGTATATGAATACAAGCTAAGTGGTGTAAAGGTGTCTTCTAAATTATATGCATCGTTGACACTCCTGTAGATGAATATTCTAAGTGAGATGGGAAAGGATACATTATTTCTTTTCTCATTCATGATCTTTTTGTGAACATGTGCCAATTACCCACAAAACTCGAACAACACAATCTTGTCACCGAGGTGCCGAGGTATTCTAAGTGGGGCAATATTGTAATTGGAAACTCGAGATGTATGAGAAGGTAGATAATTACGTGAATTATGATCCATACTTCTTAATTAGAGAATTCGTTTGTGGCGACATCCTCGAGTGATGGTTCCCCTCTAGTGTCCTGATGACAAACATGGTGAAGGCATAATTTACCCTCGTGAAGTTTCAATTACTCTCCTTCAAAACCAACTGAGGATATCTCTTGAATTTTGGGGCCTTCGGAGATATGTTTTAAGAAAGTTCCAATCCTTTGAAAAGTCTCAAACTCACAAGAGCGTACACCACATATAAAGTCATTGTGAATTTCTTTGAGACCGGTACTTGAAGCACCTAGTGGTGCAAGTTGTCACTGATGATTTGTCCCCAATAAATATTTTTCTTGTCTTCCATGATCATGAATATGAATAGAGCCATCCATTCCTAAAATTCCTTCAAGGTCTCTTCACCCATTTCCTGACTAAGGAGGATGATTTCCCTCTCGGGAAGAATTTTGGCACATGTAATGGTTTTCTTACTTGTTTTAACCATAAACCAAGAGCGAGACCCTGGAGATATGATTTTATTTTGGTGCACTCCCTTTCTACAACCTATTTTGAAATTATGGCCATACTACTCCAAATTCATATCTGCATTGAATGGGAAATGGCCTTGGGAGCAAGTAAATCTTGTCGTGGCTAAGCCATCATATGCTTGAATGATTCTAGTTTCAGGTTCATAGTGCTAAGAACATGCCAAGACCAATTCTACACTCTAGGCCGAGATCTGGATGTCCACATGATGCATATAGTCTGCTCATGAAATATTTTTCTTCTATTGGCTCTCTCGGTCCTCTAAACATGTGGGTGACATTACAGTCCCCCATAACCGAGTACTCGAAGAGAGAGATGAGACTGGTTCGAAGCCCGTAAACTTGAACTTTTCTTACTATTTTTAGTAAATTGAATTATTCACCTTTTTGGCCATGGAATACCTTTGATCACCTTTCTCGTTCATGGGAATGCTCACTACAAACACTACCTTTGCGAAAATTGTTCTATGTGAAGATTTGTTATTTATAGTAAGCTCTTGTGTAGAGACTTACTATTTTTGGAAAGTGGTTCTCCTGACCTCGGATTTTGATGAAATCAAATTTTTTGATATGGGTTTTTCTTCTTCATGTCACATATGAAGTTTCAAATCCATCGATATCTGGAACAGGAGAAAATAAAATTAAAAAATTTGGGAGCATGAAACTAGGGTTTTCTCAAAACAAAAATATGGCCATGCATGCAATTTCTTCCACTTTGGTCTTGATGCACCTATAAATTTAGATGAATGAAAAACACCTCGCATCATTTCGTACCTTTGGTTTTGAGATATAAACATTTTCACTTCACGAGTTACAAAGTCCTTCTAGTGAAAAAAAAAACTGAAGCCTTTAAAATTTGTGATTTTTTATGTATTTTAGATTTTTTAGATCATGGAAACATATGAGCAATGTATGGAAATCAAAAATGGTGAAGGATAAATTCTGGAAAAAAATCGTCAAAGTTCCAGGTGAAAATGGGGAAATGTGGGGGAATGATGAAAATGGCTAAGTGTCGATATTTATAGGTGTGAGAGGGAGAGAGGAAGGGGGAACATTTTATGCCCCCTTTTCCCCTTGGGTAGAGAACAAGGGGACACCAAAAGTGTGCCTTAGCCCTAGGGTGACACATGGCACACATGCAAGGCGAGGGAAAATGAGAAAAGTGCTTAATTTTAGCCCTCGGGGTAAATTTCTGGTCACATGAGGGACTTGGTGGAAGCATGGAAGGGGGTGAATTTTTATACCCCCTTTTCCCCTTGGAATGGGATAGAGGGACACTAAAATTTATCCTTAGCTTGGTGGTGACACTTGGCAAACATGCGGGCCAAGGAGAGGGGACTCAAAATTAGCCAAAAGTGCTTGACGGAGGTCTCCGGGGTCACATGGTGGAACCACAAGGCCTAAGGTGGGGGTGAATTTTTACGCACCCCATGTCCCCTTGGGATGGGATAGAGGGAGACCAAAAGTGTGCCTTAGCATGGTGAGGACAAGTGTCAAGCATGCAGAAGTTGGAGCGGGGGCTAGAAATTTGGTGGAAAGGGCTTATCGAACTCCTCAAGGTCATGTTGAGGGTCCATGAGGCTTAAGGTGGGGGATTGAATTTTTATGATCCCCTTGTCCCTTGGAGATGGATAGAGGGACACTAAAAGTGTGCCTCAGCCTCATGCTGCCACGTGGCACTTAAAAAAATGGCTAAGGATGGAGTTTGTACCTTGGAGAAGAACTCGTAAAATAGCATTGTTAGAGCTCTGGATTAATTTTTAAGCACTTAATTATATGAGTTTCACGGGAAATGAAATTTTTAAAAGGATGGGAGGGGTCTAAAGGTTTGATTCTTCTTGAAACCTTCTCAAAAATGTATTTTTTTTATCAGGACCGTCGAATTGTTCCTGCAAAGAATGAGTTTTGGAAAGCAAGTTATGGATGTTGTGAAAAATATGTGATTACCACCATGTAGGGAAGTGCATCATCTTTCCAATGATATTTTTTTGACCTCAAACTCATTCCGAAGCTCTCGAATCATCTCCCAAAGCTTAGGTGCATTTTTGTAGTGCAAGTTCCTTTAGCCTCAAAAACATGATTTTGCCAAACTTGCTCCTAAACCTCCAGATATTTCCAAAATCTTCCTAAATCAGTTGCACAACCATCCTGGCTCATGATTACACCTCACTAATTGATTTTGGAATTTAAATCAGATTCGAAGAATATGAAACCGCTTGAAAAGGCTAAAAACAATCATTCCCAAACCCATTGGAAGATCCACTTTGAAATTCATTGTTTGAAAGACTCCTTTGATTTTTTTTAATTATTTTCCACACTTGGGTGAGGGTGAGACCATATACATGGACATTATACATATGGGGGCATAAGCCTGATACAAGAAATGGGCTAACATAGAGAGGTGTCGAGGAAGGGTTTTCATGAAAATTTTCAACACTAGGGTAAAATTGTCATGTTTTCAAGTGAAGTTTTCCCTTGCAAAACACATGACAAAAAGATGATAGCCAAGGTCACTAGAGAAGGAACTAGACAACAGTCCAAGAAAAACAAAGGTGTAAAACACGGTCTTAACAATCTCAAACAGTTTTGAAGGTAACGTCATAGTTGATGTTGATATTGCATGCTTATAACCATAGGTTATTTACCTCATGAATGCTTAGTATGATCTCACTATAACAATTTAGGATTGTGGTTGTAAAATATCAAGGTTTAAGGTGAGTTTTAGATGAATTAACAATAAAAAACTATAACACGACAGAGAATTTTTTGACAATAGGGACATAAAAACACAAGCCTCAAAACAATCGAGTCTTCACAAAGAAGGAAAACAACTAAGGCAAGCTCCATCTATGCAACAAAGGTTTCCAAGTGTTACTCGGTCTCAAGCATCACTCTATTAAAGTTTTAGGGTTCTTCTCAATCTCAACTACTTCACATATATTTCTATCGGTGTAACGATTCTCCATTGTAAGTAATTTTGTGTCATTTAACTAATAGAATTCTTAGTAGTATTCTCATGTTCCACCAAGGCTGACTTGTTGACCCTCGAGTGTCCTTACAATGTGCTTTGAGTCTAGTTTTAAGAGAACATTCATTTTCACCAATATATGATTTATCGTAAGAGTAAGGGATAGAGCAAACACCCTTTTTATGATATGTATCAATCGCATATTTGGGATTTCTTGAATTGATCATAATAATGTTGATAGTTTTGAATCAAGTTTTGATGCCCTTTCTTCTTAAAATTCTTACATTTTGTCTAAGAAACACCATTGATTAATTTATTAATCAAAGGAACATAACAATCATGTGAAACATCATCATAATCGAAAGAGGAATCACTTTAATCATTAGTTTTAATTTAGAGGGGGAGAAGAGAGAGAATCAAATTCACAAGTCTTATGTGTTATTTCATTAGTAATTTTCACATTAATATGATCGTGCATATTTTTCGTTATGAGAAATCGGAGAGGAACATCAAAAGTTACCATTCCAATAATCAAAATCATCAGTCTCACACTCATAAATATTATCAACAACACATGATTCATGTGAAATGGTAGGGCTAGTCTCAACTACTTGTTCGTAAAAAAATGAAGTTGTTATGGGAGGAGAAGTATAAGGAAATTATAGCTTAGGTTGGGAGGAAGTTAACCAAATATACGTAAAGAAATATTCAAGAAAATATAGAGAATAGGAACTAAGTGGAGTAGGTGATGGAGCCATAGGTGAAGTTGCGAAGCCGGGAGGATATTGTGTAATGTAACAAGGATGATCTTATGTTGTGGGATAATCTCATAGTAATAGATTTGAATCCAACCCAAAGTTTCAAGTTGGCCTTTATGAGCGTGCGAAAGGTAAGAATAACTAGGGTTAGAAGTACCTAGAGAATGATAAATAAAAAGTATAGACCCTTACTCACAAGCTCATAAGAGGCATGGAAATAGTTAAAAGGACCATATCCCTTATGAGTTCACAAAGAAAGATGCCTAGTACAAGACATAATTATATAGAGGATAATTAAACCTAGAAACAATAATATACACTCGAGAAGGAATGGGAAACCCTAGGGCCAATAAGGTTTGTAAAAGAAAGGCCTAACTTAGGAAATATAGTGTTTACATGTAATTAGTGTGTTACCATGTAGTAAATATTACTTAAAGTTATATGGTTAGATCATATATTGTTGTATATAACAATATTGGTTCGCATATTGTTTGGTTATACCCGTAAAACATTTTAGTGGGTAAGTTGTTTGAAAGACTTCCCATTTATCCTATTGTAATGGCTATAAACTAGCAATCACATGTGTACAATGCAATGTGAACGCCTTAACAAACAGTATATGTTATTTGATTTAGAGAGATAGTTATTACTTTTGTAGTTGAAGTTGATAAGGGGTGCGATTGATTTTGTAAATGTGGGAATATAGATGAAGCATTACATTTAAAGGTTCCATCATTACATTTCAAGATTGCTACAAATTCATACATATACATTTGCAAATATCATATCATGAATGGTAACATGTATACATGAAGACTTCGGTACATGTGTGGATTTTATATCATGAGTGGTGCATTAGTTATTTGGCTGGTCTTTTGTTGAAAAAACCTTTTTACATCGATAAGGGGTGCGATTGATAGTGGTAGTGCAGCAATATAGATGAAATATTACATTGAAATGTTGTATGTGTACATTTAAATTTGTTTCAGATTCGTACATATTCAGTTCTGAAATCTTATATCACGAGACATGAACTAAACATGTATACATGAAGACCTTTGTACATTTGCATATTTTATATCATGAATGGTAGCCTTTTGTGGGAAATTTTATTTGCACTAAACATGAATACATTTGATACCCCTTGAATGACACTTGTTGCTTTGGATACAAGAAGTGTTGAGTAAAGTAGTAGTGGAGGTGTTATCAAAGTAGAGGGTAGTATTTACGACGGGTTGAGTGATAGTATTCTTGAATCCTCCTTTCTTCTTGCTCTAAGTGTTATTACGTGTGCCATTTTTGAGTACCTTTTGAATGAAAAAGGAGGTGAAATGCACATATTTGCAAGCGAGGGAACTTTGGAGAAAGTTGTGAATTTCAGACCCTGCCTTTCAGTGGTTCTAATGTTGACAACTTTGTTTTATGCAAAGTAAGTCCCTGGGACTTGTGGATAGTTAATCCCGGCCATTTTAATCGGTAATTGTCTTCGATTCCCTCTTGAAATAGGGGGTATCGAGAATATGTAATGGGTTGGAGGGATCCCAACATGGGTCATTGTATCTATCAAATTTGACAACAACAAATAAAGGTAATGTTGGTGGTGGCATTGATGTGTCATAGACAATGTCGGTGCTAGTTCTATAACACCATTAATGATGCTTGCATCAACTCATAAATTTGCAATAAGCGTGATTTTTTTGTTTACACAACAAAAATTTGAGTTCAACCGATCATCATCGGGATCTCCTAGTCCAACTCACATGTTACTTTCAAAGAATGGATTGGGCAATCTGAACTTTCAATGCCTTGACATCCGAAGGTTGTGGGAGTTCATGAGATAATTTTTTGTAAACAAATTTGGTGCGTCCTTTAAAATGTTGAGCTCCTGTTGAGTTAGGTGTGTGTCTGATGTGAAACATTAGGAGTTCTCAATCCTTAATAAGAGGAGTTGAATCTCGCATGTGGAGCAATAAATTTTGGAATGAAACTTGTGCATTGGTTGTTCCTTATTGTCGAAATATTGTTTGCAATGTAATGGAAGAATGGAATCCCTTCCAAAGGTTGACTCCATATGAATTACTTGCATAAAGAGGATTGTCCAAAACCGGTGGTAATTGGCCGAGGTCGCGAGGATGAAGATAGATTTGTTCCCAAATTCAGATGTTTTTGAATGTGGGAAAGCCTCACGTAGCCTACTTTATCAATTTTGCTTAGCAACTTTGGGCCGATGAAACTCATTTCATCAATAAGAATATATTTTATATGTTTTAGTGACTCTTGAAAATATGATAATGCATGGCCTTCAAGGGGTTTTAGTTCTTTGATTGGAATACGGAGGCTTGCATGGATTGTGGATGTGGAGATGTTGAATGTTGAAACACCAATAGGGGCGAGTAGAAGGAGAGGTGAGGGAGATGTGGTTGATGTTGTTGTGAATGAATTCCAGATTTTATTTATCAAAAATGATTTTCTGTGTTAGCTATTCCTTGAATTATCAATCTTAGTGGAGGTAAAAGGGATTTGTTTATTGAATGGTGTCGTATGGTATCAAGAGCTAGTTGTTGTTCAAAGACAATGGAAGTGTGGAAGATGGTGGTGTGGCTTTGTATGTTGGTGTTAATTGTGTATTCCTTTTCTCTCTCGATGAATGATGAACCAGATTAAGCGCAAATCAAAGGGCGGAACATCATGTATGTTTCAATTATTGTGTATGTTGAAATCTCATTTCCCCAACATTTCAAGACTCAAGACCCGTGGTGTTTCTTGGATGAAGTTATGTGAAAACCTGTCATTCTTGCAATGGTTCGTGTTGAATACTGCATTCGACTTCAGAGTCAAAACTAACATTTGTAGCATGTCATGTGTTTGCGGTAGTGCGTAAAACATGCCACGGTATGTAGTTGTGCTTGAACATGTCCCAAGCATCGTTGATGTCATGTGGGGTTGAGCCAAATTCGGAGAAATATTTATGAAAGGCTTGTATAAAAGGAGTTCTAACCAACAAAAAGGTCATAGGATGTTGAATCTTGAGTTGGGACATCCACAAATCTCATGTGGACATGAACAATTGCTTGAGTCGATCACAGTTTCCATTTATCACCTTTACAGTTCTTGTTGTAGCTCCAATCTCAAGTAACTTGAATAAGTGGTAGGTGTTCCATGCTTGCAGGGTGAACTCTATATGCATCCAAGAAAGTGGTTGTTTCTTGTACATCGGCATCACTTTCAACGACACGTCTCAAAAATTTTTGCCAACATTTAATGATACAAATGAATGACTACACATAACAAGTGGCAATTTTTGGAGCATGTGGCATGTTTCTTGTGTGCTTATGTCATGTTCAACAATGCTTTTTGTGAGCATTTTTCAGATCACAATATGTGTTGGAGAATCTTCATCAACATGTATTGAAAATATGGATAGCATTTGGTGATAGATTTTTGAACGTTGCACTGCTTTTGAAGCATATTTTGCAATATACTTAAGAATTACGTGGCAGGAAAGTATCGGTTGGCAATCGACATTTTCTCTCCATATGGATATCATAGTTTGATTGTGGATGTTCAATCTATCATCATTTCTCGAAGGGAGGAATTTAATTCTCCCATCACATTCAATGAGCAAGGATGAAGCAGGTTGCGTGGCCCAGGGAGCATTGTACTTACATTGCAGCTTTGATTGCTTTCTACGCAGGCATGTCTGCTCTTGAAATTTAGTGTGGCATTGAACACGATTAAGTAGTTCTTCAAGGTCCGCATGTGGGGAGGAGGATAGAATTTGTGTTGTATTTAGCAAGCAAGGGTCGTCTAAGAGTGACTTGCAAACAAAATCCAAGCGGTTCATAAACCGGCGAGGGTTCTAAATAGACACGAACTTATCAAAGTATTGTTTTGTTGCCTCAATAACTGATGTATCCTCTGATTCCATTGCATCAACTTTAGGGTCATTCTCAAGCCACAATAAATCGTGGACATGTGCGGAGCCTCTATGTTGTCATTCATACCTGTGAGACGAGGGAACATAAATATTAGCTATGTAGTTTGGAACAAACTTATAAAAAAGTAGATTTTATTACATATACCAAAAGTCTACTACTCCAAGTTCCTTTTGCAATATTTCTTCACGAAATATTGTGAATGTAATGTAGGTATGTTGATACTCAATGAGGGTTAGAGACAATGTTAAGGGTTCTCCAATGTTGTGTAGCTCGAGGATCAGTAGGGCATTCACTAGACATAATACTGTGGAGATCTAGCCATTTAGTGTCTGCAACACTTAGAGTGAAGAATAAGGTTGGTGTCCCCAATTGTTCTACCATATCTGAAAGCTCACTTCGATTTTTGCCCAAAATGATCGTGTCCCTCGAAGGCTCAAACCAAAGCACATTAAATTGTTTAAGAGGTTGTCTTTGGGGCATTCCAGTAGTTGTCTTCGCAGATCTCTAATTGTCGGAGGGATTCTAGATTCGATGTTCTATTTCATAAAAAATGTTGTTGTAGATTGGCTCCTATGCTGCATTATGAGGTTTAGAAGGAACTAGCGAAATCTTGGGTGGGAATTGAAACGCCCCTCATGGTAGCGCATCAAATGAAGAGTATATTCATGAATAGACACTTCTTTTATGTGGGTTTGTTGCCACATTGTTTTCCCTTTGGAAACAAAGTTGGGAAAGCTATTGAGAAAATGCCCTTCGTATTGTATTCATTTATTGGTGAGAGCCCAAGCTCTAGCTATGACATGGTAAATGGATTGTTACCATCGTGGTTGAGAAAGAACTGTTCAATTTCCTCTTCTTTTATTCCTGTATTGTGAGGTGTTGGCACTAAAGACGATGAGTGTTCATACGTTTCATCAGAGTCAGTGGAAACATCAATACCATGAGTTGTAGAGGTGGTTTACATTTGGGGCAGTTCCATTGTGGCTATGTTAAGAGAGGAGGAAACATTTGACGACTCGGATGGTAGAGAGGAAAGGGCATCATCGTCGATTAAGACATCTTTGTAATAGGGATCATGTTGGATTTTATATTGCAAGGCTACCCAAACATGAGATCTACTAACGTAGAAATCATACTTTTTAAATTAGCTCCTTCCCTTTGTATGAGTACTATGTCCAAATCTCCAAGGCGGTGTGGTAGGTACTTTTCTATTGAAGTAATGTTTTGCGGGAAACTTATGGTGTGTCCTGAGTATTTGTATTATCTACCATGTACTTGGGTGACTTGTAGAAATGGATTGACTTGTGTGATAAGCATCTCCTCACTTTGGTTTAAAGACGCAAGAACGGTAGGATGCTTTTCAGGGTTCATGTTGTTCCATGAAGAGAAGTGGTGGTCATGTTGTTTAGATTTGCATCTCATTCTAAGAGAGGAAAGCCTTCAAAGAAAAATGTTTTAATTCTAGGGTAATTTTCCAAATAGATTGAGCAAGTTTGGATGTTTGCCAAAAAATATATTCTTTTTCAAAACCGGCGTTGGGCTTGAATAGTGTGCGATGAGGGCGCGCAATATTGGAAATCTCCATGTATGGGAAGGGGTAGGGTGTTCTGTTTGAGTTGATGGTGGATTGCAAGGTGGAAAGCAATCAGAAGGAGAGGAGGAACTGGTTGTACATGTATGAGGAACCAAAGCAAGGTCGGTACTTGAGACAGTTTCATGTGGTGTCCCAAAAAAATGGGAAGACATGGTAGTAGTTAGCAAAGATGAGTTCGTACGGAAGGAATTGGTATGGTCGTGCAAAATTGTTTCCATGGAAGTTACTTGCGAGAATGTTGGTTGGAAATCCTTCAATAGTTGAATTTGATGGCAAGATTGGAATATTGGGAATGGTAGGTTGTTGGTTGATGTAAGTTGACGGATATTAGAGATTGTTTTGTTCTACGCTCTAGGTGGCGACGTTGTTGCTTAATAGTTATGTGAACTTTATTTTTTGCGTAGTTCTCTCTTCATCGGGCTTGTTTTGCAGGAGTCGACATGATTCAAAAGTCACGGGATTATGGAGTACCACCGTTGAAAAAAATCCATGTGAGTCAAAGAACGAACGATGCATTTGTGTTGTGGCACATGAGGATAATGGACCTCATGTCCCACAACACTTCTGGGAAAATATAGCATATCTCTATCTTTTACATTATAGCCTTTATTTTACAACTTTTTCTTTTCCCTAGAAGCACCCTTACAACCCTTAGATAGCTCTTGTTGACCACCTAATGGCACTCTCTTCTCCCTTAGCTCTTGCTTTTTCTTAGATGTCCCCTGGATCTAGTAAGGTGTTACACCTCATATCCTTAGTGATTGAGTGTAGATTCCCCTTATGGTTCCTTTACAACCTTGTATGCATATGGCTCTTGTTTTATAGCCCTAGACCACTTTGTGGACCAGAAATTTGTGTGTGTTGGCCCTAGAATAGTCTTCCGCCTTATCCTATTTTAGAGGATCCCCATAGATCATTCTTTGCTTACATACAAAGAGCATGACAGGGGGTGGGGCTTTTGCGGTGAAGTATAATTTTCACTCCTTTTCGGACTTGACATTAATTTCCAAGTTTAATATTATTCGCCCAATGTAAGGACCACTAAAATATTTTATGATTTATTCCGGAAATATGTGTCTCTATAGCAACTGTCAAGGCACAACATATAAGATCTCAACTTGTGCTTAGTCTTGTGTAAAAATGGACAATCTGAGTGGATTTACATGCAAAAAGTAAATAATAATTGGCCCACAGTAAGAGTGCTACATCTATCACTTCTATGGGCACATTGCAGCTTCATGTCTGCCAAATTAGAGTCCTCCTGCATCAAATCAGTCAATACAAAATATATCCTTAGTTCTAGGAAAGCATTAGCTGAATTTCCACTGGTGAGAAAAGAAAAAGAAAAGAAGAAGAAAACGCAAATGAACTGTTGAGGGTAACGAAAGGTCAAATTGAAGCCATTCTCGCTGAGGGAATCCCTTCTAGAGATTTAAATTTGAATCAAATGGATAACTGAAACTGGTATTTAACTTTTATTTACTCTGATGATAAAATTAGACACAGCCCACTGTAGGGACGCTAAAGCTACACCAGTCCAAAAGATAAATACAATTGGGCCTAGTCAAATACTACAAATCAAATTGTTTAAACCACTTCAAAACATATAATCGTATCCTAAAATACATCTAACACACACTCAAGCCTTACCGGAATAAGACCTATTCATATGGAAACAGTCTTGTAAACAAATAGTAAATTATATTTGATGGGTTCTACATACCATTTCGTTCATAAGGAAACAGACTGTCATCTCTTACAGGAATTGAGATAAAACTGGCGGAATTCTACAACTCTTCAGAAATTATTCACATAACCTGAAAATACCAGATAACATAATCACAATCGGGGCTCTCTATGTGGCAGGGATTCAAAAGGAAGGTGAAAGAATCATTAAGAAAAAAGTAAAGAGTAGTTCTAGCCTAAATCAATTTATCAGGAGCAAACTGGATAATTACATTGAGAAAAAAACAAACCTAATTCTTAACAGCTTGAGAGAACTAAGATAACTTCAAAACTAAGTAGGTTCTTCACAGCTCATAAGAATTGATAAAATAATTTGTTCTTCACATTGTTCAACAATCCCTTGAGGCTTGGACATCTGCAGATATATCCTGATAGATCGTGTGGACTGCAAGCAAACGTATCAGCTCATACAGCCATTAAAAGTTTTAAGTTCTCATATAGATCTGGCAACATCGTCAGCTGAAGCACTGTCCGCAAATATATTTTATTTTTCTGTGTCTTTGAACATCACTTAGTATTTAATCAAAAGAGGTTGTTGCAAAGGCAATGCGCATTGAATACTGCGAAGAACTACGGTGGAGACAACCGTGACAAGAATCCTGCTGGATGGGAGGGATGAAAGCCAAATCGACACGCTGGTTTTGGATCTACATTATTTAGATTAGATCGCAGTTTGGTGGATTACTCTAGTCTAGCTCCACATTGCATTGCAACACATGTTCAGATCTATAGATACATAGTGCATCCACATATTTCTCATTTTCTAGTCTTCCACCGTCCACATACAACACAAGTAGAGCTCAACAAAATTGGTGTTGGACATGAGCACAATTGCATTAGGAGTCCACCCCATGCTACCTTTGAAATTATAAGGTGTGTTTGTTAAATGTATATTCCAAAATCTGTTTGCGTGTGCATTAGACTAAGTCCAAATGCATTATAAACTTTCTGTTTGTTTGTTTAGTTTTTTTTTTTGGTGAAGTCCAATATTTTTGGTCAAACTCTGTAAGTTTGTTTTCTCAGTAGTGGATAGATTTGTATTTAAGTCACTATACAAATCTAATGTATTCAAGATTTTGTTTATAGTGTCATCTTGTCTCACGTTTTTTGTTATTAGATGGTTTTTTTTTTTTTAAATTGTATTAAGTTATTATTATTATGAAAATTGTAAAAACAATTAAGTGTTTTGGTCTTTAGATATATTGCATGGTTTAAAAGGTTATGTTATTTGTCTTAAAAATAAGAGTTAAGTTATCAAAAGTCTTTGTTATATTGTTATTTTCATTCATTGTTGTATGGTTAGTCAAACCATAAGGTTTTTTGTGAGTTGAAAAGTTGTAAAAATAAAAAAATTGCCTCGAATACGCATTTTTGGTGTTACCCAACGTCCAAAAAATAAATGATCTTATATTGTGGGGGAATAACAAACAATGTGGAAATCATTGAGCAACATGATTACATTTCGCCTGAGTTAGCAACGTCGAATCGGAGGACGAAGGCCCGGAGGTTGGAGATCGATCAACAACCTCTTGTCAATCACCAAGACGGGGCCACACATAGTTATGGTGGCATTTTGTGGTGTGTATTTAGCTTTCAAATATGATTTTAAAGTTCTAGTTTCGACAAGATTCATTTTCGAGTACCTATTTTGCAGTGTGTTCATGTTTCCAATTTTCAGTTGATTTTTGTTTGAAGATCATTCCTATTCAGATTTGTATTTAGTGAGCAAGTGTTTCCTACATAATTCCCTGAAGGAAAAACATAGTGGACAAATGAAAGCACAAACAAAAGTGACATTGTGATATTTGGGTTATCGGTTGTCTGTAAAACTATCTTTTGTTATGGTTGTTGGTAAACCACTTGAAAAACCATCCTTGTTGAAGTTGTTGGTTGTCCTGAAAAACCATCATAGTTGGTTGGTGGTTGTCGATAAAACCATCCTTGAAGGTTGTCAAGGCTTTCTGAAAAAACATCCGAGATCATGAGCACGCATGGGCGTAAGTCAAGAAGAAGTGCGATTGTTTTTCTTCCATGTTCACACGAAGGGGGAATTTCGGGAAATATAGTGCTTACATGTAATTAATGTGTTTCCATGTAAAAAAGTATTATTTACTTTGCTATATGGTTAGATCATATATTGTTGTATATAAAATATTGGTTCGCGTATTGTTTGTTTATCTACCCATAAAACATTTAAATGGGTAAGTTGTTTGAAAGACTTCCTATTTTGTAGGAAGTGGTTATCCTATTGTAATGGCTATAAATTAGCTAAATACATTGTGCAAGATACAAAGAAATTATTGTAGTATGTACTTTGCGTGAATTTGTACCAAAGTCTACATAACTAGGATAGGAAACCCAAATTAGGCAAAGGATTTGAACAAAAAGAGAGTCCACCAAAATTTTCAACCCTAAATTTATTAAATGCATATTTATCTAATTGATTTAAATAGAGCTAAAAAATGTTATAGGAAATAAATCAATTCAAATTACAATCACATAATGGAAACTAGAGCACTACAAACATGTTATATTGATAAAGCAACTAATAGGTTCAAGTTGACTTATGCCTATGTCATCAATAAATCTATAACATGTGTCAATCATGGAATATGTACAAATAATCCACCGCCTTCCTTAAAGTGAAGATCTAGGACCATACAAATATGGATAAAACCATACTCCATTGTGGACTTGATCTGTATGGTTTTGGACCTTTGAATGATGTAATTTTGGGTTTTCCTATGTCACTTCACTTTCACTTTTGTTGCAATTTGATATCTTTAGTTTCATTGAACCCTCACATCTATGCATTTGCACGAAAATAACCCTAGCTTCCAAAGAAAGAACCTCAAACACACATCAAATAACAAAATAAAAACATGAAGTGCTTGAGTTAGATTGACCTCAGCATCACCCTATTTATGATTCACCAAGCACCGCACTACATTTTAGACTCAATGTAGTTCTCCTAGTGCATTATGCAAGTGTGCATGCAACTAAACCCTTGATCTATATTTTCCCTCGTGCTTCCACACCAATAGCGAGCTAACTACTTTTCCCAATTGAAACCCTTATATGCAGATGTATAATTCATAACTTTGTTCCCTCGTGTTGTGTTATGCGATGTTGTAGTAATTATTTTTTTCCCTAGCTTGTAGATGATAGATAAATACGCTTTCTGGATGATAAATGCTTATAGCTAACTCATATGTATAGGAATCATTTATTTTGAAATTCAAATCCTAGTGGCGCGTAAGGCTAACCCAAAACATAAGATGAAAAAGTAACAAAAGTAACGAAAGGGCCCAACATGCAAAAGATACCCAAAAGCAAAAGGGTACAAGACTATATGAATTAACTCAAGACTCATAAATGCAGTCTTGACTAAGTTATATGGTTCTACACCAAAGTCAATATAAGTCAAATAATAAATTGTAAAGGACATAGATCTATGTGACACAACATACAAACATATGAAAGAGTCAAACAAATCAAAAACTCTAGAAGACAATCAAGTGATATATGAGTAAAACAACAAGGATTTATGCCACTAAGATTTAGTTACATTGTTCAACACACACACACACACACACACACACACACACACACACACACACACACACACACACACACACACACAGAGTCAAAAACATGTTATAACAATGGTTTTGTGCCATTTTTGGTGTCTACAAAACCCTATTAAATTAATCACTCAATTTGTTGGATCAAGTGCATAATTGAGGTTAATCGAGCCCTAAATGTACAATAAGTGGTTGATATTTTCTTTGTGGGACCGAATGAGTCCTAATTGGATGATTCATTAAACCAATTACTTGATTGGTTTAGTCATGAACACTATCGAGGATAATTGGGCCACAATTAGTTTATTTTTAAAGTATATTCATTGTGGGGCTCACTCTTTTCACATATAGATAAAGTTGAGTTTTTATCCCTGTTATTTGAAGCATTGTCATTCAAGAAAAGTACATATCCTAAATCTTGTTATTTGAATGCCTTTTAGAGATATCATTGCCCTTGCACATGATTATTGGTATCCTAACCAATGTTCATCAAGTATAGATGCTTCCGTCTAAGTTAACTTGTTTATGTACATATGGCTATCTCTAAGTATTACAAGCTAGAATGATGGTTGGTTTCTAAATATTACAAATTTCATTGACATGTTATAAATTATTATGAGTGTTATTGAAGAAATGTTATGGTGTATGCTTTTTCGAAAATTTTCAAGTAGATAGATCAATTTTAAACATGTGTAATGTATTTTACATCAAAATTTGAACAATTTTGAAGCAAACATGTGGGTCTCACTATAATGCCAAAGGGATTTGATTTTAACAATTAAATGTCCGAGTTACGAACATATGACCTCCTTATTGAGAGAGGGTCGCCCAAACCATCTATATCAAAGTATGCTTGTTTCCAAGGCCTTCCGCTCTCCTCTTATATGGTTTCAAAACACACAAAAAAACCCATTCAATTGTCTCTAATATATACTTTACGACCCTAAGTTGGATATACCTCTTAAGTGCATGTTGGAATTGTTTCTACGAGTCTAAAATCCTCATTCATTCAAAAAAAAAACCACATTGGTTGACAAGGTTGGTATGCGGCAATATGTAAATCCCTACATACCACAATCCTTATGCCAAAAGAGTGGCACCATAATGGAAGTGGCTCTCCTACAAACACAAAGTGGTTGATTAGTTGTGGGATTAACATATTTGTTTGTTCGGTCTTCCCCCTCCTCCTTTGTGACTTCATAACCCCAAAAATAAAGTGCCTCTAAATACATATTCACCACCCCAAGTCAGATATATCTCTCTAAAACTAGTAATTAAATCCTCCTTTTCGCCTATGAATTCCATCCGTTTATAATATAATTAACAAAACAATATCTTCTATAATCAATAGAAGACACTTTTCAATAATAAAAAAAAGGGACACGTTTTTTGAAGCGAAATAACATTAATAAAAACGTAGACCAAGAGAGGCGGCGTAGAAGAAAACCCGTGAAAGTCTGCACAAAAACGTCCCGTTGTGAACAATGGAATCGGTACAGGTCCTCTGCTTAAAAATAAACAAATGGCGGCCATTGAGGTACTTAAGTACCTACAGTCACGGAAACCCTGTGGTTTTAGGGAAGGAAAACCCCTAAAAAAACAATCAGAAACGGTATTTGAAAAATAAAATCCCACATGCGTAAGAGTAGGGGAAGAATGGGAGTGTGGAGGGTATAAAGTAATGATGGGAGGTAGGTGGCAAAGGTATACATACCTGGACGGGGTCAATTGGTGATCAAGGAGGCCAATGGCCTAGGGAGACCACCTCCATTGCATAGAGAGGGAGGGGGTGTTCCTAGCATCACCCATTGTGGTGAGTGCACGTCATAATATTTGGTAGATGGGGCATGCGTACGCGCAGCCCCTAAACATACACAACATAAAACATAAATTTATTTTTATTTTATGGTAGGTGTTCTTCTTTGAATATGTTCTTGTTGGAAAGTGTCAAATTCTGACGGATTCAATGTTTATAGGGTGCTGGATTTTGGATATTTATTCTTTGTCGGATTTTGGATATTTATAGTTGCAATAGTATTCACAATTAATATATTTGGTGAAATAGTGTGAGTTGTCTTGCATATCTATTTGCTAAAGCAATGTTTTTGTTGAATAGTGTTTGGAAATAATTAATTTGGTGAAACAACATGAATGCAAAAGTAAATATCAAATACATTGTCACACTCAATTCCCTCCATAATAAATTTACAATCTAACCTCATCGGTGTTGATTGCAACTCATGTGCAATTGGTAGTTTATTACTTGTGATTCGTCATTAAGGAAAAACCAAAGATATGTAATTTTCACCGAGATTTTTTTGGGTTGAAACTCTCTTCTAGGGTTCTATAGAAAAAATAATGTAAAATTAAAAAAAAAAAAAGTACCCTTTCTGGTGGGTTTGACACATGATACAACCATTTCTTGATAAGTTTGAAACATATATTTTCTGATAGTTATTTTGTTATTGGTAAATAATATCAAATATCAAATATCAATTACAAATTTATAGTTATTTTATTATTGTTTGTTAATGTTAAGTATTATTATGTTGAGAGGCATTTTACAATCGCTGTAATGGAATGCATTCTTTATTTTTATTTTCTACATTAAATTTGACATTCATTTGACCATCATGTGATAGTTTCATCTTTTTCGTAGCGCTTCTATAATATCATAGTTTCAAAGATAATGTAATTTAGTTTATTTTGGCTCAAGTAAGTTGTAGGACTTTAATATGTGGTTTTGAAGCGTAATGTTTTTAGGCTATACTATTTTTTTATAGAATAGAACTAGAAGCTTAAATGTGGTATTAACTATATTACTTTTTATGATTTTTTCAAATTATCGAATGTATTAACTAAATTGTTTTGTAGGTTTTTTTTTAAATATTTTTATGTGCATTAAATTAAATGGAGGATGAGGCTCTTTAATGCGATTTCAACTAAATTTATATATAAGATAGTTAGATTTTAGTTTCATTTAGTATTCCTTGCATGTTATTAAATGATATATAAATTTTTATTCTTATTTTTATTTTAAATAAAAAAATTAACTTTTAAAAACAAATTATTATATCGAGAGGTGTTCCTAAAAGGAGTGTAATGGCATAATAAATAATAATGATTATGTATTCATACATAATAATGTAAGTTATTTTCAAAGTGTTAAAAGTGTGAATTCAAGAAAATGTGTGGGGATATTACTACGAAAGTAAATTCAAGAAAGTGCGAATTGTAAGATAATTACTCCGAGTAAATAATAGGTAAGTAACTATACAATTATTATAATTAATCATTTTTAGTTTTTAAGGTAAGTAACTATACTAATGCAAATCTAAGATAAAGCTTCTATAACTCTTTAATGTATGGGAGTGATTTTTCTTTGATAACTCTTTAGATAGATGTCTTTAAGATATCTATGCTAGTATTATTTACTTGTAGAGCTATGATATCTTGCTCGTATATGAGTAGATACAAATGAACTATCTACAACACAATAAAAAAAAGTGGGTTTGGAAAAACTTATTACTTGTTATACGTTGTAATTACATTCATTTTTAATGTAAATAATATGTTCAATTTGGTAATGTCTTATAAAATTTAGAATACAAATAGTCTCTTATGACATTCATTTTTAATGTAAATAATATGTTCAATTTGGTAATGTCTTCTAAAATTTTGAATAAATACTTCAAACATAAGATGTGTTTTTGGCCCATTTGTTATTGGCATTATTTAACATATTGTTTTTTTATTAGCATTTTTTTGTTATTTTCTTGGGGAGGTGTATCATTATGACATAATGGTGGTGGTCGGAGAGGTGTTAGGAATTTACCTATATTAATGTTCACTTGTAATATCTTGTTACTTTATTGTTGTATCACAGACAACAACACACTCATTATAATTGTTGAGTGTTTATAGGGATGGTTAGCTATTGTGATATGTTGTTATAGCAACCTCCTTTATCATAGGATCTTATGACTCCTATTTATATGTAATGTGCTTCTTAGTAATATAAGTTTGATCCCTATTATTTTCAATTGGCATCAAAGTGGGTTGTCATTCACTCACGAGAGTCTCTTGAGAGAAATTGTTTTTTCCTCATATATGTGAGTTTTTGTTATGGCATACCATTATTATTTTTATTTGATGTTGTGATTAACATCCATACATGCTCGTGATCCATTAGAGAATCGGTGTAGATTAATCATCAATTGATGGTTAGACAAACCAACATGACTCACTTTCATACCAACATCTTGTCACCGAAGAAGAATAAGATAACGAGAATGAACCAATGAATGGGGATAGTGGTTATAATTATGAATATTTTTGTATTAAACATCCTATTGTAGGATGAAGTTAACAAAGGTAGGAGGTGGACAACAAGCTCTCACCAGGTCATTAGCAATGGTGTGCCATTTTGTTTGCTTTCGGTGTTTTTTATACATGTTCAGTGTGCATGTTTTGTTGATTTCTTTGAATAAAATCCTATTGTGAAATTTGGGAAATAGGGACATGTACTTACAAAACTGACTCTTGGGTGTTGGAGAAGATTTCGAAGTAAACTTTTGTTGTATAGTTACTCTTGGGAGCTCTAGGAATCCAAGAGAGATTCAGAATTTGAGGCTTTGCAACCTTAATGAATTCAACTCACAGCAGCTTCATGAATCCAAGGGAGATTCAGTCGGTGTTTCAAGAACCTAATTGGATTTCGGTTCACAACTACAACCAGAGGAATTTTTATTTGGTTTAAGCATTGTTATTAAGGGGCATTATTTGTAGGATATATTTCTCTTCTCACATGTTCGCACTAATGGGGTAATGTTAGCGATTCACTCTTACACATTGATAATGAATACGCATCAAAAACTATTATCACCACTTTATTTTGAAATTGGTACTTTTATAAACATGTTTTATCGGGGTTATTGTGTCCTCTACCCTATGCAATTCAATCTCAAAAACATGTACAATGCTTCTTTATTGCAAATTTTTAAAAACTTTTAATTGAAGAATAAATTTACCCATTTAATACAAAAATGCAAACTTAACACATACTCATTACTTTGTAAATATCTTGAACTCAAAATAATAAATCTTCTTCGCATTCCTCAATCATGGATTACAATGCTTCATAAATAGGAAAACAACTCACAACTCGAGTTTCCCATCAAACTCTAACTAACTTTGACTAAATCTACTCTAGATGGTGAAGTTTACTATTTTTAGCAGTTTACAAGAACATGTTATTCTTAGTAAGTTCGCATGCTTATTCGCAGGGCAAAAAAATTGCCACGCATCTTCTACATGCCTAAATTAGAGGAATTGCAAACTTTCTAACCTACCATACATTTAAGAGACTAAAATTAACTAATGCCCTAAAATAGGAAAAAATTGAACTACAACTTAAATCCTAATTTTTGGCCCCCATATGGTGGATTTCGTGCTGAAAATGTCTTTGAAACATGCTCCAACCGGCAAGGCGATTAACTAGTGTGTTCGTTACATCGAAACAAGTGGTTTCAAAAACAAACGGACACCTGGAGCACAAGTTATGACCATTTCAAGTTCTTGCTAAAATTAGTGTGTCACCATTGATGATGGGTAAAAAATAATATAAACTTTCAATGGAATGTCATCTTCAACCTAGACCTCTTGAATAATACCTAGCAATTTCCCCAAAGGTTCATAGTATGTCTAACTTAAGGTATGGGATTTGTTTGAATTGTAACTACAAATTTCCTCGAGGTACAAAGTATGTCAAGAGGGTAACAATTTTTATTAAATATAAAATGTGTGCCAATAAACACTTCACCATACATAAAATATGTCAATAGGATTTATGGATACACTATTCAAAGAAGAAAATGTGGAAAAAACCATGTATATTTTGATCCTAGATTGTCGAGATAAGCCGACTTGAGCCTAGACTTGACGTTAAACTCTAGTTCTATGATTTTGGCCAATTCCAGAGTGGAGATCAAGTTGGAGTAAACAAGAAGTTAAGCATACAAGGGAAAGAAGAAGGATATTTTAATCTCGTGTTAAGAGAACATACGACATGGCCTATTGAAGATATTTCACTAATGAAGTTCTCCAACGACCTCCTACACCACGAACTTCCTACGCCATTTTGCATGACAAAAATGAACTCGTGCATGTTTTTATTTTTTTCTAAAGTTTTCTTCTCTCCTATATAAATACATGAGATTAATCATCTAAATAAGGAGAGATATTTGGCTAGTTGTGGTTGAGCCCTATTGGTTTTTGTACTTGTTGCACCTTTTGGATTAATAAAGGAACCATTTTTACCTTCTCACTACTTGTGTATTGTGTAGAATTGCGATATAGTTGATTTTATCTCGTGATAGAAGTATTTATCCTTGATTTGTAGTCCTATTTCCTTACCCTCATATAGGGATACGTTAATTTGCAAGTCATAGTTTGTGTTTCGATAAAGTTCATGCAGGATTCAATAGTGGAGTTTTGCCATTTGAGCCCTTATAAAGCCATTTGTTGCCCCTTTCTGTGTGTTGTCATAACTTTAAGCCTCTCTATGAAACACTTATGCAAAAGTATATCAAATTGTGAGTTGTGTATGGTGTGTTGGTTTCTTTAATCCTCTTGTGTATGCTCAGGAAAGTAGAGGTCCTCAAACATTCTGGTGCATCACCTTGTTTTCAACTTTTTGTTTCAGCCTTGTGCTTAGTTCCTACCCCTTTAACTTGTTATAGCGAGTAGATTATAATTATTTTTAGGTGTTACACTAGGGAACCAACCCTCTCTGGAGACTCACTCCAAATTTAGGTCACCCACAACATATGAGTGTTTCAACTTTGTCAATTAGTACGGGAGTCATCACATACTCCCCAAAGGGTGCATTCCTTCGTGACAACAATTTTTGACACACGCTTGGTGGTATCATAACAAGAGGATTTGCTAAAGATTTTATGTTGTTCTTGGTGAGTTGCATTATTTAAACACATTTATCCAAAGATCTAGCGACTCCAAAAGGATAACAAGGATCCATGTTTCAGACTAGGTGCCCAACTTTGATTGCAAAAATCACAACCAAATCATCTACTAAAGGTAAGACTTATGTTTTTGTTGATTTACCTTCATTTTCAATCAAAAGAGAAAGGTTTTATAGATTTGAACCATACAAAAAATGTCCACTTTCTGCTAGTTCCCCTCAATACACTCTTGTGATAATTCTAAATCTACGTATGTATGCAATCCCCTGGAAACCTAGCTTTTGTTCCTTTCAATGGTGGCGGCCCACTGAACCGTACTTAGCATGATGACATCCTTGTGTATGCCCTTAAGAATGTTTCATATTTCACTGGAGAGAATCAAACTACCCCTATAAAGCACATTAAGGATGTGTCCAACATATGTCATGTTCATCATGTCACTCAAAAAAATGTTGCGAGTCATATTTCTCGCAACTTATTTTGAAGTAAAATTTGTGTAGTTGTATAGGGGATTAAGGGTAAACTCCATCAAAGACATGTGATCAACTTGGAGAAGCATTGTGTAGATAGTTTGAAGACAAATCGGATCACTTATCATTGGTGGAGAAATTGACCTCTATCAAAATATCACCGCATGAGTATATGTCTAATTTCAATTTCAAATTCCATAGGATATGGGACAAGATCCCATAATTGGTAAGGTCTACTCCTAAATATACTTTTCTATATTATCTAAGAGCATTGAATAGTGATATTTCAATGATGATTCAATCTATGGGTGGAAGTACACTTCTTGATGCATATGAAGTAGCCATTAGGGATGAGAATAGTCTCATACATGCTAGAAATATTATACCAAGCCCAACTATGCCTATTTACCCTCTATGCCACTTCAAATACTTGCAATAACATCTAATCTAGTGTCAATTAGTCAACCTATAAGCCAAATCAATATTGTCCCAAGCTAATATAATGACTTACAGGAGGTTAAAATCCTTTTACAAACCTTTGGGAATGAAATAGTTTCTCTTAAGAGACAACAAAATCAGAATTACAGACCTTACTATCCACCCTACCAGCCTAATAAGCCACCATTTCAAGCTAATTTTCAAGGCCAAGGCCAAATCACTAATGCTAAGCCTTATCAATCATACAACCCCAATGTTACTAGCACTTCTAAGGAAATAGTTCATGTCCAAAACAACTTAATACATGACTATGAGTGGTGCTTCCCTTGTAACCAACCCCTAACCAAACCACTTGTCCAAATGGTGTCCTCAATCAAGTACTAATGGTACAAAATGCTTAAATTTCTCAAAGTGCATTAGTTGAAGTGCCATCACAACAAGAGGCTTCTCAAGAGCTAGTAAAAATGATGTTACACTTCTCAATTGGAAAAGGGAAGAGTTTTGTGGAGTGAATCAGTTGCAAGGTAAAAATCAGGCTATTACCTTTATGGTAACCAATACAAGGTCAAAGAAGAGAGCCATATAAGTGAAACAATTAGCTAATAAAGTTCCTATTCAAGATCGTCTAATCTTTCATGGTGTTGTTGGTCCTCTTTGAGTTCCTAAGGTGCGGAAAATTCATAAGAATAAAACCATAAGAGCTCAAGAACAACCCAAAGCTTATACCTTGTCAGCATCAACACAAGAAGGTGCCATTATAGGTAAAGTAAAACAAAATATTCTTGAGCATACGAGGAAAACCAAGGTGAATATTTCAATGGGGAGTATTTGTTTATTCCTAGGAAAATTTATCTTTTACAAGCTGCCTTGTCTAACCTTAGCCTTTCAAATCAGTCATCTAAAGAACAATCAAAAGTTGTGCTTACCAAGACACCTCAGCCAAAAGAAGATCGGTCAAGTAAAAGTATAAAACCCCTCCTTTCTATGTGTCATTGGTCATTGGAAACCATTTAGTCCACAACTACATGATAAATTCAGGAGCCAATAGTTCAGTCATGCCTAAACAAATAGTTGACAAGCTTGGTCTAGAGTATGAACCTCTTTCTAAAGGAGTTGTACAACTTGATGGGACACCCGTAGAGACTGTTGGTGTCATCAAAGGATTGAGCCTCACTTTACATGCATGTCCTAATTTCTCAATTCCCCAAGACATTTTCATAATTGACCTCCCTCCATACTTTGATTTATGCCTATCTAGGGATTTCACAGCTAAGATTGGGGGCTATTTGTCATCAGATTGGTCTCACATGTTATTTAGAACCAAGTATGGCACTAAAGTCACCATAAGGTCTGAACCTATTTCAAATAACCATATAGAACCTTATGTGCCAAGTGCCATCAATGCCAATTGCATAATCATTGATGAAGAAGATCAACTAATTGACAAGGAGCCAAATACTCTTCTTGAAGGAATACCTAATTTATTGCTTGATGAATGGGGAATTGAAAGTCATGAGTTTGATCTTTATAAGCAAATTGAAGAGGCTGGTCTTGGTACTTATTGTTTGCATGAGGAAGAATCTTTCATTCCTAACCTTGTGAAGACAAATGAGAAAGATGATGGTGTTTGGAAAATGTACTTTGATGGATCCATGAATAGAAATGGGACAGGAGGTGGTGTCATGTTAATTTCTCCAATAAAAGAAAACTACTATTCATCCCTTATGTTTTAGTTCAGTTGTACAAACAATAAATTTGAGTATAAAGCCCTTGTACATGGCCTCTAATGGGCTAGAAGGAAAGTAATAAAATAATTACAGGTATTTGGTGATAGTGAATTGGTTGTAAATCAAATAAGAGGGTAGAATGTCACTAAAAATAACTTGTTGAAGTCCTATAAGAACAAAGTATGGGACCTCATTGAGGAGTTTGAAGCTTTCAATGTGTAATCCATTCCTAGGGAGGAGAACAAACATGTTAACAGACTAGCTACCATTGGTGCACAAATTGATATTCCTAATGATATCAAAAAGGAAAAAGTACAACAACATATTAAGGTAGTTGTAAGGCCATAATAACACAAATTGGATGGTGTTTGAAAATAATAAGCAAATAGTCAATTTTCTACTAGAAGAAGTTGAGTTCTCAACTAAAAATTAGGACAAATTACAACATAAATATGAAGAAAAAATCATCCAATTGATGTCATACAATACACCTCAAGTATTGGGCACTATTGAGTCCATATTTAATATTGATGATCAAATTAGAGGAGATAATTACACATGATGATTAATCATGAAGACTATGAAAAGACCATCATTTACACGAATAATTTCCTCAAACTTAGAAAGGTATGTACCCTAGCATTTGTATTTCTTTGTCAAGAGTTTAATGATGTTTTTGCATGGGGATATGGTGATCTTGAATGTTTTAATCCATAATTAACACAACACACTATAGAGTTGGATCTAAATGCTAATCATGTTAGGCAAAAGCAAAGGCCTATAAACCCAAAGATAGAGCCTCTCATGAAGCAAGAATTGAATAAGTTGATAGAGGTTAACATAATATTTCCTATCAAACACTCATCTTGGGTTACAAATTGGGTCCCTATGAGGAAAATTTTTAGAGAGATAAGGTTATGTGCTGACTTTAGAGATCTAAATAGATCTTCATTAAAGGACCATTGCCCATTATTTTCTATAGACCAAATCTTAGAAATGGTGATAGGTTTAAAGCATTTTTCACTTCTTGATAGTATTTTGACTGACTGACCATATATCGATACAAGAGGAGGATCAATTTATGATAACCTTCACTACAAAATGGGGAACCTATGCATACAAGAAGATACCTTTTGATTTGTCTAATGTAGGAGCTACTTTTAGAGAATCATGGACATGGAATTTTAGGGTATAAACAATAAAATTGTGCTTGTTGATCTTGATGATATTACAATGTTTTCCAAGAAATATGACGATCATTTGTATCATCGCGAGGTAAGTGTTTAAAAGGTGTAGAAAATATGGAGTCTCACTGCATTCTACGAGATTTCCACTCCTGTGACAAGATAATGCAAGGGTACAAGAAATAAATGAACTTAAAACTATGGGAGGGTTTACGGCTACCTCCATATATATATGATGGTGGTAATGATGAAGGTATGCACAAATGAACTTCTGTTATGAGCTTGACAACTTTGCACAACAAAGAGAAGTTAACATGAAAAAGATTAGTAAAGTAGGATGGTGGGTTGGCTGGGGTAACAAAATCGAGTTGGTAGGAGGAAAAAAAGATTCGTTCTTCTAAATGACCTCGACGATCACTCAATGACCCCTATACATATGCCCCCTATCTCGCCATGTAGAGAGAGGGGAAAGAATGGAATTAATAACCATATATAGACAGGCTTCCAAATGGGCCTATCTATGTTGGATTGCACGCGTGAAACGACTGACAAGGTCAATCCCGGAAAGCAACAACGTCCTAGGATGGATGTTAACCCACGTTTGAAAATAAAAATCGATAAATGATAACTGATAGAAATATGTAAATAATAAAGATGTAAGATGTGCTAGATGTTGAGATAAATATCTGAAAAGATAAATATTGGTAAAAGGAAACCAAACTTTCTCGAGTCAACGGCGATCCGAGATTGACCGATGCGATTGATGGTGACTAGTACAGGGGATGACCATAAAAGATGCAAGAGGAAAACTAAAATTTACTCGAGATTATGTATATGATATAGAGATAGTAAGGGGTAGATATGATGCAACTGTAAAGCGATCTGGTGTGGAACTGGTAGGGTAGACGATGAATGGATCACCGACGATCGGGGTCAAGAAAAGTAGATAAGGGTTGATAAGCATATGGATGGTTGAAATGGAGTGCCACTGGATAAAGAGGAAGCTATGAAACATAAACATATGGTGATGCATACAGAGGACAAGGTTAACACAGGATGGATTGATAGCGATCAACTCGAGATTTAGGATTTAGCAAGCATGATGGATGGGAAGAGGGGCATGTAGAGGATTAGGAAGACATCGAAGAATAGATAGAGTTCCCAAGCGATTTGTAAACCTACAAAATAGAGATGGTGAAGTAAAGAAATATCTCTAAAAAAACCCAAAACTTCAAAGCTCCATTGATAACATGCAAAAGGTGCTAAGGAAACTTCAATTTGGTGGTTACTGATCATGAGGAGGAGAGAGATCATAAATAAATCGCAAGAAATCCTGAAATCCAGAGTTTTTCATCCAGCTAAGAGGAGGGGTGGAGTATTATTAATAGGGTCGACGGTGGCATGCATGAGTCACCAATGACTAAAGCAAACTACAAATTAGGTAGGTGAAGGTCAAATTTGATTTTGACAATTGAGGTGTTAAAACAACTAAAATGGAGGTGGCAGGCTATTTTATGGTTGTGTGGGTGCATAGGGAGAAATTAGGGGGAGTTAAAAGGGGAAATGAATAAAGGGTAGGTGAGGAATTTAAGGATATTAAATGGGGATGAATAATAAAATAATATTAATAATATTAAGGTGAGAATGGGGTGGATAAATTCATGGATAATTAAATAGGATTAAAAAGGGGGAATAAATAATGCTGGGATTAGAATAGGATTAGGATATGAAAATAAGAATTAAGAGAGACATAAGTGTCTAGGAGGGAAATTAAGGTTTTGGATGAGAAGGGCGAGACGAATGTGTGAGATGACGATAAAAGAGGAGAAAATATGGGATGGGAACAACGTGCCAAAAATGGTGTCTACATTTACCCCTTTTTATCAAGTGGTTTGTGTCTAAGCAGGCCGTGAGACAAAAACTAGAAGTGAAGATGAAAGATGACGATTACGGTGTTCCCCCTTAAACTAGGGATCGACGATATGAAAGGGAGTTGATTACGAGTTTGAAAGAGATAGATGGAGAGATGAGGGAAGGAAATGAGTGGGAAAATAAATAGGAAGGTACCCTAAGTGAAGGGTGGTGATTTTTATGGGACAAAATACAAAAATATGGCGGTGACCATGGAAACACATTAGTAGGGACATGACGCAACATGCGATAGAGGCAACACTAATGACCTAAAGATCTTATGAGTTTGAAAAAGTCACCGTGAGATGGATGGAATTGAACGCGAATCCACTCGGATGGATGTGCAATCCGTGGGACCAATGGGTCAAAGGAAGACATCGAAATATTCGTAGACAAATGCGAGGGTAGTCAAAATAATGGTTTGACAAATAGTCGAAACAAACCGGGTAAGAGATTATGCACTATCCTTTTAGTGTGACGAAGTGAAAAGATGATTCCTTGGTGGGACAAAGTTGAAATATGGCCACAAGGGTGGGCTTTAGGATGAACAATGGCTCCCCAAGAAGGGTAGAACGATGGACACGAAGCGGTGTGTAAAATGTGAGATAGATATACCGAGAAAGGTAAGATGAGCTATGTAGGATAAGCCAAAGTGTGTTATGGGTGACACACAAGTTTGAGGTGGAGGAAATGAAAATTAAATGAGGAGATTGGTCAAGAGGGGAAAAATGAAGCAAAATTAGGGTTTGGTCAATGATGACCGAGTGGGTCACCGACAACTTGGTTTGGGTTTCCGACGACCGGAAGAGTCGATGGCGGCCGTGGTCGACACGTCTATATAAATGACCAAGGTGGTTGAAGGGGCTCATTTGCAGACGTGTGAGATTGTGAATTGAGAGCTTTGAGAGAAAGAGGTGCATTATTTGAGGAAGATGGATGCTAGCGGTAGAAGCAAGGAAACGTCGAGAGGACCCGATGAGTGGTAAGAATCTAAATTTTAAATTGGCTTTTAATTTTATTTATTTTTTGGTTGTTTTTCAGTTTTTTGAAAATTGATAGGTGGGAAGGGTCAATTAGCGAAGACTAGGCTAGTCGTTATCGACCAGGGAGGCAAGTTAGTGTCAACACAACGAGGGTCATTATGCGCACCCAAATTTGCACGTCTTCACGTTGTCGAAAAATGGTTACAAAATGTCCCCAATGACGATTCATATATTTTACAAAGGTGTTCAAGCTCTTAAACCTCCTTGCAGTTTATATTTATAACCTAGTATGCCTTACTTAGCCTTTGCATGCTTTGTCCTAACTTCCCAGTTCATTTTTCCTTTATTTTGGCCTTTAGTGTCAAAACCACCACCCTACTTGGGTGGTGGTTTTGTAACTACCCGTCGAGCAATAGTCCTGTGTCGGCGTTACTGCCTGGGCGACGATCTGTGCGCTTTTTCCAAAATGTTCCAAAGTGATTTAAGACGCGTGCTACTCCACTCCAGTTCACTTTGAATGCACATTTCTTACCCGTTTTAGCTAATTTTAAGATTGATTGCCTTATGATAATCTCCTCTTCCACTTGTGATGTGCGATTGATAGTTCAAACTACCCCTTCACTATTTATGTGGCACCCCATGGCTACCAAATGTCTCATCAACAACCACCACCACCACAAAATCCCTTTGTCAATTTTACAGCAAAGAACCCACTTGCTTTAAATGCCCAAAACCCAATCCTAGTTGCAGCATTGAAGAATATCCCATATTTCACTGGGAAAACCACACAACTCTAATTGATCACATTCAAGACATTGCAAATGTCTGTGTTATACATGAGGTCAATGAGATGGATGTGGAAGTGAAATTGTTAGCTTCTTCTTTCAAAGGCAAGGCATTAGCAGTGGTTCAAAAGCCTAGGAGTAGGATCAATTAATAATTGGGATCAATATGCACAACTCTTTATGGCCAGTTTGGGGAAAAGGCGGATAACTTATCTCCATTGGAATGATTAACTACAATTAAGAGGGCACCAAATGAGAAAATGGTTGATTTCAACTTTAGATTTCAAAGGACATGGGATAGGATTCCAATTTCCATGAGACCGACAACTAAAGGTGTTTTTCTCTACTTCCTAAAAGATTTAAATTTTGATATAGCCATGATGATATAATCTATGGGAGGTACAACTTTTCTGCCGAACTTATAACATCGTTATTAGAGATGAAAACTATTTGATTCAAGTCGGTAAACTTGCACCTAAACCTCCTATGTCCCTTTATCTAGAAATGGGGAATCCAATCTCTAGTCAAGCACCTACACTGGCTCCCATTCTTGCCCCCAAAAATCAGAATTCTAACAAAGCTTCTACTTCTTCTCCTAGCACCTTGAATGAGCTCCAGGAGGTCATGAAACAATTGCAAAACTTAGGCAATGAATTGGTAATAATTAAGAGGCAACAAGCTCAAAATTTCAAATCATATCACCTCGAGCCCAACTCAATAGACCTTTGTATTAGTCTAATAGACCACCCGATCAAGTGCAAATCAACACCAAGGACAACCTCTTATTAGTAGACCATTTTAGCCTTATAATCCTCGATGTTACCTCTACATCCATGGCCTCGGTTTCAACTCAAAACAACATGGCACAAGAATATGAATGATGTTTCTCATGTAATCAACCTCACAATCAGGCAACATGTTTCAATGATGCTTTAAACCAAGCATTGATGGTGACAACGGTTGGTATGCCTCAAGAGACAAATCAAGAAGAAATTCAATAATAGACAACTACTCAAGAAACACCTCCAAGTGAGACTACACTCTTGAACTGGCAAGCTGAAGATTTATATGGCATAAATCAAGCTCCTTCTCAAGGTGTGACAGCTAACACAAGGTCTAAGAAGAGGAATATAGAAGAAGGACAATAATCCAATCCAACTCCTTCTCAACCTGTTATCACTCTACAAGGTGTTGGCAATCAAAGTGCAGCTCCAAATGTGCAGAATCAGTCTAAACCACCTTCTAAATCAGCTCATGTACCATTTATAGCAGATTATGTGTAAGAAAAAAATGTGCAAAGCAAAGGTCAATAGACTGATAGTTCATCTCCATTCAATATCATCAAACAAATTAAGAAAAAAAATGTAAACATCTCAATGTGGGAGTCATTAGCAATTTTGAGCCAAAGAGATCTATTCCAATAGCCATGGCGATTAGTCTCGCATCAAATGAACCATCCAAAGATCAAGAGAAGGTGCTCACCAATACAACCCAACAAGAGGGAGGTCAAAGGGGGCCAAAAAGGTAAAAACATGAAACCTCCTCCATTCTATGTATCTCTGAATATTAGAGGCAATCTTGTACACAATTACATGATTGATTTGGGAGCAAGTAGTTTCGTGATGCCCAAACAGATAACCGATCAGCTGGGACTAAAATATGAGCTGGTATTAAAAGGAGTGGTGTATCTCGACAGGATAGCGGTGGGAGCAGTTGGAGTGATCAAAGGATTTATCCTTACACTGCATGCATGCCCCAATGTCAAGGACTTGCAAGATGTATTGACTTGCCACCACTCTTTGCATTGTGTTTATCAAGAGACTTCACGATTAAGATTGGAGGCTATTTGTCTGCTGATTGGTCACATATGCTATTTAGAACAAGGTATGGAGCTAAGGCTACAATTAGATCTGAGCCAATTATAAACTTTCATATTGAACCTCATGTGCCAAGCCCAATCAATGCAAATTGCTCATCTTTCGATTAAGAAGATTGTCCAAGCACTTTGGAAGAAGATACCAAGGTTGGAAACATTCCAGACTTGACTCTTGATGAATGGGAAAAAAGCTGCATGCTTTTGTTCCATGCAAGGAGATGGAAGAGGCTAAGTTGGTCATTTATTGCTTGTATGAAGAAAATTCACCTCGCCTTAGCATCACCAAACCAGATGGAAAAAATGACAATGAAATTTGGTAGTTATTCTTTGATAGCTCAAGAAGTAGGCCAAGTGCTGGAGGAGGAGCAATGCTTGAGTCACCTCAAGATATAAAATACTACCCAACTTTCCACTTTCAATTTAGTTGTTTAAACAACAAAATTGAGTATGAAGCATTGATTCATGGATTACATTGGGCGAGGAAGAAAGATATTAAGAACTTACAAGTCTTTGGAGATAGTGAGCTGGTTATAAACCAAGTTAGAGGACTCAACACTGCCAAGAATGGTATTTTAAAGAGCTATAAGAACCAGGTATGAGATCTCATTGAATATTTTGAAGCTTTAACATCAATTCCATCCCAAGAAAGAAGAATGAGCCTGCAGATAGACTTGTAACAATTGGGGCAACGTTTGATGTCATGGAAAGCATAAAAAATGAGCAAACCCAGCCTCATATCAAAGTAGTTGTAAGACCAGCTGTCCTAGCCAACAACACAAGCTGGCAAGTATTTGAAAATGATCAGCAAATCATCAATTTCTTGTAGGAGGAAGTTGAATTCTCTGCTAGAAATTAGGAAAAAATGGAGCAACAGTATGGTGATCAAGTGATTCAGCTAAAGACAAACAAATTGCTAAAGGATCTTGTAACTTTGGAATCAATTTTCAACCCCAATAATCAATTTTGGAAAGAAAAATCAAACATTTTGGTTAGGGGTGAAGACTCAAAGTCTATTTCAATAAGTGAAGGTAAGGTGCTACAAATTGGCAAGGTAAGTACTCAAAAGAAAAAATGATTTTTTCCAACTTTGTCAAGAATTTTCGATGTCTTTGCCTGGAATTATAAAGATTTGAGAGGCTTTAATCCAAATTTAGCAAAACATACTATTGAATTAGATCCGAATCCAAGCCCATCAAGCAAAAACAATGACCAGTGAATCCTCATATTGAACCCCTTATGAGAAAAGAACTGAACAAACTCATGGAGGCAAATATCATTTTTCCAATCAAGCACTCGAGTTGGGTTGTAAACTTGGTGCTAGTGAGAAAGAAAAATGGAGAAATCATATTATGTGTGGACTTCCATGATTTGAATAGAGCTTCACTTAAGGACCACTATCCACTTCCTTCCATGGAGCAAATATTGCAAGTAGTAGGCTGGTTCGAGAGATTCTCATTCTTTGGATGGCTACTCGAGTTATAACAGAAAATGGTGAAGGGAAGACCGAGTTTAAGACAACCTTCACCACAAAGTGGGGCACATATGCTTTTAAGAAAATGTCTTTTTGAATTTCAAATGCCAAAGCTACATTCCATAGAGTTGTGGATATGGAATTTAAAGGGTTGATTAACAAGATAGTGCTTGTCTATCTTAACGACATCACCGTGTTCTAAAAAAATGTAGCAGATCACCTCTTTCACCTCAGGAAAGTTTTCTAAAGATGCAGGAGATTAAGAGTGTCTTTGAATCTAAAAATGCATATTCTTGGCTCATGAAAGAAAGTTATTAGGCCACATTGTCTCGAAGGAAGGACTAACCATTGATCCTGAAAGAGTTGAAGCTATCCGAGCACTTCCTTTGCCTAGTCACAAGAAGGCTCTCCAAAGCTTTTTAGGAAGGATCAACTTTGTCCGTAGGTTTGTGCCTGATTTTTCCACTCTTGTTAGACCATTGACTATGATGTTGAAGAAAATCATGTCATTCATATGGACAACGAGGGCAAGGAGAGTTTTGAGGCCATCGAGCATGCAATATCTCAAGCTACAACTCTCATTAATCCAGACTTCTCCCAAGATTTCATTTTCTATGCCTTTGGCGGTTTAGATACAATCTCAACTACCTTAGTACAGCTAAACAAGGAAGGTTCAAGCAACCCGTAACATTCTTCAGTCAAATCTTGGAAGACTATGAAGTGAGGTATTCCTTCATTGAAAAGCATGTTCTCGTTGTTATAAGAATCTTGAAGAAGTTCAGACATTTGGTTTCAAACAATAAGAATCAATTGTTAGTGTCTCATGTTGGGGTCAAATATTTCCTCCTGAACAAAGATTTGAATGAGAAAAGGGCAGGTTGGATCACTCATGTGATGGAATATGACATAGAAATCAAGGTGACCAAGTTGGTTTGTGGCAAAGGCTTGTGTGATCATCTTGCTTCCAATCAACATGTTGAGTTAAATGATGAAAAATAAGTTATCATAGTGTTGCAAAATGATCAAGAACAACCAGCTGATGATGTACCCAGTCCATGTTGGACCTGAGATATGATGCATTATCTTCAAACAAGCATATGCCCTCCATAGTTGAGCAAGGCGAGGAGAAGATACTTTAGATTACAATCCATTCTGTATGTTCTTATTGATGACATCTTGTTCAAGAAGGATATGAATGGAGTTCTCCTAAGGTGTGTCCCAACAAATCAAATCAAGAAAGTGTTGCATGAGTTCCATGATGGAGAAGTGGGAGGCCATTTTGATCCACGAGTAACAACTCTCAAGATCATGAAAGTTGGTTACTATTGGCCCACAATGTTCAATGATTATTATACATGGATTAAGAAGTGCAAAAAATGTGCATTCTTCACAGGGAAGGAGAAGCTAGCAACACTACCACTCTACCCAATTTAATTAGACTAGTCGTTCATGTAGTGGGGATTGGATTTTATTAGGGCCATTCATTCAAATTCAAGCCAAGGCCACATGTGGATTCTAACATCAACAAATTACTTCACCAAGTGGATTGAAGCAATAACACTCAAAGAGGTAAATCAATCTAGCATCTTTGACTTCTACAAGCGGATAATAACCAGATCCGGTGTCCCACTACTATTATATCGAGATAATGTTCGACATTTCTTGCACAAAGATCACCGAGTGGGCTGTTAGAAATGGATTACATCTCAAACTTCATCTAATTATCACCCCTTTGAGGCAATGGGTAAGGAAAGTCCACGAACAAGAACTTGTTGAGAATCATCGAAGGACTTTGGATGAGAACCAAAGGACATGGCACACCAAACTAAAATCATCCTTGTGGGCTGATAGGATTAGACCTAAGAGGTCAACGAGCAACTCTCCCTACAAGTTAGTCATGGAAAGAAGCAAGGTTGCCCATCTCACTTGAATTTTCAACACTTTGGATCTTCTCAAGCAGCTGGAGTTATTTGAGTTTGGGCCCATGAAAGCCGGTATGTGGAACTCACGAGTTGGAAGAGCTAAGAGAGTATGCAATGCAAACCATGGAGAAAGATTAAGCATTGATCAAGAGGAGCTTCGACAAGAAAGCTAAGGCTAAAACCTTCCAGAAGGGGATTTGGTCTTTGAAGCGAGATGATGACAAGGTAAAACCGGGTAAGCATTCCAAGTTTGACACAATATGGAGAGGTCCATAGATGATCACAAAATGCAAGAATAACAATTCTTTTCAAATGACTATTTTATATGGTGAAGAATTATAGATTCCAGTCAATGGAATTTATCTCAAACACATTTACTAATTAAAATATCACACTTTGTACATATTAGTTTAGGATTTTCAATCCCTCCAAGTGCTAGTGCATAGTGTTTTGTTGGTAGGAGTAGGTTTGCTTTCAACATAAGTGTTTCTACACACTCTACATGTTCCACTTGGAGCATGTATGATCTTCCTATTTTGTACATAGTTTTGGTTCTTCGTCATTGCTCTTGTACAATTAATTGGAAGTGTCGGTGTTCATGGGAAAATCGGTTTTAACAGAGTAGTTCCAAATTCATCCAAAACAACATGTGTTCCACCAACTTCTATGATATTTCACACTTGCCAAGAAATCATTCCAATTGTGCTTCATACTTGGCAAGAGATCAAATTTTGGGGACAATTTCATAAATTCATCCTCTATCCCACGTACATTCAGATAGCGAAGAGAAGTGAAATTCAGATTCAAAACAATTTTCTAGCGTCATAAAATCTTACTTAGAAAATCTCTTATAAAAGTTGGAAATTTCAGGCATAACAGGTCAAATCTAGTTTTAGTAGTGCTTCAAGCGGATTCCAGGTTGAATTTCAAGGTTTCGAGATCAGATTTCATGGTTACTAGGTAGACTCCATGCCTAATGGATGCTTCAAGGCCATTGATCAGTTCATCTAGTAGGTAGATGTCCCCGTGAGTCACCAAATTGTTATCCATTTTTACCCTTGGTAAAATGGACAACTGGAGGAAGTTAGACCTAGGCACTTTGGTGGAGTTCCAATGTTGAATCTAGAGAAAATAGATAATTTTCATGTTTTGGGGGACTTGGAACCATTTTTGTGCATTTCCCTTCTTCTAGAGGCAAAGGAGTTCAATTCTTAGCCAAATTCGAGAAGAATGAGAAAAATTGAGAAAATGGTGAAATTTGGTTTTTGAGGGCTTCATTTTATTTTTCTTAACTCCCTAATCCAAGAAAATTCTAAGGAGTTAGTAAAAATTAAGAAAATTGGAGAAAAATACAAAACTAGAAAAAATCGCACAACAAAGGAAGAAAAGCCACGAGAATAGTCGTGCAACAAAGGAAAAAGCCACGGAAAAATCTACGCAATAAAGGAAGAAAATCCATGAAAAAATCTATGCAACAAAGGAAGAAAAGCCGTGGAAAAAGCTACACAACAAAGGAAGGAAAATGACAAATTTTCACGCAAACTAAAAATGCCCATAACTTTTGATCCGTTGCTCCATTTTTTACAAACTTTATATCGTTGGAAAGGTCTCAACATCCTCCATGTAATGGGGATTTAATTTCTCAATATTATTGAGGTTATATATAAAATATTGAAAAATGTCTCCAACACGAAAATGTACAGTTCCAGGCCCAACCACCACAATTAATGAAAGTATGGTGCCCATTTCTTCTTCCAAAAGCTAGAGTACTGGGGGAAATGATTTGTAAGGATTACCATGCCATTTTTAGATCATTCAATGAAAGTTTTTGGTCGGTGGGAGCATAAATTCGAGTTTCACTTTTTCTCTTTTCTCTCATTCATTTCTATATATTGTAAACTCTTCTCATTTGGAGAGGGAGATATTATGGGACTTAGGGAAACTCTTGCATTTTGGTTTCTCATTCCATTGAGTTGTAAAACTTCACATGGGCTTGTAGAATATATTTGTGTCTATATTTCGAGGATATAATGGACATGTGAATAGTTTGAAGCAATTAAACTTGTGTATTGTGGTGTTTTCTCAACCCTTTCTCATTTTTTTGCATTTCCTTGCCTCTCCATTATCGTTGTTCTATTTTGTGCATGAATTTTCACTTGCAAGTTTATGTTGTTTTGTTTCATGGGGATTTGTTGGTAAATGCATGTTTTGAGAATGTATCAATTTTTTTATGGCCTCTTCAACTGCATTTTCCTTTATATTTCTACCTCAAAAGAATATTTCACTCCCTTTTTTTGGTGTTATCACCTCTATAGTGTAGGATTTATTCATTTTTATGCATTTTACTCTCTCTCTGGTCCCTTGGAATTATAAGATAGGATCGGGTAAGTGTATTTCCAACATTAGGAGGAGGAACCAACCTTCTCTCGGAGGTCCATCTTAGGTAACAGGTCCCACAACTTGAGAGATGGTCCAATGTTGCCCAATTACACTCTGTAGCTCATACACACACACGTGACAAATCAAAGGGTACTCAATTTGGTGATAACAAGATCATGATCATGTTATTCATTTAGTACCAAGGAGCCAACCACCTAACATCAAACCTTATACATACCCATATGTGCAAAAGAGTGAGATCGATAAGATTGTAAAGAGATGTTGGAAGTAGGAATTATTTTTCATAATCGAGCACTTATTCTTCTCCAGAGTGATGGTACATAAGAAAGATGACATGTCTCGTATGTGTCTAGATTATAGGGAACTTAATAAGTACACAATAAAGATAAGTTTCCTATTCCTATAATTGATGATTTGCTTGATGAGTTGGATGGTGTTGTTTAGTTTACAAAGCTTGATCTTTGTTCGGATACCACCAAATCAAAATCAAGGATGAGGATGGTCATAAAATTGCCTTTCGAATACATGAAGGCCATTATGAATTCCTAGTAATGTCTTTTGGACTCACAAATGCACCTTCTACATTTAAAAGTTTGATGAATTCTATTTTTAAGTGATT
Source organism: Taxus wallichiana var. yunnanensis (assembly GCA_018340775.1). NCBI lineage: Eukaryota > Viridiplantae > Streptophyta > Pinopsida > Cupressales > Taxaceae > Taxus > Taxus wallichiana. Next base: position 572,785,297 of record CM031244.1, read on the forward strand.
CATTCGGAAGTTTGTTTTAGTGTTCTTTGATGATATATTAATTTATTAAAAAAACATGGTAGAACATTTGCATCATGTAAACAAGGTTTTGGAAACCCTTGAGTAACATCAACTTTATGCAAAGCCCTCTAAGTGTTCTTTTGGAGTCAAGGAGGTTGAATATTTGGGTCACATTGTCTCTCATGAAGGTGTTAAAGTGGATCCTAATAAGATCAAAGTCATGATGGAGTGGAAGGTTCCAAAAACCCTAAAGAATCTATGAGGATTTTTAGGGATTACAGGTTATTATCGTAGATTCATAAGGTATTATGGAAGAATAACATCACATCTCACAACTTTGTTAAAGAAGGAATCTTTCCATTGGAATGCAGACACTATCAAAGCATTTGAGTAGTTAAAGGAGGCCATATGCACCACTCAAGTCTTGGCTACTCTAGATTTTTCCAAAACATTCATTGTCGAATGTGATGCATCGTGGTCTAGTAAGGGGACAATTCTCATGCAAGAAGGCCATCCTATTTCCTTTTGATCCGTCAATTCAAAGACAATAATTTTTCATAGCCAACTTATGAGAAGGAAATGCTAGCCATACTTCATGCAAAAAGAAATGGAGACCGTATCTCATAGAAGGAACTTTAAAGTGAAGACAAATCATGATAGTCCAAATACTTCTTAGAACAACATTTATCATCCGAAGAACAACAAAAATGGGTCTCAAAGATGTTGGGATATGATTTTGAGGTTATCTACAAGAAAGGGAAGGAAAATGTAATCACGGATGCTCTGTCTAGGAAAGATGAATTAGTTGCAAAGCATTTTTATGTGTCATATCGATCTTACAGGTAGATTGGGTAGAGGAAGCAAGGTCTAAATGGAGAAATGACCCAACTACTGAGAAAACATCATTCATAATATCCGAATGATCCAAACATGTATGCAAAACTTGTATTGAAAAGGGATGCTTTATGGTATAAAGATAGATTATACCTATGTAAGAAATCCACTCTTAAAAATAGGGTTCTATCTAAGCTTCATGCTTCTCCAGTAGGAGGGCACTCTAGATTCTTGAAGACTTATCATCACATCAAATAATATTTCTTCTCATAAGGGATCAAAGGGGGTGTCCAAATTGTTTTGGCAGAATGCATGGTTTGTCAACAAAATAAGGGTGAAACAGATTCGGTCCCAGGTCTTCTACAACCTCTATCTATTCCTAGCCAACATTGCGAAGAAGTTTCCATGGAATTCATCACAGGGGATTGCCTAAATCAAGGAAAAAATGTCAACATGGTTGTGGTCGATAGACTCACCAAATATGCTCATTTTGGTGCCTTGTCACACCCGTTTTCTCGCAAGCACATTAACAACAATCTTCATGGACACAATGCAAAAGCTACATGGGTAACCAAAGATTATCGTAAGTGATCGGGACCCTATATTTACTATAAATTTTGGACTAATTTATTCTCGTGTTCGGGTACTCGCTTAGCTCATAGCTCTTCTTATCATCCCCAGTCTGATGGGAAAACAAAAGTTGTAAATAAGTGTATGGAGGTACATCTTTGTTACTTCACCTCAAATAAACAAGCAAGATGGGTCCAATGGCTTCCACTTGCGAGAATGGTGGTATACCACTTCCTTCCATACTTCATCCAAAATGTCTCCTTTTTGGAACTCTATGGGTACCATCCAACATCCATCACATCGTCGTTGAGAGGAAAACCATGAATTAGAGTAGTAGAAGAACACTTTTAGCATCAACAGGAGGTCCTCTATAGTCGGAGGAAAAATTGGGTCATGACACAAAACGCATGAAGTAGCAAGTTGATCAACATCACACAGAAAGACATTTTAAAGTTGGTGATTGGGATTTTGTGTGTTTACAACCATATAAAAAAATGTCTTTCAAACAATAACAAAAGGATAACAAAATTTCACCTAAGTATTATGGCCCCTATCAAGTATTGTAGAAGATTGGTACTATAACATACAAATTAGAACTTCCATAGACAACCAGAATACATCTAGTCTTTCATGTTTCTTTCTTGAAGAAAGTAATTAGACAAAGGGTATCAACCCAAACAATATTACTCCGAGCTCGATGAGGAGGGAGAGTCATCTTGGAACTTGAATGCATCCTTCAAACATACACTAAAAGATTGAGGACACAAGTTATTACTGAGTACCTGATTAAGTGGAAGAATATGGACAATGAAGATGTAACATGGGAGGATATGGCGTTCCTACAACAAAGACCTAGATCTTCTCAACATTGGGGACAATGTTGTTTTTAAGGGGAAGGGCATGCTACGCCCTTAATCATATATCTTACATTTGATGTATATAGTTGACTTGTGGCTATCATAACTTCTTATCATTATGTATCTCTTTCATATATGTTATATTATCATGGGTGGGTCAACCTTGGGGATGGTCATAACATAGGAATAGTATAAACAGGGGTTAGTAGGTAGTAGTTGATCATCATTTTGAGCATTTGAGTCTTATTGTATGGTTTGGAGGTTGTCCCCTCAAAGCAAATAAGTTATTATACTTTCATATTGTGATCATTTATCTATAATTTTGTGTTCCTTGGTGTTCTTTTGTTGTTGATATTCTTATTTATCCAATTAATTTCCTTACAGAGACCATAAAATTTTCCTCCTCCAAATTTGAGGGAAAGGGTGAAATGGCAATGCCCGTGGCAGGACAAAAAACCCTTTACCTGTAATTTAATCTTCCTCCTTACTCATGCTTTAGTGCAAAAGTTTCAATTCAATTCCCTGTTTTGATAATTCATAAATTTTGCTTGGTTTTCTCTAAATATGATTCTACAATAGTATTACTAAACCCAAACAAAGTAAATAATAGTATTACTAAACCCAAACAGATGCAAACAATTGTTGGTTTTGAGATGGATGTTATTCATTGCATTGGTCCACAAATTTGTTACACAACATCATACATATCCAAGTTAGCCAATATTTTTATAACAATAGAAGAAAGTCTCTATAAACCCAAGCTTCACCTTGCTCCATTTTGTTTATAGAGCCTTTCCTAAATGCCTTTGGATGATTTGAACAGTACAAAGCTATAATTATGCACAATAGTATTATTGAACCCAAAAAGATGCAAACAATTGTCGGTTTTGAGATGGATGTTGTTCATTGCATTGGTCCACAATTTTGTTACACAACATCATGCATATCCAAGTTAGCCAATATTTTGATAACAATAGAAGAAAGTCTCTGGAACCTTAGCTATTTAAAAGACAACTACTATTACTTGAAAATCAAAAACACGAAACCGGTCATTGTTTACTTGAAAATCGGCTCATCCGTTGAGAAAAGCAGACCCCGGGATAAAGAGGACTCATGGGGATGCATTTTTTCCAACATAACATTGTCTAGTCTTATTCTAGTGAAAGCAAGTGTTTTGCGAAATCACCTCATCAAATCTCACAAAAATGCCTATCAGAAGTGATGTTTGTGCTCCATGTAACATCTATGTGCTTACCATCTGCATATTCATCCAAATACCTCATGTAATTATTACTAGGGTTCAGTTGGTTTGTTCCAATACTAGAAACTTTCTTAGGAGCAGGCATTGGCAACATCGACTTTAGAACTCTGGCAACTTCATGCATGGCGGGTCGATTCTTGGTGTAGAACAAGGGCAACTGGAAGATTTTTCTTACAATCCCAAGATCCCTGCAGGTTGCTGCAATTTCTGTATCAACAATTTCCATGATTGTGTTGTTGTCTACTTTTGATAGAATATGTGTTCACATGCCAATGTCAAAGACAAGTCCATCTCGCATTTGATTGCTCCATGCTCCAGGCATCAAACCTTAATAATACTTAAACATTGTATAGTGTAAGCTTCGAAAGAAAATTAACAAACAAAATTCTCGCCAATCAAGAAGCAAATTTGAGTCGTTGTCCACAACTTTCCATCTTGTCAAGAACTCCAAAAGATTTCTCATTAAGCCTTGATGTTCTTGCATATTTAGGGTCAATGTAACTAATGGTACCAGTACACACCCAAAATTGTATGTGCTACATTGTCGGAAAATGGTTACAAAGGTCCTTGACGTACCCCAAAATTGTAAGTTCTCAGACTTTGCCGTAACAACGTGACAAGTGCCCCAATGATGATATAGGTCTCCTCGCAAGGTGTTCGGGATCCGAAAAAGCCCTCGAGTATGCGTTAACATCCCGCATGCCCCGCTTAGCCCCCGCGTCCTTTGTTTTCCCCTTTTTTCCTCTTTTCTTGGCCTTTTGCCCTTCAGTTATGAAACCGCCGCCCTGCTCGGGCGGTCCTGCACGCGTTTTCCAGAAAGTGCTTTGACGCGACTCACGTAAAATATCAATGTTTCACCAGCTTTCCTTGCCGACTTGGGCATGCATTTATGTTTTTGGTCCCCTGGAATAGTGTTTGGCCATTGTTTATGGTTTTTAGAGTTCAGTTTGGTTTTGATCTTTGGGTGAATGAAAGCTATAAATAAATGGTTTGTGCACAAACAAATGGTCTGATCTTTTGCTCTCATCCTCTCATTTTCCATAGTTCAGTTTATCATTTTGCTTAGAGGCCATAGTTTCAGATTCATTTGCATGCTTATTTAGCATTGTCCAGCTAGTTGGTAAGCCACATATCCAACTTGTGCAAGCAGTGTTGTTGTTTTATCCATTCCATTGGAGTAGAATAGCTTAGGAAGCCATTAAAGTTGCAGGTTTTTCTCTTCAAACAGGATAGTTTCAGGTTCTGGTCACTTTATGTTGCATGACTCGCAATAAAATCCCGCTAGGAATTGCATAAGCCAAGCTCTGTACTCTTGCGCTATCCCTCTCCTACTCGCATTTTCAGTCTACATTCTGAGTGTCCCCTTGTCCCAATATCTATTCCTGTCGATGCTAGCATTACACGCTTTTCTGGATCCACGTGAATACGAAAGAACGAGGAGATCACACTGAGGGGACAAGATCACACACACCATCGGATTCGCCACTGTTCTGCGGAATCCAGGTTCTAGCTTTCAAAGTTCTAGTTAGAATCATATCAAATAGAATAGTTAATTGCTTTATTTCGGTAAAATTTCTATTCTCGATATTGCCAGGGAAGCTGTGAGGATTGATAGTTTCTGAGAAACTATGATTCACTCCTCACTTCTGAGGTAGGATCGAGAATCTTGCAAGTAGATTAGGAAAGTTATTGCATTATTTAGAATAAATCTACAAATCGCACAGACAAATAACTACACTCGGTTATCTTGTTTGTTTTAAATTGTTATTTAGTTGTTATTTCTAGATACGTTTAAATAGCTGCTTTCCTTAAACTCTTAAAAGGTTTCTCAGAAAAATAGAGGTTATATATGTTTTAGATTTATTCCACGTAGTTAGAATTTGCTTTGTTACAGTTAGATTTACATTTTATTTTGTATGACAATCACGGGACCTCAGGAGCCCAGGGAATACATATTTGAGCCAATTGTGCCTCAACCAAACCTCGTCACAGCAATAGTTGACATAGACCAAAATCTCAGAATACAAGTATTCCAAACAACAAAGATTTACAACTGATCAGTTCTCAGTTGAGAGGGTTAAACATAGAAGACAACCAAGCACACACGTTTTGGTCAAATCAACCGAATTATAGATTACCCTAGACAAACATTCACATGACTGTAGAAGGGTTCGAAAGAGAACAAACCTTTGGTTGTGATCCTTTGGTCCCACAGCCAGGTGCAGGAGACACTCTCACAGATATAGATACTAGTCTAAGGATCCAGGTTGCACGAACGCCTGTGAGATATTCTGAGAAAATCACGCAGTTGTTGGTCCTAAACATAGAAGCTGAGAAAGCATATGATTACTGGATACTAGGAATTAGGACTTGATTTCGTATATGACCATAATAGGACCGCAACAACCAAGAGTCTACGGTTGTGACCCACAAGTCCCACAGCCTAATGAATCCATAAGTCAATCAGATATAAACACTGGCTTACGCACACTAGTATTCCAATCCACTCCACTTCCACCCATCATCATCGAACAATTGTCCTTACTAGATATAGCGGCTAACAAAGCTAGAGAATTCTGGACTAAGCCAGAGAATCGTCCGTAGAGTCAATTGTTTCCACCATCCACCATATGACCTTATCTGGAGACATACACGAAACTATCCCAGGTCATTTCCCACGTATTCCACAACCCATAGATCGAATCATGCCAGAGCTCGATATTGATTGGAGCCTTCGAGCAGTCATCCTTGCCGATCGATCTATTACACCAGTCCAAGTTAGAAGGGCTTTCTTTGCCTTAGATTCACAAATTCCATTAGTGCGTGTCGAAGACATTAGACTGCCTAACTAGTTTGTCTGCATCCCACGCATATTCCATCCCCACCGGCTGTCTCGGCATGACCTCGGGAGGTCGGGTACGCGGAAGAGTTGCCCGTAGATTCCTACGCTCGCTTGTCGCTTTCGCGTACGGTCCCAATGATGATTCAAAATCCTTTCAAGAAGGTGTTCGAGCTCCAAAACCCATTCGCATATATATATTTGTAGCCTAGATAGCCTTACTTAACTTTTCCTTGCATTTTTCAAGCTTCCCCCTTCTTTTTGTGCTTGTTTTGGCATTAAGTGTCGAAACGCCATCCCTACTGGGCGGCGTTTGCAAACCACCGCCTAAGGCAAATGTGCTAATTGATTTTCCCAGAATCTTCATGCGTAAAATTGCATGTGATGATTCACTTTAGTTTGCTTTTTGAACGCATCTATGAGCCGAATTTGCTAAAAATAGCTTCGTTTGCTTGGTTCTCCTTGCTCCTTCTATTTTTAAATAGATTTAATGAGTGGAACTACCTCTTGATTGCCTTGTGCATGAAGTAACCTTCTATCCTTCATTCCTATATATTTCATGCTTGTATTCAAGCAAAAGGTCGAGAATTTTGTGTATCTTGCATTGTTGTGCTTTGCCATAATCTTGCTAGGAGTCAGATAGCCAAGTTCGTATCTCTTGTGTTATCTCTCTTCTACCTACATTGCATCAAGCTACCATTGCTCAAGCACCATCCTCCTGTTGTTGTTCTTGCATTCCCAATCCCTTTGACTCATATGAACACTCGGGAAAGACAAAACAAACTGAGGGGACAAATTACTACGCAACTGGATTTACCTATGTTCTGTGAATTCCAGGTTGGATTTGTTGTTTGATTTCCTTCATTCTTACAATTTATCATTATTACATCATATCAAATAGAGTAGAAATCAATTTCCTTTCATTTGTAAGTAATTAGTTAATTTCCAAGAGGGTTTAAATCATTAATAGCAATCCTCGGTGATGGATCCTCTTCTTCCCATCCCTGTGGATCTGAAGGAGAGAATATCTGTAGGAGGTTGTCTACACATCATAGATCATTTGGAAAAGTTCTTGTTTTAAGTTAGTTTAGTTTCCATACACTTAGCACATGTGAATAACCACACCGAGTTATCTCGCTTGTTTAGTTTTAGTGTAGAAATATTTTAATTATTTAGAATAGAAGTAAATTGTTGTTTGTTATTGTAATATTTCAGTTTTGTGATTTGTTTAGATTAGTTTCCTTTCAGCAGTAGTATAGATTGTTAATTTCATTCAGTTTACATGGACACTTCAAACTAGTTTAACACTTAGATCCAAGTTAGGTAAATAAACCATAGGGAATTCATGCTACCCATTCATAGCCTCTAAATATCCCCTTTGTCAACTCAGCTACCAGGAGATCACACTACCAGATCTTAGTCACTGATCCTCCTATAGTTAGCCACACACATTCAACATCGGCTGCTCCGGCACAACCTTGGGGGTCGAGTGTGGTTGAAGGTCACGTGTTCATTTTCATCTGTACAAATTGGTGAACCCAACGTGAAGGATTAATTCCTTCTTGTTTCCTTTATTTCATTCTATTACCTCATCTTTCCATTTCTTCCCCTATTTTGGTAGGTATTTTATACCTTTTAAAATATGTCTAGAAGAGAGTTTGGTGGGCCATTTGGCTCTGATAGATATTACACTAATGTGCAACCACAACAATCCCCTTCTCTTTTAAGGTGGGGTGATAATTACACAAGCAATGTCCAAACCTCCCCTAGTTACACTTCAAACCCCATTAGCTATGTAAGGATGGAGGAGGTTGATCAACCATTAGACATGCAATACGGTCAACCCAATGCAAACCACGTTGTTATCACAAATGGAACAGGTTCTTACCATAGGGTCTTGTCAAGACCTCACATTGCCATGCAATCAACAAAGGATGATCTATTTGCATGAATAGCTAATCCTCTTCATCAAATAGATGAGTCTTTGGATAGAATGAAGGCCACAACCTCTGAGATTTCGAATACCTATCCCAAGATTCTTACTTCTGAGGAAGACAAGAATTATAACACTGAACAATTCATGACAGGGTATCATGAGCCTGCTCAATCAAACCCTACGCCACAGGCACCCCAACAAGGGACTCAATCCTCTCCCAATGATCTCATTTCTAATTTAGTGGGAGGATTAGAGAACTAGAAAGTGCCCAGACTTCACAACCAACACATGCAGTAGGGCATAACATAGGGTATCCAATTGACAACAAAGGATACATCCCTTCCAATGAGAAACCAACACAATATCTTGTACAACAAGGTTATCTGGACTCATTCAAATCCAGGTGATCTTCTCACAGGGTTAGACACACTAGGGATGGGTCCTCATCCTTCTCAAGCTTATCCTATGCAAGGGCTGGCGGAAGTGCATTCTCAAATGCCGCCACAATAGGCAATGCGACATTCCCTGGTTTTACGCCCACTAGTCCATATCCTGGTACTATCCCACCTTACATGCATATGTATTCAAAAACTCCCGATGGACCCATATACCATTCATGCTCCCTACATGCCATATCAAGGGACCCCATACATTCCTGTCAACATGTACGGTGTAGCTTATCCAACTCCTCCTCCTCTACCTCCTTATCAGGGATCTTCAATGGTGGAATCTTACACAATGGGTACATACGTTGAGTACTTAAAGGAGCCTCTTGACTTCACTATACATGGTGTCATGCTTCCACGCCCATTGTTGGATCTTCCAAAATTTAAGGGAGAAGGAGACCCGAACGCTCATATCAAGGCCTACGCTACTGCTATCAGGGAATTGCTTCCTTGGGATGCTATAGTAGCTAAGATATTTCTAAAGACTCTCGAAGGAATCACATTGGATTGGTATTACTTTGTATTCCGAAGCTTCTATACATTCCTTTAAACAACTTGTTTCCGAGTTCATCAAAGAATTTGACATGAACAAGTTGTTGCGTACAGGGATTAGGGAGTTCCTGCATATTAGATAAGAGCGGAACAAATCTGCCGCTCGCCTTCATCCAAAGATGGCGCCAAGTTCTCTATTCCTTGGCAAGTGCACCCAACATGGACCAGATGGAACTTTGCGGTCTTTTCCTTCACTCACTCAATCGAGAGACCAAGGAAGAGGTCCAAAAGTTTCCTATCCATAATTATGAGGAAGTATTGGAAGGAGCGCTTTGGATTGACCAAGCCTCTATAGACAATGGGCATAAGACCTATGGTCCCAATGTGAAATTGGTATCCCAAAATCAAAATAATGTAAATTATCAAAACAATGGTGCAAACAACCAAGGACCTAAAGGTGTGAATCGCAATCACGATGCTACCATGAATGGCATTGTTGATCAAGCCAAGAATGTTGGCTTTCCAAACAACAATAACACTAACAACAACAACAACTTGGGCAATCAAAGAAGCCCTAGCAATGTGTCTTCTATCAACACGGTTGATGTAAATCATCCACTACAAAAAAATCAAACCCAAGGTCCAAACTAGTATCAAAACTCTGGACAAGGGGCAACAAATCATGGTTATAACAATCAATTTCAAAATTACAACCGAGGTTATAATCAACAACAGCAAGACACTTATCAAAGACCAAGAGATTACGACCCTAACCTATATTATGGTTTCCATAAGGTTCGGGGTCATGATAATAGGACTTACTGCGATTGCAACAAGTTTCTGCAAAGACTTCCGAAAACCAAAGGCAACTCTTCGTAAAAATGTTCCTAGCAAATCCTGAAACTAACTCACAATCTGACTATACAGGACCTATAGATCCTTAGAACGCTAATGTGAGCGTATTTCAAAATTCACTCCCTACACGTGGTGAAGACTTAAAGGTGAATCCACAAAACACAAAGTCATTCCTATAGAAATAATGACCATGAAGCCTCAACTTCCAATAACTCTCGAGTCGCTCCTAACCTTGGTTCAAATGATAACACAAAAATATTGGGATTAGTTGAGCTAGAGGTTGAGCGTGAAATTAATGTAACAAATCAGACGAAGGAGTACGTTTCACAACCCCTACATGATATTTCCTTCCCATAGGATAACGTTCCCACAATCATGAAACTGGTAGGAGCCTATGATTTAATATCGATTTGAACAAGACCTTTTCTCACATTTCATTCCTATATTTGTTGAAGAATTCACCTATGCATCATTATGCATTGCTCAATGCACTAGGTCTTGGTCATTTAATCCATGTTACGCCACCTCCTAGCACTCAAATAAATCATATTGACTTTGACATACATCCTCCAGGACAGAATGATAGGGATACTAGGTTTGTTTTCGATATAGACAAGATGCCATCTGATGCTGAAATTTCCCGAAGAGGTGATCCTACCTTATTTTTACAAGTCTGGGTTTATAACAATTGCATTAAGAGAGCCATGATTGATGACGGGGCTGCTGTAAATGTGGTTCCCTTCTCTTTCTTGCAGAAGTTGGGATATGGAGAGACAAATTGTTCCTCTACAAGAAACACTTTACGAGGGTACGACAGTCTTAAAGCGACCTCGATTGGAACCATAGTTCTTCTAGTCACACTTGGTCCAAAAACCATCTTGACGGAGTTTTACATTATCGACAGGGAAACAAGTTATAACATGATCCTTGGGAGACCTTGGATTCATCGAATGAAGGCTATCCCTTCTACCCTGTTTCTAGGAGATTAGATTCTTCCATTTGGGGAAGGTCTTCATCGCTCAAGGGGATCCTAAGCCCTTCGATATACACCTAGAAAACCTCAAGAAGAAGAAAGGGGTTCATACAGAGTATGAACTTCCTGCGAATCAATCGAACAAACCACTTCCATCAAAAGAGCTAGTCCCAGCTTACCCCGACATTCCAAAGGTCAAGTCATTGACCCAAAACATTTGAGGTGGCAAAGGCAGAGAAAGGTAAAACAATATATGTGGAAGTAATGTCCACTGAGACCACAACGGAAATTTTGAAACTCTTAAAGAGTGACGATCTGATCTTCCTCCCATTTGAACCACAGGGAATGGGTAGTCTTCTCGGTTTAGCATCTCTTCCCTCCGACGACCTAGGTCTAGGTGTAAACATGATAGAATTAACAAATGAAGAAGGGCAATTTGAGATTGAAATGACAATCATCAAAACCATTTCTAGGGGTTTTTCTATTCTAAACCTTGGTTTCAACCCCTGTGCGTTTGAAACTAAGCTTGTCATATCCATAGGGCAAGGCCTCATCATTTAGCAAGAGTCACAATTAAACACAATGCTCTACATAGGAGACGAGGCCAAGCAAGCATAGTCATGCTCACCCACACACCATGTCTCAAGAACGTGACAAGGAGGTGCACGAATGCCTCTTTTAGAAAAATGATTTTAATGACTGGACATATACACTTCTGAGCAAGGGTTGTAAGTTTAAACCTAGAATGGTAGGCCCTTGTCAAGAGAACAATTTTTTTGAGGATCATGGTTCTTCGTTGTGTACTTTTAGGGGTGAAGAATTTGATATTCATCAACTTTCTTCACCTTAGACATCATGACATATAGTTTCACCTACATTTCCATATGTACATTACTCCATCTGCATTACATTTTCATCTGTTTGTTCATTTTGTAAAAAGTATGATCAAGGAGCTTATTCTTATAGCAATTCCTAAAAACTTCTGAAAATATTGGTAAAACATTCAAATCACGTCTCTTCAAATCTTCATTGTATCATCAATTGTTTCTGTATCACTTATCAATCCAAACAAGATAAGACAAAGTTTGACAGTAACCATACCAAGGCCTGCATACTTGGTTCTACTTTTGGTCTCTTCTTAGGATAGGTGTCTTTTGTTCATGGTCTATTCTATAAGCTTCATGGTGTCACATATATCCCACATACATCTCCTTGTAAATAAGAACTTTATAAACATTTTGCCCAAATAAGTAAGTCAAATGCAAACCAACAAATTTTTTTTTATTTTACACATTTCTTTGCCTCCAACCTTCGGTATTGAGCTTGTGTTTCTTACCAGTGACGTAGGGTTGGGAAAGGAAGGAAATGCCCTTACTCACCTATGCCTTGTCCATGGTGATAAGCTCATGCTTCCTACTAGTAGCATGGGGCAAGGTTTAGGGGGTCTCTTTGAAAATCTGAAAGTCATAAACAATTAAATCAATTACTGTGAAATCCTAAGTCAAAACAAAGTGAATTAGATGTTCAAAATTCCAAGAGAATTCAAAACCCTAAAAACCATATTTTGTCAACCAAGTGGCCATCTACGGATCCAAGTCTAGATAAACTACAAAGCAATTCACATTCTAAACTATGAGGTAGCATGAGTAGTAGGGTAAGGTCAGTAGGCCCCCCATTTGGTTCTGTCAAACCTCTGTCTTTCTCTCATCACTGCCATTCAACAAATTTCATGGCTTGTGCCCTTTCTAACTCTCGGTGTTGAGCCCTCGCATCTTACTAGTTGTGTGGGGTTAGGAGTGGGGCAAGCATATCTATTTATCGTATCATTATATCATCATGTTTTGTCAAGACAAATATGAAGTACCGAAGATTGCAAAAGAAACTAAGTTTAAGATCACATTGTGTTTGCATCATCATATATCAACATTATGAAATACAAAAATAAATCATTCTATTATCATTTCACATCCATTGCATACATTTTGAAAAGCATATAAAATCAAAAATTTTAGACGTCTATGAGTACACACATGAATCAAATCATCAATGTAAGCCAACTCTATACAAGGAATAACAGAGCCAAAAAGAGATATCTCAGACATATCATGGTGTGTCATAGTTTTGTGCGATACCATCGCACACTAGGTGTGGTCAAAATGCTCACAATGAGCATGGAATACAAAACATCACATATGCCTCACAAAATGGAGACTCGAGCAATAAAGGCACTCTGCCTATCCTCCTCTTGAGGCCCCTTATGACCGCTCTAGTTAAGAATTCCTTAGGAGTTCTTCTCAAAAGTATTCAAACAGCAAAGGGCCAAACCTAATGAAAAATACCATCCCCAAATCCATTCCAATTCAACCATACTAAAAATGAAAAACGGTCATTGTGGGCTCAGAGCTCAAAAATCACCAAGTTAGTATGCACAAATGAATTTGAAAATGAGTTTGCTTAGATATATATATATGTTGTTATAACTTTGTTTTGAGTGTATGTGTTCACAGGGATGGAGCGTTGGCGCAGGTATATTTCTATATCCCCACAGATGGTAAGTCCTCTTGTCGTTAATTTAGTGTTTATTTTTCAATATTTTATCTATATGCACTTGAGTCTTCTTTTCCTTTTACAGGTAGTGGGAGTTTGGGCGGACATTTCGACACACGGGTATGTCATGTATAGCTTCTAACTCCCCATTTCAGGAACGCCATACTCAGACTCTATGTTTTACGCCTCTTTATGGCTAAGACACTTCTTTGAGGGGGCAATATGTACGCACCCAAAATTGCATGTGCTACATTGTCGGAAAACAATTATAAAGGTCCCCAATGATGATTCAAAATCCTTTCAAGAAGGTGTTCGAGCTCCAAAACCCATTCACAATATATATTTGTAGCCTAGATAGCCTTACTTAACTTTTCCTTGCATTTTTCCAGCTTCCCCTTCTTTCTGTGCTCATTTTGGCATTAAGTGTCGAAACCGTCGCTCTGGCTGGGTGGCGGTTTGCAAACCACCGCCCAGGCAGGGCGGCGGTCCTGATCGATTTTTCCAGAATCTTCATGCGTAAAATTGCATGTGACGATTCACTTTAGTTTGCTTTTTGAACGCATATGTGAGCCGAATTTGCTAAAAATAGCTTCGTTTGCTTGGTTCTCCTTGCTCCTTCTATTTTTAAATAGATTTAATGAGTGGAACTGCCTCTTCATTGCCTTGTGCATGAAGTAACCTTCTATCCTTCATTCCTATATATTCCATGCTTGTATTCAAGCAAAAGGCCTGAGAATTTTGTGTATCTTGCATTGTTGTGCTGTCATAATCTTGTTAGGAGTTGCATAGCCAAGTTCAGATCTCTTGTGCTATCTGTCTTCTACTTGTATTGCATCCAAACTGCCATCAAGCTGCCATTGCTCAAGCGCCATCCTCCTGTTGTTGTTCTTGCATTCCCAATCCCTTGGACTCATATGAACACTCAGAGAAAGAAAGAACAAACTGAGGGGACAAATTACTACACAACTGGATTTACCTCTATTCTGTGAATTCCAGGTTGGATTTGTTGTTTGATTTCCTTCATTCTTACAATTTATCATTGTTACATCATATCAAATAGAGTAGAAATCAATTTCCTTTCATTTGCAAGTAATTAGTTAATTTCCAAGAGGGTTTAAATCATTAATAGCAATCCCTTGACGGATCCTCTTCTTCCCATCCCTGTGGATCTGAAGGAGAGAATATCTGTAGGAGGTTGTCTACACATCATAGATCATTTGGAAAAGTTCTTGTTTTAAGTTAGTTTAGTTTCCATACACTCAACATAGGTGAATAACCACACCGGGTTATCTCACTTGTTTAGTTTTAGTGTAGAAATATTTTAATTATTTAGAATAGAAGTAAATTGTTGTTTGTGATTGTAATATTTCAGTTTTGTGATTTGTTTAGATTAGTTTCCTTTCAAGTAGTAGCATAGATTGTTAATTTCATTCAGTTTACATGGACACTTCAAACTAGTTTAACGCTTAGATCCAAGTTAGGTAAACAAACCATAGGGAATTCACGCTACCCGTTCATAGCCTCTAAATCTCTCCTCCTTTGTCAACTCAGCTACTAGGAGATCACACTACCAGATCTTAGTCACTGATCCTCCTATAGTTAGCCACACTCATTCAACATCGGTGCTCCTCGGCACGACCTTGGGGGGTCGAGTGCGTTTGAAGGTCACATGTTCATTTGCATCCATACAATACCCATAGCATAGGTAGAGGTTCTTTATAGTGGGGATAATGTATTGATTTCCCAGCTTCTTCCAAAGATTGGAGAACCTAAATTTGATTTGTTTCCTATGAAAAAAGGCCACACTTTTATCTTCTTTGCCATGTGAGTAGATTTCTAGGCTAATTTATGGTATTAAATCTTACATAATGCTACTTAAAGTTTGGACTTCATGGTGGACTTGGTTAAGGTAAAGAGCAGATATGACAAGTCTTCTCGTCTCGTATTTTGTAATTGTAGGATATGTCTAAATTCTTCTCTTCTATGTTTGTAGAATATTATATTTAGGTTTTCTGGCTTGTTCCAACCTTTGTATGCTCCTTTTTAGTTATTTGTCTTAGGACATGGTGTTTAGGCAGGACAGTTCTAGGTCATTACATATATCTTGGAGTTATCATCTTAGGAAATAGAATCCTTTGCAGAAATGGGCCCTAGGAAATTCCTTTGACAATGTAAGCATACAATTTTTGAGAGTAATTCCCATCCGGATATGGGTTTGCTATTGGAGCATTTATTTGTTTTCAAATACAATGTTGGTTTACAATAAAGTTATTGTTATGGTTTGGGCCCATAGAAGATCCTTAAATGAAGGATATTTTTGTATTTTGCTGGAATCATGGAACATTGCAGCTGAATGTTCACCCTCTCTTACACTTTGGTGTGTCCTACATTGATGCTTTGTACATTCATGTATAATATGAATGAGCTATTATGTTCCAAAAATGTTCGTAATGCTAATTTATGAATAAAGTTTTATGCTTCTTGGTTCATGCATAGTCCCATCTCTTTGATGTGGTCCTGTGCTTGGTCATCACTGTAACAACAAGATCCTTATATTATTTTCCTGGGATATGCCAAATTTGATTGTAGTGTACAATATTATTAGGGAAGTGAAAGCAGGACATTTGTAGGAAATAAGTGTAGCTACAAAGTATTTATTGAGCTTATTCTTCTTCTCTAGCTTAGTTATCTGGGGAAGATCTATTCCATTCATTAGTGACTATATTTTATAGGTGGGAGCTATGCATTCTACAAATTGCCAAATCTTATAGGTCAAGGGGTTGGGATCATATGTTAAATAGTAGAAATTGTCCACGAGATCGATCTATGGGTAGTGCATGACGAAGTTATTGTGAGTACAAATTATATTGTATAATTTTGATGGTGATCATGTTGATCTAGTTTTAGTTATTGAGAGCTAAGCCATGGGTAGCCATTGGACCATTCAGCTATCAAATTTACCAAGAGAAGTTTCTAAAGGGTGGTTCAAAAATAAAATATATTACTAGGAAGGGGACTGTATATGCATGCAAACAGAGAACACCCAAATCTAACAAATCAAGGATGTATGATCACGTCCAATTTGAGAGCCATGAGTCAACAGAGGTGGTTCACGTTTGGCCAACATGGGTAATCTTAGGCCAGGTCTCAATTTATCAACAACCCAATATCTATAGAGACATTGTATCCAAGCCAAAATCCATGCCAACTCGTTTTGAGGAAGGGAAGCTTTATATGGGCAATTTAATATCTCAGAATGTATTCCATTTTCTATGGAATTCGATAATTTTGTTGTTGTTGAGTTCAGGTTCGAGGTAAGGAAACTGAGCATCATTTTAAAAGATTGCCATATTGACTATAAGAAATATTCCTTGCTGAACAATATGAGCACATAATATTCCTTAGTGGTATAGAACATGCCACGTGTTTCTATGAAATCATGTTTTGTTTGTCTATTGAATTGAACAACTTTAAGATGGATGCACCGGGTTGAGAGAATATAGCCTAATCTTTGTGTGGATATATTATATTTCATTTTATGACTTCCATAAGAGGGATTTTGTAACACACCAATTATGTGCTAATGAATATTGGAGTGGAATAATGATTAAATGACTCTAAGGAAAAGGATGAAGAGGAGTAGTACTCCAATAATAACGACAGTTGTGGGGAGCACACCTAACCCTTCTTTATTATAACCGCACACACCACTGTCTTGGGGGTTAGTGGGTGAAACCTTGGGTTGTGGGCCCAAGTAACCTTTTTTGTAACCAAGCAGATCATTCTGGATTAAATGGGCCTCCCCGCCTTTTTAGGCAACAAGTCAATGGAGGCCTATACCTTCGGGTTACCCGACATCACTGCTGTTTTTCAGGGAATCAATAAAACATAACTGTGGCAGTGAATTGCTTCTCCATTCTTCTGATGTTTACTTTTCAGTTTGCATTCCAATTATTGTAATACCGAAGTTTTTTTTACCATAAATGCTTGTGTTTTCTTCTACAGAATCCTTGTTAAAAACTACTAGTATCACTGATGCTTTTGATTGTGTTATTGGTAATGAATATAATGCTTCTGAGTTGCTTTAGTATGAGAGACAAAAGAATTTTCTGGGATCACCATCATAGTTAATGACTGTCAAGATGATTTCTCTGAGCAAAGTTCTTTTCATGCAGGATTGCATTAAAAAATAAGTTGATCTTGGAAACAATGGTAACATTTAAGTACCTAAAGAGATATTGAAGTCCATAAAATTGTACATGTTTTTTGTGCAGAAGCAAATCACACCCACAAAGATAAGAGATTTATGCGAAGTTGGAGAAATCATCTTTGGAGATGAAGGCAACAGGGTATATTCCAGCTAAGTTGTATTGGATGATGTGGAGGAGGAGAAGGAATTACTCCTCTACTACTATAGTGAGAGGTTGGCAATTGCATTTGGGTTGTTCAATTCACATCCCCAGGAACAACTATTAGCATTGTATGTGGGTTGTTAAACACACCCCTTGGAACAACTATTAGCATTGTAGTGGTGACAAAATAATCAGGTTTAATTTTCTGTTTCTGAGCATGTGGAGAGCTATTTGTCCTACTAAGTTCTTCAAAAAGTGGTCATTGTGGTACGCATTACAAGATATCTCCCTCAATATTTCGGCATTCACATCGTACATTTCACATATTTATTATAATATACTTATTATACTATATTTATTTTAATTATTTTTTGTATGCTTATGCTACACTTGCATAGTTAGATAGATGCCTCGTAATTGATATCTCTCGACATATTTAAGATAAATGTATTTAAGATATCTCTACTAGTTATTCACCTTTCACAAACATATACAAAAATTGTTACTAATTATACGAGGCGTTTACTTTGAAGAAGGCATTGTGGAAAGTGTCAAATTCGGTGGCTTAACTTTACAGGTTGCGGATTTTAGATATTTTTGTAAGTCATAGATATTTACTATTCTTTGACTCCACATCCTTTAAATGACATTTTAGACTAGGCAATAACCATTCTTTGGTGCCCTTGCTTTTGGGAGTGGCTGGCCTGAGAACATCATGAGTGACCGCGGTGTTAACTCATGGTTATGTTTTTTATTTTACTTTACTGGCAGCCATAGTTGGCCGACAGAAGAACCGACTCTCTACACGTTTCCCTTCTTTATCTTTACACTGGAATTGTTCTTTGAGTAAAATTATACACATAAAATTGAAGCCCTCTTCAGCGTAACTTGCAACTCATTTGCAATTGCTAGTATATAATTTACTATCCACATAACTATTACACCTCTTTAAATACCATTAAAAAGGAGAGGCATGAAGAAACAACCAAATACTTTGAAACAAGGCCAAAAACTCGATCACCATACAACATTGGTACTACGAAGAATTCAATTTTTTCCCCAAGAAGGGCCCATGGAGGCATTTTCTTTTTTTTGAATTTAGGTCTAGGGCTACGAGTGCATCAAGAATTTGAAATTAAAAAAATCTGGACACCAAGGACGGTCATAGACACATACATAGAGGACGGGGAGTGCCGGTGGATGCTACCGGAAACCGGGATTCCTTGGTCTTTCCCTTCATTTCCCCCTTTCGTCGTCGTCTTCATTCCCCATCTCTACTTCCCTGCAATTTTATTCTGTTTCTACTGAAAGTGGGTAAGTTGGCTTAGGCATTGTAGCACCAAAAGCTGCTTCGTCCAGGTAATAAAATCTATTTTACCCACTTTTTTGGTTTGTTTTTTTCTATATATAGTCCTGCTATTGTTTTTAGGTTCAAGACTCGATCCCTGACTCTGAGTTTCAACTTGACCTCAATCTGGGCCCTCGTTTTTATTTTGTAGGGTTTGGTTTTCCCCTTTTACGAACTAAAGATTTCATTTTGCGAAACCTGTAAGAGTGGAACAGCACATCTTGGGCATTGTTAGATTTTTTTTTAGACCTCCCAAAATCACATTTTGAACATTGCTAGAGTTCTTTTTCTATATTATGATAGATTTCAACGATACCCAGATGGGTTCCTCTTGTTAGGTTGGTTTGTTTTCCACATATAAAAAATCCAAGGATACCCAAGTGGGTTTCTGTAAATCACATGGCTGCAGAGTTACGGAGGCAATAAATTTCACATTTTAGGGTTAAAAAATAGGTTCAAGGTTGTGTTTTTTTGTCTTGGGTTACTAATAATTTATCTTGTTAGTTCTTATTGTGAATGCATTACATTGAAGTGATATGAGTATTGAGGTGCAGGGTGGTATGTTTGATTATAAGTGCAGAGTTTCATTTTATGTTTGGTTATAGGGATGTAAACCTTGTTTTGAGAGCTGGGTTGTTTTGGGTTTGAGGGTTTTTGTCTTAGTTCATTTTGTGAATGTATAACAATGAAATATCCGGGCACAATGCAGTATATTTTTATCTAGGCTGTCATGTGTTATTTTAAGTATTACCCTTTTTGTGGCTAAAAGGTTGTGGGTTATTTGGATTGGGATTTCGGTGCTTGTGAGAAATTATCGTATAAGTTCTTTTTTTGAATGCAATGAATTAAAATGAAACGTTCTGGAGCAGTGTATTTTGTGCCACATAAATTTCATATATTAGGTTTGAAATTATTATTCTATTGGTAAAAGTTAACATTTTTTCTGCTCTGTGATTTGTGTTGTTTTGGGTTAGGGAGAAAGTATTGTTTTAGTTTATATTCTGATGCATATGTCCGCAGAGGTGAAATTAACTATCCGGGTGGAGGGTAGCTTGTCTGATTGGAATTTCATATTTTGGGTTTAAATGGTTATTGTTTTATTGGTGGCTTAGAGTTTGTAGTTTCTGTTTGGCTGTTTTGGGTTAGAGATTATTGTATTAGTTCAGATGTGAATGCACTACAAGAAAGTGAAATGAAACATATGGGTGCAGTGATTATGTTTCATCTGGTTTCAGGTATCATGTCTCATTTTTTTAGCGGGTAAAAGTTTGTGTTTTTTCTGTATTGGGATTTGGGTTTTTTTAGTGGGTAATGAAATGAAACATCGTGCAGCATTGTAGTGGGTTTGATTTGAACTTTATATAACAGTTTGTCTTTTTATTTGTAATTATTGTGGGTGAAATATGGTTGTTACTGTGTCTTATGATTTGCTTTTGTGAGAAATTATTTTATGAATTCCTTTGGTAAATGCTATTCCATGAAATGAAACATCCAGGAATAGTATCGTGTGTTTGATTGGAATTTCATATATTGGGTTTCAAGTTTTAATATTTATTTCATGGGTAAATTGCTGTGGTTTTTCTGTTTCAGGAGCTGGCTTGTGCTGGGTTGGGGAAAAATTATTTTATAAGTTTATATTGTGAATGTAATACAATCAAACATAATGAAACATCCCAGTGAAGTGTATCTTGTTTGATCTGAAATGAGTTAATATGATAATCTATTTGTCTCAGAGTGGGGTTTCTAAAATGTACTTAATGTATTTAGTAGGTACAGATGTATAAAATTTGTGTCTCTGTAATAAATGGTTTCTTGGAATATATAAATTATCTAGTTCTGGTATTGGCCTTTAGAAATATTCATGTGAAATGATCAGATTTTTGTTCCTGGAAAATGGTTTAGACCCCAGGAAGGCTCTGCCCTTTGGTAAACAATTTACTGCCCTTTGGGAAACAATTTACTGCCCTTCGGTAAACAATCTATATAATCTCATACATGATTCCTGCTGACATTTATCCCCTCTCTAGCACCTGTGTAGGGGCTTTTGGCCAACTGGCTGCCTTATTTTGGTTGAAAGGTTTTTTTGTTATTTTGTATCGCCTGCAGGAAATTTAGGGTAAACATTAGTTGCTCAGATATTTTATGGGAAAGTTTCTCCCTTCCTATTGGTCAATAAAATTCTATGGGGCATCCCGAGTGGTAATTTGGAGCACTAGTGCCTTCCTTCGTACTATGTTGTAAATGTGTAAAACTCTCCGTCACTCTCCAGTTGTGAATTCATTACATTTTCTCCAGTTATTCATTCTTACTGTCAATTGGCTCTGCCATCACCACAAACTGAGAAATGGATGGATTAGAAATCTTTAGGAGTTGGTGTTTGTATAAGATTTGTCAATAATTTTTCTTTTTTTCTTTTGATTGGGAAATAAGGGTTATTGGGGTTCCTTTCCCATTAAAAATAATCAAGAATACAATCGATGAGATGATTACAACAGGTCAAGACCTGGATCAAAAAGTATACATTACTGAGGGTGGCTCCAAAAAAGTTCATCAACATAGATGTAATAAATGAAAGGGATTTGAAACCATGTCTGATTAGCTATCATCAAGCTGTCAATAGGGCCCTCCTCTCAAATAATATTTTATTTCTTTCCAGGAAAAGAAAGCAGTTCAATTCCATTGTGAGCTGTCATCAGGAGGTCAAGGCTTCCACATGCAATCCCTCTGCTTCTGTTTTTCTTCATATGCAGTAAGAGAGCCTTAATCGCAGCAAGGGAACAGGGTTCCAGTAAAGCAAAATAATTGTGAGACTGATTTGCTCATTCTCTATGCAATGAAAAAAATTCCAAGTCAAAACCATTACATAACAGAGTAATTGATGGCTCAGACAGCTTGCACTGGGAGGATTTCATCCACAAGCTTAATCTGTTCGCAGATGGCCTCTTCCTTACAAAATAAAAAATCAATGATCTGTTCCCTATTTCCTTCTCCATTACTTGTAGTCATTCTTCATAAATAGCCATCTCAGGAGGCTCCTTTGAGAAGGCAACAGAGACATCTTCAATGGTAAAAGGGCTGGCACTTTATCCTTACCTAAGACAGAGTGCGATTTATTCAAATCAAGTTCATAAGGATTGCCACCAGCCCTTGCCTTTGCAATCGTCCCTCCGTGCATGCCAGGGGAGTGCTGGACCAGCGATGGGGAAGATAAAGGGTGGTTTTGAATGATTTATTGTTGGCAAAAATTGCCACAAATGTGATATGGAATACTTACATTAGGGCATTCTCCATAAACTGTATCCAAGCTGCCTGTTGGAGAGATTTGTCTTCCCTGCAGCTGAAGAGTTTACCACTAAATCATTTGCAGTATCAGACCATGCCCTAGCTGAATCTTTAAGACTAGGGTGATTTCCCGATGCCGACCAGACTTCATGCCCTTTGCAGATCTGCCTAGGCCCAAGCCATCTCTTCCAGCAGTACTGTTCTTCCTGCCAAAGCCATTCCTGCCTGACAACACCCTTTTCTTATCTGTCAACTCCCTGCTTCTGATCGCCATTCTGGTACTGCAATCGTATTTGTCAATATGTTAAAATCCAGTCATAAATCAATTACAATCTCTCCACTGATGAATCCATTCCAATTATGTGGAATAGAACAAAAAATGTGGGAGCCGTGTAGTTTGTATGATCTGAATGTGTTGTTATGTTAACTAAGTGGTTCCATGTGGGGAGGTTTCCAAATATCTTGATGCTGATTGAACTTAGGCACCTTGGACAGTCCAAATGTTTTGATGCTGATTAAATTTAGGAGCCTTGAATGGTCCCATGCAATATGGAAATTCTGCTCCACTTCGGCTACTTAGCGACTTGCATGCACAATTACCAAATACCAAAAATATAGACTTAGGCCACAAGTAGAACACTATTTGGCAAAAGGTTTCTCAACTGGGCGCTGCAAACTTTCAGCCTCCCTGTTTGTAATCTGCTTGAGGATTTTAATCTGAGAGGTGGCTTGCTTGTGGTATATATATATATATATATATGTATGTATGTATTTTAAATTAATATTTCGATAATTGTTTGAGTTGCTTGGACTGCAACCCCTGCACCCTCCCCAACAAATAGTAGCTGCTTGTATTATTTGTGCGAAAGGTTCTACTCTTGCTTCTTTGTGTATCAAATGCATTCCAAGAGGCTGCCTAAGCCATAAAATTTGCAATGGCAGCGTCCTCTATGGGACTGTCTAAGATAAAAGCATTGGAAAGGTAGCCCCTTCTATGGGACTGTCAGGGCGATAAATTTTGAAGTGTAGAACCCTCCATGTCCAAGCCCATAAAATTGGAGTGGTAGGCACTCCATGGGACTGCACAAGTCATAAGTTACTGAGTGCTAGCTACTCTCATGAAACTACTTTATTATTTATATGCCTTGAACCCTCCCTTGCTCTCTGTTTGTGACATTTATTCCTCTGGAAGCAACATCACTTTAGAAATTTTGTGCTGGTATTTTATATTGTAGCACTATTAAATCTACATTGAAGTCCTAGACCAAATTTCTGTGAATATACACCAAATTGCATAGTTGCAAATTATAGAATTTTGAGTAATTTGTCTGATAAAATTCAGTATCAGGAGACAATTACTTAACTCACGTACTTGGGCAGGGAAAAGCCTCTTGTTGAGTATGCAGAGGTGGGACATTTGGCTTATACAATTCATGGGCCTGTGATAATTCTTTGTGCAATGTGGTTGTTGGATTCATCTGGATCCCATATCTGGTGTCTTGTGCCTGTACCCCTGTGGGAGGATTTCTCCAGAGTCGTGATTAAACTCAGTTTCTTAAGAAGTGTAGGTTAACATTTGAGCCCTGAGCCTTGCTAATTGAAAAAGCATAGGCATTTCAATGAGATGGTTCTCCTTCTGGACTAAATCATGACAATTCAATTATTGCTCGTTTGGATCTTCTTGGGAGTTAGTTCCTCATAGTCTAGGATAAATCTCTACAATTAAGTGCCTTCCCCACACAGCCATTAACATGTGTCATTCTGAGTAGCATCAATGCGATTTATTTGACTAGTCATTAATTCTTTTCTCTGAAGTCAATACTTATTTTCTATTTGGCATTGGACACCATTGAGTTGTGGATTCACCTGTGATAGAATAGAGGCTTGTTCAAAATGGGGAGGTAAGGAAATTAGGGTCCAGGCTCCAGATTCCAATGGAAGCTTGTATAACTACGGCCCAGCAGCATGGGCCAAGAATAGAATTTGGGGCATTTAATAGGCAATCTAGATGTTTTGTTGTTTTGCCACATGTCAACTTCACATCCTCAACATCTGTTATCAATGTAAGACTTTAGTTGATTGATAACAGTGTGCAACAATGCTTGGTATGTATTATGAAATCACACAAATCTGTCTGTGTCGTACAACATTCACCGTGCAATCATGCCATGCTGTGTCCTTTGCACTTATACTGGAACATGAAGCCTTTTTTTTTTGTCTTTTTGGTTTCAGCTTTTGCAGGTTAAGAAGGATGAAGGAAGCAAAGGCGAAAAAGGGATCTGCATCTACAGAGACCAAGGATAGGAAGGCAGCTGATAAGTATGTCTAATTAACATGTTAAAATACATTGCATTGCATTGCATCTACAGAGGCCAAGGATAGGAAGGCGGCTGATAAGTATGTCTAATTAACATTTTAAAATACATTGCATCATTGCATTGCATTGTACTTTGTTGGTTGAACTTTTCCTTGCCATCGATTTGGTATAAATTATGTCCATTTAATATCAAAGACTTACATTTAAGTGTATATGATTCTTTGAAATTTTCAGAAGGAAGTCTCTTAGTGTTAAGGAGAAGAATCCAAAGAAGAAGCCAACACGAGCTGAGGCTAAAGCTAAAAAGGACCCAAACCAACCTAAGAGGCCTCAAACAGCTTTTTTTGTCTTCTTGTGAGTAACTTTTTCCAGACTTCAAAGTGTGAGTTTTGTCTACCACATTGAAGGTCATACTTGATTGTGACACTCGTCTGTTTATGTGCAGAGAGGAATTTCGAAAAACATTTAAAGCAGAGAATCCAAATGTTAAAGGAGTAACAGCGGTAAGTTTTCTATATGCTTAGGTTGGCAGATAATTGCTTTTTTACAGTTGTTTTCTCATTTCCTCTATGTACACTGGGCATAGAACAAGATACCTGACAAGGGTAAGTGAGACACTGAGAAGAGTTTTGTTTTCTCAGCATCTCACTGACACGTTTGCTTTTGCTAAATCTACTCTATTTCAGATTTGACTTGGGGGATTGTTATATACTATGTCACAAGGTTTGCCGATTTTTAAGCACAAATTTCAAAAATTGCTGAACTTTATAGCTAGGCATTACATTCGCAATTTATTCGGCAGAAAAAACTGTGGGGCCATTGCAATGAGGGTTTTCGAAACTGCTTGAGGTACTTGCGAGGGCTTCCACCTATTTTTGTGCACAAGGGAGTACAGTAATGGTGGGTACCGCATTTGGTCTTTGTAAGCTGCAAACTGTTGCATTGTGGGAGCTAGAGAACGATACGCTGTTCGCGAAGGAGGGCATTCTATGCAGTCGCCGCCATTAGTTATTTGGGTCAAGTCGAGCATAGGTTTAAGTTTTTAGGTTTACGTTTAGTTTTTTTAAAGTCTTTTATTTATTTATTTTGGTTTGGTTCTTTTTTAATTTTTTATGTTTTCATTGCTTTATTTAAATGTTATGTATTTTATTATTTAGTTTTAACTTTTTAATATTTAGAACATTAGCTTTAACTTTTACAAAGTTCAAAGTATTTTAAATTAATTTAATAAATGATATATATTTTTAAATATCAAATATCAAAAATTAAATTAAATATAATTAATTATATTTGTTAATTTATACTAGTCGAATTTAATCACGATTGTTTTTGGCAAATTTTATCCTCACTGAACTTAATCTGAATTTTATCCTTGTCGAACACGAATATGAACATGAACCATAAGTTCCATCTGAGATTGGCTCTACTCTTGCAGGTTGGCAAAGCATGCGGTGAAAAGTGGAAGGCAATGTCTGAGAAGGTCTGTAGCTTGTCCTTCAACAGTTTAACTGAATGGTTGTAGCATAACTTTCCTGTTGATTATTTTTCTTCTGTGAGTGGTGCAGGAAAAGGCACCTTATGTTGCTAAAGCTGCACAGATGAAGACCGAATATGACAGATCCATGGTAGCATACAAAAAGAAAAAAGTGAGACACCTAAAGCAATTTCTCTCATTCAACAAATGCATTACTTTGGCTATTCCAGGTGGTTATGTTGTGGATGTTTTCTGTAACATATTGGATTTTTTCCATGTTTTCAATTCAGGATGCAGTTGAAGCACAAGAGGAATCTGAGAAGTCAAAGTCTGAGATAAATGATGATGAAGATGATGATGGAAGTGAAGAGGTACTTCTGGATTTCAGTGCGCTTTTACCAAATTTTGTTTTTTCACTCTTACAGGATTGAGATCTTCTTTATTGACTGCTTTTACTGGTGTACTGTAGGAGGAGGAGGAGGAGGATGATGATGAAGACGATGATGAATGACTGCATTGAAGTATAGTAAGGATATTGGCAATGAGGAGATTTTTCATAAACTGTTTTCTTGCCAAATCTTTACTTTAGGACAACACCCAAAGTTCTTGTCTCTGTACAGCAAGTTCTTTCAAAAGTTTTTGAGCCATTGTAGTTTTGCTAGATTAGATGTAAATTAATATCCATTAATATTTATTGAGATCTGCACTCGTAGTTTTTGGTGCATAATCTGTTAATCAATGGCTGCCATATTTGTATTGTTGATTTTAACTACTTTCAAAGGGATCAATTGCAGAAGGGATTTATTATATGATTTTGCAGGTGATGATGTTCTTTTGAAAAATTATCAAGACAAAGCATCACTAAATTTCTTTTGTTCGTAAATATTCTGTATGCATGTAGAAAGGACTTGTTTCTTACTTTACTTGCTTCTCACTTCCGTCTTTTATTTAGAAAATACAAGAAATACTGGATGTGTTGAACTTTGAGTATTCTTTGGGAAGGAATGAAAATGATCAAACTATGATGGAAATAAACTTTCCACGATTTCCTCTCCCAGTTTTTTTAGATAGTGTTTTAGGCTCTCAAAGGAGTTGTTTGTTCTTTTTCTCACTCTTTATCAGTATTTTTGTGATTGAAATATTCTTCTTGTATTTCCCAAAAAGTAATTCTGGAGCAGGTTGAATAAGATACATATATAAGATTTCCAGAAAAGGTTTCAGAGAGGAGCTTTTGGTCTCCTTTCTACTTATCCATACTGTTTTTGTTGTGATTGAAATATTAGTATACTAGTCCCAAAAAGCAATGGTGGAGCAAGTTGCATTTACCTATTGATGTATTTACAGTTCGTTTTTTTAGATGGTGTTTTTATTTATCAGATTTGATTGCAAGTCCATTTGAGAATCATTCAGCATTAAGTGCTACAACTTGGTATAAAGAAACATTCAGTTCTCAGTAATGATATTTATCAGAACCCTATAAGTTATGCGTATGGGTAGGGATTTATTGACCTTTGCAGGGTAAAAATGTGTTCAAACCGTGAACAGATTGGCATTCGACAATTGAAAGATGTTGAGTTTGCATGGAGCATTGTTTTTGATAAGTTTCCCCACATTGGAAAGGAAAACCTTTGAAATTACCTTAGTATTTGAGTAAGTTCCAAAGACGTAGTAGTATTTTTATATTGTGCTATCAGATTTGCATACCTTACATGTCTTATCTTTCCCATTTTCATGAAATCAATGCTGTCTCAAAGTTGCTATTGATTTCCATTACATCACAAGATTTTTGCTTGCCAACTTTGATTGGCAAATCAGTGTTAAGTGTCATAAACATTATTTTCTATTTTAGTTGTGATTTTTCATATACATTTTCACTGTTAGGGTAATGTCCAAGTGGTCGGTGTCTTAAACTAAGTTAACTTTATTTTCTATTCTAATTCCAAATTTTTTATATACACTTTCACTGTTAGGGCTACGCTTAAGT
This sequence comes from Taxus wallichiana var. yunnanensis, assembly GCA_018340775.1. Lineage (NCBI taxonomy): Eukaryota > Viridiplantae > Streptophyta > Pinopsida > Cupressales > Taxaceae > Taxus > Taxus wallichiana. The sequence continues at coordinate 572,813,664 of CM031244.1, forward strand.
GTCACAATCTAAGGTAAACTCTTATTTTCTGCTATAGTTCGACCTAGGTGAACTTTTGAGTGTTTAATGTTGTTTTCACATTATGAATATTTGATGAGATAAGGTTTTTGGTAAATTACCTATCTGGACTATGTTTAGGTGGAGGTCATTGCCAATATTTCAATTCTAAGTCATGATCGAGTATCTTCTTCCAGTATTTGTTTTGATTATAATGCCCAGTGGTCTACTTTTAAGGTTATGGTTGGGAGTTCATCTCTGTTTAGTTCTTTTAAAATTTATCGTATTGATGTCTCGTAGCTTATGAAAAAGGTAGAACATCTCAATTGATGGTTTGTTGGTAATGGGAGATAGTGTTTAGGGAGGGTTTTTTAAAGATGAATTTAATTTTATTACAAAATGTTTGTAGTTATGAATATTGAAAAGATTTTTCTAGCGATCCTTATCTCAGTGATAAAATGCAATATAATATATGGTTGAAATTGGGGCTAGAGTAATTGTAGGATTTCATATTTTAAATTATTTATGTCATAGAAAAGTTAAATTTATGTTTAGATTCGAGCTGCACTTTCAGCCTATATAACTACATCTACGTCTAGTCTAGCCTAGAATAAATGTAAGGATCTTCGACCAGTGTAGATATTTATCCTCTCCTCAACCACGTCTGTACGGCTATCTTAAGCCCAGCTCGCAGGAGTGATCCTGTCCATGAAGCAGATGATATGATGTATATGGAGTGCAGACCATACCCATGACATGCCCATCTACAATTACATAATTAGTCTGCTTTAGGCTGTAGATTGGGTGATGGATGGGGTGCCTAAATGAATGGGAATTGTAATCTCCTTGTGATTTATATCCTTCGAGTATTATTTTCTCTCTCAAAGATATAGTTCCAAAATAATTTATGGTGGAAATCTAGACCCAGGTTATTTATAGGAATGAATCTCTTTGGCTTTTGTTAATGCATGAAGATTTTCATTGGTTGAAAGGTTCTTTTCTGCTAAAGATGTTGAGTGTACTTATTGGAAAGTGCAATCCTAATTAGTTAATTCTGTGACTATATGCTCAATCACCTGTTTGGGATGACAAAGGTGTGCAAGAGGCTTGCAGTTAAACAAAGTGGGGGCTTGTGATGAAAATGTTTAAAGGTGCTATCCCTGGCCAATGTCAGCAAATGAAAAACAGTGTGAGAGGTGATTTGGAACCTTTTATGAATAAGCTGCCCCTTTTAGACTGGCAAAAGAGAAGAAATGTTCGATGACTATAATGCAAGAAGATATGTGTTTGAAATGTTAAATTTGTTTCTTCTCGTCGTTAGTACCAATGATTAAGTTGGAATTTTGAGTGCAAATTTTGCCGATTGCTGATATGCGCATGGGCTTGGGAAATAGAATTCAAAATGTGGATGTAATTTGTGGAGATGGGTAGATAGGCAAATGTCACAAAATATGTCAAATTTTTAGTATAAGAAAGTGCAAGCGTTGCTGAACTTTATTCTTGGAGAACACGAACTTGAACTTAATCCACTATTTTTTTGTTTTCTTGAGATGATTTTGCACTCTCACACATATGCGTGCCGATTGAAAACAGAGAACTGAAAACGCTTGGGATGTCTCTCAATATATTAATGCATATTTTTTAGAAAATAAAAACAACAAATAATTTCTTTTGTTTGAAAAAGACTTAAAAAAACTCTTAATCCACTCGAGAAATAACTGAATTTTATCCTTGTTGAACATGATGGTTATTGAAAGGATGATGGGTGTGATTGTTTTTTGACCTGATCAAATTTCAAGGGTTGGTCTGAATTTTATTGTGAAGGACAAATATTGAACCAACCCTTTGATGATGAAAAGCAATATGAATATTTTATATTTCATATGACAAGAATAAATCAAGTATATATGTCATATAATTAAAAATAATTTTATTAAGATTTTTCTTAAAAATCAAGTACTAGTTAATTTGCCCTTTAAATAAACCAAAAAATTCACTAAATCAAGCAAAATGACCCTCAATCAGAATGGTGTAAAATTAAGATGCATTTAAATTGGTAAAATAATCAAATTATGATGTAATGAAAGCCCAAATTTGTAATATTCTAATTTTCTAAAAATCATCATAACTAAAATAAGCATTAAATAAATTTAATAAATAAATACATAAACAAACAATTGAAATTAGACAAGAAGATACAAAGATCAATAAACACATAAAACTCATCAAATTGCATGTGGGACATTGAGAAATCTTATCAAAATCATTATTAAAGAATAAAATAAGTAATTTGAATTTCTACTTAGATTTTAGTGTTAAAATTAAAACCCATTTGGATTCTTATCACTTCAATAAAAAAATCGTTGGGATTTTAACTGCTAACATTAAAACCCATGTAAATTTTAACTAGTAAAATGCATTGAATTAGATTTTTGTAGTTAAAAGTAAAAAAATGGGCATTCATGCATTGAAACACCCACAATAAATGTCACCGGCATATACATCGAGATATTCTTGGTCAGATTTCATAGCCAAAAGCTTCACTTTGTGCACAATATGTATTTAGATTTACTACACACAAATGATGTATTACCAAATGATACTATATTAAACACACACCCTATATAATATTTGTTAAATTTGTTCACAACCCTCTTCCTCTAACTCCTTAGGCATAGAGTTTAGACACATTATCTTGAGCACAATTGTAAATATAAAATTCTTGTTGGCTTCCACATCATTGTTATTGAACAACGGTTGGAGAGAAGATACCAATGATTACGTGGAGGACTACTTTTAACGAAGGAAGAAGTTTATCTCTGCTTGTTCGCCCCCTCTGCAGCGAGCTCTTATCCTCTTCATTGCATTCTGCCACATTACATAAGTCCAATCAACCTTTGCATTAGGGAGAAACTTGACACTTAGCTCGGTTCTTCTTTGCAAGGGTCATAATGGGTGAGCTCCTCAAGTGACTCGACCTTTATTTTCCCGAAAGTAAGCCCCAACTACCTTTTCCTTGAGCTCCTTCTCCATTGCATACAAACCAAGCTAATCCAATCATCTCGGCTCTTGGCTTGTCTACACATCGAGCTCGATTGATCCAGACGAGTGCTAGCCCATCCCGCCCTTTGGCACCAACACGGCTCCCATAGAGCTTGACACCCTACATTGGCAATCACGAATCGAAGTCAACCTTTGAGATCTATTAAACACTTTTCTCCAAGCTCTGTCTTGACCTCAGATATCCATCTCAACCCATATTTGAGCTTGTGGCCACTTTGCATGCTTGATTTGTTGCAAACCATGGTTGTGTAGTCTTCCAAGTGGGTAGATATTTGTGTGCAAATTAATCTTGGCTCTGTTATCTTCCTATCAAGGTCGCTCTTGTAACAAAGAAGCGGAACTAAGTACAAGGCAACGAGATGCAAAGGCTGGAACCCTAAATAAAGCTTTGGTTTTTAGGTATTTGTGCTCAAGTATTTGTTGAGTTGGCATCACCAACTTGCTAGAAACTTGGGATTTGACCTTAATAGTATTATAGTAGATTTATTATATTAAAACTTTTGATAATTACTTAATACACCTTGTCTAACGTATCTGCGAGTCACACGTAGAGCTTAGAAAGATGGAGGTGATTGTTGTTTGTAGAAGTCATCAAAAATATTTTTAAGATTTAAAAATTTCACACAAATTGTTGACAAGCATTTTTTACCACAACCCTTCTTTTGACAGTTTTAAAAGTAACTTGCACTTCATTATTGGAAAACAATTTTTACATTTTTTTGACATGCAAATTTTAACTGCGCTTTTCTGACGGGTTTGAGGCCTTGGGAAGGGTTGTGATGGGCTCAATTTTGAACCCTAGTCCGTATGTTGCCTAGACCCAAGCAACGGTGTATTGAAAGAAAGAGTTATCAAACTGAAGGGCATACATATGAATATAAGATATGATCTACTATGGGATATAAAATTTATATTTCTAGGAGGGCATGGTCTCCAACAAATTGTTTGGTGCCTACCAACAAACAATTACAAATCTAATAATGGGAACCATGTTATTGTTTTTGAATTCAAGAATGAAAAGATAATGGTTTTTCATGTGGATTTTTAGTAGTAGGCATCTATTTTAAATTATATTTAATTTTATGAAGATACGAATGGTAATGCTTATATCTTGTCTAAAAGTGCTAAACATAAATAGTAATATACCAAACTAGTTAGTTCTATCGGTTACTATCTCGTGCTCATATAGAAATTTGCCATGCTAAAACAAAGCTAACACCTAGTAGCTTTTAAGCAATCAATCAAACCTACTATAGAACTATCAAGATAAGAGCTTATGAGAAACAACTTCTTCAATGCAAATCTCAAATCAAAATGCTAAGCTATTTTTTACTCTCTAGATTGCTAATCTAACAAATGAACCTATTTAGATCACTTTAACAATAAAAAGAGAGTGGTTTGCTCAAGATTTGAAGATGGAATCTCACCAAAACATGGCTACAAGGCCATTTTTAGATCTTCCCATGCTCTTTAACTTAGGAGAATGGATGCAAGATGGAGAAGCTATTTCCTTCAATGGAGAATGGCTCAAGATCAAAATGCCTATAGTTTATCCTTAGGGCAAATAAGGTGTGTGTTTAGAAGGAAGGAGGAGGGTTATTTATATAACCTTCCTGTTTGAGAGAGCTTTGCAACTTGGTGCATGTGGGATAAGGGTAAAGCAAGATTAGAAATGGATAAACATGCTTTGGAAAAGGTAAGTTTGATTTAGAAGAGTTTAATTTGTCATTAGTAAGTCATGGGAGTTGGGGGATGTTTTAATTAATCAAAGGTGATTAATTAATAGGTAGAGGTAAGCTTATAGAAGCTAATTAGAGGAAAATTAGTATGATTTGGGGGATGTAAGAGGAATTTAATCCAATAAAAATGATTTATTGAATTATGGTTGTGAGCGTAATTAATTAATAATAATTAACCCACCCAAGTAGAAAGCGGACATTAATTAACGAAAAATCGCTAATCAACATCTTGAAGCGATAGAAACACTAATTAATTAGCGAAATGTAATTAATTAATGGGAATAGAGGGAAAATGGTGGTTTATTGATGAAGTGTCGTCAATTTACCAAAAGAAAGTGAAGATCATGGTTAATTAACGAAGTGTCGCTAATTGACCCAAATGAGGGGAGAAGAGGTGTTTGGTTGACGAAGTTTTGATAATTCACGGAAATGGGCTAATTAGTGTAATTTAAATATTAAAATTGTGTAAGAAAATTTTAGGTGTCTACATTTGCCCCTCTTTAGGGTGGCGTAAGCGACATCACTTCAAAGATAGTAGACAAGTATAGACAATTTCTTTTTGAAGGGATAGAAGAAAAATTAGTAAAGTGAAGGATGCCCCCTCGAGTGTCAATGGGGTGATGAAAGAGGTCGATCGACGATCGAAAAGATAAAGGAAATTGATAGAAGAAATGAAGGGGAGAGGGGGATAGAAGGTGATCGCTATTGCCCAGTGTTTTTGAAGAAAAATGTTATTGAAGAAAATGAAATGAACAAGAAAAATGAAGATGAAGGGGATGGAAATAACATTCATCCAGTTAGTGTAAAAACCACTTTATGTCATCATATTGCAAGTGATCTATGTCATCGGTCCTTATTAAAATATACACATACAACAAAAGTGTATCATGACATGAAAAGCCATAACATGAACATTTGTTCATTGCCAAAGCACTAACTCAATGCAACATACAAAATGCAATGCAATATGAGAAAGTAAACAAGCTAACCTAACAGGGAAACAAGTACAAACACACATACTCAAACAAACAACGTTCAAGACAATTGCACAAATGTTTTTGTTATCAAGCTTTGATTTCGACCTGTGTGAATTAACAAGGGTTAAGAATGACACCCCAAGCAAGGATACATGCGAGGTGAATAAGCGAATGACGTAAAAGTCCAATGGAAAAGTAATCATGTGCCCTAGGAAACTGCCCCAAACAACGCGTTCGCAAGGGAAGACAAAGATAACGAGAAAACCAAATTGTGTTGATGGAGGAAGATCCAAATGATCCACAAGTCGCGCATAAGAACATGTGAGATTCAAATAAAGATGTTTTGTAGGATAATTTTTGATGTTCGAGTACCATGCATTTGACACAAGCTTCAGCTGTGTGCATGCTTGTTACCAATTTTTGAATTATTACATTTTTTTGGATTTTGATTTTTTAAAGAATTTTTAGGGTGTTTTAAAAGTTTCTGAAGCTATGTACATGAAAATGAAGATGCAATGATGCCCCTAGCGAGAGGTGAGAATGTACAAGGGCAAATCTTTGCGCGTATATACAAGAAGAAGATAAGTCAGATTAAGGCCAAGATAAATATCTTCAATATGATGATGAGCACAAACCAATGAAGTGCCAAGAAGGAGCAAGCGTGCCCCAGTGCAAGTTGAGCAAGAAACATATGATAGAAAGAAGGACAAGATTGTTTATTGAAAGGAGGGACAAAGTCTCTCAAACGTTGTAAAAAGGAAATCTTATACACATGTATGTCCTGAATGAAGCAAAAGAAAAACATGAATGCTATGGAAGGATATGAAAAGTGTAGCTAGAAGCCTTGCAATGAAAAGACGATTAGCCAAAGGCACAAATCATGAGTCAAAATAAGGACTAAAGTAAGAGTTTGAACAAGGTCCAAACAACACCTGGTAACATACTAACCTGTTTGCTCATCGAGATCTAGTGTGTGCACGTGGAAATTAATTACCTCTTGAAGTGAAGATTTGATAGGCAATAAGTGAAGACAAACTAGCCAATGTGTATGAATGATTTATTTTGGAAAGGTGATTTGTGAATGGAGGGTGGAAGGAGAGATGTACATTGCTCCGTTGCCACACCAGCGCCCATATCCTCGATGAGATGTATTTGATTCTAGTCGCAACATTGGTCTATTGCTAGCCATACGTCCATAGCATCGGTAGAGATATTGGAAATACCTTAAGATAGAGTTATATATTGATTTTCTTTTGATTTTAAAATTTTTGATTAATTTTTTTGCTTTCTGAAAAGTATTTCAGCTCTCTCGATTGTTTTGATGAGGGGTTAAGAACCACTGATGGCTTGATGAAAGGATGTGGAAGTGATTGTGATGACGACATTGGCTAGTGTCAACAAATACACCCAAAATTTCTTCGTAACAAGTTTATTAAATGTAGATAGTGATAGGATCTCTAAGAGGTCAGTCGTTATTTAATTTACCAAGGTGATGAAAGACCAGGGTCAAACAAATACAATAGAGATCAATGCCACACAAGGAGCGCAAATAGACTAACCAAAAGATCATAGAAGGGAATGAACATGGTGGATGACTTGCAAATGAATGAAAAGAAATGGAAGAAAGAACATCCATGTGTATGCAATACCTAATTGCAATGTTTGATCTTTATACCTTTGATTTTTTTGTAATGTTTTCTCATTTTTTTGTATTTTTGAAAGTTTTTGATTCTTTCTAATTTTTTTGGGAAGTTAGGACCAACAATGTCACTCTATGTGATAAGATCCAACAACAATGTTTGTGATTTATTTTATAAGGGAGACTAGGAGTTTTTGCTTATCAAGAGTGATATTATCTCCAATCTTGATGACTGTGGTGAGATCATATTTGATAAGTGACTATGACTTATCTTTCAACATGGATTTTGTATGTGAGAGCTTAAGTTCCCTATCCATAGGTTTATGCACTTTGTGCCATACTTGATGGTTGCGTTGGTGTACATTATTGAATCACATTTGATTTTTAACTTTATGGTTGTTTGACTTGTTGGGAGCTTTGGAGCTCTTTGGAGTTTTGATCTTAGCTTGATAAAGAAACTGTTTGGGTTTTGTATAAGCTAATGCATGATTTTTCTGATCTCAAGAAGTGGGAGAAGAAAGTGGATGTTTAGGATTGATGATAGGAACATGAGGAATGATTGTGGGCTTTCCCCAGTCATTGATAGAAGGATGATATGATGGAAAAAGATGATATGGTCCAAGGATTGAAGGGGATGGGCTACTGGGAGTTGTCCCATAGATGGAAGACGAAGGACTACTAAGACGTGGCCCAAGTATAAAAGACTAAGGGCTACTGGGAGGTGTCCCATAGATGGAAGACAAAGGACTACTAGGGCGTGGCCCAAGTATAGAAGATGATGGGCTACCAGGAGGTGTCCCATAGATGGAAGACAAAGGACTACTAGGGCATGTCCCAAGTATAGAAGATGATGGGCTACCAGAAGGTGTCCCATAGATATAGGATGAGGGCTACTAGGACGTGATCCACGTATAGAGGATAATCTACCCCAAGGTCACCCACAAGTAGAAGATGGAGCTACTAGGAGGTGGCCTACATATATAGAAGAAGATGATGGGCTACTAGGTGGTGACCCAAGGTGAGATTGTGATTGAGGAATTGTGATATGTAAAGAATGATTGGGTGATGAGAAGATAGGCTAGGGATCAATGAAAAACCCAAGAGTTTCTCCATGTAATGGGGAATGTGAAGATGGAAGAATAAGAGGAGGATCAAATTTGATGGTCTTAAGATCTTCCGTTGTTTTCTGACAAAAGGAATCAACCTCTTCCCCACAATACGTGAATGCATCGAGGTCAAAAGAGAATCCTTGATCATGGTTCTCTAGAGGGATGTCATTGTGTAGCCCCATGAATTCTCTGATTGCTTCTTCATTTTGAAAGAAATCGATTGGTATGGGTTGTTTTTCTTCAACCCCAATAGGTTGATTAAAATAAAGGGGTCCAATTGGTGTGGAAGATTTAGAATATGTTTTATTGATAGAAGAATATGACTCAAGAGACGAAGTATATTTGGATTGAGATGTCTTGTGAGTGGAAGAAGATGTAGATTTGGAATTGGTTGGTATAGGTTTTCCTAGAAGATGACATAGTGCAGGTAGACAAAGAGGATCATGTAGCCATTCAGTGGATTGCGACGTAGGGGTTGACTTGGATGATTGATTAGAGGAATTTTGAGTCGCACGGATCTTTAAAGGAGGAAGAGGTTGTTGAGGCAAATGATAAAGGGGGTCTTGTGAAGAAAGGGAGGACTGCGACATAGGAGTTGAATTAGATGTTTGATTAAGGGGTCTTGCGAAGAAAGGGAGGACCACAACTCAGGAGTCGAATTAGAAGTTTGATGAAGGGGACTGCGAAGAAAGGGAGGAATGTGACGTAGGAGTCAAATTAAATGAATTATGGGAATAATTTTTGGTGACATAAACCCTTAGAGGAGGAAAACGTCGTTTAGGTGATTGATTATTCCTTAGAAGAAAGTTGATTGGATGAGGCTTAGGAGACTGAGAGGAATCCGAAAGATAGTTTGGATTAGAATCATTAGAAGATTGAGAGGAATCAAAAGAATAGTTTGGATTAGAATCATCAAAATATTGAGAAGAATCAGAAGAATAGTTTGGATTAGAATCATCAAAATATTGAGAAGAATCAGAAGAATAGTTTGGATTAGAATCATCAAAATCATACCACCGACTATGAGATGAAGGTGGGGAAAGGGGTAACTGAACGGGTTCTCTAGTGCGAAGAACCAATCGAGGTTTAGTCATGATAGGCGTATTTCGATGTGAATTCCTAAACCTAGGTTCCCTATTGTCGTAAGTGTGAGGAACCATGTGATTGTCAGTCATTGTTGGAATCATTGGGTCCAAATGCCTAGACCTAAATAATATACTTGAACTCCTTCAAATGCAAGGAAGTTCCATGTCGATTCAGAGCAACATAATGACAACCAACTAGACATTTTGTAAGTATGCTCATGTGATTTTCTGAAGGGGATCTAAGGAAAATAAACATATTGATAACAAATTTCGACAATCCAAAAAGGTTTGGACAAAAATTTACAAGTGTAAAAGTCAAAATGGTTGATCAAAATGGATCAAAGGATCAAAAGGATTGTCCTTAGATAAACAAGTTTACAAGACAAACGATCACAAGGAACAATCACGCAAGTTTGGAAAACCAATCCAATCTATGTAAATGTTTTCTTTTTCAATGGTAGTTCGATGCAAGATGATCAACTCAATGTCAACACTTAAGTCAAGTTTAATATAAACAAGGCGTAAGTATTAACAAGGGGTTGATGTGACTTCCAATCAAAGTATACTATAACTCGTTTAGATACAAACAAGGCCTAAATCCCAAAAATGGAAGTTATAAATGTGATCAATGCAACAATACCACTTGGATACATTAACCAATATTTTCAAAAAAGTAAGATATTAGTATTGAAATAGTATTGATACGATGCTAACAAAGTAACAACACCTTTCAAGGTTTGAGGTAATGTTTGAAAATAAACAAGGCCAAAGTATACCAAGGAATTGTTAAGATGCGAGCAACGTAATGGTACAATCTAGACACTTAGATCAAGTTTATGAGAAATAAGACGTAAGTATCAAAATTGTATCAAGGCGATGTGAGCAACGTAACACTTCAAAGGAAGGTCAATGATGAATCAAGCCTAGCTACGATGAAGATCTTGATGTGGGTATCAAGATCAAATGGCTATCAAGATGAGAAGACGTACCAACACACTTTCAACGTTTACCATCTAGTCTCAAGCAAGGACGAATGTAAATGGGTGTAAAAGTGGTGGACACAATCAATCAATAACACATGTATGTTTCTCTTATTTTGATCCAAAATATCAACAAGAGAGCAAAGGAGTAGATCAAGTGGGGTTGAAAAATACTTGGCTTCACTTCGGAAAAGTTTCGCCTCATCTTATGGTGAGTGAAAAAATAAGACAAAGTAATGCTTCGCAAATTTCATGATGAATGACGCTTGGCTCAAACTTTAATGGAATCTCCCCTTGTTCGACTAATAAGGTTTTCACTTTGAAAAAGTTCTTGCTTTGCGAAAGATCTTTGAAACACGATTGGCTTTGAGTCGATCAAGTTGGCTCTAAGATGAAATGGCTTCCTAATTGGTTCTCTCAACTAGGTGTCACAAATTATCTTTGCAATTGTGGTTTTCCAAGGAAGTCACACTGAATAAACCTTGGAGTATCACAACTTTACTTGTATTTTCATTGGGGTCGCGTGAAGATAATTTTGACGCTAATCTCACAAGTGTATACTAGACAAGTAGGTAAGTGGAGCGCTTCCCGTTTCGTCCATAAGGTTCCCTCTTGCATGGACTACTTTGGGGTTCCTAGAGACATCCCTTTTGTGATTTTAAGGCTTATGCCAAGGGCACTTCTCCTAGTTCAAAGAGGACAAGTCGTAGATCTTAACCAAAACCTGCATATACAATGTTTTTAATGTGCTCATATAGAAATTTGCCATGCTAAAACAAAGCTAACACCTAGTAGCTTTTAAGTAATCAATAAAACCTACTATAGAACCATCAAGATAAGAGCTTATGAGAAACAACTTCTTCAATGCATGAACAATCTCAAATCAAAATGCTAAGCTATTTCTTACTCTCTAGATTGCTAATCTAACAAATGAACCTATTTAAATCACTTTAACAATAAAAAAGAGAGTGGTTTGCTCAAGATTTGAAGATGAAATCTCACCAAAACATGGCTACAAGGCCATTTTTGGATCTTCCCATGCTCTTCAATTTGAGAGAATGGATGCAAGATGGAGAAGCTATTTCCTTCAATGGAGAATGGCTCAAGATCAAAATGCCTATAGTTTATCCTAGGGAAAATAAGGTGTGTGTTTAGAAGGAAGGAGGGTTATTTATATAGCCTGCATGTTTGAGAGAGCTTTGCAGCTTGGTGCATGTGGGATAAGGGTAAAACAAGATTAGAAATGGATAAACATGCTTTGGAAAAGGTAAGTTTGATTTAGAAGAGTTTAATTTGTCATTAGTAACTCATGGGAGTTGGGGGATGTTTTAATTAATCAAAGGTGATTAATTAATAGGTAGATGTAAGCTTATAGAAGCTAATTAGAGGAAATTAGTATGATTTGGGGGATGTAAGAGAGGAATTTGATCCAATAAATGATAATTTATTAAATTATGGTTGTGAGCATAATTAATTAATAATAATTAATTAACCCAAGTAGAAGCGGACATTAATTAACGAAAGGTCGTTAATTGACATCCTAAGTGATAGGAAGGCTAATTAATTAGCGAAATGTAATTAATTAACAATAATAGAGGGAAAAGGGTGGTTTATTGATGAAGTGTCGTCAATTTACCAAAAGAGAATGAAGATCATGGTTAATTAGCGAAGTGTTGTTAATTGACCCAAATGAGGGGAGAAGAGGTGTTTGGTTGACGAAGTGTCGTCAATTTATGAGAAAGGGGATAATCAATGTAATTTAAATATTAAAACTATGTAAGCGGATTTTAGGTGTCTACACTATCAATATAAATTTACGGTAGAAACCCTTCTACATGATGATGTACAATGTCTCTGGTAATATTTTTATTGCTCATCTTGAAAATCTTAATAATTAGATAATAATAAACTTTGTTGTCACTAATTGTAGATGATGAATTAAAAAAAAATCAATATCAAATTTTCTCACCATCAACATTATAAGTCATACATCATGACTCATTATTTTCTATATAGTTTAAAATGTTGAAGACATAATCTAGGAGTGTTAGTTGCACCCGTCTAATGCATTGCTAGTTTGGCCCTTTCTTACTTTGATTGAAGTGTTGAATCTTACAACTTGTTTGTAAAGTAGTACATCATGGATTGTTTTGAGAACAAGACAAGGTGTAAAGTCTAGGGATAATGTTGGTAGAGCTCATTGTCGAGTTTCAAGTAGAAGATGTTGGCCAGTGTGGAAGTGTTGGAACACACTGCGCGGGTTGGGTTAAGTTGCAAGAGTTTATAGGTGGTCTTGCATGGTGTAAAATGATGATGTTTTATAACCGTGAATAATAGTTGCGACACTTTGTAACATATATAATTTGTGCAAATACAAGTAGAATAGATAGAGAAATAAATAGTGTGTATCAAGTGTATTTAGAGAATATGTAGTAGAGTAGATAAGTAGAGATACAAGGAGAGTGAGGAATTGATGTGGAGTTAAGAATATACATGTATATAATGGTTATTTATTATTTAAACAATATATTGATTGAACAAGTTAAATATAAATAAAGTGGAGTTAATTTAGGGAATTTTGAGTCTCTAAGTTATTAGATTATGCATGTTGAATAACTAGACCCAGTCCCATTTCAAATTAATTTATAATTGTGATGCTTGTATTAGTAATTTATCCACCCCGTAGCATAAACTCTAATTAAAACAAGGCCATGATATGGCAAATACTGCTGAAGGTGATGTTTTGTAGATTAAACTAACGAAATTCGAGTTAGAGGTGAAGATAATACACTTTAAGCTTATGTCGAATAGATTTATTTATAACTTTATCCACAAAACCCCAAAAGCACAATGTGACTCATGTTTTTTTGTTAGCACTTACAATTTTAAGAAATACAATGCAATAAAGAGACCGTCTAAAGTTTTGGAAAAAGAAAGAATTAATTGGTAGTAGACATTTGAGTTATTACTAAAAGAATAAACCAAAAACATATTGTACCAGTGAAAAATAACACAATATTCCTTTGGATTTATTAGGAGCTACTATACTTACTTCTTGTGGTATGTTCATGGATCTTTGCATGTGTTTTGTGTAGATAGTGAAAGCATGTCTGAATTATACCACCAGAGATATTGTTCTTTTTGTGGGCCAAATAAGAAGCTTCTGATGGTTTTACTAAAGACATGATTCCAACAACAACAATATTTTGATTATCTTCATGTCATAGCATTATGAAATCACTTTAATATTAGAAACTATAAGATTTGTCCATTTGTCATAAATACGCTGATGATTTTTTATTGTTATATCTTTGCCGCAAATGCCAACATTCCTCCCGTGGCTTTGCACATATGGAAAACACTTTAAGCAAAGTACTCAACACAGTATTCTTGAAAACAGAGCACATAAGGGTTGGAATTTGTCTTCGGTGCTAATCAACCGATAATGATAACGATGAATGAACATACATAAACAACTAGAGGTAGACAATTGTACTTATCAGCATTTACATTGGAAGCACCCTATTTTCAGAATTTTAGGCTAGGTGATATGAAGGCACGGTTAACAAGTTCATATGTTTATAGTTTGCAGGAAAATATCAGGAAAATAGTGAAAGTAGTAGGAGAGAGTGTATTCTTGAAAACTGGCACAATGAGAATTTATGCCTTGTGCTTCACACAAGAGTTCAATTTGCAAATGCATTTGTTGCAGACCTGTATATAATTGAAAATGTGGTAAGAAGCCATCTATGCCAAATTCATCTGTAAATGCTTAAATTTCCCTTGCCTATAGCTATAACTTTAGTCTCGTAGTGAACAACGATATATTTTCTAGTATGGAGCAACCAACCTTATAAAATTGTTAAGTCGTATATTATGCAACTTTGCGGTTCATGCATGTGATAAAAATTCTCTTTCTTGCTTGGAAATATTCATTAACATCGGTCTGTAACATTTCAACCTTTGCAAATGTTTGAGTGTATCAAAATAACAAGTGCAATAGAAATGTCAACTGCCTTTGGCTCCAGATTGTTGTACTTGACTGCAATGATAAGTTGCATGCATTGAAAATGTCGGAGCATAATTTGTTTAATGAGTCATGTTTCTTTCAATAAGGTGATTGTATGATATGCCTATTTTGAAATTGTTGATAAAGCTTATGATATTTTAAATCAAATGCAAGTTACTAAGGGTAGAGCCAAGCTCGTGAACAATTGATAGTATCCTCACAGTGTGCGAGTAAATGAGAACTTTGGAACATGGTATAGATGTTAATAACATAATAATTGGAACGATTTCGTGGGCATTTATTACCTCATGAAAGAGAATGCATAAAGAAACAATTGCAAATACAAAAATAATCAGGTCGAGAGTGTTGTGTAAGCGTATGCAAAAAATCACTAAAGAAGCACGTAGCCTATAAGAATCACTACACTGTGTCCCTACTTATTCTCATGCAAATAATCTACAACATTGTCTCTAATTCTGTGCGAGGAACTACAGTGTACATCAATAACTGTCAGAAAAACGTGCATATAGAAAAGATCAGATTTATATAGAGCTTCAAAAGTCAGTCTGCGACTACCTTTGTGGGGTTGGGGAAAAGCTAATGGTGCGAGTTTTGTGCAAGAAGTCACTTATACCCTTCCATTTCTACCTGATTTTGAATAATGACAACAGAGGACTTTAAAGGTAGTTACAACTCTTCCCAGAATAAGCACATCGACAGGTGTGGCTCCGATCCGTTCTTCTTCATTCTGCACATCGACAGGATTACTGTTCCACCATACGCATGTTCATAAGATTGTTTTTTCTAACAGAACTATCACAGCGGACTGTCTGAGAAAGAATATAAACTAGAATATGTTGAGAATTCCTAGTGAAGCGAAAGAAATATCTGCCCCTAAATTCTACACAACACAGGAACCTAGGCCATAAGGATCAATAAATGTAAGCTCATGGTTGTCAATCAATTGATTGGCATGGCACGCAACTTGCTGTCACTCGAATTAAATATGTATCTACCGATGTACCCTGTCTGCCAAATTTTCCGTCCAAGGGAAAAGTTTTCCCCAAAAAATTTAATGCTCCTGCACAATGCAGAATAAAGGGCCTAACCAATAAAATTAAAACAAATCATAAAAATGTGTTTTAAAACTTTAGCTTAATGCATTTTAAATATATATGGCATTATTTGATTGGATGCTATTGGGAAAAATATTTGTTGCTGTCAAAGCAATATACTTGCCTTCGTAGTATAATAAAATAATGTAATAAACTAGTAATGATGCACACTTTATGCCATCATTTAGAGTCTAAGAACGTAATAAACTACCTTTCCCATGTATATGTTGTGTCATGAAAAGGATAATATAAGTTTTCTATGTATAGATATTTTTTTCTATGAGTTGCCCATCACCATGTGATGTTAATAATTAAGGTGTCATTTATTGCTTCAAGTCTCGCTCGTTCATTTGGGAATGAGCATTCCATTTATATGATATAATTTTTAACAAAACTAATGCTTGGAAAATTTGGTTTCTTCTTTCACGGTGTAGTAACATTCGCTCGTCGTTTCTAAGTCTCCCTTCACTAAATAGTACCCTTCCCCCATTATCTTATTTACACTTTCCAGGAGCGTCGTATCATTGTTCTTTTGGTATTATTCATGTGAAGTAATTTTTGTACTGTGTTTTTAGGTATCATGTATCAAATTCAAGCTCATCTATTTCTAATCCAAAATTGCCTTCCTCATTCAACTAGAAATCTCTATTAAAAGTTGGAATTTGTTAGGAGTTAGTACTCCATGGTGATTTATTAATATTGTTATGACATTAATATAGTATGCGTCATTTAAGTAATATTAATATTGTGACATTAGTATAGTATGTGTTATTTATGTGAGTGTGTATGTATTATTTGATAGGATAATGTTATTATGAGTGAGTTGTTTAAATAACTCGTGTATCTAGAAGAGAGAGATTTAGGGGGATAAGTGAGATTGACTATTTGTTGGGGATAAGGATACACTCCTTGATATAAGTAGTTCTTATGTCTATATGTAAACAATTGTATGCATAAATTAAGAATGAAGAAACAAGTATTTTTGTGTGTTTAGTTTTTCAAAAGTTCTACCATATTTAATAGAATTTCTCCAATTGCATAAATAACTTGAAGCTTTTCATATTCTTGATCCTCATCAAGACATCATGCCAACCTTCCTTAGTCAACACCACACTCATTCTTGTCTCTAAGGGTGAAATCACCCTAAACTTTACAAAGTAAATTACATGACTAACTAAGGAAGGCTAACACCATTGCCACCTCTAGTCAAGGTTATGAGTCTAGGAATGTAACATTAAGGTAGAAGATTAAAGGAATGCTTAACTAACATGAATACAATTCAAAATCTAACTAAACATGCCTACTAATATGTTCAATTACCTAACATGGGCCTAAATAGACCTAAGAGGGCAATCAAATTGGTATGGTTGCTACTCCAAACAAGGTGAAATGGCCTCTCCAAATGACTACTTGGTCATTTTGGATATCCATATACTAACCCCATTGAAGGATTTAGGCAAGGATTGAGTTTGGCTATAAATCATATTTATTATATGAGATGCAAATCAAAGCATGGTGTAAAGTATAAAGGAATGAGGTGCACTATTTTTATAGTTTTCCTTTTGGGAGAAACTTGTATTTTGGTGCATGTGGAACTAAAATCCCCAAATTAGATTAGAATTGCTAATCATGATTAGGCCTTGCTAATCACAATTAGTGAATTACCAAATGATTAAGAGGTATGGAGCCTTAATTGACTACTTAGGGTTAACTAGAAGGCTAGGATAAGCTTTTGAAGCTTGTTGAGACGTTGTGGAGGTGAATGAGGTGATTTTGAGTGGTTGGAAGAGGGGTTTGAGTCAATATTAGGGCATATTGACCAAATCAAGGCAAAATAGGCTTAATTAGCCTATAATCGCTAATTATCTGTTTTGAAGAGGATTTTGACTTATGATTCGTCGTAAAGTGGCATCTTGAATGTGAAAGGGGTTACACAATCAACAACGTGGTGTTAATTGGATAAATTGGTAAGGAACGTTAGTTAATTAGTGAAAACCACTAATTATAACAGATTTGGCAAGAATGAGAGTGATTTGCATGTGTTTGGCAATAAGATTGCAAAAGTGGAATTTAGGTGTCTACATTTGCCCCTATTTGAGGTGAAGTAAGTGACTTCACTTCAAATATAGTAGACAAGCATAAGCAAGTAAATTTTGTAGAAAAATTAGTGGAATGAAGGATGCCCCCTCGAGTGTCGATGGGGTGATAGAAGAAGTCAATTGATGATTGAAAATATGATTTGAAATGGATAGAAGAAAATGGGTCGAACAGACTCGAAACCCTTAGGTATTGAGAATGAATAAGGATAGGGATAAACATGGTTGTTTACTACCTCGGGTGAGTTTTTAGGAGAAAAATTAGTAATGGTAATAAATGATAATGGAGAAGAAATGATAAATGGTGAAATATAGGACAAGCCCAATCTTTGCATCCAACCTTTCCATAAGCAACCTATTTATATCATTTTGCCCCTAGGTCTACATCATCGACATTTATTGAAATGAACAAAAATGTAAGATAACATGAAAAGTTAAATTACTTAACATTTTTCCATTGCTACGTAACTCCATGCAACATACACAATGTAATGCAATATGAGAAACTAAAACAATACCTAATTCAATGCAACATACACAATGTAATGCAATAGGAGAAACTAAAACAATACCTAATTCAATGCAACATACACAATGTAATGCAATAGGAGAAAGTAAAACAATATCTAACTCAAATGCAACATACACAATGTAATGCAATACGAGAAAGTAAATTGATATTTAACTCCATGCAACATACAAAATGCAATGTAATATGAGGAAGTAAACCAACTAACCTAACAGAGAATCAAATACAATCACACGCACTCAAACAAACAACATTTAAGACAGTTGCACTAATATTTTTGTTATCAAGTCTTGTTTGTGAATGTTCGTGTTGTAATGACAAGGGTTGAAAATGGTGCCCCAAGAAATGACACATGCAAGGGGAATAACAAAGGACACAATTAGTCCCATGGAAAAGCTTTCATGCGCTATGACATAGTCTCTGACAACTCACTCATTGCAGGGAGTACCGAAATAGCATGCAACCAAGCTTTTGTTAAAGGAGGTAGATCAATATGATCCGTGAGTTTTTGAGACATGAATAAGCAAGAATGTTAGAAATATGGTTTTGTAGGACCAATTTTGATGTTGAGGATAATGCAGGTGATATAGGATTTCAACTGTATGCAAGCCATTTAAAAAATGAAAAACCATAAATTTTTGGTAAATCTAAAGCCAAAATTAATTTTACCATTGTGTAGCTTGCTTCAATACCTTTCCAACGCAAAAAAATGGAGTCATTTCGAGGTCGAGAGCAAACGTTATGGCCTCTGGAAGATAGGTAGTGCATTCAAGTGTTACACAGCTTCCATGCCTCCCAACCTTGAAACGACTCCATTTTTTTTTGCGTTGGAAAGGTATTGAAGCGAACTACACAATGGTAAGATAAATTTGGGTTTTTAAATTTGTCTTACTAATTTGTTTGGGTTTTTGATGTTTATTTAGATGTTTTGACTTTTCCGACTAACATATTTGAATGTTTTTGATTTTTGAAACATATTTGAATGTTTTTGATTTTCTAGAATTTTTTGAAGCTATGTACATGAAACGAAGAAACATGGATGCCCTCGGTGACATACGAGATGTATAAGGGTAGAATGCCACGCGTATGCACAAGAAAGTGAAGATGTGAAAATTCCCCAATGTTAGTTGGGAATATACAAAGGCAAACTCTTCATGCGCGAAGATGGATCAAGGACAATATTAATAGGTTCAACATGATGATGAACACAACCCAATGACATGATAGGAAGGAGCAAGGATGCCCCCAATGTAAGTCACCAAGAAGCACATAATAGAAAGAAGTGGAAGATTGATTTTGTGAAGGGGACAAGGGTGTCCGCAAACATGGTAAAAAGGAAATCTTATACACATGGATGTTTTGGATGAAGTAGAAGAACAATGTGAATGTATCTTAGAAGCCTCGTGATGAAGAAGTGATTAGCCAAAGGCACGAATCGTGAGATAATATACATACTAGAGTAAGAGTTTGAACAAGGTCCAAAAAAGACACTTGGTAACATACTAATCCTATTTTCTCATAGAGATCTAGTGTGTGCATGTGAAGAAATTTTTACCTCTTGGAGGAAAGATTTGATAGACAACAAGGGAAGACACCATAACCAATGTGTAGTAATGATTTATTTTTCAAAGCTGATATTTTTGTGAATGGATTTGTGGAAGGAGAGTCATATATTATTCCGCTACCATCCAAGCGTCCATAGCCCCGATGGAGATGCATTTGATTCTAATCGCAACATTTCTCTACTACCAGTCAAGCATCCATAACCCCGGTAGAGTTTATTAGAAATAACCTAAGAGAGAGTTATATATCAATTTGCTTTTACTTTTAACATTTTCTTTCAGTTTTGTGCTTTTTGATTTGAATGATTTTTTTTTTTGAAAAATTATTTTAGCTCTCTTGTTTGACAAGGGTTAAGAACCACCGATGGCTTGATGGAAGGAGGCGAAGTGATTGCGATGATGACATTGGCTAGTTTCAACAAATTTATCCAAAATTTCTTCGCAACAAGTTTTTAAAATGTTGATTGTGATAGGATCTCTAAGAGGTCATCCATTATTTAAATTACCAAGGCGATAAAAGACCAAGGTCAAGCGGATAATAGAGATAAATGTCATAAAATGCGTGTGAATTGGCTAACCAAAATATCACCGAAGGGATGAAAATAATAGGAAGACTTGCATAAGAATAATAAGGAAGGAAAGAAAGAACATCCATGTGTATGCACATACCTGATTGCAATGTGTGTTCATTTACCTTTGATTTTTTTGACATGTTTTCTCATTTTTTTCAACAAGGTCACTTGGCATGATAAGATCCAATAACAATGTTATCAATTTCCTTGATAAGGACAATTAGACATGTTTGTTTATTAAGAATCATATTATCTCCGATCTCACTAATCTTGGTGAGCTCATACTCAATAGATGACTACGTTTTATCATGAAATGTGTATTTTGTGTGCGGGAGCTTGAGGTCCCTATCCAGAGGTTTATGCACTTTTCACCATACTTGATGGTTACGTTGATGTGCATTTTGAATTGTGTTTGATTATGAACTTTACGATTGTTTAAATTTTTGTGATCTTTGGAACTCTTGGAATTTTTGATTTGAGCCTGATAAAGGGACCATTTTGGTTTCCTATATGCTATAACGTGAATTTTCTGATCTTGAGAAGTGGGAGAAGAAAGTGGATGAATAGAATTGATGTGAGAAATGATGGTGGGTTTGCCACAACCATTTATAGAAGAAAAATATGATGGACGCGAAGGATACGGTCCAATAATTGAAGAGGATGGATTATCAGGAGGTGTCCCATAAACTAAAGATAAAGGACTACAAGGATGTGGCCCTAAGATTGAAGATGAAGGATTTCTGGTGGCGTCCCATAGATAGAAGATGAAGGACTACCTAGAGGTGTCCCATATATAGAAGAAGATGGGCTACTAGGACGTGGTCCAAGAATCAAAGATGAGGGAATTATAGGATGTGCCCCCAGTATAGATGAAGATGGGCTACCAGGAGGTGAGCCACATATAGATGATGTGGGGATACTTAGAGGTGGCCCACATATAAAAGAAGACGATGGGCTACCAGGTGGTGACCCAAGGTAAGATTGCGATGGAGGAATCCTGATAGATAAATAATGATTAGGTAATGAGAAGATAGGTGTGGATCAATATTAGACCCATGCATTTCATCGCCCAATGAAGAATGTGAAGATGAAAGAATAAGAGGAGGATCATGTTCGATGATCTTAGGGTCTTCCTTTGTTTTTGAAAAAGGCATCAATCTCTTCCTCCCAATATGTGAATGTATCAAGGTCTAAAGAGGTTTCTTTCTTGCAAACTTCTAGAGGAATGTCTTCATGTACCCTCATAAATTATCTAATGCTTCTTCATTCTAAAATGAATCAATCGGTGTGGGTAGTTGTTCTACCACAAGAGGTTGATTGGATGAATGCAACATGGGAGTTAACTTGGATGATTGATTAGAAGGACTTTGAGTCGAGAGATCTTCGACAAAAGAAGGGGTCATTGAGGTGAATGAGAAATGGGGTCCTGTGAAGACAGGGAGGACCGTGACTTAGGAGTCATATTAGAGGAATAATTTGGATTGGAATCTTTAGAAGAATCAGAAGACTTAGAATCATTGGGATTGGAATCTTTGGAAGAATCATAAGACTTAGAATCATTGGGATTGGAATCTTCGGAAGAATTAGAAGAATCAAAATCATACCACTTACCATGAGTTGAAGATGGGGGAAGAGGTAAGTGAACGGGTTCTTTAGCATGAAGAATCAAACGAGGTCTAGTTGTGATAGGCATCCTTTGATGGGAATGCTGAAACCTAGGTTCCTTACTATCATAAGTATGTAGAACTGCGTGATAATCAGTCTTTTCGGTACATGCCTAGACATAGATAGTCTAGGGGATATCACAGGGGTTATTGTGTTGACATGTTCAACAGGTGTATCTACACAACCAATGAGAGCATAAAAATGATTCTCCTCATTAGACACATAATTAACATTATTGTCCTGATTATGTTTAGGAAAAGTCTTCATATTGGGGATTTGTTAGGAGTGGATGAATCCATCTCCACATCGCCACTTTCAATTAATTCCTGGATGTAGTTCTGTAACTTCAAACACTTTTTTGTTTTGTGACCTTTAACACAAAGGGAATTGGTAATATTCATTATGTATAAACCATGATGGTTTAGGTGTGTCATCCTCATAAGGCATAGTTTTAGGATATCTAACCATATTAACCGCCTCTAGCTGTTTTAGTATTGATGACATTGAGTCAGATAGAGGAGTGAAAGTACAATGCTTATACTCCATAGGTGGAGCTCCCTTTACAAGATTCAAAGGAGTGTTGTTTTGAATGACTTGTACTCGTTTAGAGTCTACTATCCCATCACTAACAACGTTTTTGTTCCTATTAGGGACAAACTTTGTTTTGACATTAGTTTTGGAATTGTTATGATTGCGGGAGAAATGTTTTAGAGTCCCCCTAGCTAGCAATGATTTTTCGATTACCTCTTTAAACATGTTGCCACAATGCATTTGTAGGTGGAACGTAATGTATGGATGGAGGTTGGGAACAAATATGCTTATCAACTATTTTTTGGGTATGGAACAAAGAAAACAACTAGCTAATCCTCTCCATCGTTGTTAAAAACACAACAAAGTTTTTTTATTTCGTTGCTTGGCATTGCAGAGATCTAACATGGTGACATCATTCTCAATATTGAATGAGAAGTGTCGCACGAATCTTTCTACTAGTTTTGGCCATGTTGATATGGATCCCTTAGGGATGTGTACAAACCATTATAATGCCATTGCTCCTAAACTTCGTGGACAGAGGTGCATAAGATAATTATCGGTACTTCTTGTTATTGCTACCGGTTTGGCCCTCTTGTAATGCTCGAAGGGTGTTCTTCATAGTAGACCATGCTTGGTGGAAGAGATGGTCTTGCATGGGTGGCGGCGTAGGTCTATACAAAGGGTAAAGCCTAGGTGTATGCCCACTCCTATTCTCAAAGAAAATTCCTCATAAGGGTCTTTGCGTGTCTCCCATCGAGGAGTGTTTATTGGGAACTCGTGAAAAAAATCCTTAGGTTTTGCCTTTGGTATAGTTTATTTCACAATTTTTGGTTATTCCTTTTGTATATGCGAAGCCAAACTTGCCAATTGGCGAGTGAGGGCTTGGACCTGCTGTTCTAACGTCACCTCTTGAATAGGTATTTTGTTACAATCTTCATTAGGGGGAGGTTGTGCATGATGAGCATGTTCTTCATGGTCTTCGCAATAAATTATAAGAGGAGGTAAACGATAGTATCTATCACTTTTGAAAGGAACTTCCTCATTATTTTGTCGTGCGAAAGTAGAGACATGACCTGGGTTTAATATATCATATTTATGGTAATGAGGACATTCCACTTCTTCTTCCCCTCAAACCATTGCGGTAATGAGAGAAGGGTCCACCGTGGGAGGTAACTTAGCTCCTAGTTCCATAACATGCATAAGAACCTCATGTTTGTTTTGAAAAATGTAATTGTCAAAATTGGTGGGAGGACGCTCTATATTCATACGAGGAGAATCTTCCTCTCCACCACTATGGTCAACCATGAGATTATCCTCTAAGAGAGGGTTGTCACCTCCAAATATATCAGTTCCTAATTTTCGGGATCCCATCCTCGTAGTAGGCATACTCAAGATAGGAAATACAATGTGAAGAATTTCCACTAAGGTTTACTAAAAATGGACCTTAGTCAAATTTTTGCAGTGTAACAACACTAATTTGCCAAAACAAGGTGACTATAGAATAGCCACAAAATTGATAGATCAAAGCAAACATGTGAACTAAAGAACAATGAACAAGCTACCCTAACAAGGTAATATATGACACAAGTTTTCCTTAGAATAATACAATGACGTAAAATGCTCAAAATTTAGTTACATAAATAGTTTATTCTGTAAGATTTTGTCTAGATAGGTTTGCAACCAAATAGTGACAACACAATATTACTAGTTAGGTCAAGTTTGCAACAAACAAGGCCTAAATGATAAGAGAATGTTGACGTAATCTTCTAACAAGATATACTAAAAGCCAATTTCTAAACACTAACAAAGTCTAAGCTTTGTAAAATGGACGATACAAATGTGAGCAACGTAATAATGCTATTTGGACACGTAATCAAAATTTACGAGAAAAAAATATTTTAGTATCAAAATGGCACTATAGCGATGCTAACAAAGTAACCTCAACACTCACAAAACTCAAGACAAAGCTAGGGTGTAAAAACTACGTCTAAGTATATCAAGAAATTGTTATGCGTGCGAGCAACGTAACCCTACAATATAGATATTTAGGCCTAATTTCACAATGGAAACAATTCATAAATATATCAATTGTATGGCTACAATGTGGGCAACATAAGAACTAAAAAGAAGACAAGGATGGATGAAATCACCTAACTACGATGATAATAAGTCTCAAATATGGGATAATGAGACAAGGGGGCTTACTAGATCGTGAGTACGTACCATGTAGAATTTTAACACTTGTGCTTCGGCATTGCAACCTAGTTGCGGAAGTAGAATACAAAAGTGGTGGACACACAATATCTAGTGGTATCTGTATATGTTGTTTCCTTTTGTCAAAAAATAGGCAACAAAAAAACAAGGGTGTAGACCAAGTAGTGTTGAAACAAACTTGGTGTTATTTTGGCAGAGTTTCGCCTTGTCTTAGGACAAGTGAAAAACTAGGACAAAATGACACTAAGTAGATTTTGTGATGAAAATCACATGGTTTCAACTTTAAGAGATTCTTTCCCTTGTTCGAAAAACAAGAGTTTGAATCTAACAAAGTTGTCACTTTGTGAGAGCTCTCAAGTATAACAACTAAGAAAAAAACAATGGCTCCAAGCGACAAGCTTCCTAGGTGGTTCTCTCTCTAGGTGTCATAAGATATCTAAGGCGAGCTCGATTTACCAAGGTTTCCCAAGGAGTATCTTGGCTTTAATTTACCCCCTTCAGTATAATGAGCACCGAAGTGCATTCAAGTTATACTTTCATTGGGGTTACGATACAAATATCTTTGACTCTAATCTCACCAAGGTGTACTAGTCAAGTCGGTAGTGTGGAGCACTTTCCTATTTCGTTCACAACGTTCCTCGTACGTGAACTAATTTAGGTTCTTAGGACCACCCCCATTGTTTATCTTAAGGCTTATGCTAAGGGGTTATGTCCTAGTTGAGTGGATGAGCCATAACTCTTAACCAAAACCTAATACAAGAGTTTTGAATGGTGCGTTGGTGTATTTTTTAATCTTTTCGATTAAGAAATTTGGTTTAGACCACCAATGACAACCTACAACACACACAAATGTTAAGTTTTGGTTTGATGAGAGCCCTTATTTTTTTGACAAACGTTTTAGGTCCTTCAAGCAAATGATTAGTAGTTCAAAAGATTCACAATATTGTCAAAATATGGTAATGAAAAATGCTTGCAAATCAACCAACTACTATCAAATTTTGCAAAAAAACGTGGTCTATTCCCAATTATTCCAAGTGCTTCTTAATGAAAGGCTAAAATTACTTTTGATTCCCAAGATCACACTAGGTGCAAGGGAAGAGCATACAAAAATTTTAGCCTCAATTCTTTATCAAACGAAAAATCTCTTTAAACTAAAAGATGAAGTATATTTCAAAACCTGCAAGTTTTGCTCCCTTAAGTAAAAATGAAGGATGATTGTTCCTACTTACTCCTAAGAAGCAAAAAGTGGTTTAGGGGTGTTTTGATTCTCAAGATCACACTAGGTGCAAGAGAAGAGCATACACAACCCTATTCCAAACTCAAAACAAAGTATGAAAACATATCATCTATCAAACCCTAAGCCAATTTTGTTAGGAATATTGCTCTAAAATCAATAAATTGACAAAAATAACATCTAAAAACCCTTAAAAATTGATAGGAATCATAAAATTAAAATTATGGAATTTGAATTTATTTTACCTTGATGCATAGGCACCCCTCTTAGTGCATAGGTGCTCACAGTCATGCACATGCACCCCTCTGTCATTTTTCACACAATCAATGATGCATGGGCACTTCCAAAGAGCACATGCACTGTTTCATGCACAGCACCCATTTTTCACTCGAAAAAGAAAATGCAAAGGTCTTTGAAGAGCACTCACAGTCATGCACAAGCACCTTTTTCTTGTAGGTGGTCAAAAATCCGAGTTTTGGAGCAAATTTCTTGAAAAAGGTCCAATCTTTGGTATTTCTTGGGAATTTTGACACCTCCTTATATCTTGCAAAAAGCATGAAAACACAACTTCTACCACTGATCTAGTTGAAACAACTTTCAAAAATGGAAATTGATCTATAAAACTTTGAAAATTACTCTAAAACTTTGAAATTAATTTAAAAAGCTTGAGAAACTAATCTAAAAAGCTTGAAAGTAAACTAGAAAACTTGAAATTAATATAGGAAACTTGAAACTAATCTAAAACTTGAAATGAAAAAATTTGAAACTAAGTTAAAAAGCTTTAAAAATTGAATCCAATAGGGTATGGTCCCACTTTGGGCATGCCAAATGAAAGTACCCTAAATGTTACAAAGCAAATTGCATGACTAAGGAAGGATAACACCATTGCCACCTCTAGTTAAGGTTCTAAGTCTAGGAATGTAACATTAAGATAGAAGCTTAAATGAATGCTTAACTAACATGAATACAATTCAAAATCTAACTAAAAATGCCTACTAATATGTTCAATTACCTAACATGGGTTTAAATATACCTAAGAGGGCAATCAAATTGGTATGGTTTCCACTCCAAACAAGGTGAAATCACCTATCCAAATGACTACTTGGTCATTTTGGATATACATCTACTAACCCCATTGAAGGCTTTAGGCAAGGATTGAGCTTGACTATAAATCATATTTATTATATGAGATGCAAATCAAAGCATGGTGTAAAGTATAAAGGAATGAGGTGCACCCTTTTTATAGTTTTCATTTTGGGAGAAACTTGTATTTTGGTGCATGTGGGACTAAAAGCCCCAAATTAGATTAGAATTTCTAATCATGATTAGGCATTGCTAATCATAATTAGTGAATTACCAAGTGATTAAGAGGTATGTAGCCTTAATCGACCGTTTAAGGTCAACTAGAAGGCTAGGATAAGATTTTGAAGCTTGTTGAGACGTTGTGGAGGTGAATGGGGTGATTTTGAGTGGTTGGAAGATGGGTTTGAGTCAATATTAGGGCATATTGACCAAATCAAGGGCAAAATAGGCTTAATTAGCCTATAACCACTAATTATTTGTTTTGAAGAGGATTTTCACTTACGATTAGAGTAAAAGTGGCGTTACGAATGTGAAAGGGGTTACACAATCAACAACGTGGTGTTAATTGGCTAAATTGGTAAGGAACGTTAGTTAATTAGCGAAAACCACTAATTATAACGAATTTGGCAAGAATGAGAGTGATTTGTGTGCATTGGCAATAAGATTGCAAAAGCGGAATTTAGGTGTCTACAAAGGGCACACATATTAAAATGTCATTTCCTACAAAAATAATCTCTTCATCTTCTAAATTAACGATGTCATTGTAATCAACAAACCATTTTATTGATAACAATACTATAATATGTTGTTTTTTTGATAAATTCTTCATAATCTCAAAATCAACTATTTTGGTGATCCCCATAAAATCTACCTCAACTCCTTTTTAAAAATGACACCTAAGGGGTGTTGTTGACCAAAGCTATATTGTACTACATGTAGTCGAGTTTCCCTAATGGTTCCCCTATTTTGTGGGACATCATGTTAACATTTTCCCCAAATCTAATAATGCTTTTGTGAATTCTTGTCCATTTATTTTTACATATAGGTATACGATGGACTTCCACCGATTCCATTGAGTTCGTGGATGCATTCATCTTCTTCTTCTTATTTCTATTCTCTAGACTCTTCATGTCTTCTCTTATTTGTTCCAATATTTACAAAATTGTTTTAACATTTTTACTAGTGCTTTGCCCGATATCAACCTTACAAACCATTTTAATTTTATTTTCTCAAAGTATGTGATTTTTTATTTTATAACTTGTTTTTAATAGCCTTTGATGTTTTTATGACCATCTTCTCATGTATTTTAGAGGTAGGATATGCATGTGTCAATTCTTCATCACTCAAGATATCTCCCCATTGTTTTATGCTTTTCCGTTATAATGGAGGAGCATCTGGGTTCTTAGGCAATTATGTATCAACCAAATATAACTAAGAATATTTTGTGTAACGCTTTGTGTTAAGGACATCTTTGGGAAACCTTGTTGAAGTCGTAGAGTACTAGAGGAAGCTATGGAACACTACATGATGTTGTTGGGAGCTGCAAAGGACCATAAGAAGCCACAAATAACTATAGAGCCGCTCGAATGCCACGAAGATCTTGGTTGCACTGATTGATTATCCTTCGAGTATTATGATGGGTCCTTTTGGCATTGTCTTTGTAATGTTCTATAATTTTATGACTTTAGTGGTAGTGTGTAGTAAGTTCAATACAACAATTGTGTGGCTTGCATGCGTAAATAAACAAATCCCAATTTCCTTAGGAAGGTAGTTGTTGATGGGTGAGATTTGAGCTCACAAATAAGGTATCTAGTCCGAATGTAGCCTTTGCTCTACAACTATTTTATAAATGTACTTTTGGGGCTGCATTATTGGAAATCAACATGTATGCATGTCCTATCCCTCTAAGTTAATTCAATAAAGTTGATCTTGTGTTTATATTGTTCATTTCTAATATGTGTTCATATTAACTTCTAGGGCTACGTGGTCTAAGGGTGTTCTTTCTTGGGCTCCATAATTGTGTTTGCATCACCTTGTTTTTTTGCCTTTGCCATGACGCTTTTTGTGAAACCGTGACTCCTAATTTAACTTCCATGTCTTTTTGTAAGACTTGTCTTATTGATTTATTCTTTACCATATTATATCTAACATATTTTTATTTTAATTTATAAGACATTATTTTCTTACTTTTGAGCTTTCTGCTTGATTTACTTGTCCACTTCGTTCACGTTTTTAGGGGATGGATCCTCACGCAAGACCTTTGTTAAGTGTTGTGCAATTCCGTCTGCTTTAGTTTTTTCCCACCATTTTTATAGAATTGGGATGCTTTGGGGCAGCTAAAAGAGTCATGTATGCCTTGTTCAAGATAAAATTTACACCTTACCTTCTCTTTCTTCTTTCTTTCTTTTTCTCATCTAGACTCTCATAAAATCTAATTCTTCCTTTATCTCCTTTAAACTCGTATCTCAAAGTAATTTTATTAAAATTTCTTAGCACCTCCTCTCTTCTTCCACTCTCTTCACTATGCGTTTCGTAAATCTCCGTGAACTCTCCTATATATCCTTCTTTGACTATAGTTTCTATAAGTTTCGAAATGACATTCCTTTTGAATTTTATAAATTATATATCCTCTCTTCTTCGACTCTCTTCTCTATGATTTATCACATGTGCCTCAAAAGAGGGGGCATTCATCCAAGTATATTCTACACTTATGATAAACACAAACATAATTTTGGGCTAATATACAAGTATACATAGGGTACAAGTACTCAGGGAATAACATAAAATAAAAATACGTAAAATCATACAAGGTTAAAAACATACGACTTGGTTAGAAATGTATGGATGGTTATGATCCTTTCACATAGTTTTTCCCAGGAGTAGTTACAACAACTTCTTAGCAGCTTTTAGATTTCCACCTACAAGTACAAGTTCTTGACAAACTTTCGATCCACTTCACTTAGTGCATATCGCTTATAGAGGGCACAAAATAATTTGTTCCTTCTTCACCATGACACTTAGTTTCATGGATATTAGGGAATGGGTCTCCTTTATTCATCTACATTTTAGTACATTAAAATTTTTATTCAGTTGTGTGGCACTTGGGAACTCGTTCTCTTTTCTACGGTGTGTCCTTATTTACAAAATTGGGCCTAGATCCATTTGTAGTGGTGTGGTCCATGGGGTTATAAAAGGTATGGAAATGGATAAGTTCTTCATATGTAGTCCTTATTTTTCTATTACTTTTAAAGGGGAAGATATTAGATTTGTTGAATGAATTTGATACATGGTCTTCTTCCTTCAAAGGTGCTTTGGTATCTCACTCTTCTTCTCTCTCCCCTATTTCCATGTTTGGTTGTATGTGAAAGAGTTGACGAATTGTATCGGAAACTGTGCACCATGATGAAGTTACACTCTGGTTGAATCGTAATGGCTCCAACGTAATCACAAGGAAGAATCAATCAATAACTGAATAACTTGCATAATGAACAAAGCTTGCACATGTAGAGAAAAGACAACGAAGTGTCTTGGCATGCTCATAAATGTCAAATGAAGGGATACATATAGGGTGTTGAGTAACCCTAGTGCATGACTCAATAACAAACCCTAAACCTAACCCTAAACCTAACCCATGTGAGATGACCCTCCATATGTGAGTGGAGGACACATAAGATAACTCACACCAACACCCCCCTTCATCAAGTTGGGGTAGCAGCTATGATGAGTCAGACGGAAAGAGAAGACACTCCTAAACAACTAAGAAAGATGTGTCAATGGGGCCCAACAACTAAAGGCCTGATAAGGTGCCCATATACAAACAACATCTTCCTAGAAGAAGAAGAAAAAAGGACTACATAGCCCGAAGAAGATGAGCAACTGCAGAAGACCTCACCCCAAGAAGAGACCATAAGTGAAGAAACTTCATCTCAGTGAAGGGATTGGTAAATAAATCTGCAATCTGATCAGCTGTCTAAATGTACTGAATGTCGATGATACCATCATGAATAAGCTCTCGTATGAAGTGCATATGGATCTCAATGTGCTTCGTCCACTGATGTTGAACTAGATTTATGCAAGTAGAGATAGTGCTTGTCTTATCACAAAGAGATAATGGTAGGCCACCGAAAGTAGATTCCAAACTCGTCGAATACTCAGAGCCAAATAGTTTCTGTGGCAATGTTAATCGCTCCTATGTATTCTCCTCTGTAGATGATATCACAATTGTATTATGCTTCTTGCTAGACCAACTAATAGGACCCGAACCAAGAGAGAAACTGAGCTGGCAGTAGATATTTGATGATCTAACTCACCAGCCCAATCAAAATCATGAACCCAATCAAGTCAATATCTACCCCTCCATGATAGTGAATGCCATCAATATAAGTTCCACGAACATAATGAAGGATCCGTTTAGCTGCTTTCCAATGCAGCTCATGTGGCTCTTGCATGAATCTGGACACGATCCCAACAACATACAATAAATTCGGTCAAGTGTGAGTCAAGTAAATCAAGCTCCCCACCAACTGTCGATAAAGGGTACCATCAACCAAGGGAGTAGAGCAATCAAAAACCAACTTAACCCTAGAAAGAAAAGGAGTAGGAGAAGACTTGTAATCAGACATCTGAAAACGAGCTAGCAAATAAAGAGCATACTTAGGTTGCGAAATCAAAATTCCCGAGTCAGATTGTGAAATCTAGATCCCAAGAAAGTAATGAAGTAGACCTAAGTCAGTCATGGAAAACCTGTTGGCTAAGGTGATCTTCACATAATCAATGATAGAGGAAGAGTCATTATGATCAACAAGTCATCAACATAGAGAACAAGAATGAGTATGGAGTCATCTTGCCGTAGAATATAAATATTTGGATCAAAATGACACCTAGTAAACCCTGATGTAAGTAAAAAGGAGTCCATCTTGGCATACCAAGCCCGAGGGGCTTGTTTAAGGCCATAAAGAGACTTCTTTAACTTACAAACGAGGGAGGGATCATGGACATAACCCAAAGGTTGTTCCATGTAGATCTCTTCCTCTAGGTCACCATGAAGGAAGGCACTCTTAACGTCCATTTGATGGACTTTCCATCTGTTTGTTGCGGCAATGGCAAGGGTCAGTCGAATAGAAGTCATCTTCGCAACCGAGCAAAGGTTTCAGTATAATCAACCCCAACTATCTGGGAGAAACCCTTAGCTACTAATCACGCTTTAAAATTTTTGACGTCTCCATCTACATACTTTTTTGGAACACCCACTTACACCGAATGATTTTTCTTCCTTTCGAAAGAGGGGTGAGATCCCAAGTATTGTTCTTCATGAGAGAGGAATACTCCTCATCCATGGCATAATCCCACTCAGAATACCAGAAGCCTCCCGAAAGACTGTGGATTAGAAGCAGAGGCAAAGAAAGAGTGGGGTCCAATGAAATCTGAACGATTATGTCTCATATCCGAAGTATCTCCAACTAAATCTCCAACACTTTACAAAGTTTTCCTAGCCCAAAGAGGACCAGGAGGATCAAGCTTAGAGTCAGAAGATTCTTCACTTGAGTGAGAAGGGACATAGTCCTCATCATCACTACTGTCAGAATCAGAAGACTCAGAGGTCTGATGGTTGGGAGGATCAGGAAGAGGAGCACGCTCAACAACATCATCATCTGATGAGTCGAATTTGAATTAGCGAGCTGAAGAACCTCAATAGGTGGAGAAGTAGAAGTCAAGAGGACTCATCAAACTTAACACTTCTCTCAATATAAAGCTCATGAGAAGTAGGATTCAAAATCGATATCCCTTCACGCCATCAAGATACCCTACAAAGATACAAGGTTTGGATTGTGGTTCCAATGGCTTGCATTTCTTCTTGGGAATCTGAGCCACAACCTTGGATCCAAAGACTCGAAAGTTCTCAACATCGGGCTTGCATCCAAACCAAAGCTTCAAAGGGTGTCATCCTCTTACTACCTTGTGTGGAACACGACTCTAAATGTAATTAACACAATTCACTGCTTCAACCTAATACCGCGGAGGAATAGACTTCAAGTGAATCATACAAGTGGCCATCTCTTTAAGAGTATGGTTCTTTCTTTCTGCTACTCCATTCTCGCGAAGGGTCAGATGCAATCAATATGCTTTGTAAGGAGATCCCTTCAGAAGTACAAAAATCCATGAACCTATTGTTTACATATTCACCTCCATTATCGGTTCAAATAACCTTGATAGACTATTCCACTGTTTCTCAAAGAAGAGCCTTAAAGTCCTAAAAATGTTCAAAGACTTCAGACTTAAGCTTAAGAAAATATACCCAAGTATATCGTGAATAGTCATCAATGTAGGTCAGCACATAAAGAGCTCTAGTAAACAAAGGAGACATAAATGGACCAGAAATGTCGCTGTGATCAAGATCCAAAGGACGAGTATCTCCCAGGCTTTTCCTTTGTCAAATTTCTTTTCAGGATGCTTTCCAAGGGTACAACCCTCACAAAGACCCTTAGAAAACTTGACGCGGGGTAACCCGTTGACCATTTTGTTTTGGTTCAATTGTTCAAGGTAGCGATAATTTAGATGTCCGAATCGCTCATGCCATAGCTTACTAACCTCATTTGCATAAGTGAGCAAAGCAGTGGGCGTATAATTAGAACTAAAGTGGAAAAGGTATACAACCGTGAACAGTGATCCGCCTTTCCCTCAGCCACTGTAGTGTCATCGTTAAGCTCACGAATAATCACTGAGTTAAGACCAAATTCCACTCACATTCCTTCACCAAGTTGAGTAATTTGGTAAACCGATAGAAGATTGGTAGAGAGATCAGGAACGCTCAACACTTGGTTGAATATTCCCCCATCCATCTCTACCGATCCACTACCAGAAACCGACACTGTCGTGTCATTACCCATCGTGATTTGGGACATTCCACAAGGCTCGATGTTGGAGAACTCAACATGCGAAGAACCCATGTGGTGCGAGGCACCAAAATCTATAATCCACATCGATGAAGGAGCAACTCTGGCTATAAGGGCCTTTCCTTTCTTCTTATCAGATTTAGAACCTTTTGCAGTGGAAGACTCGGCCTTCAAAGCATTTTGTTTGATAGACTTAGGAACACCAATTTTATTTTCTCAAGTAATTGAGTAAGGTGATCAATTTGTTTTCTCATACACGTATGCTCTTTATGACCAAGCTTCTTGCAATAGGAACACAAATACCTATCTTTTTGTGCTCTAGGCTCAGAAGTCGAAGTGTTCGTGTCAATTTTAGTTTTGGTCTTGGTTTCCTTCTTAGGTTGATCCTTTTTTCTTTCTTCTTTTCCTTACTAGTACTTGCTACAAGGGCATGTGACTTGGACTTGAGAGACCCCATTTGAATGAGTTTTTCTATTCTCGAATGAGTTGGGACGAAAAACAGTCAAAGGAGGGCATATTCCAATCCTTGCCCAAGGCAAACTTTTGTAGCGTAAAAAGTTGACACAAAGACAGAATATTCAGGACCTAACTTAGAGAGAATCGATAAGATCAGTTGAGAATCTTTCTTCTCTACTTGACATTCCTTTAACAACGATCTAGTGTGGACAAAATTCGAGAAGAATGCTTGTAGGTTTTCAAAATCACTAGGATTTAACCCTAGTAGTTCGTTTTCCAACTCATGCGCTCTCATGTCATCGTGTTGTCCAAACATTTCATCTAACGTTTTCCACGCAAATTTAGGTGTTTCGGATGCTTCAATGTGGAAGAGCCAGTCTGGAGAAACAGACATGCAAAGAAGACCTAAAGTTTCATCACTACGGTTTAACCACTTAGATTTTATAGGTTCATCGTCTGTTCAAGTCTCTCGCTTTCATGGTGATGCGGAATAACCCTTTACCCCTTAGTTTCATTATTATTTTCGATCTCCATTCAAAAAATTTAAACGACATAAGCAAATGAATTGAAAGTGCATCCATAGTGAAGAGAGAGAGAGAGAAGGAATGCAGAAAAGAAACACAACCACCCAGACAATATAATAACCCCCCTGCTTTTGGCACTTTATAGTTTAGTGCGTTGAATACAATCGGGTCCGAGCATGCGTCAGAAAAACACTTGGTAACTCACCTTGCAATCAGCGTAATAACACACAAGAGAGGAGACCACAATCGTGTTTCGTGGAGCGCAACAAAGTGACACCGTATACAAGCACAACAACAAAAACTAGGAAGGAGGCGAAATCAAATCTTGGTTGTGAGAAAAAGTGTCTCACATCGCAAATGATACCCCCTTGCTGCAAACTGTGGCGGATGCACTCACTAGTCGCAAGCAATAATAAGGGTAAAAATACAATGGTTTAGATGAACTCAAGATGAGTCCCGATGATCTTCAAATGCCAAAAAAGCACGCGAAAGACAAATAGGTGCTCAGAGTGTCACTGCACACTTGAGCGCACGATTAGTAAAAAAATTGACAATAACGCGTTAAAAATTTACCGTTTGGAAACGTCCAATTTAGCTAATTTTAGAGCTATTTGGATTGTTAAAAAAACTGATAATTACGTTAAAAAATTTTTTTTTTAAACTTTATCTAATCGTAAATGAGAGATCGTAATTAATAAAAATAGATTTAATAATTAAATCTAATTAATTACAAAAACTAATTAAGATCTAATTAAAAATAAATCCTAATTAAATATTAAAAATACTTTCCTTTTTAAAAGAAATCAAATAAGATCTATCAAGATCTATTAAAAAAGAAAAGTTAAAAAAAAAAAAAAAAAAGCTTATGTTTTTTTTTAAAGATTTTTAAAAAGGCTTTAATAAATAGAAGTAAATTTAAAAACTTACCCTTTTATTTTAAAAGCATACCGTTTTAAAAAAGTAAAGATCTAAGTAAATTTAAAAGCTTTTAATAGATTTCTTTTTTTGAAGTAAATTTAAATAAGCTAATTTTAGAGCTTTTAAAACATATGGTTGTAAAAGAATAAAAAGCAAACCAAAAAAAGACTTACCTTTTTTAAAACCGTAGGATAAAAAGAATAAAAAGCTCTAACTTACCTTTATTATTGTAGACCACGCAGTGTAGCATAAACCAAGGGCCGAGGGAAAGGTGGGCGTGGTATGGGAGTTATGGGTGGAGAGAACTTTCTGCAGCAGACACGCACAGAGGAGCAGAGGAACTCACAACAAAGAAAACAACACAAGCCAGGAGGGATAGGCAAAGCCTTGCAACTCGTGAGGGTTTAGAAAGCTCGGGGCGGAGCCAAAGCTAAACACAGGTAAAAAAATGGCCACAACAAGGAAAATGTGAGCCAAAGAAGGTAAAAACATTTGTAGGTTTGTAGGTTTGAACACGAGCTTGGTGGAGAGCTCGGTTGAGAGCCGTGAAGAAGAGTGAGCTCATAGACAGGGTGAAGAGGAGCTTGGTGGAGAGCAGTGAACCAAGACACGAAACTTCGAATGATACAGAGATTTTTAAACCTGTATTTCTGCAAAAAAAAACCATGAAAAACATAGAAGACAAGCAAAACAAAGATCTAAAAATTTCCAGTTTAATAAAATTAAAAAAACAGAAAATAAACAACCTCTATTTTAGTGACTTGTTAAATTTATCCACAACTAGCTAAATGTAGCTGCAAAACCCTTGAAAACTCAAGGAGATACCTGCACATGCATGAAGAACACTGCAATCCCGAAAACTTTCCAAGAGCAACTTGTTAAGAATGTTAGCAATAAAATTCTAGAATGTAATGATCGAAAAACTTACATGAGGAGTAAAAATGAAACCAAGAGTAATCACAACTCAAATGACGAATGCACATTTACCCGATCTCGCTCTGATACCATGAAAGAGTTGATGAATTGTATCAGAAAATTTTCACCACGATGAAGTTGCACTCTGGTTGAATTGTAATGGCTCTAACGTAATCACAAGGAAGAATCAATCAATAACTGAATAACTTACATAACAGAACAAAGCTTGCATATGTAGAGAAAAGACAGTGGAGTGTCTTGGCATGCTCATAAATGTCAAATGAAGGGATACATATAGGGTGCTGAGTAACCCTAGTGCATGACTCAATAACAAACCCTAAACCTAACCCATTTGAGATGACCCTCCATATGTGCGTGGAGGACACATAAGATAACTCACACCAACAATATGCACCTAACACTCTGGTTTCTCCCTAACATAATTGGGGAATGATCATCCCCAATCCTTTAGTGGGTCCAACAATCCAAATCTCCAAATGCAAGAAAAAGACAAGAACTTCTCCCTTTGCAAAACAAACAGGTGTGTTCCTTCCATGCCTTGCATCTCTTTCATTTTATGCAAATGTAAATTTTACATATTACATTTTACATTTGAGCTAAAGTTCAATTCTTTATATGGACAATGAGTGCGATGCATGTTACATATTTCATCATGCAACATGCCAACAACAACACAACGAGACTCAGAAACAAACTCCGAGCGAAGATAAAGTGTGTCTACACACTCAAGTATCTTTTCTTTTAAGCATGTAATTTTCATTTCATACTTAAAGGGGGAAAATTTAGACACTCAAATTTAGAAATTTACTCTTTGACACGATTTGGTTTTAAAAATGCACTCTTGCTAAGACAAACTCAACCTTTTTATCCCCGCTTAGTACATCTCAAGGTCTCTTGTTTAACTTGCTTATCCTTACACACTAATATGTCGACAAATCATGAGTATTAAATGCATAAAATCCATAGAAAAACTCAACTTAATAGGATGCATCCCTTGGTTCTCATGTTTCATATCCATGTGCAAAACCATATGGTTTGGTTGGTTTGTGATATCTCTGTTCACAACCAATTTGTATGGTTTTGAACTAACATATCCTCTATATGATCTTTCAACCCCATATTCTTTGTTGGGTCATTTACTCCCTCTAGGTTGGTCTTGTTACAACATTTCACCTTCAAAACCCTATATAAGCAAGTTAACACTACCTCATTTGAGACCTAGGAAATCGAACTACATTAACATACTCACTTCCTACACTTGCAAAAGACACCCAAGGCCCTTAAATCTCACTAAAGCTTATGCACATTCATTAGAGCAAAATCTCCACAGTGTGTGAAGTATCATATCAGTCAAAGAATCATATTATCTCATTATCAAGCATTTGAACATCCCCATTCCAAGCATTAACAAGAGCCAAACTCAACTCAAGCATTGTCAAGGAGTTTTGAATTTCCAAATCTATTTGCATTCATTTAGATAGCACATGTTATGCGGAGAACAAGATGTGGTTTGAGGCCTCTTAGGAGTAGTGCCAATGTCGGCGGTGCAAGGATTACATTTCAACCCAACTAATGTTTGTTTTGTAGGGTGTCCCACCCATGGCTAGGGTTTTCGACCTCACTCAACATATTTAGAGGGCTTTGTAATATGAGAAACCATTAGATTTTGACAACTAAAAATATTTCCAAAAAGACGACAACTCCATGAAGTTACAAATCCATATTTTAAACAGTCCAAAATCATACAACAGGTCAAAACTGTATTGATGATCCTTACATATCCGTACGCTTTTGCACTAGATCATTTTCTAGTCATAGTTCTAAGAAAGAAGCACTCGTAGGTTCAAATACCTCGGTTCTCCTATAGTCTACACACCCAAAATCTCCTAGATCCATCCAAAATCAACTAAGTGCACTCATTCCTTTATGTTTTCAAGTTCACATCTTACTTTGTACATTAGTTGCAAGAATTAATGTAATGTTATAATATTACATAATTAATGTTGGAAATTAATTAATCAAAATAACCTCTTGTAGCTCCCCTTTACATCCTTTAATGTGCATTAACTCACTAATCTATATATCAAATCTAATAAGGGTATAAACACCTCCCATCAACTCTCCATTTTAGTTATTGTTGGTTTTCAAAATAGTGATGGGTATCCGCCTTTAGACATCAATTAACCAAACTGGCTCGGACACCAAATGTTAGCATAAATTATGAATCGTTTTTAGTTTATTATGTTATTTTGTTATGTTCAAGGATGTTACACAAAGGTGGATACATTATTAATAGGCTAACAATCCCCTAAAATAAATAAACATAAAAATTAGGGGATTGTTAGCATTAAGAGGCTCAATAGTGCCACAAATGAAAGATCCATTATAATGTTGGATATAAAAGAAGAAAGAAGAGAGATGTCGATGAAGATTTGGTCTTCTCCAATTGTTGTACTTCCACATCAATGAAACTAGAAAAACCACCTTTTCTAGCATAAAAATTGGCATACTAGTAGGTTCATGTGGGTGCAAGTGCTTCAATATCCAAATGAAACTAGTTTATCAACATGAAGAATGAGTCATATGATTTCATAGTGGCTCATTAGGGAAATGGGCATTTGTAATAGTTGAGAAAGAAAGCACCGAAAATATGAGAGAAGAATAATGCTGTCCATCAACTAGAATCCACTTGAATATACTACTTGTTAGTAAGGGAAACAAATAGAAATCACATTGAAAGATGACATCGAATTACATGTGCAGTGTTACACTTCCGTGAACCACAAACACATATTTATTACCACAAACCTACTCAACTTGGTGCTATATGCGGTTGTGATATCACCCAAAGTGCTTAGCATACAATGGTAATGAATCAAGTGTATTTTGAGTAGAGAGAATGCCTTATATACCAAAACCACGTATATCTAACCAACCAATCCTCATATCCATTGTGCGGGAAGAAAAATGGATACACAAGAGAAAACCCACTAGAAGCTATTTCCTCAAAAAAGGTTTTCATCCCATTATTACATACACCATTCGTATAAACATAACTAACTATATCTGAAACTACCATATATAAGTTTATACATAGCTATAACTAACAAGTATCATGTTAAAGTCCCTTGTCTCTTGGGTATTGCTCAAAAAAGTTTGAAGATGTTGGCTTGAGCAAATTACAAATGTCACTACCCAACCCTTATATACCGAAAAAAAAAAAAAAAACCGACCATAGATTGTATTGTTCAATGAAAAAACACAATCTCCTCCTTATCCAAGTTGGATGGAGAGTGAAGATAAGAACACCTGCCATGTGGAACACCA
This sequence comes from Taxus wallichiana var. yunnanensis, assembly GCA_018340775.1. Lineage (NCBI taxonomy): Eukaryota > Viridiplantae > Streptophyta > Pinopsida > Cupressales > Taxaceae > Taxus > Taxus wallichiana. The sequence goes on from CM031244.1 coordinate 572,853,917, forward strand.
CCTTTGCCACTAGAGTCCTCAACACAACAAATTGAGATTTGCACAATGGCAACGACAAATTCTGTTTACAAATAAATGCTTCAAATAATGGCTAAAAGGGTGAAAAGAATTTCTTGACATCCTCTATCACTATCTGCAAAAGAGACGAGGGGAAATTAGAGCTCAATACTAGATCAAGGACACCATTTTTAGCTAATAAATCAGCACCCGTATTGGCTGCCCTGTTGGTGACCTAGCTGATGGAGACAAAATCAAGTCCTCGCAGAAGTAAGATAGCCTAAAAAACCAGTCATACGTCTGTTTTGTATTCAGTACTTTTAATATACCAAAATGTTGTGTTTAGTCAATGTTGTTCAGTGAATAATGACTCTTTAAGTGAAACGTAGCTTCCCTTTAAAGGGAAAAAAATGCAATGGATCCTTTCCATATTTAAGAAACCTCATTTGTCATGTATGTTGTTGGTTTTATTTGTCGAGTATAGATACCATTTAAAAGTTGATAATATGCATGTAATAGTATGTCTCTATATTTAAGAATTTTTTCTACTTATGTATGTTTATAGTTTTTATGTGTGAAGTGTGGTTCCCATTAAAAATGAAGTAATGTATTTAATGAATCATTTCTTTATTTAGGAAATTTCGCTTGTTGTTGTGTATATAGTTTTCTTTTTTGAGTGTTGCTATTATTTAGAAGTTGACAATATTCATGTAATAGTGTCTTGAAAATTCACATTTCTCATGTTCATGGTTTTATGTGTGAAGTGTAGATCCCATTTCAAAGGTGGCAATGTGTGCCTAATAATCTATTAATATTCTAGGATCCTCACTTCTCATGTATATTGAGAGTATTTTATAAAAATTCATCTTCCTATATTTGGGAATCCTCACTTCTCATGCATGTTAATAGTTTTTTTCTGAAATCCTATATTTCAATATTTGAGAATCCTCACTTCTCATGCATGTTGATAGTTTTTTTTTGAAATCCCATCTTTTTATATTAGAGAATCCTCACTTCTCATACATGTCAATGGTTGTTTTGTATTTATCATCTAAGAGATGGTAATAAGTTGGAAATGCATCCCTCCTCGTGATGCATTATCACAAGTAATTCAAATTCTCATAATTTTCACCATCGAACACATCTTGACTCATCTTATTATAGAATCAAACATTGCTATGGGTTGTGGATGAAACAATTGATGGAAGTACTCTTATACAACACCTTTGAGTCTGAAAATTTCAAAGTGATATGGTCTTCATCCATGAGCCTATGCATAGTTACCAAATACGGTAAAATCATAAAGATTTTCTATTTTTTCCGTATTTTATATTTAACCATATAAAACTCCATATTTTCAGTGGTAAAATATTGTAATGTAGGATCTAAAAAATTATGTTATTTGTTATTATTTTTTAACCATAAATACTTAAATTATGAACACCTCCATGATTTTATAGTCAGCAGTGAAAAGGATTTTCAGTTTTAGTATTGTTTACATGGTTTTAATAATCCTCGAAAATTAGTGAGACCGTATTCTTTTCTCGTATTTATCGTATTTTTTTGATCAACCGTCTTTTTTCCATATTTCAAGACCATTGTTTAATATTCTCCGTAAGAAACTTGCTACTTGAACCAAAGCATTGGAAAATAAAGAGGATATTGTATTAATATCCACAAATGACCAAAATAGATTAATATGACAGCAAAACACATCACCAACAAGGAGGTCTGAAGAAAACCTTTCAATAAAAAGAAAAGAGATTCAAAAGACAAAAAGAGGCAAACTGGTTTACTAATAATAGGTAGATCCTACAATCTAAGAGCTAAAACATTGCAGCAGGACAGATGGCATGAAACAAAACCAGTCTAATGGGCTTAAAACAGCCAATATTTAACTTATGCAATCAAACAAATATTTGATTTAAGTGCTTGAAAACAACAAAATTGTTTTGCATGATAGGAAAACAGCATCCTCAGTGCACATCAACTATCCTTGATCGAGGTCGAGTACCCAAAATTGATTACAGTCGAGAGGATTTAGGTCTAAAACAGAAACAAAAGCTAGACAAGTCCAAATTCATATCTTGGAGATGGCATAAGGCATGAAATGAAAATGGTCTTAATCCGTAGTTAGATAACCAGAAATTGATTTGCCTCCAAGTCCAGAAAGAACACACAAAGAATAAGACTTCAACCGAGTGACCCACATTCTGCTGTTAAAGAAAAATGCCTGGTTAAATTCCGCCGCCTCTTCGATTAAAGAACAACTATGGAAATTACATGCAAAGAATCACTATACAAATTCATATACATACATAATTTACAGATAAAGTTATATCAAATGACCCCAGTAGATCTCTTGTAAGGTTTATTAAACTCCTCCAAGAGAAACCCATCAATGCAGTCGCCAGATGCCTCTAGATGAAGGTTGCCATATCCTTATGGTCTTTTGCTTTTGTGCAGGTTTAATGGGTTCTTGTAACTGAATATCCACTTTCACAACATGGTGATCTGAAGTTCCCCTAGATGAGACCACTGCATATGACCCTGGAACAAATTTGTATGGTGCATTACGAGAAGCCAAAATGTAATCAACACGAGTTCCATATTTGCAAGTTCCTTGCACTTCTGAAATACACACACAAGTCTCACTAAGTTGAGAATAAGAGGACAAACATGGTTGCATGATGGTTAACTAGTGTAAAAATGAGATATTACCTTGACCTCTTGCAACTACCACAACAGACTCACAGTCTCCAGCATAATGCTTTGCATCGATATAGCCTTTTGCTTTGAGGAGTTTCATTACTTCACCTTTTGGAGTTGGTTTGCCTTTATCTTCATTAAACTGCAAGAGAATACAATTGATTTTTAAAAGTTCTGGATAAACAATAGATCAGATATTGCATCTTTTTCCAACAAGAAAAAAATGAATTATCCCTACTTTACTTTGGTATGGAGCTCACAAGACAAACCTTTACAATATCTAACCAGCGTTCTTCAGAATAATCAGTTGTGTCAAGGGAATTTAAGCCTCCAATTAAAATATGTGGAGTGTCCTCCCCACTCATCATTGTTGTTACCTGCTTCATCCTCCAACCCTCATCTAGGTGATCAAGCTGAGTGCAATGGAAATGCAGTTCTCCAACTAGGGGAACATCAACCACCACCTTCAACACATTCCTGGATTGAGTCAAATGCCAAAATTTGAGAAGAAAATTTGTAAAAGACAATAAACCACACAATCTACTATAAATGCCCGATCTACAAGTTACTTTCACAAGTTCTTATCAATTTGGAAACACAATCTATAGTGACACATAATTTTTCAGACTCCAATCCTGTTTGTGGAATGAAAAGGAAGTGTCCCGAATGGACCAACAAAGCCAATATCCAGTTTTTAGTGCTCTAAACGGACAGCATAACAAATATCCAGTTTTTTATTTCATCTATATTCAACAAAAAAATGATAACCAAATAAGTTTCGTAAATCATGTTTGTCATGAGTACATTGTTTTTAGTTGATAGGAGATCAATAATATATCTGTCACTAACTTGGAATGTTATGTTTCATGGACCAGCTAGGACTTGAACCTAGAACCTCCCTGATGCCCGGGGAATTTTGGTAGTTCTGATGCCATGTTTTTTTTTCATTGACCATATAGAACATTCATATGGTTACTTTATAAAATTGGTTTTTGAACTCTCCCTAAGAATATGGCCTGTGATGATACATGTTTTACTAAATCATAACTTTAGTTACCACAATTCCCCATATATGAACCAACCTGTTTGTACAAGCAAAAGCATAGTTGGCGATATAAAATATGAAAACCATGGTTGCCATTTATTGCTATTCTTTTTGGTTAGGTCTTCTCAAAAGGAAAACTTGAAGGAATGGAATATTTTAGAAGCTGAATCTTTCGAATTTTTGTCTGTATTTGGGAATCAGTTTTATGATTATCCTTAGCAAAACTGTACTAATAGGAAAGGGCTCTCAAGTTGGAGGAAGTACTAAAAGAAGAGAAGGAACTGTAACACCACATCTCATTCAGAAAAACAATTCTTTTGTTTAATCTTTTCATAGACCAAAGCCAATATCAAAGGAAACCAAGTCTGATAATTTCTTATGTTCTTTCTTTTACAGAGAGATGGGTCTAACAAACATAAGAACAATTCTCCCCTGAAGATGGGTTCGAAAGGACTAAAAAAGTTGGGTTTTAAATATTCTCACATTGTAACACAGAAGCCCACAAATAAATTGTAACCACTGGAAGCCTCAAACATAAGGCATAGTTTACATAAAAAATTGTCTAATATTTCACAAAAATCAATTGCCAAAAACTTTGCAACATTTTTCACACTCCGATTCCATTTAGAAAAAGCAACAGCGTTTGATTTCTGAAGTGAAACTAATAAATTTCAAAATCTGAAGTGAAACAAATTTAGGGCTCTACACTCTTCCAAGCTCCAAGCACAATAACACTGTTGCACAAATGAACATTTTCATTTTTGTAGAATAACATATAATTTGTCCATAACTAATGAGATTGATAATTCCAACAGAAAAAAAAATGAATAAGATCATAGAGGTGCCGTTTCTAGAAAAGAATGAAATAATTACTTCAAAAGCGAAATTAGAAAATTGCACACTATGTAGTCTGAACTTTCCTAGCTACTCTGGTCTATAACAGTGGTAGTCTTGAGTATGGCCTTAAGTTAAACAGTGACTTGCATAGATGAGTAGTAGTATTTACACGGTCCATGTAGTAGTTATAGAGCTTCGGGATCTAATTGTGTATAGTGACTTCTGTATTTCTGAACTCTAGTTATGCAAATATATTTGAAGAAGTGTTTAACTGCTTATTTTTGTAACAGAGTTCTGGAATAGAGCTAATAAGCATGAGCTCGGCCTTTATTGGATTCGTGATGCACATATTTATGGATAATATTTAGATATTGAGATCAAGCAATTTGTTGACAAATATCTTCCTCTGTTTCATTATTGCTTGATGAAATATTGACAAATCCATTATCATACAAAAATGTAATAAATAAAATAGTTCTGCAGGCTCAATTTCTGATTGCCAAAGCACAAATATAATATCACCACAAGACCATTTTCTTTGTGCAATTGCAGGAGAAGAATTATGACAAAATTCAATATAACCTCAAAACTCAAAAAGTAGAGAAAAATGTACCTGAAATCGGAGTCATCGACAATTTTTTGAACAGTCCACCTCTTTATAGGCCACTTGGAAAGAACAGCATTCCCATATTCAGGAGCCCAACTTTCTGCAAACACATACTTCATCCCCAAAGCTTCTGCCAACTCCGACAGCGGTTTCATTCCCTTCTCCTCCTCTGCCTTCACCTCTTGAAGAGCCACCAAATCAGCATCCACCTCTTTCAAGACATCCAAAATGTTCCTGTTCCTGTTCGAAGTTTCATAAAGTCTAGCACTACCCACTACGTAGTCTTCCCTTGAATTAGACATGGAATGCCTACCAGGGAAAGGAAAATCGGAAACGTTTGTATCAGAGTTTAGATGGGTTTCTGAATTCCCCATAGAATTTATTCTCCTGACTATTCCGTGGCTGCTGCTACTTGGATCCTGACTGATATTAGACATTGAATGCCTCAAACGACTCAATGAAATTTCATTTTCAGGAAGGTTTATGGTCACCCTTAATCTGGATTTAGAGCCAGAAGCTTCGCCATACTTCAATTTCTTCATTGGGTACATCACAGAATTGCTTGCAGTGTCTTTTGAGCTAGGAAACTGCTTCAGAATACTCCTGAGCACCTGAGATGAAGAAGACCCAATTACCGACTTTCCTTTTGCTTCCATTTCAACTGAATTTTGAGCATCCTCACGCTCTCCCAAGGGATCCTTCTTAGGAGACAGTTCTGCAATGTTTCTGGGAAGGGCAGGAGCCATGGAAAACAAAGCTGTATTAAAAGAAGCAAGCCTAATTGTTGTTGTTTTTACTTCTGTTTTAGGCCTTAAATTTTCTTCATCGTGGGTTCCCTGTTTTCTGTTCTTGTTGCCCATTGTAACCATTTTTCTGGGGTTTTTGCTCCTCTTCTTCCTTGAGAATTTCGTTTGACATCTAACGCAGAGCTTGTTCAAAATTTGATATATACTTGCGAACATGAATGGCACTCTTTCCCCCACCCAAATATAAAAATTCCAGGGCCTATCAATATCAACCCCTGTATTTTATGTGAATGCAGTCAGCTAAGCTAAGCTGGAACCCATCTGCCTGGTACAACAAAATTATTGTTGCTTTCACTATAGAATACAGTGCCATGTTTTTGGATTGTAACCAAGTCAACTATTCGAGACGCCCAAGAAATGGAAACCTTATGACATGACTTTGCCTTCACCCTTACAAATATTAGCTTACAGTGGCCCCCTGTGATGGGTTTTCTTAACTTGTTAGAGAGGAGAAATAATTTCTAAGATAATTTCAGAGACAATTGTCCTTGTTTTTGTTTGTGTCTGCTGAAATTTTCAGTTAAGAAGAAGAATACAGGAAACTCTAACTGCTCCCAATGAATTGGATTGGACCCCAGCAATGGTGTCACCTTTATAATCCATGGATACTTTGCTCTAGAGTACGAATGCATGCACTCCCAATATGGAATACCTAAGGCTTTTAAGGTGACATATAATTGGAAAACTGGCTAAGAGATCTTCTTCTCCGTGGTTGTTAGAGCAGTTGGATTCTTGTTGGATTCTTGTGAATAGAGGTATCTGTTGTCATCAAGTGGCATACATAACCTTATTCATCTTATAAAATATGGATGTTAATGACAGTCATAAAATATGAATTGATTTTATACGTGATGAAAATGCAGTGTTAGCTGGCATGAGAGTCTTAATGTGGAATTCAATTTTATCGTAATTTTCTCCTATCGGGTTCACCTGAGATAGACATTTATATTATTTAAATTCATTTATCTATATTTTTGAATTGAAGATGGTGTATTTATTTAACAAATTAAGAAATCGAAGTACAAGAGTCAAAGCGCTCATAAGCCCTCGTACAATAAACAAGCCATCTGAAATTAGAGGATAACAATTGTAGTTTGAATATTAGGAGCAAAATTACTATTGGAGTTGGTTGAGAGGATCCTTGATCTTATCAATAACCACAATTAATTTTGGTTTTGCGCGTTGATTTGTTCCAACTAGAGACAAATACAAGAACCAAGATGAGCTTGAATGACTAAGGTAGAACCATTTTTAATGTATAATTGTTTGCAACGATTTATCAAATTTGGAAAAGTATAAACAACCAAGTAGTATTCAACATGAGTGAGAGGGGAGGTAGAAAGAAGACCGAGGAGAGTTATTTTTGGTTGAAATAAGTGAGAAATAGATAAGGTCGTGAGGAATGAAGAGCATATCACCGCCGAGAGGAGGAACAATAGTGCTAGAAAAGATGAGAAATAGATTAGGGAGTGAGGAATGAAGAGCAGATCGTTGTTGAGAGGAGGAAGGGTAGCACTAGAAAAGATGAACAATTTCAAGAGCGGGACAAAAAGGGTATTTCTTGTAGAAAGGCTGAGTTTTGAAAGTATGTGACCAACATGTAGCTTCATATAAAGAATATTGAAAAATAAAGAAGATGTTAGTATTTATATAAAGATTTATTATGTTAAGATGTAACTTACAATACTAGTTGGGGTGGGGTGGAGTGTAATGGTTATGAGTGTGTTATTAAAAATAACTAGTTTAACACCTATCTAATTATTATATGATAATTTTTCTTGTTGTTTGGAGAAGGTGATTAGAAAATTGCAATACATTAAATATATTGTAGAGTTTGGACACTATTTCTTGGTATTTATTTAGTTTAGTTGTACAGCTAAACTAGTACCATGTTATGTTGTTGTCACTCACCCCAAACCATTCATACTACTCTTATAGGATTTTTGAAGCCTACGTGAATTATTTTTGACAAAGTAATATGCCCTATGTGTAGCTTAAGCCTTTAAACATGGCTTTGGCTAGCCTATTACAACTATTGTTGCAAAAGGGGTGAAAATGGATCCCAAATGTGCAAGGAAGCATGTTCCTAGGGTTTATGATGAGGTAATGAACCTCAAACTGTTCTTAATATTTTTATTAATGTTATTTTTGATGACCCCGTTATTGAGTGGTATGAGATAATTGCCTTATAGCCTATTATGTCGGACCTATTTGCTATGAAGATTCTCTTCATCCTTGGATCAAACTTTATTGGGAGCTTAATGGAATCCACATCTCGGGCATTATGAACCTTACTACGGGATTTTTTGATTTCCTTCAAGAATCCCTCACAAGTTCAAGCACTTCTCACTAAGTTGAGTCCGTTAGTTCTTGCAAAATACTCTCCTTGTCCTTTCTCCTTGAAATCGAGACTTTAAAGTCTCCAAGCAAGTTTGCTGAAAGTCTTTGTTTGGGTCAATCTTTTTGGCCTCCTGTTCCTCTCCGACATTTCATCTCGAGAGATTGTTAAACTTGTTGGGCTTGTTATCTACCATGAAGCGATCGCTTATACTTAGCTCAACCCAACAAATGGTTTTGTGTTGATGTTGACTTGACTAAGGGCTTGAAGGAGTCACTAGAAATTCGGATGGCACCGAATGCTTCTCTCAAAATGTTATCTATATCAATCAACCTCGACACTTTATTTTGATGTCAATCTCTTGACCTCATGATCTGTGATTTTCCCTTTACGGCTTAACCCAAACTTACCGAGGGAGATTTACGAGACAAAAAGCAAAAAGTGTCTCACAAAAATGATGGATGGACCATGATGGAAAAAAGGTGCTTATTAGGAATAAAAATTCCACTATAGCTAATGCTTATGTCAATTTCAAACCCCAACCAATTGTGTGAAATTTAGAAAGCTCTCCCATCTTCAATATGTTAGTTCTCCATGTTCAAACTCAACCTAATCCCTTGTAGAGCCAAGAAACTCAAAATGTGGCCCAAGATTGACCACTAGTAATATACAAACACCCTAAACTTAAAGTGAAATGCAAGTGCATAAAGATTGTTGTGAGAGAGAGGAACAAAACATGAGCCAAAATATAGCTTGTATTCATAATTGAAAAGATAAGAAAATAGATCTAGAAGTGTTGAACTTATTTTCTCGCTCTTGTTTCAGATTAGTGAAATGATAACAAGAAAACAAGAAACTCCAATATGAGAGGGTTTAAAACGCCTCTAGATGAGATAATGATGAATACGGGCACAAAAGATCCTCCTCGCAACGAGCTTGATAACTTGCACAACAAAGAGAAACTCAACACAAAAAAGGATTAGTAGATAGGATGGTGGGTTGCTTGACAAATCCGGTCCCGAGAAGTGAAAACTTCCTAAGATGGATGTCAACCCACTTTTTGATAAAAGATAAATAAAATAGCGATGGATAGGTGATAACATAATATGAAATGATACAAAAATCATATATGTGCTAGAAAAGATAAGATGTAGACCTGATTATAGAAAATGATAATCTAAACCAAACTTGAGTGGGTTGACGGTGACCCAAGAATGCAAAGCACAATCAACGACGATTGGGATAGAGTAGGCCGTAAAATAGACGCAGAAAAGAAATATCCAAAGCACTATTCTAAAGCTGATATGGAACTAGAATTGATGCTAAGATGAGGCAAGGAATCTGGATCTCAATACAAACAAAAGATGCAAGAAAATTAAAGTAAAAGACATATGATGACAAGGTCGACGACCGGTCCCGATTAACGATGACCGGATGTGATGAAGTTGAGATTTGGAGCTGCGGGTGTACAAAATGGCAAGATTGGTAGATTTGGGAGACTTAGAGGTCAAAAGATAGATAGCTAGTAGAATGGATGACATGAAGCTAAATAAATGTGAGTGGGTTGATGACAACTAGGCATGGTTAATGAAAACTAGGAGTGATCTTAGGGTTTGATGGATAACAATGGATGGAAATGATGATCTGTAGAAGGAAATGAAGATAAAAATTTAGAAACAAGGTTCTAAGATGGTTGATGAACCTGCAAAATTGATGAGGAGTGATGGAATAGTAATGGTGGATCCAAACATGTAAAAGAGAAAGGGGACTTCAAATCTCCAAAGGTGGGGGCACAAGATCTCCAAAGTAGCTCCAAGATGGTGATAACTAGATATGCAAAGATGAGTAAGAAATGAAGGCAAGATCGTAAGAAAGATCGAAGTCTCCAAAGTTACATCCTGAAGAGAGGAGGGGCGGGGTTGTATTAATTGGGTTAACGACAACCCATCCGCAATCCGGATGGGTTGCACAACGATTACGGCGATCCGTTGATTTGGGCGGTGGAAGATTGACAAGCTTGAGACAAAGACCCCTTATGAAGTGAGATTAGGGTTTCATGAGGTAAATGCGAGCTAGGGTTGTTTAGGAAGGATAAAAGGGTAGGTGAGAGGTAGAAAACATTAAATAAAGGCAAGGGGAGGTAAAATTATTAAATGAAGGCCTAGGGAGGACAAAAAGGCATTTAGGGAGGATAAATGGATTAGATGGGGATTTAGGATTAATTAATGGTGATTAGGGATGTTTAGGGAAGATAAATGATTAAGATGAGATTAAGGTGGAAAATAACAATTAAAGGGATAAATATATTTTAAGAGGGAAAAGGGGATTTAAATGAGAAGAGAGGTATGTATGTTGAAAATGACGATGAAGGGGAACATACACAATTTTCCCCCCTATAGATATATTATAGAATCTCTCCATAGATATGGCTATGGCAGATGGGACCCCCACCCTATAGTGATTCTCCTTAGGGGCTTAGGGATCGAAGCCCTATAGTTCTCTATATAGCAGCGGCCCTACCCTATCACTATGGGCCCCTCGAGAAGTATACTAATTCTATGTTATTCCTGACTGTGGAAATAGGGAGGGGCCCTCCCCATATCATATCTAGATAGGGGTAGATTGGGTCACGGACGACCCACCATAGTCTACAAGAAGAGGTACATAATTAAGAAGTAGAGAGGTGTAATCGCCACCTAAAAGGTGGAGAGATGAAACTCCCATATGTCCCAATGCCACCTAATCAAGCTAAATACATGTGTAGAAAAATCCTATAATGGAATAAGATACTTCCACTAACAACCCTTTTAAATGTAGTTTAAGTGGGTAGAAGAATTGGTCCCAACAACAAGGCTTGATGATATAAGTAAAAATAAATTCCCTCGTAAAGTGGATAAAAGTAGAAAACTCATAGGAAAAATCCTCCCCAAAAGAGAGAAAAGAGAAGTACATAGAAAATCTCCCTCAATAGATAAGCCCTCCTAGAAGAACATAGAGAAGCCTCTATAAATAGAGAGAGAGAGAGAGAGAGAGAGAGAGAGAGAGAGAGAGAGAGAGAGAGAGAGAGAGAGAGAGAGAGAGAGAGAGAGAGAGAGAGAGAGAGAGAGAGAGAGGACTAGACAACTCTTCCGTAAGATGAAGCCTCATGAAATCCTAATGGATCCCGTAGATAAAGAAGCCTCTCACAAAGAAATGAATATATGAAGACTACATCCCAATCAGGAATGCTAGATGTTGGATTGAAATATTATGGATCAAAGGAAGATGCAATGAAGAATGTCTACAGATCCCGCTTAAAAAGGCCAATGCTAAATTATGATAGGTGTTGATGAATCAAATCATGTACTAAAGGAATCGAATACTTCCCAACATTGACATGAGAACTCGAACCAAAACCATGTACTCCCGCATAAAGTGTCAACATGAATGACAATGAAACTGATTCGATGATTTAGGAAGTGCAAGTTGTGTCACCGTGTGAGTAGGTAGTGGCAGAGAAAATACATCCAAAGAAGTAGAAGCAACTCTATTAGAGTTGTCAAGAGAACACATATCCTCAATAGTGTCATCAATATTTGAAAGGTGGGAGTCCAAAAATAAATATGAAATGAATGTTAAGCGAGACCTCCTAATGAAGTGGATCTTATAGATATGAAGAACCCTACTGTAGAGAATCACCGTAATCCCTAGAAGAAGCGAATTTGAACTCGATGAAGCAACAAGCGACAGAGGAATGTCCTGAAGAGGAAAGCTAAAATATGTGGGACTTTAAAAACAAATAAAATATGTTTGGTAGCTATGTGTCCCAATGAGGTGAACCCATAAGACATATAATCCTGTTGCAAAGAAACACTTGAAGCTCTCAAAGAAAGGAATCTAGCAACAAGTACAAGTGGAATGTCCTTAATTGTAGTTGGGGTGTTAGAAGGAGGAGGATTAGTAGTAGTGTCAAGATTATCATCCATGTATTAAAGTTTTTCTAAGGAAGCATCACTCTCATATGGAGAATCAAGGTCTCCATACAATTGTCGGATGAAGGTCCAAGCAATGAAAGGGAACTCAATGTACTCAAGCTGATGTTGAATATCCATAGAAACAATGAGACATATTAGTTCATAGACCATGTCATTTTTGTTTAACCACTCGAGTCTTCGGCTTATAGTCATTTGGTTCAAGAATGAGTATATGGAGATATAGTGTTATATCATGCAAAATGTAGTGAACTTGTATCCCTTGTTTCCAGGACAAATAATTCTTTGAATTTATCCAGACAACAAAATGATGAAATTTAATACCAAAACTCATGATGAACCCTTGCCAAAATTGAAAATTTATCTTCGTTCATAATTACAATACCCCAAGATATGATAACACTTTATATTTAAGTGTATATACAAATTTTCAAGGCTTGAAAATATATAATACATGGTGAACAAGGAAATGAAAATGACACTAATGTGAAGCACTAAAAAATACACACTTTAAAAAAGGGCACCTCACATTGAGCTTTTAGTTGAAAATCATGCCTCTTCCAACTTCTTGTTGCAAATTTTAACACTTGCTCACGTGTCTTGAAAATAATTTGCATCCCTTGACCTTATAAATTTCAGCACATGCTCATATGCCTTGAGAAAAATTACCTCTTGAGCTAAGCCTCTTTGGGTTTAAGGTGTGACTAGGGGATAAACTCCATGTGACCAGGGGCGACGAATTTGGAAATGTTTTGTAAATTATTGTTGGAGGAAACAGGGATGTAGCCTGCAATATTTTATTAATTTGGAAAATGATCATATTACGTAGCAATGGTAGGGCTGCAATATATAAGTATTGCATAGCCACATACAAACAAATACACAATTACACAAGTTGAACCAACCTACGTGTTGTCAAAATATTATTCCCAAATACAAATAAATCAAATAATATGTTTTTAACGAATAAACCATATAACCATATAACCAACAATTAACCCCTAACTACCTCAAAAAAAGACATATTTACATAAAGTAAAAGGACTAAGGTAAAATACAAATTACAATGCATAAATTACCTACTACTAGGTTTTACCTAACATTCCCCCCTTAATTTTTCATTTCCTCAAGGGATGAGGAGAGGAACTCTCTGAACAACTCAAATTTGTCACGTGTAAGTGACTTTGTGAAAATATCTGCTTGTTGTTCAATTGTTGGGAAAAACTGAAGCTTTATATTATGTTTCAAAACATGCTTGCGAATGAAATGAACTTGTACCTCAATATGCTTGGTTCTCTCATGAAACATTGGATTACGAACAAGTTTGAGAACACCCTCATTATCAACATACAAGGTAGTGGATTTCTCCTGTGGTACTCCAAGACCCTCAAGTATGCGACGTAGCCATATCGCCACAGACAACTCCACTTGCAACATGATATTCAACCTCTATAGAAGAGCGAGAAACATTTTTTTGTTTCTTTCTGCCCCATGATATCTGTTGAGATCCCAAAAAGAAAACAACTACATAAGTGGATTCCTTGTCATCAATGTTACTTGCATGATCTAAATCTAAATATTCAGTCAAGAAGAAATGATCATTATTCTTGTACTCTAGACTAAGATCCATAGTGCCCTTGAGATATCTCAAGATCCACCTTTCAACTTTCTAATGATGAAATTTGAGTTTTTGCATGAATCAAGAAAGAAGCTAGTTACAAAGTTGATATTTTGTCTAGTATATGTTAGGTAAATAAGAATCTCAATCAATTGTTGATAGAGAGTTGCATTTACCAAAGGAGATAGATCTATATGAGATAACTGAAGTCTCGTCTCCATGGGTGTAGCAATAAGTGTGCAACCCATCATCTTGAATTTCTCAAGCATTGTCTTGGTATATTTCAGCTAAGAAACAAAAAACATGACTCTCCTTCTACCATAGTTCTAATCCAAGACAATAGTGCATGAGCTTGAGAACTGTCATGTCGAACGATCGATTAAGATATTTATTCATAACATCGATCATCTTCACTATGTTTCTAGTGATGAAAAGATCATCGACGTATACAACAACTATTACAATCTCTCCTTCTTTCCTCTTAAGATAGAGATTGGGATCATACATATTTCTCACAAATCCATGGTGAACAAGATGCTCATCAATCTTGATGTACCAATCCTGGGGTGCCTATTTAATGCCATATAGAGATTTGATGAGTCTACATACCTTTGTTTCTTATCCAAGTATGAAAAAACCCTTAGGTTGAGTCATGTAGACTTCCTCCTGTAGATATCCATTCAGAAAGGCACTTTTCACATCCATTTGATGAAATTTCCATCAAAACTAAGAAGCTAGAGAAAATATCATCCTAATCATTTTGATCTTAGCTATGGGAGAAAATGTCTCCTCATAGTCTATGCCTTCCTTTTGTGCATACCCCTTTGCTACTAGTCTCACTTTGTACTTGTCAATAGTCCCATATGCTTTGTACTTTGTTTTAAATATCCATCTGCAACCAATGGGATTCTTCCTTGTGGAAGATTGAAAAAATGCCATGTGTTTTTTTCATCACTAACTAATACTCAACATCCATGACATCTTTCCAATATTTTGACTATAGGGCTTCTTGGATAGTAGAGGGCTCAACATATTCAACAACTCTACTCATCAAAGAAAAATTTACCTCTTCTCAAGCTTTATTGCGAGTCCTGTGGTCCAGTGGTGGATGTATCCGGAAGAGCATCCAACTTAGCATCTCGAATCATGTTTGTATACCACTTGGGCATATGTTGTATTATTCCCATGGGTTGTGGTCATGTTTGATCATCACCATCATCCCCATCATCACTGTCATCATCAGTGGGAACATCTTGCTTCTGTTTTCACAATAGGTGTGTTATCTACATTAGGCGAGTATGTGAAGGAGCCTCAACTTCCTTATTATCAAAGAAATCAAAATATCTATTAGTGTATACTTTCCTAGTGTTTGGATCCATCAATATGTACCTAAGAGCCTCTTCACTATAGCCAATGAAGATGAGTTTCTCTTATTTCATGTCCAACTTCTTTCTTTTCTGTTTGGGTATGTGCATGTTGGATTTGCACCCAAATACTCTGAGGTGTGCAATGGATGGCTTCTGATTCGACCATGCCTCATGCGGTGATACTCTATTAAGAGCGATTGTGGGCATTATATTCAGAAAATATATTACAATATTCACCGCTTCGACCTAGAATGTCTTCACTAGTCTAGAATCATCGATCATACATCACACCATCTCCATGATAATATGGTTCCTTCTCTCAATAACACAATTTTGATGTGGTGTATTGGGAGGAGGAATCTACCGACAAATATCGTGAGCTTCCAAATCGGCTTTGAGCTTAGTACTAGTGAATTCCCCCCTCGATATGAGCAGAGAGATACGATATGGTGACCAATCTCGTTCTCAACATACATTTTAAACTTTTTGAAGTTCTCAAAAGCTTCACTTTTGTTACGAAAACAAAAAATCCATATTTTTCTTGAATAATCATCAACAAAAAGCATGAAATATTAAAATTTAGAATAACTAGGTTGCATCGGATTGTAAAGGTCGATATGAACCAAATCAAGCTTACATGGAGCTCGATAAGTACTCTTCTAGAATGAAGCTCTATGTTGTTTTCTGCAAGGTAGTTAGGACACTTTTATGTATCCTTTTGAGAGATGGAAATCCTCTCACCATATTTTACTAGATAAAGTGTATCGATATATCCAAAACTGATGTGACCAAGTCTTTGATGCCACAAATGTGTAGAGGAAGTATTCTTAGCCACTAGTTCTGATCATCCCTATGGAAAAATTACGCTGGAACATCTCGTCCCACATTTGTGGATTTTGTAAAAAAATTGAGCCTCTGAATTTGTATCAAATCAAACAAATTTTCTTACCAAAATGAATATCAAAATCAATCTTTAGATTATGATCTAGAAGTTGACTAACTGATAGTAAGTTCTTTGTCAAACTAGGGACATACAAGACATCTGATAACCTACAATTTCATGAACCAAGAGGAAGAGTGATGTTTCCAATACCTTAGAATGTATAGGAAGATTCATCCCCCAATGAAACATGGTTTTTGGAGGGTGTGTCTCATATATTGGTGAACTAGTCTTTGCATCCAGTCATGTGTCGAGTGGCTCCTGAATCAACATACCAAATTGTACTAGATGACGTGGATGGTTCACTAGAATGGGTAGTGTACAAGAAGTCCTCATCATCTGAATGGTCTTCTTTCTCAGCTACATTTCCTTACTAATGAGGTTTCTTTCTCTAGTTCCCCTTCTTCCACCTTGTCTTGTAATGTGATTGTTCTGTTGTGATTATTGATTTTGAGGTCTAAAATTGCTCAATGAACCTTTCTTGTACGTATTGTATCAACAATATTTTAACTCATGTCCTTGTTTACATATAAGAAATTTATTCTTTTTCTTTTCCCTTGTTGATGTTATTTTTGGGACTTTTGGGAAGATTGTGCTTTTCCCTTCCCTTTATGATGAGAAGATAGTGCCTATTCTTCTTCTTCATCTTTATTGTAAAGTGTCTCTTCTTGCTACATGATAAATTCACCAACTTCTCAAAATTGATGGTTTGATATGACAAGTTGATTGTTGTCAAAAAAATGTAGTAAGAGGGAGGAAGTGCTCTCAGAACAATGGGCACAAGAGATACATCAGAAACCTCCTCTTGTAGGGCTAGAGGTGAAGCCCTCAAAGTTGCAACTCTCCATAAGAAATCTTCCACTTTCTCATTCAACTCGAATTTCAGTGTAAGCAACTGACTTTGCAAATTTAGAATGGTATTCTTGTTTCAAGCCCTATACATTGTGCTCAACTTGTCCCAAATTTCTTTGGCTGTTTTCAAATCTTGAATGCGGGGTTACACGTCATCGAAAATTGCTAACAAGATTATTAACTTGGCATTCGATTGGTCTGTCAAATTTTCATTGTTGGGATACATCATTTGCTAATTTGGTTGTTGAACCACTTACAAATAGACAAATTTATGAAAAATCAACTTGAGTTCAAATTTTGGTATTCCACGCGGCGTAATTATCACCATGGAGTAGCTAAGAGTTAGGTAAGAAGAATTTTAGATTATTATTTGTCGTAGTGGGGGTTAGAGTGATCCCAACTAGAGGGCACGTTAGAAAAAACAATGAAATAATACATTGAAAATATGTAATTCCCGATTTGTGGAAAATTTGAATGGGATGTAAATTTTTTTTTTTTGAGGGCCCTAGTGGCCTTCTGGAGCTCAAAATTGCTCAAAAGTGAAAATTCACAAAAATATGTTGAAAATAGCTAAAAACAACCCTTTCAAGCACCCCTCCTTTTACAAAAGTGGTTTGAGATTAGTTTTTAGAGTCCAATGAAGATTGTTTGTTGCCCAAAATAGTGTTTTTGTCACTAAATTTGGGGGGGTTGGTGATAACTATTTGGTTTAGTGGAGGCTTTTGCCACTAACTATGGTGGTTAGTGCTATAATTTCCTCCAAAATTCAAAATATAAAAGTGGGTTTGGGGGCGGGGTTGATCTCCCGACTGCCCACTCTCAATTTCTTAAGCACCTTTCAAATAACCACTCTAGTGCCTTAAGCACATGACATGTAAAATTAATAACTTGTATTTAACTCGATATTCAAAAAATATACTAACCTTCAAGATGAAACGTGGCATCTTTCTCGGGTGGTCCACGTGGTAGGCGAGGAAATATGGTAGTTTTAGGTTTTCCGCCAAAACAAGATCTCATGCTATGTAATTTGTTTATATCGTCTGCTTGAAGTTTGTTAGTGATTTTGTGCGGGTATTTTATGCAGATCTGCTTGACATGGCTTGGATGGAGCTCAACTCTAATGGAGGCGCGATCTTGTTTGATGCAACTCACCGCCTAGCTCCAATGTAACTCAGCCACACACAGGGGGAGTCACACAGGAAGTGGATTTGATGGAGGACTTGGTACTCTACCATAGAGTTTTCTCCCAACTCGTTGGGAACTCGACCACATAGGAACTAGGAAAATCTAGTTCAAGGAGCTTGTGGCTCGGTCGATGCAATGAAACAAGCCCACTCGTGGGCTATACAAACCAATGACTATGGTAACTCACAATCCAATGCAACAACTTGTTCATCCTTTAACGGATCTGCCGGCTTTGGCTTTGCACAACGCGTCAACACAACCTTGAACCCACATATGTAAAATGCAACCAAGTGCCCAATGTAAAGATCAACTCACCTGCTTAATAAAGAGCTTGATCCACAACGCGCATCCTCCAACTTGATACAACCATGCGCAGCTAAACTTGGCAAAGTTTTAGTAGAGCCTACAAAATTAGTCATATCTAACTCAACCAATAAATTTAGTGGAGAAACCCCTATTGGGGAAAATATTTTCTTTTCTTTTCTAAACCATCTTTTTCCAAAGAACGAGGCTCAGGTGCAAGAGGCACTTTGCTAGGTGGCTCCCCCGCCCAATGCTAATTTTTTTCCCTTTCTTTTACCCGAAACTTGAATTGTAGGTTGTGGGGATGCGGTGGTGGGATTAAGAAGCTTCTTGAGGTAGCACAAGCTCTCCTAGTAGGCAAAAAACTTCTCGAAAACCTTACAAAATCAATTGCAACCTTTCCTACAATTGTTGCTTGACTTTGCAGGCTCGTGACCAATTCTAATACCAAATGCTAGAGGAAACAAAGAGGTAGCCTATAGTATTTTATTAATCTGTAAAATGATAAGATTACGAGCAATGGTAGGGCTGATATATATATATATATATGTATGTATGTATGTATGTATGTAAATACATACATACATACGTATGCATGTATGTATCAGTATAGCTATTGAAAGCACCCTAAAATTTACAAAGAAAATTACATGACTAAACAAGGAAAGCTAACACCATTTCCATCCATCTAGTCAAGGTTCTAAGTCTAGGAATGTAACATTAAGATAGAAGCTTAAAAGAATGCTTAACTAGTATGAAAATAATGCAAGATCTAATTAAACATGCCTACTAATATGCTTGAATTACCTAACATGGGCCTAAATAGACCTAAGAGGGAAATCAAATGGTTATGGTTGCTACTCCAAAAAATGGTGAAATGACCTCTCCAAATGACTTGTTAAGTCACTTTAGATTATTCATCTACTAACCTTGTTGAAGGCTTTAGGCAAGGATTGAACTTGACTATATATCATATTTATTATATGAGATGCAAATCAAAACATGGTGTAAAGTATAAAGGAATGAGATGCACTCTTTTTATAGTTTTCCTTTTGGGAGAAACTTATATTTTGGTGCATGTGGGACTAAAAGCCTCAAATTATATTAGAATTACTAATCATGATTAGGCCTTG
Source organism: Taxus wallichiana var. yunnanensis (assembly GCA_018340775.1). NCBI lineage: Eukaryota > Viridiplantae > Streptophyta > Pinopsida > Cupressales > Taxaceae > Taxus > Taxus wallichiana. The sequence goes on from CM031244.1 coordinate 572,873,625, forward strand.
CTAATCACAATTAGTGAATTACCAAGTGATTAAGAGGTATGAAGCCCTAATCAACCACTCAGGGTAAACCAGGAGGCTAGGATAAGATTTTGAAGCTTGTTGAAACGTTGTGGAGGTTAATAGGATGATTTTGAGTGGTCATAAGAGGGGTTTGAGGTAATATCGAGCATATTGACAAAATCAAGGGCAAAATAGGCTTAATTAGCTAATAACACTAATTTTTGTCTAGAAGAGGATAACAACTTATGATTTGACGTCGATTGGCATCTTGAATGTGGAAAAGGGTGGATAATCGGAAGGCATTTTTAATTAACCGAATAGGGGAACACGTTAGTTAATTAGCGGAAATCACTAATTATAACGAATTAGCAAGAATGAAAGTGATTTGTGTGTGTTTTGGAAATACGATTGTAAAAGTGGAATTTAGGTGTCTACATTTTCCCTGTTTGAGGTGAAGTTAGTGACTTCACTTCAAATATAGTAGACAAGCATAAGAAAATAAATTTTTGAAGAAAAATTAGTGGAATGAAGGATGCCCACTTAAGTGTCGAGTGGGTGATAGAAGAAGTCAATCGACGATCGAAAATATGATTGAAATGGATAGAAGAAAATAGGTTAGAATGGGCGTGAAACCCTTAGGTATTGAGAAGGAATAAAGATAGGGATAAACGTGGTTGTTTATTACCCCAGTGATTTGGAAATTTTTTTAGTAATGGTAATAAACGATAAGTGATAAGAAATGATTAATGGAGAATATAAGATAAGCCCAATATTTACATCCAACCTTTCAATAAGAAACCTATTTATATCATTTTGCCCCTAGGTCTACATCATCGGCCTTTATTTAAAATAAACAAAAGTGTAAGATAACATGAAAAGTTAAATTACTAACAATTATTTATTGCTAAAAATACGTAACTCCATGCAACATACATTATGCAATGCAATACGAGAAAGTAAAATGATATTTAGCTCCATGCAACATACAACATGCAATGCAATACGAGAAAGTAAACCAACTAACCTAACAGAGAAACCAACACAATCACACACGCTCAAACAAACAACGTTTAAGACAGTTGCACCAATGTTTTTGTTATCAAGTTGCAGTTCCCAACTATTCGTGTTGTAACGACAAGGGTTAAAAATGATTCCCAAGAAATAACACATGCAAGGGAAAAATAGAGGACACAAGTAGTCCCATGGAAAATCTTTCGTGCACTACGACACAGTCTCTGCAACTCACTGTTGCATGGGAGTACTAATGTAGCATGCAGCCGAGCTTTTGTTAATGAAGGTAGATCATGATGATCCACAAGTCGTTTGAGACCAAAAAAGTAAAAGCGTTATAAATATGGTTTTGTAGGACCAATTTCAATGTTCGAGGATGATGCCAGTGATACAAGATTTCAATTGTATGCACGTTGTTTTTACCAATTTTTGAATTTTTACAATTTTTAATGATTTAATTATTTGTTTTGAAATTTTTTGATTGTTTTAATTTTTATGGCACATAATATTATAGAAGAAATAACGAAGTCATGAGACAACATTAACAATGACCGCGAGGTAAAAATCTTCCATGGGTAGTAGAAACAGTCATCGGGCAAAAAAAACATACTCCATGGCAATCAAACGGGCGTCAAAATAATTATTTATTAAAAATAATCATCACGACCAATATTAGAAGAAATTATAAGAACCACGACGGTTTCGGGTGCCCCGGGCGAGAAATGCATCGCGGGAGGTAAAAACGTATATAAGCCATCATGGCCAACTCATTTACCACATTCACTTACCATTTACCATTGATCGAGCTCTGACCTATGGGAGAAGATGGAGAGGGTGCAAAATTGAAAACACCGTGCGGATCACGTGAGAGAGTACATGAGGCTCCCAGTGGATGGACCCCAGGTACACAAAGCTCTTTCTCCCCTTGTGATTTATCAATATTTAATTTGGGTTATTTTTCACGCATTTTTAGAGTAGAGTTAGGGTAGTTTGGCACCAAAATGTGTAAGCACAACCCTAGGGGTGCGCCTGTCTTTGCATGTGCATGGATGTGCATGCGCCTATGCTTAACATGAATGCGCCTGCACATAATTAGATTTTTAGGTGAGGGTGCACATGCACCTATGCAAAAAGGAGTGCGCTTTGGTGCAAAAGGAGTGCGCTTATTTGGTGCAAAAGGAGTCTTATTGGTGCAAGGGCGCGGATGTGCTGTACAAAGAAGGGTGTGCCAATGCATATAGGGGTGCGCTGGGTACTCAAAGGGGTGTGTTGGTGTTGCCGGGAGCGCCGGTGCAAAAATTCACTTTTAGATGGCTTTTCGGAAGAAAACCTAGGTTTTAGCAAACCCTAGTTGTTAGGAAAAGATGATACTTGTATAAAAATAGAAGAATAATGTGGTAAACTAGAAAAATTAAATGATAGAGTAGAAGAATAAATGATAGATTAGAATAGAAGAATAGGATCATAATTAAATGACCTAATTGGTTTTGTAGGAGGACCTAGATAGGCTAGAGGTGCGGAGTGACATGTGTGGCTCCGGGCCTATGAGGAGACCTTTAGCCGACGTGACCAATTTTTTTGAGATCACTTTAGAGGTGATTGGGCTAGCACACATAGCTCATATGCCCCATATTACCATAGACCATGGCCTGCTCACAGTCTTAGCTGAGAGATGGCGGAGCAAAAGCCGAGACATTCCGATCCGCCTACTAGAGAGATGAGCATTACTTTAGAGGATATGTGGTGGATCTTGTGGGTTCCTATCCAGGGACGTTTGATTACTTACGATGGTCATCCAGACTGGGTTGAGTGCTATACAACCGTTAGAGTAGGTATTTACCTTAGCTCATGTTCACCTAGGTACTTTATTTACCTTTATTGTATTCATCCTTACCCACTTATGTGTGTGGATATTTATTTTATCTTATTTAGATATTAGGATATATTATCTAGTTGTTAGGTATAGTTCTTTCCTTGATCTATGGTATTAACTAGATCCTTGATGTCTAGTTCTCTCATAAATCTATGGACTTGACTAGTAATTTAATGAATAGTTATTTCCTTGATTTATGGCTTGATCTATGACTTTGACTGGTTCTTAGATTGTTATTCCTTGCCTATATAAGCAAGGCCCATTCTCATTGTATTTCATTGAGTTCCATAATAATATATGATATTACTACTCATTTGTTTGCAAAGGTTTATGTAAAGTTATTCTGGTGAATTAATTTCATCTTATTGATCATGGTGTTTGATTAACATCTGTGTTATTGGCTTGGTATGATCTGGTTATTGTTCCTTTTATGGTATCAGAGTAGGAGATTGCTATTGACATCCGTCTGTAAGTTTTATTTTGCAAATAAATTCTTTGTATATTCATATATTTGGGATTTGTTCATATTTTGTTGTTGCATGCGTTTTATGAAAAATAGAGGCTTCCATTGGATCCGGAAGGTGGCAAAACCCTAAGATCGATTGTAAACTTGGCCTTTTCTGGAGGCAGTAGTGTTTTTGGTTTTTTTGTTGTTGCAGAGAAACACACTGGTTTGCCTTGGGATTCGCATCAACTAGGAAAGAAAAACATGAATTATTTTTCTGGGTTTTGTTGGGTTTTTCGAGATCTGAATTGGGTATTTTTCTATTACGGCGTAGTGTTTTGGTTTACGTGTAGAAGGTTTTTTTCGGAAGGAAATATCTTTCCTTTTTTGGCCGTAAAGAGCATTTTATTTTTAGTGGCAACTAAAATAAATAGCAGAGCATAATATTAAAAAGCTTGTATCTTTTGATTGGTAACTCGGTTTTGAGTGTCGTTTTTACAAAAGTGCTTATTTTTTCATGCTCTTTCCATTAGAAATATTTATTTTGAGAATTGCACTATAATTATAAAGTGCCAAATATGGAGGAGTGTTGTAATCAATTGTGGATGCAATTTTGGCTGAGCCCAATGTCCTAAACTTTTGGGAGTTACATTCTTGTATCTATCATGGATTCTGAGAATGATATGATTTTCTCTGAAGTGTGTGGACTTCAAGAGGATATTGTAAAATTTGTGGAAAATAGATTGCTCAAGAAGTGAAATTCTCTTCCACAATCACTCATTCATGATAAGGATACACTAATACACTCCCTGCAGCAAAAACTTACTAGCCTACAACATCGCCATCATATTGTGGACAGCCATATCCATGCTCCTAGTCCACTTACAGTTGTTGCTCTTGTACTCACTGACATTGATATGTCGCATTTGAGCCTCGCATTCTTGCTCTTGACGCTCCTAAGCCTACGAGGCTTATTCTGCATGCTCTTCCACACTTGTGCCTATGCATAGATATTTTGAGAAGCATACCACCGCATTCAGTTCTCGCATGCTCCGTTTTATGGGTTTCACTGACAGAGGTATTAACATACATTCACATGGTATTGTTTCCCCTATTCCACATGTTAAGTGGAATTCTCACCATGACATTGGTTTTCGAGCAGATACTTCATTGGGATCACACATTGACAGAGCTCCTATTTTTGTTCGCTCACCTCTTTTTGAGGATCATGAGCAACACATGAGTTCTGCACCTTCACTCAGGCTTGAGAACCTGAGATTTTAGGTCAGACATGATCAACTTGACACACATTCTGATGTTCCTTTGCATGCACCCATTGTGCATTTTACACCAAGTCATATGCAAACATCTTCTTCATCCATCTATGTTGATTTGGGGTGGATATTTGATCACTCGTGGTGGTGACATAGGCATTCGTTGAGAGGACTCTACAGCGTGGCTCCTCCACCATTCACCTCTTGCTCCACTTTTTATACCTTTTGCATTGTAATGCTTCTTGTTTTGAGCATTTTTCTTTAGCAGGTGTAGTGTATCTCTCTTGTTTGTTGAGAGATTTTGTATCTATATTTTCGACACTTTGGGCATATTAACATTCTCTCTTGTGGGGAGCTATTTTGGTGAAGTCCAGGTGTTATTTTTTCAAAGTGTTCAAGTAGTTGATTATGGGAAACTCATACAGATCTGTGGCATTACTCCACCCATTCAGCAGTATGGGAGGGTGTGGTGTTGATCTTTCTTCTTCAAGTTGTGTCCTTACCTTGTTACCTTGACTTTTCTTGGATCATGACAATCTAGAGTTTGTGTCCTTGCCTTGTTGCTTTGGTTATTGTTCTTAGATCATGGCACACCTAGTTGCAGCAATTGATCGAATTATGTTTGGTGTTTTTTTTGCACTTTCGACATCACTCCTTGACCGTCTTCTTGTATGGAGCTATTCTGGTGAAGCCCAGTGTCTGTTTTTTTTAGTTTTGTGATCGAGCAATGGATTCAAACCACACTACATACCAAAATTCTTCAACATTGTACGAGTTTTTTTAGCCAAGCTTCTTGGGATGCCTTGCAGTGGGTTTTTACTCTCTTTACTTTGCAGTGTCTATTTTTCCTAGTTATTTTACATGAGTACCTCATCAGGCCTAGTTATTGGGACTCATACTGTGGACATGCCACTTTTATTTTGGCCCCTATTTTCACTTGAGGGGGTGTTAGAGTAGGTATTTACCTTAGCTCATGTTCACCTAGGTACTTTATTTACCTTTATTGTATTTATCTTCACCCACTTATGTGTGTGGATATTTCTTTTATCTTATTTAAATATTAGGAGATATTATCTAGTAGTTAGGTATAGTTCTTTCCTTGATCTATGGTATTAACTAGATCCTTGATGTCTAGTTCTCTCATAAATCTATGGACTAGAATAGTTCTTTGATGACTAGTTCGTTCCTTGATATATGACTTGATCTACGACCTTGACCGGTTCTTAGATTGTTATTCCTTGCCTATATAAGGAAGACCCATTCTCATTGTATTTCATTAAGTTCCATAATAATATATGATATTGTTGCTCATTTGTTTGCAAAGGTTTATGTAAAGTTATTCTGGCGAATTACTTTCATCTTATTGATCATGGTGTTTGATTAACATGTGTGTTCTTGGCTTGGTACGATTTGGTTATCATTCATTTTAACAGACCATGACTTTTGGAGTGATAGATATACCCCGCCGAGGTATGTCGGTTATGGTTAGGAGATGCATGGCCAATCAACAGCTAGGTCGAGTCCTTATGTTCTTGCTAGCTCTTGTCGGCATATTGTTGCCTGAAAAGACTAGTGCTCGGTTTCCCCTTGGCCTCATTGGAGTTATTCACGACCTTCTACAGGGAGAGGTTTACTGCTTTGGGGTCAGTGTATATTGGCTCACTTATACACAAATATTCATTTGATAGCTTACCATGGACATAAGTCCATGGGTCCTACTACTCTACTACAGATATGGGCTTGGGACCATATTGCGATCAACCACCCTACGGGTACTTTGAGAGCTCGAGTCATTGGAGAGCCTTCTGTTATGGGTTGGGTTCCAATTGGGGAGGATGTACATGGCCATGCAAGAGACATTGATTATTACAGAGCATGAGTTTGACGAGCTACAACCCCATATGATTACATGGCGGCCATATAGGTTATATCAGTGGCTTGAGGATGTTGTTGAGCTATGCACTTTGCGATGACAAATCATTTCCTTCTTGGGAGTAGGAGCCACATTATGGAGTGGTATAGAGTAGACCGGGTTCAACGTCAGTTTGGAATTATTCAGGGATTCCTAGGGCTGAGATGTGGTATGCTCGGAGATATAGAGAGGTCTTTCACATGGGGCCTCGAGATCAGGTTAGGCCGAGCTTGAGCCAATTTTTTACAGGTGGTTTTCCATCCTTGGGTGCAACGTGCACATGTAGCTAATCCTGGTACTACACAGACTATGCAAGTTGGTATACCACAATGTTACCTCGATGCTTCACTATTTCGTAGGAGGTATTAATAGATGCAACGACACGGGATTTCGGGCCCACCTCCTAGGGCACATGCAATGGGCTAAGTAGATCCACAGGGAGGACAACCATAGGTTCCCATACAATGTATTTATTCGAATGGGTTTTAGTGTAGTAACATGTATTGGTACGGCCACATATATTGACACCACAGATGCCCTGAGCGGGCTCCACTACAGGGCACCTAATGAGGATATTAAGGATATACTAGCTGGTGGACAATTAGTCACCTTGCAACAAAAGCTACAATAGGTAATAGCCCTACAGCTCCAGGCCATAGCTGAGAGAGACTTGGTGATCATTTAGAGAGTTCAACTCATTACCAAGTGGTACCAGGGACATGACATAGAGGATATTGTCTATGCTAGATCGAGATCAAGTGACCGCATATAGCCTACGGCTACGGGAAGAGAGGGACCCGGTTGTCATAGAGTGAGATCAGTGCCATGATTCGGTTGGTCGGTGTGAGAGCAAAGCACAATGCATTGTAGCAGTGACATTGCCTTAGGTTTACAACAATTAATTGGACATAGTGCCACGGTGGCAGGTGAGGCGACATACTACAGGATGTAGTATTATGCAACCGTCATCGACCGATTAGAGATTTCCCGAGTATAGCCGGATAACCGATAACTTGTCTCATTCTAGATCACGAGGCAAATGCGATCAACATGTTTTGTATAGGATCCTTCGATAGCATGCTTTAGAGTAGCATGGGTCTATACAACATGGCACAACACCTTCTACACGTCCAACATCCCAGATGTTGCCACCCAACTATAGATCCGCACCAGCGATCTGGAGAGGGCTCGATTCATGGCTAACTTTTATTTATTTGATGTACTTACACATATATTTTTGGTGTATCGCCTCGATTATGAAGGCATACTTTTGTACAAATGTATATGTATTATTTTTTATCATGCCTCGTGATGAAGGCACTTTTTGTACAGATGTACGATATGTATTATTTTTTATCATGCCTCGTGATGAAGGCACATTTTTTTATAGATGCCCATGATGGCCCATTGTATCGGATGTACTTTTGAGACACATTGTTTTGCATACTGAGATATTTATATTTGATGATGTATGATGATAGATGGATTACTAATGTACCACATGTTGTTTATGAGATGTCATGTTTAATCTGCATGTTTATGTTTGTATCGCATGTTTGTTAATTTATGAGATAGCCTTAATTGATGTCATATTACATGTTGATGACATACTTTTGAGTAAATCATGTTTATATTTTTATATTGGTGTGGGGGGGATAGATTTGTGATCATGTACAACCCCTCTTGCCCCATTGATGATACAATATGTGATGATTAGCTTTAACATACATGCATGATGTAAACTTAGCATTTTTTGATATATGATGTATAAATGTGATGGTTTTATGTGATATGATGATGAATATGATAATACAATGTACAAGTAAAAATTAACAAGCACAAGTTTAAACAAATCTAATCAAAGCAACACATTTATTTACAAGCATGCAAGATAAAATGAACTCAAAGCAATGAACTACAAATTAAACAACATTCAATCTAAGTAAACCGTGAATTCAATCTAAAGCACACAACACAAAACAAAAATGTAACTAACAACCATACAAACCAACAACTACAAGTAAGAAAACTACTACTTTGTTTTGCAGGGCCAACTTTGGAATGTTTTTCACTATTTTTGGGCTTATCTCTAAGACAATTTTCTATTGTTTTGGAGTTTTCTACGAACGTATCTGAATGTTTTGATTTTTCCAAAGGACATATCTGTATGTTTTGGGATTTTCAAAAGTTATACAAATGTTTTTGATGTTTTCCAAAGGACATATTTGCATGTTTTGGAATTTTCAAAAGTTATACGAATGTTTTTTTATATTTTCTCAATAGTTTTCCGAAGCGAACGTGCAAGGAAATGAAGAAATGTGGATGCCCCTAGCATTAGATGGGATGTACAAGGGTAGAATGCCACACGGTATATGCCAGAAGTGACGTTGCGAAGTTCCCCCTAACATTAGATGGGTTCATTCAAAGTTAAATTCTTCGCATTCAAAAGGTAAGATTAGCCGGATCAAGGCCAAGAAGGATAGGCTCACAAAGGATTTAGACGAAGGAAAAAAACTAGCTTAGGAAAAAGTTGTTGTACCCTAAACTTGAAATGCTTGTGAACAACAAACCCTCCCTTGGTGCCAAAAACCGGTTTTCACCAAAGGACTTGTCTAAAGTGCCACCATTGCGTGGTTTTCACTATTGGATGCACCTATTTATTTATCTTTATCTTTTTATGTTTTTATACTTTTTTACTTTTCTTTATATTCTAGAGACCCCATACTTAAGCATAGAAGCACTTAAGATGCATTGTGTTCATGGGTTCTCGAAGCTCTTGACCATCTGCATGGGCTAGCTTATAGGCACTTGAACCGAACTTGGTAACCACAACATATGGTCCCAACCAATTGGGTTCAAATTTCCCTTTCTTTTCACGATCCTTATTGGTGTTCTTCTGATTCTCTTTTAACACCAAATCTCCTACCTCAAATTGACAAGGTATGACTCTTTTATTGTAGCTTCACCACACTCAATCCTAATACACTTTAAGGTGATTGAGAGCATGAAGTCTTTTCTCATCTAATAGCTCCAACTCTACTATTCGAGCTACCATGTAGTCTTCTTCTTCATTCAGGTAGTCCCTTAGCTAGATATGCAAATAAGGGATCTCGATCTCTAAAGGCAATATGAATTCAGTGTCGAATACTAAGGAGTATGGAGTTTCCCCTATGGGGGTATGGATAGAAGTTCTAAATTCCCAGAGGGGGGTGAATTTATAAATTCCAGTCACGGCCTATCTTGTTCACCATCTTCTCCATGATGTGAATTAAGGTCTTATTGGAAGCCTCAGCTTGCCCATTACCTTGAGGGTAATAGGGGTTAAAAACTTAAGGGAGATTTGAAAGCGTTTATAGAGTGATTTCACGGTTTTATTCTTAAATGGTTTACCATTATCAATGATAATAATAGAAGGGATATCATATCGACAGATGATATGGTTCATGATAAATTTAGAGATTTGGGCACCTTCAACATAGGTGAGAGGAACAACCTCTACCCACTTTGTAAAGTACTCAGTTGTAGTAATGATGAATTTATGACCATCTGAAGAGACAGGGTTAAGTTTCCCTATTAGATCGAGACCCCACTTTGAGAATGGCCAAGGGGTTGTGACAGGTTGCAAAGATTGCATTGGCGCATGTATCAAGTTGCTTTGTATTTTTGACAATCCATGCATTTCTTCACATGGTTACAACAGTCATGCTCCATGGTAGGCCAATAATAGCCTACTCTAAGAATTTTATTTGTAAGGACAATCGCATTAGTGTGAGCCCCGCAGATGCCTTCGTACACCTCATTGATCACGTGAATAGATTCATCTGAATTTAAACATCGCAATAGATTCCCATCGTAGCCTCGACGAAGAGGGTGCCCCCAAGTAGGGTATAATGGGATATACGTTGGATGAGGGTGCGATTTTCAACATGAGAAATGTTAGTGGGAAATGTTCCATCATGAAGGTAATTAAATATTTCAGCATACCATAGTGAAAAGGGACCAACAAGCTCCAAACAAGAGTTTGGTATGTCATATGCTATGTTTTGAGATTTTTGACAAAGAATGACATGTCATTGTTCCCTGGCGGAATGCTTAACATAGATCCTATCATAGCCATGACATCTGCTGCTCTGTTTTGGGCTCTTGGTACCTGCTCAAATGTTATCTTCTCGAAGAATTCTTTCAAGGAGTCAACCATTCTTTTGTATGGTAGCAACTTTTCATCCTTGACCTTGTATTCGTTTGTGACCTATTTGATAATAAGCATTGAATCACCAATGCATTTAACTCTTCTGATATCCCATTTGATGGCCAACTTCATCCCTATGATGAGAGCTTCATACTCTGTTATATTATTCGTGCAAGGGAACCTGAGTCGAAATGCTTGGGAATCAAGTCTCCCGTAGGAGTAATTAATACAACTCTGGCACCTAAACCATGAAAGGTAAAGGAGCCATCAAAGTACAATTGCCAAATGCTAGATTCCTCAAGGTACATGATGGATGCATCTGGTAGCTCTAGACTCAAGGGTTCGGTACCTAGTAGTGGAGCTTCTGCTAGCTGATCTACTAAGACTTGTCCTTTTACTGACTTTTGATGAACGTACTCAATGTCAAACTCACTTAATAAGATGATCCAATTAGCCATATTTCCAGTTAGTGTTGGTTTAGATAATAAGTACTTTAGTGGATCGACCTTTGAAATAAGCTTGACTTTATGGTTGAGCAAATAATGGCGTAGCTTCTAAAAAGTAAATACTACAGCTAGGCAAGCCTTTTCGATCTGCGGATAGTTGAGCTCATATGTTATCAATGTTCTGCTCAAGTAGTATACGACCTTTTCTCTCTTCTCTTGATCATACTAAACTTTACAAATCAAATTGCCTGACTAAACAAAGAAAGCTAACACCATTTCCATCCATTTAATCAAGGTTCTAAGTCTAGGAATGTAACATTAAGATATAAGCTTAAAAGAATGCTTAACTAGTATGAAAACAATGCAAGATCTAATTAAACATGCCTACTAATATGCTTGAATTACCTAACATGGGCCTAAATATACCTAAGAGGAAATCAAATGGTTATGGTTGCTACTCAAAACAATGGTGAAATGACCTCTCCAAATGACTTGTTAAGTCACTTTAGATTATTCATCTACTAACCTTGTTGAAGGCTTTAGGCAAGGATTGAACTTGGCTATATATCATATTTATTATATGAGATGCAAATCAAAGCATGGTGTAAAGTATAAAGGAATGAGGTGCACTCTTTTTATAGTTTTCCTTTTAGGAGAAACTTATATTTTGGAGCATGTGGTGCTAATCAACCAAGTGATTAAGAGGTATGAAGCCCTAATCAACCACTTAGGGTCAACTAGGAGGCTAGGATAAGCTTTTGAAGCTTGCTTGAAACATTGTGGAGGTGAATGGGGTGATTTTGAGTGGTCATAAGAGGGGTTTGAGCCAATATTAGAGCATATTGACCAAATCAAGGGAAAAATAGGCTTAATTAGCTAATAACACTAATTGTTGCATGGAAGAGGATAATAACTTACAATTTGACGTCGATTGACATCCTAAATGTGGAAAAGGGTGGATAATCAACAAAACGTTGTTAATTAACCAGAATAGGGGAAAACATTAGTTTATTAGTGGAAATCACTAATTATAACGAAATTGGTAAGAATGAGAGTGATTTGTGTGTGTTTTGGTAATAAGATTGCAAAAGTGGAATTTAGGTGTCTACTGACTACATATAGACAAATACACGGTTGTATAGGTTGAACCAACCCGCGTCTATCACAATACTATTCCCAAATACAAATAAATATAATAATATGGTTTTAATAAATAAACCATATAACCAATGATTAACACACACACACACACACACACACACACACACACACACACACACACACACACACACACACACACACACATATATATACCTAAGGTAAAAAGGACTAAGGTAAAACATAAAGCACAATGCATAAATTACCCTACTACTAGGTTTTACCTAACAATTACTAAGCCATGTGACAACTAATTGATAACTTATCAATAAGAGGGGCCACAACCCCAAGAGAGGCACATAGGGTTACCGTTAATGAAGCACCGCCGAGGATTGTGTTCCAAACCAAAATAGATTGCAACACCACTTGAAACCATGTCATCCACACACCAACTTGTCATGCCTTTACATCACCAATGTCCCAATGTCCCATGCTAAAGAACACCGCTTAATGATGTAGTCTCGCAACTAGATTATACGACCACCAACAAGTATGTAACTAGAATACATAACACCACCTTTATAATAGAAGCATTGACCATAGAAACAAATAGACCGGATCAAGTGCAAAACCCATACTCAACTCGTGACTCGAGTAGAACGTACAAAATTTAATGAAACCTAGACCCACAACTAGTAGGTACAATCACAAATCACAAAGTACAAATTATGCACAAGGACAACCAATTTATATCCATATCTATAGAAAAACCAATGCAAGGACCATAAAAAGATAAATACCCACTAATTTTATCAATAAACCCAAAAAGGAAATTTTTAACTTCGTCATCATATGATATGCATCCAAATAGCCCTAAAATGCCCAAAAATATGAAAACGACGGATTCGCAACATACTTGAGTTTATAGTCATTCCTATGGTTTTGACAAGTTCGTAACTCATTGGTGTGGTTAAGTTCTCCAAAAGTACAAAAAAATGCTTATACGAGGGTTTTCCTTGCTTTTTTCGATTCTCTACATCCAACAACACAAAAGAAGATCATACTCAAAGATCAAGGATTTAAACAAGTTTGAATACTCAATATTCCAACAAAATAATGGTGTTCAATTACCAAAAACGAGATTTGATGCCATGCGAGAATGTGGGCCAACATCGAGCACTGTCAAATATGAACACATTAAACTTTAAGTAAAGCGAAATGCTAGTGTAAAAAGATTGTTGCGAGAGAGAGGAACCAAAAGATAGCTTGTATTCATAATTGAAAATATAATAAAATAGCTCTAGAAGACATACATAAATAGGAAGTGGAGAGGTATACCTTCAACTAAAAGGTGGAGAGATGTAACTCTCTTCTATTCCAATATCACTTAAGAAAGCTAAATACATGTGTAGGAAAACCCATACAATGGAACAAAAAACCTACACTAACAATTTTTGAGGCTAGGACTTCAATGGTGTCTTCTCAACTCTTTTGCCATTCTTGCAGCCCATTACGAGGTGGAATTGAGTCACCAAGGGGGTTTAATGGGGCTAAATGTTGCTCCATTTCTATCAATTATTTTATTAAGCCAAATTAGCATATGTTTTTGTCTAACAATTTTTCTCGCTTTGGAATTTGGATTTAATTTTTAGGAATGACAAGCAGAAATCAACATGGAAGAGTTTCTTCCATGAGTTTTATATCATGGAATATAAGAGGTCTCACAAAGTCCTTACAAAAATTTGTGCATTCTACTTCTCAAAAAAATTGTAAATTTAGAGTTTGTTTGTTTGCAGGAAGTTAAGATTGCAAGTTTCTTACTTCAAACTTCCTTGAAATGCATAACATCACACTTCACTCATTTTTATACATTGCATGATGATGGTTTTGGTTGTGCCAACATTTCTATATCCTTGATATTTGCACCCCTAATCACTACCTCGAGGAAAATGAATATATTTCTTAACAATTTATTGTAATAATAAAATTATTGTTATTTACATTGTTTACCTACATATTCAAGTGCATCCAAGAAGGTGGCTCTCAAGTTTCAACATTTGCGGAGATACTTGATCATTGGGGAGTGCCCCTTACACCATGAGCTAGGTTCTATCATATCCTCCACAAATGGGCTCTTGGTTGTTTGTCACTAGATGAAGGTGAAGGTACTCACGAAGCCCTTTCTCGTCCCTTGTCCGTGATTACTTCTCTACCCCACCACCTCCTTGACACATTCCCTAAAGTCTACTTCCATGCTAGTACTAATTTGTCCTATGGGCCCTATATGGTACAAGGTGGTGTAATTGTTATTGTCTCTCCACCAATTGGTTGGGGAATTATGGCATCATTGGTTATCTAAGAAAATTCCTAGGCATTGGATGGGTGGTTTGCCCTGGATCCTCTAGTGGACGAGCCTACTAGTTTAGGGACTCTTTCTTCAAGGATGATCTGTTATCTTCTTCCCAATGTTGTTGTTATTGTCTTCCTTATGTCACTTGTAATTTTAGTCTTTTGGTTGTTCATGTGGCATTTCGACTCTTTCTTCAAGGATGAACCCGCTAGTTTAGGGACTCTTTCTTCAAGGATGATCTGCTACCTTCTTCTTAGTGTTGTTGCTACTTGTGTTTGACTCTCTTCCTTCTGTCACTTGTAATTTTAGTCTTTTAGTTGTTCACATGGCATTTTGACTTGTGTTGAGCCATATTTTTTTATTGGTATAGATATCATGTTACGCTCTTTCCGACCACCTTTTCATTCATTAATATAATGATGTGTTCTACTAAAAAAATTCAGATTATCTATCACTAATTAACAAAAACATCACATAAAAATAATATATTATCAATAAATTTAATTTATGACAAAGTTAAGATAAAATCTTTGAAATTAATACATATTACATTTTTCAATACATTTAAATATAGAACACACAAGTATTGAACTATTTCTCCTAATTTTCAAACATAATTTTAAATTATATAAAATAAATTTATTGTCATTTTGGAAAAATTATGTGTGGCATATTTCACACAAGAAGTAGCGTATAATTTTAACACTTATAAAGTACATATAATGTCATTTTCAAAAAAGAAAGGTTAAATGTGGCAGATTTTAGCATTAAAAAGTAGCCTCTAAACGTTAGGAATAATTAATTTTAATAAAAAAATAGGGCTTCATGTGCAAGGTATGAGGTGGATGTAATTTTCCAATAATTTTTGGCAAGGAGTAAAGCTATTCAAAGACAAAGATAGCTCCTAAAAGGGAGAAGAGGACAATTGGAAAGGAAAGATAATTTATTCTATGTTACAAGTTACTCAAAACCCGTGGGAAAATTTATAATTAGATGGTTACTTATTATTAGTAAGATGTGTATTTAGAGGGTTTTTTTTTTTCGATTATCGAGTTATGGAAGAGGAAAGATGAAGGCCGAGCAAAAAGATATACTCATCCCATAACCAATCTATCAATATATTAGTAAGAGGGTCACTTCCTAGGTGGCGCTACTCTTATAGACATAACGGTCATAATATAGTGGACTTTATGTGTCACCGTGGACCAAGTCAACCAACTAATGTGGGATTAATTTCTTTCTTGAATGACGATAGAAGCAATTTTAACATGCATTGAAGAAGCATATTTGACTTGAGATAGTAAGGCATGTATTTGAAGGCAAAATTACAAAAATTGTTGGATTATATAACTATAGAGGAGGAGGAGAGAAGGTTGAGAAAGAAAACATAATCATCGAGCACAACTCATTAACCATTATGTTAGTAAGAGAATTAAATTATACTAAAAAAAAATTAATTGAAAGTAAAAGTTGGGATGGAATATTTGGGCCTAGAAAATTGAATTATAAACCTTCATTCATGACTCTCACTTGCCTAATCTTAAGCCCATTAACTTTAAGAATTAAGTAGGAAGGACATTTGGAGTTATTTGTTGATATTTAAACTCTCACATACCTCCACAAATGCCATGAATTTATAGTGGAAAGAAAGTCTTCCATGACCATGTTGTTTTAAAGAAGTTATTGCTTACTTGCAAATGCCCTAGTAGACATGTATATAAAATGTGGAAAGCATACATTAGCCACACATTGTTTAACAAAATGAGTCAAAGAGATCTAGTCTTAGCAAATGCCATGATTGTAGTATATGCACATAATGGATTTTGTAAGGATTCTCAAACACTCCTTAAAGTAATGATTTAGAGGTGTTTGACAATTTTTTAGGAATGTTATGGGATGTCGTGGATCTCTCCAAGAAGCGTGGAGGAAGTTTCGGGTTGCATGGGTGATTGAGATTTGATTGGTAACTCATAAATGTGATTTGAAGGTGTTTGGAAATTTTTAGGAATATTACGAAATGTTGTGGAGTTCTCCACAAAGTGTGTAGGGAATTCCATGTCACATGGGTGATTAAACCTGGATTGATTAGTCATACATACGATTTTGAGGTGTTCGACAATTTTTAGAAATATTGTGGGGATCTCTAATAAGTGTGGAGGGAATTTCATGTCGCATGGGAGACTAAGATTTGTGTTTAAATTGTGTAAAATAATTGTGTCGCGACCTATAGTAGTACTTTGAGGTCTAACTTTTCTTCTCCAAAACCGATGAGCAAAGATGTGTGAATATGGGAGTTAGAACAAGAGATTGGGGCTTCAAGTGTACAAAAGAGTCAAGGTGAAATGCAAATTCTTGGATAGGTTTTGAGTGCTTTAGGGATTGGGATGGATATAGGTGCAAAGTGCATGAAGATATGGGTTGATAAGGGTCCATAGTGCATTAGAAGCGTAATACAATTAGGTGTAGTGATTAAATACATAAAGGGAGCTGGAAAGATTTAATGTAGGTGGGTGAAGTAATTCAATGGGTGATAAAGTGTCTTTTATCACCATTTTATGATATTTTATAATTTTTAGTTGTTTTTTAAGTGTATTCTTTTAGGGATTATTGTATTTTATAACATTTTTGATATTTTGTAAATGTTGTGACCTTATGCAATCTACTTTTATAGTGTCTATAAGTCAAAGTTTATTTTTTTGTATCATCCGCACAGAGGTAAAATAGAAGTTTTCAACAAGAGTCTTTCCAGTTTGTTGAGAAGTCTACTAAGAGACAATGTAGGAAAATGAGATTCGGTTCTTGTGCGGGAAGAGTTTGCATATAACAACTCTATTAATAAAAGAATCGGTGTTCACCTTTCTACATTATGTATGGAACAAGTCCACGAGGAGTTATGGAGTTGTAAGAGTTACTCGAGAAGAAGGGAAACGTGTTGAAGCTAAAGAATTTTTGCAATACATTAAGGAGGTATATGAATAAGTGTTCAAACAATTGGAAAAGTGCAACATGCAATATGAGGAACACATAGATTTATGGAGGAGACACTTAGTGTTTAAGATTAGAGATTTAGTTCTTGCACACATGTACAAAGAAAGGTTCTAACGAGGAATGTATGATAAACTCGGTGGAAGACGATTGGACTATACAAATTCCCGAGAAAATTTATGAAGAATACATGTATATGAGTTGGATCTTCCAAAATGGATAGATATATCACCTATCTTTAAAATGACTTATCTATACCCATATTTTAAGGGGCACACAAGTGTAGAAGAAGTCCACAAATATGTAGATTGGAGGCACCAAGAGCATAGGTGTACAAAAATTGAATTAATTCTCAATGAACTTGTGGCGAAAATGACATGTAAAAAGGAGTATAAGAAATATATGGTGAAATGAAGAGGAAAAGGATTCGAAGATGCATCTTAGCTTATGAAAACAAAGATTTCTAGACTTACTCTTTCCATTACATACATTCAAAAATACGCTGAGCAGGGGGCTCAAGTTTCTTCTTACACGGGTGTTTGATGCAAGAGCTTCTGGGCTCACAAGAAATCCCACATCACCCAAATTAATTAGAGTTAGTAGATAAATACTTGCACAATGTCGTGCCACTCCTAAGCAAGCCACAAAAGTAAACTTTTCTTTAATCATTCTATGGAACCCGCGGAATCCTATCCAAGCCACACAAAAATCACGACTTGTGTAAAACTAGACATAACCTCACATCACCGTACTTAACCACGCTTAAACCACACATGTCATCCAATACTTGGGCATGAAACTTTAACCTTCAAAACATTAAACTTGTGCGAGAACAACCATGCACGCCTTGCATAAACTACCAATACTTACCCAATTCCACAATATACTTGTGGAAGTTCCTAAACACTTATCCAATGCCATAGAATGTTGCAATTTTGTAATACCACTCCCATTTGTTTTAATACTTTTGAGATATGTATTTGACATAAATCATTTGTCAACATCGATACAAATAGTGGAGAGTATATGTGGTTCTTGATCCATCTACTTTGGCCAAGGACCAACAAAACTATTTGATTGACCTTGACCCAATGGAGGTGAAATTTTGAAGCTTAACAATCGCCTTGAGAGGTGACCTAGGGAATATTATGTAGGGGAACCATTACTTATTGAAGGCGCATTTTTCTCCCACTAGAGATTTTTTTAATTATATAAATAGAAGGGATTTGCAAACTTTAAAGTATTCAACACCATCAAGAGAGATGTCAAATTCCAAATTAAGGAATCAAGAAATCATCCTTTAGAGTGTGAACATGGTTGTGCAACAATTTCATAGAGTCTGTGAAGCTTAAGATAAGTCTAGGATTAACATTCTTAGAGTTCTTGTAGAGATCTTGTCATAAAGATGTGATTAGAGTGTTGAGTCATTGTGTCTAAGTTTTTAATATTTTCTTATAGTAGTAGATAACTTTATTATTATGTTGTTAATAGTTGTGCCTTAGATCTTGCTTCGATGAGATCAAACTTTGACAATGGTTGCATGGTACAAGGTGTCCCTTCATTGGGAACCCTAACTACGACATCATCGAGAAAGCAAGAAGCAAAAGAGGACAATTGTTAGGAAATAAGGGATAAAATATGCGAAACAATCCTCACGAGAATCACAACAAAAGAGAAACTCGATATGAAAAAAATATTACAAATCTCAAATAAAAGTGCAGAATAAAAATAACACAACACAAAGAGACAATATTTAACGTGGTTCACCCAATTTGGGCTACGTCCACCAAGAATCACTTGCTCAAATTTTATTACAAGCCACCGCTCTCTCAATACAATACCCATATATGTTTGGAGCTATGCTCAACAAACTCTATAGAATTCACACCCGAATTCATACACATTTGCAATGTTACATAATACCTACCATATGCACAAAACTACATAAGTAGATAATTGCTTAAGCAGTTTTACAAAATCTGGTATCAAAACCATGGGCTAAAACCGTCCCATAAACCCATGGGTCAAAAATCCCGCCCATATGAGAAAAACATGTTTCCTGGTATATCGTGCATGTTTTTCGAGGCCAATTTTTTTTCTCGGGGCTCCGCCCCGAACCTTGGAGACAACTATGGAAAGTGTACAGTACTCTTAGTGTACAGTCTTCAACATTTTCACACATGAAAACAGGCTCCCCAACCTAACAACAATCAATTTTATTATTTACAAAATTGTGGATCAAAGCCTAGTTTAATGGATTTTTCACATTGAAAGGTTTTTGAAAAGTATTCATTTGCCAATAATGGAGCATCAAGGTGTATTTAATGAGTGTTTTGCGGGTTATATGTTTTAAGGAAGAAAAAGAAGTAAAAACCATAGTAAGATTATTTTACCTTTTTTGTAAAAACATGTGTCAAGGAATATTTCAATGCATTTGTCTCATTGATATCTTTATGAAAAGTATTTGTTTTCCCAAATCGAAGCGCAAAGACACCCATGGCGTGTGTTTGAAGATCTAGGTCAATTTTGGGTCTCTTATTGGGTGAAGAGTACTATTCAATAGCCCTTGAGCACCTAACATCTACTTGCCCATGTGACTTGCTACTCCACCAAAATCCTAAGTATCAACACCACTCACCCATGTGACCTACCCGCCAACACATTTTAGCCCCCACCAAGGGTTGCCATACACCACTAGAGCCCTTTTTTTGCACTTCCACTTTGAGGCTCATAAATTTTGATCCTTTAAGAATATATGAAGTGATTTTTATTTTATACCACCGCTTTGTTTCAAGATCTACACATTGGCAAGTCGATTTTTCATTTTGATTGCCCAATTATCTAGAAATTACAAATTCTTGCATGTTTAAATGACTAACTCTTGTATTTTGAACCTTCTAGGGATCATAACTTTTGATTGGTAGCTTAGATTCACTTGTTTCTTTTCTCGAAAGTATGTGAGTTGTACTCTTTGTAGTAATGACATATGTTTAATCTAATTCTATCTTAGATTATAGTTTTCCATCATCAAGGATTATTTAAAAACTATAAAACATAGTGCTTTTGTATTGAGTATATGTGGCACTTTATTTTCAAAGGGGATCACCCTTTGGTGCTTTATACAACTTCTGGAAGGTGTTTTCATATGTATACACTCCGATTTTGGGCATTCACAATTGGGCGTATTTTGATGTGTATGATTCATAGCATTAATTGTCTTTGTAGGCCTTGTTGTGTTGCATACCTACCACAATTGACACTTTTTTTTTGGAGTTGTTTTTTTTCACTTCCTAATTAGTATATGGAAGAGAATAAGAAACCCAAAAAGTAGAACAACTTATTACTATTTTTTTATATCTTAGAACGATTTCAATGTATTTGTGATATTTGAAGACCGGAGGAAATTAAATTGATTATAAATTCTAGACAATAGATAATAGGATGGGAACCGCAATATAGACAATATGAATTTGTATAATATAAATAACTTTATAAATAAAAGCGTTCCATTGAAAAATGCTTCATAGAATTATAAATGTTATAATAATTACTTAATCTCCTTCCATGTAATTGCTCAATAAAATATTATATATTTTTGTACTAAATAACTACTATACACAATATTTAAATTTGAATCAAACAATAATAACGCTCAAACTAACATCTAATTGTTAAGACCTAAAATAAAGAGGGGAAATGTATATGTATGAATTATAAAAGATTAAGCACAAGTAATGCACAAAATAAGATATATATAAGATTGAGGATTTGAAAGGATTTTGTTTTTTAAAGTGGGCACGGAAATTTATTTTTAATCAAATCATGAACTTAAATAAAATGATTGTATAAAAGATGAACAAGGAATGTGTTCTCTACCCAAAAAAAATATATATATTTAATAAGAAAACACACCCACTTTACCAATTCAACTATGGAAGGCTAACTTGACTTGAAAATAAAATATCTAGATTGCATTATTGACCCAAGGTGCCGTCCTCTAATGGTAAATATCTTTGAGATTTTAGATAATAGTTTTAATAACATATTATATTCTTAATACTAAATATTATGTGGTCATGCTAAATACTAACCCTGAGAAGGTGGGCATTGATTGTTTTAAAAATTGATTCAAAGCTAATGGGTGAGGTTTTCTTTACATGTCCAAATGATACCTAAACTTGGCTGACTTTCATTTTCATTTCAATATCATTTTGGGAGTGTATTAATACAAAAGTGTGTATATCTCATTCATGACGTGCATGGTGACATATGTGTATATCTCATTCATGACTTGTACCGTGACATATATCTAATATATGTCTCATTCATGACTTATGGAAACAAACATTTGCAAACAAAATACTAGAGACAAGAAATGCATATAAATGATGACAAGTGTAGCAATACTAAATGAGAAACATACGTCTAGAGATTGCAATACTTTGTTGTTTCAAGTATTTTATGAATTAAAAAATATTGTGTGTTTCATCCACAGTAATGCATGCTTACATATTCCGAAACATTGGAGGTTTATCTTTTAATAATAAACTTATATTTTATCTTTTAATAATAAGATACTATCTTTGGGTGTGGAGGATTATAGTTTTGAGTATAGTTTGTGTTTTTGATTGAGGCGTTGAGTTTGTTTTGATGTTTTAGTAATTTTTAATGCTTGCAGGGTCAAGTTACTAACTAGTCACCATTTTTTAGACTATTATAATCTATTATTTATTTTAATAAAATGATGTGTTCATCAGAAATAATAATTAATTATTATTTTTGTAATATGTTTTATGTGTAGAAGAGAATGCTAGATTGTTTGTTGGATATATTCGTGTTATATTTTTTTTTTTGCTTTTTAAATTGATCTTGTTTTATTCTATTTATTTAAAAAAATTATCACACATTTAATGATTATAAGTCTGATTTTTCACCCTTTGGGTAGTGTTTCCTTATATAATGAGCTCCTTATATCGAAGCGTACAACTTTGGATGTTGTTGGAGTTGGTAGAAGAGATAATGACACCTAATAAGGTGATGAAATTCTTTAGGAAGATGTTCCAGAATTAATACCATGCGAGTTTGAAAATGTTTGTCGGTGGCTTTTGAATTATACCTTGAAGCGATGTTTTGTCGGTAGAATCCCTTATGAGTCTATCAACAAGAGTTGGGTTGAATCCATATGGCACCAAGCTTGATTGGATGCAATTTATATGACTTTTTTTTTTTACTTTTTAGGTTTACAAACCCCGAACATTATGAGAGCTTCCACAAACGTGGCCCTTGGCTTTTCAAAAGCACACTCGCTTTATATTTTTTTCCCACTGTCTATGCTACACCTTTAACCCTAATTCATGTATCGGGATATGGATACTTGACATGTGGCTAACATAATCGATTATCATGTCATATCATAATTATTTATGCTTTCATATGCTTAGTGGGTTGACCTTAGGAATTTGGATAGTATAGCAGGGTATATATATGAGTTAGAGAGTAGGGTATTATCGGCATATTGAGCACATGAGTCTTCTTGTATGTTTTGGAGGTTTCCCCTTGAAGTGACTAAGTCATTCTACTTAAATATTATGATCATTTATCTATATTTTGGTGTTATTTGGTGTTTTATTGCTTGTGATATTTAGATATATCTAATTAATTTCATTACAAGTGGTACCAGAGAATGATCTTGGCCAAACTGTGTCAAAACCATAATTGTGAAGATTCGACTCTATATCTTAAAAAAGTAGCTAAATTTTCTGCAATTTTTTTCATGGTGTTGTGAAATCGACCAAGTAAAATCCTCTCCACATTTCAGGATTTTTGACTTATTTTGCAGAAGTTATATCAGTTTTAGGATTTTTATAAATTTGTTATATAGGCTGCAATTTTGGGATTTATTCCAAGTTTCTTATATTTTCGGAAATCTTGCCAAAAATAGCTAGGGTTTGTTCTCTATGTTTCCCTCTATTCAGCCAATAAATTTACGAAACCCCAAACCCTAAATTTCTACCCTAATCCTTGTATCCCAAGACCCAAACCCTACATCATGACCGAAAGATCAACTCAAGGCCAAGGGAAGGGTCAAGAAACTCTAGGAATGACTCCAAATAAGGAAGATATGGATTTGGAATCTTTGGTTTTGGAGTATCATGAAGTAGTCAATCAACTTCAGGAAAGGGTTAATAATATGGTGAGTAAGGTTGACCTCAACAACGAGCTTCTTTTACTATAAGGTAGCCTTATGGGTGAAATGAAGATGGTTTGAATAAATGAGGAAGAAGATGATGTTTTCTCTTTCAAGCATGAATTCCCATTCCATTCATATGGGTTCCTCTAGCAATGCATGCACATATCCAAATCACACCAACCAAATAGGATCCTCTACACAAACTGGTGGATCTTCTAACCAATGGCGTAACATTATTCAAAAGTAGAGATGTGTAAGTTCAATGGATATGATCCAATCCCCTGGATCAATCAAATGGAGAATTTCTTTGATTTGCATCAAGTCAAAAATGGGCATAAGGTGGTAATGATATCCTTGTACCTGGAACCATAACAATTCATTTGGTATAGATGGATGTGTGAGCAAAAGAAAAATAATGGTCTCTTTGTTACCTGGTCTATATTCATTGATGAGCTCCAAAACACTATAGTAATATTATTATAGGGAACTATTTTAGCTACATAACCAAGCTACAATAGACAAGTTCGATTAAAAATTATATCCATCAATTCCAAAACATATCCTTATGAGTGAATGGCATCTCAGAGGATGATCTAAATGATCTATTCTTGGGTGGACTCAAGGATAACATCCAACATGATGTTTTCCTTCTTAATCCAAGGTCGAAACAAAAATCCATTATCATTTCTTGACGTGTGGAAAAAGAGATATGGTAAAGCAAATGAGCTTCTCTAATCATAAGGAATGTACAAATCTTGCACCATCTTTTCTCCACCAACACAATTGATTCCTCAAAAGATTGAAGAGAAATAAGTAAATTCCTATGTTGTAATTGTGACATGTAAGTGGAAACAAAGGACATAGATGTCTTGAGAAGAATTTATTATACATTGAGGGTCCTAACGAGTAATAAGATGAGGAGGAAGTAGTTGATGCAGAGGAAGAGGCTTCGAGACCAACTATCTCTTTCCATGCCATTTCAGAATCAACACCCCAAAAACACTCAAGGTTGTTGGGTTCATGAAGAAGTAAAGGATGACAACATTAATTAACTCAAGAAGTACTCATAACTTCATCAATCATAAGTTGGTCATACACTTAAATTGTTTTTTCTATCCACCACCAATTCCAAATAATGGTTGTAGATGGAGGTAAAGTTAGATGTTTAGGAAAATACCATAATATTAAGCTATATATGGGAGATTACCTACTAAAGGGGCCCATGCATGCCATTTCAATGGGAGGAGCAAGAATTTTGTTGTGGGTCCAATGTATTACTAGTTTGGGAACGATGGTTATGAACTTCCGAGGATTTGTTCATGTGGTTCCTTTATGAGGGAAAGACTTATGAGCTACGTGGAATGAAGGCTAAAGCTCCAGAGTTGGTAAGCTCTCATCAAACACGGAAAATGTTTAGGAAGGGTGCATATGGGTTTGTGGTACAATTATTCTCAATGAAAACCATCAAAAGGCCCTATACCGTTAGATTTACAAATCATTATTAATGAACAATTAGTTGTGTTTGGGGATATGCCAAAAGGGTTTCCATCTAAAAGAGATCATGATCATGTTATTCATTTAGTAATTAGAAGCCAACCACCCAACATTCGACCTTATAGAGATCCTTATCTCCAAAAGAGCGAGATTGAGAAGATGGTACAAGAGATGTTGGAAGCAGTGTATTATTCACCATAGTCAAAGTGTTTACTCTTCTATGGAGGTAATGGTTAGGAAGAAGGACGAAGGTTGGCACATGTGTCTAGACTACAAAGAGCTCAAAAAATACACAATGAAAGATAAGTATCCTATCGCTGCCATTGAAGATTTGTTAGATGAATTAGAGGGTGTTGTTTATTTTTTAAAAATTCGATCTTAAATCATGATACCATCAAATAAGAATTCTTGATGAAGATATTCATAAAATAACATTTAGGACACATGAGGGCCACTATGAATTTCTTGTAATGCCATTTGGCCTAACAAATGTGGCATCTACTTTCCGAGAGTTAGATGAATTCAATCTTCCGAATTTTTGCAAAAGTTTGTCAAGGTATTCTTTGATGATATATTAATCTACAACAAGACTTGGGAGGAACATGTGCATCATGTCAATACAAAGATTGGACACTATTGAACAACACCATCTTCATGCCAAGCTCTTCAAATGTGCTTTTGGTGTAAGAAGGTAGAATACTTGGGTCATATCGTGTCTTATGAAGGTGTAAAATTGGATCCTCATAAGATCCATGTGATGGTGGTTTGGACAGTTCCTAAAACCCTTAAAAATCTTAAGGGATTCTTAAGGCCTACATGTTATTATCTCATGTTTTTGAATAATTATGATAGAATTGCATCATCAATCACATCTTTATTGAAAAAGACTCTTTTCATTAGAATGAGGTAACAACCCATACATTTGAATCACTTAAGAATGCCATGTGTACTGTTAGTGTCAAATCATAGCACCCCAAATGAGTTATGGATTTTCTTTTCTAAGGTAGGGTCATTTGGTGTGATTTGCATAACATTGGATCATTCCCCAAGCTGTGGGACTTGCAAATGGGAATGATCCTCCAGAGAAGGCTGGTTCCTCTTCCTAATCCTAGCACTAAACTACTTCTAAGGAAGGAAATGTGACTATCTACTCCTAATCTAACAATTCTAAGGGACCAAGGAGAGAGAGAGCATAAAAATAAAGAAATCCTACACTATAGAGGTGATAACACCGAGAAAAGGGAACTGCTAATCACAAACCCAACTACCTGAAATGGAGAGAGGTGAGCAATGGAGAGGATGGACAGATGCATCACAGACCAAGGATAAAGTTCACACAGAACACCATTTCAAACCCCTTAAACATAGCTCCCAAAACCTGCAATGGACATCAAAGATATGCACAATATACCCTACAATGGTGAGAGGTGAGAAGAGACAACAAAATGAGCAAAGGATGGACAAAACGCATCATGAAACAAATTTTATTGCTCCAGGAGTTCACATAGTACACCATTAACGGGAAAGAGGCAAGAAAATTCCATTACAAAGCCAAGGGAGGAGGCTTAAACTCCACATTCGACCCTAGAGAAGAAAGAGAGAGGGGGTAGGGAAGAAGAATGAACAACCCTTTATAATGAATCTTGCCCTGTATTTATAGATTTGATCGGAGAGAAGAAAGAGAGAGGGAAGCGGGAAAAGTGGGTTGAAACTCAACCACTGTTGTTAATGCTTCTGATAAAATATGCCCCAAATCCATCTTTACTGCATGATTCCTTGATTCGGCACCTTGAAAGAAGAGGAAACAATGGAAATAGATCGAATCCAATTTGGTTGTTGAGACAGATGGATCCTACATTGAAGGCCCGAAGACGTTTCCTCCATTTCCTTCACCTAACCTCCTCAAAATAAAGTCTCAGACCTCCATGGCATAGGTGAGGCCGAGATCTTTCCAATGGTGTCAGATCTACAATATTTCGAGCCCTGAGTCGAAAGATATGCCCCTTCAAAGTTTGTATTGGGTCCATACAAATGGACGGGGAAAACAGTTTGAAAAATGGGCCCCCTTTTTGTTTGGGACACGTGGCAATGGGATTAGAACAAAAATCGGTCTTGCAGGTCTGCAATTTATCTTTTGCCCTTTGAACGAAAGGAAAATTTTCACTTTTCCCTCCGACTCCCCACCTTGGCTTTGACTCGGGTTCTAACGCTGACTTTTCCCGATGGAGTTGCGGGCCATTTTGTAACTTTTACCCTTTTTGTGATAACAAGGGGCAAAGAATCAACTTTTCCCCCAACGCCCCACTTTCCTCTAGGACAAGCGTCAGTCTGGTGCTCGTTTGGTCTTCCCCTTTTTTTCTCAGTTCCTCTGCGGCACTACCCCTTCTTCTCTGACCCTGCAATTCCATTGTTGAGTCCTCCCTCGACCCTTTAAATAGATTTAAGATATGGAAACGTTCAGAAGAACCGTTTCTTCTATTTCTTCTTGTGCAGGGTCGAATTTGACTTTCTCGGGCCTCTGTTTTCACTTTTCCTAGTTCTGGAACTCGAGCTCATGGGTCTGAGTCATTTCCTTCATAATTTCCTTATGTGCAGGAGTTGTCTTGACCAAATTTTCCCGGGGTGAATTTGGGATAACAAAGCACCACTCACCCGGATTATAAATTTACCCGAGACTTCTCCAAAACCTTTATTTTTGAATGTGATGCTTTAAGGTGTGTCATAGGTGTAATAATTATGTAAGAGGGTCATCTCATTGTATTTTAGAGTCATTAAATCAAAGGTAATAACATCTCAAAACCAACTTATGAGAAGGAAATGGTGGATATTCTTCATGCAATCAAACAGTGGAGACCCTATCTCATGGGTCGTCACTTCAAGGTCAAGACAGATCATAAAAGCTTGAAATTCTTATTAGAGAAAAAATATCATATGAATAGCAATAAAAATGGGTCTCTAAGATGTTGGGATATGGCTTTGAGATCATTTACAAAAAGGAAAATAAAATGTGGTAGTTAATGCACTATCAAGGAGAGACAAGTCCTTAAAGGAATTATTAAATGCCACGTCCATACTACAAGAAGATTGGGTAAATCAAGCAAGATCTGAATGGAATAATGACAAAGAGACCCAAAATATGATTCAAAAGCTCCAACAAGATCCAAGAACTTCAAAAAAATTGTGTGGAAGGGGGATGAATTGCGGTATAAAGACCAGTTGTACTTATGCAAAAACTCTACCCTTAAAAATCAGGTTCTCTCAGAGCTCCATACTTCTCCAGTGGGTGGCCATTATGGATTCCTAAAAACTTATCACAAAGTTAAGTAAGATTTCTTTTGGGAAGGTTTGAAATCATATGTATAAAAAGTGTGGTTGAATTCCTAGTGTGTTAATGTAATAAGGGTGAAACTGTCAAGTGTCTAGGATTTTTGCAGCCACTAGCTATTCCTAGTGAGTGGTGGGAAGAGGTTTCCATGGATTTCATCACATGATTTCCAAATTCTGAATGGAAAAGTGTAATTATGATGGTTATGGATAAACTCACCAAGTATGCTCATTTTTGTGTTTTGCCACTTCCCTTTACGACAAGTGCGATTACCATATATTTTATAGATATAGTTCAAAATCTATATTGAACACCCAAGATTATAGCCGAGGATCGTGATCCTATATTTACTAGAAATTTTGGACTGATTTATTCTCATGTTTGGGTACTCAATTAGCTCGTAGTTCATCATATCATCCCCAATCTGATGGAAAGGATGAGGTAGTAAATAAATGTTTGGAGGGTTATTTACAATGCTTTACTTGAGATAAGCGGGAGAGGTGGGTTAAGTGGCTACCACTTCCATGATGGTGGTATAACACTTCATTTGACACTTCATCCAAAATGTCCCCATTCCGGCATTATATGGTTGTACCATCCATCATCCCCACTTCGATTTAAGGGTCCAACCTAAAGTAAAAGCATTTGAAGATCACATTTAACACCAATAGGAGGTTATCTCTAGCCTAAAAGAAACCTTGGTCATGGCACAAAACTGCATGAAGCAACAAGCTAATCAATATCGTAATGAAAAAAGCTTTGAAGTTGGAGATTTTTATGTGTGATTTCAATTGAATAAGCAACTATCTTTGAAACAACATAAAAAGGATAATAAGCTTTCACCTAAATACTATGGGTCTTATCAAGTGTTAAAAAATTGGCAGTGTGGCATATAAATTGGAGCTTCCTCAGTAAAGTAAAATACATCCAATTTTCCATGTTTCTTGCATGAAGAAGGTCATTGGGAAGAAAGTGTCTTCTCAATCAATATTACTAGAGCTTGATGAAGATGGACGTATCATATTAGAACTGCAGGGAATCCTAGAAACATGCACTACAAAGTTGAGGACAAGGGTCATCACCGAGTATTTGATCAAATGGAAGAATTTGAAAACTGAAGATGCAACATGGGAGGATGAATCATTCCAAGAAAAGTATCCAGATCTTACCAAAATTGGGGACAATGTTTCTTTGAAGGGAGGGGCATGTTATGCCTTTAATCCTAGTTTATTGATTTGGATATGGATAGTTGACATGTGGCTAACATAATCTCTTATCAGGTCATGTCATAATTATTTATGCTTTCACATGTTTGGTGGATTAATTTTAGGGATTTAGATAGTATAGCGAGTATATATAGGAGTTAGAGAGTAGGATATTAACATCATATTAAGCACTTGAGTCTTCTTGTATGGTTTATAGCTTCCCCTCGAGGTGGCCAAGTCTTTCTACTTGCATATTATGATCATTTCTCTATATTTTGGTGTTCTTTGGTGTTCTCTTGTTGTTGATATTCAAATCTATCTAAGTAATTTCATTATAGTCTATGGATTTCGTTGTTTATGATAAGGTCAAGAAAAATTAATTATATGGGTAAAAATACTTGGCTTGTCAATTCCCTTTTAGTGATTCATTAAACTAACTTTCATACTTAACCCTTTAGGCCATTCTATGTGTTTTGAACTAAACAAACTTTATTCTTATTAAGATTTTTAAATGGGTTTTTGTTGAGGTTGACCTTTTCCAAGACCTTAAATGAATTATATAAGACAGATTGAAAGTTTTGGAGGTGATAAAAAAACCAAAAATAGTAGGAAAAAACAAGCTCCTAACATAAACCTTATCTAAATATTGTGGCCTCCACTTCCAAGTACTAGATATAATTTCTTATGTGTGTCAAGTCATCACAAATCTATTAGTGTCAAGCACTCCATAAGATGTTAATATTGTCACCACTCATGGGATACTATGCATGATTCACATCCTTTAATGGTAAATATGGATTCCTCGTTGATTTTCAATTCATGAGATGTTCCTCTTTCTCCATGTTGGCGCTCTACACACTATTCACATATCCCTTCCCAAAAAGGGGAGGAGTGAGATTATGTGTAGATTAAGCGAAGACATGCAACTTACTAATGTTTTGGGAAAAAAACAACAAACATTTTTTTATAATAGCCATACAATGTTAGAGATCCTTGATGGAAATGAAGTTAACCTCGACCACTACTCATGAATATATTATCTTGGAATGTACAAGGTTACGTAACTATAAAATATATGATTAGGCCTAATAGTAATTTAATTGTTTTCCTTTATAAAAGGTAGTAAAGAAGATTTGGTGTGATACTATATGTCATGTGTATGTTAGGAAATCCATGGTTAGTGCTCCATTTATGTATTAGTGAATAATAATTACGTGAAGTAATTATTATTATGTAAATGTTAGTTGGTAAATAAGTGTTATATAGTTGTTATAATAAAACAACATATAACAAATATTATTAAATAAATGTTAGTTGGTAAATAAGTGTTATATAGTTGTTATAATAAAACAACATATAACAAATATTGTTAGTGAGTTTCAAACAACTCACGTGAATAGTTAGATGGAGTTATTTGAGGGAGGAGGAGTTGTAACAACATTCTAAATTATAGGAAATCCATTTCCTATAAATTTTTAGAATCCCTATTATGTATTAGATTTGAGTATATTGAATATTATTTCTAATTTTTTTACTTTGCAACTCTTTGATCCATTACCTTCATCTTGTATCGGAGCGAGTTGCATCTCGATTGTTAGTATGGAGAATTAAAAAAAGAGAGCGGTTGTTTAATACTTTGCTCCCGTAGATGAGAACAAAATTGATGTTTGTAATACAAGTTGAGCTAAAATTAGTTTAGCATGCAAACTTGTTAGTGTCGGCGTAGTTGTTTTCTCTTCCTTGACATTTTTAATTTGATAAATCCATAGGCTTGTGAAAAATCCATGTTGATGACTATATAAGACAAGGATCAACCTCAAATTCATGTAATTACATTGTCATGTGGAATTGAAATATGTACATAGTTCTAGCTTAGATTTGTCACGTTGCTATGAAGGATGCACGATCAACTCTTGAGTCATCCTCACTTCCACTGACTAATCCAATTCGACAACAGTCATCATTAGTTTGCTACAGTCATCATTAATTTGTACTTTCAGCTAATAATCAACCGTAGTCATCCTTAGTTACTGGTTTGTAATTTTAGCAGTCATCTTGATTTCTGCCTAATCATTGTCATTGCATTTGTTAGTTAGTTTTAAATAAATTATGTACATTCCGGACTACTACGTGCAATAGAAGAACAAGACAGTTTGAATAGAAGAATCTTATTTCTTTTCCATCCTAGTTGTTCGCTCACCTTGTGAGAAGATTTTTTATAATTGCATATTCATTTTTATTTATGTATACAAAGTATAATGTAAGTGTTGAGTTTTATAATCTTCAATTGGTATCATAGCAAGTTGCATAAATATTTGTTTAGAAGCTACAGGTTAAAGTTTCTCTCCCAGAATTATCAGAATTTCAAATGGTGGCAATTTCTCATTCCAGCTTTTGTTGTTTACCAGAGACAACTACGATTACTGGAGCATAAAGATGAAGACCCTACTATTATCCCAAGCTATCTAGGATTTAGTAGGAGGAGGATACACGGAACCTGCTTATAAGAATTTGTTAAATGCCTTAATAGCAAATCAACGAAATCAATTGAAAGAAGACAAAACGGACAATCGAGCTCCTTTTGCTACCCAATCTGCATTGGATATATCATTTTTTCCTCGTATAGCCGGTATGACAAAGTTGAAGGATGCATGGGAAGCCCTACAAACTACATACCAAGGATCTGAAAAAATAAGGTTGGTAAGACTTCAAACCCTTCGAAGATATTTTGAAAGTTTAAGTATGAAGGAAGTTGAGTCTATTCAAGAGTTTATTACTAGGGCTCAAAGTATTGTGAACCATCTCAAAACTCAAGGGGAAAGTGTCACAGAGCAAAAATTGTAGAAAATATTTTGAGATCTCTTCCTCCAAAGTTTGATCCAGTGGTCATAGCCATTGAAGAAAGTAAAGATCTAACCACATTCAAAGTTGCAGAGTTGATAGGTTCTTTGCAATCTCATGAGGAGCGTATGCAACGTTCTACAGAGAACCTAGTTCAAGCCTTCCAGTCTATTGTAAGAATTGAAGAAAAATCTACAACCCTTCTCAATCAAGCAAATCTCAAGGGGAGTCTTCTACATCTAGAGGACGTGGCAGAGGAAGAGGAAGAGGAAACAAAAGAGGAAGAGGAAGAAGTTCTATGGATCGAAGAAGCATCCAAAGGCTAATATTGTGAAAGGTATGGACACTATGAATCTAAATGTAGAAAGAAAAAATCTGATTTGAATAAATCAAGAGACAACTATACTAAAGAGTCTTTTGAAGACACAAAGCACTCCACATTCTTCGCTTGCAATTTGGAAAAAGAACCTCAAAAGGATGTTTGGTTCTTGGATAGTGGTTTCTCAAATCATATGACAGGTAAATCTGATCTCTTTGTCAAATTAGATGAATATGTAAGGAGTCAAGTAAAATTTGGTGATGATAAAGAGGTTGATGTAATGGGAAAAGGTACTAAGCAAGGAGAAACTACATTTGTTCATGACACTTTGCATGTGCCCAAATTACAACACAATATTTTAAGTATTGGGTAGCTTGTAGCAAAAAATTACAAGGTTGTGTTTGAAGATAACTGCTGCAAAATATTTGATAAATCAGCTAACCATCATCTTGTAGCAAAGGCTTGTATGACAGAGAATAGATTATTTCCTCTCACTTTGGATTCCGCTAAGATGCATGCCCTCAAGGAAACCACAGATGATTCATGGTTATGGCACCAACTGTATGGTCATTTGCATTTTCAAGGATTAAGTTTGCTTCATAAGAAATACATGGTGGGAGGACTTCCCGTAACTTAGGCAAAGAAGAAGTTTATTCAGGGTGTGCACTTGGCAAGCAACATCGAGATAGTTTTCCAGTGAACAAATCATGGAGGGCAAAATCTCCTCTAGAGCTTGTGCATAGTGACATTTATGGTGACATGCAAGAGGAATATTTGGGTAAGAATATTTACTTTTGAAATTTATTGATGATTTCTCACGCCACACATGGATTTATTTTTTAAGCAAAAATTGAGGCATTTGAATGCTTCAAGCACTTTACGGCTATGGTGGAAAATCCAAGCGGGTATTCTCTCAAAATACTCGTAGAGTGGATAGGGGGAAGAATTCACTTCCAATGAGTTAGCTGATTTTTGTAATACTCATGGAATCAAGAGACAACTTATGGCAGCTTATACCCCACAACAGAATGGCATTGCAGAAAGAAAGAACCGTACCATTATGGAGATGGCACGAAGTATGTTGCAGTCCAAAACCTTCCTAATTGCTATTAGGGAGTTGCAGTAGCAACCACAACTTATATTTTGGATTGAATCCCAACAAAATTGCTTCAAAATATCACTCGCAAAGAAGTCCTGGAGTGGTCACAAGCCCTCAGTAGCTCACTTTCGTGTATTTGGTTGCCTGCATATGCTCATGTTCCAAAAAAGAAGCGGAAGAAGTTGGATGCAAAATCCCAACTTTGTATCTTTATGGATATTCCAATTTCACAAAAGGATATAAATTCTATAATCCTAACACAAAGAAATGGAGTATTATTCGAGATGTGGTTTTTGATGAAGGGGGCATGGAAATGGCAAAAAGGTGTTCAAAAACTACCCCACTAATCATGGGTATTGAAGATGATCAAGTTCCTCCTCTCCCCACAAGCTCAAGTGGAAGTTCAAGCCCCAGTTCACCAAGTTCACCAAGTTCCTCTTCAGGTGATAGTTCTAGTCCACAATCAAGTCCAATTTCTTCATGAAAGGTACGAAGCTCAAATGAAATTTATCAAAGGAGTTCTAATGTGAATCTACTTACCAATCTTGCTTTGTTTAGTACCATTCAATTTGAACCTTCTGTATGAAGAAGTCGTGAAAGAACAAGTATGGATTGATGTTATGAATGAAGAGATGCATGCAATTGTTAAAAACAATACATGGGAATTAGTACAACTTCCTAATGATAAACAAGTGATTGGTGTCAAATCAATTTATAAGGTGAAATATCATGTTGATGGTTATATGAATAGACACAAGGCAAGATTATTTGCCAAGGGATTTACACAAACTCCTCGAGTAGATTATTTAAAGACTTTCACTCTAGTTGCAAGATTTGATACAATCAAGATTATATTGGCTATTGTTGCACAACACAAGTGGCCAATCTATCAGATGGATGTAAAATCAGCCTTCCTAAATGGTTTTATTGATGAGGAATTCTATGTGGAACAACCTCTTGGTTATGAAATTCTAGGAAAAGAACATTTTGTTTACAAGCTAAAAAGGCTTTCTATGGGTTGAAGCAAGCACCTCGTGCTTGGTATGCAAGGATTGACAGTTATTTCTTGAAAAAAGGATTCATTTGAAGTTCCTCAGAGCCAACCCTCTATATCCAACATCTTGGTAATGATATTCTAATTGTTTTCCTTTATGTTGATGATCTCATTTATACAGGTAATAGCCCATCTCTCATGGAGAAATTTCAAGCAGAAATGAAACAAGAATTTGAGATGTCGATATGGTATTCATGCATTATTTTCTTGGCATGTGTTAGCATATGGATTTGCACGCATGCAAATGACATGCAACAAAGGTGTGGGAACGAAGTCCCTCCTCAATGAAGGTGAGGTTGCCTTTAATGAAAACCAAAATCGTATTTACATATGTACATTCAAAATTGTATGTGGGGGTGTTTGGAACATCAATGGAAAGAAAAGTGAATGAGGGAGATGAAGTGGAATGAAGGAAAGGAGTGGAATAGAATGAACTGAAAGAACATGCAAGAGTTAGGTAAAAACAGAGCCTAATATTGCATGAAGAAGAAAGGTGAATGACCAACACAAATAAAACGGAGTTTGAGTTAGCCAAACAAGAATGTGTAAAAGGGAACACACATGAGCAAGTAGATAATCAGAGCTTGATCACTGTGAACTAGAACAACTGATTAATAATGTTGACAATGAGATCAAAGATAATATTTACATGCAAGATTCAAACACCTAACATCTAATGACATAAGAACATCAAATGTTACAAGAGACAATGAATGAGACACAAAGTTCATATTTCATTAACTCCAAAATGTTTTTCACAAAGAACACAAAGTTTCTTCCTGAAACAAAGCTTGCACAAAAGTATTTTCTTCTCCTCTCTCAAAGTCACCCTTACAAATGAGCCCCTCACTTGCTTTTATAACCCAAAAGTTGGTTACAAAGTAGTTAGGGTTTTAAATGCACATTAAATAGGGCACTTAAGTGACTTTGACTTTTTCAACCAACTTTTAAAAGTGACTAAAAATAGAAACCACTTAAGTTAAAAATTCATTTAAGGAAAAATACATAAATAAAAGAAATGGGTACATGTGGACCCACTTAAATGACTTGACGCACATGTAGACATCCTAACAAGAATGTGCCACCCAAATCAAGACACCTAGGATCGAGTGCCTTATCCATTGGGCCAAGATTTCACCCGTCCTGATCGTACGGGAATGAACTCATTGACTGTGCTCTGCAATCCTCCAAATGACAAGAGTGTTGAGCTTGAAACTTGAGCAATTCATCCACCCCTCTATCTGAGCAATATCCTGGTGTGAGAAAATTTGTCTTCATTCGTATTCACATTCACAATTCTCCACATGCTCCGAGTACCTTTCCATGGTGAATTATTCATTTTTCATGAGACCGTAGTCGTTACGCCACCTTGGTTTATCAGAATCCAGCTTCTGGTCTTTCGCCATTGAGAAGATCTCCAAGAGCCAAAATTGAAATTCACCTCCAATGGTATTACAAAACATGGCTTTACATACACCCCATGAGTAAACATAACCAGCTTATTTTCACTATACATCTAATTTGATGAAGTCGAAAGCAATGTCTAGCTTTGCAAACACTTTCTACAAATTGAATAACCCAACTCTTCCATCTCACTGCACATCCTATCTTTTATTGGTTCACTTAACATCACCAATAATCACCAAAAATAACAATTTTCCTTGTTTGAAATGATGGAAGCAGTTCTCATAGTTCACAACAAACTTGGTAGCGAAAGTGTGTCGGATGCACACAAGGGTTCTTGTCGATTCAAATAGTTATTCCAAGAGACATTTTTATCAATCAATATGGCAATGCAAACTTCTCATTTATGTGACAGAGGAATGGTTATTTTACTCATGAACATCATTTAGGAATCTGAATCGAAAAATACCCTGTTGCCTTCATCTCGTGGGTAATTGTTAGTGCGATCTATCTCCTCCACAAAAAGTATGAATCATTCTATGGTCTTCATACATAGAATTAAACCAAATTCAAATCATAGCATGGTCTTCATCCATAGGCTTAAACCAACATCTATAGGGATTGACCTTGCCACCATGATTACACTTAACTCTCGTCAATAATCGTTAAGTTTGTTGTAGTGTGATCAAATTGTTTTTAGCTTTTGAGCTCAACTACTTTATATTCAAGCTTAACCCAACATTTCTACGAAAAGAATGGTTTTACCACAATGCTCACGGTTCTTCCTTATTATATAACACTTGTAGTAAGAATGTTTTGGCTTTGCCATAATAAGCACAATTGAACCTTCCAAACGATGATAAAATTCCATTACCAATAAAGACCTCGATGCTACCATGATGATGACCCAGTTCAAGCCCTCGGCATGTCGATAGACACCCTTAAAATCGATTCTTGGCCAAAGAGCCTCTCGGTATTTTGGCAAGTGCATTCTACAATCTTGGCTCCAATCAACAATTATGCCACCGTTGGGATCTTAGTATGGCATAGGTAGTCAATGAGCTACACAATATACTCATTTTTCCATAAACTAAAAAGATCCTTTATGTTACAATTTGCAACACATAAAAGAAAACTTTCAGTTCACTGGATTTGATAGTTTACATACTGAAAGACTGCAGAGATAACTAATAAAAATTCATATTATCTTTGAGTACACAGAGAGATATATTAGACATGGACTCCACTTTGACTCTGGATGTTCAAAAACTATGAAATGTAGACAAAGATTTAAAATCAGGCTTAATGCAACCTTAAACACACAGCTTGCAGTATTTGTGCTTACTGCACATAGAGCCAATCTGAGATCCACCACTTGTTGCCTGCCAAATCAAAGCAATTTCCATAGTACTTGAAGAATAACCTGCAATTTTCACCAAAGCAAATATAGGAAATCCATGCAACAGTCGAAAATCCATGCAACAGCTGAATTTCTTGCATCTTTGCTTAAACAACCAAACCAGGCACTAATCAATAGCCAGTATTATTAGCAGATCCATTCTGTGCAATCTCTTTCCCTGTTCCACTGTTCGATTCTGGCCCTCCTCTCTGCACTGCCATCCCTTGCTGGAGGACTCTCATTCCGCTTCGGGCTCCTGGGCCTACAAATCGCCACTACCACTGCCACTGCGCCGATAGTCTCTGTCACTTTTGTAATCATGTTCAATGCTCCTCCTCCTCGTGCTTCCTCTGTCATCATATGATCGGCGAGATCGAGGCACAGGACTCGGACTTCGATCGGTTGCGACTTCCACTACCTTTGAATCTCCTGTAGCGTCCAAACAATCTTCACTGTTAGCTACGCTTGAACCTCCTACCAATCCAAAAGCTGATTCACTTTCACTTGATTTCAATGCCCCCTTTAAGACTATTAGGTGAATTACATAGATGATTTCAAATCAGGGAAGGAGATCACATGAGAATGACCATTGGGCAAATGAAAAGATTCAAGTTTGATTGGTATGAGGAAGGCATCCAAGATGATGCAACGGATTTGTACAACCTGAATATCAAGTAGTAAAAGCCTCACCTCTCCCACAAGTGTCATGGAGCATCCGCGAATCAAGATATATAAGCGAGTGGATTGAGGCCATCATCAAAAGATCAAAAGAATGGTTCAGAAAGAAGAAGGCTGCCTTCATTGCATCAGGATATTTCCCCACTCTTCAAAGGCAAAGCATCCCATCACTCCTCTTCAAAGGTCGCGGAGAAAGCTTTAGGCTCAACTCACTCTGGAGAAAGTTCAAAACGTAAGGCAATGGAACCAGAAGCCCCCTACTACAAAAGGTTGCACAAAAAGGTTGGAACATATGATCGTGTGGTAGAAATGGAGATAGGGAGACCGATCAAGTTCACCTTTCAGTCTCGGCAATCCCAAAGCTTCTCATCGTCTGTTGCCACATCGACACCTCCTACACAAGATGTTCCTCCTCACTCTGAGCAAGAGACAAAGCAGTCATGCTAGTTGCCGAACTTGAGACAAATGAGATATTTCCTTGGATGCAAGAAATGATCGCAAAGGAGGCTCATGCAATTAACAAGTGACAGTGCTCAATTTTCAACTATATCCTCATTGGTCAAGGGAAGGAAGAGAAAGGTCACTCAAGAAACTTCGTGCTTCTTCAGTGGTACCTTGAAAGCAATCAATATGTGGAAGTAGCCAAGCGAGAGGTGATCAAGCCCATCGAAGAAATGACCCCGGCCGACTACAAGATGAGCACCATTTCCCTAGGCCCAACAACCCACAAGGGAGATGCACATTTGTTTAAGGAGTCTTCCACTCACCTTCTCGCGAGGAATCAGGAGTACAAAGAGAAAATTGATCAGTTGGAGGACCATGTGCGAACACTCACCTCGTACGTGCAAAATTTCATGGACCCAAATGCCTCTTCATCTCTTCCAATCAAGAAGTTACTCCCATCAATAGCTTCGATCCGAGTCCATTCAAAAGACACAAGGTTTCACCATGCAAGGATGAGCCAATGATAAATGGGTGAACAAGATTGTGGAAAAAGGGAAAGTGTTGCTTCCAGAGATGATCTCATTGTACATATACATGTGTGTGACACCACCAAAGTCCGAATGATGAGGGATGAGATTGAGAAAGAAAAAGAACATTGGGATCAAGTGTACCCACTAGTGGTGGAAATGGGAAAAGCTCATTCTCAGGTGTTGGTAGATAGAAAAGTATTTGATTCTCCATCCGAGAATTTGTCATAGGTATGGGCTAGGACTCTTGTCTCTCGATATGAGATGCTGAACCATGCTCTGGACGAGTTGGATTCAAATGAGGAGCGTGCTTCCAAGATGCATGATGATGTCAACACCAACATACAGAAGCTTGGTGCCCACCATTAATGAGAACACCTCAGTGGATGAATTGTTGAATCCATTTGAGGAGTATCTCAAGAAAGAAGTCGGGGACTCCTTTTCCTTCAACAAGGACACACTAGAGTCTCTTGTTGAGATAAGAGCTACAATATCAAACATTGTAAAGAAACATCAATCTTGGTTCTCCAAAAGCAAAAACATCAATGTCATCTCGGATGGTTGGCTCAAGTCCTTGAGTTGTGTCTGTATCCCTCGAGTCCAAGAGAGTTGTGCTTACAGCAATGACTCGATATAGCAGAGAGAATTCAAAGGAGTAGAGATTTTTCCAATTGAACTTGGCATAGATCCATCAAACATCGAGGCGTAATCAACAAGGGCGTGTGTCTTCATCGGACTAGTTATCTCTCTTCTTTTCTCTCTCTTCCCTCCCCTTCCCCTCTTCCTTCATGTTCTATTTCTTCATTGGGGGTTTGCACTTTTCACTGCCTTGTTCTTTTTTTCCTATTCATTTAAATGTGACCATAGTCGACATTATAATAAGTCACCCTTAACTAATAAAAGGGGACTTAATTTCACTCCTATGAATATGAAGAGTCACATGTTGTAAAGGAAAAATGAAAAGTCATGTGGGGGTAGGTGAAGAGTCTTTTTGAAGTTTAAAATTGTAATGACTCCCCCATTCCAAATGGTTGTCAATTTTGTATGTTCAAGAGTAGATAACTACTTAAAATAAGCAAAAGATAGCTATTTCCTCCATTTTCCTTCTCATATGTTCTTCCATTCCTCTCATTGTACAACTTTGCCAACATGTCAATAAAGAAAGGAGTTTCATGCTTTTCTAGATGAGTGAATAAGTGAAACTTTGTTATTCATGGTTTCATCTTGTCTTGATATAACTAGCAAGGTTGTGATTCTTTCTAATTTTGTGTGTTAATTGTTTTGATTAATATTTACAAGCATCTAAGTTTTCCTACTTGCAATATTAATCCCCTTCTTGATTTCTCACTCATGTTTCCCCACCTACCTAGCAAATTCCTCCCTTACAAGAAATTGCAAGCATTTGTCATCGATGCAGTGGAGTGTGCCTATCGGATCCCTGGCCTTTAGGCCAACAACAAAATTTTATTTTCGTATACACACAATAACAAAGCTGCCCCATTCAAGCATAGGGACCTAGTCCCAAAGCGTTGGCAAAAATCCATCAATTTATCCAATCGACAATTTTTCTCACCAACAAATTGTTATTTGGAAATCAAAGAAACAATCAGTGTCAACAATTTCTTCAACAAAAGCATAATACATGGTTGTTTTAAAGGCAATGAGATAAGTTTCTCGAGTCATAAGGGTTCTTTCCAACTTGCAAGTACAACGTGTTTTGTCAACACCATTGATGTTTGACAACACATCTACAATTTTAATGGCGAAGAATCCAATCTTTCACGACCAAACCAAACACATCAATACAAAATTCCACTTGATTCAACATCATGTGAAAGAAGGCAATGTCAAATTGCTCCATTGTCCTATTGTAGAGCAACCAACAAACATCGTGAAAAAGACCTTAGAAAAGAATTTTAAAAAAAAAAAACATAAGCATGATTAGTCGACAATAACCCCTACGGATTGATGGGGAGATACAAAATTATTATACATAATATTAGATAGTCATATGTGTTAGAACAACACAACAATGAATTTTACATTACATCCACTCATGTAGTGTTTAATACAAAAATGTCACTAGCTTACATAATATTAAATACACATCAAAAGATGTTGCAATAATGGAAAAAGTTGGAATAAACTTCCTTGTGTATTTTAGTAGTGCAACATAAAAATGGCCTTGGTGGCACTCTAAGCATGGGTCATTGGTGACAATCTCACCTTTTGCAAGATTCACTCTCAACTCTCCTCCAACCACATCCCCAAAAACACTAGTGATTGTTATTCATAACATATGTTTTCCTACCATCACTACCAATATTCGTCTCAAATGAGTAAGATGTTCTTCCCATTAAGTATTGAAAACCAATATATCATCCAAATACACTTACATATGTTATTGTGAGAGGCCTCAATACGCTTGTCATCAATCTCATAAATCTAGCATCTTTCATATGAACATAATCATACCCGCATTTGAGATCAAACTTTGATAAGTAATTAAGATGTT
Organism: Taxus wallichiana var. yunnanensis; assembly: GCA_018340775.1. NCBI lineage: Eukaryota > Viridiplantae > Streptophyta > Pinopsida > Cupressales > Taxaceae > Taxus > Taxus wallichiana. The sequence goes on from CM031244.1 coordinate 572,915,702, forward strand.
AAAGTTGGCCCAACAAGCCACCAAACCGATGACTCTCTATAGTGAGGTGATCTTGTTTAATGCTTTATAACTTGTCCACATTCTCCAAGAGTTGCATTTCTTTAATATTATTAAAGTAGATGACGCACATGGTGAGTCACTTCGGCAAATAATTCCAATTACTCTTATAATTATTTCTTATTTTTAAAGGAGATTTGAGCAACAATTTAAATTCACATTCTACATCCCTTCTTGGAGGTAAACCCTTGCGAATTTGAAACACATTTTAAAAGACAACAAATCATCCACCCCTTACCCTTGTTTCTCAACTCCATTACTATAAGAGAGACTTCGTGTACAACGCAATGTTAGGCAATAGAGATTCGAGCTACAATTAAATTTCATTTTCTAATTTCCTTCTTGGAGGCAATCCCTTCAAAATCTTGAAAATATTGTCAATCTCAAAATTTTATAACCCGTCCTCTTGCTTCTCCTTCAAAAGAAGCAATAAATTTTGCTTACTATCTTGAATGAGTCTCTTTGCTTGATTGGCACCTACTAGGGCAAGCTTGGGTTTACCTTGATGTGCCTTGATGCTTTATTTGATCCATAACCTTCTAATGAAGACTCTCAATCGCCACCTCAACACCATCAAATTTATTTATACCACATGAATGTATTATCTATTAATAACATTTAAAATTAAATTTCTCGAGTATTAAAATTTATATGCCCTTCTTCGCCCAACCCAAAGAATATGGATAGGGGTGATCATACAATTGCAAACCAAACTTCTTGACTACATCTAAAGTCAAATTAGGACCAAGAACCAATATCGTGCTTTTTGCTTGTATTTCTTGATATGGAGCTTTATTAGAAACAACTTAATCATCTCCTCTTTTTTGTTCCTTCTTATTTGTGTAGGAAGCTATTCAACCCAAGTATGCACCAACATCGTAATTGTCCTCTACCTCCACTTCCAATTTGACTCTTGAACATTCCATGACCTTCATAGGATTCACTTTGAAACAATTCAACCCTTAACATGTATATTAAAAAATTAAATGTAAATTTATGAAGCTCTTAAATGTAAATGCCTTTCTTCATCCAACCCAAAGAATATGGATAGGGGTGTATCATACACTTGCAACCTAAACTTTTTTACTACATCTGACTAAGAACCAATATCTACAAGTGCTTCTACCATGTTTTTCTTCGATATGGAGCTTGATTTGAATCAGCTTGAGCAACTCCTTTTTCTCATTCCTTCTTGTTTGTGTAGGTAGCTATGCAACCCAACTACTCATTTACATCATAATTGTCATATACTTCCACTTTCAATTTCTCTCTTGAACATTCCACGACCTTCATAAGATTCACTTTGAAACAATTCAACCCTTAAGGTCGATATGTTCATCCATACCACAATGGTTACAATGATTTTGGAAACCTTACCATTATGCAAAGCAGTAGCATTTCTCTCACCTTTCAACTTAACCTTCATATAAAATTTATTTTGCTCTTTCTTGAACTAATTTGTGGGATGATTCAGCTTTGAGGGCTCGATCTCTTGCCTTTTTCTTCCATCCCTTAATGTAATATGATTGCATGCATGGCTCGTCAAAGTCATTTGGCTTGTTTGAAATGACTCATCACCTAAAGTATTGAATGCTCCCAGGTACTTGGTTGTAAAGAAGGGGACAAAGTCATTAATCAATATAAACACTTCAATGGTCAAAACTTTGTGACAACCACAAATTAAGCATATCTCTAGTTTGTTACATAGCAATTTTTTTGTAGTTATATTTAAGATACTTGCACATTTTGTGACAGGACCATTATTCATTGCACATTTTGTTTGCTATTATGTCATTCAAAATATTGTAGATTTTGTTTCCTTCTCAATAAGGACACAACAATGAACTTCTAGCGCAACATTACAAACTGAAATTTGCATCATTTTGCTTGTGTGATAAGTGCAACTGCTTACTTCATGTTTATTACACCAGACTCTAGATTATGATAGAGTATGCCATGAGTCTATTGTGTAATTGAAAGCCCCTGAATGTAAAAAAGTCTTTTGCACCAAACTGGTAGGAGATACCACAAATGTTGATGATTGGTTTCATAAAACCCAAAAGTGAGCATGCGATTAAAAACATAGGGAAAAAAACCTGGACAAATGCAAAAAGTGCGAGATAAAAAAGAGATCGCCGACAAAACCACATGAAAATGAGAGAAGCATGATCAAGATGTGATCCTTGTGGCGTAGTTCAAGTTCAAAAAAGAACTGGAAAAACTCATTGTGTAACCAATACGCGATAACAACATCTTCAATGGGGTGGGTAGAGAGGGACACTCAAATTTGGGAGAACATGCCCGACAAATAGGAAAACTAGGATTATGCTAGCAGGCAAAGGACGGAAGATGAGTTCATAGGATCACATGAGACACCAAGCTTCATCCCAACCAAAATAAACACTTTAGGAAGAAAAAGAGGAAGGATAAGAACAAAAAACAGAATATAAGAAGTAACAATAGAGGAAGCATTGGCTGGAAACGAAACTCAACTGATTGACATCTTGGTTGGAACCATGAAGGGTAATCTGGTACAATATGTTGATTATCTCTCGGAACATTGGAGGTTGCAATGGCCATAACAAAGATGAAACTCTTATGAAGAATTATTGCAAATGCATTGGCTCATCACTATTTCTTCTTTTGTATCAAAGCTAAATAAAGATTTGACAGATCGAGGAAGTTGGTTGCTGAATGGCTAGACAACTTTGGCACCTTGCCAAAAATGGCAAGATTGTTAAAAACAATTTGGACTTTAGACAACAAGAATGAGTACACACTATGGTTGCCTAAGGACAAGGTTGAGGTACACTAGATGCTGATAACTACTTAGAAAATAACCATGAACAAGTTAGGGGCAACCATTTAAACAAGGATTAAAAGGATGTTAATTGAAAGGGGGTTACAAAGCTCTCAACAGCAATGATAAGTACAACTGAAAAACAAAGAGCTTTTGTACCACAACCTTGTAACACCCCTCCACCTCCTAACCCCGCTTCCTCACCTCCATCCTCTGTAACCTAATATTGCTGCAAAGCTGGAGTATTGAATGTGCCACGTACAAGAATATTTACTACCACTGACTAATACATGAATACATGACGGAGAAGGAAGACTACAAATGATTCAGGACAAGAACCTAGTGCCCCTGCCCAATACAAGAAAGAGATTTAGGGAACAAATGACAACAAAACTAGCCAATATATGATTAAGATTCTCATAAAAACAAAATTGTGTTTAAGATTTGAAAATAAAACAATGCACAGGTTCCGCCTGTGGTCTAGCAGTAAGATGGGGTTAAAAGGATATCACAGAGGAGTCGGCATTGGATGAATCTTGATCCTAAGGCAAGTATGATAAGGTGGAATGGTTCTGAGCTAAAGTCAAGTACTGCATGCAAAGACTCTATAATATAACAGGACAGTGCCTCCTAGATAGTTAACCAAACAATTTACTAGCAAAGAAATTGACTTCCGATTTGTGCCACAAGGAGCCCACATTGGAGTAAAGTGCAACTACTATCCACTAGGTTCATTTTATCTACTTTTTACTATAGGAGAGGTAAAAGGATATGATTAGTCAAATTAAACATTTGTATTGTGACAAAAATCAATAGGAGACATTATATAGTTCCAATGGAGAATATATTATTTGAAGTGCATAAAATTAAAAAAGAATTGCTGCAATTATCACCTAAATCAGTTACAATGATAGTAGCATAAATAATCTCAACTTTGCAAAGATGATTAACAGCAATAAAGTCAAATGGGGGTCATACTGGAGACACATGTTACATGATAAATATACAAATGTGAAGTGCCGAAATCAGGTAGCTACAGAAACCAACAGAAAAGGCCTGCATAAGTCCAAGTGAGCTTGACAGGAGAAATATTCCTTGGACATGGCATCTAAGCCGAAGGAAAACACACCAGCGGAATTTTCCAAATCTTTAAAAAAACAAAGAATTAAAAACTTGTAGCAGAAACAGCTGCGTGTCGAAAAAAAAATCCAGAAAGAAACAATTATTTTTCAGGCAGAAAAGCAGTACTTCCATAACTTCATATTGTTTTATCATGCCATTTGATATCTCCATGTTTAATATCATAACATCTATCATTTCCATGTTTTGCATATTAAAAAAAGTAAAGAGAATTGTTATTACTTAAGTATTGAATTCCTAATCCAAATAATTTCTTTTAAAAAACAAAAAATATCAAATTTATGGACAACCTTATATTTCAGCATGTATGACATTTGCATTCATGGGATAATCCATGCACTATCAAATAGGTTCATACCATCCCTGCCATCCAAAACTTCTTGAACATATGAACAGTCCAAGATCAACATACAGCAATTGTACAGACCAAGCGATCCCATCAACACTTGTCGAAACAGTGGAAAATGGTGGACCAACCAATCATGGGGACTGCAAACAGAGACAGTTTTTCATCAGTCATAAAATCCTTAAAAGCCTCACAAAGATAAAGGCCAGAATAAAATCTAATTTTACAAAATAAGAGCACAAACAGAAATAACTGTTACCAAATTACCCTAATTTGCAAAAGTATCACCTGCTAGCCTGCATTAGCATTTGCCTCCTCATTGGACTTCTTCCATTCCCTATGGGACTTGAAGCCCTACGTAGGCTTCTTACTTCTGTAGTTCGAGGCGACCTGGACTCATTGCGCACAATAGGTCTCCTAACATCTGCAGCTCGAGGCGACCTGGACTCGCTGCGAGCAATAGGTCTTCTAACATCTGGCGCTCGAGGCGTCCTGGACTCGCTGCGAGCAATAGGTCTCCTCACATCTGCAGCTCGAGGCGACCTGGATTCACTGCGAGCAATAGGTGACCGTGAAAAGATCTTGCATCTGAATAGTAGTCTTCTTGGGCTCCGTGACCTCTGCATATGTAATGACAATTACTTTAGAATAACCAACCAAAATTTTAATGATGCATAACCTTAAGCAACAGCTTATCCCTAACCTTACAATGAGAACCATGTAGTTTTACTAATGCCACTGATCATTGTTGATAAATACTGACTTGAAAAGTTCTATATATAAAAGGAAATAGTGTCTTCAACATTTTTTACAGTTAAGGGAAACTAAAACACAGCATCGGCAAGCTCCTAGTTTGCTGACTCCAGTAGTAAGCTGACCATTATATGTTTAACTACCAACAAGGATCGCCTATGAATTCAGTAGCTATTAGATTGGGCCCACTTTGTAGAAACAGACCTGCAGCAGGACTTGGCCAGCCAGAATCATGGAGTCTACAGAAACAGGAAAAATGGGCATACAGAAACTACACATGCATAAGTCTTCGAAGTTTTAAAATTACAAATAAGAAAGGTCAGTTTTGCCCATAAAAATGATACATGAAAAAATTGCACACAGATACCTATGTCCTATAACATCTACATCTAATATTCAATAAATTTGAACTGATTTAAAGAACAAAAGGAAGGACATTACCCCTTAAAGAAAAGAAAACACAAATGCAAGCCATTTATTTGTTCTTAAGAAACCTTGTAGCCTTTTCTCCTATCATTTCAAACATCTTACAGAGTTGTTTTTGACAGATAGAAATGCACTATAATTTTCTTCGAGACAGTCCAATTTCTAGTGACTATGACAACAGCCAATTTACTTCATTCTATCAACTGTTTTCTCTTTCATTTCAGCTTTCAATTTTATGCATTAGCTAGATTATCAGTAGGGAAAATTCACACATGTCAGAATGAAGAGTCTGAAAAGAAGAAATTGGAAACGCCTCAAATTCTGCTGCAACCTATCAAACAATGAAGATCAGCACAGGCATGAAGAATATTTATATGTGATGACTTTACATCTAACACTGAACCTCTATCATATGGGAAAGTAATGGCTGCAACAGAGGACTGACCTCAACAAACAAAGAAATTCTAGAAGTCAACATGCAAAACTTTGGGAGCCATCTCACAATTCAAAAGATTATAGTTGTTGAAGATCATTACTAATGAATAATTCTCGAATAACTTTTGCCTGCCATCTTATAAAATCTCACAACTCTGAACTTTCAAACTTTGGTAAGCAGGGTGGCTCTTTTCTTTCTGGTAATCTTGCATGAACAAGAACAATTGCTTTCCTCTTAGGAAGTGTCACAAGTCTGGAGTTTCATTAAGCAAGATGTCTCTTTTGTCTTTGGTGATCTGCATGAACAAGAACAACATGTGTTACTTAAAAAGAATTGGCTTGAACTTGACGTACACATTGTCTGAAACGCCGGAGAGCTTGGATGATCACATCTGGATCCACATTGCCTTTTGAAAAAGGGTAATAAATATGAAACAACTGTAGGATCCCCATGAAAGCAAGAAGCTCACTTCCAAAACTCACCCTCTTCCCATAAATATGTCAGGTAAATCCTTAAATAGTTGAATGAATATCATGGCACACCTGGTAGTGATGGATAATTCCAAAATAATATTTGGAACAAACACAGAATGGTATTAAGGAAATTGGTTTTGTTGACTCAATAATGGAAAACACAAATTCTCCCAAACAAAAAGAGGACAAGCCAAAGCAAACAATGCCTTACAAGAATGATAAATATTTAGGGCAGTGCAGCAAATAAGCCTAATCTCATTAACAGTAAATATTTAGGGCAATGTGCTAAACACAGTTAAATAACCTTATTGAAACCAGCATCACTTGCAAAAGCTCGGAATCATTAACTAAGAGTTAAAAACAAAAATTTAGGAACTATAGCATATAAAACTAAAAAAACACAAACTCACTCACTAAGCTAGAGTTGTAAACGCGTAAGATAGGTGCATGCTGTTTGTATGAAACTCTAGGAAACACATTAGCTGGTAACAGATTCAAAAGGCTTAGCACAATCAACCCAAAGCATCCATTTAGAATATATCAAGACTTATATTCAGAGCAACTTTGTATGCAAAATAATCAGATGACTTCATCAATGTTAGTTATCTATTCATTCAAGCTTCAGTAGTGTTATTGATTTTCCACTTATATGGTGAAGGCCAAAGAAATTGAAAAGATTATCCATAATTACAGATATAGTTTCTAGGTCTTATATTCAATAGCTTCTAAATGTGAATCATGACCTCTCCTGGCAAGAATTTCTTGTTACGTCAACAGGTAAATCCTAATAGATTCATTGATGGCAAGCATATATTGAAAGTAAGTTCTGAAATCAACTAAAACTATATTTCATGGCATCCAGAGCAGAAATAATTTCATGTATCGGAGATTATCAAGAAAGTGTGAATTTGTCAGTCACCTGCACCACATTACATACTATAAACCTTCATGATAGTTTATGTTTCCATTTTTTCCCAGAAAAAGGGTGCAAGACAATAAATAACTTATAGACAAGTAATTCAGGTCAAAAATGGGATATGACAAATATAGTAACAAACAGATTATATCTGAATTGACGAGTCAAAAAATGAAGATCACAATGGAATTCATATGTTACATGCAATTTTCAATAACCGAAATCGCTCCACGTAGAGAGATGACTGTGTTTCAAGGCAGTATTTGTATCGTTGCATGTATAGACCTACTTACCAAATGGATTCAACCCTATAAGCACTTATTCTCAATGAAAGCAGCATTGGAAATTTTAAGCAGCACTGCCTAATAAATGTCTACCCTGCTTGATCCATAGGAATCTATATGAACACCCATCTTCATCAAGCACAACACACTAAAAAGGTTTCAGACCTGAAAGTTTTCAAAATGAAGACTTTTGGGACAGGTTGTGAAACCGCCCCTCTATGCAGAGTGGCGGTAGCAACTGCTGGTCTGCAGAAACTGGCAGTTTCACCCTGGGCAAAAGAGCACGGACACTAACAGCCAGAAGAACAGTCTCTTCCTTTCTCTTGGCTTTTGGATTTCTCCAGTGCACAAGAAGACAGATCAAGGAATTAACTGGAGAACAAGGATAGCAATGAAGGCATCAGTGAATAGAGAACTCAAGCGTGTAGTTGGTTGTAGATGAAGGTGAAGGAGAGCAAAGGAGGAAAAGCTTAGGAACAGAATAGTTTAGACTATATTTGTTCCAAACTTCCATTGTAATCATCATTTCTTTGGCCATTAAGAATTAGGAACTGGGTAGTTGCCATTCCCACTGGTTTTTCCTCACTCCTGGGTTTCCCAGGATAAAATCTTGTGTCCAAGTGATTGTTTCATTACTGTATCCTGCTGTGTGTGCTTCCTTTCATTATTACAGTACTGATCTGACAATTCAACCACTAATTCTAGTTGACTATGAACATATTCTGTCATTTCAAGCAAAGTATTGAGGCAGAACAGCAATTGTTGTGATTTTGTACATTCTAGAGTAGAGACTTAAGAGTTTACAGATCATTTTGGTAAGCTGGTTAACATTTTTGGGAATTGTGGAAAATCTCTTGACTGATTTGTATGACAGTGACAAGATCACATGGAGAATAATTGCTACCTTACGACCCAGAGATACCTACAAGAAGAACTTGCCCAGCGAGTTGCAATACTAGAAGTAGAGACCACTGTGGATTGTGTGCAGATGTCCCAATATACCATTTCCAAAAAGCAGAAGCTTGCAACTAGGAAACAAGAGTCCATAAATGTGGTGGTTCGAGCCCTAGCCAAGAAATTTGGCAAAGGAGACGCAGTAAGAACACCATGATGAAGCTACCATGGAGGAGTATGAAGATGACCAGCCTCCCAATGACAAAGGAAAAGAGAAGGTAAAATCAGAACATACTTTATTCGAAGTTGAAACACAAAGTAGAGATTAAGAGCTTTGAAGGGCGAGTAGATGTTGAATTGCTAGATAAATGATTAAAACAAATGGAGGTGTAATTTAGTGTCTATAAAGTATAAAGTTACTGAGGCGCAGAATATTACTTTTGCACATCTCAAAATGGAGGGTCATGCTCTAATTAGGTAGGAAACCTATCTAACCACTTCTTAAAAGATGAAGAGGCCTGTTGTAGATGGTTGGGATGGATTTGAGGAGGTACTTTATAGGAATTCTTATCCTATTGTGCATAAAATTCATCAAAGAATCAAGTGGTCAAAGTGTACAGGATTATGTCATGGAATTCCAGAGGCAAGCCATGTTGCTCAATATCAACTTGGAGGAGACAAATTTAACCAAGTACTTTGGAGGACTTCAATCAAACCTACAAATATGGATCATCTCAACAAGGCCACAAGATCTTGATGAGGCTTGCTTGCAAGCCTACTACATAGATGAAGAAAAGTAGCACAGAGATGGAGAGTCGTCAAAGTAGAGCCAACTCACAAATCAGCCTAAGGAGCAAAAGAAAGGTAAGTGGAAAGATAAGAAGAATGCTACCACCATAAAAGCTTGTAAGGATCCAAAGAATCATTGTAATCATTGTGTTGTCAATGGACAGTGATGCTATGCAGTGGAACCTACATCCAGAGTTGCACCCAAAGAATCATTCCAAGGACTCCAAGAAGTCCATGGCATCTTTGAAGGCAGAGGTAGAGATTAAGGACACTTTTGATGTAGATGAGAGGTTGGGTTGCACAGCCACCAACACAAACAGCCAAGAACGTGAAGAAGAGATGGGTTAAGTTGTTTCAAATCAAGATTCAAATTGAGAAAACCAAGGTAAATGCAGTAAATGCACTTGTCAAAATTGGATCTTAATCCAATTCGATTTCTGATGAAGTCGTAAGAAAGCTCGGTTTAGAAACATATGACCATCTGCATCCATATTCATTGTGTAGGGTGAAAAGGGTGTTAAAATTCAGGTTACAAAGAGATGCAAGTTTAAATTTGGTATCAACCCACAATGCATTGATGAAGTAGAAGTTTATGTAATTCCTCTCAATGTATTTGATAAGGTATTTGGGAGTCCTTACTTGTATCTCAAGGATGCAATTTTCATGAGGGCTAACCAATACAAATGGGTCAAGGATGGAGTAAGCTACAATATGAAGGCACATCAAAGCAAGCCCAAGCTTGTCCTAGTAAGTGCCAACCAAGCAAAGAGACTGATTCAAGCATCTCATTATCAGTTTTGTTTGCTTCTATTAAAGGATAAACAAGAAGATGGACTGGAAATTTCATATGTTTCTAACCAATGATTGAAAAATTTGGACAGCTTAATACAATCTTTTCAAGAAGATTTCCAAACTACCATGAATTTGCCTCCAAAACAAGGAGTAGAGCGTGAGATTCAACTGTGTCAAAACATCATTTACCTAGCATTAGTTTGCATAGGCAGTCACTTATTGATCACCTATTGCACCAACTTCAGCATGCAAAGTATTTCACTAAATTGGATCTTAAATATGATCCAAGGTATCACCAAGTTTACATGAAGGAGGAGGATCCTCAGAGTCCGCCTTGAAGAAATTAAGACAAAACAAGGCTTGTATGAATAGTTAGTACTTTCTTTCTAATTTTGTAATGCACCCACTACATTCATGGGATTAATGACAGATGTATTGCAGTCATTCATAGGTACATGTGTTACTGTATCTACAATATATTGATTTTTAGCGCTACATGGGAAGAACATCTAATCCATTCAGGATAGGCCTTACAATTGTTGAAAAAGAAATAATTATTGAGTAACATGAAGTGTGAATTTAGAAACAATAACTAGTCTATCTTGGGCATGTGGTTGGAGGAGGAGAACTACGAGTGGACCCTTCCAAGGTTGACGCCATCGCAAAATGGCCCACACCAAGAAATGCTACTGCGACGAGGAGTTTTGTTGGAGCAATACCATACATGAAGGAGGTCATTTCAAATTTTTTCACTATTGCAAAATCCCTACATGTAGTTACAGCCAAGGGTACGATTTTTCATCATAACAAAGAACATGATGATACTTTTGAGATGTTGAAATACAAGATCAGGCATGCTCCTGTGCTTGGCGATTGAAGTTGAAACCAATGCCAATCGGTATGCTATTGGGTCAATATTATTGCAAGTAAGTAAGCCAGTATGATATCATTAAGAAGTATTTACTTCAGCAGTTAAAGGTTATCCTTTATATCATAAAGAGATGTACGCATTAGTTCAGGCAATAAAGAAATGGAAGCATTATTTATTGGGTAAAGAAACTATCAGCATACTAACCACAAACCTCTCCAATATTTGCAAGCAGAACTTAAGTTACAACAGGCAAGGCACTCCAAATGGATCAGATTTCTTCAACAATTCCATTTGGTGATCAAGTACAAGATATGCTATCCTTGCAACCTATCATCTTGGCTTTGGCTACAATCTCATAACATGATCCCTTCACGAGGGAGATTGTGGAGAAGCATATGTACACGATGCAGAATTTGGGGGCACATTCCAGCTCTTACAGGCCAAGGGGACTGAAAATGAAGGACAAGATAGATGATACCTCAAGCATAGTTACCATGTTCGAAAAGTTCGGATAGTTCGAAAGGGGAAAAAAGTTCGGAAGTTCGGAATTTTTCAAAAGGTTTGGTTTGGTTTAGAAAATTTACAAATATAAAATATATATAAATAATAAATACTATACATATATGATGATATTTGAAAAGAAAAACCAACTACACATAATATTAAATAAATATATTATCTACAGAGTTTTTCCTTTACATGCTTAGGTATTAGTGTTTCTTGTTTCGTTTTTGTTTTGTGTTGAAGTTCTTTTAATTTAAACACTTCAATTTTTTAATTAAAAAAGAAAAAATAATGTTCGACCGAACTTGTTCGGTAAGTTCAGTCAGACCAAAAGTATGGTTTGAACCGAATCTTCACTAAGTTCGTAAGTACAAGGTAACACTACCCTACAAGTGGGACAAGCTTTGTGTGCCAAAGAGAGAAAGACTTCTATTGATGAGGAAAGCACTAACACCAAAATAATTGGCCATTTTGATGTTAGTAAGACCATGGCCCACTTGCAAAGGTATGAACATTGGCCAAATATGCAAAGTGAAGCAGCGAAATTCGCAAGAGGATGTAAACTTTGTTGTACAAATAGGCCTAAGATAAGGAACGAAGGTTTATATCTGCCTCTACAAGTCCCTACTAGACATTGGGAGAGCATCTCAATGGATTTCGTTGGGTGCTGAAAATGAAGGACAAGATAGATGTTACTCAAGAATGGGCTACTCTACGAGCAAGAAAAACTGTGCGCAAAAGGAAGAAAGACTTCTATTGATGAGGAAAGCATGTACCTCTAAAATAATTGGCCATTTTGGTGTGAGTAAGACCATGGCCCACTTGCAAAGGTATGTATATTGGCCCAGTATGCAAAGTGCGGTTGCAAAATTCATAAGAGGATGTAAACTTTGTTGTACAAGTAAGCCTAAGATAAGGAACGAGGATTTGTATATGACTCTAGCGGTCCCTACTAGACGATGGGAAAGCACCTCAATGGATTTTGTAGGAGGACTACCTATATCCAAACATGGTCATGACTATCTCTGTGGTTGTAGATAGATTTAGTAAAATGTGCAGACTTGTGGGATGTAAGAAACCATCAAAAGACACAAGGCCACTGAACTACTATTTTCCAGCGTTTGGGTGCATTTTAATTTGCATAAGTCTATTGTTTTAGAATGAGAATCAAGGTTCTTGGGAATGTTCTAGACCACCTTGTGGGACAAGATGGATACTAAGCACCAAAAGAGTGGCATCCCATTCCAAACAAATGGGCAGACGGAAGTTGTGAACATGACTTTGGTGCAGCTGCTTAGAGGGTGATAGCAAGTATCCAGAGATTGAGATTAGTCCTTGGCATACATCCAGCACTCATACAACAGGGCTGTACCCACATCCACCAACCGGTCACCTTTTGAGGAATGTTTGTTCCCACTAATCGAATGGATGTTGCAGTTGGACAGCAAGGAGAAGAAATCAAAGATTCAAAGGTGACTAGGGCAGCAAAGGTTTGTTGAAAGCGTCAGGCAGATCCAACTCATGGTAAAAAAAAACTACAGAAATCTCAAGCCAAGTACAAGGCCAGGCATGACAAGCATTGCGAAGAGCACGTGCTCAAAGTGGGAAACAAGATATGGCTGTACTTAAGCAAGTAGAGGCTCAAAGGGCAAGCAAGAAAGCTCAAACCTCTAAGGTATGGCATATTCACCATCCTTGAGCAAGTTGGGGAAAACATGTTCTAGCTTGACCTACCACATTTCATGCGGATGGACCTACCTGCATCAAAACTATGCATATTTTAGAAACTTAAAGTTATAATTCTGGATCAGCTTAAATTGGAGTTAAATATTCTGTTATGAGGAAATGAACTAAAATCAGAAACGGTTTGGAAATTGACTCTCATAAACATGGACCAACTCTATGGATGGTCCTGGAGGCTTCTTTATCACCTTGAGTAGATTGATGTTATAATAAAACATTAAGATGACAAGAATAGGTAACTTCAGATTATCCACAAGTAACTTGTCCAAGACGAGTCTAATAAAAGATTTCTAATAAACAAACAAGTAAAAGCAAAATATTGAGAATTAGCTTTATAACTGTATAGGATAGATAATGACAGAAAAATAAGTAGCATATAGACTGAGAAGATGGGAAGCACTAATTAACTAATGATACACAGTTAATCATACAATAAATGAATTTCAGTGACAGAAAACAGAGCAACAAGCAGATCAAAAAATACTGGATGATGAACCCTTGGTGAATTTTTGATATATTGATTGAGTTAAAAGTAAATATGACCAAGGAGGAGGTAAAACCAACAATGGACATGATACCTCAATTTCCTGAGTGATAATGAAAACAAACAAAAGCCATAACTCAAAAAAAGAAGACTCTAAAAATTGATTTTAAATCAAAGGCAGCAAAACAGCAAATCTGACTTGAGAAATATTGCTGATATTTTGTTAGATGACCAAATAAATATGCCCTTACAATAAACTCTATAACAAATACTCCCACCTTGAGCCACGTTTGGGTGGAGACGGCGACCGTGAGTAGGCTGTCCATCAAGAGGCACACGTTAGGATTTTCAAAACAGAAAACAAAATTATGCTTCGTAAAACATTTTGCTTTCAATGAGTGGGTGATGCCAGCAAGCATGTCCTCTCTCAAAGGAAATCTTTATCGAAATGAGATGGACTAAGGAATCATTTACACGTATCTAAAGAGAAAGCTAGCTTTATCCACGCCCAAAACTCATATTCCACTACAATAACATTTGAAACATACTTACAGTGACGACGACGCCTTGGAGAATGTGGGGGCGAACGCCTTCGAAAGCCACCTTCACCGTATCTACTGCTCCTACTATAGACAAACAAAAAGCATAGCAGAAAAAGGTTACAATCTATAAAACAAGCCATACCATTGCAATACCCTTGAATAATTCTCAAGGAAAAGAACACTCTAAGATAAATTAGTACCCATGCCGTGCATTTGCTCGCATCTCCTGTGGATTTTCCTGTTCTCTTCTGCAAAGACAATGGTAATCTCTCGTCCACCAATAATTTGGTGGTTCATATGATACTTAGCCTCTGCAGCATCATCTGGATTTCTGTACTTTACAAAGCCAAAACCACGTGGCTCGCTGCACAGGACAACAGAACAGATTTTAGTCAGGCATTTTCACGTTCTATGCTAATATTGTTATAAATTTTTCAAAGCTGTCGGAACCATCAAAGGTGCTCTTACCTTCTACCTAATCCGAATTTATGCATTAGTGCACATCAATCCTACTTCATTCACGTGCACAGCTTTCTAGTTGGTTAGAAGGTTATAGATTGCTTTCTTTCAGCTTTGTAATTTCAAGGTGAGGAATTTTCTCAGATTGGCTAATTGATTAATATAGCTATTTCCTTTCATTTGATTGGGAAGAACAACTCCGAGAACTGATGTGCAATAATAGTAGTCAGTTGACTACTAGATCCTTTGACAATTATACTAAAGACCACAAGCTCTATAATATTGTAGGAAATCATCTTGATTAGCAAACTTCAAGAGCATATTTAAGCAATACAACAATGTCGATATCACAAAAAAATCAATCAAGCAATAGTAGTGTACTGGTCAGTTAAAGGAGCAAATAAAATGTAGTATAGATTTCCAGTAACAGCACACTTCCTAAAGAAATATATCATGTTATTCAT
This sequence comes from Taxus wallichiana var. yunnanensis, assembly GCA_018340775.1. Classification (NCBI taxonomy): domain Eukaryota; kingdom Viridiplantae; phylum Streptophyta; class Pinopsida; order Cupressales; family Taxaceae; genus Taxus; species Taxus wallichiana. The sequence continues at coordinate 572,930,875 of CM031244.1, forward strand.
GTATTTAAATTAGGGAAATGATACCGAATGGATCATCGGTCTAATTGTAAGGCATCTATTAAACATAATTTAGAAAAGGAACCAACAAGACAATTTATCAAAACCTAAAACACGAATTCAGAAACTAAGATATTCCAATCATGACAACCCAAAGATATGCAGGCCAAAAATTTGCTAAAAAGAATAGATAAATTAATAAAGAATGAGCGTACCCTGTGTAATAATTTCTTGGAAGATAAACATCTTTCACCGGTCCAAACCTTTCGAATGGTATTCGCAGATCTTCAGGCCTGAGGAATAAAATATGAACTTGATCGTAAAAATAGTATATTCAAACAAATGCTTCAATACAAGTAAGAGATCAAACACCAATAACAAACCCTTTTCATTGGACATTCCTCAAATGAAGCACTTGCATACTTGACTATCAATGAATTTTAGGATAATTTTACTGACAATTATTGAAAATTAAATATACCAAAGATCTTTATCTTAGAAGTATCCCAACCATTTCAAGAATCTGAACTACAAAGTTTGTTCTGACATGACAACAACAAATAGAACTCTACAATAAGCCACGCCATTATATTTTAATCTAACCATAGAAAATTCTAGGTGATGAGAAGGCTTTCAGCAGTACATATAGTTCTTAAATTCCATGCTATTTTTCAGGCCTTCCAAACTAATCATACTGATATTAAAAGTCAAAGATGAAGACCCTTAACACCAAAAATAAATGTGAGATCTGGTTCCTACAATAATTGGTATAAGTAGAACAAACACTTCAGTGACAATTAAAAACTATAGTTAACTTCATTTGCACCTAATCCCCTCCCACAACAAATAAAAGAAATCTTCTGCACCCAATTGTGTCAAAGTAGATACCTAGAAATCTTAAACCTGAAAATTCTGAAAAATGCATAGTCGAACCCATTATGGTTAAAGGAAATAATAGCAAAAGAACAAAATTTTGAAAAATATGATCGAACTGTTTTGATAATTGAAAGGACTGTAGCATTACAAATAATTTAAAAACAACCCTATACATTACTCACGACTCCCAAACTCCACTATATATATCTATATATATATATATATATATATATATATATGATTGTGTGAAGCTTATGATTTAAAATATTACATTTACGAAAGTTTAAAAGTATATCTTGAACCCACAACCTCTCATACTCCAAAGTATCACCCACAATACATTACCCATGACCTCTCAAACTCCGCAACCTAGATACATGTATAGAATTTAATTTGTTTGTGTGAAGCTTATGGTTTAAATCATTACATTTATAAAAGGTTAAAATGTATATCTTGAACCCTAGATTGTTTCGGTACAGTACGGTGCACGCGCTGATACGGCAAATTTTTAAAACTTCGGGTACGGTACACTGTTGGGTACGTTCGTACAATATATTTTTAAAAAGTAAAAAAATATAAATATATATAAAAATTTAAAGAAAACAACAAGCTTATAGTCTCAGCAACCTATAAAATATTAGAAGCCAACAACAAGCTTATTATGAATCAGAAGCCATCTAAAGCAAGATTTCTTTGACTGAATACAAGAAGACCACAAAACATTAAATCTATGAGTCCATCTACTAATGGGCTCACAAACATTCCACTTATTGTTAAGGCCTAGGGAAAGGTTTGGGGAGAAGGCAATCTTTTCATAGAGTTGTTTGGAGGTAGCCTCTTGGAGAAGGGGCCCTTTGAGCCACCTCATAGTATCCCAAAAGTCATTCTCATCCTCCATAATTAGTCCAGTAGAGGGAGCTGTGAAAGCATTTTTGAGCATTGTATACATTCTGAACTGAGATTGAGGAAGCTTATAGAAAGCTTTAAGGTCTGTCCATTCCATCCACTTCCCAAATCTATACAAGTCATGAAATATTTTAATTCCTTTCTCAAACCAAAGGAGGGCAGAGCAGCCTCTTGTCAAGGCAAGGATCTTGTCATTATATTTCAGATTCGACAAAATCGATTTGTAGGCTTGGCACCTAGTGTCAAAGGAAGAGAAGATAGGCTGCCCAACCACCAAGTGCTTCACTTGTTCCCATGCCTTCCAAATTGACTAAAGAATAAAGGACCCATGAGGAGCAACAAGAAAGCATCCAAATAGTAAGTCAGCCAAATGAAGTCCTTTTCATATCTCTTGACCCTTCGGAGCCTATTGGCAAATATTGAATCTTACAAAAACTTTCCAAGGTTCAATTCCAGTATAAGCCCTCAAGTATTATTTATTATTTTGCACATTAAAAAAAAAAACATGTAGGTACACTGTGGGTATGTACCCACAGACCCTGGGTACGTCCCGGGCACAGAAATCCATGCCCGGGCGTGCCGAAGGCCTGTGGGTACATATCCACAGCATACCCATACCCATACCTGTACCCGGTACGTATCAGGCCTGGTACGGGGGGGTACTTGGCATTTTCGGGCAGTCTTGCTTGAACCCATATGGACTGAGAACTCAGTTGGCAGAGCACCAATACCAGTATTTGGGAGGTCTTGGGTTCAAGTCCTGGCCAGTCTGTTTTAGCTTGGTAACAAACACCACAATCCAAAGACATATATGTTAATTAATTTGGTTGCCCAAGGCTTATGTATTTAAAATATTAACCTTACAGAAGATTAAAATCTAAATTTTGAACCCGGAGACTGATTTCTCAGTTGGTAGAGCACAAGGACCAATATTTGGGAAGTCTTGGTTTCAAATCCTAGTTGGTAGAGCACCCAGACCGGTATTTGATGGTTTCAAGTCCTAGCCAGTCCATTTTGGCGAGTAGCAAACACCACAATCCAGATACGTATGTCAATTAATTTGGTTGTCTAAAGCTTAAGTATTAAAAATACTAACTTTACAAAAGGTTAATTAAAAACCTGAATCTTGAACACATATGAACTGAGAACCCAAACTGGAATTTAGTAGGTCTGAGGTTCGATTCCTAGACTGTCAATTTGGGCTCAGTAGAAAACACCACAATTTGGATAATTATATATTAATAATCCGTGACTTACAGTACAAGTAGAGATTGCCAACAAGAATTTCTCCCTGGCAGGACTCCTTCCCTTCCAAATTCTTTTGTTGAAATGACACCCTCCTAAAGCCTGTTTTCCATTGATAATCCTTGTCATTGGCACTTCCAAGGGTTGCCCTTCTTTTTGCAGACGATTGCCCCATATAGCAGCTCATGTTCAATATAGGGGTTATGCTCCGTTGTGGTTGTGTTTTTCCACACAGTTTATTGTTTCCCATAGGGTTCTTTATCTATCCACTTAGAAATGTTCATGGCCAGAATTATTCGTGTTTCAAAGACTTAAAAGGATTACCATGTTTCACTCTCTTATAAAACTGTTGACTTTTGGCATTTTCAATCGCACAATGTGTTCAAGTCCATAAAGTAAACGTCTTTGAGTTGATAGTCAGGTTGTGACCTCATGGCCATTTGAACTGAGCATTGTTAGCTTGTTTTGATTAGTGCCTTTTGGCTTGTTCTTGTTCTGGGGGCTTTTGATTTGCCAGCTTAACTTTAGTTGGATAAGTGGTTGTCCTAAGTGGACATATATTATTTTATGAATTCCCTTTCCAATATTTAAAAAAAAAACACAAACTAAATACAATGATTATTTGGATCAATGCCATGTTGCCAGCCTTAGAAGTCTCTGGGGCTTTTGACTTGCTAGCTTAAGTTTGTTTGGATAAGTGGTCATCTCAACTGGACATATATTCTTTCATTGACTTCCTTTCCAATATTAAATAAGTCCACGAACTAAATATAAATGATTATTGAATCAGTGCCAAGTTGACACCCGTAGAAGCCTCTTTCATATGAAAACACACAAATTGCACACATAAACATTAATGACCCACAATTGGTGATAAATGGACAAAATCATTATGAATAAATAATAGCTACCTAATACATTATAAGAATCTAAAGCAGGATCATCCAGATTTAAGTGCAATTTTGCATAGACCATAAAAATATGATAAAGAAGGAAAATAAGCTAAGTCTAGAAACGCACACTCTTGATTGGACGCGAAATGTTCTAGCACAGTATTGTGCAGCGGACATGTACTATGTTTTCCTTTGTGCCTAGCTGTTAAGGGTGCCTACTTTGTGTAGGAAATAGTTCTATATAGCTTAGTACTTCACATCATGTATTTAGTATTATTTGTGAGTGTGTCTAGTTACATGAGGAGTTGTTACAATTCAGTTCAGTTTAATTTGGTTGTGAGGACTGCTACTTTCCAGGAGAAGACAAATGTATAAATATCTCCTATGCGATGAATAAAACAATTTAAGCTTTTCGTGTGTATTCTTTGACCAAATCAATCATTGCTATCAGAGAAGATATCTATGAGTATTACATGAGTTTTTAATTTCCAAGGGAAATGCCAATTTATTGGTTGCCGCAGTAAATGATATCTGTTTGTGGTAAAATAATGTTAGATTAAGCTCATTTTTCTGAATGTTTTTGGCAGTGTAGAGGGGGAAAGCTTTGTAGTTTCTTTGGACATATGTGAGTGGCAATCATTTACTTACAACAAAATTATGTAGAACTGAGGATTGCACAGCCTAATGGATGGTCATGGGAGCCATACAGCCTTAAGGATGAAAGAGCTTGAAAGGCATCATAAAGGGCTGGGCACAGCCATACATGTTTTTAGAAACAGATGCCCAATACAAATTGTGTTTACTTGAACCTTCATTGTAATCAGAACCGGTCAATTTCGATATTTTTGTACATTCTTGATTGTGTTTTTCTGTCACCACCCAGGCCTTGTAGTCTCAAAACTTCTCTGCTACCCTGCAACTTTGCAAGTCCATCAGTAGGTATTTGAAAAATATATGGTCTGATAATTTTTTAAGCCTGACACATTTACGGCCTGCTGGAATGTTTATAGCCTGACACACTTTTGGTCATTACCCATCTAAAACCTATATAAATAACGACAAAAACACCTGTATCTTGACAAGTCATCCACCCATGCAATATCTCTGTGAAAAAAACCATATGCCAATGATGCAATGACATCAAAATCAAGAAAATTCTAGAATAACGACAAAAACAGTTGTATCTTGAAAAGTCATCCGCTGCAATATCTCTGCAAAAAAGCCATATGCCAATGATACAATGACATCAAAATCAAGAAAAATCTAGAATAGCTAGAAGCTATTGTCAAATCCTATGCTCATACATTTATTATTTTGAAGACTTTTAGATGACTGGGTGGCTCCTGCCACATTGATACAGCACTATAGACTGCTTTGATTTGATTTGGTTTGGTTATCGTTATTGTTGGAAATATTGTCATTGATGTCAAAGGAGAAGTAATGTCACGATGATTTAATTATAGTCAAGTGTTTATCTATTAATCATTTATTATGATTAAATTAAAAGAGAACATTTATTATGATTTAATTTAATCTGCAAAAAAGCCATATGCCAATGATACAATGACATCAAAATCAAGAAAAATCTAGAATAGCTAGAAGCTATTGTCAAATCCTATGCTCATACATTTATTATTTTGAAGACTTTTAGATGACTGGGTGGCTCCTGCCACATTGATACAGCACTATAGACTGCTTTGATTTGATTTGGTTTGGTTATCGTTATTGTTGGAAATATTGTCATTGATGTCAAAGGAGAATTAATGTCACGATGATTTAATTATAGTCAAGTGTTAATCTATTAATCATTTATTATGATTAAATTAAAAGAGAATATTTATTATGATTTAATTTAAATATTTGAGTAAGAAAGGGCTGGCCGACCCCTATTTATTATGGCACTCAAGGTTGGGGACAAGTCATCCAAATTTAAAAATGAAGGGACGCATCTATTGAAAGGGACGTCTCTTTTTGAAAAGTCGTACCTCTCCATGAAGAGGCTTCAAGGGCTATATAATGGTGAAGAGAGGTTGGATAAAGAGTGAAAAAAATGTTTGATCTTTCAAATACAAGCAGATTTTAATGAAGACAATCGAAATAACCATCATCCGTTGAAGAAGCAACATTCAAAGGGTGGAACTTCGTTTCTTTGGAGGTCGGTACCTCCTAAAAGAAAAGATAGGTGTCTCTTGCTAAGTTGGTGCTTAGAAGTGGGGATTGGTGTCTTCAGTAGGTTGGTGCCTCCAAGTTTTGTAAACGAACTTTATTTTATTGCTAGATTTGGACAGTAGATCCAAGCAACTTCTCTTTGTCGTTTTACTCCTAAAAAGGGTTTCCACATAAATCTTGTGTTTCTTAATTGTTAGATCTCGTGTAAATGTTGTTATTGTGGATATTAAATTTTAGTAAATAAAATTTTATCTTATACTGATTCACCCCCACCCCCCCCTCTCAAAGATAAGTGTGTGCTTAACAATTGGTATCGAGTTGGTTCCATTAGAAACAAAGCTAACCAACGGAAGGCAAATCTTGGGAGCACACATGGCTAGTCAAGAAGGTTTCTCCACAAATAAAACTAACAAATTTAACAAGGAAAAGGGAGAAGGAATGCGGGAAAAGGGAAATTGAGGTGATACACCAATGATTTGACACACATACGTACTACTGCATACAAGGAAGACAAAGATCCACACACCTGCACAACTCTAAGCTGATTTGCCAAATTAATTCAAAGGTTTGAGTGAAAGGACAGTGGTAGAGGGAACAATTTCCACACTAAAACAATACAATACCCTATTAAACACGATAAAAACTCAGAAAACCAGCAATATGTGATAGCAAAATGGAGCTTTTTATTCAGAGATGCAAGTACAAGCTAGGATTACAATAGTAAAACAGTTGAAAGTAGTATCTAACTGATTTCCTTGTTGGAAATCCCCCTATATGGACTGTTGTGTCCCAATTTCAGCCCTGCAGTGCATGCACAATATTTTATTTATTCAACCATCCTTGTAAGGGGGCATGCATGATGAATTAAATAATTAAAAAAATAGACTCCTACAGGCTGTTTTTGCCAAAACTGAACTGCTGCAGTCTTCTTTTATTTATTTAATTCTTTCATCTTTGTCTTTGGCATAGACGCTATACTGCTGCATGTTTTTTCCTTTTGTATTTACTATGTTTTGCTTTTCTTTTTGTATTTTCTTTGCTTTGTCTTAACACTAAAAATAGCACCAGCTTGCTTTTCTCCTTTTGGTGCCACAAGCTTCTATTTTTAGCTTTATTCACTCTAACTTTGGCGCCACAAACTGCCCAGCATGCTGCTTTTATGTATTAAAAATAATTAAAGCTTGCAGCTGCTATTTTTAGCTTTAATGCATTCTAACTTTAGTGCCATGGCTAGATTTAGACTGCTGCTACAATTTATCTTCCACATGCACAACTTTGGCGCTATAACCTGAATTAGCAAGCAGCTATAACCCTTTTCCTCCTTTTGGCGCAAATTCTATGCATAATGAATTTGTGGTAATATTTTGGCAACATCACAGGATTGTTTGCTTGCTAAACATAAGATTAGTAGCCTTCGCATCCATTGGGCTCGGAGTCACATACTCTATCAATAACTTGCATCCTCCGAACAAAACAATTGAATTACCCTTTGTAACTGATAGCTTGGCCAACTCATCTTGTAACATGCTCTTTTGACCCGGAATGGTCAATGTATCCCACATGGATAAGCTCACATGAGCTTTCTTCATCTGATCTATGATATTGAGGGAAGAGTTGCCCCTTTTTGCTTGCCCTTTTGACACACTTTCAACCTCTTTCTCTTGACTCTTTTGTGATTCCAAGCTGCCCTTCTGAATCTGATTTTTTTGTCTTTTTTCCACATTAGGGACAGCAGTAACCTTGTTAGCATTATTAGAAAATAAAGGAGATGAACCATGCAAATTATTTACCTTTGTGGGCTCTCTCACTGCTCTTCTTTTGTATACCCTTGTATTAGATGCATGTTGATCCTCTTGTTGCCAATTTATCAAATTTGCCTCTGGTGGCTTTGGTGCTTCTGTAGAATCCCCTTGAGGAGGAGCCTCAACTGCTGAAAGTTGTGGAATCATCCCTTGTGCAATCAAAGCTTGATTTAACATTCCATTAGCACAAGAAAAAGGATCATGCGAATGATTGCATGGAGCACACCAAAAGGGTTCTGAATTAGATTTGTCTGTATTGGAACAAGAGCCATAGATGTAGAAAGAGCATTTGAGTTAGCTTTAATGGTTGGTGGGCCTTAATATGGAGGTCTGCTTGTAGGATACAATGGATCTGAAGGTCTAGCAGATTGAAAGGGAGCTTGATATGGTTTGTAAGGCTGAGCAAGTTGTCTCTCAATAGATACAAACTTATTTCCAAAAGCTTGCAAGATCCCTTTTATTTCACTCAACTCTGAAGGTTGATTTGGATTAGTAACTGTTGGGCTAGCTACTGTTGGAATTGGGTTTGTAGCTGAAGCTGGTGGCTGAATAGTTGGAAAGATAGGCATGGGAGGTCTAGGTGCTATTTTGCCAGCTTGTATGAGGTTATTTTCAGCTCAAAGGCAGCAAGAATCGAATTACCCTCATCAATTGAACTAGGACAACGATATCACTGTTTAAGGATCTCAAATAATACAAGAAAGCATGCTCTGTTGTAGGCTTGATGGCACGGGGAATTCTTTCCCAAGTTCTTTGGAATCTCAAATTAAAATCAGCCATGAACTCTTGAGGGGCTCTTTTAATTGTGCTCAATTGCTCAATTAAGGAAAGGTGGTCAGATTTATCCTCAAATTGGATACAAAAGGTTGTTCCTAATTGATCCCAAGTACGGAGAGAATTGATAGGCAAATTTCGGTACCATTGCAAGGCTTTATCTTTGAAGGAAGTTGCAAGAAGTCTCATGGCTACATTCTCCTGAGTGATATTATAAACAGAGCAAAGATTTGCAATATCTCTGATGTGCTCTACAAGAGTGGTTTGAGTTAAACTGAAAAGAATGGTAAACTCTTCAATGCAGAAGCAGGGATACCATAGTATACAGCAATATTCAAGGGGTTGCCATCATCAAAGGTCAAAAGCTTCAACTCTAGGAACAGCTGTTAGGAAATTTAGATCGGGAAGTCAGGGATTTTAGGCAATTTATCTAGCTTGTGAGCTCGGAAAAATATGGAGAAGATCTATGAAATTTGCTTCTTTTATAAGAATATAAAGGTAGTTGAATAAATTCAAATGGTATACCTTTAGCTTTTGACCTGGTGGTCACCTTTGGCATTAGCTTTTACTAGTCTGCAACCAATATGTTTGTAAAAACTTTAGAGTCGCTAGATGTTAATTTCTGAATACTTTATACTTTGCAAACCGCTGAACCAACATCAATTTTTTAAATAATTGGAAGCACCGGCGTGCCAGAATTTATGTCACCTGAAGTGCACCACGATGGAGAATAGTGTGTACTCGTCCCGTTAACAAAATTGGAACACCTCAAGGTTGTGGGTAACCTATGGTTAAGGTGAACCTCCGAGAGAGAGTTGGTTCCCCAGTGAATCACCTAAAACATACAAATAGAACAAAGAAAAGGGAGAAGTAATGCGTTAAAAGGGAAATTGAGGTGATACGTTAATGATTTGACACACAAGGAAGACAAAGATTCACACACATGCACAACTCTAAGCTCATTTGCCAAATTAATTCAAAGGTTTAAATGAAAAGACAGCGGTAAAGGGAACAATTTCCACACTAAAACAATACAAATACCTATTAAACACAATGAAAACTCAGAAAACCAACAATATGAGAAGGCAAAATGGAGCTTTTTTATTCAGAGATGCAAGTACAAGCTAGGATTACAATAGCAAAACAGCTGAAAGTAGTGTCTAACTGATTTCCTTGTCAAAAATCCCCTATATGGACTGTTGCATCCCAATTTCAGCCTTGCAGTGCATGCAAAATATTTTATTTTATTTATTCAACCATCCTTGTGCCCTGGGGCATGCATGATGAGTTAAATAATTAAAAAAAATAGACTCATATAGGTTGTTGTGCCAAAACTAAACTGATGCACTCTTCTTTTATTTATTTAATTCTTTCATCTTTGTCGTTGGTGTAGATTGCTATACTGCTGCATGTTTTATCCTTTTGTCTTTACTACCTTTTGCTTTTCCTTTTTGTCTTTTCTTTGCTTTGTCTTAACACTAAAAATAGTGCCAGCTTGTTTTTCTCCTTTTGGCGCCACAAGCTTATATTTTTAGCTTTATTCACTCTAACTTTGGCGCCACAGGCTGCCCAACATGTTGCTTCTATGTATTAAAAATAATTATTGCTTGCAGCTGCTATTTTTAACTTTCATGCACAACTTTGGCACTATAACCTGAATTAGCAAGCAGCTATAACCCTTTTCCTCCTTTTGGTGCAAATTATATGCATAATGAATTTGTGGTAACAGGGAAGAAAATGTCGAAAATGAAGGAGAAGTAGATCTTGAAGAACTCATTTGTCCTTAAGCGAGATCAAGAAGCTTAAAAAAGAATCTGAAACGAAAGTTGCAGCTTCAAAAATATGAAAAAGAAGATGGTGATTCAAAAACAAAAATGCCAAAAAACCTTGAAGAATAAAAAAAATTATCATCAGCCTTAAGATTCAACTAGAAGTGTAGACACCTAAATCTGAATACGCAGTTTTAATACTAAAATTGCACTAATTATCCTTTTTCCCGTCATTTCATTATAATTAGTGATTTCCCGCTAATTAGCTAACATTCCCCTTCATCGTTGTCAATTAACAACACTTCGTTAATTAACTAGCTTCATACTTCATCATGGATGTCAATTAACGACACTTAGTTATAATCCTCTTTTAATTAATTAATTAACCATTATTAATTAATTAATCCTTTCAATCTTGTATTTAACTAATAAACCTTCTTATTAGTTAAATCCCCTTTCAAACCCTTCAAATTCTACTAATTTCCTCTAAATAGCTTCTATAAGCTTAATTTGGCATATTAATTAATCCTCTCCAACTCCCATGAGTTGTTAATCACTAATTAATCTCTTCTAACTCTACATTCCCTTTATCCCACATTCACTAGGTTGCAAGTTTCTCCAAAACTAGAAAGCTATATAAAGAACCTAGTACACCTTGTCCAAATTTACACCATGTCCTTATAAGACATTTGCATATGATAAGAGCACTTTAATCTTGGAAGGCTTCAATGATCAAGTAACATTTTCCCTATTCTACTTGGCTAAGGGTAGTAAGACAAGAACCAAAAATCGCAATTAAGTCATCTTGGTGAGATCTTTTCCTCTTCCTTGGAGAAATCCTTTGATCGTATGTAGTTGCGTTCGGCTCACTAAAGGAAATATCTACAATTCAAAAGCACATCCAACAATCAAAGGAGGTTTGCATTTAATGTTTGATTTAATGTTTTATGCATAGTTGAGTTTTCCTTTCATGTTTTATCATGATGTTTTTGCTTGGATTAGATTAAGTTAGAATCTACTTGGTGTTAGGTTCATTTCATTAATTTGGTTTCAATTTAATCATATGCATACAAGAAGAGGCAAAAAGATAGAAGAGGAGGTGAGAACCTGCAGAAAAAGGAAGACAAGAGCGGGAAGCTAGAATCTGAAATTGTTTCCTTAAGGGAGGAACTAGAGAAAACAACTGCCCAATTGAAAAGAAGCTTAAAGTTTGAGAAGAGCACCGAAATATTGGATGATATACTCGAATTGCCAAAGGTCAACATTCATTAAGACTGGTCTTGGCTATGAAGAAAACCAAAAATTACTAAAGAAGATCAGAATTCAAAGACTACAAATCCACCAAAGAAGATAAATGCAGAAAGGCCTAGAAGCTACGTAGATGCACTCAAGGAGTCCGTCAATAATGAAAACAACAAGAAGAAAGAGAATAATATTCCTCAGAATACCAACACTCCTCACAAAGACAACAAAAGTGAGAACATCCCCATCAACAAAAATATATTCAGAAGATCATTCCCTCCAAGACAGTCTCATATGCCCAGGTTCCAAAGTTCCTTTTTTGGTTATTGTTTTTCCTGTAATCATTTTGGTCATAAAGCAAGAGATTGTAGGGCACATGTAAGAAATAATTATGTATGGAACAAAAACAGAAGTTCTTATGGGTTTTTAAATAGAAACTACAATTCATTTGCTCCTTTATCAAATTACAATGAGAATGATATTGTATGTTATAAGTGCAATAACTATGGTCATATAGCACGTTTTTGTAGAAGTGGTTTTATAGAATCTCCCAAACGAAAAGAAAGTGGATGCCCCTACTAAACAAAAAGAAAAATCTACAAAAGTTTGGAAAAAGAAGCAAGAGCAAGATAATCAAGAAGGAGAAATCTATGCTTGTGCAAACTGCATTTCATGCACAAAATGAAGGACACCAATGGTACATCGACAGTGGATGCTCAAGCCACATGACAGGGGACAAAAGCAAGTTTCTCTCTTTAAAGGAAGTAAACAAAGGCACTGTAAAGTTTGGAGATAATACTACAACAAGGATAACTGGAAAAGGTACTCTTAGTCTTGATAATGGAAAGACAAAGACAGAAAAATGTCTTGTATGTTGAAGGTTTGAAGCATAATCTTCTTAGTGTTAGTCAAATGTGTGATCAAGGACACACCCTCACATTTTATGCTCAAGGTTGTGAGATCAGAAGGCTGATACATGAAGATTAGTTGCAGATGCAAATAGAACAACAAATAACCTATACATACTCAGTGAGATCAAAGGAGAAAAATGCTACATGGGACAAGCAAATGAGAGTTGGTTATGGCATAGAAGAATGGGGCATATAAACTTTGATAATTTAGTGAAAATCAACACCAAGCAAGTTGTAAGAGATATGCCAAAGATTACTAAACCTTCAAACACTCTTTGCAAGTAGTGTCAGCATGGGAAACAAACAAGGGCAAGCTTCAAGTCAAAGGAGTACTCAACAACAAAGCCATTGGAACTTGTCCATACAAACCTTTGTGGGCCTACAAGAACACAAAGCTTGCAAGGTGAAAGTTATTTTATGTTGTTTATTGATGATTACTCTAGAATGACATGGGTTACTTTCCTGAGAGAAAATATGAGGCATTTGAGAATTTTAAAGCTTTTAAAGCCTTGGTTGAAAATGAAACTAATTTAAAAATCAAATGCTTGAGATTAGATCAAGGAGGTGAGTTTACCTCAAATGAATTTGAAGAATTTTGTGAGCATCATGGAATAAAGAGACATTTCTCAGCTGCAAGGACTCCACAGCATAATGGAGTTGTAGAAAGGAAGAATCGAACCGTACAAGAGATGGCTAGAACAATGCTAAATGAATCTAAGCTATCAAACATGTTTTGGAGAGAAGCAATCAACAGTCTACATTCTGAACAGATGGCAAATTAGAGTAAACAACAACAAAACAACATATAAATTATGAAAGGGTACACCAACAACAGTTAAATACTTCAAAGTGTTTGGGAGTAAGTGCTACATAAAGAGAGATGATGAAGACTTGGGCAAGTTTGACTCTAGATCTGATGAAGGCATCTTCCTTGGATACTCCTCAAGAAATAAAGCTTATAGATGTTATAATAAAAGTTTACAAAAGATCGTAGAAAGTGCCAGTATAAAAGTGGATGAAGTAAGGCGTCAAAAAGAGAAAGCACAAGTAAATGATCACCCAAAGGAACCAGACTGCAAGGAAGAAGAAAAAGAAGAAATAGAATGAGAAGATACAAAGGCACCATCTAGATTTGTCCAAAAGAACCATTCAAAAAGTCAAAAATTTGGTGATAAAAATACTAGAGTACAGACTAAAAGAAGATTAGCAAGTGCATCTGAATAAGCAAACTTCTCCTTGTTATCTAATATACAGCCTAATGACTTTGTTGAAGCTAGCAAAGACAAGCATTGGATTGATGTTATGGAAGAAGAGTTGAATCAAATTGAAAAGAGTGAAACATGGGAACTCGTTCCAAGACAAAAAGATAAGAATGTGATTGGTACCAAGTGGGATTTTAGGAATAAACTAAATGAAGATGGCCAAGTGATAAGAAATAAAGCAAGGTTAGTTTGTAAAGGTTATGCTCAAGTTGAAGGTATTGATTTTGAAGAAACTTTTGCTCCTATTGCAAGACTAGAAGCTATTAGAATGTTTTTGGCATATGCTTGTTTCAAGAACTTTAAAGTCTATCAAATGGATGTTAAGTCTGCCTTTCTCAATGGCAATTTAGAGGAAGAGGTATATATTGAACAGCCATAAGGTTTCCTATTATCAGAAAATAAGGATTATGTGTGCAAATTGAAGAAAGCACTTTATGGGCTAAAACAAGCCCCCAAAGCCTGAGTATTCAAGACTTGACAAATATCTACAACAAGGCTTCAAAAGAGGAATTGTTGATAGTAATATCTACATCAAGATTGAAGGTAAAAATCAGTTGATTGTTGTGGTTTATGTAGATGACATCATTTTTACAAGCACTAGTGACAAAATGTGCCAAGAGTTTGCAAAGGATATGCAAAAGGAGTTTGAGATATCTATGCTTGGTGAGTTGTCATTCTTTCTTGGTTTACAAATTTCTCAATCTGACAAAGGCATATTTATCTCACAAATTAGAATGGAAGATTGTGCACCAGTTAGCACACCCATGGTCACATGTAAATTAAGCAAGGATGATGAATCTCCTGAAGCAAATCAGACACTTTACAGGTCAATGATTGGCAGCCTACTATATGTAACAGCATCAAGGCCAAACGTTATGCAAGTAGTAGGCATGGTAGCATGTTTCCAAGCAACACCAAAAGAAACTCATGTGCAAGCAGTCAAAAGAATATTTAAATATCTAAAGGGCACTTTGGACTATGGTTTGTGGTATCCAAGAGGTGAAGATTTCACTCTAATAGTGTATACAGATGCAAATTGGGCAAGAAGTGTTGATGATAGAAAGAGTACGAGTGGAGGAGCATTCTTTCTTGGCAACAATTTTGGTTAAGCAAGAAGCAAGATTCTGTTTCTCTATCCACAACAGAGGCGAATACATAATAGCAGATGTCATGTTGCACACAAGTTCTTTGGATGAAGCAGACATTGAAAGACATTAAGGTAGAATATGATCATCCAATTTCAATACTTTGTGACAACACTAGTGCAATAAATATTTCAAAGAATCTTGTTATGCACTCTAGAACAAAGCATATTCCTATCAAGTATCATTTCTTAAGAGAACAGTAGCAGAACAGCATGTCAAGTTGGAGTACATTGCCACAAAAGAACGAATCACAGATATTTTCATGAAGCCCCTTCCAAAAGAGACTTTTGAGTATCTCAAGCAGAAATTGGGAGTGATATCTTTTTCATCTAGTCACTAAGTTCTTAAGGAGAAGCATCAATTCAGGGGGAGCTAATCACTACATTATCTTTTAGCTCTGTGGATTCTTTGGTGATATACATCTAGAAGACAACTCAAAGAAAGATCAGCTAATGAATATTCTTTGTGAAAGTAAAGAACATCCCTTTTCCATTGATGTCAACAGGGAGAATTACGAAAGGGGAAGAATTACAAGGGGGAGGATTATGTTCTTGTAATATTAACAAATTAGTTCTTTGCAAAGTTGTCATCAATAACAGAGGAGGAGATTGTTGGAAATATTGTCATTAATGTCAAAGGAGAATTAATGTCGTGATGCTTTAATTATAGTCAAGTGCTAATTTATTAATCATTTATTATGATTAAATTAAAAGAGAATATTTATTATGATTTAATTTAAATATTTGAGTAAAAAAGGGTCGTTCGACCCCTATTTATTATCGCGCTCAAGGTTGGGGACAAGTCATCCAAATTTTAAAAATGAAGGGATGCATCTATTGAAAGGGACGTCTCTTTTTGAAAAGTTGTACCTCTCCATGAAGAGGCTTCAAGGGCTATATAATGGTGAAGAGAGGTTGGATAAAGTGTGAAAAAAATGTTTTATCTTTCAAATACAAGCAGATTTTAATGAAGGAGATCGAAATAACCATCATCCGTTGAAGAAGCAACATTCAGAAGGTGGAACTTTGTTTCTTTGGAGGTCGGTGCCTCCTAAAAGAAGAGATTGGTGTCTCTTGCTAAGTTGGTGCTTAGCAGTGGGGATTGGTGTCTCCAATAGGTTGGTGCCTACAAATTTTGTAAAAGAATTTTATTTTATAGTTGGATTTGGACAATAAATCCAAGCAACTTCTCTTTGAGGTTTTATTCCTAGTGTTAGAATATGCAAAGAGAAGAAAGAAGATGAGAAGGCAAACTTCACCGCCTAAATGACGAACAGCAGAGTGTATTTATTGATGAGAGAGGTGGTTATACGAGCACAACCGAGCAACTACATAACTGTTTTACATGCTATATAATGTGCTATATTTTAACACCCCCTCTTAATGACTAAACCGGAAACAAGACAAAGTTTGTCCCGAAATTTTACAAATATCCTAAAGCCCATATGTTTAGTCATTACATCTACAGATCGTGCCATAAGTTGTACTTTAAAATCAGCGAGTCCTTAATCGTGATGCATTGTCGAATGAAGACGAACCGCAAAACAAAAATCTGGTCCCATGAACAAAAGATATGGCAAGTGGTCCATCGGTTCTTTGTTTCATGATTCATTGACCAATGATGAATCACCAATGGTGAGGTGTCACCCCATCTCCAGTGCTGAAATCGGAACCTCAAGATGTGGATTAGAAAATCTATTCCAGGCTTGTGTAGCCTGCTGGAGTCTGTACAAAGACTCAATTATCCTGTGATCAATGTCACCTCGATCACGTCCTTGCACCACCGTCCGTGCTCATCCAACTTTTTCAAGAAGAGGAATGTGACCATCTGTGCAGGAGTTAGAACCAACTCCTCAATAGTAGGAGAAATAACCATCTCCGTCTCAGCAGTGGTCTCCGTCTCAACAGGAGAAATAACCATCTCCGTCTTATCTATTTGCTCATCTATCCCCCTCTGTTGGGAAAGATCCTTCACAACACAATGAGCAAACTGTTCATGCTCTACTATCCTTCGAGCAAGAACCTCTGAGTGAATGGCTGGGCATGCCATCTCACCATGCACCGTCAATGCATCTGGAATAGTGGAGTCTCCGTCCACAACAAATTGTTCTTCAGAATGAGGAAATCCATCCTCCCAAGGCATGTCCGCCTCCCGCACATCCTGAATGGTGGAGCTGTCCTCCACACGTGCATTCATGTTGATCGCAATGCCGGATCAACAAGCGATCTCGACCACCCACCCCAATACCAAGGGCAATTATCCGTCTCTGCTTTCACATCGAGACAACACACTTCTTTCCACGAAATCACAGAAATCCACACGAAATATTGGGATTTTCAAATAATTGACGAATAGATAGAAGATTCTTTTGTAAAGAAGGTACATATCTAACATTCCGTACTAACAACAATTTATGAGCATTATTCAATACAATGCATATATCTCCTATCCCTTCTACTATCGCAAGCGATTCTCCATCAGCAAGTACTACTGATTCAAAACAAATATTTGCAGTAAATGAAACATACCACTCCCTACGACATGAAAAGTGTGCAGACGCACTTTTGAGTCCATAATCCAAAGAATCGTAACACTATCATTTGAGCATGATGTCGTAAGACAGTACAGAGCATACTCGTCATCCGAATCCTGTTCTTCTGCAACTGCTGCCACATGTTCCTCTTTACATGGCTTTTTGTTCTGCTTCGAAAGATCATACATCCGCTTTTGACAATCCCTCTTGAGGTGCCCAACCTTGTGACAGTAATAACATGTGACCTGATACCGAGTGGAAGATTCACCAGAGTGACGTTTCCACTTTCCCTTTGACTGAGTGACAAAAGCACTCTCTGCATGGTCACAATTAGATTCTGCCTGAAGTTGTCTCCGTTCCTTTTGCAACAGGTAGGAACTCACCTTGTCAAACGTGAGTGTTTGACTTTCAGCCATTAAATGGAGTGCCTCCACAAATGACTCATACGAAGAAGGTAAGTTGTTCATCCACTTTTTTGTTAATGGAAGATAACTGGTCTCAGAGGTCTTTCATCCGAAGTAGGTGCTCAGACAGCGATCCACCTTCTTGTAACTTTACGGAAAAGAGCATATTTTTTAGGTATAAAACCCGACTCTTCTCTGACGTCTGATATTTATCCCTCAGACTAGTCCACAACGTGCTTGCCACAGTGGCATTCCGCACTTCCGATATCAAATCATCCGACACCGATAACTTGAGAAGCAATAACGCTTCCTTATGACGTTTGTCATAATCCTCGAAGTTCGCCGGGTCGACTTTCATCACCCTTGATTATTTTATCACAATCACGAAACTCATGCGATACTCAAATTTTATGACTCCATACATTAAAATTAGTGCTGTTAATTTTGCATCTCCTGCAACGCCAAGTGTGAAATATTTGCCATTTTATTATTCCAAAGTAATGGAAATAATAAAATAATATTTTTCCCACACTAATAAAATATTACTTATTCCAGCAAGTAATATTAAATTAATTATGTAAAGCACCTTTGAACTGCCCTCTCACTATATTTGCATTAATAAATACTATTAAGCATGGATGAATACCTTTGTGGCTGATGAAATAATATTATTTTGCCCAAATAAGATGTAATCTTTTTGCGAAACCCTTAATATTTAACTCACCACGTTTTTCTTGTTCATCAACTGTTCTTCTGCCCCCGTCCACGATTTCCAGCACTCTCTGAGCAACAGCGAACAGATTATTTGCGACTGGGGTTTTCTCCGTAACTCTGTTGTCAATTTTCTTTCCTGGCAACTATGTTGTCTTCGAACTGCCCACGTTTCTCCCCACGACTGGCCCAACATATTTGCCGTCGCGTGCCCTCATTTTTCTCCCTCGTTATGCAGGAATGGCGTCGATCTTACCATCGACCTCACACACACTTCACTGCAACCCGTCTTCCTCCAATGGCGTCGATCATACGAACCATCAAGCTCTGATACCAATGTTAGAATATGCAAAGAGAAGAAAGAAGACAGAAGGCAAACTGCACTGTCTAAATGACAAACAGAGCAAAGTGTATTTATTGATGAGAGAGGTGGTTATACAAGCACCAACCGAGCAACTACATAACTGTTTTACATGCTATATAATGTGATATATTTTAACACCTAGAAAGGATTTCCACATAAATCTTGTGTCTCTTAATTTTTAGATCTTGCGTAAATGTTGTTATTATGGATATCAAGTTTTACTAAGTAAAAGTTTATCTTATATTGATTCACCCACGGTCAAGTATAAGTGTGTGCTTAACAATTATGACATGATTTAAGAGTGAAACATTTATTATTAGTTCATAGATTAGTAGTAGGTGACATTGAGAATCTATATTTCAACTATGGATTACTCATGTTTATATATGTTGTTTATATTTCATTTTAGGTTATTTGATTATTTGAAATAGATAATGCATTGGTATTCTTGTCTGTGTGTACAAATGTTTTCTATCTCGAGAAAGGGTATCATCGGAGAGAGGCGAAAGATGCAACAAACGGGTACGTATAAGGAGATTGTCATGTGCATTTCAATGCACAAAAAGGTGTAAACCGTAAGTAATGGTCTTTAATTTTCCATTGTTGATTTAGTTCCTTTATTGGTGTCGCCTCATGCAAGACGACAAGTTTGTTAGTCACAATTGAACGATTTAAAAGGGATTGTGCACACTTGTTGCAACAAGGAGCACAATGTCATGTTTACGTGCTCGATGAGCAATGCAATGTCACTTTGTGACAATGGCACACTTGCCATCATATATACGTCATCATATGATTTACATTACTTTGCTTATTTGTTTATTGTTTTATTAATTTTAATAATAAAGAAAAATATGATATTACAAGCATGAACAAAAGGGTGTTTCGTTGTGAGGGGGATACTTGACTTGTCGGTCTTAAGTGGCCTTGTGCATCTATGTTATATTTTTTGTTAATATCACATTATATCTCCTACACCTTATTTCTCTACCATATCCTCATTATTATCCTCTCTGTTCGGATTGCACCATCGAGGAAGCCTTATGTGTCATGCACCTACCAGCCCGAGAAAGGCCTAAGGTGGTTTGGCATATAAGCCACAACTTCCTACCTAACATTAGGATTGCTTTCACTTATATACTCTATTTGTTGCATCCACTGGATGCATGCGGGATTAAATTCCCATGGGTTTTAAAGGGGTTTGAGCTCACCTAGCTCACTGGCAAACTCAACTCGCCAAATTGCTTTTAAACCAACTCGCCTCCTTTACATTAAGAACTCATGTTGCATTGCATACAACTCGTCACGCTAACTTAACAACTCACAATGCATTGTGTATAACCCATTGAGCTAAGGCAAGCCTCGTGCAACCCTCAAAGGATGCAAAAGCTTGTGCTATATTAACAATGCATTTACACTATTTTATTTTATACACTACAAGCGGTATCCACAAGGTGCATTTGGAACTAAAGTCCCGAAATATTGTGAATCCAATGAGCTTGCTAAGCTCATTGGCAAGCCCAACTTGCCAACCGACCACTTTGTTTTTGCAAGCCTTCGCACGCGACTCGCTGAGCCATAGCTTCACAACATTAGTCAAGGTGTATATGTTTATGCACTATAAACTCTTTAACATGAGAAATATGGGACTATGCAGTCCCAAGTGTTAGTGTAAACCTCGCCAACCATGACCAAGCTAGCTCAACACACCACCAAGCGATCGGGTCGAGCTCGACCACAAGAAACTCGCCTTTGTCATATAGAGTTAACTTGAGCTTATTTCACATTGATTTAAATTAACCACCGACTCGAACTAGCAAACCAAAGGGGGACACCATACACGTGGTCTATGCATGCTAAAATGGAAACTAGTCTTATGGATAATTAAACAGCCCCAAATTAAATCTAAACATTGTGGATAATTACTAATAGAATGGTTGTCGAACTCAACATGCAAACCATAAGTCAATAAACGGTGGCAAAGTATAGGAAATCACATTACATTCTCGAGGGAGAAAGGCACAAATAAGAAAGCAGACGGCCAAGAATAGACAAGAAAGGTTAATAAAAGAAAGAACGCATAGAGAACTTAGTGTTAGAAATTCTAGGCACTGAGAGGGGGGTGAATCAATGCTTATTAAAATTTAATGCAATTTTCAATGATTCAATCAACCACACTTAACTATGTTAACCATAAAATACATGAGCATCCAACCATGAAAGAGAAAGAGCAACAAAACACACATGAACACATGAGGAGACAAGATTTAATGTGGGAAACCCATCAAGGGACAAAAACCCACTGGAACCAGAGAACTAACTTGGACAAATGTCCTATACAGTTACAATGGTTTCACCGTATGGTGAGCACCCACTCACTTTGAAGCACCCACTCCAAAGTATAATATCAAGCACCCACTTGAGAAATTTGGCAAGCACCCACTTGCTAGGAAGCACCCACTCCCAAAATGTTGAGCAACAACTCAAACTTCATTCATACAATACATGTTTGATCACCTTCTTCATATGGTTGCTTGTATCAACCTGATGTGATCTTTGTTTCAGTTCACCTATCTTCTCCTCTTTTTCAATTACAGCAGTATGATCTTCTTATCAGCAACAACACAAAAATGAGCTTACATGAACAAATATAACTCTTGGAAATGACCTTTGACCTTTCACTTACCATGACTCTTCAAATCACTCATTCTTTTGTCTTCTAGCTCTTCAAACTTGTCCACAAGTATTCCAACTTTGTATTCATGTGGTACATGGTCCCACCAAGTCAAATAATGTTCTTGTATGCTTAGAAACTCGCCACATTAGCCAATGTATTCATTTAGGCTCATAGGTGTGCCTAAATCAACTTCTACAAAAACAGTCCTGAAAAATCATCTAACTAGACCACTTCCACTCATCTTCATGACCCAAGTAATATATCAAAATGAAGCTTATGATGTCTACTTTCATTAAAATTTACCAGCAAGAGCCAACTCAAGGCTTAACACATCAAGAAACACCACTTTGCAAGACTTGCCTGGCTGGTTTCAGCATCTCTGAATTTGGTCTTCAAAAATTGAGCTGATACATACCTCAAATCTCTTCATCATGAGGCAAGTAACCTATCAATGGAAAGCTCTTGAAGTCTACTAACTCACCAAATCATTTTCATGCTCCAATTCATCTCATAATGCCTTCAAAAACTTGAAACTCAGAGATTGGTCTAGCTGATCTTGAGAGTTCAAAAACTAGTCTTCAATGCAACATGATCAAACACCTCCAAAACACTTTTCATGGATTCCTATCATCTTTGACACTTCAAATGAGATGTATATAACATGTTAAAGAACTTAGAACCATGAGTCAAATGGAGAAACACTCACCTTTGTTGCCATTCAGACATGCTTCTCAATAGGCCTAATAGGGCAATTTTGGCTCAATTCCCTTTAAGCAAGAAATGACCTTTCCAAACTGAAATATGCACTTCCACACATAATATTACACATAACAAGAATGATCAAGGAAAGAAACAACATCCATACAATGCAATTCAACATGGTTACCTTCATTCTCCTTCACTAGCTTCTCAAAACAAGCACCTTTTGAAGCTCAAAAATGCACCCAATACTCCAATTTTCTCCAAATCAGTTACTCAAGTAACTTCATGAAGCTGATGTAGACATCCCTAAAATCATCCACCTCATATTTGAGCATATGTTCCTTTGCAAGTTTTACTGTACACTGAAATCTTCTTAAAAACCTATTTTTGAGTGGGGCCCACCAAGTGTCAAGAAGCCAAATCACCATGGAAATGTGTTGTTAGGAGTCCTCTACATGTTCCAATATGTTTTCAAGCAAAACAGTTGAGTTTGGTCACCTAACCAACTCAATCTCTCAAAACTGGTCAAAATTGGGGTTTGGAAGGCTACATACATGCTTACAAAAATGGATAGAACTTCTAAAATACTCAGCCAATCACAAAAATATTTTTGCACCATAATTTTATCCCAATTTACTCCATTTTTGTCTCTTATGACTTATCCGAAGGAGGCTCCATAATTTTTCTTGACTGCTAAGAAGTTTGGTGCTCAAATTGCATACTTTGAAAAACCCGATTTTGGAAATCCTTGCATAACTTGCACAAATGACCTAACTTTGACCTGAAATTTTGCATGAAGCATCAAGACACCTTGCTCTATCATCTCTCAAAATTTATAAAAAGAATAGGTCTACATTTTTCTAGCCCATCTCATTTGCATGCTAGAACACTACTTGTTCTCAACACTATTTCTGACCAACATACAAAACTGACTCCTAGAGTTGAACCGAGTCTAACATTTGCTCATAAATGTTGTAGATGCTCTCTTAACACCTCCCCATGTTTATTCTAACATGTACGATCCTGTTTCACTGCTTTAGACACCTGAAACCACCCTAAAAGGACACTGCCACTCACCATCCAAGACCTCTTTTTTATTCTAACATGTACGATCCTCGTTTCACCGCTTTAGACACCTGAAACCACCCTAAAAGGACATTGTCACTCACCATCCAAGACCATGTCTTCTTGAAACCTCATGAACTCACTTTGAACCTCTGAACAACATTTGATAAGCATGCTCTTGCACTCTCCCTTTACCATCAATGCCTTTGACATCAATGACAACTGCAAATCAATAGGGTGCAACACTTAGGAACACATACGCTCACACAGGGCATACGAAGAAGAAATACACAGAGAAAAATAGCACAAGAATATATATTGAGGCGAGATTAGGAAGAAGAATATAAAGTCGAGTGGAAACAATATCGGACCTAGGTGTCATTCTTATATAATGTTTATTATGATCTCTAGTTGCATTTACATGTGCAAATAGACGAAAGGACTATAGAATAATTTTATTGGGTTTTGAGATTGACCCAACCCACTTCAACTCCTTTCAGCTTCACGTAAGAACAAAAACACTAGGTTTACATTTTAGTCACCGTAAAACTTGTCCCACTTCAACTCCTTTCAATTCACAGTAACAAAAATACTAGGTTTGCATTCTAGTCATCGTAAAACTTGTCCAAACCCAGTGAGCTGGCGCACCATTTAATTCATTAACATCCAATCCAAGAGGTCAGTGGGTTCAACTCCGCACAACCCTAGACACATAACCTTTTGCCACCCGTTGTTTTGGGCCATAAGATGCTCGGTGTAGATTTAAAATAAGCTTTAACCACTATTATGTTAAGGACAAAGGCCCGACCGAATGGCTAAGGGAAAGGTATTAGGGAAGACAGTCTCAAGGTCGACTCCTCCCCCATTAACATCCTCTTACTAAAACACAATATAGGATAACCATAAACTTGTAAATAACAAGTTTATAATAATATGTGTAAACGAGTATTTATTCATTTATAATTTGTTTTACGAAATCTTGTGTATTTTGATAAAAGGTGATAGAGAATAAGAACTTAGGGTATATGGGTTAGGTTATAAACCAAAAGCAAGATCTATACTCAATATTTTAAATGAGGGATTTATATTATTTTAAAAGATGAGTTTTCATTATAAAGTGAACATTGTCGCGAGAAGGGTTATAAGGGAGATTATCACACTCACTTACAACACTTGTATTATAAGGACTTTGACCATCTTGTAAAATATTAAACGCTTACTTTTGCATCTTCGCAACACAATATATTGTAAATGACATAATAACGGTTATGTTATAGAATATAAGAATTTCATTATAGAGATCATGAGGGTCAAATAAGAATGGTGAAAACCTAAGGACACTTTAGGTGGAACTTATGTTTTAAAACTTGTATAAAACCATGACGAGGACAACAAATGAAATTATGCTTTATACGACAATTCAACTTTTTTAGAAGTACTATCAAATATGGAAACATGTAAAGCTTAAAATATGTATTAAATTTATTATGGGCATTAATAACTCATTTTCTTGTGTTGGCAAACAAGGTTCGTGGATTACCGTAATAGTAATGTTTTTGGATGGTATGGGACATCTAAGAGGCTTGTGAATCTTGTGATTGTTTGAGACCTATTCATGGGTTGTCTTGTGTTGTTTTAGGGATAATGTGAATGGGTTATGGGACATTTAGAAAGGTTATTATTGTTTGAGTCCTAGTTCTAGTTTGTACCGCTTAGTTTTAGAGATAGCGATGTCTTGTCAAGAATGGTTTATGGGAAAGGGGATGTTTTGAGAGACGTGCATATGGACAGGAAGTGATATATATGGATGGGTTAGATTACCTAATGCAATTTTTACATATGATAAGTATTAGGGGTTAGGGGTCACTACGAGATAGAATCAAGATCTACCCTCACGATTAGTCGAGCAATACTTCATGCCCTAGTACATTGTCAAATTTCATTAGGAATGTGTACCTAGTGTTGTCCTCGAGTCTCTTGGCCAAAGGCATATTCAACACCGTTATTATTTCTAGGCTATTATCTTCCTGCCATGTTCATACGTCTACCACTTTTTGGGTGATTGCACTACACATGGTATTCTCTCTTACCTTATTAATTACCCGCATCTTCTTTCTCGCAAAGGGTAGGGCCACCCTCACTTTTTGGGAGGTGCACAAGGATCCGTAAGACTCGTAATCGAAGGTAAAGCACTTTGATGATAGTCTCTCTCATGGCACAGTTCAACATCAAGATGAATCTTTGGCAAAAGGCAACAATGGTGTCACAACGTAGTTGTGATGTATTGTATTTCATGATATTTATTATATTGTATATTGAGACAAAAATTGTAAACATTGTATATTGAATCCATGAAAACCATTATGTATTGGAAACTATGTAAATTGAAATACTTATTCATTTGTAATAAATTGTAACATGACTTATGAGATGTAAACCCGTGTTATTGTAAAACATAAAATTAAGAATGAATGGAACTATCTACTTTTGTAACACTTATCATGGACTTGTAATTATGTCGTAACCTATAAGTTAACATCATGGATGCATTATGATTAAGGTAATAAATGAACCCATTAAATGGAATTGTACTTGTAATGTTCTTGTTTACATTATTGGAATGAATGGAAATGAATGCACATGTTAATGGATTAATTATAAATGCCTTAATTTAAATTAAATGAACAATTATATGCAAAAACATGTAGGTAATCATACTTAATGTTATACACATTGTTAATTCATTTATGCCTTTAATTAAAAGCAAATTGGACAAATTAAAATAAATGACAACGTAATATACTAAATTAAATAACTTAAATGAATTGTATTGCTATTATATTACTTCATGCATGTGTTTGTTTGTTAAGCGTAGGACTAGGAAATCAAGGGGCATCAATTTCAGTCCCCGATTGTGTAAGGGTGATTTGAAATTCCGACTCAAAAAAATCCGGTGTGTTTTTTCAGTCACCTATTGGGGGGTCATTACAGCCATATAGAATTAGGCTTATTTCATTTTAATTAAGTTTGACTTTCACTTTATTGTCATTATTAGCTAGTTGATATTTTTTATTACATCATTTTATGATAGTTATAGATTGTTTTCATGGTCATAAAGTATAGGTTGTTTTTCAATCTTGTTATATACTCTAATGTTATCTTTTTATATTGTTTAGACTTCAATTTATAGGGTCTTAGTCTAAAGTGGCTTGTGTCAACTTGACAAAATAGACTATAGTCCTTTATAAGTTTAGTGTCCTTTGGTCAATCATTAGTTAATTTATTGTCATTAATTAGTTTAATAGATAAAGCATGTATGTATCATCGCTTAAATTCATCGTCAAGGTTTAGTGTCCTTTGGTCAATCATTAGTTAATTTATTGTCATTAATTAGTTTAATAAATAAAACATGTATGTATCATCGATTAAATTTACACCCTTTTTAAAGGATGTGTTATCGGGCAAACCCGTCATCCAATCGAATAGGTGTGTACAATCTATGACAGGGATTTATTTTTATCTCGACTTCTAATGGAGGAAGATGCAGCTTAACCTAGCTAGGTGCGCACACTAGAGGTCAGAGGAAGGAGGCCAATCATCAACCTCATGTTCGCGCTTAATCAAGCAACAGACTCCACAATCGTAATGTAATAGAGAAATCCCAAATGACAAGAGTCAAGAGTTGGTAGTCGTTAGTGATAGTGATGACGTACTCACTACAAATGATATAAAAACCTACACCAAATCAACTAATGCCAAGAACAATGTCCAATGGTTATGGCTACTGCTTTCCATTGTTTATGATAGGTGGCAATAATCATGTATGGAGACTAAAAACGTGACTTCATTGAGAAGCCCGGCACAAATTAAAGACATTGAGAACTCGATCCTCATATCTCTTTATTTGTACTTGTTCAAAGGAGACCCGACCAACCGGGGAGTAGATTTGAGTAGAGAAGTGGAGGCCCATGCCACACTTTTGACAAGAACAATTGTTTGACATTTTTCACATTTTGAGAGAATGGAAAGAGATAATGTTCCTATCCACATTTAATGTAAGATCTTGGATTGGTCAATGTGTTTCTATCCATTAATGTGTGGTTTATTTGGTACGTGTTAAGGAGGAGAATGTTGGAAATAATTCTATATAGGTTAGCACTTCACATTATGTATTTAGGTATATTATTTGAGTGTGTATGGTTAAGTGGGTAGTTGCAGTGACAACTTAGTTTAGTGGAGTTGTTGTACAAGATAGATGAGGACTCATGCTTCATAAAAGAAGACAAATGTATAAATATTTCTTATGTGATTAATAAAACAATTTTAAGTTTTTTGTGAGCATTCTTTGACCAAATCAATAAATTTGTAATACCCAACACCTCTTGTCTTGTGTCAATGTCTTGGGCACATAAGCGTTTTACTTAGTTTTGCGGTGTCTATGTAAAAGATCCCCTAATGGGACTATTCCACCTTAAATTGGATTATCAGTCAAACCCAAAGCAAAATACAAACTCAACACAATGAGAGCAAATAAATATATGGCAGCCCAGCATTATTTGTGAGAAATGCGACTAGAGGTATAAGGTAAACCCATACAAATCAGACCTTAACATTCCCACCCTTCATGTAACACTGAAATACAGACTTTTCAAGACCACAATCTAAAGAAATATAAAGATTTAAAGTACCAAACAGGTCTGAATTTATTTAAAGAAGTCTGCAGAAATATTTTACCAGTTCTGGACTGTATATAGACTGATTTTAATAATAAAATCTCTGCAAGATACAGTCTGCAATAACAGTTGGAAATAGAGAGTTTTTGGCCCTCTGAAACACACCACAAATGTATATAAAAGCAGCTCGAATCCAGCTCCAAAAGCATGTGACACAACTGCTTTTTATGACCTTCCGAAACGCCCAGAATTTGCCCAAACTGGTTCGCTCCAGCAGTACCAAAATTAATAGTTCAACAACCTGATTATCCCTTGAGATCCCAATACAAAATATGAGTGCAAAAGAGAGTTTTCGTTCCCTTTTCACTATCCTTCTTGCGGGTTTTCGTCCTCAGAAGTTACAGCCACAAGTGCTTCAGCTTTACAAGCTATTTGCAAAATATAAAATGATCATGGAATGCCTCTTCCAAGTCGACCTCTCCCTTTATAAAGGCAAAGTGACCCAAAGGGAGCCTTTTTTCCCACCAATCAGTTTGCAATACATTTTCCTATGCATATTTTCCTCCTAGCCCAAGTCGTACTTTTGCATAGGGAAAATACAAAATTAGTATGGGTCTCTTTTTACTTCCTAGGCAGCCAAGATACACTTTCCTAGACAAGTCGCCCATCCTCATGGGGAGGATACAAAAGTTGCATGGGCCTTATACCTCCCAAATGGCCAATATTCATTCTCTAAGCAAGTCGTCCAACTCCCTAGGAATGATACAATCATAACATTAGACCCCTTTGGCCCAAGTCACCATTATCCTTTCTAGGAGGAATAAAATATAATAAATCCCTTTACAATGACTTTTGCCCCTTAAGACAAATAGTATTTTCCATACGGATTACAATTTATTTTTACTAAGCTAAATAAATTAATATAAGTGCTTTAATTATTTTATTTTATTTTTTTATAGCACTTTATAATAATTTATTATAACTTAAGTCACCCTTATAATAAATTAATATATCTCGCTTTAATTATTTTATTTTATGTTTTTATAGCACTTTATAATAATTTATTATAAATTAAGTCACCCTTATATTTTTCCTTTGGTCGTCGGGTTGACAAAATAGGCAAAGGTCTCCGATTGGAAAGGGGACATTACACTATGAACCTACTTGTTTTGTATTGTTCTTTTGGCATTGATTGTTAATGCAACTTTGTTTGAATGTGTAACGCAAATGTTGTTGCACGTGCAATTGTTGTATAGACCTAAGTCCTTACGCAATGCTTTGTGTAAGAATGCCTTTCAAGACTTTTGATCGAGTGTCGACACAAGAGCATAAGGATCATACCACATGTGTGTGTCAAGCATTTGTTAAAGTAAAAGTCTTGCGACTTTTCTTGAGCGCGTAAAGGATTTTGTAATCTTTCGAATTTTGAATACATATATTGTTAACAAGGAGCCGAAAAAATTCACCTAACTCATAATTGGAATAGTTGAGCTAACATGTGTTGCAGATCAAGTTCAACTATGATATGAGCATAGGAAAAATGATGATAGAAGAAGTGTGGCAAGGAACACAGAAGCTCGGCAGTGGTGGAGAACTAGCGACATATAAGCAAAAGAGTGAAGCAAGCACAACCGGGTGCACAAGAATAACACAACAAAGGAACAACCACTTCTCGAATAAGGAGAGGTCACTACGCAAGGTTTAATGGTACATGTTTTTGTGTGAATTGGGACATCGAGCTTTCTAAGTCCATATGCACACAAGGATGATGGAAAAAGGATGGATAAGAGTGTGCATATTGCACAAGCTAATAAGGAAGGCACGGTGCATCACATAGATGAACCTAAAGAAAGGAAGGCATTGCTCACCGTGAGGACAGTCTTGAAGTTGCAAAAACGAGAGAAGAGTTGCACAATGAGGCAACATATTTTCCACACAATGTGCAAGACAAGGCAAATGTTGTATAATGGTTGGTTAACTCAAACATTTTGGTGTCTCGTGAAGATGGAGCAAAAGATAGAATTGGTACGTAAATCAAATTCGAGATCCTTATAAGGTTGACTTGGTTGGTAGGAGGGCAAGTTGGGCGATGTGTTGAAGAAATGCGAAGCGAGTTGAAGATTGGTTAATTTAAGGACAAGGTTAATGTGCAATATCTTGCCAATGAATGCGATATTGTGTTTTGTTGGGAACACCTTGGCAATTTGACTAGGAAATGGTGTATGGTGGGAGAGCCAACACAATGAGAGTATGGAAGGATGGATAGATTCATATTTTGAATCTGCAAAGGTAAGAAGACAAAGGGGCACACCAAAGTCATTTGGTTAAGCACAAGGAAGAGCAAATCATATGAGATGTATAGGGCAAAGCATACATGGTACAACAACAAAGCATTGCACAAAGAGAGTAGATGGAGTGTGTATACAAATGCAAAGGAACTCGGTGAAGGGAGACAATGGAATAATAAAATATGCATAGCAATGCGTAAGGATGAATTACAAGAACAAGTGCACGTAAGGAAGAGCATCACACATTTTTGTCCACAAATGGTGTGCAAAGATGTCAGGTGCATGAGCAAAATATGTGGGGAAATAAAGAGCCACCCTGTGTATATGAAAAAGTAAGCTTGAGGAGAGAAATAACCTACAAGCATAAAGCCACACATTTGGAGGAAGAGGTCGGTCATTATCCAACTGCTGCATGTAGTTGGAAGTTGAGATGTACTCATTCGCACATAAGCATACTAAGACTTATCAAAAGGTTAGAAGGCTGATTCTACAACTCAACTCACGTATATGAGCACTTAGCTCATGCATTTTCTTACCTAGGGTGTATGTTACAGAGCATTTGGGTTCATGTGCAATCTTGCATCAACCAAAAACATGATAAAGTAGGAAAAAAGCATTAAGTCTAGCAATGCACAATCTTGATTAGATACAAGATGTTTTTGTATTGTATCGTGCAAATCACACATGTACTAAATTTTCTTTTAAACCTAACTATTAAGAGCGTATATGTCCTGTAATTTCCAAGACGATATTTTGCACCAATGTCTCGGCATGCAAGTGTTTTATGTCATGTTGTGCAGATTGCAAACGCACCTTTTGTATTGTTCTTCAACACCTTAATTATTAGTGCTACTATGCTTAAAGTGTCATGCAACTTTTGTCTTGCACACCATTGTTATATAGACCTAAGCGCTTGTTAAGCTTTGCACAAGAATGTCTTTCAACACTTTTAAACAAGTGTCAACCAAGGTTTTAAGAACCGGTCAAACCGGAACCGGAACCGCCGGTTTGACCGGTTTAATAATTTTAAACACGAACCGCTATGCAAACCGGATTGGTTGACCGGTTTGGGCTAAAATCGGTCAAACCGTCCGGTTCCGCCCCAAACCGCCGTCCATTCTGTTTAACCGTATACGATAACCTAGCATAAAAAACGTTTTTTAATTGTTTTCTTTTATTTTTTATTGCCTCTAAACCCTAATTTGGTGTTATAAATACACCCCCCCTCTATCACTTCACACCTCTCTCATTGAGCATTTGTGAGCATTTGTGAGCAAAAACATTTGTGAGCATAAGATTGAAGAGTTTATTTTTTGTAGTGAGCTTGGAAGTTGGAGGCTTGGAGCTTGTTTGGCATTGCTTGTGGGCTCTTTGTGGTGATATTGGCATCCATTTGTGAGCACCTCACCTCTATTTGTGAGCACCTCTCTTATTTGCAAGGATTTGGAGGATTGGGGCAGCCTTGAATAGTGTTCATTTGGAGTTGTTTGGTATCAAGTGTGGGCTCTTTGTGGTGGCATTTACATCTACATTTGGAGTGTGGGCTCTTTGTGGTGCCATATACAAGCTTGGAGCATTTCCTCACCTCATTTGTGTGCACATTGAAAGGTATGTTACATTTTAAACTTGCCCCTTATTTGTAAATTTTATTAAAAAAGAAATAGGAAATTTATTTATTTTTTATTTGCATTTTCAGATTTGTTTGCATTTGCAATGGCCCCCAAATCAAAAGACCCTACATGGGCCCATGCAGACACAATTGATGATCAAGTTTTTTGTAAATATTGTAAGAAACACATCAAGGGGGATTCATAGGTTGAAACAACACTTGGCTGGTCAAAGAGGCCAAGTTACCCCATGTGAGGCACCTGATATTGATGACATTAGGTTGGAAATGAAAAACATGCTTGAAAAACATAGAGAAGAGAAGGCTAGGCAAAAAGAGATGGAAGCTGAAATAGGGAGGAGGGAACATGCCTTGAGTGTTGAAGGATCTTGCTCTGACCCTTTTGTGATTGTAGAGACCCTTTCGGTATATGCCTCCCCCATCCACTCATAGTCAAGAAAACCGGCCTCAAAAAAGAAAGAACATTCAAAGCTTTTTTCCATCTTCCACACCTGCCACTGCTAGTGCCTCCATGCCAACACAAAATCAGCCTACCTTGGATAACCATTGGAAGAAGCAATACAAAGAAGCAACTTTTGAGTACATTGCTAGATGGTGGTATGATGCAGATATCCCTTTCAATGCTGCCCGCTCACCTTATTACCAGCCGATGTTTGATTCCATTGTTGTTGTTGGTAAGGGCTTCAAAGGCCCTAGTATGCATGACTTGAGAGGATCACTTTTGAAGAAAGAAGTTACATCCATAGATGAATATTTGAAAGGTTGTAAAGCTTCATGGGCCAAAACAGGATGCACTATCATGTCAGATGGGTGGAGTGATGGCAAGAACCGCACAATAATAAATTTTCTTGCCTCTTGTCCACAAGGTACAATGTTTTTGAAATCAGTAGATGCATCTAATAGGGTGAAAGATGCAAATTTATTGTTTGAGCTTTTGGATGAGATTGTTTTAGAGGTGGGGGTGGAAAATGTTGTACAAATCATAACAGATAATGCATCTAATTATGTTCTTGCTGGTAAGATGTTAGAGGCTAAACACAAAACAATATTTTGGACTCCATGTGCTGCACATTGCATAGACCTCATGCTTGAGGATATAGGGAAAAAAGATTGGATCAAGAACACTGTAGAGCATGGCAAGAGCATCACCAAATACATCTATAATCACTCATGGGTATTGAACCTAATGAGGAAGAACACTGAGGGCAGAGAACTTGTTAGGCCAGCCATCACGAGATTTGCAACAAACTTTCTCACATTGCAATCTCTTATTTTCCAACAACAGAACTTGAAAAGGATGTTTTCAAGTGATGAATGGAATGCATCAAAGTGGAGCCGGAAACAAGATGGGAAAGACACAAAGAAGAAACTTTTTGATAATTTATTTTGGAAAAAAACAACAGAGATTGTGAAAGTTGTTGAGCCTCTTGTTAAGGTGTCATGTTGGTGGATGGGAAAAAAAATTAGCCATGGGCTATATTTATGAGGCTATGGATCGAGCAAAGGAGCGCGATAAGGGCAGCATACAAAGACAGGGGGTAACTAAGTATGGGCCTATATGGGAGATCATAGATAATAGATGGAACAATCAACTCCATCGACCTATACATGCAGTGGGTATTTCTTGAACCCAAATATCATTACAGAGCTCACTTGAGAAGATCAAACAGAGAAGTAAAAGATGGTTTGTCGAGAGTGCCTGTGAGCATGGTCCCCGATGAGATGCAACAACTTGAGGTTCACCGACGGATCAACTTCTTCAACAGAGCCACAGTACCTTTGGGAAAACCTTGCAAAGATCATCGCAAGGATGTGGACCAACCGGGTAAGAAATTCTAAGTTTTTTGAAGTTCATTTGATTAAAATTTTTAATGAATAATCATGAATTTTTAGCATAAGACAATATTTTTCTAATTTGTTGATTATGCTTTAACCTTTAAGTTATAAGTTTATGTTTTACTTTTAATTTTTAATCGTGTTTTTAACTTTTTATCGTCATTGTTTACTAATTAAACATTTACACTTTTTATCGCAGCACATATGATGGGATTCGTTTGGTAGTCAGTGTCCTCAATTGCAAAAGTTTGCAATTAGATCCTAAGCCAAACTTGCAAGGTTTTCGGTGCGAGCGCAAGCAATGGTTTGTCTTTGAGCGGATTCACACGAAGAAGAGAAACCGTTTGGAACAACGAACGGTTGAATGATCTTGTCTTCGTGCGGTATCTGACCTTCGGTTAAGGCGTAACCAGGTTGTTGAACCGAAGACCTGATACTGATCCCATTGTCTTGGATGATATAGATCCAACCTCATAATGGGTAGAGGAGAGTCAACCAGCAGAGTTTGATCCCGATGACTTGGGGTGGATGGGTTTGGATCAAGAATCTGATGAGCCATTAGCAGCACCGCCGCCATCATCACGAGACACAACAGGCACTAGTCGCACTCGTGCTACTCCCCCCCCAGTGCGTAGCTCCAATTATTGTAGATGTACTTGAGGATTTGGATGAGTCCAGTCGGGCCGAGGCGGTGATGATATTGATGAGGATGACCTTGAGGATCCCATTTCCAGCAGCGGTGCAAAGTTTGATGATTGATCATTGATGTCATCTAGTTTATTCTAGAGTTTTGTAACTTGTAGTATTTGTAATGTATCAATGATCATATCATGTTGCTTTTTTGGAGTCTTGAACTATGGAGGCCATTTAGAGCCTCATTGTTTATGTATTTTGTTTCGAATCTCATCTATGATATATGTATTGTGTATTGGACTTGGAGTTCGTGCCATTTTGCTATAAACACCTTTCTTGCATATATATAAGAGAAAACTTTGCATATTCTGTGTGTAATTGTTGGAATTATGGTTTTTAACCTTTCAAATATATTATTTTCATTAAAAATATAAAATTTATGTATTTTTAGTAAACCGGTTCATTAAGTTTGAACCGGTCCGGTTCGTTCGGTTCGGTTCAGGTCCGTCCGACTTTTAAAACCGGTTATATCAGTCCAGCTCCGATTTTTAAAACATTGGTGTGATAAGAGCATGAGGAACATTATGTGATGGGCTTTGGGTCCATGCACTCACTTGTGACTTGTCTTAAGCGCACATACATCAAGGTATCTTCAAATTTTCAATAGAAATATTGTTGTCAAAGAGCCAACAAAAAATCGGCTATAACTCAATTAAAATTTTAACAGAGTGCTTGTATTCTCGTGTTCAACTATGATATGGGTCCTTCGACTTAACCTCCATTTAATATTTGTAACACATGTAATAATTTATGAATTGGATGCGATTGAGCCTGAGCTTTACTGTGCTGTAAGTAGTTGATTGTATTTTCTAAAACCTCACTCCACTTTAGAAGCTATCCAATTTTCACAAAGATTTAAATCTAGACTATGATCTGCATAAGGATTCTACATGTAAACTTATGTTATAACAATCCTCTGCTCCAATTAATGAATTATTAATTCTTCTTCATGAACAAATAACTGAATGTGTTTACGTCCTATGGGTAGTTGTGTGTTTTGTGTGTGTTATAATAAGCCAAAGGGTGGCAAGAGTGTGAGAGTGTAAGATTTAGAGGTTCAATCAATTTATACTCTCAGAAATATAATTTGTTTGTTGACTAAAATATGGTTATTGTGTGAATGTGTTGAGTAAATTCCCCATGTAACATCACGATCGAGGCATCCTTCCATTGGGAACCTTTTTGATAGTGGACTGCATTAGAATCCTCTTATAAACCATGAGCATATAGAGCTAAAAGAGATCTCCCAACCACTGGAAATAGGACTTTCCTTCCCCTACTAATTCCTCTCCTAGATGTTCACTATATAAATTCCTATTTTTCTTTGATAGTGTTTCTTCACTGACAAGTTGTTGTTCTAGTCTGATGGAGTTACTAAATTCGCTTTAGAGTGTCCATGGCCAAATCTTTGAAGAGTGTCCAATTCATATTTACAAATGGAGGGAATCTATTATGAAATGTTTGGATGTTGAGGGCAAAGGCTTAAGCCAATCCTTATGCTTTGGTCATAAATTTTTAAACGTTTTCCAAAGCAGATTTGACCATATTCTTATTTTAAAAATGGATATCCCACCTAAGCTACAAAGGATTTTCAAAGCCAAAGGAACTCAACCAAGACCACATTGTTATCACTTGGGGACATGGGATAGTATACAAAGATGGGGACAAATAAGTTATTTTGACTCTATCCCATATCTTTGAGGGGCTTCACTATCATCCAAGACAATGGGATCTCTAATGGTTCAACATGTTCAAGGTTACGCCTTAACCAAAGGTTGATCACAAATCATTCAACCGTTGTTCCAAACGGTTTCTCTTCTTTGTGTGAATCCGCTCACAGACCTTCAATCATCAAACTTCCTCAACATGTTGAAAGGGATCTGAAGTTTGGCTCAAATCCTAATTGCAAACTTTTGTAATTGACCACATCAAATCCTAAAATGAATCACACCAATGTGCTGCGATAAAAAGTGTAAATGTTTAATTAGTAAACAATGACAACAAAAGTTAAAAACACAGTTCATTAAAAATTAAAAGTAAAACATAAACTTATAACTTAAAGGTTAAAGCATAATTCAAAAATTAGAAAAATATTGTCTTATGCTAAAAATCATGATTATTCATTAAAAATTTTAATCAAATGAACTTCAAAAACTTAAAATTTCTTACGGTTGGTCCACATCCCTTGCAACCGTCGATCTCTTTTCTGGTTTTTCCCAAAGGTACAAGATCATTCAACCGGCTCTGTTGTGAAGAAGTTGATTTTCGGTGAACCTCAAGTTGTTGCATCTCATCGTGGACCATGCGCTCTGGCACTTTGTCTTCAAACCATCTTTTACTTCTCTTGTTTGATCTTCTCAGTGAGCTCTGTAATGATATTTTGGGTTCAAGAAATACCACCAATGTATACATCGATGGAGTTGATTGTTAATCTATTATCTATGATCTCCCATATAGGCCCATACTTAGTTACCTTGCTATAGTGATCATACATCTTTCCAATTGATACCTTAAATGCCCTGCTAATTTTTCTCACAGATACAATTTGCAACAAATTCACATGATCTGCTTTTTTCCAAAATAAATTATCAAAAAGTTTCTTCGTGTCTTTCCCATCCCATTTGAAACTCCACTTTGATGCATTCTATTCATCACTTGAAAACATCATTTAGTTCTGTTGTTGGGAAATAAGAGATTGCGTGAACGTGAGAAAGTTCGTTGCAAATCTCGTGATGGTGGCTAACAAGTTCTCTCGCCTCTCGGTGTTCTTCCTCATTAGGTTCAATACCCATGAGTGATTATAGATGTATTTGGTGATGCTCTCTGGCCATGCTCTGAAGTGTTCTTGATCCAAAAAATTTTTACCTCATATCCTAGAGCATGAGGTCTATGCATGATATTTCGACAAAGTCCAAAATATTGTTTTGTGTTTAGCCCATCTAATATCTTACCAAAGAAGAACATAATTAGATGCATTATTTGTATGATTTGCAACCTTTTCCACCCCCACCTCTAAAACAATCTCATTTAAAAGCTCAAACAATAAATTTGCATCTTTCACCCAATCGGATGCATCTACCGATTTCAAAACATTGTACTTTGGACAAGAGGCAAGAAAAAAGTTTATTCTTTTTCTTCCATCACTCCACCCATATACGACATGATAGTGCATCCTGTTTTGGCCCATGAAAGGTTTACTTCAACCTTTCAAATATTCATCTATGGATGTAACTTCTTTCTTCAAAATGATCCTCTCAAGTCATGCATACTAAGGCCTTTGAAGCCCTTACAACATGCACAAAATGGAATCAAACATCGTATTTGGTTTGATAAGGTGAGTGGGCATTATTGAAAGGGATATTTACATCATACCACCATCTAGAATGTACTCAAAAGTTTCCTTTTTTGTATTGCTTCTTCCAATGGTTATCCAAGGTGGGCTGATTTTCTGTTGGCATGGAGGCACTAGCAGGTGTGGAAGATGGAAAAAAGCTTTGAATGTTCTTTCTTTTTTGAGGCCGGTTTTCTTGACTATGAGTGGATGGGGGAGGCATATACCGAAAGGGGTCTCTAACAGTCACAAAAGGGTCAAAGCAAGATCCTTCAACACTCAAGGCATGTTCCCTCCTTCTCCCTATTTCAGCTTCCATCTCTTTTTGCCTAGCCTTCTCTTCTCTATGTTTTTCAAGCATGTTTTTCATTTCCAACCTAATGTCATCAATATCAGGTGCCTCACATGGGGTAACTTGGCCTCTTTGACCAGCCAAGTGTTGTTTCAACCTATGAATCCCCCCTGATGTGTTTCTTACAATATTTACAAAAAACTTGATCATCAATTGTGTCTGCATGGGCCCATGTAGGGTCTTTTGATTTGGGGGCCATTGCAAATGCAAACAAATCTGAAAATGCAAATAAAAATAAATAAATTTCCTATTTCTTTTTAATAAAATTTACAAATAAGGGGCAAGTTTAAAATGTAACATACCTTTCAATGTGCACACAAATGAGGTGAGGAAATGCTCCAAGCTTGTATATGGCACCACAAAGAGCCCACACTCCAAATGTAGATGTAAATGCCACCACAAAGAGCCCACACTTGATGCCAAACAACTCCAAATGAACACTATTCAAGGCTGCCCCAATCCTCCAAATCCTTGCAAATAAGAGAGGTGCTCACAAATGGATGCCAATATCACCACAAAGAGCCCACAAGCAATGCCAAACAAGCTCCAAGCCTCCAACTTCCAAGCTCACTACAAAAAATAAACTCTTCAATCTTATGCTCACAAATGCTTTTGCTCACAAATGCTTTTGCTCACAAATGCTCACAAATGCTCAATGAGAGAGGTGTGAAGTTATAGAGGGGGTGTATTTATAACACCAAATTAGGTATCTGAATAGAGCTCTAACAATGTAATTTTTTCAAAAGAAATTTTATTTTTGACGAAATATATAGTTGTTTTGTTGTTGCCTAAGAGGAGGTGCGTATTATAATAACACTAAAAAGAAGTCTGGCAGATCTGTTTCAAAGGTGGAGTGAGGCAATATAAGGAAGCACCCACCAAACACGCAGCTGCCAAAAATACAGCACCTCACGTGGTTGTGTACGGAAGGCGTGATCAGTTTAACATTTGGCATCAAAAAGCGCAGCACCATCAATGTCATATATTTGTGGGTATTGTATGGTTTCATGCTAAGCACTTATTATGAATATCCATTATTCCATGTGCATAGTGCTACCTCTATGCATGTCATGCTAATAGTCCTGCCTTATCTCTCTACACCGAGTCTGCAAAATTATCCCATGTTGGATCATTCTAAAAGTATGAGTCTTGGAACAAAATTAGTTCTTTCATGTATGCATCTCATTCTCCATGCATTCCTCCCTTTGCCCAAGCATCCAAACATTATCATTTGTTTTATTAGTCATGTGATTGTTTTATTAGGTTAGCCAAACTTACTACGCGTAGTTTTAGAAATTTAGGACATTCACTTCATTTTTATAGAAATAATTTATTTATTTTAGATAGTATTGATCATAGTTACCAGGTCCGAAATCTGGATCCGTTCGTGAGGGTAAACAATCCAAAAATTTGAAACTCCTAAAAAGTTCGAATAAATTCAATGCAGAATATATACATATTATATATATGCAAAAATTGAAAATACAGAAAAAAATTAATAATGAAATATAAAATGTTAATATATTTAATTTTAAATAATATAAGGATTTTCCGTGTTTTTTAATTGCAAAAATGATTAAAAATATTTTTGGAGGAAAAAACAGGGCCAACCCGACCGAATTTATCCAGGTCGACTTAAAATTCGGATCTGACCGGATTTTGTGCAAATCCAGCCAGAACTGGTAACTATGGTATTGATTATATGATGTTAGGTCCATAGGATTTTAGATTACTTTATGTTTAAGTTATTATAATGCAAAATGTATAGTTATGAACAAAATCAAATCTTCCACCTATACGTCTCATTCTCCATGCATTCCTCCTTTTTGCCCAAGCATCCAAACATTATCATTTGTTTAATTAGGTGTGTGTTTGTTTTATTAGGTGAACCAAAGTTACTATGTGTAGTTTTAGAAATTTAGGATATTCACTTTATTTTTATAGTAAAGGTTTATTTATGTGTTACACAATATTGATTATATGATGTTAGGTCTATAGGATTTTAAATACTTTATGTTTAGGTTATTATAATGTAAAACCTATAATTATAGATTTCCATTTTGTGGTTCTAGTGTCATTAGTATATTGTCAAAAGTCACTAGTATCATAGCATTAAATTATAATGTGCTTAATTTAGTTTGTGAGTATCTATTTTTTCATAAAATTTTATAATGAATTGTCAACATTTATGTGTCTAACTTAAGCATTTGTTTTTAATCAAATGCTATTCGTTTCAATCAAATGTGCTTTAATATAAAATTTCATCAATTTGTATCTTAAGGTTCATTTTCATTAGTCATAATAGTTTTGTGTCGATAGAGTCATTTTGAGTCTTGTACAAAGTCATTAATTATATTAACCAAACATATATATAAAGGACACATTTTCAGCTGAAACCAGCATCCTGAGTCAATTCAATATGTGGGGAACAATTTTTCAAAAGTGACATACAGTGCCATTGATCTAACTATCTCTATGCCAATTGGAGAATGGGGGTTGGGGGCAACAAAGGAAAATGGCCAAACAATGCCTCTCATTCACCGCTAACAAAGAGGTCATCATGTATTGTGATGGTGGCAAACCAATCCACGCCAAACTGACTAAACCCAAGATTGGTGTCCAATGGCAGTGGCAAACGTAACAATAAGGATCAAGTCCTCAAAACTTATTTTTGTTTGTGTAGTGTGATATGTATGTAATTTTGTTGAGTCAATGAGAAGCCCAACACTAAAAAAAACGAATGTGTATGTCGGTATAGTAATTCTGCTTTTCCAAGAGAGGTACCTAATTGTGAACTATGTGTATGCTCACGTGGAGTGGAGGATGGACAGGGTTTGTACCTTTATGTAGCCACATGTTCAATGTTCCTACCAAGGGGGTATGTTGGAAATAATGTGTTACTACTCAGATAGTGTTGAGCTATATGTAAATGAGTTGTTAAGAAACAAATCATGGTAGATAGTGTGAGTACCTTGTACGTGACTTGTTGCAGCGACTTGTAGGGATTGATTGTTGTGATAAAAGTGAGAGAGTTTGTAGGGATTGATTGTTGTGATAAGGTTCGAGTCCTTAAGATAATGAGAAATCAAAACTATGGCTATGTAACTCTATATATTGAATAAATTAAGTTTATTTTGTAATCTGAACCAAATCTTGCGTCCACAAATAAAAGAAAAATTGCAAGTTGTATAAGCCAAAAGAACATAGAAAAAATGAAAGAAAAGAAGCAGAATAGGCCAAAGGGAAACCAATCATATCAAATTGAGTTGAGCCAGTGAGAAATTTTGAAGAACAGATCGACATTCATTCACCTCCACATCCTTAGTTGTTGCTGCTAAATGCATTTTAGAAGGTCATCTGCAGTTTATTAATTTTCTTTTAGCCTTTTCAAGCTCTTTTTCAAGTTAATCTTTACTTATACTTTTAAATCAGATACTAGCTACCAAATAAAATTAAGTATTGGCATAAGTTACTAGAATTTAAATAGAAAATGGAGTTGTCTAATCAAAAAGTTATTTTGAATGTGATTATTATCATAAAGTTTTATTATGTCAATGGTTGTCTAATTCTAAATGATGTGACAATTTTTAAAAATAATAACATTATTCTTCAATATAGGGATGCAAAATTCATTTCCCTTTGGATAGATTATTCCATTTATTTGTTAATTACTATACGTGTTGACCCTCAACAACAGTAGAAATTTTTTAACCATTTTTTAAATCAATTCCAGACATTGATTTGCACACCGAAAGAAAGGAAGAAATATTATTTGACAAAACTCACAAAAAGCATTGCTAAAAACAAAGCATGGCTCAAAATTACAATGAATAAAAGCCAAAAACAGAACTTAGTAAAGATCAACTTGGCTCAAAATTAGCAAAAATAGCACTACTAGAAAGAAACTAGAAAAGAAAATCGAAAGGAAAAAGCATTTCTGAAAAGAAACTTTTGCTTAAGAATGCTTGCAAGGAGGCAACCAAGTCCTATCCAATTGGTGAGAAAAACAATTATGCTTCCAAAATAAATTTAGATCAACTTGGCTCTAAAACAGTATTGCTAGAATGAAACTTTTGCTTGAAGTTGGGAATGCTTGCAAGGAGGCTACCAAGCTCTATCCAATTAGTGAGAAAAACAATTACACTTCCCAAATAAATGTAATCCAGACACTTGAAGCTTAAAATATCAAAAACTCTGCTAACTTTTCTTTCATTAGCAAAACAACATAAGAATTATATTATGCTAGTGTCCACAGTACTTCCTAGAAAAATCGTGTAAAATGCATCCTTTCAATGAAGACAATGGTCCACCCAGCTGGCCATGAGCCCAGGTCCCCAGGTTCCCAGACCCCTCATTTTCTTACATTTTCAATCATTTACGGAAAATGATACATTCTTATTAAAAAAACAAAAGCAAGCAACTCGAATGAGCATGGTATGCAGATAAGGTACGGGTAAGTAGAAATAGGGTACAGAAATATATGAATAAGGATGTGACTAATACATTAAGCGTAGAACTAATGCTGTCTCCCCATCCCGGAAGCATAGTATAGAAACCCTTAATCAATTTCCCAAAAACATACCGCATGGATTTTGATATTAAACTTCTGCATTGGAGACCGGTTAAAATAAATGCAATTAAAGCAAAACAAATTCAAAACCTTAGATGGTAAAACCTGTAAACAGAGTAAAAAGTGCACAGCAT
Source organism: Taxus wallichiana var. yunnanensis (assembly GCA_018340775.1). Lineage (NCBI taxonomy): Eukaryota > Viridiplantae > Streptophyta > Pinopsida > Cupressales > Taxaceae > Taxus > Taxus wallichiana. The sequence goes on from CM031244.1 coordinate 572,973,826, forward strand.
GAGAAAATATACCCTGATGATTATTCCAAACCATAATTTTATCAAAATCCTTTAAAATTCAAATTCTCAAATTAAAACATGAGTGTCAAAAAGAATCCACATTGCAGGCCACATATAAAAATTGCATTAAAACAAAAACATTAATCAGGAAGACAAAAATTAAATAATCGCATGATATGAAACCCCTATTTCCAATAATGTAACATGTGTTTTGAAACAAAGATCACGCACTGGGCACCATATAAGCAAAATTGCATTGCAAAAAAAAAAATTAGCATGAAATATAAAAACAGAGTGAATATAAAAGGCATTAGACCCTTTTTTTTTTTGGCAGAAACCCTAATTTTATCAAACACCTAGAAAAAACCCAAATTCAAAGAAATGTAACAGATGGATTTTGAAACATAAAAATCCACCAAAAATGTATAAATGCGTTACAACAAAAATATTAAGCAGTAAACCTAAAAACAGAGTAAAAAAATAGCACAAAACCCTTATTTGTCAGAAGCCCTAATTGTATCAAGCCCCAAAAAAAAGGTTAAATTTCCACAAATGTAACACATGGATTTTGACACGGTGATTCCACATTGGACAGCAAACATGTAGTATTGCATTGCAACAAAAAAACTTCTGAGGAAACCTAAAAACAGAAAAAAATAAATGGCACAAAACCAGAAATGTGCAATTGCATTGCAAGAAAAGCTTTGAGCAGTAAACCTGGATAAAAAGGAAAAGCTAAATATCACAAATCCTTTATTTGGCAGAATCCATGATTTTAACAAACCCCAAGAAAAGGCTAAATTCCAACAAATGTGACGCAAAGTTTTTGACACAACAATTTTGCATTGGACGCCAAATATGCAATACTGCATTGCAACAAAAGTAATAAGCAGGACACTTACCACGGGGTTAAAAACTAGATTGCACAAAACTCTTATTTGGCAAAATTTACAAACCCTTATTTGGCAGAATTTAGAAACCATTATTTTATCAAACACCTAGAAAAACCCAAATTCGGAGGAGTGAAAAAATTCACCAGAAATGTACAATTGCTTTACAAAAAAATATAATGCGGTAAACCTAAAAACAGTTCAAAGATAAATGGCACGAAATTCTTATTTGGCAGAAACCCTAATTTTATCAAACACTCAGAAAAGCCCCAATTCCCAAATTCCCACAAATGTAACCCTAGGATTTTGTAAAAAAACAGCATCGCACATCAGAAATTTAAAATTGAATTAAAACGACAACATTAAGCGGGAAACGTAAATAATCAGGGTAAAAAGAAAAGGCACAAAACCCTTGTGTCGCAGAAACCCTAACTTTATCATACCCCAAGAAAAAGCCAAACTCCAGGAAATGCCACACGTGGATTTTGAAACAAAACGAAGACCAGAAATGTAAAGCGAAAAAATGTGCGGGAAACTTTAGCCAAGGTTTAAAAAAAAAAATCGTGTATAGATAAAATAAAAGCATAAACTAACCTTGCATCGAGAGATATATTTCGAACAAGAAGTCCAGTGGGTGCAGAGGATCGTCTGTCTCTGAATCCTCTGAAGCGGTCTCTTTCTCTGTAATCATCATAGCGCTGTTTTCTGCGAGGAGGGCTTCTGCTTCTGCTGCGGCTACGGCTTCTTCTTGGGCTGTAGCTTCTACTTCGGCTGAAGCTGCGGCTGCGGTTTCTGCCCATTTTTATTTCTTCTTCCTGAAGCAGTAGGATGGGTGGTTTATATTTATACGAGGGAGTTCAAACGAATTTTAGACAGGTATCTCTCGCTTGTTATCCCTGCACACAAACTGCAAAAAACTGATGGGATTTATAAGACGGAAACAAAGATTAAGGCAGAAATCCTTCTTTTCATAGGCGTAGTGTTTTTGGTTTCCAATTTTCTTGGTTGTGGCGTGTGCTAGGTAGGCACTAATATTCAGCCGGTCAAGGTCATGGGTCAAGTTTTATTTTAATTTTTTAGAGTTCTCACACCATTGACCTATATTTATGGTATGATACCAACACCAAAAATGGTAAAGATGGATTGATGGTCGAGGTGGCATTAATTATTGCCTCGGGCCAGGGTCTGAGTAATAGGGTTGTGTGAGTGATTATGAGTATTAATGATCTTTCTTTTGGTATTCTAAATATTTATGCACCTAATGAAGGTCCGAAAAGAACTTTATTATGGAATTGGTCAGGTGACAACTTACACATTGCTTATTGGTTGGTGTGTGGTGACTTTAATATGGCAGAGCATCCAGATGATAAATGTGATGCCTTTCCTATGCGTTGGTGTCTCGGTGAACATGTGGTTTGGTATTACTTTAAAAGTCATCAGGGCCTTTCTCGATCCATTACTCAAACGGTGACAGGAATTTAAAGACCAAACATGGTTCACTTAGACCAATCTTTGAGAAGGATATCATCAGGTATGAAAATGCCTCAATCGTGCACTTCTTTCACAACAACCTTATTTTGATTTTAACACGCAAGGATCCTTCGTTATCAAGGTTTGGTCATAAGTGCTTTTGTCATACCACCATCTAATCACATTTAAGGTTGTTTGGCGGGGGCCTCCCAAGGTGCCCAAAACTCAATTCTTTCTTAATGTTTCTCTTTTGAGTCATCCTGAAGTGATCCCACACATTGTCAAGAATTGGAATATGGCACCGCGTTCGTTGTTCTTTGCCAACCGGGATTTCGTTATAGGAGGCGGTGATTCACCGTACCACATCCTCCACCGATTCAAAGCAGTTACTAGGGTTCAAAGACGGGGCCGACTCAACTCGCACAAAGATTTCGATAAGTCTACCCGCTTCTCGAGGCCAATCCTTTTGACTCTCACCTTCAAAGTCAGGCCGTTAGTATTCGCCACAAGCTCAAACTCATTGAATCCCACTCGGCCCATGGTGCGTAGATGTATTCGAGAATTCATTGGCTTAGGGTGGGAGATAAAGCCTCCAAAAGCTTTTTCAAATCCCTTCTGGGCCAAGCATGCTCGGCAACATATCAAAGCCATTTATGATTCTCACTAGCGGATTACGGAACTCCCAAAGATCACTGATGTTTTTGTTAAGCACTATTGTCTGGTTTTTCAAGCTCATGAGGATTAAATTAAGTGGCTACTATTTTACAGAAATGTATTGATGTTATGCATAATAAACTAATGACCGAGAGATGGTGTCCGTTGTGAGGCCCCTCTCACTTTGGAAGAGCTTTATGCGCTTTTACTTTATCTTAATGATGACAAGTCTTCGAGTCTAGATGACTTCCTAGCAAGTTTTACAAATCAATCGAGTGCTTTGTAGGACCTGATTTGCTTCAGGTCTATAATGAAGCTCTTCAAACTCGCTCTCTAGGGAGTTTCATCAATCAAGGCAACATCAAGTTCATTCCCAAAGTAGGCAATCCTGAACAGATGAATAATTGGCAGCCGATCACCATTGAATGTGTCTTATAAAATTCTTTCCAAGGCGTTGGCTCTTCTGCATTACGGATATCCTGCCTAAGATCGTTCGGCCTGAGCAAATTGGTTTTGTCAAAGGTTGTTACATCCTAGATAATCTTATTGTTGCTTGGAAGGCATGGAATGGGTGTGTGTTTCTTCGCAGAAGCCTCTTTTCCTTAAGATTGATTTTGAGAAAGCTTACGATCGCATTGAATGGCCCTTCATTTTGGCTATGCTTAAAGTCTTTGGGTTTTGGAGAATTCTTTCAAATGGTCATAAGTACGCTTTTTCTAATGATTTTACTTGGCTCTCTATTAATGGTCACCATCTCGCCATTGGCCTTTTCTCGCTCTTCCAAACAGGTGCCCTCTTACCGCCGATGTTTGCGCTCGTTGTTAGTGCCCTGGTTACCTAATTGCCCATCAAGCTATGCAAGGCCACATTCGGGGATTGTTCTTCCGGATCATGCAACTCAACTTATCAATGGGCATTTTATGGATGCTTCCTTTCTTACTCTTGCTAAATCGAAGTAGAATATTGCTACAGTCTTTTAATGTCTTGACACTTTTTACTTGGCTTTAGGTTTTAATATTTAAATGGCTAAAACTTTGGGCTATTGACAAATTTGTTTACCTCCTCCATATTGGCTAAAGGCCTGCCCCTAGAAATGGATTGGTTGTGGCAAGCAATTTTAGATTGCTTAGCATTCGTTTTGCTTTTGACAGATGACTTGATGACCTTATGGAATTATGTTCTTAATATAGTGGAGTAGAAAGTTACCAAATGGTCTTCTAAACCCTTATCTCTGGCTGGTAAGTTTTAAGTTTGCACTAAAATCCTTTCTGCTACTCATGTTTATTATTCTTCTTGTTGATGTGATTCTCGTAATTCATTCAATCGGCTCTCCAAACTGCTTCGGGACTTCTTATGGTGTAAAATTTATGGTTCAACTAGTTTTTATCGAGTTGCTTGGGATGTTTGTTGTCTTCCTTGGGATCAAGGTGGCATGGGAGTCATTGATGTTTATCAAAGAAAGTGTGGCTTTATGTGCCAAATGGGTGATTCAGTGTCTTTCAAGTACCCAGACATGGAAAATTTTGTTGCGACATTGTATTGAATCTGGAGCCCCTTACTACGCAGAAGTACGAGAGAGAAAAATTGGATTACATTATCTTATTATCTCTTTTTCTCCTATTAAAATTACTGGTACTTTTTTCATCAAGAGTATTTGGAAAGCCTTCGAATAGGTGAAGCCACTAATGAGGTGGATTGGCGATGAATTTCACATTGGGCTTTAAGAACATTCGGTGGTCTCTTATCATCACTCGAAGGCAATCTTCCGCTTCATCAAAACCTCGAGCATTAAAGCCATTCAGATTTTCCACAAGGGCATTCATACCATTTAGGATCTTGTGAATCGTAGAAATTAGATTCCTTAGCCCGAGCTCAAAGTTACATTCAATCTAAACAATTCAGAATTCTAGTCTATCTCGTAAAAATCGGGAGTTCCTACCCGATGTTATACTCCACAAATTAGGATCCAACCCTCGATTGCGTGGTGGCATGATTGGCGATGGATTTGGGAAATTACTTTCCACGGATACAATACTCAGACCATTTATCAGTTGTTAAGTTCACTCACACTGGCCTTTGATAAACTCAATGACCGGTGGGGTTTGTACTCTGCGCAATCCACTTGGCTTCGTCGGCTTTCCTGCACTCCGGAACCCTCTTCTCGAGCCTCGAAGTTAACCATTTTTGTGGTGTCTTATTTACCAAGGTTTGCCTATGGGTGAAAGGCTTAGGCATATTGGCATCCCTAATCCAAATTGTCCTTTTTGCTCTTGCCATGAGTCGTTCATACACCTTTTTGGTCTTGTCCATATGCTCAGTCTATATGAAAATTGATCCATTCTTTGTTTCAACCCTACCACCTTGACTTATTCCCATTACACTGGCTTTATTTGGTGACTTTAGTCCTTGGCCTCATTATATTGATAATCTTTGGCATTTGTTTTGTGCATGTATTTTGTTTCATATTTGGAAATCTCGCAATGCTTTAATTTTCAAGCAAGATCATTCTGTTATATGTTTTTCCACTAATGACAAGGTGGTTATTTTGTCTATTATTCGCATATAGATTCAAGCTCAAGCCGCCAAGGTTACCTTGGAGTTTTCTCATCTGTCATCTTGGCATTTGTTTCGTGTTCATCCGATGGATCCTCGGTTGTCACCACCTCGGCCTTCGCCACCATGACGCCACCTTCTCGGACCCACATCAAAGGAGCCATTCGTGCAACTACTATTCCACCTCCCCTCGGGGCCGCCCTTATGGCCCATCCTCCTTTGGACCGGGGTTAGAGCCGGCCCCCCTGCAGGGAAAGGTGTTGCTTGCTTAGCACTTTGTAGTAGGGTTCTTTGTCACTTGTCATGCGGACTATTATAGGATATTTGCCCCTCGATTAGGGAATTATGGTTCCTTTGCAAATGTAGTATCTTGATCACAATGGTTGTCGGTGGATCCTCCATTTGTTGAGCCTAACAGTGGAGCTTTCATCCCTCCTCGGATGATCCTCCCTTCCTCCCCGGTGCGGCAACATGTGTTTGATGGCGTTGTTTTTCTTTTGCTCTCTAGTTGCCCTATGGGTGTTTTAATGTATGTTCTTGTGTCATTTTTTGCTAATTTGATGCCCTCATAGCGTTTTGTGGGACCGTGTGTTATCCGAGTCACCCTTACTATGTAACTCTCTTTTTATTTTATTAATATAAAAGGCAGTTCCAATAGCAAAAATGGTAAAAAATGTGGGAAGTGGAGATCTATGGCGCAAAAAAGCACGCCCAAGAATTTCCACCATCAAATGCATGTGTATATGCGAGTTTATAGACTATCCATCACATGTGAAATGTGTGATGGAAATATTAAAGGGGATGTGTCAAATAAATTAAATTATAGGAGAAAAACATCAATATAAGAGGAAGGATGATGACTAAGGGGTTTGAGGAGGAGAAGTCTAGGGGCGAGGAAAATTTCTGGGGAACTGCATGCGAAAGAAAATCAACATATGACCTTCTTCGCACCCGACCTCCCGAGGTCATGTCGGACAACCAATGTAGAATGGAAATGGATGTGTGTGTGGTAGCGATGAACAAGCTAACGAGGCAACCTTATGTCTTCAACATGCAATATCGGGATCTGCGAGTCCAAGGAAAAGAAATTCATCCTAAGCTGAAGTGGTGTAATGGAATGGTCGGATAGAATAGATATTCGGAGGCTTGAGTCGATATCGAGCTCTATCAAGATTCTATCTACTGTTGTGGAACACGCGGAAAGTGACCTGCAGAGACACCTCGTATAGATTTCCAAATAAGGTCATGGAAGTGAGAACGAGAGGTGTAATGGAACCACAGGGTCTATGGGAGGTTTTCCGGTCTAGTCCAGAAATCCTTAGCTTGATCGGTTATTATGTTCAACACTGAAAGTTGTGCAACGATGTCAGGTGGAAGTGGTGATGATCTAAATACCAGTGCATAAACCAATGTCGATGTTTAATTGGTCAAAGATGCTCGTTGGGTTGTGGGACTTGGGGATCACAACCGTGAACTCGTGGAGGATGTGGTCTTTGTATGGTCATATGCGTAATCAAGCCCTGTTTGCTAGAGCAGTCCAATAATCGTAGGCTTGATCAATTGCAATGTTTAATGTGTTTAATTGTTCTATCTTCTCAGAATACCTAATAGGTGCGTAAAACTAACAAGCGTAAACCCGTATCAATATCAGTCAACAACTCCTACCGTTGGGTTGTGGGACCAATGGATCATAACTGAATGTTTTCTCTTGTTGTGGACCTTTGATGGTCATGCGAAATGAATTGAATTGATCTTGATAAAGCAAACTAACTATCAAAGGAAATTTAAACTATGTTTTTGGTATTTTCACAGTATATCCGAACAAAACAATGGAAGCAAACTAATCTAGCAAAAGTAAATATTTTTTTATCTTTTCTAGGATTTTAAACAATGCTTCTAATCTAATAAATGAAATTAAATACAAGTAATCATCTGTCAGTTGTAGTTAATTACTTGTGCAAGTATGTGAATCTAGATCTAAAACAACTGAACTAATTTAATCAAAACCCTTTTAACCCTACCTCAAAGGTAGAGAACAAATCATAACTCTAGAAGAGCTATTGTTCCCCACTACTTCCCCGGTAATGTCAAAGAGCAAGCTTTCTAATGATTTGCTCTATTTGTAATTGCTTGATTAACTAAAATGAACAATTTTACTACTCTATGGATTTAATATGTCATCTAGAGATCGAGGGGACATTTTGCTTTTCCTTCTCCACGAACCATGTTCGTAAGGACAATGTGGTCAAATCAAGTGGCAATCTAGCACCTAATTCTACAACTCATGCTAGAACGCAATCCCTATTTTGGAAAACAATTTTTTCCATCCAGTCTAGATCAAACTCAAAGTCATCCAGAGGGGATGTTGCTTCGTCTCCACTATGGTCAATTAAGTTTTTTTCTTAAAATAATGGTTGTAAATTTGTACCAATGAAAGGATTTGATCTTAATATTTTATGTCCCGTTATTGTAATAGGAGGCATAATAGGAAACATTTTTCTAAGGTTTGGCAAATGTGTATAAGGACTACAATGAACCTAGGCAAAAACACAAGCAGCATGACAGATTGCAAATGTCACAAAGAATCTAAAAAATCAAGGCAAAATAATCAAACAAAGCGTAATACTTTGTAAAAGGCACGATGAATTTTCCAAGGAAATGAAAATACATGATGAAAGGTAACCAAGGAAAATCAAGCAAGTTCCAAACAAGGGATCAATCGTAAAAGAACCTACTCCCTATGTCTAAATTATCTCAAAGATTGTTTTGTTCAAGATGACAACACAATTTCAATATTTAAATCAAGTTTTTAGACAAACAAGATTTAAATATTAAAAAGGGGTTGAGGTGATTTCAACAATACAAGGTATACTTAAATGAGCTCTAATACAAACAAGGTCCAACTTATGAAAATGGAGATTACAAATGCAAGCAGGCAACAAATACAATTTGGATACTTTAATCAAGTTTTTAGGAAAACCAAGATGTTAGTATCAAAAAGGTATTGATACAATGCGAGTAACATAACTAAAACACCTTCCAAAACCCAAGGAAATGTTTGAACAAAAACAAGGTCTAATTATAACAAGGAGTCAACATAATGCGTGTACCGTAACAATATAATTTAGACACTTATAATAAGTTTTATGAAAACAAGATGTAAGTATAAAAATGTATTGATATAATACGAGCAACGTAACAACTCAAGGGGAAATCAAGATGGTATAACCTTCTACAATGAGATGTCTTACTTTGGGGTGTCAAGACAAGGCTACCAAAATATGAATATGTACCAAATCGCTTTCAACACTTAATATCGCAATCCACAATAAGGATGTAAGCGGGTGAAAAAATGGTGGACACAATTTAGGCAACATTGTGTATGTTTCTCTTTTGACCAAAAATGACCACAAGAGAATAAGGGAGATAATACAAGTGGTGATGAAAACTACGCGACATGACTTTGGTATATTTTTACCTTGTTTTATACCAAGGTAGAAACTAAGATAAAGTTTTACGTTGTAAGTTTCGCGATGAATAACACGCAGCGTAAGCTCCAATGAACTCTCCCTTGTTCAACTAATAAGGTTTTGACTTCAAGAAGTTTTTTTGTGAAGTCTCTTTAGAACACGATTGGATAAAGTCAAGTTGGCCCCAATGCCAAATGGATGCCTAGTGTTTTATCCTCAACACTAACCAATACTTGTCTAAGAGAGATACAATTTTCTATATAACTCCTAGACGAAGGACCATTACCCCACAATCAAATTAATGAAAGAGGCCTCATACTGACAACTTGAAGCATTCCTCATGGGTTTTTATTCTAGTCACGTAGGTAGTGGGGTACTTCATGTTTTTTCAACCAATTCCCTCAAGGTGTTGACTACTTCGGGGTTCCTGTGGTAATCCTCATAATGATTTTTATGGCTTATGCCAAGATACTTCCCACAGTTTATAGCGGATGGGTTTTAAACCTTATCTCGAACTCTGTAATTATAGTGTTTTAATAAAGTGGTGTGTTTTTTTATATTTGATTAAAAATGTGGTTTAACACACCATTGATAACCTACACACAATGTCATTAGTATTGTTTTGATTCGATTCTTTGACAAGCATATGGTTATTGTACTCAAAGTTTTAGTAGTTTTCCATAAAACTTACAATGTTTGAAAGAGGATCAAGATCGCTTTTGGTTCTCAAGATCGCCCAAAGGCGCAAGAGAAGAGCATACATGATGTTTGATCCAACTATTAAAGAAGGGAAAAATTTAAACAATGATGATTAAGTGCATTTTGAAAGATTCATTTCCTTAAAAATTAAAATGATGAAGTTTCCAAATGAACCAAATGTTAGAAAAGAAGACCAAAGTTGCTTTTGATTCTCAAGATCACCAAAAGGTGTAAGAGAAGAGCATACACAAACTTTGATCTAACTTAAGTAAAATGGAAAAACATCATATTCCTAGAGATCAAATGATTATTTAAATAACAATAATAATAATCAAATAAGGTATTATCCCCTCACACCTCATCAAGTTCACTACAAAACCTCACTAAGCTACTCAATAATTTATTAACACCACTTCTTGAGAACTCTAACCTCCTTCCTAAACTAACTTATCTCCTAACTAAAAAATATGCCAAAATCTAACTCCTTCCTCCATCTAAATGAGTCATCTCCTACTTTTTTAACATCCCCCATGCCAAACAACCTTTAAATCCTTCATTTTGAGTTCAAAATGGAAAGAAAATCATTCGACATCTAGAGAAACTAAGATTTCACCGAAATCACTGGTGATTTTCCCGATCATCGACGATCTATAAATACTTGTTTTCAGACCCCATTTTGAGAGGAGGAATCCATGGGTTTTGTAGGTACATTCTGCTACATTTTCAGCTCATCAAAACATCCAGGTCTTTCACATCAACACAACACAATGCCATTCTTGTCCAAGGAATCCAATTTGTTAAAGAATTGATCATTTTCTCTCTCCAACCATCTTCTCCCGTTCATTCAAACAATTTCAAGGTAAATCTTTCATTTTGTTCATTCCATGCACTAAAATCAAGTACATTATGCTTTTAAGAACCTTTGCACATCACTAACCCTCTGTCTTTGATAAAATTAATAGCTTAAAACATTAATTGTAACTCTATTTAGGAAAATTGTAAAGTTTCACAGTAATCGCTAGCGATTACCCCAATTGCAATATTCCCCAATCGCTAACGATTCTATCTTTTTATACCTTTTCACTATTTTTTTTATAGATCTGATCAAAATGGATGTATATCTCTTGTTATCTACTAATGTTTTTTCAAGTGTTATGATCTCAGATGGCATTAGGAGGTCCTAATTTTCCTATACTAACTCATTCCCGTCATCCGCCATCCCTTCTTTTGGGAACAATATACGAGTTGATCAATGACCTGGAACTGTGTGTCATTCAAGTTTCCCCACTTGATCATCTTGAAGCCATCTTCACTTCCACACAACACATCCATGAAGCCACTGACACCTTCTGGAATGCCTACGATGAGACATTGAGGCTTGAGAAGAGCTTGCTCAATTTGAATGCCGCTACGAAACCGGTCTTGAAACATTTGGAGGAGGATTACATACACGGCTTCAAAATCTAATTCCATCAGTCACATTAACATCTCTAGCTCAGAATCCACCTTCACCCACCAATACGATACTCAGGAAGAAGAATCAAACTTCTTTATTGAGGATTACATTTCCATCCCTAACTTAGACTCCGATCAAGAAGAGGAGGAAACCACTAATTATGTTGATTCCCCATCTCTGAGAATCTCTATACTATCGAGAATCAGACTTGTGGATTTAATTATGATTATTATCAATCATATATGTACCTAAATAAGTGATAAGCACATGTTTGTTTAACAAGTCTTGTATTTCCATATATATGTATCAAATAAAGATCAAAGTATTATTCTTAATTAATAATGTCATCTTGATATAATCTTGTAACCTTGTTTATAGGAGTCTTTTTCATAAGAAAAGACTTGATCCATTGATTTTAAAACAATGCACAAAAAAAAACATAATCAACATCCACGGGTATCCCAAAACCCTACCATATTGAGGTCGAGCTCGGTAATTACCCCTTGAATCCATCAAGAAAACCAAGGTAAAAACCACGCAAGACATTTTAGGCACACCCAGATGGGACCCAATCCTATTTAATTTCATCTTTTTTATCATTATTTTGATTGTTGTTTTCACTAACTTCTAATCGCTAGTGATTGGCTAAATCGCCTGCGATTCCCTTGAATCACTAGCGATTTCCTTGTATTGGTTTTTAAACATATTATTACCAAAACAATAATATCTTGTTTTTTTGTTCCTACTTTTTCTAATTAATTTGCAGGATCTTTTTCTCTCTAGAAGTTGCACTTTCTAGATTTGCTAAAGCAAACATTTTATTAATTTCCAAAGAGTTAAAAAAATTTAACAAGGAGCATTTTTTAGCGGTAAGGTCTAAAGCCATCTTTTTAAATTTCCATTTTACATTCTTGTGTCTGTCCTCATTGAAATCAAACTTTTCATTTTGGGATCTTAAAACAAATCATTGCATACTTCTTGATTATCTATCTTTAATTAGGAAGGTAAATCATTGCATTCACTTATTTTCCTCCCTCACACACAACCAAATCACTCTAAATAAAAATGCATTCAAACAACTTCCACCTAGGTGAAACTGATTGGGATTTCATCACCCAATAGGAAACCACTCGGTGTTTTAGCCAAGTATAATCTCCTACTTGTCGGTATATTTTGGCTCAACACCCGACTCCCTTATCACAACGGGACCATGAAGTGAGGGGTAGGCCCCAATATACATGCCCATACCGAAACAATAGTACAAAGTTGTGCCTCACGTACCTTCGGGTATATCAAGGACTCCGCCCTTAAACACACCTGAAACTAGCCTTAGACAACCACTTCATAGGACCTTCATTAACCATTTTGCACATTTCACCCTTTTTAAAACTAATTAAGATAAATATAAAAGAACACTTTGATTGTTCTTGCTTTTTTTGTTAATCAACCCATTTATTTATTAATCACTTGTTATTTGTATCATGTGTGTGTTGTTTATTATGGTTCTCACCAAACAACAAACATAACCAACCTTCTAAAGCATGTTTATCCCATCATTTGCATTCCAACAACAAGCTCTGTCACTTCCCAAAACATTTCTTCACCAATGCGACCCCAAGCATTGCTTTATCACACAAACACATCCAATCCCTTTTCTGATACACAAACTTGGAATGAATTAGGGACCGGTTATGATAATGAAATAGAAAACAATATTTTCATTCTCCACAACAATAATATCATGAACATGTTCTCTACACACCAGAGTCATAATATTCATCTTCCCCCACAACAACTGAGCTCCCATTTTACAACGGGGGTGACCTTATTTTTAGAAGAAATCCTAGACTCAAATCCTATTGCTCTCAATGCCTACTGACAACTAGAAATGTCTAGATGTAATCATTCACACCACAATCCGTTGTGCATGCCTACTACCCTCACCTACTTCATTGCACAACTTACTAATCAAAATCAGGATCATGTTGTCCAACAATTATATCCTTATACTTCAAATCAACCCGAAATATCAAACAACAATCAAACTCAAATTGTCATAAATTCCACCAATCCTTTCAAACATTGGATGAACAACCTCTTACTAATCAAATCAAAGTGTCTATGTCTCCTCAACACCTATTTTTGATCTTCACATGATCTCATCACAAAATGTATCCACTCAACAACTCACATCTTTACCAAGTCCTTCCACAGATCCACACCTCCCGAATAGTACCATTTCCTCCACAATGACTCTTTTAGTCTCCTCACAGATACCCACACCTCCTTCAAGTTCTATCACCTCTTCTACAATTACACCTTCCCAACAGTTACTACTCCCATTCAAAATATTACCATGTCTATTCCCACAACAACCCCAAATGGTTAATACTAGTGTTATTGCTAGTACACATCCTATTTCACAATACATACCCCAACCCTCGTAGCCATTGATGTTATGCCATAGTCTCTACCTTTACAAAACATTCCACAAAAAATACCCCACAACAAGGACCATCCTTTGTTACTTCTTCTACACCATTCCAACAGACACCCACCTATTTACACCCTTTCACACAAGCGTTAATAATCATCCATCACAATATTGATACATTCAAATCCATAGTCTTTCCATGTTACAACAAGGTTTCTTTACTCAACAAAACATTCTGCATCAACAACAAGTTTACCAAAAAATATCCCTCAACAAAACATTCCACAATACTATGCCCCACAACAAAACACTCTACAACAGAATAATCCATACCAACATAATCTCTCCTATCAACAAAACATTCCTCAACAAAAAATTTCTTACCAACAAACATTCCACAACAATATCAAGCATACTCGCACTCAATCTTTATATCAACCTAGCTCATCCTCAACCAAAAACACAGGATCGACCCTCTCTAGGCCCTCTTAAGCCATATATCTAGTTTAGAAGCCACCTCATCTTCATCCAAAAATGTGCTTTCATATGAAAAAATTTTGAACGAACCCATTCATCCCTCTATACCATATAAGTCATATCCCCCCACATGGGAAAAGGGCTCATGACTAGATAAACATGAAAAAAGCAAAAAAAGGATTTGGGAACTCCTAAGTTCATTAAGTTTTATAGTAAAGAAGACCCCCAACAACATATTCACGCTTTTCTCCATGCATGTTACTTGATATCCCACGACCAAGACTTAATGTTGAGAACATTCCCCATGTCCCTCATTGGTCCTACTTTAGACTGGTATAATAACATTCCACAACACTCTCTATTTTCCTTCACACAACTCACACAACTCTTCTTAGATCATTTCTCCATAAACATAGCCCACAAAATCACTATCAATGATCTATATGCCATTAGACAATTTGATGATGAATCCATAGCTGATTTCATCACCCATTGGAGGGGTGTTACCAATCAATTATCCTTCACATTTCCACCAACAAAATTGATCAAAAATTTCACTCATGTGCAAAACATATTTCATCCACCCTACAAATCAATCATTCCACACTTTTAATGAGGCTTTTACCATGGCCCACAAACTCAAATTACGTGCTCTAGAAGATGGTCGGTGAAGCTTTGCCCCAAGAAACCAAAATGGAATTCCCATCTAAATCAACATCTAGTCCAGATAAATCCAAAACAGCCGCAAATGCCATCATAATCAAATCTGCTCCTAAAGAAAATCATGTTATGGAACACACTCATCAACAACGTAACTACACACCTATAATAGAAACCTATAGTGCATTCTTTGACAAAACTACTTGCTTCCAATGTTATAACACTTCCACCCATTTGACCTATCGATGTATCGGTGTCAAAGCCCATTTGGTACCATGATAACGACTATTATAAGTTCCATAGGGTTAATGGACATGATATAGAAAGATGTCACACATTCCGCAATGTCCTTCAGGACTTGATTGATAAATGGCCTTCACTTAGATAATCCAAATGCTCCTCCCAACCAAATCTTGACATATTCAAACAACCTTTCCCGAATCACTCCTCATCTTCTGAATCACCACAAAAAATGTGGTACACACCATCAACACGATAACAAAATTCGACCCCACTCCCCAGTCCATTTCATCACAAGCAACAAGTGAATTAACATTAGAAACTAATAAGCCAGAATGGTGATTATAGAGTCTCCTCTTATCAAGACCAATATCCAAAACACTCCTACACCCTTGTCATCCAATAACCCAACACCTACAAAACCAATACCAAAACTTGAAAAACCTACAATTATTGAACCACCACTTACCGCTAAGCCCATTTCCACACCCATGTCAGATGATGCTTCTAAATCCATACTCAAATCTACCAGTATAATCACACCTACACTTAAATCCAAATTCACAAACATAACTATGGTACCACTTGAAACATTCTTAGCTCAACCTTCTCCACCTAAATCACCTAAGAATTAAAGACATCCTCAAACTGTAAAAATGGATAACCCAAATCATGTGGACCATATCAATTGCATTATCTAGACACCCCTTCCTTCATTAGCATCAACTTCAAAAATATGCCTAGCTCATCAAAGACTTCAAAAGGACCTAACAAATAGGGTCATCCAGTCTTTAAAAGTCCTTTTTATGATCAAACATATCAATTCCAAGGGCCACCACCTTTTCAACCTTCCTTACATCCGAGGGGCATGCATCCATTTGGAGAATCCCCTATTATATCCATACCGAGACCCATAAAGTCTCTCAAACAAAACGCCATCCAAAACCCTAATCAAAATCCATTGTGATCCTCCTCCTCTTATACCCATTGATCATCCAATCATCACTAGGGAAAACCCATTCATCACATTCCAACAGTAAGTCCTTACTCTACATCACCACAACACCTACCTATACAAAATTTACGTCCCTCAGCTCCTATAATGATAAGAAAACCTCCGCGACCAACAAATAAGCAACCTCTTGTTAAACAAAGTTGTTTATCCACCACCTCCTATAATGAAAACCTCTCATCCTTGACACTAGTATTTGGACCTAAAGGACGCTACGCCACCATCCTGATGATCTCCTTCAGAGATCCATTATCATGTTACCACCTCCCAAACCATCATTATCATGGGTGGAAACCTATCTAGTATGATTTCAATACTTCTTGTGAGTACCATAGAACTCAAGGTCATTCTATAGAGGATTGCAAATCTTTTCATCAAATAATTTAGAAGATTGGAATTCACCTTTCCTTCCCACACAATCAAACACAATGTCAGCATCAACATCGACATTACCTGATGAACCCATCATGGAAGCATTAATATGATAGGTAGATGTTGTCCATATCACCACTCATGCACATGATTACGATAAAACATCATCCGAACCATAGAAAGATGAAACTACCATTACCATACCTCCACCTTCTAAATCATCGATCCTACCTAAGAAACCTAGATCTCCATCTCTTTAGCCCTGAAGGGACCAAACAAGCATCAATACCAAAAGCCAAGATTTTTACCATCATTCACACTACCTTCCATGACAATACAAAATTCATCATAAAATAATTACACCAAGCCCCAGTCCACATGTCACTCTATGAGCTGGTCCAAACATCACCTAGTCACAAGCAAGCTATGATAGAAGCTCTTCAATCCATCACCATACCTACTAATGACACAACATCATTCACAAATTTTGTAGGTGCCCTTAAAACATCTACTTCCATATCATTTGAGCCATCCAAAATACCCTCTCTTAGACCTGAAGATCATGATTTACCACTTTTTATCACCGCTCGATCAACGATATTTCCATCAAAAGGGTTATGATTGATAGTGGTGGCATGCTTATTAATATTATATCTTCTCTTGCTTTTGAACAACTTAAACTCCCTAATACCATCATCACCCAAATGCAAGTCCCTACGTTCCTTCAATGACATCACACCCACATTAGGTATTGTCATCCTACCACTCAAAGTTGGTGTTAAAACCTTACCAAAACTCTTCTACATCATAGAAGGGGAATTCCAATATAATATGTTGTTAGGATGACCTTGGATACACACCATGCATGTGTCCCTTCCACTCTTCATCGTTGCCTTAAATATGAACATGAAGGACAAACCCATACTGTCCCGACAGATCCTAATCCATTTTTTGATTGTTACATGATGTACCACCCAAATGATGTATTGGTACCAAAATCCACATCTGAATCATTAGATCAAGCATCCACTAGTACCTCGATACCTTCCTCTAAACTTCAGATGATTCCTCTATCACTGAGGCTATAAAATGTCTCAC
This sequence comes from Taxus wallichiana var. yunnanensis, assembly GCA_018340775.1. Lineage (NCBI taxonomy): Eukaryota > Viridiplantae > Streptophyta > Pinopsida > Cupressales > Taxaceae > Taxus > Taxus wallichiana. Next base: position 572,991,311 of record CM031244.1, read on the forward strand.
TCTTGGGGAATATCACCTTCTCATGCTCAATTCCATCCCATCACCAAAAACATATGGTCACCCCAAAAAAACCCATGTATGACCCTATGTAGGAGATGTCATCTCTTACGGACCGACATACCTTAAAACAAATCTTATTTATGGTGGATTCGATAATCCATCATCTCATCTGACTCATTCACATCATGTCATGCCATTTAAATCAGATTTTAAATCCTTGATAATCCTAAATTCACCATATGTACCTCCACCATTGCGCATGGAAAGGCTTTGGCCTTGGGCATTATGAGCAAGGAACACATGATCAACCTATCTTACACACCCTCAAACCATATGAGAAAATGGCCTAGGTTATAGAAAATTCACCCCAGAGACTACTTGAAACCATTTCATTTGAGCAAGAAACCCCTGTATCCATTTTTGGATCGAATCATCATCATCACCCACCAAATATAAGGATTCCACAGATACATATGACATTGTACCTATCCCACCCAAATTTTTTTAGTCAATACCATATCCTTAGGACCACTCACCTATCAATCAGATCACTCTACCAAATCATTGCCACTCATTTTTCTAGAAATGATCAAGAAGACTCGCCAACTCATGGATATCCTACAATGTCAGGATGATCAGGATATCCTATCTCATATGGGAGAATGAAGATCATTGTCTCGAGAAATCTCTACCAACCAAACATCCACCCTTCTCAATGAATCCACACTCGATATTAACTTAGGAACACCTCAAGATCCCTACATAGTTAAGGTCGGTCACTCCCTCGACCCACAAGAATTACATGATTTCACCTCATTTTAACAAAATATCATCAAGCCTTCACTTGGTCATATAGTGATATGCTTGGGATTGATCCCAACATTTTCATACATAACATTGTCACATATCCCAATGTTAAACCGGTCAAACAAAATCTCCATAAAATGCACCCTCATATAGCTCTCCTTGTTAAAGAAGAGTTGTAGTGTCTCTTATCTACCAATTTCATCATACCCATTGACTATCCACAATGGGTCTCTAACATTGTCCCAGTAACTAAAGCTTCAGGAAAATTCACATTTGCACCGATTTTAGGGATCTCAATCTTGCTTGTCCCAAAGATGATTTCCCTCTTCCAAACATAGATCAACTCATGGATCTTAACATTGACCATGAAAATGCTTTCCCTCATGGATGGATTTTTTAGCTATAACCAAATTCTTATCGCCCCTGACACCAACACAAAACCACTTTTATTACCCCTTGGGGAACCTTTTGCTACCGCATCATGCCATTCGGTCTAAAAATTTAGGGCAACATATCAACATTCCATGACATACATCTTTCATGACCTTATTCACAAAATTGTTGAGGATTACGTCGATGACATCCTTGGAAAGTCTAGATCAAGAAAGGATCATCTTGATGTTCTTGAATCAATCTTCACCCATCTCATTCAATTATGTCTCCGCTTGAATCTAGAAAAGTGTGTCTTTGGTGTCCTCACCAAAAATTTTTTTAGGATTCATCATATCTCTTCATGGAATTGAAGTCGATCCCAAAAATTCAAGAAAATCATCAATATGCCTCCACCCACTAATCTCAAACAACTACACAACTTGTAAGGAAAGTTACAATCCATACAATGTTTCATATCACAAATCTCTAACCATTGTTGTCAACCATTTCACCATTTACTCCACAAAGACATAATGTTTCATTGGGATTATTGATTTCCAGAAAGCCTTTGATGAAATCAAACAATATCTATTATCACCACCTGTACTTACGCCACCTCATGAAGGAGAACCATTTTATCTCTACATCTCTACCTCAGAGCATGCCTTAGGGGCCATGCTCACTCACCGTGATAATCAAGGCCATGAACAAGCCATGTATTACATTAGTTACACGCTCCATGAATACAAAACATGCTACTCTGAAGCTGAAAAGTTGTGTTGTGCATTATATTTTTCCACTTCCAAACTACGACATTATCTTCTTAATCATAAAACATACATCATCACTAGTTTTAACCCACTTAAAGCCATGCATGCCAAACCTTATCATAATGACCACATAACCCGATGGCTCATGTTAATGATGAATTTGATCTTGAAATTATACCACAAAAATCCATTAAAGGTCAAGCCATTGTTGATCAACTCGCTGAAGCCCCTCTTCCAGATAATCAACCACCTCATGAATGCTTCCTTGATGAGTCCATTAACAACATCATTGAATCCAATGATTGTGAATCAGATTTTGTCCCTATTAAAATGATCCTTTTCTTCATGACACTAAATGTCAAGAAGGAGGAGGATCCGGTGTGGTTATAATACCACCTCTGGAACATTCCCATCCCATTATCATTTAAACTCAATTTTGAGTGTACCAACAATATGGTAGAAATATGAGGCCTTAATCATGGGTTTAACTACTATTATTCTCTTAGGTGTCCATGATCTAGAAATCTATGGAGACTCTCAACTCATCATCAGTCAAGTCAAAGGAGAGTATCAATGTAAAAATGAAGTCCTTCAAAAGTATAAATTCATTGTCAGTTCCTCCTTGGCGCATTCGACCATTACACCATTCAAGTTATTCCATGATCTTCCAATAGGTTCATAGACACTATGGCTTCCCTAGGATCTCTTGTGCCCTTCAAAATGAAAAATCAAAGGATAAAACTAAAATGTCTATAGTCATTCAATGATTAGACCATCCTTCACATCAAAATGAGATACCTTCCATAAACATTATTGATGAAAACCCATTAGATTTATGGTATACCCAAATATTTTATTATCTTACTAAATCTAAATTCCCAAATTCCCACCACCTATCACAAGGCACTAAACAATCCTTCCTTCAATGTGTCACTCACTTCATGGTCATAGGGGAATCCTTTACAAACATAGTTTTGATGGTGTATTACTACGTTGTCTCAAGTCATGCGAATCAACTAACACAATCAAAGAAGTCCATGATGGCATTTGTGGAGGTCATTTCAGTGGAAACACTATCACTAAGTGTATCATACGGCTTGGGTTATTACTGGCCCACTATTACCAAATAATTGTTGCACATACGTGAAAAAGTGTGTTAAATGTCAACTCCATTATGATCTCATCCACATCCCTAGTCAAGCATTGTAACCAATCAAGACTTATGGCCTTTCTCTCAATGGGGGTTAGACTCATTGGTGAAATCAATCCAAAATCATCTCAACAACATCATTCAATCATCACTACAACTGAATATTTTACTAAATGGGTTGAAGCAATTCCTTGACTTCAAAAAGTCCGACCCATCATCAACTTCATATATCAAAACATCATATGTCGTTTTGGCATTCCACATAAGCTTATCACAGACAATGGAAAATCCTTTAAAAACAAGGAGGTTAAAAATATTTATGATACTTTCAATATTAAACTAAGCTTCTCATCACCATATTATCCTCGGAAAATGGACAAGTGAGGCTTCCAACAAAACACTTAACAAAATCCTCATGAAAACCGTAAATGATGTAGAAGGAATTGACACATTCAAATCTCATTTTCCCTTTGGGCTTATCAAACTAGTATCCATACACCTACTAGCGCTACACTTATTCACTCATCTATGGCTCTAAAGCCATCATACCCTAGAAATTCAAATCCCATCACTCCATGTATCTTTAAAGGATTTCATCCCAATGAAGAATACCACCAAAATCATCTTGCACAACTAGAATTGCTAGATGAAAAGCACTAACAACCCTTGAACATCACCAAGTTTATCAACAACGCATTAGTAGAGCATATAAAAAACATGTCAAAGAACGTGACTTCAAAATCGGTGACCTAGTACTTAAGGAAAATCAAAATGTGACTAAATTAGAACGAAGTAAACGTGGGAAGTTCACCCCTAATTGGATTGGTCCCTACATTATTACTCACAAATATGGGTCAGGAGTGTATCATCTCACTTCTCTTGATGGGGAACTTGAACAAGAGCCTCTAAATGCTTTGCACTTGTGGCCTTTCTACTGTTAAATGATTGATTATCATGATGACAATTTTGGTCAAACTTTATCATTCCATCATAAACAACAAATGCCATTTTTTCAAAATATCCTCCTAAAACCTCTACATTTATACATGGGGCATATGGATATGTGTCACTTATACATCTATCCCCTCCTTAATGGATGATTTATCGGGTCTTTCTCTTAGCTCAAAATAAAGCCAAAATATACATATGATGCTTCTTATTAAAATAAAAATAAATAGACTGATCCACTTAAAGGACAACTATTTGAATATCATATTGTCAAAGAAAAGTAGACTGATCCCTCAAAGGAAAACTACCATTTTAAATTCATGGACCGATCCCTTGAAGGATGACCATTCAAATCAAAATATAAAATGTAGACCATACCCTCGAAGGATGGCTACCCATGAAAAAGGCTTCCCGTTTTGATCAGCCTTTGCAAATATATCAAAATCTAAGAGCATCCTAGAAAGCTTCCCGCATCGATCAACTTTCCCATAAGAAAATTCCCGCATTGATCAGTTTTCTTCATAAAATTTCTTATCATAAAGAGCTAGGGCATTGATTCCCTTTAATTTTGTCAAAAAGGAGAACCCTTTTTCCCTATAAAAGCATGTATACATATCATCCTTTCATCCATTTCATCTAAGTCCACCATAATCGGTATGGACTATCCATTATAGTCTCATTTAACATTTTAAATGGCTACAAGTGCAAGCATTATCAAAACCCATTACATGTATATTATTCAATGGGGCATTTTCCTTTCCACTTTTACTTTATTTTATTTAAATTACATTTTGAATTTGATTCACATTTTTCTAAGAAGATAATCACTTAACCAAAACATAAACATAAACACATCCGAAAATATTTCATACAAATATAGATATCATAAACAAATAACAAATCACAAAGAATCATAATCATCATCATCATCATAATCATCATCACCATCATATACAAAATCATATAATTATGTCATCATCAACATAATTACCCTCATCATCACATTTGATAAAATGTATAACCACATCATCCATGTAAAATCAAGATTCTATATATAGAACTAAAAATAAACACCATATATATATATCAAATTCCAAATGTCCACATAATCAATATAATGTCATACATAGGAAAAAGGGCTTCTATGAGCCTACAATCAAATGGTAAAATCCATCAAACTAGGATCGGGAGTGCCTCCCACTACAACACCACCAGCTCCTCCTGCACCGTCATCCCCTCTCAGCGGTCTCTAAGGTGGGTGCCCCACACTCGCTGCACTGTCACTTAGCTGCTAGTTGTATTGTGGTGCCCCCTTGGGTGGCTATGTGATCAACATACAAAGTAGCGTCGGGGTAGTTCTTGATGATCATGTCTACATAATAATCTCCACTCCACCTTCACGGCCTCATAATGGGATACCACAATCATACCAAAAGATCTGCAGACGTCCCTCTCTGTCTAACCAACACCGATAACTTTGTCCTAGAAATGGAAGGCCCCATGTAATCCCCAAGGCCTTCTTAAAAGTGTCTCTCTGACTCTTGTACTAGGTCTCTCTCGAAGAAACCTGTAAAGCTAGGCCTTATCAATCCCATCACACTCTACAATCAAGCCATCTCTCTCTCTCAATGAGAGTATCCCACACTCCTATCAAGTCATCTCACTCTCTGTGAGTGACATCTCTCTCGACCTCCACTACGGCCTTCTCGGCCATCACGGTAGCAACATCTAGAGCTATAGCTACATCAGGCTCAACCCTCTCCTCATCAGCCTCACCACCCTCCTCGGCTCCTCCCTCTGCTCTGAGCCCACACCATCTAATTGATAAGCTCATCATCATGCTCCTCTCGTATACCCTCGTCCTCTCAAAACCCTCAATGAATGAGACCACCAAGTAAGTAAAATATGGGGTGACCCCCACATCATCAATCAGTACTATGATACCATCCTCATCTAGACCCATCACCCCTAGCTCATCAATAAAGTGGTGCCTGGCCTAGTCCATAACTACCCATGGGGTATCGTGTCCCCATCATCTCATCTATATAAAACTGGCTCCTCAGTATATCCTGAATCAACCCAAATTGTCTCCTCACCCGACTAAAGTGTATCGACTCATCCTCTCCGAGCCTCCACGCTTTACACCCAAGTATCCTCTGTGCAAACACGATAATCCCCAAAAACTCAATCCAATCATGAAATCCCACATATGGCCACCAAATCACATCCCCACCTGTAATCCTAAAATCAAGTCCTGTAATAGGTAGGCCCTTGGCCTTCCTCACTCTTTCAAGACTTCTCACTCCATCTCATGAAGCTTGGGTGCCTCACATCTATAACACTAGGAAATCCAATGGATGAGCAATGACAATGTGCTCATGGGCCCAACACTACAATAAGAAACCAACATCGATCCCATAACGCTTGTGGGTTGTCCAAGCCCACAACTCTCTGTATGTCTGTGCTAATAAGGTAGGAGCCCACTCAAAGATAATACGGTGCTCCATCATCTCCGCAACTACCCCTGTCATCATCCAAGGGAATCTCCCCCTCCTAATCTTGGTGCAATGTAAAACATGAGATGCCCAACATCATCATAGTCATCTATGGGCACCCTCTCTCTCAAACTCATATAAAGCCTGATAATTGAAAGCTCTCGAAGAATATCTCACACCCTGAGACTCATCTCCATACAAACTGCATAGTATCCCCTCTCTCTACATCTAAATATAAGTAAATAGGCTCCCCCTAACTAGAAATCTAGTGATATGATGAACATCCTCCAGGGTGATGGTCATCTCCCTATAGGCAGCCAAAATGTGTTGGTGGAAGGATTCCACCACTCTAACAATGCAAGAATCAAGCCACGACATCTATGAACCCACCGGTAAAAAATCTCATCCCACCAAAACCCACAACCTCCAAATGAACCCAGTCATCATCAAGAAAAATCCTCTCTAATCTCATCCAGCATCGAGGGATGTGGTCTCGGATAGTCAACTGAGCATCCACCTACAAAACACAAAACATGAAAGAAACATTAATAACGATGATGAAAAAAAAAATAAACATTCACACCCCCATAAACATGAACCCAATAGGAAAACATATACAATGTTGTCTAAACATTAATAAAATTAAAAACATTGATCAAAAACCACATTTTCTCACTCAAAACACAAAACATTTAATTTGCGAGGTGAATCACTAGCGATTCACCTCAATCACTAGAGATTCTAAAATTTTCCCTAGGGCATCCGTGTTCGCCTCGAAATGGCTCTAAATCCCTCTAAAACCCAAAAAATCCTTTAAAAACACAAAAAAACTAAACAAAAACGTGATTAGGCCTTACCTCAAAGAACTCGCTTCCGTTTGCAGTTGGAGGAGGCCATTTGACACCTATTTTCTCGAAAAACACATTTTTTTATCCTGACAAGGTCACTATTGTTGCACAATACAAAGTGATAAATAAAAAATCCATTTGGGTATTTATACCCCCAAATTTTCCATGACCTCAATCACTAGTGATTTTCCTAATCACCAATGATTGCCTTGTTTTCATCCTCTATGCCTACATTGCCTCAGAATGTGTCATTTTCCCTTTGCACAAATGTGCCATACTTCTAAAAAAGGAGTTTTTTCCCTCAGATCTTTCAAAACATAGTCACACAACATCGGGACTTGCCATACGTCTATGGGAGACGAGCCCTTTAGCCCCCATCACTTGGTTTTCTACTCAACAACTTTATCTAGTAAGAATCATATGTCCGTAGGCATTTGAGCCCTTTGGCCACCCTGACAATTGATTCCCCAACATTGTGCTTTGCACCTTTTTCAAATAGGGAAAGCCTTCTGAAACAAAAAAAACAACACATTGGTGCTCATTGTATTGCATTACGGTGGGTTCACCCATACCAACACAAATTTTCCTTCATCATTTTTGTCTAGCAATTTGTCCAAAAATTTCCAGACAAAAGGGGGAAAATGTAGACACCAAAAAATCTACATCCCTCAAAACCTAAAAAAAAAAAATGACTAGACATGACACATTTACGACACGTTGTTATATCACCTCCCCCTTCAATTAATATATTTACCCCATCATATTCCTAGAGATCAAAATGATTATTTAAATAATAATAGTAATCAAATAAGGTATTATCTCCTCACACCTCATCAAGTTCACTATGAGTTCACTACGACACCTCACTAAGCTACTCAATAATTTATTAACACCACTTCTTGAGAACTCTAACCTCCTTCCTAAACTAACTTATCTCCTAACTAAAAAAATATGCCAAAATCTAACTCCTTCCTCCATCTAAATGAGTCATCTCCTACTTTTTTAACATCCCCATGTCAAACAACCTCGAAATCCTTCATTTTGAGTTTGGTATAATTTTTATCATATTTCGATAAGCGAAACAAAAGTTACAAATCTTAAACGTAGACATGAACATTCACGGGAAAAAATGTCTTAAGGACCTATTGTTAGTAATAAATTATAAAATGATATTTATCTTATTCTATTCACTTTAAAAACAATATTTTTACAAAGCTAAGAGTCTACCCTACGTGATGGCACCATTTTTGTGAAATGTTTTCAGTTTTTTAGCATGGTTCAAGTCTTTGGAAGAGCAGATTTGAGGTTTTTTGACCTTTTGCACTTCATAATGACCTTCCATAGCTTTGGTTGGGGAAAAACAAAGATTTTCCGAGGCTTAGGTTCGGCAAATAGCTCCGCGATCGCGGTTTTTGTAAAAATACCGCGAACGCGCTTTATAAAGCGCTCACGGTTTATAAAGCGCGCTCGCGCTTTATAAATCATATTTACACACATCCCAATGTCTGAATTACCATGTGATTTTTACTCTCTGACCTTACCGCATTTAATTTCATCACAAAATTATGTCTTTTTCCAGGCACGTTTTTATATCACCGAAAGCAAAACATCATGGGAGACAAAAAACGAAGTCAAAAAAGGAAGTCATTAAGTAAAAAAACACCAGACGAATTAGAGGCCAACAAAATTGAAAATGCTGAGCGAATGCGGAAACTTCGTGAATCTAGAAGAGGTTCATCTTCAATCCCAACTACCGTAAGCAATGAAGAACTCGGTAATGTTTCTACCGATGTTGAAGTTGAATTGAATACTCGTGATGAAGAAGTTTTTACTTTGTCAATGTTGAAGAAGAATTAAATACTCATGATGTAGCAAATGTTGAAATCAAGGAGACAATGAAAATGTGAATAAGGAAATTCATGTTGAAACCGTAGACAAACAAAATTTGACAAAAACACTTCCTAGGATTTTACATAAGAAACCTAATTTTTTGATTGAAATTGATGAAAACATTTTGAAACCAATGTCGACAAACTTTCTCGAACGACAAATCGAAGAAAAGCCACTTTGAATTTGGGATAATCATTTTGAAATTTTAAATGATTCCCAAAGATGTCAATTGTTGGTTAGTTTGATGAAATTGATTAAAATGAGACCTACATTAAACACCTTAGGATTGACAACATCTAATATACGTGGTCAAACCTCTACAATTGTTGAAAACCTTCATGATGCATATCACATCAAGTTGGTGTCAAGAGACGCACTAGGGATAGTAATATTGTGCGTCATGTGTACTTACTACTAGTGTTGTAAGTGAATCAATAAAAAACAACGTTTGATTACGCAAACAAGTCGAATGTTACAAGTTAATCGAAAAACTCTAATGAAAGCAATTGAAAGATGTAATATCCTTCAATCACTCAATAATGTCGATTTTGGGCATTTTCTCAGAGAGCACCGCGTAAGGACAAAAATAATTCGATGCTATATAAGAGAAGTTGTTATTAAATTTTGGCATGATAACACTAGAGTTTCACCTAATACAAGAGATGTTATAAAACAGAGAGATGGTTCTACTAATCGTGAACCACATCCAAAGCATTTCTTAGATATGACTCAAACTCAATTTTTCGTAAGTTTGAACAAGAGAATCTGAAATTAAAATTAGTCAACATTTTTTTGAAATATTGAAACCATTCTATGTGAAAATCAACCATGCTTGCACCACTTGTTGTTGTAGGCAACATGTTGAATTTGCGATGCATTATGCTAAATTTTTACGTATTCGTTCTATTTTTCATTCTGAAACTATGTTATCTGAATGTGGTGTTCAAGTTCCACCAATATCTTCTAGGGATTTCATTCCTACTATATTTTGTGAAAAAGAAGTTGGACAATTTTTTTATAGTCAGGATTGTTTAGATGGAAGTTGTAGTACATGCGGCGGATTACCTAAATTGGAAAGTTACATCCATGAGCAAATTGAAGGTACAATAGGACATAATTTAGTTGAATTTGATAAATATAAATCAGTTGCATACCAGTTGAAAGATGGAAAAGAGTCGAAACGGTGTGAGCTAGTTACAGAACAAATGCCCATTTTTCAATTTATGAGAAAATTTAAGGATGAAATTGTTTATGAGTATGCGAGGCATACACATAGAGCTCGATGGTTGGATGAACAATTCAAGCTATGCAAAGACACATTTCCTATTGGTACTATTGTTTCAGTGGTCGATTTTGCAGAGAATTACACATTGCAACCACAAATGGAGGTTCAATCGCAATATTACAACTCAGTACAAGTTGCCATTTTTGTGCATATAGCATTTCTACATTCTCCTGACAGTACAGAGAATGATCGAAATTTTTAAGAGAGTACCACTTTTATATCAGTGATGATCGTACTCATTCTACCGAATTTGTGCAAGGGTGTTTCAGCTTATTTTATGGAAACTTGTCCGATATTGACATCCACTTTAAACAACATTATATATGGTCGATAATTGCACGTCTCGGTTTAAGAATGCACGAATGTTTTATTGATGAGCAGAATGCATGTCAAGATGGGTGTGCAACATATTTGGAGTTTCACCGAGGCCGGACATGGAAAAGGAGAGGATGACGGTGCGGGGCATGTGTGAAAAGAGCTCTTGCAAGAGAAGAGTCAAGTACAAAGATGGTGCTAAATTAAAAGATGCAAAGAGCATAGTGGAATGGTGTATCGACAACATGGCCCGAGGTTCTTAAGAAAATTCCACGGTTTGCGAGATATTTTTGGTTGATAGAGGAAAACATATTGCTAACTACGAGGATTGTATGACACTCACTTTGGGTCCAGTGATATGCACTCATTTTGTAGCTCAGACGCTACTTCGTGGGCCGTATGGACAAGAAAGTTGACATGTTTTTGTGCATCTTGTATCGAATTTGTCACTGCTGAGTGTGATTCACAAGAATGGGTGGAAGGATGGATTTGTAGGCCTCTAACTCCGCTTCCTAGTTATCAACCTCCACAAGCATTACAACTTGTTTCTACAGATGAAGTTACAACATCCAAGGACTTTGACGAAATTTTGATTTTGGTGCGACAAGGTATTTATCCAGTTATTTATTTAATTTTTGTATTGAGTTATGTCCATTGAAATTTTAATATGTAATTTAAATTTGAGTTTTTCAACCTTGGTTATTTTTTTGTAGGACATGTGTTTGCAGTAATTGCGACAGAAGACAATGAAGAAGGAACAGACTATTTCTTATGTCGTTGCATCGAGGAAAGAAAGAAGTTGACTTCTCCTATTATAGATGGCGAAGAGATTGAGTATCCTACGGGGTCGGTGGTAGAAGCACTCTTTGGAACTTGGCTTCGACAGTATCCATTAAAAACTCCTCTGTTTGGGTGTTTGAAGACTTTGAGACACACAGGAAAATACTCTTATATTCACATCTAGTTCTAGCGACAAATATTCAGTTGTATAGATATCGAGGAAGACCTAATAACAAGATTCTTTGGAAGGTTCGAGAGTCAGATCATGAAGCAATCTTGTCTGCTATTCAGAGTAGATCCGATCCTGATGGTTCATTGGAATGAATTTACAATGCTCATGTCTGGTATATATTTAATTTCAAGTTTCAATTTATATAGCGTATATATATATATATATAATTTTTTTAGTTTAAAGATCTAGATTTAAGTTTGAATATATTTTATTTTAAATTTGTGTATTTTGTGTGTCATGTATATAGATCTAGTATATGGTTTTGATTTGAAACTTAAATTTCTTTGACTAACAATTTTATGTTTAGGTTAGTGGTGCCAGAAAAGCTTCCACCTTCACGTGGTTGGTATCGTTAGTAGAGAATTTTAAATTCTCGAAGCTAAGAGAAGCTTGAACATTGTTTGAAAAATTTGTAAATTTTGAAAAGTCAAGTTTGTAAATTTTGAAAATATTGTAAATTTTGAAAATGTTGTAAATTTTGAAAAAGTTGTAAATTTTGAAAACGACTCCTCTAGGTGCCACGGAGTCCGAGTAGTCACTCGTCGAATTTGAACGATATTTTGGTCTCAGGGCTCTTAAGGGACTAAGCCCGAACGAAGTAGCCCGGAAGCAACGACCCTTTCGCGCACCAAAACACCACCTCCTCTAGCGTTCACTTGGCCACCCGGACGTGCGTAGCGGTGGTTTGGTGCCACGGCCCACCGTTTACAAAATACACGTTTGCTGACAACCTTACACTGCTCCAACCGCATTATTTCACGTGTTTGCAAACATTAAGACAATGAGAGCACAAATGAGAAGGAAAAAAATGAGAGAGGCTATTGTAGAGAGGTCCGTATGCCGAGGTTTCGGATCGAGACGAGGCCTCTCTAGGTGCCACGGAGTCCGAGTAGTCACCCGTCGAATTTGAATGATATTTTGGTCTCAAGGCTCTTAAGGGACTACGCCCGAACGAAGTAGCCCGGAAGCAACGACCCTTTCGCGCACCGAAACACCGCCTCCTCTAGTGTTCACCTAGCCACTCGGACGTGCTTTGCGCAGAGCAGCGGCGGTTCGGTGCCACGGCCCACGCTTTGCAAAATACGGCGTTTGGCACACCTGACCTTACACTAGCTCCGATGCACTATTTTCACGCGTTTGCAAACATTAGGACAATGAGAGCACCCAAAATGAGAAGGAAAAAAATGAGAGAGGCTATTGTAGAGGGTCCGTATGCCGAGGTTCCTGGATCAGACGAGGCCTCTCTAGGTGCCACGAAGTCTGAGTAGTCACCCGTCGAATTTGAACGATATTTTGGTCTCAGGGCTCTTAAGGGACTACGCCCGAACGAAGTAGCCTGGAAGCAACGACCCTTTCGCGCACCGAAACACCACCTCCTCTAGTGTTCACCTGGCCACCTGGACGTGTCGGCACAGGCGGTTCGGTGCCACGGCCCACCGTTTGCAAAATACAACGTTTGACAACCTTACACTGGCTCCAACTGCACTATTTCGCGCGTTTGCAAACATTAGGACAACTGAGAGCACCGAAATGAGAAGGAAAAAAATGAGAGAGGCTATTGTAGAGGGTCCGTATGCCGAGGTTCCTGGATCAGACGGGGCCTCTCTAGGTGCCACGGAGTCCGAGTAGTCACCCGTCGAATTTGAACGATATTTTGGTCTCAGGGCTCTTAAGGGACTACGCCCGAATGAAGTAGCCCAGAAGCAACGACCCTTTCGCGTGCACCGAAAAACCACCTCCTCTAGGGTTCACCTGCCACCCAGAGACATGTCGGTGTAGGCGGTTTGGTGCCACGGCCCACCGTTTGCAAAATACAACGTTTGACAACCTTACACTAGCTCCAACGGCACTATTTCGCGCGTTTGAGACATTAGGACAGCGAGAGCACCGAAATGAGAAGGAAAAAAAAAATGAGAGAGGCTATTGTAGAGGGTCCGTATGCCGAGGTGCCGGATCGACGAGGCCTCTCTAGGTGCCACGAGTCCGAGTAGTCACCGTCAAATTTGAACGATATTTTGGTCTCGTGGCTCTTAAGAGACTAAGCCCGAACGAAGTAGCCTGGAAGCAACGACCCTTTCGCGCACCGAAACACCGCCTCCTCTAATGTTCACTGCCACCGGACGTGCTTGCCACAGCGGCGTTCGGTGCCACGACCCACCGTTTGCAAAAACAGCGTTTCCTTATTTATTTAAATTAAATTACAATGACTTGGTTGTTATGTTATCTCTTGGTGTTCTATATGGCATGGCATGGTGTTATATCCTAAGTAAATTGTTTCTCTCATATTTGTTTATCAGATCAAATTTATAGCCTTACATCAATACCACTTTTTTGTTAACATAGTAATATAATTGGTTCATTGAGCATCCAATATTATAAATAAGGTGTGGAAGTTATGGAATCAATATAATAATTCATATTTTTAGAAGTGACATGTAAACAAAATAAAAAACTAGAGAAAATAATGAGATGCTTAGAGAGAAAGTAATCAACCTACAAAAAATATCCAACATGTAAAACTACAAATGATTGAAGAGAGGGAGAGAAGCAATATTTTTCACATTTAAAAATATCCAACATGTAAAACTACACATTTATTGACTATGCTTAAAGCATCTTTCTCATTCCCAAATTCTAAGTCCGCCATTTCATTACTTTTTCTTCATATTGGTACCTCAAGAATCAATGCACGTTATACATAGCACATCTCTAGACTCTCAAAGAATCCATCTCTTCTCTCATATTAGATTCCATCCTAAGCTTCCAGGATGGGTTCATGGGCCTAAGCTAGTATCAAGTGAATAATTTTTCCAAAGGCCAATGAACTTTTTCAAAGTACTCAAATAAGCTTTAGTTACTAATACTTAAGTTGGCTTGATATAGAGCTAACAATATTGTTTTAGTTTGAAAAATAAAAATTCAAAATGCCCATGGCATGAAATATACCACAAATAATAATCAGAAAGATACTAGAAAATATATAACTAGAAGTAATATACTAAATCCACCGAACAGAGATAAAAACCCACTTTCTCAGAGTTAGCAATAATACCAAAATAACCAAAATAAATATGATAAATAACCAACACATATGGATATATATATATATATAAGAATCAAATAAAGTGTGCTCCAGACGCGCACGTCTCTGAAAATATATATGTACATGTATAAGTTCATAATGTATGTATACATCTCGAACTAAGCACGTGTCATAATGTACATATGGGACCACATGCGGTCGCAAAAGGCTATATATATATACAATGGACTCGATGACCACATATATGTGGCATCCAAGTGGACTATAAATCTACTCATGAAACATCTTCCTTCTCTTCGCCTTGCTAGAAGTAGCACGTCCACGACCTGGGGATGTAGTGGAGGGAGATGCCACTACGGATTTCATCCATGTGGTCCTAGGTGTCTCCAAGCATGCCTGCAACCTAACCTGCACATTCATAAACAACAAGTTTTTAACACCCAAAATTTTAAAATACCTTCAAAATTTAGGAACTTGTACAATTTAGTTAAAATGCATGTGCAATCTTACCGCAATGTCATGATCCCTATCGATTTGTTGTTGACGCGTCGCAGGGACAACAATAGACTCACGAGGGGTAAGCTACATACAAATAATTAATTTTCAAATTAAATATTTCACACATATATATACCTACAAAATTTGATATTGTAGATTTAAGTTTAATAAGAAATAATGAACCTCCAAAATTTAACAAATTTAAAAAATTGTGTACCTCGGTTAGTGGATTTGCAGATGCTATGGCGGTATCTACAGCAGCCTCCACAGTCTGCATATGTGGAGGAGTCTCTGTAGCAGTCATAAGCTATACAAAAAACATGTACAAATCAATTTATTAAAATCTACTTAAGAGCTATACAAAAACATGTACAAATCAATATTTAGTTATTCAAGAAAGAATAAAAATGTTATTAAATTTTATCTTCTATTTAGGCTAAATACATAGGATCTATAAATGTTAAGACGGAGGCCGTCTATCTTCATAAGATTTTGACAAACTTTTGTATTTAATCAAGGTAACCCATAGTCATCTTCTATGACAATTAGAGCATCATTCAAATTTGAAGAACTTTTAAATCTAACATCACCACCAAACATATAGATCGAGACAAAGAGTAGACTAGAGTTGTATATCCTTGGTGGGCAAGTGTGTTGCAAATATATAGATTATAATGCACTATTTATATGTATTTGTGTCCAAAGGTAGCTGAGTTTGAGTTTTGGTGCACGAGCCTGAGGATCTTACTTGTGTGTTATCCCTTTGGAAATAAAGATTTTGATGGTAGAATCTGGATTTAGAGAGGCTACCCATGGCTAGCTAAACCCCCACCACACGTAGGGGTAGGAGAAAGTGTGATGAAATATGGTGGAATCTCAGGAAGAAGATATATATATATATATATATATATATATATATATAGAGAGAGAGAGAGAGAGAGAGAGAGAGGAAATATGGCTTGAGTATATAATTTGAAGTGCGTGAATGGGAAATTACACAAGTGTGGGATGCTGAGGAGTCAATAGAGTTGTGGAGGATGATGGTTTACAAATGTTTTGAAGCTCTTATGGAAGATGAGGAGCCACAACATCAGGATCTCCCAACTTTTAGAAATCATAGTAGATATCGCCTTCAGGTTTGGATAAGAGTGCATTAGGTGAAAGAGTGAGGACCAAAGGCACACATCTGATCCCGGGCTAGCCACCTAGCCCTTACACATGGTGTTACATATCTAGAGGTAGTTATTGAGAATCAAGATATAGTCTAGGTAAATAAGTAGATATGGGAAGATATCATTTTACATTGGATTGAGAAGTTCATCATACAAATAATATACCTATGACAGTGCAGTACGTGTCATTATTTTGGATGTTGGGAACATGTAGACCATGTGTATCCAGTTTAGTACTACAAACGAGACATAAGGGAATTTATCAACTGGCCCGAGAGGATCAAGAAGATCAAGAGGATTGGGTCAGTAACCACCTAGAAAAAATACTTATGAGATTTCTATTTCTGGATCTAGAGGATAGGGTCCACATCCATAATAATCACTTAATAATCCTCTTCACCTAAAGTAAGCACCTCAAGTCTATTATGACATGTATCTCCAATTACAAAAATTTTAGAGGTATTGAAAATGCAGCAGAGCATGTGTACAAGTGTGAGATACTATGGTATTCTAAGCAAATTACAACTTTATATATGGTAGCTGTTGTATGTATTTTATATACGTTGAGTATAAGAAAGTGAAATTCATGTACAGAGGTCCAAGAATTAGAAACAAAGTGTAAAGAGATTTGTAACTAACTTGCGTAAAACTCATGCGAGGCGTGCCAGTAGCCTCAGTTCCCTGAGCAGATGATGACCCGCCAGGCTCCTGTGTATAAAAGAGAAAAATATTAATACATGTACAACATACACGTGAAACAAATTATAATAATAATCTAGTGCAATTAAATGATTTATTAAAAATGTAAGTTTGTACAACTTGAAACTTACGTTTGAAACACGCCCAACCGCAGAGAGATTTAGCATGTCGACACAGGATGTTTCCTTCACCGGCTCTTGCTATTTAAAATAAAATAAAAAATTAGTTTTTACATGTATGTACATGACGTACAATATATATATATTAATATCTCAAACATGTGAATTAAACTATTGTAGACATATATATATTATTTAAATTTATTTAAAATTTACCCGTGAAAGACCAATATCGTGGCTCTAGTTCCAAAAACATTCCTCAAAGATCTCATCTATAGAAAAAAATCCCGTGAACCAAAGAATGATGTCTCACTGCAGGTGCATACGGCACCACATGATCCACAAAGGGTGTGGTGCACTAGAACTGGCACCTCCACCAACATCACCGGATGCAATCTGGGTGCTATGTTGGGTGAGAGTGTCAGTGAGCTCCCTCAATGCATGCAATGTATCAATCTCCACAACCTCCTTCACTGTAGGAGGGATAACTGAAGGCAGTGGGGGTTTTGGGGCATGGGGGATCCTAGGCTGACCTACACGTGCACTGTGTCCAAGCTCAGGCAGCAGAGCCACCTCCTCGACCAAAAAAGTCTGAAAAGTCAAAATAATTCGGGACCTCATTGAGCACGAACTCACAATATAATTTCTTCAAAAAATAAAGAGGAACCTCATTGTTGTTGCATGGTGGATAATCAAAAACCATCCACCATCGGTCCCAAAAATTGTTTTTGATTCTATCATCATGGCACCAATGGATTGGGAACCGTTTGCAAGTAACTGCAGGGGGGCATTGGTTCTAGGGTCGGTAAATAATGCACAAATGAGGTCTTTTCCAATTTTTTTGTCTTTGACGGCCGCATGAGATAGTTTATCCGCATACCACCACCTACAGTCACTTCTAAAGGTGTTCCATCTATGTATTTGGTTGGTTGCAGACTCGACTTCACCAATCAATGTTTGCAATGTATTGGCTAAAGTCATGCGGGATGGATTTGTAGCATGATTTTGTCTTATAGTTTGAATTAGGTTCTCAATGACAATTTTATTTTCTTAGATTCTTCCAATGATATTATCTTGCGTTCTGTTGGCTCAGTGGGGACAGAAGGAGCCACAGGGGGCGGATCTATGTTTGGAGGAGGGTTTTGAGGAATGTTCGGAGGGTTTTGAGGAATGTTCGGTGGGTTTTGAGGAATGTTTTGACGGTTTGCACGAGCCCGAGCTTGCCGACCAACTGATAAAACAATAAAATTGTATACATAAACAAACAATTCACAAAACCCATGAAAATGCCAAAAAAACCTAAAATGCAAAAAAACAACCTAAAATGCAAAAAAATGATTACAATCAGGGACTTACCTCCTCGTCTTGGCGGCATGGTTGAATCTATCGCTATCCATAAGTCCGATGAGCAATTTTGAGATAGTATTGAAAGTGCGAGTGAAAAACGTTTAGGAAAAGTCGCGGTTTGAAATGAAAATTAGGAAAATAACGAGTCACGGATCATTAAATTTTGTCTCGAGTTCCGCGATACGGTTTATAACCACGCTTCAGCTGTTTATAAACCAAGGATCGTGAAACTAGGTTCGGTAATTACCGAACCTAGAATTCAATAACCGCGATTGTGGTTTTAGGACCGCGATCGCGGTACCTTTATTTCGGGTTTTATGTCCACGGAATTGTCCACCAACTTTTGTGCACTTACCCCGAAATCACCAAGGTGATTTTCCCGATCGTTGACAATTTATAAATACTTGTTTTCGACCCCATTTAGAGAGGGGGACAAATTCACGGGTTTTACAAGTACATTTTGCTACATTTATAGCTCATCAAAACATCTAGGGTTCTCACGTCAACACAAAACAATGCCATTCTATCTAAGGAACATCCAATTTTTCAAAGAATTGATCGCTCCCGCTCTCTAACCATTTTCTCCTATTCACCAACAATTTCAAGGTAAATGTTTCATTTTGTTCATTCCATGCACTAAAATCGGGTATGTTCTACTTTTAAGAACCTTTGCACATCACTAACCCTTTTCTTTGATAAAATTCATAGCTTAAAGCATTAATTGTAACTATGTTTAGGAAAATTGTAAAGTTTCACAATAATCGCTATCGATTACCCCATCACAAACGATTCCCTGTCTTTTTATACCTTTTCACTATTTTTTTGATAGATTTGATTAAAATGGATGTATATCTCTTGTTATTTACTAATTTTTTGTCAAGTGTTATGATCTCATATGGCATTAGGAGGTCCTAATTTTCCTACACCCATGACTCATTCCCCGTCATTTGCCATCCCTTCTTTTGGGAACAATACGAATTGATCAACGATCTTAAACTATGATCCATTCAGTTACCCCACTTGATCATCTCTGAAGCCATCTTCGCTTCCACACAATGCATCCATGAGGCCACCGACGCCTTATAGAACGCCTATAACGAGACACTAAGGCTTCAAGAAGAGCTTGCTCAATTTGAATGCCACTATGAAACTGGTCTCGAACATTTGAAAGGGATTACTCGCACGAATTTGGAATCCAATTCCATCACCACATTAAGCATCTCCACTTCAAAATCCACCTTCGCCACCAAGATGCGATACTCGGAAGAAGAATCATACTTCTTCCCGAGGATTACATTTCCATCCTCGACTCAGATCCGATCAAGAAGAGGAGGAAACCATTAATGTTGTTGATTCCCCATCTCTCGAGAATCTCTATACCGATCAAGAATCGACTTGTGGATTTAATTATGATTATTATCAATCATATATGTAGCTAAATAAGTGATAAGCACATGTATGTCTAACAAGTCTTATATTGCCATATGTGTGTGTGTGTGTGTGTGTGTGTGTGTGTGTGTGTGTGTGTGTGTGTGTGTATCAAATAAAGATCAACGTATTGTTCTTAATTAATAATGTCATCTTGATATAATATCAGTAGCTTTGTTCACGGGTAAAAGACTTGATTCATCGACTTCAAAATAGTGCGCAAAACAAAACATAATCAACATCCGAGGGTATCCCATGAACCTCGCCATATCGAGGTCGAGCTCGAAGAATTACCACTTGAATCCATTAAGACAACCAAGGTAAAAAACCACGCGAGACAACTAACGCATGGGATAGAAACACTAGCGCACATAGGCTAATTTTAGCACATGGGGATAAACAAAATGCACCGAGCATAATAATAGTGCACGGGACAAAATGTAGTGCACAAAGACCAATGTAAACACATAAATGTTTACGAAAACACAACAAGGACAACACAAACGTAGGAAGGTTCAATGCAAACATGTGGGAATTCTCTATGCAGATAGAGATGAAAATTACATACAAAGCTAGCACATAGGGAATAACACTAGCACATAGATAATAACAAAGAACGTAGACATGATCAACACCATCGCATGGAACATGTGTAATTTGAAGATCACGGGAAATCTGACCCAAAAATGTCAAAAAGCTCAAATTTTTGTTGATAAGCTTCAAATTTGGCAAAGACTCACCTCCTTCACACTTGCAATGAAAAATCAACTCATGCAAACTCAATAAAATAAGTTAATAAATACAATATTTATCAACATGTGGAAAAAGGGGGTTAGTATGCAAAAATGAAACTTAACTACAAAAACTCAAGAAATGCGCATGAGACAAAGGAGTGTCCCACCGGGTGTGCCATATGTATGCATGTAAAAGTAGGCTAAGTTAACAACTAGAAAATAACACCAAGTAGTTCTTATAACTAAGCTAATTCAACATAAACATCATGATAAAGCTATGTAAGGGAAAAATCTAATTAATGCATCCAAATTAAACTTTGAAACACTAAGCCATCCCTTGTTATTTTTGATATGCTTTCTAAATTGTAGTTGCTCTTATTGTTGAACCGGTTATGATTACAAGTGATCAAAGGAAGGATATCTCCATGAAGAGGAAAGGATCTCACCAATATGGCTTAATGATAATGTTTGATTCTTCCTTTACTACTCTTTGCAAGTAGAGGGAATGAATGTTAGATTAATACACTTTTCAAAGTAGAAATGCTCTTATCATATGCATATAATAACACTAGTAAGTGTGGTGTAAATTTGGAAGGAAGGTACTAGGTTCTTTATATAGCTTTCCAATTTGGGAGAAGCTAGAAACCTAGAGAATGTGGGATAAAGGTAAAGTATAATTAGAAAGGAATAAGCTTGATTAGAATGAATAAATTGGTAATTAACAACTCATGGGAGTTGAGATGATTTAATTAATCAACTAGGATAAATAATAGACTAAGATAAGTTTTGAAATCCATCGAGGTGATTTAGAAGGAAATTAGTATAATTTGGAGGATTTAAGAGGGGGATTTAACCAATAAGAGGGTTTATTGATTAAATACAAGATTAAAAAGGCTTAATTAACTAATAATAGTTAATTAAAAGAGGATTATAACTAACAAAGTGTCGTTAATTGATCGAAAGGAAGGGGAATGCTAGCTAATTAGCAGAAATGTCTAATTGTAATGGAAATGATGGGAAAGAGGGTAATTAGTGCAATTTTAGTAATAAAATCGTAGTTGGATTTAGGTGTCTACAATGGAAAATAATGTCAAACAAAGTGTAATGCATAAACCATGGTGGCATATAGTCCTGCAAAGCAAATGCTACAGATGAAGCACTCGTTAACATGTTAGAAAGATAAGAAGTATGTCAAATAATGTATGTATCAATGGAACAAGTAGTGTGCTAGTAAGAATATGAAGTGGTATAAAATGAAACAATAACATATGTAGTGTGTGAGAATGTAGATGCTCTCAAGAGCCTCGATGGGACTAGTAAGAGGTATAGTGCCAAACATCATTATTTCGTAAAGATCTCAGAGAAATTCTACATTCACAACTAAAGACCAAGTGAATGCACATGTGTATATAGAAAAGATAATGACATACTGGATATCTGCCGAACATAAGAAACAAAGTGTACATGTAAGTATAAATAAATAAGAATATGCAACCATGATATACAATATGTTGTGTACGAGTATACAATGGAATGATATGCAATGATAGGAGCAACGCTCCCCCAACGGATGTGTATGAATGTGCATGAGATGAGGTTCAAGATTTAACAAATATTGAATTTGTAAACCCCTAAGATATTACAAATTCACAACCGATAAATAAAATGTTAAGGTACAAATTTGACACAAGCAATAAGTGAATGGAAATTAAAACTCTAAGTACAAGAATGGGAATGAACGACTTAGCTAATTTCACAATCGATCCCAAAGTATACTGGACTAGAAAATTGATGAAACAAGAGGGCAGACTGTCGTAACCAAACCCAAAAATTGTGAAACTGTCGAATAAGTTGGACCAGGGGCACTTAGACCGGGTCGGGGTGCCTAGTAGATCTTGGAGACTACTAACGCTTTATGTCTCGCGTAGAACCTTAGAAAACGATCTTTCTTATGTCATACCAATATCATTAACCTTAAAGATTTATGTGCCTATATGTCACACTATGCCCACAAAATTCACCTGTAACCTGCAAAACTAATGATCTCCTGTAAAACCCCAAAACACATCAAATCTTATAAAAGAAAGATGCAAATATGGAGTTACACTAACCCTAGTGGTCACCCAACTAAGTGAGCTAACAACCGAGCACTACACTATATTTCAGACTCCATGTAGTTCTTCTGTGTGTGTGCAAGAATCGTGCCCTAGGTGGCTTTTGTGCAATATGCACTTGGTAACAAGAAATAACTAGACGTAACAATGTAAATAAATGTGTGGATGTCAAAATGAAATTCCCTCCTATGAAGTGTATGCACGATCCCTTGTCCCGAATGAAGTTAGATGGATTCTTTGATGCTCTTAAAATGACTTTGATGCAACCTTAGTTGATAGTAGTAGTTGCTTAGAACTTGATCATTTATTATGGTGACATAGCTTTGTATTTATATGATTCCCTTATTTGAATTTCGTAATTACCATCTAAAACTTTGACCACCAAGAAAACAATATTCCCGGAAGGATCAAGTAAAGTACAAATAGGTCGAGGGTGCTGAGGGGACAGTGCACTGGCATCCCGGTTGGGTGCTGATGTCAAAAGATAAGAAAGATGAAGAAGTGAAAGTCAAATTAGGTAGTGAGGTGTGTAAGATCATAAAGAAAGAAAGAAAGAAAGTAAAGAGGCCAAAGATAGATGTCAATTACTATTTTTCTCGCTTAGGAATCATATGAATAGTGGTATGTGATTAGGACCTAGAAATGTACCCAAAGTGTGTGATTTAGTGTCTATATTTTCCCCCACTTTATGTTGTTGAGTGAATACTCAATAACATAAAGTAGATAAGAGATGTGTACTTAATAACCATGTAGATTGATGGTGAAAGCATGTTGAGGAGACAAGAAAAAGCGTGGAGTGATAAAAATGAAGCATGGAAGCTAGAGAAGAGGAAGTGACCCTAGGGGTGAAAGCATATATGTTGTGTCGTGTTATACCTGTTTTCGTTATCGTTTGATGTGTTTGATGATGTGGTTGTTGTTTCTTATAAGGAAGGAACTGTAAAAGAGAAGAGCAAAAGAGAAGTTAAATATGTGTATATGAAAAAATTGATCCAAGCATATAAAAAAATGTGTAAAAATGCGAAAAAGTAGAGAAAGGAACATGTGCACCTGATCCGTGATGAGTGAAAGGATATAAAGGATCCTGAAAATGTTGTAGAAGAGAGTTTTTTGGGAGATCTCACGCCAGAACGCGTTTTTGGGCAATCTCATTCCAAGTGTGAGTTTTTGGGCGATCTCACGCCACAACAAGAAGCATTAGGGAGAAAGGTTTAGTATTACTCTCCAACCCCGATTACTTCCCGAGGATTTATACACCACTTTGCAGATGGTGTGATCCTACTTTGTTCCAATTTGATCCATTTCAATCTAACACAAATAGAAAAAGGAGATAACATGCATGTTGATTATTGGAGGATTGTGTTTGTTCTATGAAAACCACTATGTAAACTGTTGAAAATTGTGTTGATATGAGAAAAAATATGTAATTGCCCCATGGTCATAGGAACCCAGGAAGGGTTAGGAGTGCTTAGGTGCTAGTATCTAGAGTTGGGCACTAGTGTCTATACTTTGTGCATGAGGATGCAATTCAAATTTTGAGCCCTTTCTCAGTAATCGTGGACTGTGCTTTTTCTCAGTATCAGTATAGGTCTAAACTGTGAATCAGATTGTTGAATGGGATGACTAATTCACCTAATGTATGCCCCCATTTGGGGTGCATGTGACGCGACTAGGAGGATGTGGCATAAAGGAGAGGACCAAATGCTTATCTAAAACGATGCCCTACAAGGGGGAAATGTTCTTGGTAGAAACTAAGGCACATGCAAACAAAGTGGCTGGAAACATGTATTAGTGCAAACAAGATAAATACACATATAAAAGACAAAGTATAAGGTAGTAAGCAAGAAGACAATGTAGGAATCAAGGCCTAAGTGGCCAAAAGCATACAATGTGCACACAAGACAAAAAGAAAAGCCCAAAAACAATGAAAAATAGTAACAAACAAAGTGTCGACAACCACGGTAGCAAATAGTTCCTACAAAGCAAATGTTGCACATGAAGCACCCATTAGCATGTTAGAGAGATAAAAAGTATATTAAAGCATGTATTTATCGATATAGTAGTGTGCTAGTATAGAAGATGGTATAAAATGAAACAATAACACTTGTGATGTGTATGAAAGTAGATGCCCAAGGAGCCACCGCGGGACTGGTAAGAGGTACAATGCCAAACATCCATGTTGTGTGTAAAGATATGTAGAGAGTATGCATTCACAACTAGAATGCAAGTGAACGCACATGTGTATATATAGAAACGTAATGACATACTAAATATCCACTAGCATAGCAAGAAAAGTGTACATGTAAGTATAAGTAATTAAGAATAGATGCAACCAAGCTATGCAACATGTTGTGAGTGTGAATGGAATTGAATGCAAAGTGAATGATAGGAGCAACATGCCCCCGAGTTAATGTGAAATGAGTTATGAGAAGAGGTTCATTTATAAAAGACCCTCAACACTCAAGAATGAACCATAGAAAAGAGTGCGTCATTAGGAAATGGTTTGAATTATGTGTTAGAAAGATATTATCGACAATGTAAAGAGTGAGTGAGTATGATGAGGTTAAATTCAAATTAGACCCTTAACAATTGAGTATGAACCGCGAAACTAGATTACGTCATCGTAGTGTGTTGTGATGAATGTGTGTTAGAAATATGTGTTGTGAATGCATTGAGTGTGTAATGTGTAGTGTGTATGATGTGAGGTTCATGAATGTAGTGAGCCTTCAATAGTCAAGTGTGAACATAACACAAGATTACTTCATAGGGTAATGGTGACACAAAATGTGTGTATCAATGTGTGTATGAAGCACGAGGAAGACTAGATGCGAAACATAAAGCGTAATAGTAGAAATGTGAGACACGCGATAGTGCTAGAAGAGTAAGTATAATTCCCCCAAGTGTGTCAATGATGGAGATATATGTAGCGATATGAGAGATACCATGCCATTGTGGGAAAATGTTATATATGTCATGATAAGAGAGAGCCAACACAATGGCAAGAAAAATCAACAATAGGACCATGCGATGATGGTGGAGTTGAAATGTATCCTGGCCATTAGTAGGAGTAGTTGCTTTGACAAAATGAATTGAAAATGGAAGTGTAGTAAGATGGGGAAGAATCTTGAATGGTGGACGTCGAAGAGACCATCTAGAGTTTTTTTGGTCTTTCTTAACAAGGGGTTGTTTATTTTAACTTGGTAATGAGGTAGAAGACTTAAGAGGGGAGGTGTTAAATTGATTTTGAGAGGTAGTTTCTTAGGAGACACTTGAGTGATGGAAGTGATGACATGATGCTCATTATACATAGATGAATCATATTTAGGAACCCAATGAGATGTAACAATTAGAGATGAACATGTACGAGCATTTTATGTAGCAAATGAGATAAGACCATAACACTTAAGGTGGCCAATTTGTCGATGTAGAGCATATCAATCGTTCTCATTATGTCAATTGATTTGATAATAATTACAATATGGATGACTCGATATTTTACAAGCCTATAAGGAGGATAACAATGAGTAGATGACAAGTTTAATTGATGAGTGAGGAGGAGTCTGCGAAATAATATCTTGTTTCTTAATATCAAGATCAAACTTGAGAGGTGTGAGGAGTGGCAAGATTTGAGGTTCATTAATATAAGAACATGTAGAAGACACAAAATGAGGATGAGATGTATAAGAAGATCAAATACGAGCCTAGAAAACATCCTTAAGATGTTAGATTTTAGATTTAAGAGATATAATCATGGATTCCATAGCCTAAAATTTATCTTGAAATAAAGAATGTAAAGCTTGAATTGATTTACAAATATATTGATTGACATTAGAACTAATAGAGTCATCAGAGAGATGATTGAAGATGACACTAACTTGTGAAGGTGACATGTTGATAGGGAGATACATAGTGTTTAGGGTTTTGTGGAGAGCATCTTTGCAAGATGGGTGCATTTGAAGTAATTTAAGCAAGGAGACTTAAGAGACATTATGAACCACGATAGAGGAAAAATGAGGATCTAAGAGTTTTCGAATGAGACGGGTTCACTAAATGATTTAACAAATATTGAATTTGTAAAACCCTAAGATATCAGCAGAGCCACAACTAATAAATAAAATTCTAAGGTACATATTTGACACAAGCAATAAGTAAATGAAAATTAAAATCCTAAGCGCAAGAATGGGAACGAGAGACTTGATTGATTTCACAATTGATCCTCAAGTATGTTGACTAGAAAATTGATGAAACACGAGGAAAAAATGTCACAACTAAACCCAAAAATTGTGGAACTACGAGAATAAGTTTTGGACTAGAGGGCGCTGGATTGGGTCGGGGGTGCCTCGGCGCTAAAGACTACTTCCGGATGCTTGCCTCTACACAAAACCTCAAAAATTATCTTTCTTGTGTTGCGCCAATGTCGCTAACCTTCTTTGTTTGGTGCCCGTATGTCGCATTAAGCCCATCAGTAGACACAAAATCATGCACTTTAGGAATTATTTAGTCCCGATCTCATACTATTATTCATATGTTTTTTGAGTGAAGAAAGTAGTAATTAACCCCCATATTTTGGCCATTTTGCTTTACTTTTTTTGTCGTCATTATCGACCTTCAACACATAATTGCCTAGTTTGTTTTCGTCATTTTCCATCATTTTAGTCTTAATTGGGGCACCCAGCAGCTAGATCGGGCACCGACGCGCACCCCGGTCCTATTCAAGGTACCCCGATCCTTTTCCCACTTTCCTGCCACTTTTTGGGTGCTTTCTAGCCATTTGAACATTTCATATTTTTTGGGTTAGCCTTTTTGGGGTTAATTACAAAATTAGAACAAGAGAACCATATAAATATAAAGTTATAAGACCATAATGAGGGACCAAACACTAAGCACTACTATCGTCACCTAAGGCCGCATCTATCAAAGACTTCATTTGCATCCATCTAGATTCATTACAAGGCACAAGGCTAGTTCATTTGCATCATAGAAACATAGGAGGGATGTTTATTCTATTCCATCCACCATTTTATTGCATTTTATACACAGTTATTACTCGCTACTTTCACAAAGTGTGACTGACACAAGACCACCTAGGGCATGATTACACACACTTGTACATAGAACTACATTGGGTCTGAGATGTAATACAACGCTCAATTAGTAAGTCCACCATTGTGGTAGTTAAGGACAATTTGACCCCTTCATATGCATTTTTATTTTTTAGGGTTTGATGTTTGTTTTCGGGTTTTATAGGTCTTCCCTTCATAACTAACTACCAACAACATCTAATGTAGTTTAGATACATTAGTGTGACAGACAGAGGGCTTCGTATCACCTCAGAACCTTGAAAATTTGATTTTTGGACCTTCTACACGAGACTAGGGTGCCCTGATCCTCTCCCAAGTACCCTAGTCCACTTAGATTTCTTGGATCCGTAAGTTTATGGACCTCGACATAGATGTTTCCTCCTCTTTTTTCTCCAGATAACTTTGTGACAAAGTCTAACAAGTTCATTGAATCAGCTAAGCTCCTTCCAACCCTTCTTTGCACATTAGGGTTTCTATTTTCATTAGCCTAGTTGTTTGGGTCACTTTCTATATATATTTACTGTTTTTATTTTCTATTATTTACAAGTTATTCCTAGTTTAGATTAACTACCATTATTCCCCATTTCGCTTAATCATTTTGCTGAGCCCAACATCTTTCATGCTTAGGATCCTCATTTTTCTTCTATTATGTCTCCTAAAGTTCCTCAAGTTCCTTTGTCTCATTTTCTTAAAATATATCCCAATCAAGTTAGGTTGTTCTACAAATAGAACTAGACTCTATATGCCCTCCTAAAAATACAACACCGAAAAAATAAGTCATATTTTCCATTGTTTATCTAACGACCCTAGTCCTAGATGTTTAAACATATTCAGATTCATAATTAGACATAAGCATTCCACAATGCATAATCCAGATTTATATCTTAGAGAATCATAATAAATGAACTAAACAATAACTATGATAAGATTAACCATACAAGAACCAGATTCAGTTATGTCTAATACCATTATCCAACCAATATACTCCATTGCATTAAATATTGTAAAACATAGAAGCTTCTTACACTATATCAATATCTCCATGAGTCATGTGCATGTCAAAACCAACAACACAACTCTACAATAATTCACCACCTACTAAACTACGCAAAGTCAATACATATTTATAGGGGTGGGGACTTTCCCTTCACCACCCATGCACTTCTCAAAATAGGTCACATGCTGATAATAGCCATGCACCTTTACAATAGTATGCACAACATGCAAGTGTTCTAACAATAGATGTCCTATAGTTAACTCCAAGTAGAAATCCTATTATTAGCTTAAACTATGCATGGCACTTATCTACCGCTTGTTCCCAAAATACCATTGCATGGAGCACAAGTCTTCATCTCTATGTGTGTCACATGTTATCTCCAAAATAGTCCTTATCCATAAAAATGGCTAAGTCCTTGAGCCAAAGTGTTCTGGCACATGTTTCCTTTCCTATCTTCCCACGTGCCTTCAAATGCACCTTGTTCCCACACGCATCCTTTGTGTGTCTTCTCCTTAGAGAAACATTTTCTGCTCAACATTACCCCACACTAAAGTACATTATTGTCCATCCTAAATGGGAATTCTTTCTGATGTTTCCAATAATAAAGAATAAGTAATGAAAGAATGAATGAAACATTGTACAAAAGAATGAAGTTTTACTCTGCAACACCCTCTTCTTCAACTGGAAGGATTAACTCTAGATATTCAATTTTGATTTCAGCCTCCAATGTCTACCAGTCACTTAGCACGTTCCTTGTTTTCTCTAAAATATTTGTGGCTATTGCATCCAATTCATCTTAAGTGATCTTCTCTTTCTCATTTTGTAGCACCCAAAAACATTGGCCATACCTGACAACATTCCTTCCATGAGATCCATCTTCTGCACTATGAGTTTCCCAATCTCATCAATTCTATCCTTGTGTGGATCTTGGGCTGCTGCGAGGGCCTCACGCTTTTGTTTTACCAGTGCTAATATTTCTACGCGCCCCAAGTGTTTCATCTTTCATTGCCTTTAGAACTTCATTGTCCTCTACCATAGTTCTGATCCTTATTATGGCATCTAGTACCACACATATATTGAGAGCTTGGTCGGCTTTCTTCAGCTCATCTTTCAAGGTTTGGAGCAAGGCCTCATAAGTTGAAACTTTTCTAACAATATTGGCCCTTGCTCTTTTTTGCTTCTTGTGTAGAATCCTTTGGTGTGGGCATTCAAATTGGTCATCATCTAATACCAAATTGACCAAAGTGCGCACATAATGCATAGTAGAAGGAAATTTTTTAGAACTTGAGATTCTAGATGAGGCCTTGTTTTAAGAATGTGATCACCAAGTTCCTCAGCCATGCTAACGAAGGCCTCATTCTTTTCATGTTCTCTGTTCCTTCTCTTCTTTTAAGTGCTTTATCTCTATGTAGTTTTATCCTTGTTATCTTCAAGTAGCACTCAAATGGTGGTGGCCTTATCAATGTTCCTCCACGCCACCTCAGTAGATACCTTGACCAAGGCATTATGACCTGCTCATCAGACATTACAGTGGGTTTTATTGTCATGTGCCTACTTTGGGGTGCCTTCTTCACTCTGCGCGAGACATATGACTCTTCACACATGTCAAAATTAGGTTCATCCATATGAGTCTACATGGACCAGATGATAATTGCTTCCTTGTGCATGTAGTAGCCATATCTGGATCCATCATCTCCCACCCATATAACTCTTTTAAGGCCCACAAGTGCTCTGAAAATGGGTGAATGATTTTTCTCATGTCCTCAACATAGCCCATATTAGGGACAACATATTCTTCACTTGTCCTCTCTCTTTTTCCTTGGCCCCTTAGGAACCTAGGCGCCAAGGTCTGAGTTGGCCCTTCTCCTTCCTAAGTAGTAATGGGGCATGTGTTGGGTGGCTCACCCACACTTCTTCTCTCTACTTCTTTCACCCCTTCCTCATCATCTCTCATCTCTTCATCTTAGGGCTCCTCTACATCTTCAGGTTGAACCGGGGTTCTTGGCATGCTCTCCCCTGACTCCTCCTCCTCATCCTCTTTAAGCTTCAACTTTCTTCTCTTCTTTTTCTCGGGTGTTTCTTTTTTAGGGGAGAGTCGAGGTGACCTTCGTAAAGGTTGAGATGTTCCTGTGCCTTGGGTTTTGGTTCTTCTAACACCCTCTTGAACTAGGCATTCCTCATGGATTATGTTTATCATCCAAGTCTTCCTCTTCTCCTTGTGGTTGTGGAGGAGTATCTGCATGCTCACTTTCTACTTTTCAGTGGGCTACCTCCATGGCCTCTGTGGTCTAAGCCTCCACTATCCTCATTGAGTTCTTCTTCCTCATCTTCCTCTAAGGTCGAGGCAAGATTTGGAGCTGCCACATTTTCAACTATATGCTTGCCTTTAGGCGGCCTACAGGAGCATGAACTCATTCTCCACATACTTTCCCTTTTCCATCCTAGGCTTAAGTTGGAGATAGATAAGTGCACGGCCCCACTGTCCCCAATAGCCAAACTTACTAGGCTTCATACTTATGACATCAAAAATAAGCCTCTCAATGTAGGCAGATTGACCTGGATAAACATAAGTTTTCCTTAAGGTATGGTAGTCACAGTCTACCTTGTCCGCATTGTAGCTTAACCGACGCGTGCATCGTCGGAAAACCTGTGTACTATTTCCTGGAAGAATCACATTGTGAAGGCGTATGGTAGTTTTCACCAAGGACTCCATGTCCCATCCTTCATTATGAAACCAGATGCAAAAATGTTGATATACTGCAAACTGCATGGCCTTTCCCACCACTAAGGGTAACTCCTTTGGAATGTGCCATTCCTCCTCGAAGGCCACGCAAAGTCGGTCATACCATAACTCCACCCTTTGCTTGAATGGACCACTCATTGATCCTTCACATAGATATTTTTCAAACCTCTCTCGAGGGGACTTATTTTCCATGGGGTATTCCCATATTTTATTGTTTGGCCCATCGGGCACTCCAATTTCTACAAACACAAGTGATAACAAGAGAGCGCCAAAACTTATCTTCTCACCTGTGTGCACTTCCTCAACAATTGTATCTACTATGTACCCAACTAAGTTGTAAAATTCTCCTTGTGAAATATTCTTAGCAACGTGTAGCCACATGGTGTTCACTTGTGACCACCTTTCTTGATCATTCAACTTGGTGAGTAAATGTGTGGCCTTTATATCATCATAGGGTACTTCCTCAACTTGTAGATATCCATCCCACGTGGACCCTTCATATATCCCAACTCCTTGTTAGTGGCCATGACAACTACCTTATCAGTTAGATCACTACTAACCTCTATCCCTGTGCCCTTTAATCTTGTCAATGTAGCAATTAAGGGCACTGTGATCCTTACCACCACCCAACAAAATAGAAGAAGTCCTCATGGACTCTGCTCATCAGCCACCGGTATAGATTTTCTAGTTTTCCAAAGTACGGGAGTTCATATAACTGGTATACCCCTACCTTCTTCAAAAAATTCTCTCCAACATCATCATACACTTGGCATGTCATCAACCATTCACTTGTTGGTCTTTCTATTCAACAATGCATCCAATTCCTCCTTGTTCTCGGTGGTGTGATGTTTGTAGTCACACACCTTGCACCTGTGGATATGGGAATCCCAATCCCATCTGATAATTACTTCTTTTGATAGCATTTCTGAAAAATTCTCTCGGGAGCATCCTCGACCTCGTTTCCACCTTCTTCTTCCCCTTTGTTCCTACTCTAGGTGCTTTCCTTGGTGCCATGATAAAAAAAGTTGCACCTTTTTCCTCTATCGAGCAAGCTCCCATGCCCTAGCTCAAAACCACATGCCCTAGCCCTAGCTCAAAACCATGCCCTAGCTCCTTCTCAATGCTTCTTCTTCACTCAAACCCTTCTCAAATGGGGACGCAAGCCAATTCTGTGCACAAATCTGCTCTCCTCACCTAGGTTTCATCTCTCTCACACCTCAACGCATTTCACTCGGTTTGGTCACAACTAGCTCACTTGAATACTTGTGATCACAAAGGTAGAAATGAACCCACATCACATCTTTATATAGAGTTGTGAAAATTTAACACATTTATTGCTCCTTTACCTACCACCAATCCTCTCATTAATTGACCATTTTCCCAATTTCCACGTGATACACCTACGCGCCATAACTATAACCTTCTAGTGCCTTCCTACCTTTTGGCTACAAACCTCCTTCCACGCTTCCATGTGTCAAAGTACCTCACCATTGTGCCTTCCTCTAGTAGTTTTTATGGCCACAACTTACCTCACGTTATATTGTTCATTCATTTGTTTCTAGCTATGGTCTTCTTAGGAGCAATTTTCTTTCTAGCAACACCTTTTCATAGTATCTACACTTTTTAACAAGAGAAATCACTGTATAATATATTTTCTTATGTGTACCCATGTTTGAATGACAACCACCCCACACCAAGGGTATGTGTAGTCCTCTATGCATAAAAACACTTCAAATTGGAATCAACTTCTGGCGCGTAAACGTGCTTATTACACAAAACACTAAACTAAATTGACAAAGCATAGTGATGAAAGAAGGAAACACATTAAAGGAAATACAAAGAAGGAAATCTATACTAAATGGAAATACTTCCTTATTAAAAACACCAAGAAGGCTTATTTATAGTAGGGCTTCAGCCTACTCCCATTGAAGTAACCGGGTAACCGTGTTCCATCAAGCCTCTAACTAGAAAAGCACTGATTCAAGTATGTGAGTGATAACATATGGTCCCAACCAATGCACCTTAAGCTTTCCTGGGTGGCACAAAAAATTGAATCATAAAGAAGCACCATCTTCCCAACCTCAAACTTCTTGTCCTTGATATGTCTATCATGTCATGCCTTATGTCTAGCATTTTCCTACTTCTGACTCCAACGTGTTATGGCATGCCTCTCATCCAGTTGTATTAATTTTCAATTCTTTCTTCCAATGCTTTCTCATCAGCTAGACCTCTCCATGTAATACAATACAAAAGAAGGTAACATAAATTCTATGGGAAGAACTACTTCTGCACCAAACACCAACTGAAAGGGTGTGGCCTTATTCAACCTTTTGTAGGTTGTTCTATATGCCCAAAGTACATAGCAAAAACTTTATCATCCCAATCTTTCCTTCCAACATCACAAATTTTTGTCAAGGTTTGGCTCAATATCTTATTGAAGGCCTCAGCAGTCCCATTTTCTTGAGGGTGATAGGGTGTGGTCTTGTGGTGCGTGACCATAAATTCATCCAATAATATCTTGATTGTCTCATTCAAGAAATGTGTGCCCCTATCACTTGTCAAACTCAACATGGACATCCATACCTAGTAAGAATATTTTCCCATAAGAACCTTGTTGTTGTAGCCATTGTATAATCCTTTGTAGGTGTTGCTTCTTCCCACCTTGTAAGATAATATGTACAAGTGATGATGTAGCACATCCAGTTCTACGCACGCACTGGGAAATAGGACCCACAAAGTCTATTGCCCATTTTTCAAATGGTTTTACACTAGTAATAGGCCTTAAAGGCATTTCATCTCTTTGCCCAGGTTTTCCAAGGCACTATAATGATCACATGCCTTACAATACTCCTTGTAATCCTTGTACAAGGTTTCCCACCATAAACCAATGAGTAGAATCTTACACGTGGTGGCGTCACCTGCATAGTGTCCACCTGCAATACCACCATGAGCCTTCTTCCATGATTTCATGCGCTCATGCTCTAGTACACACCGATGCACAATACTTCATCTCATCCTCCTAGTTTGTATAGGTCACCACTGATCAACATGAAAGGTGTGGCATGAATTGCAAGTTGTTTCTTTTCCAAGGCTTTCATTCCTTCTTGTGTCATACCTATGTGCATAAAAAGACAACAATATCCTCCAATTCCAAGGGCGCGTGGTTTAACTTATATAATTGTGCATCTGACATTGTATCTTCAATTGTCTGTGCATCCTCTCCTGATTGAATTCTTGATAAGTGGTCTTGGGCCAAAATTACTTTTACCGAGGCTTTACCATGACTATAAAGTCAAACTCTTGGAATAAGAGAACCCATCGACATATGTGCCCCTGTAAAATGGGCTTATTTACCAAGTATTTCAATGTCATGTGATCTATAAAAACAAAAAGGTGTTTCTTAGCAAGTACTGTCTAAACTTATGCAGCACGTAGATCATTGACAAGGCCTCGCACTCTAGTAGTTATATAATTTTGTTTTGCAGAGTCAAATTTCTACTAGAAAAACAATAGGATGATCTATAATACCTTCTCTAGGATGAGCTAATACTTGCACCAATGGCCATGCTAGAGGCATCCACATGTACGTGAAAAGGTTGGTTCCATGAGGGAAAGCACAAAATAGGCATCGTAGTAAGCCTCTCCTTCAACACTTCAAATGTGCATTGTTGTGGTTCTCCCCAATAGAATGTCCCTTTTCCTTTTAGTAATTCCTCCAAGGGCATGACAAATCTTCACATATCCTTTGATAAATTTTTGTAATACCTGTGTGGCCCAAGAATCCACGCACCTCACTTTGACTGGTAGGTTCCTCTAGGCCTAAGATAACTGCAACCTTGGTTGATCTACTAACAAACCCTCCTTGCAGATGATATGCCCTAGCAGAGTTCCAAAAGGTGTAGCAAATACACACTTCTTGATGTTTAAAGAGATGCTTAACTATCTACACCTCTCAAACATTAATCACAAGTTGTCACAATGATCCTTGACAAGCCCATATATTGTCCAATCATCCAAGTAAACTTGTAAGAATTTGTGAATAAAATCCTAGAATGCTTGAACCACAATGCGTGAAAAATACTTGCAGGTGTGTTCTTCAGTCCAAAGGGCATCACCATGTATGCAAAACTTCCCCATTCAGTGGTGAAAGGTTGTTTTCTCTTGATCCTCCTTTGCAAATTCTTACCTGGTGATATCCAGAGAATCCATCTATAAAAGAGTAAATTTTGTGCCCTGTAACGCCTTCTAATATTTCCTTGGTGAAAGGTGTAGGAAAGGATCAATCACACATGCAACATTCAACTCCCTATAGTCCACACAAATCCTAATCCTACCATCTTTCTTTATACTGATTACCATGGGGCTAACCCACTCTGATTCTTCTAGGGGCTTAATGATGCCATTTCAACATCTTGTCAATTTCTTCTTTAAATTTTACACACATGTTAGGGTTCATCCTGTAAGGTCTCTTCCTAACCAAGCACACCTTCCTTTAACTTAATCCTCATCTCACCCAAAGACTCATGCACTCCCTTTAACTCATGGTAGCCCCTAGGAAATAAGTCCTGGAAATCACGTAGTAACTCAATTATCTTAGCCACTTCAGAATCAGACCAATAATCTCCAATTATGGCCTCCTTAGGTTCAACATCCATGCCAATGTTCACTTTCTTGGTCTTCATAGGTTCATGATAGGTGTGCCTTCTTATCCACACTATCTAAGACTTCAGCATACCCTCTGAATGATCTATGTCCAAATTTTCTACTTCTTCATCATCCACTATGTAGACCATCTTTCCTTTCTCCTTCTCAAGGCAAGTGCACTCAAGTAGTTTGGCATCTGTCTCATCTACTTCATCAAAACACGCTCCTAGGTCTTCCTCACCAAATAACTCTTGAATGAGTTCTTCAGCCTTTGAATTGTCTCCCATAGTCAATCACTCCATAATCATAATGCCTCTTTCACCAGAGGTTTAGTGGAGAAGTAGTCAAAAGTCTGGATCATTCCTGTAGTCAAGTCTTGCCAATTTCTAGTCTCCCTATGTAGCTCTACATAAACATACCAAGCATGTGCGCAACCTCGTAAAAGTGAAATAAAGTTTTGTGCACCCACAATGAAGGTGGTAAAGCTTCCTACCCCTCTCATCTAGAGTCTCTCACACTACTGAATGTGGTGTTGAACATGATGATTACCATGATATGTGCAATATTTGAGTAGGCACATTACTCTTGAGAAACCGGGTTGTTAGAGAAATTCTCACTTCATTCCATTCTATGAGATTATCCTTATGAACCATCCACCAACATGCATTGTTGTCCCACGTAGGGTATACACTAACATATTTCTTCTTTCCACTTGATCCTTCCACTGTTCCTCCATGGTGCATAGGAATACCACAAGGGTCTCCTTCTCTAGTGTACCGGGGTACAAGTTGTTACTTATCCTCCTAATACAATGAGGTTTGTCTCCTCACGTAGATATGCACTTCTTACTTCATGCCCAACCATCTCATAAGTTCCATGTGCCCAATTATCACAAGAAATACTTGTAGTATCACTAATAGACTATGCATCTTCCCACTTGGAGGATTCCTTCCTTAGATGGCTCAAGTACTTCTGGATCTCAAATGGCACACACATAAATTTTGTTCAGGTCTTCCTCACTCAAAGGTTCAACATAAGGTGTAGATTTCCCATCTGTCAAAGGGATAATAACTCATTCTTCCTTGTTCTCAAAACTTATATACCCCTTGTTGAACCATAGATCAACATTATTTTCATAACACCAAGGGCACCCAAGTAGAGATGGGAAGTTTTCTTTCTGCAAGTGCTAAAACCTCAAAGTCCCCAGTGAACTTGGCCCCTTGTATAGTAATGGATGCATCCTTTAAAACTCCTATTAGAGTGGCCTTAGTTTGATTTTCCATAAACAATACATTAGAGGATGGTTGTAATGGAGGTCTTCCCATCTATACCCATGCATCTAAAGTAAGCACATTAACTTTTGCCGTGTCTGTGTCAATCAATATATTTCTCAAAATCCACCCATCCACAACAACATTTAGAGTGATCTCCTTGTCATAATCCAAGCTATGAGGGGGAGATTAGCATGCAGATCTTGTCCATCCATTCTCAATACCTACGCATGCAGAGTGTTTCCCTTTAACCAATTCCCTAGTAATGGAATAATATTCTCTGGTGCAACATCTTGCATACCTCTTTCAAATCATCAACATCACAGTTGGACCATCTCTCTTTCCCTTCTTTTGTTCCAACTTCCGTGATTATTCCTTTAAACATTGTATCTCACCTTGAATATTTCTTGAGCACCTCCATGGTTTCTGATAAACCTCCTTCTGATGTGTAGGATCTGGGTATCTTGCATGCAAGACCTCTTCCTTGTAATGGTAGGATTTTTGCAACTGCTTCTCTGGCATTTGTAGCTTTAGCACATGTAGTAATTTTCATAGGTACTACCTCAGGTTCAGTGCCAACTTTGGCATCCATTGGTTTTCCATGGCAGTGTTGTATTCTAACCATCCTTGTGCCCTTGTTCTCTATTTATGTTGCTTGCTTGTTAAGATGCTCATATAAGTTCCAGGAACTCCTCATAGTTATGATTCTTCCCACAAAAAGAACAAGTAATATTCTAAGGGCATTCACACTTGTAGTGGTCAAGAGATCC
The DNA here is from genome assembly GCA_018340775.1 of Taxus wallichiana var. yunnanensis. Classification (NCBI taxonomy): domain Eukaryota; kingdom Viridiplantae; phylum Streptophyta; class Pinopsida; order Cupressales; family Taxaceae; genus Taxus; species Taxus wallichiana. Next base: position 573,029,863 of record CM031244.1, read on the forward strand.
ACACGTATAACATGTTCCACAGGAAACTCACCTCATCCACCACCACGACCTCGGCCCTAAATCCACCATGGTATCCTCGACCTCTACCATGACCTCCTTCAAAGTGCCCTTCATTCTTGATCATAGTGCCCCTTGAGTGTGATCATGATCATGGTGCTCACTTTTACCTTTAGAGTTATTTGATACTCCTATTTGTCATACACCAATATCAATGGCATCATGGATATGATCAATCAACCTACAATCTTTGGTATTGTGAGTCATGGACTAAAAAATCTTACAATAGAAGATATACGTTCTTCCTTATCACGTGTTGTAATAATGGGTAGTGACTTGCATCATGGTCTAAATGACATATCTCGTAGTCTATCAATAATGAACACATTGACTATGGGGACAACTATCCTTAGTGTGCCCCTCAATTTCACAATCTGTACACCAAATCCCAGTGCATCTCATGTGTTGAATTGGCCGATAGTTTCTCCAACTACTTTTCATAGCTGCAATCTGAGCTTCCAGAATGGGCTCACTCCAGTGTCTATACTTCCGACTTACCTCGGTGTGAAACTTTTCAAGCTTCAAGCGCTTCACGTGGATCCATATATGTCTTATGTGATAGCCCCTCCTAAAAGGTGTGATCAAGCCTCCGATGAACCACTATGCATGTTGGCTTGCATGGATATCATACAAAGTTTAGAAAAAAGTGTTTTGAAATGGGCATCATATTCCCAAACACTCTCAGTAGTGCCCTGCTTAATATCCTTGAGCATGCTTATACTCTTCTTGCTCAACTCGGGATATAAAATTCCTTAAGGAAAGCATCCCATAACATTGTATAATCTATGCAAGTCTGATCATGGTCAAACTTCTTGTACCAACTATGTGTGTCCCTACAACATAGTTGTAAACTAGCTTTCCTTGTGCTCAGAAGCCATGATCCCTTTTGCACCATAATATCTCACACATGTGCACATGCTCAACAACATCTTCTATTCCCCTATACTCTGGAAGATGAAGTGACATCTCCATGTAAATATTCTGGGGTTTGTGAGGACCATGCCCACCTGATCTAGAACCTCTGTGTTACCTCTACCTCTAGACCCACTAGATCCACTAGAACTAGAGCCACCTATGCCCCTTAATCCTCCACCTATAGTAGAAGTGAACTAGAGGATGTACTTCCATGTGTCCCAATAATGGTACTAAACTAAACTCCTATAGTCTACTGAGGTGGTACTACTCCCAGAGGTGAGTCCAAAATTTTACACACTTGAAGTTCTTGACGATGACATGCCCAAAAAGGTACCTCCAAATAACAAGGAAGACATCTTCCCAACCATAGATGTACTTGTTATTTGATTTACTCATGTTATTTTACTACCCAAACTAGCTTGTTGACTACTGGTATACTAAAACTAGAAAACCAAGTGCAAGGGCTAGGTTTCTAGGTAGATTCAGATGCACACCCATGGCCCAAATTGTCTCTCTGGCACACTCTCTCATAAGAGGCCAATGAGGGTTCCTCTGTCATGCTTTCCCAGATGGGGAGTTCCAAATGCTCTGCTCCACACCCTCTGCGTGAGCTCTAAATCCTTCATGAGCCATCTCTCTCCTCAACACCATCCATTCTGCAATCTCACGCTACTTCCCTAACTCCCTCTCGTGTGCCTCATTTTACTTAAGTTGCCTTTCTTCTCTTTTCCTCTTCTACCACTAGGTCCACCATCCTTCACCAAACCATCTCTTGCCCCCGTGCATGGTGGGGTTTAGCTAGCCATTAGCTTCTCTTCCAAATTCAGGGTTACCATCAAGATTTTGATCACCAATGGAATGCCTTGTAGATAGGTTCCCCTGGATAACGTAAAAATTGGAACTCAGCTACCTCTGAGAAAGAATAAGTGGAAATTGAGTACTCCAAAATATAGCTATTTAGAACACCATGAACCAAGTGTCCATAACACGCGCATCCAAATCAGATCAGCATCATAGAGGGCTTGAAATTCTTCCTGCATCCAAAAAGTGTGTGAAACCTCTAATTCCTTTTAGATGCATAAGCAACTAGCCACTCGTATAGTTCTATCGAAAATATAGCAAAGAAACTCTCATATAAACAATCATACAAGTTCTGCTCCACCCATGTGCGCATGTCAAACTCAGATCCAATGTTGAATCTCCAAGTGTATTCTTCTTCCAATCTCTACTATCCACTCTCAACACTTGATAAGGTCAACCGGTATGTCTTCATCATGAAACATCCTAAAAACAACTGAAAAAGAGGTCTCAACAAATGGAACCAATGATGCAACCTAGAATTTACTATGAATAACCTAGGTGCACTGCACATCACTCAGCCTAAGCTGAGTGCTCACCCAAAACGCAAAGGTACCAGGTCCCTCTTTAGAGTTTCTTGTATAAGATGTTAGCATGATGATGTTTAAACATATTCAGATTCATAACTAGACATAAGCATTCCACAATGCATAATCCATATTTATATCTTAAAGAATCATAATAAATGAACTAAACAATAACTATGATAAGATTAACCATACAAGAACCAGCTTTAGTTATGTCTAATACCATTATCCAACCAATATACTCCATTGCATTAATACTATAAAACACAAAATCTTCTTACACTATATCATATCTCCATGAGTCATGTGCACGTCAAAACCAACAACACAACTCTACAATAATTCACCACCTACTAAACTACGCAAGTCAATACATATTTATAGGTGGGGACTTGCCCTTCACCACCCATGCACTTCTCAAAATAGGTCACATGCTTGATAATAGCCATGCGCCTTTACAATAGTATGCACAACATGCAATTGTTCTAACAATAGATGTCCTATAGTTAACTCCAAGTATAAATCCTATTATTAGCTTAAAATATTCATGGCGCTTATATGCCGCTTGTTCCAAAATACCATTGCGTGGAGCACAAGTCTTCATCTCTATGTGTGCTCTCGCAGCTTATCTCCAAAATAACCCTTATCCACAAAAATGGCTAAGTCTCGAGCCAAAGTGCTCTAGCACATTTCCTTTCCTATCTTGGTAGCTTTGTTAAGAAGTTAACATTATCATACAAATATTCTAGATCCATAATATTTATTCAAGAATAAAGCATAACATGAACTAGATCTAGATCTTAACCATATGCAAGATTAACTCATACAAGAATCAAGATTAAGTTTACCATGCATGAACTAGTCACAAATATGTCAACAATCAATATCCATCCACAAAGATCCATTATATTAATTTCTATAAAACACAAAAGTTTGCATACATACATAGTAATGTCACCATAAGTCATGCATGCCCATAAACCAACAACATAACTCTATTACATAAATCTCTCTCTAAACCATGTAAATCAATACATATTTATAGGTAGTGGGGACTTTCCCTTCACTACTCATGCACTCTCTAAAAATAGGCTACATGCTAAGAATAACCATGCGCCCTTACATGATAAATACAAAATCATGCAAGCTTGTTAATAATAGATTATCTAATAATATAATTGCAGTCTAATCCTATTAATAGCTCCAAAACTATACATGTTGATTGATCTTCCACTTGTCCAAAATAGCCTTTGCGTGCTTTCCAAGTCCTCTACAAATTGTGCTCAACACTCCATGTCCATTTTTAGCCTCATACTAGAAACGACTAAGTCCTGACTTCATGCTTTCTCGGGCACCTCTGCTTTCTATAATTTTGCACATACGCGCCCCGTGTCCACGTGCCCAATCCTTATGCACCTTCAATACTTAGGCTACAATTCATTAGCCTAACATTACCCCACACTAATTTCATTGTTACCCTAAAATGGGTAATCATGATCCATCTCTCCATGAATAAAGAATAAATAATGAAAGAACACTTGCACAAAAAGAATGAAATAATATTGGGCACTCTATCCTTCCACAAGGAGAATTAACTTTGGATATTCATTTTTAATCTTTGCCTCTAAGTCATTCCAATCGATAAGCACCTTATTTGTTCTATCTAAAATGTCTACAAGTACTTGCTTCCATTTCATCTATAGTCATGTTCTCACCTTCATTCTGTAATACTCTGAGAACATTAGCTAGGCTTGAGACCATCCCATCCATGACATCCATTCAACACGCTATCAATTTTATGATGTCCCTAATCTTCTCCTTGTGAGGGTCCTGGGCCGTTCAAGTGCATCACACTTTTTTTCTATCAAAGCGAGCCTCTCCTCATGCCCAAGCTTCTCATTCTTTAATACCTTGAGGACCTCATCCTCCTCTTCCATAGTCCTTGTCTTTATTATTACATCAAAATACCACACACGTATTCAATGCCAATCTAGATTTTTCAATTCAGCCTTTGAGGTCTGTAGTAAAGATTCATAGCTAGTAATCTTGCACGCTATTGTTGCTTTGGCATTATCTACCCGAGCCGCAACATCCTTTGGTTTTGGCATGTGCATTGACCTTCATCCATTACCATATGAACAAGTGTGCACAAATAGTGCATTACAGAGGGGAAATTTTCTAGCACTTTATCTTCCAAATCTAACCTTACCTTCGAAGTTCATGTGTAACTTGTTACTCGCCATTCTCCAAGGTGCTCACCTTTGCCTCAACTTTCTCCCTTTCCTCTCACTTGGGGTTAGGTGCTTTATCTCAGTATCTTTATCTTTTCTATCTTCTAGAAGCTCCCGAATAGTTACCACTTTATCTATGTTTCTATGTGCAACCTCTGCAAATACCTTTATAAGTGCATTGCTCACCTATTCATCTGACATCTAAGTAGGCTTAACCAAGCATGTTACATGGCACGAGTGTGGTGCTTTCTTTAATCTATGCGAGACACACGATTCTTCACACATGTTGAAATCAGGCTCATCCATATGAGTCTACATACTCCATGTGAAATCCTTAATATGTGTTAATTCTGCCCACCTTGTAAGATAATCTTTACAAGTTATAATGTAGCGTGATCCAATCTTGCATGCGGTGGGGAAATAGGACCCACAAAGTCAATTTCCCACTTTTCAAAAGGTTTTGCACTAGCAATAGGCCTCAAAGGCATTTCATCTCTATGCCTAGGCTTTCCAAGGCGTTGACAATGGTCACATGCCTTACAATATTCTTTATAATCCTTATACAATGTTTCCCACCATAGGTCAGCTAATAAAATCTTGCACGTGGTAGCATCTCCTGCATAATGTCCACCTGCAATCCCACCACGAGCTTCCTCCATAATAGTTTTGCATTCATGCTCAAGTACACACCGATGCAAAACTTCATCCCAACCTAGTTTTTATAAATCTCCACTAATCAACATGTAAGGTGTAACACTGATGTCAAGTTTCTTTTTCTCTATACTCTTCATCCCTTTAGGTGCCACACCAGTTCACAAAAATACAACAATATATTCTATGTCAGAGGGTGCACAGTTTAATTTGAATATTTAGCCATCTCGACATCAGATCCTCAATTCTCTACGCATCCTCTCTTGAATTAATCCTTGATAAATGATCTGGTCCAATTGATCTTTCATGGCTTAACAATCACTGTAAAGTCAAATTCAAACAACAGAATCCAACAACATATGCATCCCTGCAAAACGAGCTTGTTCACCAAGTACTTAAGTGTCATGTGATCTGTATAGAATATAAATTGGGTAACCAATAAGTATTGTCTAAACTTATGCGCACGTAGATCATGGACAAGGCCTCGCGCTCTATAGTTGTATAATTTTGTGCAATTGGGGTCAATTTCCTGCTTGTAAAGAAAATAGGATGATCAATAATACCTTCCTTAGATGGGCTAATACTCGCACCAATGGCCATGCCAGAGGCGTCCACATGCACATGGAAAGGTTTTGTCCATGAAGGAAAGCACATAATAGGTGTTGTAGTAAGCCTTTCCTTCAATGTCTCAAACGTGCGTTGTTGCACTTCACCCCAATGGAACTTGCCTTTACTTTTTAACAATTCTTCCAAGGGTGCAATGATCTTGGCATAACCTTTGATAAAATTCCTATAATATCATGTGTTCCCCAAGAATCCATGCACCTTGCTCTAGTTAGTAGGTTCCTCTAAGCCCAAAATAACAACAACCTTAGTAGGATCCACTAACAAGCCTTCTTTATAGATAATGTGTCCCAACAAAGTCCCAAAAGGTGTATCAAAACACACTTCTTAATGTTTAAGGAGATGCTCAACTGCCAACACCTCTCAAACATAAGTCTTAAATTATCACAATGATCTTTCACTATCCCATAAACTATCCAATCATCCAAATAAACTTGTAAAAACTTATGAATAAAGTCTTGTAATGCTTGCACAACAATGCTCGAAAAGACTGTATGCGCATTCTTTAATCCAAATGGCATAACCATGTATGCAAAACTTCCCACTTAGTGGTGAAAGTTGTCTTTTCTTGATCCTCTTTAACAATCCTCGCTTTGATGATATCCAAAAATCCATCGCAGTAAGGTGTAGATCTCACGCCCTACAACACCTTCCGAATCTCTTCGAAAAGTTGTGGGAAAGGGATCTATTACACATGTAGCATTTAATTCCTTATAATCCACACAAATTCTTATTCTTCCATCTTTCTTTATATTGATCACCATAGGGCTAACCCATTCTGACTCCTCGATGGGCTCAATGATTTTGGATGTCAACATCTTATTAATTTCTTCCTTTACCTTGACACACAAATTAGGATTCATCCTGTAAGGTCTCTTCCTAACCGGGTGTGCACCTTCCTTTAACTTGATTCTCATCTCACCCGACGAGTGATGTACTCCTTTCAACTCATGATAGCCTCTAGAAATAAGCCCCGAAGTTGCGCAACAACTCAATTAATTTTTTGTAGCCTCAAAGTCAAACTAATAATCACCAATGATGACCTCCTTGGGTTTAGAATTTGTCCCAATGTTGACCTTCTTAGTTTTTAAAGGCTCACGATAAGCGAGTGCCTTCTCATCCGCACTATCTAAGACCTCACACATACCCTCAGTATGATAAACATCTAGATTCTCCACTTCTTCATCATCAATTATGTAAACCATCTTTCCTTTTTATTTTTCTAAGTAGGCGCACCCAAGCTATTATGCATCTGTCTCTTCTTCTTCTTATTCAAAGAACACCTCCATATCTCGACTCACCTAGTAATTCTGAATAAGTTCTTCACCTTTGCAAAATCTCCCATAGTCGTGGGGTTTCATAACTTGTAACTTGCCTTCATTCACCTGGAGGCTTAGTGGAAAATAGTCAAAGGTTTGAATCATACCTATAGTCATTTCTTGCCAATTCCCCAGTCTCTCTATTTAACTCGCATAAACATACCATGCACGCGCACAACCTCACAAGGTGAAGTAGAACTTGTGCACCCACAGTGAATGTGGTAAGGCCTCTTGTCCTTCTGTCCATAATCTTCACACTACTAAACGTCATGCAAAGTATAATCCTTCTCATGGAATTCACATGTCTTAGTAGGCACATTGCTTCAAAGAAATCTAACAGAGAATGTGATTCTCACTTCTCGCCACTCTAAAAGACTATCTTTGTGAACCATCTACTAGCGTGTTGTTGTCCCACACAAGGTATACACCAGCATATTCCTTCTTTCCACTTAATCTAACCACTGAACTTCCATAATGTAGGGAACACCTCAGATTTCCTTCACCCAATGTACCTTAATACCTAGTTACTACCCAAACGCTAACACAACGCAGCTGCTTTGCGCATGGAACTCGCACTTCTCATCTCATGCCCAACCATTTCATACATGTAATGTGCCTAGTTGTCACATGTAACACTTGTAGTATCACTCATGGACTGTGCATCATCCCACCGAATAACCCCCTTCCTTTGATGGATCAAGTACTTTAGGATCTCTAATGTTGCACACATAAATTCTATTTAAATCCTCTTCACTTAAAGGTTGCACAAAAGGTACAAATTTCCCATTCATCAAAGGAATGATCACATGCTCTTCCTTATTCTCAAAATTGATGTAACATTTATTGAAGCATTGATCAATGTTGTTTGCATATAACACCAAGTTCACCCAAGTAGTGTTGTAAAACTGTTTGCCTCTATAAGCGCTAAGACCTCAAAGTCCCCAAGAAACATGGTCCTCAGATAGTAATAGTAACATCTTTCAAGACTCCAATGGGTGTGGCTTTTGTCCTATTTACCATAAATAACACATTTGAATATGACTGCAATGGCGCTCTCCCCATCTGATTCCATGTGTTCAAGCGAGTACATTTACTTCTGCACCTATATCAATCAAAATGTTACTCAAAATCCATCCGTCAACAACAACATTTAGAGTGATCTCCTTATCATAATCCAAACTATGAGGAGGTTAGTTAGCATGTAAAATCTATCTCTTGCACTCAACTCCTGCGTGCGACATCTTCCCCCTTAGCCATTCCCTTAATAAAGCAATGATGTTCTCTTGTCGCAACATCTTATAAACCTTCTTTAAGTCATCAACATCCTTCGAGCAAGCTCACTTGTTTTTTTCCTGCTCTAACTTTTGCGAATGCTCTTTTAAACATCAGATCTCAACGTGTAAGCTTCTAATCACTTATATGATTTCTTGATAAAATTCCTTCTTATGCGTAGGGTCTAGATAATTTACACGCAATACCTCTTCTTTTTATAATAGGCTTTTGCTTTGGAACTTCCCTAGGGTGCGCAACCTCGGCATGTGTAGTGACCAACATAGGCACTAACTCGGGATCAAAGCTTCAAATTTGGCATCCACGATCTTCCATAACACGCCGTGCAGCTCTAACCATTCCCACACCCTTATCATGTTCGTGCTTCTTACTCGTGTGCTCATACAAATCCAATCACTCTTTATAATTATTGTTCTTTATGTAAAAATAACAAATAATATTTGAGGGCACTCACATTTATAATTATCAGGGGATCCACATGTATAACATGTCCCATGGGGAACTCACTTCTTCCACCATCGCAACCACGACCTCTAAATCCCCCATGGTATCCTTGACCTCTACCTCGGCCTCCATCAGAGCACCCTTCGTTGTGACCATGATCATGATGCTCACCTTGTTCCTTGGAATTATTTACAACACTAGTATGATGTACACCAATATCAATGACATCATGAATCTGATCAATCAACCTACAATTCTCTGTATCATAAGTGGTAGACTTGTAAATATGTCAATAACAAAACACATTCTTCCTTATCACGTGTTATAATAATGGGCACCTACTTGAATCATGATCCAAGTGATAGATCTTATAGTCCAACAACATATTGCACACACGATTTACGAGGACAACTATCCTTAGTATGTCCTTCTACTTCACAATCCATGCACCAAATACCATTGCACATCTCATGGGTTGAATTAGTGACAATTTCTCTAACTGTTTTCCCATAGCGGTGATATGAGCCTCCAAAGTGGGTTAACTCCAACGCCTACACTCTCAACTACCTCAAAGCATGTAGAGTTGCCTCAAGTACCTCATGTAGGTCTATATAAGTCTTATATGAGAGTGCCCTTCTAAAAGGCATGATCAAACCTCCAACGAACCATTGAACATGCTTTGAATCGGGTGAATGTCATAAGATAACTTCGACAAAAAGGGTTTTGAATCATGCATCATACTCCTAAACACTCTCAACCATGCCCTACTTGATGTCTTCATTGCGTAGATGCTCTTATGCTCAAACTTAGGTATGTGGAACTCTGCTAAGAAAGCATCACATAGTGTGGTATAGTCTGCACAAGTCTGGTTCATATCATATTTCCTGTACCAACTATGCGTGCGCCCTTGCAAATTAGTTACAAAAAGCCGGCTTACCTTACACTCTGGGGCTATGATCCCTTTTGCATGCCATAATATCTCATACATATGCTTGTGATCACCTGCATCTTCAATTCCTTTGTATTCTAGAAGACAAAAAGAGACATTTGTAATTAGACTTATTGGGGTTGGTGCAGACTTTACTCACCAGCACTTAACTGTACTACCTCATGTTTTTCCTCCACCCCCGAAGCACTAGATCCGCTAGATCTTGAGCTTCGATCCTCTTGATCCCCCTCCTATAGCAGGAAATAGACTAGAGGATGCACTTCCTTGTGTTCCAACAATAGTGCTAAACTGAACTCTCATAATCTATGAAGTTGTACTACTTCCAGATGTGATACCAACATTTTACGTGCCCATGTTTTGTGCTGATGATGCACCATAAAATATACCGCCAATCGTACCTCAAAATAACATAGATGATGATTTCACCGCCATAGATGAATACACTACCTAATTAACTCTTGAACTTGATTACAAATTAACTCTATCTATCATTACTCTACTTCCCGCACTAGCATGTTGAATGATGATTGTCGTAGAAATTGGGAAACTAAGTACAAGGGCCAAGTCGCCAAGTAGAATCAGATGCGCACTTGTGGTTCTTACAGTTTCCACAACGTGCTCTCATCTGAGGCTAAAGAGGGTTCTATGCAATCCTTACCTGAACAGGGGAGTTCCAGATGCTCTGACTCCATGTACTTTGCATGAGCAATGTCATTCATTTTGTAACTTCACGTTGCTTCTCCAAATCCCACTCACGTGCCTCATTAAACTGGAGCCACCTTTCTTCTCTCTTCCTGTCTCACTGTTAGGCTCCGCCATCTTTCACCACACCTGCGCTTTCGCACCCATGCGTGGTGGGGTTTAGCTAGCCATAAGACATTGTTTCAAATCCAGGGTCATGATCAAGATCTTAATCACTAAAGGGATACCACACAAATAAGATCCTTTAGGTTCACACAGAACTGAACTCAATAACCTCTAAATAGAATACGTAGAAATCACAGTACTCCAAAATATAGCTATTCAGAACACCATTCCACCAATGATTTACAACGCATGTCCAAGTCAGATCATAATCATGCAAAGCCTGGAATTCTTCATGTGTCCAAATAAGTGTTCAAAACCTTCAATTTGTGTTTGACGCATAAGCAACCACCAATCATTTAGCTCTATAGGAAAATGTAGAAGAATGTCTCATACAACTCATGATATAGATTCTATTCAACCCACACACATGCATTAAATTTAGGTCCAATGCTAAATCTGTGAGCATAATCTTCCTCTAAATTATCTAACCACTCTTCAATATTGGCCAAGGTCAATTGGTATGTATTCATCACGCAACATCCTGACAAACAACTGAAAAAGAGGTCTCGAAATGCAACTAAAATGTAGTCTTATTATTTCACCAATAGGTCAAGGTGCGTTGGCACATCGCCCAAAAAAAAACCCGAGTGCTCTCTTGAAGCGCGCAAGGGTATTAGGTCCTCTTTTATGGCAGCTTTGTCAAGAAGTTAGCATGATCATACAAATATTCCAGATCTAGAATATCTAGTCAAGAATAAAACATAACATGAACTAGATCTAGATCTTAACCATATGCAAGATTAACTCATACAAGAATCAAGATTAAGTTTACCATGCATGGACTAGTTTCATATATGTCAACAATCAATATCCAACCACAAATATTCATTATATTAATTGTTATAAAACACATAAGCTGCATAAATACATAGTAATGTCACCATAAGTCATGCACGCCCATAAACCAACAACATAAATCTATTATAGAACTCTCTCAAAGTGTGTCTAAATCATGCAAATCAATACATATTTATAGGTAATGGGGACTTTCTCTTTACCACTCATGCACTCTCCAAAAATAGGGTAATGCTAAGAATAGCCATGCACCCTTACATGATAAATACAAAATCATACAAGCTCGCTAATAATAGATTATCTAATAATATAACTGTGGTCTAATCTTAATAATAGATCCAAAACTATACATATTGATTGATCTTCTACTTGTCCACAATAGCCTTTACATGCTTTACAAGTCTCTTACAAAACGTGCTCTGCACTCCATGTCCATTTTTAGCCTCGTATTGAAAATGGCTAAGTATCGACTTCATGCTTTCTGGGCATGCCTTATTTCTCTATAATTCCATGCATACCTATGTGCCGTGTGTCCGTGCGCCCAATCCTTATGTGCCTTCAATACTTAGGCTGCAATTCATCATCCCAACAATTCTCCTTTTACATCTCCATCTAATTCTATGATCTGCTACATGTGCTCATATTAATGAGCCTCAAGTTCTACCATTACTAGATCCTCTTATCCTTGATCTCAATACTAAGCAACATGACCTTCTTACTAAGCTCCTTAATCGTTAATTAATCAATTTAATGCCTACTCATTGTTATCCTCCTTATCGACTAACAAAGTATCGAGGTCATACATATTACACTTATTATCGAATAAATGGACATAATGACAATGACTGCCACACTTTACAATGAAGAATTAAACATATTGAGTGTCAAGGATTTATCTCACTCACCACACAACATTTTGTTATATGCCCATCTAAAATATTACATTTCAAAGTGGGTTCCTAAATCTGATTCCACCATGTCTAATGAGCATCCATTCATCACTTCTAATGTTTCTTCTTCCATCACTCAAGCGCCACCTATGCAATCTACTCAAGTCAAAAAACCACCTCTTAAAATTAGTCTCACTCCCCCTCCTCTCAAGGCATCTACAACATTAACAAGTCAATCTAAGAAACCTCCTTTAAAACTCAGTGCAACTTGGCCTCCTATCAAGCCTTCAACAACATCATCAACACCACAAAAGCTACCACCATTCAAAATACCTCCTCATCCTACACCACTTCAACAACCAATTGTTTTTGTCAAAGCAACTACCCCTTCTACTGCTAGTCAAGACACATTGGAAATTCCACCACCGCATGGTCCTACTATTACTCTTGCCCACCATGCTTCCACCGCTTCACACAAACTTGGTCTTTGGTAGGTGACTCTTGTCACCCTACCCTCTTGATGACACACTCATATTCTTATGGTTCTTATATGACTGTTGAGGGGTCTATTACAATAAAAACCTCGTTTCACCTTACATTAACATATCTATATATTACATAACCACTCATACATACATACATCTACAATCATCTATCACTTATCATGCATATCATATGATCTTTCATTATTTATCCCATCATTGAATCAATCTTACAAAATATATGATATTTCACCACCTTCATATATCACTTCTTTATTGGTTTTCCAACATCATTTATAAAAAAACATACATCACCCCACACTTGGGGGTATGCCATCAAATACATATTCTCCCCACCAAATCTTAACCTGGACACACCTATCATCTTCGTATTGTCATACATCACTCTTATAGCATAGAAACATTCCTCTACACACTTTATGACCATTACTCGATGACACACTCTTGTGTGTTGGTTCACACTTGCTGTTGAGGGATACATACTACACATGAACCACACACACTGCACAATAAGCATTACCCATCACATCTTCTCACACATCATATGTCTTGCATAGTACTTACTACATTTCATCTACATTCACACACCTTACACATTATACGCATCATATTAGGCTTCATCTTACATATATCTATATTAGGGTTGATTACGCACTTTACATTTCATCTTACACATTACACATTACATTCATCACATAGGCTACACACATTGATTACTCCGCATCCACATTTCATGCACATTTTACACTCTTAGGTTTTCTACATATCTTGCATATTACATCTTGCATTATGTCACATCATTCATATTTTTACACATCAATACTCCATACATATCATCTACACCATCCTTATATTCATCATATTATACTTCTATTGTTTACAGGGTTAGCATCTTATACTACTCACCCTCCATACTACATCACATGCATTTTTCATACTATTTGCCTATTTCCACACATTGCATTCTACATACTACACATATCACACATTACATACTCATCACATGGTCATTTATTCTCATCACACATCTACGTGCTACACTCACTACCCTATGACACACTTTAGTTCCTTAGGCCATACTCGACTGCCGAGGTTTACAAATCAAATGAACCTTATCATTATTACACGTTCATCATTCAACCTTCCATCATTCGACATTACTAGGTGAGGCATACACTTTATGCTAAATGGTCACCTATCCCTTCATCTTGTAGTGGTATACGCTTTGGGCTACATCACCACTCCCTTTATTTATCTTGTAGTGATATACAATTTAGGATACATCATCACTCACTCGATCAACTTGTCATGATATACGCTTTGGCTATAAGGGTCACACACAAATCATCTCTAAGTCGCATATCTTCACAACACATATACACACTCATCACATTGCGTTAGACACAATACAAACTATTCGACCATTTCTCGATGACGCACTCTCATTTATGGTTCATTCTTAATCTGCTTTGAGGGGGAAACCAAATGAACCTCATTGTTTACAATTCCATTCACTCATAGGGCACACTGATCCTATCATTCCATCTTGCATTCCATTCCACCCATCCAAAACATATTACATATCTTGGTTGCTTTTACTCTTGTTTGCATTTGCTTGTATATGGTCGTATTATTACACATGCTAGCTAGATCTCGTGTATGTCATTCATATATACCATCCACACAAGTGTGTTAATGCATTTGCTTAGTGATGATTATAGATACAAATATTTTACACGCAACATGGATGCTCGCCTTCTACCCATCCTACATTGGTCGTTGGGGGCATCCACATTTGTCTCTCACAAGTGTTATTGTTTCATTTTGTACTTAGCACTTTATATTACATGGTTATACACATTTTTGACATACTCGTTATCTTTCTAAAATTCTAACGAGTGCTTCATGTGTAGCATTTGTTTGTAGGATTACTTGCTTCCATGTCTACTTGTTGTTTGTACTTGTTTGTCTACTATTTGTTATTATATGCGGGCCTTACCCTTTTTTGGTGTGCACCCTTATTTATTGTATGTGACCATGATGGCCTTGTATGTCTTGCCACATCGTGAGTGGTGTCTGTACGTACCCAAAATTGTAGGGTACTGCTCCATCGAAACAACGTTACACGTGCCCCAATGATGATACAGGTCTCCTCGCAAGGTGTTTGGGATCCAGAAAAGCTCTCCAAGTATGCATTAACATCCTGCATGCCTCGCTTAGCCTCTGCGTGCCAAGGTGGTGGTCCTGTAACCGTCGCCCTGCTCATGGCGGCGGTCCTTCACGCGTTTTTCCAGAATGTTCCTTTTATCGCGACTCACGTAAAATTTCAACGTTTACTAGCTTTTTTCACCGCCTTTGCTCGTATTTATGATTTTGGTTCCCTGGAATAGTGTTTTTCCATTGTTTATTGTAAAGGAGTTCAATTTGGATTTCACCTTTGGGTAAATGGGAATTCTATAAATAGTTGGTTTGTGCTCAAGCAAATGGCCCCTCAAAATTGCCTCTCATCTTCTCATTTCAAATTTTAGTCTTTTAGTTCTTGCTTAGGAATTGTATTAGTTTTATTCATTGCATAGTTAGTGTTGTTTTGCTGTTTAGAAGCCACATGATCTTCTTGTGCTAGTGTTATTACTATTTCATACAATCAATTGAGATAGGACAGTTTCATTTTCAGTCTAAAGCCATTAGAGTTGCAGGTTTTGTTTGTCAAGGAGGATAGTTTCAGGTTCTGAATGTTTTGTGTTACATGACTCGCAATAAATCCCACTAGGAATTGCATAAGCCAAGCTCTGTTCTCTTCAAGGCTATCCCTCTCTTACTCGCATTGTATTCGCCTACATCCAAAGCTGCCATTATTACGATACCTACTAGCATTACATGCTTTTTTGGATTCACGTGAGCACGAAGGAACGAGGAAATCACACTGAGGGGATAAAGCCACACACAATCGGATTCGCCATTGTTATGCAAAATCCAGGTTCAAGCTATCAAAGTTCTAGTTAAAACATATCAAATAGAGTAGTTAATCATTTCATTTCAATTAATCTCACTTTCGATATTGCTGGGAAGTTGTGTGGATTGATAGTTTCGAGAAACTATGATTCATTCCTCACTTCGAGGTAAGATCGGGGTCTTCCAAATAGATTCGATCTATTATCTCGGTTATTTAGAATAGATTTACAACTCGCACAGGCAGGTAGCTATACTCGACTACTTTGTTTGTTTTGAATTCTATTATTAGATTAGTTGTCACTTTCTAGATATATTATATAATTGCTCTTTCAATTCTGTTTAATAGTTCATCAAAAATACAAAAATAGAGAATTTAGATATATGTTGTAGATGTACTTTACATAATTAGTTTACTTTGCTTTAGTTAGATCTATATTATTTCTTTTGTATGACAATCACGGGACCTAGGGAGCCCAGAGAATACATATTCGAACCAATCGTGCCTCAACCCAATCTTGTTGTAGCAATAACTGACATAGACCAAAACCTCAGAATTCAGGTCTTCCAAGCAACAATAGACCTACAAGAAATCAGCACACAACTAAGAGGACTAAACATAGAAGATGACAAAGCACATACATTTTGGTCAAACCAACCAAACTACAGATTACCCTAGATAAATATCCGCATGACTGTAGAAGGGCTTAAAAGAGAGCAAACATTCGGTTGTGATCCTTTGGTCCCACAGCTAGACGTAGGAGACATTCTCATTGACATAGACACTAACTTAAGAATTCAAGTTGTCAGAACACCTGTAAGGTACTCTGACAAGATTGCACAACTTTTAGCTCTAAACATAGAGGCCGAAAAGGCATATGACTACTAGATACTAGGGATCAGGGATTGATTCCACACATGACCATAGGAGGTCCACAATGACCATGAACTTACGGTTGTGATCCACAGGTCCCGCAACCCAACGGGCCCATGGGACAATCAGACGTTGATGGTGGTTTACGCACATTAGTATTTAGATCCACTCCACCTCCACCAATCATCATCACACAACTATCCTCACTAGACGTAGCAACCAATCAAGCTAAGGATTTCTGGAATAGACCAGAGAATCACCCATAGAATCCACCATTTGTCTGTCATCCGTTTTCATGACCACAATAGAGACATATACGAAGCACCCACGGGTTATTTTCCGCGTATCCCACAACCCATAGATCAGATTACGCTAGAGCTCGATATTGATTGGAGCCTTCGAGCAATCATGCTCGCCAACCGATCTATCACACTAGTTCAGGTTAGGAGGGCATTATTTGCCTTAGATTCACAGATTCCATTAGTGCACGTCGAAGATATAAGATTACCTAACTAGTTTATCTGTACCCCACATATATTCCATCCCCATCGGCTGTCTCGACACGACCTCGGGCGGTCAGGTGCGAGGAAGAGTTACTTGTAGATTCCCATGCTCGCTTGTCACTTTTCCATCACATAGTGTCCCATGTTTAAAACCCGCTTTAACGGTCTATGATTGTTCTCTTATGTGTTTACTTGTATTTTAGCTTACATATTTTTTGTGTAGTTTACACTTGCTTTCTACATTCATGCTTTCGTAATAACATTTGTTTTGGCTAGCTTCTTGTTTATGTACCCCTTGGTCTCTACCAAGCGCTTTCCTTTCCCTCTACAAGAAAGAGTTACAAAGTTCATGTAGTTGGTCCTCTTTTGGGGTAGTATTCTCCTATAAACGACATCACATGCACCACCAAAGAGGGGGGCATCATTTGGGGTTTACATACTATACAACGCTTCTACACTGATTCGGCTTTAGTTTAGTTTACGCCCTTGACATTGTGGGTTATACGGCCGGTGGGTTCAAATCAATCTACAAATCTCGTACACAATGGATTTTATAGGACATGGTTGTCCTTCATGTTATGGGGAATAGTTATAGGTTAGAGGATACAACAAAATTCCTCCCTATACTTATAGTCATAAAATCTTAAACTTGGACATTATTTATCTTGGTCTCATACTACTATTTAAAAGGTTTTGAGTGAAAAATTACTAATTAGCCCCCTTATTTTGGCCATATTGTTTTTTTCGTCATTACTAACCTCTTGCACCCCATATGCCTAGTCAACTTCTGTCATCCCACATTATCTTAGCCTCAACCGAGGCGCTCATATTAATCTTCGGGCACACCGTGGCACCCTGGTCGCACTAGGGGTGCCCGGTCCCTTTTACACTTTCCCACCACTTTTTGGGCTCTTTTTAACCATTTGAGATCTTTATCTTTCTTGTGGTTTGCCTTTTGAAGTTAATAATGATATTAGCTCAAGAGAACCATATAAATATAAAATTATGAGACCATAATGAGGGACCTAACATCACTTACTATTATCACTCATTTAGAGTTGCATTCATCTATAACATTGAAGATCACTTGCATCCACATAGCTCCATTATCAAGGCACAAGGATAGGATATTTGCATCACACTTCACAGGGGAAGAGATTCTATTCTATTCCATGCACACATTCTATTACATTTTCTACACATAGTTATTACTCGCTACTTCACAAAGTGCAACTGACATAAGAGCAACCTAGGGCATGTTCACACACACTTACACATAAAACTGTAGACACCCCAATTTCACATCTATCCTAAATCAATTAATTCCCCTTTCTCATTTCCCACAAAATACACTTGAATTAATCAAATATAATTTGATTAATTATCCATTTCAAAATCTAAAAATAATCTAATCCTCACCACTTGTCATTATTCTCCATGTTTTTCCACTATTGAATTAAAAATTCAAATTCAAATCCTCACCCACCATTCGTGGTCCCCACTCACCTAAAATCCTCCACTTATGAATTAAAAAATAATTCAAATCCTCACCCATTCTTCGTGGTCCCCACTCACCTAATCTTGCCCACATTTTCAAACCACTCACCTAATCTTGCCCACATTTTCAAACCACCCACTTAATCTTGCCCACATTTTCAAACCACTCACTTAATCTTGCCCACATTTTCAAATCATGAATTAATTTAAGCTAATCACTCCTTCAGTTATAAATACAACCTTACCCCTCCCCTCTAAACACACGAGAATAAGCTTTCATGCCATATCTAAGTTCTTGCATCCTTTGAGCAAAGAACATCCTTTTGCCTTGTCCTAATGTCAAAATAGCCTCATAATCCTTCTTCCCATCTAGTGCAAAGTAAGAAGATCGTTGTTGCAGGAAGGTCTTGCTCCATCTTGAAGAAAAGCACCTACATATCACAAAATCAGGGCTCAATCCAAGTTTCTAGCCCATTCTGAGGTTTACTTCTACGGAACGCGAAGGAGGAGGTACGATTATTGGTATTTTACTTCCTTGTTAGTAGTGTATTTTTCATAGCTTACATTCTGGCACGCCCGGTTACTTTCGATCTATTACCATTAATTTCCCAATTAGTGGTTTTATCTGTTCTTTGTTTATTATTGTTCATTATTATTTCCTTTTCTGTTCCTTATGGTCTTCTTTGGTTAACCTTCACGCTTTGGGTAGTATTTTTGTTGTGTGGTGTCTTGTGGTGTATCTGCAGGTTATAGCAATAATGAAACTCTGAAGCTCATCTTGTCTTTGATCTCCTCGGTGCTTGGTGTTTAGTTGACAGTTTTGGCTTTGCTATTTACTCGTCATCTGTAGAAACACATGAACTATCCATTAGTTTATCATCTTACTGTCATGGGACAACCAATCCGGAAAATATATTTATTTATTTCCTTTTGCTAAAATAACTGCTTTGTAGGAAGTTAATCATTTATTTATTTATTTTTTTCTTTTATTTTAGTCAATCATTTTATGATCTAACTCTTTCTTTCTGATTATTGTTATTTTTTAACCTTGCTGTCAAAATCTTAGCTTCTCAGGTGAAGTACAGAAGTCAGAAAATAAAAAAACCCGCTCCCGGGACGTTTTTCTCACGTCCAAAATTTTCATTCAGAGTGCTACCGTAGCCCATCTTCCGGAAGCCATAACTTTTGCTCCCGAACTCGGAATGACTTCATTTTTTTTTAACGGAAAGGTATTGAAAAGATCTATGCAATAAAAAAATAATTTTTAGATTTAGACTTACGAGAAAAATTTTAGTTTCTTGTCTTTTTTTAACAAAAAAACAACAAAATTATAGTTTTATTTATTTATTTATTTATTTATTTCACGAAACATCCTCACACGTATGCTCTTTCCTCGCACTTCAAAAGTGATCTTGGAAATCAGAAACGTGAGGCCACTCGAGCTCTAGAAAACAATTTTTATTTTTAATTTTTTTGCCTTACATTTAACTTTTCCACGACAACACTTCAAGGTAACGTTTTCACCCTCTTCTTTCATCGTTTTTCTTTTTTGTGAAAATAATCATTATCGCTATTTCGCAATCATGATTAATTGCAATAATTATTAACATTTAAAAAAAAAAACTATTCCAATTGTATCCGCGTATGCTCTTTTCTTGCGCCTTCGAGCGATCTGGAAAATCAGAAACGGTCACAATTTTTTTAGTTTCTTGTTCTAACATTGCAGGATCCTCTAGCTTTGTTTTCCAACTGTCATTTTAATAATTATTTTCCTTTGTCATATTCTTAATATTTGTTTGGTCGTTGGTTGTGTATGCTCTTTTCTGCGCTTTGAGCGATCTGGCAAATCAAAAACAACCACGATCACTTTTCTAACATTTCATTTGTAGGATAACTACTAATTTGTTTTCTGTAGAACCACATTGCTGGAATATTGTCAAAAACAAAAACAAAAACAAAAACAACAAAAATCCTGCAAAAAATACCACCATTCAAAGACAATTGCTGAAACCAAAAAAAGTACGCTCAGGTACGCAATTATTTTCTGCTAGTGATTTATTTCAAATTGGAAAGAACCCTGCGTTTAATCACTTCATCATATTGTTTTAGCACGTAGACAAGGTGGATTTCATCACCACCAAAGCTACACCGGTGACGTGGAATTGACTACCACGTACGCAACAGCTTTTGCATCTGCATTGCACTTTGAGACCTAGTCTCATCACAGCGTTCGTATTTACCTCGCCGCTACTCTTCATTTACGAGTAATCTTTGCAGCGTGCGGTGCATGCGAGTCACACCTAAATAGTCAGTTGTAACAACGAAGCTCTGAGCATCGTCCTGTAAATCTTTGGGGAGTTATAAGGACACCATACACATTCATCCCTCTATCACCTTCCACCTTTTCACAAAACCTATTACTCTGACGTGGTGATTCACTCCAAACAGCAAGTAAGAATTGGTGAGTCTCCTCCAGTGCTTTAAGGGTTTCTCGCACTCACCCCGTCCCCGTCATGCAATTAGGTATATCAGACTAGGGTATATCGGAGGACGCATCTTCTTGGAGTAATAAGAGCCTCGCATCCACCATTTCACAAAGATACTTATATGATCGCATGAAACAATGATCATTCCTGAAGAAGTTACCTCATAAGCCAAAACAATTGAATCCACATGACTGCTTGCTGTTTGAAAACACAATAGTTTAGCATTATTTTATCATAAAACTTGGCTGATATCAATGTGTTCATTGTAAAAGTTTAGACCCTAGTTGTGTTCCACAAAAAAATCAGTTCTCGACCAATTCAATACCAAGCGAAAACATCCAAACAATCCAACAACACAGATCAAACCATCACACCAATTTCATTAGCTTACCTCATCCAACAATACATTTGTCATAGCTTGTCTTCGGCTATATCCAACTGATATTGAGTGACTAGCATTCACTCCCCATATTGTCAATTGTCAAAACATCCTTCATAGCTTGTTTCCAGCTATATCAAACTAATATTGGGTGACTTGTTTGAGTTCACTCATTATTCTGTCCACCATCGCATTTATCCAAATCACAGCCAACACAAATCCTTTCACAACCATATCATGATTAACCTATTCAGGTTACTCTCCCCGTCAATAGTCCAGAGCTTGTTTAAGTCAAATCTACACAACGTGCAACAAATCGTCTAATAACTCGTCTCGAGTTACATCATCATCATATTGAGATAACTTGTTTGAGTTACTCTCCTTATCAGTCATCACAAGCTTATTCACGATAAATCCAAAGTAATCAAAGTCATCATGGTATTCACTCGTAGTCACAATCATGAAAATGACGATGAAGAAGTCGCACAACCAGAACTCACCACTGAAGAACAAGAACAAGTCAATAAGGTGATAGAACAAAACAAAAATGAATATCTGTTACGCATCCTAGCCATGGGGCAAAACTACCCCCTGACTTCGGGACCAAAAATTTAAACAAACTCATTGACAATGGTGAATCCAGTTATCACAATGAAATACCAAACAATCCAAATGGTTCTTCGGCCGAAGAATTATTCACTAAAATCCAAGATTTAACAAAGAAACTTGAGGAAACAACGATAGAGCTGAAAGATTAAAAGACCTCAATCTAGATTCCAATACTCACAACATGTTTGATAAACCGTCCCCGCTTCTCCATTTGCACAAGAATGGAAACTTATGAAAGACACCATTCAGGGACTGCAAAAACAATCGAAACAATTCAACTTTGAAGAATTGTGTCCTTATCCATTTGATACAGAGATATCACGATTACCATTTCCACCATCCTTTGAAATCCCTAAGTTTGATAAATACAAAAGCAAAGGTGACCCCCGTGAACATGTCAAGGAATTTTACATGCAATGTCAGGAAGTTGCCTATCGAGACACGTACCTTTTACGATTATTCCCCCAAAGTTTAGGAGGACAAGCTTTAGACTGGTTTTTCCATCTACCCAAAGGGTCGGTCACGACATTTGCAGATTTATCGGAGAAATTTGTCAAACATTTTTCTTATAACCTAGACTCAGAAATAACCATGCTTGATCTCTGCAACACTAGGCAAAGGCCAAATGAAAATTTTGCTTCCTTTTTACAACGATGGCACGGAATTGCAAGCCGATTTCCCTGCTCAGTACCAGAGAGACAACTAGTTAGCATTTTTGTCCCTAATCTCAATGCCGAATTATCATTCCACATGCAAATGCATTGTCTGAATAGTTTTGAAGAAGTCATCGAAAAGGGGACACAAATCGAAAAAGCCCTCATTTCTAAGGGCTTACTTAAAGCACCCTTTAGAGACCAACCTTATCGAGACACTCCTCAGAACCAGGACAAATCTAAATTCTTTAATCGGAATCAAAATATCGTCAACGATGGCATTACTGATTCCCGCCATGTCCGAAATGTCCAAAACCATCCCACCAACACATTAAAATCGAAACAACCCATCATTATCCCTAGAAAGGAAGTTCCTTCTAGGGATCGACGAAGAGAGTTCACTCCTCTCGGAGAAAGTCTATCTAGTGTCTTTCGTCATTTGGCAAATGCTAATATGATTACATATCCCATTGTCAGACCCTTCAAAGAAGGACAACCCAAACCAAATTGGTATAAAGACAATGAATATTGTGATTACCATCGCATAAAAGGGCACTCCACAGATAGATGCATGCAACTCCGCCATTACGTCCAAGACCTGATTGAACGTGGAGACATAGAAGTTGAAAATACTTCTGAGACAAAAACACCTAATGAAAAACTTCACATGTTCAAAAATCCATTCCCTAATCATGATAACAATTCAAAAGATAAGGGTCAATCGTCAAGTAATGTCGAGTTTGACTCAGTCATCTCAACCATAGATTATGACCAAGACTTAGTGGCAACTATAAAGATCAGAACTGACTGTGTAATTACCACTAGACAAAAAAAAATATGGGTCCCTACAACAAAAAAATCTGCCACTTCGTCCCCCACATCACCTCCTAATCCACCATCTAATTCCGCCGCCAATTCCTCTCCACAACCTACGCCATCATTTAATATTGTCAAACAATTAGAGAAGACTCCAACACAAATTTCAATCATGGAACTACTTAATTCTTCTCCCGCACTACAACGCATCCTTATGCAAACATTGAATAATGCTCGTGTCCCTGAGGACATCAATTCACAACAATTTCAGGCTTTAATTACACATCTTACAGTCCCCAATCCTATTTTATCTTTTGGTCCCGATGACATGCTTAATCCCAATATCGCTAATAATCATTCTTTATACGTCGAGGGTTATGTAACTCATCGTAAAATCAAGCGCGTCTTAATCGACAACGGATCAACATTAAATATTTGTTCCATGAAACTTTTACGTTGTCTAGGTTACACTGAAAATGATTTGCAAAACAATATCATAACCATTTGTGGGTATGATAATAGCGAAAGAAAGTCTGAAGGCACAATCACGTTGCCTCTCCAAGTTGGACCCATCACCTTAGACACGATCTGTCATGTGGTAGATGTAGAAGTTGCATATAACATTCTTGTCGGCCGACCATGGATTCATGCCATGAAAGCCGTCCCATCAACATTCCACCAATGCATTAAGTTTCCTCATTTGGACAAGGAATTTACATTACGTGCAGATCCCCAACCTTTTGAGTATTGTAGATTCCTCGAAGGATGGTATCGACATGATCACTATTGTCCATCAACAGATAAATATGCTCCACCTCGTATAATCCCTAATGAAACACGCATTGATCCTGATACACTCCCTAACAATAATCCAAAACCATCATCTCATAACCAAAACACATTTTCCAATCCATTATCATCCGCTCATCAACCACCTTCCACCAGTCCTCCTCCCACTAATCAATCATCTTCTTCCACTAATCAAGCTTCTTCCAGCAACAATTATTCTTCCACCACACCATCTTCTTCTTCACCAAGCCAATCTTCTTCATCCAACCACACCTCCTCTATTAAGATACCTCCTCCTGTGAATAGCCAACCTTCATCCTTCAATCCACCCCCTTCTTCTTATAACCCATTCTCTTCATCTTTTAAGACTACCAAACTAACTTCCCCATCACATGAGGTACCTATTGGTCCCCCATCTCACACATTTAAAATCATTGACACGGGATACGGTGAATATCAATTTCAAAAGATGGCAGACTCTTTTTATATCACCAAATCCCCACATAGCTATGGCAAACCTAACGCTCCACATCTGAGAATCCATCCCAATTACCAAATGGGTCAGTCAGTTTGGAAAAAGTTTGGTCATCTTGACAACGAACATATTCCAAGTTCTTCAGGATCTTGGTTATATAATGACGACTTTGCTCCATGTTATGAGTCCCCTCAATTTACCAAAGCTCACCGAATAATGAAAAATATGCGATGGCAGGGTAAAGGACTCGGCCCAAATGAACAAGGTCGTTTAGACCCTATAAATTGCACACAACATCACGGTAAACATGGTCTAGGTTTCAAGGTGTTTGATGTCGCTCCCATAATAATTTCGAGTGACAATGATGACACCAGTTCTGATAATGACATTAGGTCTCCATGTAGTCTTTTTGAGGACCTCGCTGAAACACATCTTGCCTTTGAACATTTCTCTATTAATGTCATCAATTTTGAGCCTACACATCCGAGTCTCATAGACCATGGCCAACCACATCATGCAGCCATGGACATGTTCCAAAATGATGAAGCCATCGAAGAATTCCTTGGAACTCGCGACCAAATACCTACTTCAGACCATAGAAAAGGATTTGAAATCAATCTAAATGAATCGGCCTATTTTGGCGAAGAGATAAAATATTCAGATCCTTCACCGTCAGAAAATTTGGATCAAAAGCGCAAACAGAGGATTTCCCATAGTCAAAACCTCACCGCCACCCTATCCAATAAACATGTCAAAAAATTCCAACAAACACCCGACACTGATGACCTACATCAACCATTAGCATCATTCTCTGAAAAGGATACATCTAAAATGCTTGTAGAAGAAACAAAAGACATAAACATTGGCACCACCGAACAACCAAAAATTTTACAACTTGGCATTAGTCTGTCTGACCAAGAATGCATGGAATTCACAACACTCCTTATTGAATTCCAAGATATATTTGCATGGACATATAAGGACATGCTAGGCCTGGACCCATCTCTTGTAGTACACCATCTTGTGGTACATCCAGATGCAAAACCTGTAAAGAAAAAACTACGTAAAATGCATCCCCAAGTTGCATTACTTGTTAAAGCCGAACTCGAGAAACTCTTGGAAGCTGACTTCATTAAACCTATTGATTATTCAGCATGGATATCTAACATAGTTCCTGTCGCCAAGAAAACTCCTGGCATCAGAATATGCACAGACTTCCATGACATCAACAAGGCTTGTCCCAAAGATGACTTTCCCTTGCCAAATATAGACATGATTGTTGATTCTACGGCAGGCCATGAAATGCTCTCCTTAATGGATGGATTCTCTGGTTACAATCAAATACGTATTGCTGAAGGAGATCAACATAAAACGACATTTACTACACCATGGGGCACCTTCTGTTATAAGGTCATGCCTTTCGGATTGAAAAATGCTGGTGCCACCTATCAACGAGCAATGACTGTTATCTTCCATGACATGTTACATGATATCATGGAAGATTATGTTGATGATATATTAGCAAAATCTAAAACACGAATAGGGCATCCAAGTGTGTTGAGACGCATTTTCGATAGATTACGTGAGTATAAGGTTCGTCTTAACCCAAAGAAATGTGTGTTTGGAGTAACCTCTGGTAAATTATTAGGGTTTATTGTCTCATGAAGAGGCATAGAAGTGGATCCTGCCAAAGTCAAAGCCATTATGGAAATGCCTCCTCCTCAAAACCTAAAAGAATTACACAGTCTTCAAGGAAAGATACAATCTATTCGGTGTTTCATATCACAGTTGGCTGATAAGTGCCATCACTTTAATCAGTTACTCAAGAAAGATGCACACTTTCACTGGAACCACGATTGTCAAGATTCTTTTGCTAAGTTAAAAGAATACCTCTCTAGTCCACCTGTTCTTATGTCACCAGTTGCCGATAAACCTATGTTGCTTTATACATCTACCACTGAACATGCCATAGGAGCTCTACTAGCACAACATAACAATCAAGGAAAAGAACAAGTTGTATATTACCTTAGTCAAACACTTATTGAGCACGAAATACGTTATTCCCAAATCGAAAAAGTATGCTTAGCGGTTGCCTTTGCAT
Organism: Taxus wallichiana var. yunnanensis; assembly: GCA_018340775.1. Lineage (NCBI taxonomy): Eukaryota > Viridiplantae > Streptophyta > Pinopsida > Cupressales > Taxaceae > Taxus > Taxus wallichiana. The sequence goes on from CM031244.1 coordinate 573,056,914, forward strand.
TCCATAAGTTACGTCATTACTTGCTCAATCACACAACTAAGTTGATTGCCAAAATTGATCCTCTCAAGTATTTGTTGTCCAGACCCATTCTCACGGGAAGAATGTCTAGTTGGGTCGTATTACTTAGTGAATTCGATGTCGAGTTTGTTCCGCAAAAAGCAATTAAAGGACAAGCCCTTGCTGACCAACTTGCCGAGGCACCCCTTCCTGGCACAGAACCACTTCAGTTTTCTTTTCCTGATGAAGATATTCTACACATAGACATCGCGCCAGCTTGGACTCTATTTTTTGATGGATCTTGTAATCTCCATGGCTCAGGGGCTGGTATTTTGCTTATCACACCCAGTGGACATGTTATCCCCAAATCATTTCGCTTAGCATTCCCATGTACCAACAATATCGCAGAATATGAAGCTCTCGTCGCAGGGTTAAAACTGGCTATATCTTGGAATCTTACAGAATTAGCTGTATTTGGTGATTCTTTACTTATCATCAAGCAAGTTACCGATGAATACCAGGTCAAGGATGAAAAACTTATCCCATATAAACGCATGGTGGATAGTCTTCGAAGCTATTTTCGATTAATTAGCTTTGATCAAATTCCCAGAATTCGTAATAAATCTGCCGATGCTATGGCAACCATCGGATCCCTATTAGAAATCGCATCTAGTCAACCCCAGGCACATTTTCTCATTGAACATCTCTTAATGCCTGCCTATGATCTTCCTGAAAACACTATGGTATGTGAGATTGTGGGTCCGAATAACCCTTGGTACCACGATCTTTATACCTTCATTCGTGATAAAACGTTTCCTGCCGACATGAAACCAATGCATAAACGTGCTTTAGCACAACGTGCTTCTCATTACACCATTTTAGCAGAAACTCTTTATAAACGAGGATATGATGGCACCACTCCGATGTCTTAATCAGGAAGAATCCTCGAGTGTCTTAGCTGAAGTCCATTCTGGTATCTGTGGAGCACACATGAATGGTATCGCCTTAGCCAAGAAAATCCTGCGAGTTGGATATTATTGGCCCACCATGGAAAGTGACACATGTCATTTTGTCAAACATTGTCAAGCATGTCAAAAGCATGGAAATCTTATCCACGCACCTTCCCAGGCATTACAATCGATAACCACACCATGGCCCTTCTCTCAATGGGGACTTGACCTCATTGGTAAAATCAGACCAACATCTTCCGATGGACATAAGTTCATCATTACCGCTACCGATTACTTCACTAAATGGGTAGAGGCTATGCCTCTCACTTATGTTACTGGTAGCCAAATATCAAAATTTATTTTCAATAATCTCATATGTCGATTTGGTATTCCATCCGCTCTGGTTGCAGATAATGGTAAATCATTTAAAAATCAGGATGTAAAAGACCTAGCCAAACGTTTTCACATCAAACTTAAATGGTCCACTCCATACTACCCTCAGGGCAACGGTCAAACGGAAGCAACCAATAAGACCTTAAAATCCATCATGGAAAAGATTTTCAACACCCATGGATGAAATTGGCATACTCAAATTTACCCCGCTCTTTGGGCTTACCGTACATCTTACCGCACGCCTACCGGAGCCACCCCATTTTCCCTTGTTTATGGTTGTGAAGCCATTTTACCTATTGAGATAGAACTCCCATCCTTGAGGATCTCCCTTAAAGATGTAATTAATGAGGATGAATACCGACAGTCACGGCTTCAGGAGCTTGAGCTTCTCGATGAAAAACAACTTAATGCTCTCAATCATCTTCAAGTCTATCAAAACCGACTACAACGCAGTTATCATAAAAAGGTAAGACCCAGAGAATTTGAAATCCTAATCATGTTCCACAACACCATTTCTCAACCGATTCAATACCAAGCAAAACATTCAAGCAATCCCACATAAGATCAAAACGTCTGCACCGATTTCATTAGCCTACTTTACCAACAACAACTCCACTATAGCTTGTTTTCAGCTATATCCAATAGATATTGAGTGACTTGCGTTCACTCCTTATCTCATCAATTGTCAGAACATCCTTTATAGCTTGTTTCAAGCTATATCAAAATGACATTGAAACTTACATTGAGCTTCTTGTGACTTGTTTGAGTTCACTCATTATTTCATCAGCTTACAAGTTTAACAAAATCCCATCCGACACAAATCCCTTCAAATCTCATTTTGAGTTCGCAACTGTGTTGAGTCACTTGTTTGAGTTACTCTTCCTATCAAAAATCCAGAGCTTGTTTAAGTCAAACCAATCAACATATTCATCATAGCTTGTTTGAGCTATATCTCACTTGTATTGAGTACCTTGTTTGAGTGTACTCCTTACATTTTCGTCTGCTAAGCTTGTTTAATCCAAACCAATCAAGATATTCGTCATAGCTTGTTTGAGTTATATCCCACTTGTATCCCGAGTACCTTTTTTTTTTATTTCTCCTTATAGCCTTACTTGTTAAAACTTGATTGAGCCAAAATAAAGATCACAATCAATAGGTTGATTTCTTCATCGCACCTTTCTTCGTTCTCCCTCTCTTTCAAACATGATGAATTCACGAAAAACATCACACAATGAGCTATTAGAAAAATTAATAAGATGATGACACAACTCTTTCATATGGCTACCCAAATCAGTGAGCAATCACCCAAAAATCTGATCATACAACCTCACGAAGAAATCAGTTCATGTAAAGTCCAACGTCAGTTTACCCCCCTTGGAGAAAGTCTCTCTAGTGTTTTTCATCAACTAAAAGAGGCTAAACTGATAAGATATCCAATTACAAAACCCTTTGTCAAAGATGAAGCTAAGCCATGTTGGTACAAACCTAACACATACTGTGACTTTCATCGCATTAATGGTCATCACACAGATAAATGTGTGCGATTTAAGAATTACGTCCAAGACTTAATTGATGACGACGTCATCTCTGTAGAACTTGATGACAATGCTCTTGCAACCAACGACACATCCAATACCACAACTTTCCATGAAGAGCTGACTACTGTCGAAACTCCTATATATACTAAAATTCCATGAGATCATGACGAAAACAGTCAAGACTTTCTAATTCCAAACCAATCCATATCTTCTTCAAATTTTCTTCCATCAGCCCAAACATATATTGAACCTGTTTTGGGTGACAACATTCTTCCAACATCTAATGAGAACTTGACCTTGATTCAAGACTCTCTTTCAACCCAAACATACATTGAACCTGTTTTGGACAACAACATTCTTCCAACATCTACTGAGCACTTGAACTTATTTCAAGACACTCTTTCAACCCAAACATACATTGAACTTGTTTTGGACAACAACATTCTTCCCACATCTACTAAGCACTTGAACTTATTTCAAGACTCTCTTTCAGCCCAAACATATATTGAACCTGTTTTGGGTGACAACATTCTTCCACCATCTAACAAGACCTTGATCTCATTTCAAGACTCCCTTTCAAACCTTGATATTATCTAGCTTGACACTACGAATGAGGTTCCATCAACAGGTACCATTAAGTTTGATTCTATTCTTCCAATATTGGCTCTTATGCCTAACATCTCTAGCCTTTTTGTCGAAACACAACCACATCGAGTTTGGACACTTGCGACAATGCAACCCATCGTGTCCATCATGTTTTCAACTATCGATCTTGCAGGCATCTCATCACTAATTAGTCTCACCTGTCAAGACTTCTACGTGCATCCATTCTACGAGGTACTTATACCCAAGAATATCTTTACACAACCTTTTCCATCTTTAATTGTGAATCTATCCTCAAAACAATCAATTAATGGACAAATAGAAGCAAAAAACTAAATAACACAAACCATCATTGTCAACACACATGGAAGCTATTGGCTTAACCAAATCTATCCCACTCTTTGGGCTTACCGCACATCTTATCCCTTCTACTTTATTTATGGTTGGGAAGCTATTTTATATGTCAAGGTTGAATTTTCATCCTTCATAATATCCTTCAAAGATGTAATCAATAAAGATTATTATCAACAATCATGCCTTAATGAACTCGAGCTTCTTGATGAAAAACGACTTCATGCTCTCAATCATCTTCAAGTCTATCAAAACCGACTACGATGATGTAGTTATCATAAAAAGGTAAGACCCAGAGAATTTGAAATTGGTGACCTTGTTTTAAAAGAAAATTAAAAGAATACCACTAAAGAACGAGAAAAACAAGGAAAATTTGAGCCTAATTGGTTAGGACCCTATGTAATCACAGCTAAATTTGGCTCTGGAGCCTATAAATTGGCCACTGCAGATGGTCAAGATCTTGATGAACCAATGAATGCAGTTCATTTAAAGAAATTTTATCCTTGAGATGTTCACTATTCCAGGATACAACATGTACATTGTTCCTTTTGTCTTGCTTATCTCCAAATAATTTAAATTTATTCATTTCCATTGGCAGATATTTTATTTATCAAAATCACGTCTTCATATTTATCATCATGATACAAGTGCTAATATAAATCCTATTAAGTTTGTGAGCATCATACTTCTTCCACTTTCAGTCGCTTTCCTCTATGGTCATACCTAGAAGCTTACTGATGGTAATATATCCCCTTCTAATACATTCTCTCTTTCATAACAAAGCTCTAAACTTCGTTACCTAGTTCGTTTGGTCGTCCATCTCAGTCTTCGGTGTTGAACCCTCGCGTCCTACTAGTCGTGTGGGGCTAAGATTGGGGGCAGACGTTTCTTCCCAAATACAAAGCACTATTGTAAAAATAAAAAATCCATCAATTCAATAACTTATGAATAATTCATTGTCACATCTTTCGTCCTTCATAGTCTTTGGTGTTGAGCCCACACTTCTTACTGGTAGTGTGAGACTGGGAATGGAGGAAGGTGCCCTTACTCGTCTACGTCTTGTCTTTGGTGATAAACCCTTGCCTCTTACAAGTGGCATGGGGCAAAGCGTAGAGGGTCATTCTCATACAAGCATAAAAACATTGCAAAATATTCAAAAATAAAATAAAATAAAACAAAACAAAAAAAAAGACAAAAAGGAAATTCACTCGCCTATATTTTGCCTTTGGTGATGAGCCCTTGCTTCTCACTAGTAGCATGGGGCAAGGCATAGGGAGTCATTTCAAAAATACAAAATCTTACAGGTCTTACAAATTATAGAATCCCCAAACATGTAATTTAAATGCCTAAGTGAAGAGAGAACTATCCCTTAACCTCATATCTTATCAATCAATGCAGGCCACATAATTGTCTAAGTCTAGCATGTGACTCATAAAGTGAAAGCCATTTTTGAAACCAATTCAGTACCATTATGAAGAATGGAGTCACAATTTCCCAAAGGGATTGTTGTTAGCATTTGTCTCTATATTCATTATCCACTTCCTGCGTCCTTCTTGACTCTCAGTGATGAGCCCACACATCTTACTAGTTGTGTGGAGTCAAGAATGGAGCTGAAATTCTTTTCATCATATCATCACCACCATATCCTGCCAGATGGAAAGAGAATTTGTGTTATTTTGAGCATAAGTTACCACACTGAACACGCTACATACGAATAATATCTTGGTTTATCGCCTCTCAAAATAAGTCTCGCTCTGGGCCATAAATTGGCACTCACGGTGTAAAAAAATCTACCAACATTTGAAAATCGTCAAAAATCTAAAAACAGTGTAAAAATCTCAAAATCCAAAAACATTTGAAAATCGTCAAATTCCCAAGTATAAAAATCCCTCAAAAAAAAATTCAAAATATTCAAAAATCTAAAAAAATTATAAAATTCAAAAACAAACATTAGAAAATCCAAAAATCCAAAAACAAAAACATTAGAAAATATCCAAAATACAAAAACATTTGCAAAATTTTCAAAAGACCAAAAACATCCACAAAATCGTAAAAACTCAATAAGCAACACAATTCATCCTTTGAACTATTATCCCAAACAAATGGTCCAACCACCTTATGACTACCAATTTCAAACCACTTCTCCTCGCGTGAATCCTCGCTTGGGGAAAATCCGGCTCTCATTGTTTCCTTGTTTGAGGAGACTGACCCAATCCCTTGTACCCCTACTTGGGGGCACATCTAATCAATCATCACTGTGGAACACGTTAGGGACATGTTTACTGGTTCTTGTGTTGCATTATTAGTGGCAAATTATTAATTGCTTTCTTGTATCTTGATATATTACAGGGGGCATCTTGATTTTATGTATCCTAGTGTTCTCTGTAATATTCTTATGTTATCTGATTGCATGTTGTACTGGGGCATCATACTTTCTTGATGGCCTCTATCTATGCTCTCTTCCATTTGCATATCGTACTGGGGCATCAAACCTTTTTGATGGCCCCTGTCTATGCTATCACGCATATTACAGTCTAGTCATCCTGATCTTTTATATCACGATGCATCCTGTTATAGGCTTTATTAAAATTAAGATGCTTTTCGTCACGTGAGTATCTTCCTGCATGATCAACATCTTACTTTGCACTGCATCCATTCACCCATACTAATGCATTCTCCAGTTTGTGAATCCTACTTGATCACCACTGTTGCAGTTTACGAATCCTACTTGACGATCTTTCTCAAGTAGCATTCACTATCCAAAGAACTCCTTCTCCCCCACCATGATCACCATGTATTTGATCCATTCATTCTCACTTCTCATTTTTACTCCTCCGCCGCTTATACCCATATTACCCTTCTCACCATTCATGTCCCCTCTCACCCATTGGTATTCTTTCCTTTCACCCTTTTTCTTCCCGCTTGACAATCTTACTTAATAACCCCTTTTATATGGAATCCTCAGTGGAGGTTTACCCTCTCCCTAAGATCTTTCTGCTGTAGAAGCTTCTTCACCACCTGCCCTCTCATCAAATAACCATCACCACCAAACACATCTTCCAACTCCACCTCTTCTACTTCCCATTCCCGCATCATTACTCTCACCACGTGGGCATCCCAATTAAGGATTCCCCTCACACTCTCCGCCCTCCACTACATATATTCCTTCATCCATTCATGTTACACTCCTTTGTGTCATTTCTTTCTTATTATCACCTCATCTCATATCATATACCACTTAGGCATACATCACTCACTCTTTTCTCATCCTTCCCCAAATCCACCTTATGCCTGGTCATCCTACTTACACGCTCTCGTAGTATGGCAAATTCACTTGAGGGTTCTCCTTCAGTCCATTTTGTCATACCCTATTCCCACCAACTCTAACATCATCCTTCTTCTTCCTCGCCTGGATCTTACTTAACCATTCCAGCCGCATGGCAATCTTACTTAATACTTCCACTTAAGGTTGATCTGCCCTGTGGCCTTCCTCCATCCCATCATATTTCCCCCTTCTTATTTCTCCCACCTCTCATCGCGATCATCTTATTCACCCTACCATTCCACCCCTATCCCCAATATCATTTTGTCTTTCTCTTTGCATATCATCCCCTCGGTTGGGTGACCCTACAAAACCTCTCCAAAGAAGATGACGATCTTACTTAAGAGATTCTCTTAAGCATGACATGTCATCTTACACTCGCCCATCACTCTCCAATCTCACCATCCATATTTCCTCTTCATTCCCCATCATCACATCTTTTTCCCACCACTATCACCCTCCTCTGCTTGGCAATCTTACTTAACCACTCACCGGCATGGCGATCTCACTTAAGAGTCCCTCTTAAGGATGATCTGTCTCCTTGCCTTTCCCCATCACTACACACCCTTCACCCTTCATTTTTTCTCGGCATTCCCCATTATCACATCCTTTCACCTCCTTTTCGATTCTCGCAAACACCACTTCTCGCTTGACCATTTGTCATCTCCAGTTTTACTCACATGGCAATCTTACTTAACCACTTCCGTCACATGACAATCTTATGTTAGGGTCCTCCCTACACTTAACTTGTCATCATGAACTTCTCCCCCGCCTCATTCTTCGTTCACTTTGTTGATCGCTTCTTCCACCTAGTATCTCCTACTACCCACTTTTTCCTCCTACTATTATCCTTTCTCCACATATCCTCTTACAACATACAACTCATCTCTTCCACCTACAATCACATTCTTTTCCCCCATTTTCCCCTTCTTGATCCATCATCCTTCATACCGTTTCTTCCCATTCTTTTCATGTCTTGGTTCTTCATCCTCACCTCGTTCATCCTCATCACCCCCATCCTCTCTTCGCTTTCACTTAGTCCTAACTCCTCCCTCCCATATTTTTCACTCTTTCCCATTCATCTTCTCACATTCCCCCACATTTCTACCCACACACATATTCGCCATTCTTGTTAACACTCCTATATCATTCTTTCATCATCATCTTCTCTTCCGTGCTCATAATTGTCAACGGGTTTTCCTAAAAATTATCAATTTGCATTCCGCACGACCTCATTCACTCCTTGGACCTTCTAGAGTTTCCCTTCAATCCTTCCCTCCTCTAAGCTCACCACTCATTGTTGCAACGGGTTTTCCCTAACGTCCTTTTGTTGGCGTTACCCTTTCCAGTCCTCATTCGCTTTCTCCTTTTCTTCATTTTTTCTCTCACCCTTCCCCACCACTCATTGTCAAGGGGATTTCCCTAACGTCCCCTCATTGGCATTGCCTCTTCTATCCCCTATTCTCTTTTCTCTCCTATTCTTTTCCCTCACTCCTACCCTTTCTTGTCACTTCTTACCCATCTCTCCATCTCCTCTTTGCCCTCTTCAATATCTTTACTTGTCTTCATCATACATCCTTTTCCTATTTTCTCGTCATCCTAGTATCCTCATTTCATGCATCTCCACATCTTTTCCAATCGATGTCATTCCTCCCCTCTTTCTTCTTTGAACATTCCTTATACCATTCCCTTTCCACTTATTACCCCCTTTCTGTATTCCCTTCCTTCTACATCATTTTCTTTGTTATCCTCTTCTCTCTCCCACCCCTCGTCTTATTTCCCTTCCCTTGTATCATCTTCTTCCCCTTTTTCCATCATGTTTCCTCCTTACTTCCCCATCGATAACCTGGCTGTTCAGCGTTGTCCTATCTTTTTTATCATACCACCCTCCACATGCATCTCCATACGGTCTGTTCCATATTCTTGGCCTTGGTCTTCCTCGCAATGACACGATTCCTTCAATCTTCTCCTTGTATTCGTTCTATCTTCCTTTCCTCTCCCCTAATTTTCACGTTTCTTCTGACCACTTCTCCTTTTCTCTACCACCCCTACCTTTTCATTCATTTTGTATCTGTTTCTCTTCCTTTCTCTCCTCTTTTTCACACTTTCCTCGCCCCTCATAGTTTCTTTTTTTTCTCCGTTCTACTTCTTCTTTTGTCCTCTTTCCATTTCCCTCCATTTCACCCCTACTCCCACCTCGTTTTCTCCTTCTTATTTATCCTTTCCCATTTCCTGCTTTTCTTCGCTCTCTCATTTATTTCACTTCCACGTATCCCTCTTTACTATCTTTGTTGCTTCCTTCATTTTACACATCTCTCTATTTCATCCCTTCACCCTCTACTCTGTCATTTTCCTCTTTTTGCCTTGTTTGTCCTTCATCATTCCCTTCTTCCCCTATCATCCCTCTCTCTTATTTCTACCTCTTTCATTCCTTTTTTTCCCCTCCCCTATCTCCCTTACTCTTCTCATAATCAACCCCCAATCCTATCCATTCCCTTTTCTCTTTCCCACACACCCTCACACCTAGCATTCAAGGTCGATTGAATCCTTTCTCCATTTGCGTCGTGCGGTCATTCCAGTCTCTTCCACTCCATTATCATCCTCTTCTCCGCCGAATCCATTTCCTTTCTTTTCGAGAGTTCTCGTATATCTTCCATTCTCATCAGTCCTCTCGAGGGGGCATCACCACATCTATCCATAATCACATCTTCTCATGACATTTTTGTCTTGGAGGATACTATGACATCCGTCACTCACCACTTTCTATTCTCCCCAACAAACATTCACTCTACCTTTTAAAAAGTAGATTGAATTCTTCCCCCATACCGTCTACTTTCTTTGAAAGGACACTACTTTCATAGTACCCTTCCAAAGAGGGGCAAATGTAGACACCCCAATTTCACATCTATCATAAATCAATTAATTCCCTTCCTCATTTCCCACAAAAATACACTTCGAATTAATCAAATATAATTTGATTAATTATCCATTTCAAAATCTAAAAATAATCTAATCCTCACCACATGTCATTATTCTCCATGTTTTTCCACTATTGAATTAAAAATTCAAATTCAAATCCTCACCCACCATTCGTGGTCCCCACTCACCTAAAATCCTCCACTTATGAATTATTAAATAATTCAAATCCTCACCCATTCTTTGTGGTCCCCACTCACCTAATCTTGCCCACATTTTCAAACCACTCACCTAATCTTGCCCACATTTTCAAACCACTCACTTAATCTTGCCCACATTTTCAAACCATGATTACTTAAATTAATCTAAGCTAATCACTCCCCCAGGCTATAAATACAACCTTACCCCTCCCCTCTAAACACACGGAGAATAAGCTTTCATGCCATATCTAAGTTCTTGCATCCTTTGAGCAAAGAACATCCTTTTGCCTTGTCCTAATGTCAAAATAGCCTCATAATCCTTCTTCCCATCTAGTGCAAAGTAAGAAGATCGTTGTTGCAGGAAGGTCTTGCTCCGTCTTGAAGAAAAGCACCTACATATCACAAAATCAGGGCTCAATCCAAGTTTCCTAGCCCATTCTGAGGTTTGCTACGGAACGCGAAGGAGGAGGTACGATTATTGGTATTTTACTTCCTTGTTAGTAGTGTATTTTTCTTAGCTTACAAAAACTACATTGGGTATGAGATGTAGTGTAGTGCTCGGTTGTTGATTCCACCATTGTGGTGGCTGAGGTTAGTCCAAACCCTTCATATGCATTTTTATTTTTTAGGGTCGATGCTTGTTTTGGGGTCTTGCAGGTCTTTCTTCCATCTTGGATTATTGGCGACATCGACACGGGACAACAAATTTGATACGAAACACAAAAAGGTTCCAAATCACCACCCAACTCTACATAGACTAGTTTTAAAACTTTTGCATAGACCAGGGTGCCCAAATTACAGACTGAGCACCCGCAAGCGCCCTTTTTCTAACTACTCCACTCCAGATAGATCCATCATTTTTGAGACTTCGTATAATTGTTTATGCTTCGTATTTTCCTATCATCATTGCGACATTATCTTGTGATCATCTATTATTTAGTGGGTTCTTTCCTCTTCCCTCTTGCATATGAGGGTTAACATTTCTTTTTGCTTAGTTACTTGGATCATTCATATACTTTATTTATTGTATTCATTTACTTTATTACACATATTCATAGATTAGATTAACTAATAGGATATTCCCATATTCCCACATAGTTTTCCATTTTTAGTTAATCATTTTGGTGAACCTAACATCTTTCACACTTAGGATCCTCATTCTTCGTTTATTATGGCTCCTAAAATCTTGAAATTTCTTTGTCTAATTTGTTTAAGATGCATCCTAATTGTCAAGTTGTTCTTTAAAAACACTAGACATCGGGTTTTTCCTAAAAATACACTGCCACACGAAATAAGTCCTATATTTGATCATTTATCTAATGACCCTAGTCCTAGTGCTCCTCCATCTAATCAACCCCTATTAGAATCAATTCAATCTCTACATGCTTTATTTCAAGACAAATTTAAGGACATGGAATCCATAATTACATATCTCAAATATGAAATTCAACAACTTAATGATTCTTCTCAAGCTCATGTTTGTTCCCCCTCTACATCTCCTCTTCAATATATGTCCACTACATGTCATATAGTTGAATCTCAGGTCATGCCATTACCGAAGCTTCTCATATTTGAGCATAATACTAAGCAACATGACATTCTTACTACGCTCCTTAGTCATCAATTGATCACTTTGTTGCCTACTCATTACTATCCTCCTTATCGACTAACAAAGTATCAGGGTCATCCATATTGCAATTATCATCAAATCAATGGACATAATGAAAACAATTACTATGCCTTACAACGTAGAGTCAAACATCTTGAGTGTCAAGGGTTTATCTCATTCACTTCCCAACGTCATGTTACATCTCAATGGGCTCCTAAGTCTGCTCCTTCTACATCTAATGAGCATCACCATACCGCTTCTCATGCACATTCTTCGGTTAGTCAAGAATCGCCTAAGCATCTATCTACGACATCACCAAGTCAACATAAGTAACAACATCTCAAAATTAGCTCACCACCTCCTCCTACTCTATCCTTTACAACATTGCCAAATCAAAAAAATCCATCACTTCTAATAGTTATCTCTAAATCATATCCTTTTACTAATTCGTCGGTTGTATTACCAAGTCAAGCTAAACAATATCCTCTTAAGGACAATCTCAATATTCCTCCATTAAAAGTATCAGTCACATCACCAAGTCATACACAACAATCACCGCCTAAAGTTAAACTTGTAATTCCAAAATTTGTTATAGACCCTACATATGTTGATGATTGGGACCCGAATGAAGTTTACTATGATGATGAACCATTAGATGGTCACACTCCTCTATCTCCTCTCGCCCCATCACTTTTGTTAAGGAAACTAATCTTAACATTGATCCACTTAGGTCTTTTGACTAGACATCCATTACTTACATACTTAGGGGGCATCGCAACTCACACCCCCATCGCATTAACATCATAGACCTATCCCTCATCCCTACGTTATCATTCTTAAATAATGTTACATCACATTCTTAACATTCACACATACTTGGGGGCATGATACTCCACCTCCCCACCTTGTTTTAGCATAGTTACATCCATCATTGCTACATTTTCATATATTCATTAGGCAACCTCATCATACATTCTAACATCATTACTCGATGACATACTCTTGTGCTTCGTAAAACTTGAATGTTGAGGGCTTACCAAACATGAACCCCACACACTGCACTATAGGCATTACACATTGTGTTTTATGACACATTATGCTTCATGCACCTTAAATTCTACATTTTCTCTACATTATTTTTACATTTGCACATTCACACATCATATAACATCCTAGTATTCATTACATGTGAGTCTCACATTATATCATCTTACATCCTACATTACTAGCCTATATGCATACATGGTCTAACACTCTAGACATTACATTTTACACATTCTACACTTTTTGCATTACATTCTACACATCACGTACTTGCATATTCCACTCATCACATGGTCAAATTTTATCATTACATATACTACATTGTTTTCTATGTGTTGCACTCACCACCCTATGATGCACTTTAGTTCCTCGGTCCATACTCATACTTTGAGGGTTTACAAATCAAATGGACCTTACATTCCTCACACACTTACTATTTGACCTTTCATCATGTGACATTTCCAACTTAGTGACATATGTTTTAGGCTAAATCATCACCTATTCTATCATTTTGTAGTGGTATACACCTTAGGTTACATCAACACTCCCTCTTTTCATTTTGTAGTGATATACGCTTAGAGCTAAATCATCACTCATCCATTCATCCTCAAGTGATATACTCTTAGGCTAAATCATCACTTATACATTCAATATGGTCATGATATATGCTTCGGCTATAGGTTTCGCATACACATAATTTCTAAGTCACATCTCATCACTGTACATACACATTCACCACAACGTTTTAGACACAACACCCACTACTCGACCCTTTCTCAATGACACACTCTCGTTTGCGGTTCATTCTTGACTACGAGGGGAAAACAAAATGAACCTCACTACATACACTTCCATTCAATCGGGGCACATGGCGTCTATCATTCCATCTTGCATTCTATTTTATCCATCCATAATATATTACATATTATGGTTGCTTTTACTCTTGCTTACTTTTGCTTGTTCATGGTCATTTTATTGCACATGCTAGTTAGCTTACTTATATGTCATTTATCTATACCATCCACACATGCATGTTCACACTTTGCTTTCTAGTTGTGATTGTAGCTATAAGTCTCTTCCATGCAACACGAATGATCACCTTCTACCCTTCCCACACTAGTCACCTGGGGCATCCACATTTGTCTCTTCTAGGTGTTATTATTGCATTTTTACTTAACACTTTATATCACTTGGTTATACACAATTTTGACATTCTAGTTATCTTTCTAACATGCTAACAGGTTCTTCATGTGTAACATTTGTTATGTAGGGTTATTTACTTCCATACTTGTTTATTCTATTATCTGGTATTGTTTGTTCTTATATGTGGGCCTTGCCTATGTTTAGTGTGCACACTTGTTTGTTGTTTGTGGCCATGATGACCTTGCGTGGCTTGCGACATCGTGAGTGATGTCCCATCTTTGCAGCCCACTTTGTGTGGACTACTTGTATTTTTCCGTGTCTACATTAATTTTCTTGGTAGCTTACACATTGTTTGCGTAGCTTATACACTATTTTCTACATGCATGTTTGTTCACACTTATTTTTGGCTAGCCTTCTTGTTTGTGTATGCCTTGGTTTTTACCAAGCAAGTTCCAACACACATGTAGTTGGTCCTCTTTTGGGGCCACATTCTCCTATCAATGACGCCGCATGTGTCCCCAAAGGGGGCATATCATTGGGGGTTTACATATTAACACAAAGATTCTACACCGGTTCGGTTCAATTATATACAATGAGTGGGTTCAAACCAGTCTACAAACCCCATACACAACGGATTTTATAGGAGATGGTGTCCTTAGAATTTTGGGAAGCAAGATTCTGAGGCTTGGAGGTTACTGATGGGTGTGCCTCTCTACATGACTTCACCACTAGCGTGGGATCATCCAAAAAACTAGGATGATACAATTATCTCTTCACACACATTCGGGGATGTAGTTAGAGATTGGAAGACACATAACACTTTCTACCTACACTTTTTCAGCCTATGGCATGAGATCACCCAAAAAAATCGTAGTATAGGATATTCTTCTACACTTTTTCTCTCGACATGGATCAGTGCACATGTTCCATTTACATTTTCCATTTGCGTATTTTATATTTATATACATATGCACGTAAATTTTACATTACGTTTTTACACGTACATACATAGTTGACTACTTGATTGTTTTCTCGAAGTATGTCCAACCGTATGAGAAACAAGTCATAAATGGGGCAACAAAAACAACAACAATGAAAATGACAACAACACTATGCGACGACACACTATAGCACACACATCACATTTTTATGGATGTACATCATACAATGCAACAACTACACACATGATTCTACCCCTAGGTTCACTCTCATCACTTTTTCTTTGCACATTTTTCATCTTTAGTTTCCATGCTCCTCCATCTTTTTTTCATTCCACGCTTTGTCTAGTCCTTCGACACATTTCTACTACACTCTTCATGGACATTAGGTATGCATCTCTATCTACTTTATGTTATCGAGCTTTCCGCTCACCAACATAAAGTGGGGGCAAATGTAGTCACAAAATCATGTACTTTAGACATTATTTATCTCGAGTCTCATACTACTATTTAGAAGGTTCTTGAGTGAATAAAGTACTAATTAACCCCTGTCTTTTGGCCATCTTGTTTTATTTTATTTCTTCATTACCGACCTCTTGCACCCATATGCCCAGTCAACTTCTGTCATCTCGCGTTATTTTAGCCTCGACTGGGGCACCCAAATTAGTCTTGGGGCACCCATGGGCACCTGGTCCAACCAAGGCGCCCAGTCCTTTTGCACTTTCTCACCACTTTTTGGGCTCTTTCTAGCCATTTGAGATCTTTATCTTTCTTATGGTTGACCTTTTCGAGGTTAATTATGAAATTAGATCAAGAGAATCCTATAAATATAAAGTTATGAGACCATAATGAGAGACCTAACATTACTTGCTACTATCACTCATTTAGAGTTACATTCATCTATTGTATTAGGGATCACTTGCATCCACACAACTCCATCATTAAGGCACAAGGCTATGACATCTTCATCACACTTCATAGGAGGAGGTATGCTATTCTATTCCATGCACACATTCTATTAAATTTTCTACACATAGTTCTTACTCTTACTTCACAAAGTGCGATTGTGACAAAAAAGTAACCTATGTCATGTTCACGCACGCTTGCACATAGAACTACAAAGCGGGTTTAAGATGTAGTGCAACACTCAATTAGTAAGTCTACCATTATGGCAAATGAGGTTAGTCGACCCCTTCATATGCATTTATCTTTTTAGGGTTTGATGCTTGTTTTTGAGGTCTCGTAGGTCTTTCTTTCATCTTGGATTATTGGTGACATCGACATGAGACAACAAATATGATACAACACACAAGGAAGGTTCCGATCACCTTCTAACCCTACATAGATTAGTTTCAAAAAATTTGTATATACTAGGGTGCCCAAATTGGAGACTAGAGCATCCACAAGCGCCCCAATCCCTTTCTAGGTGCTCCAGATCTAGGTAGATCGCCTAGATCCATTCTTTTTTGGGACTTCTATATAGTCGTTTTTTCTATATTTTCTAGTCATCACTACGACACTATCTTATGATCATCTATTATTCACTAGATTTTTCTTCTTCCCTCTTGCATATTAGGGTTAACATTTATTTTTGCCTAGTTACTTGGATCATTTATATAATTTCTTTATTGTATTCATTTACTTTATTACAATTATTCATATCTTAGATTAAATAATAGGATATCCCCATATTCCCACATATTTTCCCATTTATAGTTAATCAATAGTTCTTCGACCGGTGGCGTCGGATCGCCCAAAAAACTAGTTAGTACAAAGATCTCTTCATACATGTTCAAGGAACCAATTAAAGGTTGGAGGATACAACATAATTCCTCCCTATACTTCTTTGGCCTAGGGTGTCGGATCGCCCTTGAAAAATACGAGACATGATATCCTCTTTCTATACCCTTTATATCATCACATATCAGTGTACATGTTCCATTTTTCATTTGCATATTTTACATTTACATACTCTTACATACATATACATGTGTTTTTACATATACATGTGTATTTGACTACTTGATCATTTTTTTCGAGATGCGTTCGTATGAGAAACATGCACTCAACAAAAACAACTACAATAATGGGGAAACAACAACATTTTCTCGGCACCACACACCATACTAACCATGCAGTACATCACACACATCAAAACTACACACACGTTTCTCGGCCTAGGTTCACTCTCATCACTTTTTTGTGCTTTTGCATCTTTAGTTTCCACGCTCCATCTTTTTGTCACTCCACGCTTTGTCTAGTCCTTTAACATGTTTCTACATCACTCTACATGGATTATCAAGTACACATTTATCTACTTTATGTTATCGAGATTTCCCCTCACTAACGTATAGAAAATCATGCACTTTAGGCATTATTTAGTCCCGATCTCATACTGCTTATTCATATGATTTTTGAGTGAAGAAAGTACTAGTTAAGCCTCACCTTTTGGCCATTTTGCTTTCCTTTTTGTCATCATTGCCGAACTTCAGCACATACTTTCCTTGTCTGTTTTTGTCATTTTTCGTCATTTTAGACTTGACCGGGGCACTCGGGATTATCTTGGGGTGCCAACGAGCGTCTTGGTTCCAAATGGGGCGCCCTGATCCTTTTCCCACTTTCTCGCCACTTTTTGGGCACTTTCTAGCCATTTGAACATTTCATATTTTTATGGTTGGCCTTTTCGGGGTTAATTACGAAATTAGAACAAGAGAACCATATAAATATAAAGTTATAAGACCATAATGAGGGACCAAGCACTAAGCACTACTATCATCACCTAAGGTTGCATCCATCAAAGGCTCCATTTTCATCCATCTAGCTCCATCATAAGGCACAAGGATGGTTCATCTACATCACACAAACATAGGAGGGAATTTTATTTTATTCCATCCACCATTCTATTACATTTTCTACACATAGTTATTGCTTGCTACTTTCACAAAGTGTGACGAGGCAAGAGCAATTAGGGAATGATTGCACACACTTGCACATAGAACTACATCAGGTCTGAGATGTAGTGCAACGCTCAGTTAGTAAGTCCACCATTGTAGTAACTTAAGATACCCACCCCCTTAATATGCATTTTTATTTTTTAAGGTTTGATGCTTATTTTGGGGTTTTACAGAGTCTTCCCTTCATCATTGACTACCAGTGACATCTAACATAGTTCAGATACATTAGTGTGATAGATGGCGAGGGATTTACATGACCTTGTAACCCTGCAAATCTATCTTTTAGACCTTTTGCCAGAGCAACTAGAATGTAGACCAGGGTACCCACATGTGTCCTGATCCTCTCCTAGGTGCCCCAGGTCCATTGAGTTGCTCGGATCTACAAATTTTTGGACCTTGACATAGATGTTTCCTCCTCCTATTTCTCCAATCAGCTTTGCGACACATTCTAGCAAGTTCACCGAATCAACCAAGATCCTTTCAACCCTTCTTTGCACATTAGGGTTTATATTTTCATTAGCCTAGTTGCTTGGGTCACTTTCTATATTTATTTATTGTTATTTATTGTTGTTCTAGTTTAGATTAACTACCTTAAATCCCTATTTTAGTTAATCACCCGCATAATTTACATGTAACCTACAAAACAAATGATCTCCTACAAAACCCCAAAACACATCAAATCCTAAAAATAAAGATGCAAATGGGGGAGTCGATCGACCACAGTGGTCACTTAACTATGTGAGCTTACAACCGAGCATTGCACTACATTTTAGACTCCATGTAGTTCTCATGTGTGTGTGTAAGAATCGTGTCTTAGGTGGCTCTTGTGCAAGATGCACTTGATAGTGAGAAATATCTAGATGTAACAATGTAAATAGATGTGTGGATATCAAAATAAACTTCCCCCTATGAAGTGTATGTAGAAGAATGTAGTCCCTTGTCTTTTAAATGAATCTAGATGGATGCTTTGATGCTTTTAGGATGCCTTTGGATGCAACCTTAGGTGATAGTAGTATATGCTTAGAGCATTGTCACTTATTATAGTCACATATATTTGTATATATATGATTCCCTTATTTAAATTTCACAATTAACATCTAAAAGGCCGACCACCAAGAAAACAAGACACCCAAAAGATAAAAGATGCACAAAAGGAGCGAGTAAAGTACAAAGAGGTTGGTGGCGCTTAGAGGGTATGAGGACACTAATGTCTTGGCTAGGCCTTGGTGTTCATAGATAAGAAAGATGAAGCAATAAAAATCATACTTTGGGAAGTGAGGTGTGCAAGATCATAGTGAAAACAAGATAGAAATAAAAAGGCCAAAGATAGATGTTAATTACTAATTTTTTCTCTTAGGAATCATATGAATAGTAGTATGTGATTAGGACTTGAAATGTACCTAAAGTGCGTGATTTAGTGTCTATTATTAATTTATAAAAGACCCTCAACAATCAAGAATAAATCATAGAATAAGAGTGCATCATTCGTAAAATGGTTTGATAATTTGTGCTAGAAAGATATGATCAATGAATCATAGAGTGTAAAGAGTAAATGATGTGAGGTTCATTTCAGATCCTTGAAAATCGAGTATGAATCGTGTAACTAGAGTGTGACATAGGGTAGTATGATGTGTGAGAATTGAATGTTAAAAATATGTATCGTGAAGCACGAGCGTGAAATGTGTAGTGCGAGGTTTAGGGATGCACTATGTCCTCAATGAATCAAGTATGAACCTTAACACAAAAGTGCATCATAGGGTAATGATGATACAAAGTATATCAAGTTGCGTATGATTGCTTAAAAAAAATGAAGCAAAAAGTGTAAGAGTAGAAATGATAGAAACTTGATCATTCTAGGACGGGGAGGGAAGTAAGCAAGACGCCCCACAAGTGTATGATGTGTATAAGAATAAAGTAACATCTTCTAGAAGATCGTCTTTGTCAAGATCATAACCTATTGGACTCGGATCGATAATTACTAAGAAATAGTATGAGGTTGATCATATAAAGAGCCATTATGACGTAAATTATACATGCCCATTGTGTATTCTTTATCAGTGAAAGGTGGTTGTAGACAACCATGTGCATACCAACAGGTTAGATTTGGAGTATAGCCAAGAAATGAATCATCACAAAGAGAGATGCGGCCAAAAGGCATGGAAAATGTAATAATAGTGTGAGTAGGATCTAAAGTGCCCCAATGTATCTAAGTCAAGATTGTCTAAGTGTAAGTGGAGAAGTGTGAGAAGTGCATGCAAGAAACACTGGTAAATAAAGGACACAGAGGCCATAAGCGCAGAAGAAAGACACATCATTGATAAAGGTGAGAATAATGAGGCAAGCAGTGGGTGGAAATGATCCATTGTGAATCCAAGTTGGGCTAAGCCATCATGTATGCAAACAATGTTAGAGCAAGTAAGATTGAGCGGAATGTGAGGCTAATAAGAGTCATGTATGAAAAGAGTGCATGTAAAAGGAGGTGTCAACATAGAGTGAGATGATGCTGGTGAGATGACATCTAATGCATGAATAGTTCCTTAGAGAGGAGGCATGTTGGTAGTGGAGGTGGGATGTTCCATGAGTTGATCATCATCAGTGGGTTGTGTAGGAGCGGTAGGAATTGGAGTAGGAAGTGCAGTGATTGGATCTAGGTGACAATATTTGAATGGGTCACGGTCAACAATAATAGTATGTTCATAGCCATCATGGAGGAATTTAACGCACAAATGAAATGTAGAAGGAAATCTCTTTATAGCATGAAGTCATGGCCTACCAAGTAACCAATTGTACTGAATGGAAGCATCGATAGCAAAAAATACCATAGGAATGGTTTTTGGCCCAAATGTGAGAGGTAAAGTGATAATTCCTATGCACAAATGTGTAGAAGAATCATACGCACGGAGAGAAATGGATGATGGGCTAACATCACCCGAGGAAAGGCCAAGGTTCTAAAGGAGTGTTAAAGTACAAAGATTGAGCTCAGATCCATTATCGACTAGTGTTTGCTTGATGCCCATGTTATAGACGCGAGCCAAAATATAAAGGGGAGGATCATTGTCATAAAGAAAGAGTGGTAGCTACATGAGATGGAAAAGTAAGTTGTTCCAAAAATGTAACTACGAATAATTGATATACAAGGTCCAGATGAGTATTGGAAGGAATACGAGTATTAGCTAAGAGAGAGTTGATTTTAGCCTTATAATCAAGATTAGCTTGCAAGAAATCATGGATGGAGATATCCATGGTGAGAAGATCCTAAGATAATGAAAGTAGGAGGAAGTAATGATCTAAGAGCGTTTGAATGCGGGTTCACCAAATGATTCAAAAATGGAATTAATGTTAAACCATAATTACATAGTCACTTGATAAATAAATGTTTAAAGTATATATTTGACACAAACTATAAGCTAATAAATATGAAACCCTAAGTGTAAGAGAGAGAGGAAAGGACTTAGAGCTGATTTGTGTTTGATCTTGTAAATATTTCTCGGACCGGAAAACTAATGAACAGGAAGGGATATGTGTCATCGACGCCTATATTAGATTTTGTTACTATCGGAAAAGGCCGAGATTAGGAAATTTGGACTGGTCAGGGTGCTGGGCACCAGAGTCTCTGCATCGGGCGCCCGTGATGCAAGGTGGTTAGAATCTGATTATTCTTGTGTCACATAGGTTTCATTGATAGTCAATGTTGGTCATATGTATGTCACACCTTGATCACTAGATGTACCTATAACCTACAAAAGATATATTCACTGTTAAACCCACAATATCACATCAACTCCAAAAAGAAAGATGTAATATGGGGAGTTGGATTGACCCCAGATGGTCACTGACCGAGTGAACTTAAGACCAATCATTGCACTATGTCTTAGACTCCATGTAGTTCTTGTGTGTGTGTATAAGAATTGTGCCCTAGGATGTCCTTGTGCAAGTGCACTTGATAGCGGGAAATAACTAGATGTAACAATGTAGATAGATGTGTTGATGGAAAAATGAACTTCCCCTTCTTATGTTGTGTATGCAGAAAATGCAGTCCCTTGTCCCTTGAATGGATGCTAGATGGATGCCTTTGATGCTCTTAGATGGCTTTAGATGTAAGCTTAGGTGATGATAATAAATGCTTAGAGCTTGGTCCTTTATTTTGGTCATATAGTTTTGTATTTATATGATTCCCTTGGTTGAATTTCATAATTGACAATTGGAAGGCCAACCCATAAGAAAATAAGATGCCCAAAAGACAAAAGAAGCCAAAAATGAGTGAGTAATATGGAAAGAGGTTAGGGGCACTCGGGGGACGAGGTGCCTAGGCACCGACACACTAGTTGGGCGTTAATGTCCGAGGTCATAAAACATAAGCAAGTAAAGTAATCTTGGTTGAATTTGTAGGGTGTAAAATACCGAAAGAAGATAAGAAACAAAGAAAAGAGGCAAAATATAGTTGTCAATTACTAGTTTTCTCACTTAGAAATCATTTGAATGCAAGCATGCTTTTAGGACCTAGAAATGCACCCAAGTACGTGATATTGTGTGTACAAAAGGGGATAAAATAATGATAGGATGAAAACGGGGTTAGGAGAGAAAATAGAAATTTGAAATGGGGAGGGAAATATGAAACTTGAAATGGGAAGGAATGTGAATGTGCAAGGTGATAAAAATGGGAGTGAACATGGTACGGGAAAAGGGTACCAAAAATTGGTGTTTAAATTTGCCCCTTTTTGTCAAGCGGTTTGTGTTAAGCAAGCCATGAGACAAAAACTAGAAGTGATGGAAGATGACGATGATTGAGGTGTTCCCCCTCAAACTAGGGATCGATGACATGAAGGGGAATTGATTACTAGTTTGAAAGAGATATATTGAGAAAAGAAAGAGAGAATGGAATGAATGAGAAAAGAGATAGAAATATTCTCCAAGTGAAGGGGAATGACCATTGATAGGATAAAAACAAAAAATAAAATATGGTGGTGGCCTCGGAAACACATCGGTAGGGACATAACGCGGCTGCGATGAAGGTGACACTAACGTTTACAGAGTCTATGAGTCGACAAAAATCACTACGAGGTGGAGAGAATCCAACGGAATCCACTCGGATGAATGTGTAAGCCATGGGACCGACGGTTCAAAGGAAGACATCAAAAGTATGTGCAAATAAATGTGAGGATGGTCAAGACCATAGTCTAACAAATCGCTGAACAATAAAGTGGGGAAAAGAGAGCATGCATTGTCCTCTGACAAACACAAGGAAGCAAAAATATGCATCCTAGGTGGGACAAAGATAAAAGATGGTCATGTGGGTGGGATTTAAAATAGGGAATGGTTCCCAAAGAAGGGCACAATGATGGCCACGAAGTGGGCTACAAAATACAAGATAGATAGGATAGAAGGAAAGATAAGCTATGTAGGATAAGCCAAAATGTGTTATAGGTGACACACAAGTCCGAGATAGAGGAAAATATAATTTAACATGGAGATTGGTCGAGATGGGGAAAATAAGCAAAAAATTAGGGTTTGGTCGACGATGATTAGGTGAATTGAAGGTGACATGGTGTAGGTCACTAGTGACTCTGGAAATTCAATGGCGACCAAGGTCGACGCACCTATATAAATGACTAGGGAGGCCAACAAGGCTCATTTAAATAGTGCAAGTTTGTCAACCGAGAGGTTAGAGAGAGAGAGAGAGAAGTGTGCTATTTGAGGAAGATGGCTGTCAATGGGGGGGAGGAAGCACTAGAGGACCTAAAGAGCGGTAGGAATCCAAACGCTAGCTTAGTTTTTTTAGTTTTAGTTGATTCTTTTGACGCTTTTGATTTTTTTGGAAAATTGATACGTGAAAAGAGTGGTTCGACGACGAGTATCCCAGTCATCATTGACCAAAGGTCGGCGTTGATCGAAGAAGGGGTCCATGTTGACCGGGGTAGACTATATATTCGATGGGTACTCCCCATCGAAACTATACATGTAGATCTAGGCTCTCCTCGAATTGATCTCCATATGGAATATATGGCCCATATAGATATAAGGGGAAAGCATTCGATCTAGCTTATATGGTTGATGTAGGGGCTGCTAATAATTTTTGATAAAAAATGGTGATTTTTATGATCGGAGGTTAATGGATGATTGTTTATTTGGTTTTTGCAAGCCATAAACACTTTATATTTGAGAGATAGAGTCCCACCCTGTTTGAGTGGATTAGAGGGGATGTTATAGATGCATAATGGGGTCATTTAGAGGCATTGGGATTGGGTGGATTCCACCAATGCCGAGAGAGTACTGAGGGATACAAGGCTTATGACAGCCTTGATTAACACATGGGACCCGAGGATGAGCACCTTTTGGATCATGACATGCAAGATGACGATTACACTATGATTTAATTTAATTTGAATCATTAAATCCCGATTATAGAGTAACTAATCTAAACAATGATATACAAGTGCTAACTATAATACGATGTAAGAAAATAAGCAAGTATGAAACCCTAAACAAGAGATATAGAAAGAATGAATTAGCTAATTTACACTTGATCTAGAACTGATTTGGACTAGAAAAGGTGATGAATAAATTAGGCGTGTCTTTATTTCTCGTAATAAATTTTGGAATGCAGGAATAAGGCGGACACGAGCGTCCATGGTTAGATAGGGGCACATGGGCATTAAATACCTCTTCTAGGAACTGTGATTGTGAAAATGTCGAACCTAATCTTTATTATGTTGCATAAGTGTCAAAAATATTCCATGTTGATCGCTTATGTGTTGATCTTTGATCACCAAAGGTACTGTAACTCCGCAAAATAGATATCACTTGTAAAATCCCACAAAGCACATCAAATCCAAAAATAAAGATGTAAAATAGGGAGTCATACTCGGCCTCAATGGTCGCCCTAAGAGTGAACTTACGATGAAGTGCTATACTACATCTCAAACTCCATGTAGTTCTAGTGAGTGTGTGTAAGAATTGTGCCCTAGGATGCCCTTGTGCAAGTGCACTTGATAAACGATTCAGTAGCTAAATGTAGCAATGTAGTAAAATGTGTGGATGGAATAAAGAACTTCCCCTTCCTATGTTGTGTATGCAGAAAATGTAGTCCCTTGTCCCTTGAGTGGATGTTAGATGGATGCTTTAGAGTGCTTTAGGTTCCTTTGGATGCAAGCTTAGGTGATAATAGTAATGCTTAGTGCTTGGTCCTTGATTTTGAACACATAAATATGTATTTATATGATTCCCTCATTTGAATTTCGTAATTAACAACTACAAGGCTGACCCATAAGTGAAAAATATGCTTAAAAGATAAAAGATGCCCAAAAAGAGCGAGTAATCTGTTAGGTAAATAAAGGTCGGGGGCACCCAAAGGGGATAGGGCGCTTGGGTCTTTGCTTTCCTAGCTAGGCACTCGATGTCCAGTGTCATAAAATATAAGTTAGTAAAATTATGACTGTGTTGTAAGGCATGTAAGACCAAAGAGGAAACAAGAAACAAAACAACGAGGCCAAAGATAGCTCTCAATCACTAGTTTTCTTGCTTAGGAATCATATAAATGCTAGTATGTATTTAAGACCTAGAAATGTACCCAAGTGCGTGATTTTTTGTCTACATTTTCCCCCACTTTATGTTGTTGAGTGAATATTCAATAAAATAAAGTAGATAAGAGATGCATACCTCATGTTCTGTAGAGAGCACGCAACGAGAAGCATGTCGAGTGGACAAGTGAAGCGTGGAATGATGCAAAGTGAAGCATGAAACTAGAAAGGAAAGTAACCCTCGTGGTATGTGCGTATGTGTTGCATTGTAGCTATTATTGTTATAGCTTGTGATTGTTACGTATTATAAGGATGGACATGCAAAAATAAAAGCAAGAATGTAGTCAAAATCATGTATATGATTGTTTCACCCGATTCATGACGTTTCTTTGAAAATGACAAAACAGAGATAGGGTAATGGGCGTAGGAGGAATACTTGTTGAAATGATGGTTGATAGGTTGTTGCGCACATGTTGACTCCTTGATCCATAGCTAATTGTGAGAGCTTCCTTTTGGCTGGGAGGAACTACCTGAAATGGAACACAAGACCACCAAATAAAAGTTAAACAATATGTGCAGTGAACTGCCTAGCGTGTGCTAGATCCGAGAAGTGTGATACTTCCTGATGTCAGTCCATTGTTTAAAACAATTTAATGCTGGTAATGAAGTAAATCCTATTGTAATTAAAATGATTTAGGTATCTCATTTAAAACACAATAAGAAAGATCTAATCTAACAGGCTAGGTTAAAAATAAGATCCGAAGGTTGAGTAATCGGTTCAGGTCTCTCGCAGTCTAACAGAGGTCTTAGGCATGTCACAGGTGATTAAGGGTGATGTAAGAATAAGTTGGGTAGGTCATCGTGTTCTAGGGTGATTGGTAAATACAGAGATTGACTCGGTTAAGGGTGACCGACGCGGTTGGGGAGAATCGGGTGCTCGTTCGTGAAAACTGGGAATGCCACAGAATGTGCTTTAGATCTCCTTATGATTACACAAAGGAATGGGCTGGTCAAAATGAGGTATTAAGTTATTTGGATGGGGTTTGGTGAGGGTTTAATGGGGATATGGAGGGGTGAGTATTAAAGGAGGTCAATGGATGGCTAGGAGAACAAAGGATGAAGGTACAATGATTAAATGAATGAACCAAAGGAGTAAACTATTCTACTTACTTGAAATCTGTTCGGGTGCTGTGAGTGATGAATGAAGTCATAAGAAGAGGTTGAATATTGTTGAGGATCACCAAACGTTGGAAAGCTCCTGCATGGGCTACATGTGCATTCCTTTTTCCCGGTTGGATCAAATCAGACTTTGGGTGGTTGCTGGATGAATGTTTGATGTCTATGTAAGAGAAAATGCTTGATCTCCTTCCTTACATGTGTGTTCACCTGAAACTTGTTCTCAAAAGATGTGTTATCTCTCAGGAATCTACCAACCTTTTGCCAACCTCGAAAATAAGGTTGTTTTGGGGATTAAAAGGTGACCGACGACGTTTTCGGCTTAACCGGCGGCGGTTAAGGGTAATCGGCGTCGGTTAGGGTGGGATTTCCTAGGTTTACTAAACTAGGCAGATCCCCTTGATTTTCTAGGATCTCATGTCATTCACCCATGGATTAGACTAGAAGCTTCTTGTAAGTATGTAGGAATGTGGTTAGAGGGAATGTAGGCATTGATTTTTAGGGTTTGGGTAAGACTTAGTTATGGCAACTTACTAAGAATAGGTCTTAGGGTGAGGTGGCTTGATGAGGTGTCTAGGTGAGGTGTATGTGTGGGCATTATCTAAATTAAGATATTTAAATAATAAATATGGTGAGGATAATGAATTAATTTAAGTAAATTAATTAAATTAATATTAGTGTGGTGAAGGGGGCCATGGCTAGGTGGATGTGTTCAAGGTGTTTATTTGTCGAGGGACCAAAGGGGAGTGTGACCTAATTTTAGTGTCTACATTTTGCCCCTTTTTGTTTCGTAGCTTGTATTGTAAGCGTGCAACGCCGAGAAAAATAAGATGTGGCTACTCCATGTGTGGGTGGAGGTGATCCCCCTCAAACCAGGAACTGACGAGGCAAAAGGTAGAATCGGTAAGTGGTTTGATAAAAGGTAAATGTGATGAAAAGGAAGGTGGGTAATAGGAGAAAAAGGAGTAAGGTCTACTCTGTAATCTAGGTAATGGGTCGGGTCAAAGGTAGTAATAAATAAACGCACAAACACATATAAACTGCGCAAAGATGCTACTAGGTCAAGAGCAAGAAAACTCTACATTGTCTAAAGTTGATAGGTTTATCCAAACAAGGTTGAAGTGATTCCGATATCCAAGGTTTAAGATATGGTCGAAACACAACACAGTGTCAAAGCAGGAATGTTTAGGTGTGTTCCAGACACCAAAGGTAGGGTCAGGATAAACGGTCACAGTAAGAGGCAAGGTAAGGTTATTAGGTCAATTAACACGGTAACAATATCACAAGGTATAGCGAACACATGGGGTCAAAGGTCACTAGCGATGTCAGTAGGTCCAAGTATCTAGGTCACGACACAGGTAGGGCCGAGGTATGGGTAAAATAATGAGTCCCCAAAGGAGGATGCGGGTAGGTAATAAATGATGAGGGAAAGAGGGTGAGGGGAATGGTCAGGGTAAAGGTTGGGTGGGAAAAAAAAAGAGTGACAGTGGGTAATAAGGTAATTTTTTTGGGTGTTTGTGTAAGATAGGGTGACCGATGCTGGGTCAGGGTAATCAATGCCAGATAGTGCAACCGACTATGGTAAGGTAGGGCATGTGACCGATGTCGATGAAGGTAAAACCGACATCGGTTAGGTCGGGTTTGTTATAAAAACAAAAATCATGCTTTTTGTTATTCATTTGTCATTTAGCGAATTGAGAAAATGACAAAGGAGAGAGAAAAAAAGGGAAAAGTGTCCAGACGGAACAGAGTGGTGAGTTGGTGATCTGAGCAGTGGGTGATTGGTTGTTGAGAGGCGGGTCCATAGGATCGGTGGGCATGATTCGATTGGTTGGAGACATGGGTAGAGATTTTGTGATGGTAGAGGCCGAGAGGGATCGGGCAGGCCATCGGTGCAGCGGCCAGACGTGCCACCACAATGACGGAAACACGATGAGGTAAGCATCCAACTCTTGTTGTATTTTGTTAGATAGATTAGGTGATTTGCTTATTAGGTTTTTTGTTTTTGTTTTATTTGTTTTTATTGTGTGTGGTTGAAAATAAAATTGGGAATATGGGAGGCTAAATTAGGTCGATTAGGAAGGGGGAGAGAGATAAGTGGGAGAAGAGGGGAAGGAATGAGGTGTAGGGGGGAGGTGTAGGTGATTTTAGGTGGGAGAAGTGTCAAGGTAGGAAGTTTTTGAGAAGGGAGGATTTGGGGGTCACGGGTTTTGCCGCAACAAAGTGACCGACATCGATATTATTGAACCGGTATCGGTCATCATAAAACAGTGACCGATGTCAGTTTAGGGGTGACCGGGGTCAGTTAGAGAGAATCAACACCGATCAGATTTTGGAGAGTAAGGGGCCAAAAGTGCCACAGGTTGGGTGGTTGAGATGGGTAGAGGTAAAATAGGGTGTAGAAAAATGATAGTGGGTGAGTATGGGTATGAGAAATGTAGATTAATTTGTTGTTTGTATTGGATGCAGGGGAGAGATCAATTACACATGCAGACAGGGTTCCACCCCTGCTCGTGACGGTTCACATCAAAGTGACCCCTAAGGAGCTACAGCATGTGGAGGCATTGGGCCTAAGTGGGGTTCGATACTATCGGCATGTGGTCCGATAGCCTAGTTTGATGGTCACGCTCATCAATAGATGGGATTCCATGACCAACACATTCTACCACTCTGTCGATGGGTGAGATCATTGTCACCCCGGAGGACGTGTTCGAGATTCTCGCGGCTACCCATATGGGTACACAGTCTATTCAATCTCATCTAAGGCCTTAGTGGAGTTAATGCGACGGTGTTTGGAGAGGGGATGGCCGAGCTAACATTCCATAGTGCCAGCATTCGCTATGGAGAGATGTACCTAGCTTGTCCGGAGGAGACAAGGCTAGTAGTTCTATTGATGGAGGCAATGTGCTGCTTTGCATTGCTAGATGCAAAGGGTGGGCATTTTCCCCGATCGTTGATGGGGGTACTCCACGACATGATGATAGATCAGACCCGCTTTGCCTAGGTGCTAACATTCTTGGTGCAGCTATACAGGGAGTTATGGGCATATGGGCGGTTGTGCAAGTTCATCCTGTGATGTACCTTTTACTTCATTACTAGGCTTATGAGCACATAGTTTGTGTGCAGCCAGTAGGGATGCCTCGAGCAGATGCATTTCCACCAAGATTGGTGCGGGTGGGGTATAGGCTATGTGTACCTACTATTGGAGCGGAGATCAGACATGCCCACACATGTTGTGGCATATTTCGGTGTTTACTGGAGGGGTTGTTTGAGTGGACATCATATGGAGGCCGTATGTGTATTTCCCATCATATATGCATATGCATGAGGAGCTAGCCGAGCTCCATCTATCGATACGGATACAGGGCCACCGTGGCTTTGGGAGCATGAGATGATCTTGGTTGACAGAGTTAGGCGGCAGTTTGGGCTGCTTATAGAACATACCTCCGCCTTTCCTATAAGTACAGAAAGATGACATGGAGAGGCCCTTACCTTTGCCACGGCCAGACAATGCCCACATGGCAAGAGGAGCGGCAGGTGGACCAGATTGATGATGATCTTTGGTCACAGATATATATAGACAGTGGTGGGTGTCTCATTTACGAGCTATACCACCCAGGTTGGGGTAGCCGGATCTAGCCACCATCACGGTGCAGAGAGGACCCTACAGGGGTAGGTGGCTACTCTAATTACCCAGTTGGGTATGGTGCAGACACAGCTTACGAGCTCAAGAGGTGGAGGTAGCGGAGTTACATGCTCAGTGGTCGATCTTGAGCCCGATGGCCGAGGGTGGGGATGGAGATGGAGATGGGGATGATGGTCGGGTGGCTGCCTTACAAGCATAGGTGACAGGGTTGCAGGCTAATTGGCCAAAACTCAGGCACAGATTGGGGCCTTACAGGCCCAAATACAGGCACAGGGGCAGAGGGCACCACCACAAGCACCGGGACAGGGTCCCAGTTCACAGGCAGGAGCGGGACAGGGTCTCCCAAGACCGGTATAGGGGGCCGAGGCCTATGGGGCCACCATAGACCATGTCTATATACAAGTTACGGGATGCCCTAGGTGAGGCCAGATACTACCAGGATCAGCTGATGGCAAATGAGATGCACTTTCTATCCTATGGAGAGTACCGGGCACAACACGCCTCGAGTGAGAGGACTAGATCTCACACTCACAATGTAGAGATCACAGGGGGGCCATTGAGCTCTAAGGCCAGATCACGAAGAGGCCACCAGCTCCAGGTGAGGCACCAACAGGGACCCAACCACCACCCATGATGGGTGGGGAGATGTTAGTAGGTCACCAGACTGGGGCCGAGGAGGCAGAGGGTACAGGTGACACGGTGTATGGAGGATGTGCGCCAGATATCTTATATTTCACTCTTGATGGTTGATGTATTGTAGTCATTTTATATATATATATCAACTGCATGCCAAAGATAGTGAGGATGTACGAGAGTTTTTGTATATTTTGAGCATATACGGCCTGCGCACCGA
Source organism: Taxus wallichiana var. yunnanensis (assembly GCA_018340775.1). Taxonomy (NCBI): domain Eukaryota; kingdom Viridiplantae; phylum Streptophyta; class Pinopsida; order Cupressales; family Taxaceae; genus Taxus; species Taxus wallichiana. The sequence goes on from CM031244.1 coordinate 573,088,064, forward strand.
AGAGATTTTGTATTGGTTTATTATTTTATTGTATATGAGACCGGCCTACGTGCGATGACATTTTGTATCGAGTATCAGCTTGCGTGCCAACGATTTTTGAGATAGACATGATGGGATATCCCTGTATATTGTATTGAGACACACATATTTATTTATATGATGAGATGGATGAGATTCTTGATTTTGTCAGTGTTTTATGAGACTTTTAATTTTTTGTTGTGATATGGAGTCAAGTTGGTTGTAGGCATGGATCGAGTCAGGTTTGGTTTAGGTATGGATAGAGTCGTCGGTTTATTTAGGCATGGTGGAGTTAAGTTGGTTTAGGCATGGATAGAGTTAGGTCTTAGGCATGGTTGAGTCGGAGTCGGTTTAGGCCTAGATCGAGTCAAAGTTGGTTTAGGCATGGATCGAGTTAGGTTGGTTTAGGCATGGTTGAGTTGAAATTGGTTGAAGTTGTGATTCATTAATTTATATAATGAATGATAATATGGGCTATTTTTAAGATGCTTTATAATATATGGATGATGATGGTAGTCATAATAAATGTATGTTGTGGGGATGATAAAAATGTCAAGCAACTTGTTATTTGTGTGGTTTAATTTCCAAGTTTTAGATATAAAAAGGAAACTAAGTAGGGTATAATGTAATTTGAGGAAAATGAAAGATGAATTGGTTAGGGTAGAGAGTGGTCGAGCTAACCTCCAAGGGCCCCATGCCCTTAGAGTGTTACCTACATAGTCCCGGTGAAAAGGGACCTCAGGCCGATGTAGTTCTCCCATGAGCTAGGGAAGAATATGAGGAGGTAGGAAAATGAGTTGGTAGGTTTTAGGCATGATTTGGGTTTAGGTCTGTTAGGTGTGGGTGGGTTATAGGCAAATTGGTATAGGTGATGTCAATTGTGGCAAAAGAAAAAGATTACCCCAAAGGTAAGCGTCGAGGACCAAGTCCTGTATATAAGGTAATCAAGACGTAAATAAAGACGGTTAAAAGATAAGAAGGGGCAATAAAGCCACCTGATTGGTTAGGATCATACCGAGTAGATCATACCTTGGAGGAGGTGATGAACGTAAGACCCTAAAGAAATTGCATGATTGAGTGTTCTAAGGTGAAAAGTAGTCACATGATCACCAAATGTCTTGGTTTCCAAGAGGTCCCTTGAGGCGGTAGGAAAATGGGGGTGCAAATGGTGAGAGGGGTGAAAGGTGGGTAATTTTATATGATATGAGGTGGCATGCTCTTTGGGCAAGAGATCCGAGGTCACAATGGGCAAGTCCATGACTAAAAAGTTATTCTGTGTTGACTTGTATTTGAGATAGACTGATCGATGCAGGAATTATATATGGGATGAGGAAATGAACTCCTTGAGGTCTTCGTGAAGCTGATCGATGTGGGAAGCTTCAAATTCTCTCATTTTTTTGAAAGGGCTTTACATAGCTGTCCTTCGAGGGAGCAGTCTATTTATAGCAGCGATTACAGAGAGGAAGATGTCCTTTTGAGGGAGTCATCTTTTTATTATAAGTTTGACTTAAGGAGTTGGGTCCCACGTGGGGCTTTAAAGTCATGGACAAGACTAAGGTGAGGAAAAGGATTATTGTTCAGAAAGCAGGGTGAAATGACCATGGGATCTCATCTATAGGTAGACAAAAAGTATCCATGAGAATCATGCTATGTACAACGCCGTGGTACACATATTCAAGAGAAGATAACAAGTGGCGCGAGTGCTCACGTGATTCTTATTTAATCATTCGTGAGGTGTAAGAACTAGAGAGCGCTCAAGGGACGAGCATGGAAGGAGGCAAAAAGTGATGTAGGACTAAAAGTCAACAATAGAATGGTCAAAGATGCAAGGCATTAAGGGGCTCAGGTTCAGGTTTACCATCGAGGAAGATAAACGATAAGCACCTGATCTATAAGTATGGGTCACGATGTATGGTCCAAGCCAATTAGGAGAAAATTTTCCCCATTTACTTTTTTCTACTTTGGTTACATGTTGATTTTCTTTTAGGACAAGGTCACCGACTTGGAAGGTTCGTTCATGGACACGTTTGTCGTAGGCACATTTGATACATTTTTGGTAAACTTGAAGGTGATCAAGAGCGTTAAGACAATGTTTGTCTAATAACTCAAGATGTGCTAAATGGTCCTGACGAAAGTCATCATCATTGAGCATGTCATGGAGAGAAATGTGGAGTGAGAGAATCTAGACTTCGAGCGGTAGAACAACCTTGTACCATAGACTAGAGAAAATGGTGTGGCAGCAGTGGAAGTATGGATACTAGTGCGGTATGCCCATAGAGAAAAAGGAATGTGCGTATGCCACCATTCCAATATCGTTGACCACTTTCATGAGAATTTTGTTTAGGGTTTTACTAGTGGATTCGGCTTGGCCGTTGGTTTGTGGGTAATAATGTGACGAGAAACTTAGCTGAATGTCGAAGGCGTCGCACAAAGTTTTTGTAATGTTTTGTTTTTGAATTGTTTTCCATTATCAGTGATGAGGCGATGAGGAAAACCAAAGTAAAAAATGATGTGATGATTAATGAACTCACATATTTTCTCGGCTTTCGTGGAGATGAGTAGTATGGCCTCAACCCATTTTGTGTAGTATTCGGTAGCGGTGATGATCCATTGATGTTGTTGGGAAGAATGAGGGCTGATCTCTCCAACAAGATCCAAACCCCATTGAGAGAAGGGCCAAAGGTCACGGGCGACACTGTAAGGCGTGGATCAGGTGTATGATGAAGGTTGGCATGTTGTTGGCATTCTACACAACATTTAACGTAGTCGCAACAATCATGGTTAAAGGTCGGCCAGTAATAGCCCAGAGAAGAATACACTTAGCCACAATAAGGCCACCGAAGTGACCTCCACATATGCCATCATGAACTTCCTTAAGTGTATAAGGAATTTCAGAACTCGTGAGGCATCGTTAGAGAATACCATCAAAGCCGCACTTATAGAGAAGGCCCCCATGATGACCTAACGAGAGACCTTTTAAGGAAGGCGCATTATCCATTATGAGTGAGATCAAGAGGTAAGATGGAGAGAGAAAGGTAGTCAGAGTATTGTTTATACCAAAGGTCACTTGGATCGGGGCAGTGGTTCCGATAGAGTAAACTTCGCGAGGTAAATAAGAAGGTGATTGGATTCATTGTATGGTGACAAAGATTTTAGAATCGGCAGGTGAAGCGGGTATTTGAGAAGCCAGAAAGCCATGGTATCTGTAAATTTGTTAGTCAAATGAGTGACGGTTTGAAGGGCGTAACAGTCAAAGGTGGTCAAAAGTATGTCTACATGATGTTTATACTTTTGAAGTATCTCATTACAACATTGGTATATACCATTGACTTGGTTTACGACCAATTGAGAATCACCAAAGATGTTGATTGATTTGACATCTAGGGCATAGGCGGCTTAGAGACCTAATACGAGTGCTTCGTATTCAACAATATTGTTTGTACATTCAAAATCAAGTTTGAATGAAAAAGGCATGGGTTCACATCAAGAGGAATGAGGATAATACCAGCCCCACCTCCGCGATGACACTTGGAACCATCAAGAAGAGTGTCATTTGGTAAATGGGTTCATCCAAGGAAAGGGTAGTAATGGACTCATCCGGAAAGTCAAATTAGAGTGTTGATCCCCGAAAATAGGTGCGTCGGCCAATTGGTTGGCAATGGCTTGCCCTCGATGGACTTTTGATGAATGAATTCGAGGTTGAGATCAGCTAAAGAATAAGCCAACGTGTGGCACGTTGATTTTGTAAGGTTTAGCATACATGAAGTGTAAGGGGTCGGTGTTGGTCACACATAGGTTTTGTGGTTGAGTAGGTAATGATGGAGTTTTGTGGCAACGAAAAACTAAGGCTAAGCAAAGTTTTTCGGGATGGGTGTATCGGGTTTCATAGTCCAAAAGAGTATGGCTTATGTAATAAACCACCTGCTCTTGTGTTGTTCATCCCGATGAGTGAGCATGGCTCCCAAGGAATGATCGGTAGCTAAGATGTATAGGTAGAAAGGTTGATCATATTTAGGTGGAATGAATATGGGTGGTTGGAAAGGTATTGTTTTAAGGGCTCAAAAGCTTTGTGGCAGTCATCATTCCATTTAAAGGAGACATCCTTCTTGAGCAGATGATGAAATAGTTGACACTGATCGGATAATTGTGAAATTAAACAGTGAATAGACTGCAACTTACCTTGCAGGCTACAGAGTTGTCTAAGGTTAGTGGGCAGAGGCATTTCCAAAATGGCTTTGACTTTAGCAGGGTCAACTTCTATACCACGTAAGGAAACAATAAATCCCAGGAGCTTTCCTGAGAGAACCGCGAAGACACACTTCTTTGGCTGAAGGTGAACACAATATTTAATGAGGTGGTCAAAAATGGTTTTGAGGACGGTAAGGTGCTCAGAGAAGCGTTTAGATTTGGTCAGAAATCATCCATGTAATCTTCCAATATACGATGCATGATGTCATCGAAGATGTAAGTCATAGCCCACTGATATGTGGCACCAACATTTTTAAGGCCAAAAGGCATGGCTCGATAGTAGAAGGTCCCCCAAGGGGTGATGAATGAGGTCTTATGTTGATCCTTTGGGGCAAGCAAGATTTGGTTATAACCCGAGAAATCATCCATGAGTGATAGCATCTCGTGACCAGCGGTAAGGTCAACCAGTTGATCAATACCGGGTAAGGGGAAGTCATCCTTTAGGCAGGCAAGGTTAAGGTCATGGAAGTCCATGCAAATGCAGAGTCCCCCCATCGCCTTAGTGATAGGGACAATGTTAGATATCCAACGAGGATAATCAATGGGTAATATGAAGGAAACAGACAGAAGATGTTGTAGTTCTTCTTTGACAAGAAGGGCAATGTGAGGGTGCATTTTCCTCAGTTTTTGTTTGATGGGTTTGGCATTGGGAATGGTTACGATATTGTGGACCACTATGGTGAGGTCAATACCATGTATGTCTGCATAAGATCAAGCGAACGCGTGGTTATGATCACTGAGAAAAGAAGTGATGGCTTCCTGTTCAGCAACATCTAAAGATCGACCGATCTTTATTATGTGCAGGTCGTCCTGAGTATGGATGTTGATCTCGATAGTCGATTCATTCAACATGGTTTGTGTCTCAGAAGGTAATGACCGATGAATATATGAATCTTCTACACCAAGGTAGGTGAGTATAGATTCATCATCTTGACATTTAATGACATTGATGGAAGGTGTATCATCATCGATCATTTCAAGGTACACGAAGGTAAGAGAGGCAGGGCCTCACCCTCGTGTTGATAAGTCAAAGGGCCTAAGGAAATGGTGTTTATGAAAAAAATGAGGGATAGATTTTGGATCCATCAATCTATCGACGAAGGTGGTGATGCAGTGGAGCGGGTGAAGAAGGCATAGAAGGGCTGACATTCTCGATGGGTTCAATGTGGGCTTGCTTAGTAGGTGGTTCAGGAAAGCCGATACCACTACGGTCGTTATGTTTGTGGGTGGTACATGGGATGACAGTATGGTGGCCTTGTTCATAAAATCCAAAACAAAAACCCTTCCACGCACATCGGTGTAGGAAGGTGTGGGTGAAACGGTGATTGGTGAGAGACTGGAAGTCAATAGAAAATGGGTGGGTTTGTGACATGGCTTAGGTGTGTAAGTGGTAGTATCAAGTCCCCCATAGGTGAGACTGGTACAGAGATGCGGAGGACCATAAAGGAGGTGTTCTCCTATGCGGTGATCATAGCGAGGGTGTTAGTGAAGGCTTTCGTACTCTTGTGGAGCAAGGAACATGTTAACACTAAATAAGTGATATTCTCCCAGAGTGAGGCGTTGAAAAATGCCTTCCAAGGGATCGGTGGTTGGTATGTGGGTAGCTGGAATAGATGATGTTGTCGAGGTCAACGTGAAGGTGGAGTTAATGGATTGGGAGGCCGATGGGTCAGCCGTGGAGGTTGTGGCAGCGGTAGGAATGGAGGAGGTATGTGCGGTTGAGGTAGCAACTATACTGGTAAGTGGAGGTGTAGGTGAAGCGGTAGTGGTTGAGGAGGTAGATGCATTAATGGGTATGAGCACGTCATTGGGTCGGTAGAGCATGTTGCATGTTTTAAAAGGTGATGGATCAGTTGGGATAGTATAGGTGTGTCCTTCATGTTCAAACTTTACACAACGATGCAAAGTGGAAGGAACGTAACCCATGACATGAATCCAGGGTCTCATGCAAGCAATAGGTTATATTGAAATTCCCCCTCCAAGACGTAGAATAGCTCTAGAATAGTACAAGGGCCCACACGAACGTGGAGAATGACAGTGCCTAGTGTAGAGGTGATAACATCATTGAATGAATGCAACATGATAGGATGTTTATGCATGTAATTGTCAGGTATGCACATTTGAGCAAATGCATGGGATGAAATGATGTTAATGCTAGTGCCCCCATCAATCATTACACATTGTACATGTATATCATCGATGTGGACAGAGATGAAGAGGGCTAGGTCTGGGTCATCTATTTGGTGCGGTGCGATCTCTTCCTCTAAGAAGCTAAGGGAGGCTACTTGGTGAGTAGGGTGAGGTGCGGATAAAGGTGGCAATTTGGTGAGAGAGGCTACATGATGAGGTGTGATAATGGAGGCTACGGGTGTAGGGTAATTGGGTAAAACCTCAATAGATTGAAGAACCTCCATGAGAGCTTGATGATGGGATTTTGAGGTTTGGATGAGGTCATATAGGGACATTTTGAGGGGAGATTGGTGTAATTGTTTGAGCATGGTGCGATGTGTGACCCCATTAGAAATAGGGTATGTGGGTCCGCAGATAGTAATCTTAGGTGTGGGTGCAGATGGTATGTTGGGTATAGGATTGGTTAGTGGGTCAGTTGCCTTTTCCTTACCTTTATCCTTCTGAGCATGGGTAGTAATGTGGATCATGTTGATCTGAGGGGAGTTGGCAAACGGAGAAGGTGTAGGGTGAGTGGTATAACGACATGATGGACAAAAACCTACCGGGGAGAAAAGCCTTGTGAAGTGAGCTGGGTGTAACAACATTTAGGTAATGGTGTGGCAAGTTCTCTGATGTGAACCATGTTAATTTCAAATCTTGGGGTGGCTCTAAGAGTTGTGGGGGTGGAGGTCGTGGTTGTTGAGTAGGCAGTGAGGGAAGGATTGTGGGAATGGGTATCGGTGAAGTAGGGTCCTCATCGAGAAGGTCGTCATCGTCAAAGTTGGCTTCCGAAGGACACAACTGGATAAGGATAGTTTTCAAATCCTTGCAGTTCTCCACATCGTGCCCTAACACACGATGGTAGGCACAAATTTTAGTGTCATCAAACCCTTTTGGCTTGGGTTTGAGGGGGTCATAAGGTCTAAGTGGCGGTAATGTGATAACAAAAGTCTCAAGGAGGTTGGTTAATATTTTGGCATAGGACCCCACTAGTGGATCGCAATGGGAAGTGAAAGTGGGTTTGGGTGTAGGTGCAGCTGATTGTTGAGGAACGGTCCTTGTAAGAGGGGGAGTGGGTTGAGCCATGGTTTTGGGTGTTGGTCGTGTTTGTTTGGGTAGGGGTATGGTAGATGAACGGGTAAGAGGGTGTATGGTTGCTTTGACTACCTTATTGGAGGGTAGCGGATTTTTGTTTTTGGGTTGCACCTTCTTGGGTAAAGGTGATATGGGTGTACGAGATCTAGAGGGAAAAGTAGATGGGGGAAGAGGGCGAGTTACCCACGAGGATAACGGAGGTGCTGTGAAGGTAGATGATGCGGGTCAAATAGGGGTTATGAGAGATAGAGACTGAAGTGTAGTGGGTAATGAAGAAGTTGTTGAGGGTATTGAAGGTATGGGTGGTAAAGATGCCGCATTGTAGGTGTAAGTCAGGTCGGGTGCCCGGGTATATTAGAGGTTTGCGCGGAAGGAGCGGGCTTTTGTGTTTTTGGTTTACCATTGGGCGGAAGTTTCTTAACCATACTGGGTGGTTGGGGTCCTAAGATGGATGGAAAGGGTGAAGGTGATGTAGGTATGATTGGCGTAGTCCTGGGTATGAGTTCTATGGGTTTAGTTCTTCTATTTGGGTGCCGAGTAGGTTTGGTGTTGACTTTGGAGGATGTGGCTAAATCTAGTTTGACAGGTGGATGAGTAAGGTTGGTGGTTGGGGTGACCCCTAAGGTAGTAATAGGTTTAGTCGAGGAAGATGCTGTAGGTGTGGGCTGGATTTAGATGTATGTTGAGTTATGGGTAAGGGAGTATGTTGAGCGGTGCGGAGGGTTATGGAAGAAGTAGTGATAGAGGTGGTTGTGCTCGGTTCAACTGGCTGAAATATTTTGGGTAGATAGTGGAAGTATCAACAAGTGACATCTACATTTGTGTTGAAACATGAAGTAGAAGACGCCCCCACAATAAGGCTCTGTCCACATAATCTAGGTGATCGGCCAAGCATGAGAACGACACGTCTGTAGGTGGCGTTAATGAGGACCTAATAGCAATTCCTGTAAAATGTGTCTTAGAGAAGGGAATTTGCTATCTGTGGCTTCATGGGTAAGAGAGCCAAAAGTAGGTCTGCAGGATCTTGGGTAGCTGATGGAGAATGCTCACCTAGAGGCAAAGGTATCTCTACTGGATCTTTGATAGGTGGAGGAGAAAATGGGTGCTCCTCTATAGGTGGAGAAGATGATGGGTGCCCCTCTGTGGGTGGAGGAGATGATGGGTGCTCCTCTAGGGGTGGAGGAGATAAACAAGTATCTTCCATGGACTGAAGAAGTATTGTGGGTGATGGTTCCCTAGGTGGAGAAGCCAAAGGTGAAATGGTCTCGATATTAGCGAAGGGCTCCTCCACGGGTGAGGAAGGAGGTGAAAGGTGTTCCTCTATGGGTGGAGGAATAGGTGAGGTAGGTTCCAATGTAGAAGGAGGATTTTGAGCTAGAATTTCCTCTATAGAAGGAATATGGGGTAATTGGGAAGCAATAGGTGCGTCACTAAAAATAGCATGGACCTCGCGGGTATGGCTATCATGAGTTGAGGTCTCACCGGTTTGATCAGATGAAGGGCATGATTAGGAAAGGGTTTCTTGAAGATATGTAGGTTTTGATTGGCAGGTGCATTAGGATTATCCACTGGTTAACTTGCCTTTTCGAGCATTTCTTGGACAATGTTTTTGAAAGTGATGCAATTTCCGTCACTATGACCCTTTACTCGATGATAGTTACAGAAGTCGTGTTCTTTATACCATGCGGGCATGGGGCGAGTAGGGTCAAAACCAGTGTGTGGTTTTATAGGTGGAAGGGTGATGGCCCCAACTTTGATGAGATTTTCTAAGATAGAAGAGTAAGGCTCCCCAATTGGGGTGTATTTCCGTTGTTCTTGTCTAAATTGAAAAGTCTGATGGGTGAGAGATTAGATGAGGGGTAGCCTGATTTGATGAATGAGCCGGACCGGCTTTGAGTACCACTGTGTTAGCGGTGCCCTTAGCTTTTGAATAATTACTCTGTGGTTTGGAAGAAGAAGAGGTATCATTTGACTTGAATGCTGAATTGTTATTGTGTAATTGGATTTTCTTCTCTTCGATGGCACAAATCTCTAACTTTCGTGCCATGGTGAATGCTTCATCAAATGTTCAGAAAGTTTGAATCTACAGGTTGGTGAGATGTGTCTAGCACAAGCCCGCATGAAGAGCTTGATGATTTCGATTTGCAGTAGTTGGAAGGTGAGTTGATTAATCAGGCTACACCAGTGAGTGACAAAATCATGATAAATTCGTCATCATACTGACGTGTGGAGTATAGGTCAGTCATGGTAACCTTCTTAACGATATTGATGGAGAAGTGATCCAAGAAGGCTTGGGCTACCTGATTAAATGAAAATATAGAGTGTCTAGGTAACCCACTATACCAATCTAACGCAAGTTCTAGTCAGAGACATGGGAAAGGTCCTTAAGAGTAAAGCATCATCGTGGGCGATTAGGTAAAGAATCGTTTGAACGACTGCAAATGTTTTTGTGGGTCTTCCTTGCTATTGAAACGGTTAAATTTAGGCATTTTCCAATGTATGGGGTATGGGTGAATAGGAATGAATGGGTGGATAGGCTCGTTGCAAATTTCATCGTAGGTGAGGGTATTGTGGGAACCAGAAACCAATGCCTCCAATGTCTGCATCTTGTCCATCATTAATTTGATTATGTCGTTGGTGGGTTGCGATAGTTGGGTCCCTCCTGTAGCATAAGAGGGATGGTGTTGGGCATGTAACAAGGGTGGTATTCCAAAGATATGGTGTTACCATGTAGCTAGATTGAGAAGGAGGTAGTGAAATAGGGGTACGTACCTAGAATGAATAATGATGAAACAAGAAGCTCACGATAGTATGTATATGGAGGTGGAAGGGTCGTGGTGACCCTAGTGGCAATGGGGGCTAACGATGATTGGGAATAGAAAGGACCACATTTTGAAAGGGGGTGGGGTCACCGACATGGGAGGTGGTTGTGTAGCCATGGGTATATGCGAGACAATAGGGGCAGATGAGGTTGTGTTTTGAGTGGTTGTCAAAGGTATGGTGGATGTGGTGGGTGCAATGGATGTAGCAAATGCTGGTATAGTGGGTATAAGACCTAGCTGCGAAACGACTAGGGGTAAAGTAGATGCGGGCAACACGGAGCTAGATGGGGCTGATGTAGGAGTGGGAGCGAGGGTCGAGGGGATAGATATGGGCATGTCGTATATCAACTGACCCGAGGCATCTCGAGTGGACGAGTGAGAAAGATAAAACTGCAAGGTGGCAGGGTTTTGGTCAAGGAGTCATGCGAACTCCTCATCTCCGGTAGCGATAGTGATAGGTTGGATAGGATCCATGGCAGTGATAAAATGGAAGGTGGTGAAGGGCTATGTGGGAGCGGTTAACAACCCGGCGTGGAATACGAGAGCACTAGCTTGTCGTGTCAATACCATGTGAACAGTATCGATCGAGTTAGGGTGCCTTTACTGTAAATGACACAGAAATACATCGGGAATAGAAAGAACATGCGGTAATAAATGGATTAGGTACCAAATGTTAGCTAGAAAGTGGCACAAGATAACCGATGCTTTGATCGGGGAAGACCGACACTGTTACAGTAACACCGCGGCCACTATGGGAAATTGACTATTGGTTAAAAACAAGGTATAAGGCCAAATTTGACAGGTATGCCGAATACTGACGAGATTTACAAGGTCAATGGGAATGATAGTAGTGACAGGGACTCTAAATAGTTGAAGAAGGTGAATAAATGTCCTTTTGGGTAGGTTAACCAAAAGGACCTGAAACCGACGCTGGTTTGGGTATAATTGATGACGGTCAGAGGGTAACCGACGATTTATCACTGACCGACACCATCAGCCACCGTGAAATTGAAACAATGATGAAAGAAAAGTGGTTGTGAATTAAAATATGATGTGGAATCAAACCCAAAATTCTGAGAATGATGAGAATGTGGTCCAGGCACACTCAGAAGAAGCCGAAATACACCAACTATGATGAGGAGCGTGCAAGGAGAAACAAGAAGAATGAAGAATGTGACCTCTCACCTCAAAATGCAAGCCAAACAGAAACACTAAGAAAAATGTGATCCTAAGAGTGCCTTTTCTATTATGTTTGTTTAGCTTATGCTATTTAAGGACTGACTCATGAACTGTAGAATAGAATTTTTGGTGAGGATGGCTTCCTACAAATAAAGAGATCCAAAAGGTGAGGTTTTAGGTATGTTATGGCGGGGGGCTTCACTCAAGTATGGCTCGATAGAGCAGCGAACCGGGGAGTAACTACCAATCCTCATATCAAGGTGCGATCGTTGATAGGTGTTCCCAGGAAAGATGTTGTTTAAGAATATGTATTTGTTTTGAATTTGTGTAATTTGGCAAGACTCGAGAGAGACAAATGTTGTTGAGTGAATATTAAATAAAATAAAGTAGATAAGAGATGCGTACCTCATGTTCTGTGAGAGCACACAACGAGAAGTGTTTCGAGTGGACAAGTGAAGCGTGGAATGATCAAAAAGTGAAGCATAAAGACTAGAAAGGAAAGTAACCCTTTTCGGGGTATGTGCATATGTGTTACATTGTACCTATTATTGTTATAGCTTGATTTTACTTATTATAAGGACGGACCTACAAAAGAATGAAGAAGCAAGAATGTAACCAAAATCATGTAAATGATTGTTTCACCCGATTCTTAGACGTTTCTTTGAAAATGACAAAACAGATAGGGTAATGGGCGTATGAGGAATACTTTTGAAATGATGGTCGATAGGTTGTTGCGCGCATGTTGACTCATTGATCCACAACCGATCGTGAGAGATTCCTTTTCGGCTAGGAGGAACTACCTAAATGGAACATAAGACCACCAAATAAAAGCTAAATGATATGTGCAAAGGAACTACCTAGCAGTGTGCTAGATCCGGGAAGTGTAATACTTCCTGCATTTGGTCGTCACCACCGTTTAAAACAATTTAATGTTGGTAATGAAGTAAATCCTATTGTAATTAAAATGATTTAGGTATCTTATTTAAAACACAATAAGAAAGATCTCATTTAATAGGCTAGGTTAAAAATAACATCCGAAGGTCAAGTAATCGGTTCTAGGTCTCTGCAGTCCGACAGAGGTCTTAGTGCAGTCACAGTGTGATTAAGGGTGATGCAAAATAGGTGGGGCGGTTACATGCCTTGCAGGCTATATTAGTAAATACAGAGACCAACGCTCGGTTAAGGGTGACCGACGTTGGTTGGGGAGAATCAATGGCGATATCGTGAAAACTAGGAATGCCACGTAATGAGCTTTGATCTCCTTATGATCGCACAAAGGACTCGGGCTGGTCAAAATGAGGTATTAAGTTGTTTGATGGGGTTTGGCAAGGGTTTAATGGGGATATGGAGGGGTGAGTATTAAAGGAGGTCAATGGGTGGCTAGAGAACAAAGGATGAAGGTACAATGATTAAATGAATGAACCAGAGAGTAAACTATTCTACTTACTTGAAATCTGGTTCCTGCACGTGTGAGTGATGAATGAAGGTGCCAATAAGAGGTCAATGTTGTTGAGGATCACCAAACGTTGGAAAGCTCCTACATGGGCTGCATGTGCATTCCTTTTTGCCTGGTTGGATCAAATATGTGTTGGGTGGTTGCAGATGAATGTTGGATGTCTGTGTAAGAGAAAATGCTTGATCTCCTTCCTTGTATGCGTGTTCTCCTAAAACTTGTTCTCAAAAGATGTGTTATCTCTCAGGAATCTGCCAACCTTTTGCCAACCTCGAAAATAAGGTTGTTTTGGGGATTAAAAGGTGACCGACGGTGGTTCCGGCTTAACCAGCGGTGGCTAAGGGTAACCGACGTTTGCTAGGTGGGATTTCCTAGGTTTACTAAACTAGGTAGATCCCCTTGATTTTCTGGGATCTCGTGTCATTCACTCACGGATAAGACTGGAAGCTTCTTGTAGGTATGCAGGAATGTGGTTAGAGGGAATGTAGGCATTGATTTTTAGGGTTTGGGTAAGACTTAGTTAGCTATGGCAACTTACTAAGAATAGGTCTTAGGGGCGAGGTGTGTAGGTGAGGTGTATGTGTGGGCATTATCTAAATTAAGATATTTAAATAATAAATATGGTGAGGATAATGAATTAATTTAATTAAATTAATATTAGTGGGGTGAAGGGGCCATGGCTAGGTGGATGTGTTGAAGGTGTTTATTTGTTGAGGGACCAAAGGGGAGTGTGACCTAATTTTAGTGTCTACAATGATAAATAAAAAAATGTGCATAAGTATGTAAAAGTGTTCACTTGATGTAGAATAGTGTAAAAGGATAGAAAAGTGTCTTGAAAATGCCATGTAGAACAAGTTTTTGGGAGATCTCATGCCAATAGTGAGTTTTTGGGAGATCTCACACCAATGGTGATTTTTGGCGATCTCATGCCAAGTGCAAGTTTTTTAAGTGATCTCACACCAAAGAAAGAGTGTTGGGAGTGTGGATATAAAATCATGCACTTTAGACATTATTTAATCCCGGTCTCATACTACTATTTAGAAGGTTCTTGATTGAAGAAATTACTAATTAAACCCCATCTTTCCGCCATCTAACTTTATTTTATTTCTTCATTCTCGACCTCTTGCGCACCCACATGCCCAAATAACTCGCTCGTCATTTCGCGTTATTTTAGCTTTGACTGGGAACCCAGCAATATTGGGCACCCATGGGTGCCCTGGTCCCACCAAGGGCACCCCGATCCTTTTGAACTTTCCCACCACTTTTTAGGCAACTTTTAGTCAAGCTTTGATTCTTATCTTTTTGGTGGTCGGCCATTTCAAGGTTAATTACGAAATTAGATCAAGAGAACCCTATAAATATAAAGTTATGAGACCATAATGAGGTACCAAGCACTAGTCACTACTATCATCCACCTATATTTTCATCCATTTGGAGATCATTTACATCCATTAGCTCCATCAAAAAGGCACAAAGTTGGTTCATCTACATCACACTTCATAGGAGGGGAGTCTATTGTTTCCACGCACACATTCTATTACATTTTCTACATCTAGTTATTGTTCGCTACTTCACAAAGTGTGACTGACACAAGAACACTAGGGCACATGATGCACACATACACTAGAACTACATTTGGGTCCGAAATGTAGTGCATCACTCAGTTAGTAAGCCCACTATTGTGGCAGCTAAGGTCAATCTGACCCATTCATTTTCATTCTTATTTTTTTAGGGTTTTGATACTTCTTGTGTTCTTTAGTAGGACTTCCTTTCATCTTATATTACCAACGACACGTGGTGTAGTGCAATGAACCCGATGCTATACACAACGAGGGTTTCGAGATCACCTACGTAACCTACAGCGAAACTCAACTTCAAACCTTTTACATAGACCAGAGCACCCACAGATGCCTCAATCCATCTCCGTGATCTCCAATTCATATAGATAGCTTATATCCTTCCTTTTTGGGACCTCTACATAGTCACTCCTGCTTCTAGATTATTTTGTTTATTCTGTGACATAGTCTAATGAGCTCCTTTAATCAACTGAGTACATTCTAACTCTCCTTACACTCTAGGGTTTAACATTTTCATCTTCGAGTTGTTTCGGTTGTTTTATATAGTCATTTACTACATTTATTTACTGTATTTACATGTCGTTCTAGATTAGATTAACTATCCTATATCCCCAATTTTAGTTAATCATTTTGGTGAAATCCATGTTTTTCACGCTTAGGATCCTCATTTCCCCTCTATCATGGGTCAAGTTTCTTTATTTGATTTACTTAAGAGATATCCTAATTGTCAAGATATTTTGCAAAAATCCTTAAACACAACGTATTTTGATGACAATACACCACGACACGAACTAAGTCCTATGCTCACTTGTCTATTTACCAACCCCAGTGATCCTCCATCTAATCAACCCCTATTGGATTCAATTTAAGCTTTACATTATTTGTTTCAAGACAAGTTTATAGCTATGGAATCCATAATCACATCTCTCAAATTTGAAATCCAACAAAGATAAGGACACTCCTTAAGCTCGGTTTATTCTCCCTCTACATTTCATCTTTAATCTATGTCCACTACATGTCATATAGTTGAACCTCAAGTCATGCCATTTCTTGAGCCTCTCATATTTGAACGTAATACTAAGCAACATGACATTATCACTCAACTCCTTAGTCATCAGTTGATCATGCTACTACCTACTAATTACTATCCTCCTTATCGATTAGAAAATATCAAGGTCGTCCATATTGTAATTATCATTGAATCAATGGACATAATGAAAATGATTGCCACACTTTGCAACGAAGAATCAAATATCTTGAGTGTCAAGGATTTATTTCATTCATTTGCACAACATTCTATTGTGTCCCCATCTACAAATGCTACACCCACATGGGCTCCTAAATTTTCTCCTTCTTCAGCTAGTCACGAGCTGCCTAAGCAACCACCTATGGCATCATCAAGTCAACATAATCAACCACCTATCAAAATTAGTTCACCACTTCCTCCTACTAAGTCGTCTATTGTATTACCAAGTCAACCTAAGCAACCTCCTTTAAAACTCAGTGCAACTTGGCCTCCTCTCAAGTATAAGCTCCAACCAATTAATTTCATCAAAGAAACTAATCCTCCTACTAGTGGTCATGACACATTGCAAATTCCACCACAATCGCATACTATTACTTTTTCCGACCATGCTTCCACCACTAAACGCAAACTTGGTCTTTGGTAGGTGACTCTTGTCACTCTACCCTCTTGATGACACACTCATATTCTTATGGTTCTTATATGACTGTTGAGGGGTTTATTATGATTAAGAACCTTGTTTCATCTTACATTCACATATCTATCCATTACATAACCACTCATACATACATACATCTACAATCATCTATCACTCGTCACACATACTATACAATTTCTCATTATTTATCCCATTACTGAATCAATCTTAAAAAATTTATGATACTTCACCACCTTCATACATCATTTATCAAACAATATACGCACCATCATGCACTTAGGGGCATAACATTCATACACCCCCTTCATATTAACATCAACTCATCTTTCATTTTTACATAGTTATACATTCATATCCTCGCATAGGCATATTCATCACACGTTTTAGCATCATTATTACTCGATGACACACTCTTGTGCTTTAGTTCACACTTGACTGTTGAGGGCTTACTACACATGAACCCCACACACTACACTATAGATACCAAACATTACATTTCATCATACATCTCGCATCATACATACTACATTTAGTCTACATCTCACAAGCATCTATATATTTTATTCATCATACATTACATCTTGCATTGCATCTTATACATTATACACATTTCTACTCCTCACATGGTCATCTTTCATCATAGCACATACTATATCTCTTTCTACGTGTTGTACTCACTACCCTACACACACTTTAGTTCCTCGGCCAAAACTCGATTGCGAGGGTTTATAAATCAAATGGACCTTACATTCATCATGCGTTTATAATTCGACCTTTTATCATGCAACATTACTAGAATAATGCCATATGCTATAGGATAAATGGTCACTTACTCATCTTGTAGTGGTATACACTTTAGGCTACATCACCACTCCCTATTATTCATCTTGTACTGGTATATGCTTTAGGCTACATCACCAATCCTTACTATTCATCTTACAATGATACACGCTTTAGGGCTAACTCATTACTCATACATCCATTTTGTCATGATATCTACTTTGGCTATAAGGTTCACGCACATCTCTTTTATATATCACATAACATCATCACTACGCATACATACTCATCACAACACGTTAGACACAACACACACACTTCGACCATTTCTTGATGACGCACTCTCGCATCGTCCATTCTTGACTACTAAGGGAAAACGAAATGAACCTCATTGTGCACATTTTAATTCACTCGAGGGGCACGTGGTTGCTGCCATCTATCTTGCATTTCATTCCATCCATCCACAACATACAACATTTTATGGTTATTTTTACTCGCTTACTTTTACTTGTTCATGGTCACTTTATTACACATGCTAGTTCAATTACTTGTATGTCATCTATCTATCTCATCCACACAAGTGCATTCATGTATTTTCATAGTATGATCGCAAATACAACTCTCTTACACACAACATGGATGCTCGCTTCTTCTACCATTTCTACACTAGTCGTTAGGGGAATCCACTTTCGTCTCTAACATGTGCTATTACTTCATTTTGTACTTAGCACTTCACATCACTTGGTTATACATATTTTTAACATACTAGTTATCTTTCTAACATGCTAACAAGTGCTTCATGTCTAACATTTGTTTTGTAGGGATATTTGCTTGTATACTTGTTTGTTACATTTTCTACTCTTGTATGTTTGGCCTTGCCCTTTGTTTGTGTGTGCACTTGTTCGTTGTATGTGGCCATGATGGCCTCAAATTTCAAACATTACGAGTGATGTCCCTTTTTGCAGCCGACTTTGTGTGGATTACTTATCTTCTTGCGTGTTTACATTACTACTTAGTATCTTATACACTTTGTCGCATAGATTACACATTACTTTCTACATGCACACTTGTTCATACTAACGTTTGTCTTTGGCTAGCCTCTTGTTGTTACATGCTTTGGTTTCTATAAAGTGTATTCCCTTCCCCTATAAGGACAAGTTTTAGGGTACATGCGGTTAGTCCTCTTTTGGGGTCGTATTCTCCTATCAAAGAATGTTGCATACACCCCCAAAGAGGGGGGTATCATTTGAGTTTTACATTCTACACAACGCTTCTACACCGAGTTCGATTTAGTACAATTTATGACCTTGACATTGTGGGTTACATATAACAGGTGGGTTTAGACCAACCTATGAACCTCGTACACAACGGATTTTACAAGACATGACAAATCCTTAACATTCTAGGGAGCATTTACAGGTTAGAGGATACAACAGACTTCTTCTCTACACTACTTCAACCTATGGTGGTGTCATATTGCCCAAAAAAACTAGGACGTATAGAGATCTCTTCACAAACATTCAGGGAAGTAGCTACAGGAAGGAAAATAATGCAACTTTCTCCCTACACTTCTTCGGCCAGGGCGACGTGAGATCACCCAAAAAACTCGTAGTACAGGATATCATTCTACATTCTCTTTCTTGACATGGATCAAGTGCACATGTTCCATTTACATTTTCATTTACGTATTTTACATTCACATGCTTTTTACATTCATATACATGTGTCTTTTACATTTCATTTTTACACATACATACATACATATTTGACTACTTTATCATTTTCTCCTTACAGGTCTAGCCATATGGGAAACAAATAGCCAAATGGGGGCAATAACAATGACGATGACGATGAAAACAACACTATGCGGTAACACACTATAACACACACATCACATTTTCATGTAGGTACACTACACTATGCAACAACTTTATACACACATTTTCTACCCTAGGTTCACTCTCATCACTTTTTTGCACTTTTTCAACTTTAGTTTCCACGCTCCATCATCTTTATGTCATTCCACACTTTTTCTAGTCCTTCAACGTATTTTCTACTACAATCTTCATGGATGTTAGGTACGCATCTCCATCTACTTTATGTTACCAAGATTTTCGCTCACCAACATAAAGTGGGGGTAAATGTAGACACAAAATCATGTACTTTAGACATTATTTAATCTTGGTCTCATACTACTATTTAGAAGGTTCTTGAGTGAAGAAAATTCTAATTAACCCCCATCTTTTGGTGATATTACTTTACTTTATTTCATCATTCCCAACCTCGGGTTAATTTTAAGAGGCCTCCAGAAATCAAAGGTGGAAAATCCCTGGCGAATATCCCCAGAACCACTTTCGTGAAATAGGTGAATTTTCTGGGGTTTGTGTGCAACATTTTCACCTGATTTTCAAGACATGTGACAACAAGGTTGTTGTCGTATGACAACAAGTTTACTATCATACGAAAACAACCTTGCATTGCCGATTGACAATAAGGTCACCGTCGCGTGACAACAAGGTTGCTTTCGTGTGACAACAAACTTGCTTTGCCAGCGCGTTAACAAGGATGTTGTGTTGTTGCACGACAACAACCTTGTTGTCGCATGACATAAAACTCACCGCATTGGAGGACCGCAAAATGAAAATCTCCTATCATGCGTAGACTGTGGCCTCCCCGTCGTGTGTCAATAACACATGATTGTTACGCATCAACAACCTCCTGTCAGTGCATCAACAACTTCCTGTCATGCATCAACAACCTCCTATCATCATGCAACAACTTGCCTCGCAAGTTCATGATACTTGATATACCAAGATTCCTCGGGCAGTAAGCTAGTAGTAAGTTAGTAGTATACTACCCGACGAATCACCTAGGTTTATATAGGATATGTTTTCAAGGGTTGGCAAACAAACCAACCCTTAAAAACTATAAATTTTAGGCAAATAAGACACTCGACCGCTTTAAAAATTCACATTTTCAATTTTTCCTAAAATGGAATATTCGACAAATTACAAATATTCGCCACTAAAAATCCCTACTCGACCTCTCGCACTCCACATGCCCAATCAAATTCCATCATTTCATGTTATTTTAGCTTTGATTGGGGTACTGTTAATCTTGGGGCGCCCATGGGTGCCCTGTCCTCCATGGGTGCCCCAATCCTTTTTGAACTTTCCCGCCACTTTTAGGTACTTTTTAGTTGTTTCAACATCTTATCTTTTTGGTGGTCGACCATTTCAGGGTTGATTACGAAATTAGATCAAGAGAACCCTATAAATATAAAGTTATGAGAACATAATGAGGGACCAAACACTAGTCACTACTATCATCCACCTAAAGTTGCATCCATTAACTCCATCACAAAGGCACAATGTTGGTTCACCCGCACCACACTTCATGGAGGGGAGTCTATTGTTTCCATGCACACATTCTATTACATTTTCTACTTATAGTTATTACTCACTACTTCACAAAGTGCGACTGACATAAGAGCACCTAGGACACATGATGCCCACACACACTGAACTACGTTTGGAGTCTCAAATGTAAACAACGCTTAAGTAAGCCTATTGTTGTGGTAGATGAGGTCACCGACCCATTCATTTGAATTCTTATTTTTTTAGGGTTTTGATACTTCTTGTGGTCTTTTGCAAGACTTTCTTTCATCTTGATTGCACAAATGACACCGGCGTAGTGCAATGAACCCGATGTTGCACACGAAAGGGTTTTAGACCACATGTTGAACTCCGTGAAACTCGGCTCCGGACCTTTTCACGAGACTCAAAGCGCCCATTAGCACTAAATTTTTTTCAGTGTTAAGGATTGTGAAATATGATTAAATATATTTTTGAGATGAGTGTTTTATAATATTATTTATCATGTCGGAGGTGGATTGTAATGTTTGTGAGTCAGTTAATTTGATTTTCAATTGTAAATTTAACACTCATTTAATAGTCACTAAGAGGGGAAAAAATACTTGGTGAAACCAATAGAAATTTTGTAATTTCTTAACTAAAAGGTAAAGTTTAGAGCCCATTTTTTCTTCTATTTTTTGGGATCCAATGCAATAACTTAGCTAGAATAAATTAAGGCGCTTTTCAAATAGATAGATAAAGTGCGCTTGTCAATAAAACATAAAATTATAATTTGAATGGATGAGATCGTCATAAAATTGCAAGTTGATCATCGATTGTAATTAGGGTTCAAATTTGAAGTCGTCAACGCCCTTCAAACATTTTTTAGCTTGTTATAGAAGGGTGATTAAAAATTTACACTTCAAAAAAATTTGAAATTTAAAATTACACTTCAATACTAAAAGGCATTAAAATATTATAAATTTTCATTAGAAGGGCTAACTAAAAAAATAACTTGTCATGTAAATTGTATGCTAAGTTAATTTTTATAATTTGTTAAATTGATTTTAATAAATAAAATATTAAATAATAATTAGAGCAACAAACTTCATGCTTGCTAGCTTTCTATTTTCTATATTAAAAAAATATTCACTCACTTCAACTCTAGAATATAAACAATTACCTTGCTCTTTCTATTTTCAAAATAACAATATTTTGTTTTAGCTTTTACTAGCTCGTAAATCATGTTTGAATTCCCTCTTTCTATTTTCAATATAACAATATTCGCTTTAACTTTTCTTAGCGTGTTAATCGTGTGTAGAATTCTCTTATTTTGTAAATTGGTCGCTTAAATTATTTATCTTGATTATTTAATTTTAATAAATTTCAAAATATTATTAGATGTTATATACTTAATAATTTTGATATATATCCCATTATTTTATTTAAATTAATAGGATATATATTGAAAGGAAATTAACGTTTGTCTTTGTCTAGCCTCTTGTTGTTGCACGCTTTGGTTTCTATAAAGTGTATTCCCTTCCCCTGTAAGGAAGAGTTTTAGGGTACATGCGGTTAGTCCTCTTTTGGGGTCGTATTCTCCTATCGCAATGTCAGCATACACTCATTTGGGGTTTTAAGTTTTACACAACGCTTCTACACCGCCTTCGATTTAGTATAATTTCTCGACCTTGACATTGTGGGTTACATACAATAGGTGGGTTTAGACCAACCTATGAACCTTGACACAACGGATTTTACAGACATGGCAGCCTCCTTAACATTCTAGCGAGCATTTACAAAGTTAGAGGATACAACGGACTTCTTCTCTACACTACTTCAACCTATGGTGTCATATCACCCAAAAAAACTAGGATGTACAGAGATCTCTTCACACACATTCAAGGAATTAGTTACAGGAAGGAAAATAATGCAACTTTCTCCCTACACTTCTTCGGCCAGGGCGACGTGAGATCACCCAAAAAACTCGTAGTACAGGATATCATTCTACATTCTCTTTCTTGACATGGATCAGTGCACATGTTCCATTTACACTTTTTAATTAACGTATTTTGCATTCACATGCTTTTTACATTCATATACATGTGTCTTTTACATTTCAGTTTTACACATACATACATACATATTTGACTACTTTATCGTTTTCTCCTTGTAGGTTCAGCCATATGGAAAAGAAATAGCCAAATGGGGGCAATAACAATGACGACGACTTACTTAAACAACAATATGTGGTAACACACTATAACACACACATCACATTTTCATGTAGGTACACTACACTATGCAACAACTTTATACACACATTTTCTACCCTAGGTTCACTCTCATCACTTTTTTGCACTTTTTCATCTTTAGTTTCCACGCTCCATCATCTTTTTGTCATTCCACACTTTTTCTAGTCCTTCAATGTATTTTCTACTACAATATTCATGGATGTTAGGTACGCATCTCCATCTACTTTATGTTACCAAGATTTTCGCTCACCAACATAAAGTGGGGGTAAATGTAGACACAAAATCATACACTTTAAACATTATTTAATCTTGGTCTCATACTACTATTTAGAAGGTTCTTCAGTGAAGAAAATTCTAATCAACCCCCATCTTTTGGTGATATTACTTTACTTTCTTTCATCATTCCCAACCTCGGGGTTAATTTTAAGAGGCCTCTGGGAAATCAAAGGTGGAAAATCCCTGGCAAATATCCTCAGAACCACTTTCGCAAAATAGGTGAATTTTCTGGGGTTTGTGTGCAACATTTTCACCTGATTTTCAAGACATGTGACAACAAGATTGTTGTCGTACGACAACAACCTTGCTGTTGGGTGACAATAAGGTCACTGTTGCATGACAACAAGGTTGCTTTTGTGTGACAACAACCTTATTTTGGCGCGTCAACAAGGATGTTGTGTTGTTGCACGACAACAACCTTGTTGTCGCACGACATAAAACTCACCGCGGAGGACCGCAAAATGAAAATCTCCTATCATGCGTGACTGCGGGCCTCCTGTCGTGTGTCAATAACACATGATTGTTACACATCAACAACCTCCCGTTGTGGCATCAACAACCTCCCCGTCATGCATCAACAACCTCCTATCATGCGTCAACAACCTGCCATGCAAGTTCATGATACTTGATATACTAGTACCTCAGTAAGCTAGTAGTAAGTTAGTAGTATACTACCCAATGAATCACCTAGGTTTATATAGGATATGTTTTCAAGGGTTGGTGAAACCAACCCTTAAAAACTATAAATTTTAGGTAAATAGGACACTGACCTGCTTTAAAAATTCACATTTTCAATTTTTCCTAAAATGGAATATTCGACAAATTACAAATATTCGCCACTAAAAAAATCCCTACTCGACCTCTTGCACCCACATGCCCAATCAAATTCCATCATTTCATGTTATTTTAGCTTTGATTGGGGTACCCAGCCTAATCTACTAGGCGCCCATGGGTGCCTTGGTCCTGCCATGGGTGCCCCAATCCTTTTGAACTTTCCCGCCACTTTTTAGGTACTTTTTAGTTGTTTCAACGCTTATCTTTTGGTGGTCGACCATTTTAGGGTTGATTACGAAATTAGATCAAGAGAACCCTATAAATATAAAGTTATGAGAACATAATGAGGGACCAAACACTAGTCACTACTATCATCCACCTAAAGTTGCATCCATTAACTCCATCACAAAGGCACAATGTCAGGTTCACCCGCACCACACTTCATGGAGGGAGTCTATTGTTTCCATGCACACATTCTATTACATTTTCTACTTATAGTTATTACTCACTACTTCACAAAGTGCGACCGACATAAGAGCACCTAGGACACATGATGCCCACACACACTTGAACTACGTTTGGAGTCCGAAATGTAGTGCACACTTAAGTAAGCCTCACATTGTGGTAGATGATGTCAATCCACCCATTCATTTGAATTCTTATTTTTTTAGGGTTTTGATACTTCTTATGGTCTTTTGCAAGACTTTCTTTCATCTTGGATTGCCAAATGACACCGGCGTAGTGCAACGATGAACCTAATGTTGCACACAGAAAGGGTTTTAGACCACATGTTGAACCTGTGAAACTCAACTTTGGACCTTTTCACGCACTAAAGCGCCCATTAGCACTAAATTTTTTTTAGTGTTAAGGATTGTGAAATATGATTAAATATATTTTTGAGATGAGTGTTTTATAATATTATTTATCATGTCGGAGGTGGATTGTAATGTTTGTGAGTCAATTAATTTGATTTTCAATTGTAAATTTAACACTCATTTAATAGTCACTAAGAGGGAAAAAATACTTGGTGAAACCAATAGAAATTGTGTAATTTCTTAACTAAAAGGTAAAGTTTAGAGCCCATTTTTTCTTCTATTTTTTTGGGATCCAATGCAATAACTTAGCTAGAATAAATTGAGGCGCTTTTCAAATAGATAGATAAAGTGCGCTTGTCAATAAAACATAAAATTATAATTTGAATGGATGAGATCGTATAAAATTGCAAGTTGATCATCGATCGTAATCGGGGTTCAAATTTGAAGTCGTCAACGCCCATCAAACATTTTTCAGCTTGTCATAGAAGGGTGATTAAAAATTTACACTTTAAAAAATTTGAAATTTAAATTACACTTCAATATTAAAAGGCATTAAAATATTATAAATTTTCATTAGAAGGGCTAACTAAAAAAATAACTTGTCATGTAAATTGTATGCTAAGTTAATTTTTATAATTTGTTAAATTGATTTTAATAAATAAAATATTAAATAATAATTAGAGCAACAAACTTCATGCTTGCTAGCTTTCTATTTTCTATATTAAAAAAATATTCACCCACTTCAACTCTAGAATATAAACAATTACCTTGCTCTTTCTATTTTCAAAATAACCATATTTTGTTTTAGCTTTTGCTAGCTTGTAAATCATGTTTGGAATTCCCTCTTTCTATTTTCAATATAACAATATTCGCTTTAACTTTTGATAGCGTGTTAATCGTGTGTAGAATTCTCTTATTTTGTAAATTGGTCATTTAAATTATTTATCTTGATTATTTAATTTAAATAAATTTCAAAATTATTATTAGATGTTATATACTTAATAATTTTGATATATATTTATTTTATTTAAATTAATCAGATATATATTGAAAGGAAATTAACCTTTTCATTTTTCTATTAAAGGGTAATGTGTTGTTTAATCTCTCATTACAAAAGTAATGCTTGTCAAATTAAAATATGGAAAACCCTTCAAATTTGATCACTGATTGTAATTCCCACAAATTAACCATAAAAGAAAGCATTCCAAAAATTAAATTGAATTCAAAATAATACTCTCTAAATCAAACCCAATTATCTTTGAAATTCATTATTGAATAAAGTATTTGTCCATTTTCGTTAAACTCCATATTATGGGGCAATCGCCAATTCTAAAAATAGGATTAATTGTGAAACACAGAGGGGCGCGACCACTCATTTCCCATCTGAATCTATAAATAAAATATAATGGACGACATTATGAACATATCATAAATGTATCAGCCCATGACAAAGTCTTCCCAAAAACACTATTTGAACAAATGGAACCGATGCACTTTCGTCATTTTCTTCAAACCACACCTGTGTTTGTTTCCACTGCAGCTTTAAACAACAAAAAAATCATTTTAATGGCCGCCAAAGAGTAAGGATAATCCCAAGACGAAATAATAAGAGAATAACATCCCCTCTACCGGTTTCTGCTTATTCCCCTTCTTTTGGGAAGCTTCATAGGTTTCACCACCAACGCTGCTTCCTCCTCTCGTAGCGTTGCAAAGCCTATGAAGCGCAAGAGAGAGTCCCCTCACAGAAACGGAAAAAAACATGAAATTCAGTATGTTCATGGCCCAATTATTCATCAAATTTATAATGCAACATCAGCTGCAATAGCCATGGAATTTGATTCAAGAATCCAACCCTTTTTGGGTATTCATTTGGAGCCTGTGCAATCACATGATGAATATGTTCCACAGTTCATTCATGAGATCAATCTAGTATACGACTCCAAACAATTCAAACAAATAAATAATGATGATGTTCATGAAGGATATGTTCCTGCTGAGCTCCGCCACCCAAGTGATGGTTTTGCTCATGGAAATGATATGAATGTGAGATGGTGTCCATGGGCTGTGCATTTTTGTGATTTGTATGAGTGTTGTTACTATTACAATGCAGTGACTCGTGAGAGCACTTGGGAGAAACCTGCAGAGCTCCATTAATGGTGGTGAACGTAACATCTCCAATCCAATGGTGATTGTTGTTAAGAAAAGGCATATATAAATAGCTATGAAATGTTGGGTGTAACATTATAAAATCAGTTTAGTATGAAGAGTTCCATTGGGTTTCCTTGTATTGAAAAATGAAAAATGAAATATGGAATAGCTAATAATTTTTTTAAATTGGGTCTCTACTAATCGGCATGCTAGTAATGTTAAAATCTCCTAAAATAGTACTAGAATGTTGAATATGTCTATATAGTTGCCATGGCAGACAATATCTAATTGTTCTTCTTCTACTCCTCTGAATATATCTCAATATATCAAATAGATTTTATTCTACTCATCCATGTGGTATGGATATGTTTCCTATACAATGTAGCATCAACTCGTGATGTGGTAGATTGAATTGTTGACAAATTACAAGTTTGTAATTATACAAAGAAGATAATTCTAAGTCAATCATCTCATAAAGAAATAGTCTCTAATTTTAATCAAAGCATTTGCATGAAGCATTATAATCAACACATGACTATCGATATGCTTCACATGAACATTATGGTACGCTCCATATTCGGTGAATCCACAAGGTCTAGTGAAAAGTATCAATAAATTTTCTATACAATGCCTCTAGCTTATTTTAACTCATATAGTGATTTGTCATAAAAATCAATCTTCACTTCTATGATTATGTATAATTTGGGATTTCGTTTATTATATTTGGTCTAATAACTACTCGAGAATGTTAAATAATATGAAACAAGGGTAAATTATGTGTGCATATCTTTATATTGACTTCCATTGCTTTAACTCTTTATATGGCGAGTGAAGGAGAGGTTCCCAATTAGCTTCTCAAATATAAAGATTCAATCAAAGATTAACCACGTTGTGTAGATATAAAGGTGCCCACAAAGTGCTAGTGTCATAATTCTAGAAAATAATGACCCTAACCTTAGAATAGCTATAGGTTTTTAAGGCCTACAACTAAGATAGATAGAAATATGCTAGTATATGAGAGGTGGATAAGCCACGGGGTGTAATATAATAAGATAATACAATAGATTAAAACAAACACACATCTACTCTTTTTAATAACAATGAATGACCAATATACAACATATACATACAAAACAAGAGACTAAAGAAGGTTAAATATACTTACTTGTAGTGTGTGATTGTTGATGTATAATCTTCCCCGAGATGACATCACCGAGAGAGAATCATTATGGGGAAGAAGGAGAAATATTAACAAAAATATTTCCATTCCTAACTCACTATGGTAACTCAAATGTAAAAGAGAAGTTCCAAGACTTCAAGTCTACTAATAGGTGTGAACTAGTATCGGAAGAGTAATCATGTGAATGTTGATAAGCTTGTATGTAGTGATGTAAGTGGTTGTTTTTATAGGGAGAGAGGTTAAGTATATATATTTGATGCCATAACCCATGGAAGATGGTGTTGAAAACCAAAATAGACACCATGGCCCATGTGTGATGGCGTTGACCTTGGGGAACCCTCGGTTCAAAGGGTGCAAAACATGAGGAATGGTGGCCAAGAAGTAAACGAAGGTGAATGAAAAGGTCCAAGGTGACAAAAAGTAGGAATAATAGCATGCACCAAGTATGAAGAAGTAGACACAATGAGATAAATAGGCATAATGAGCGTAATATGTGAACAAAGGAAAAAAAAGCGAGGCAAAGGTAAAGTAAATAAGGTTAAATAATGACATCTCAAATGTGTGGCCTAGCCCACATGACCAAGTTCGATCACACCCCAATTCCAATAGCTTAAGGTACTTGTGTAGGAGGAGATTTGGGGGAAAACTATCCTTCCCATTAAGCACAATGTAAACAAACACGGCTAAAATCAATCAAAAATATAACAAAAAAACAAAAAAATTGTTATACCTTTCATCCTTCACAGTATTCGGTGTTGAGCCCATGCTTTTTACTAGTAGCATGAGATCAGGAAAGAAAAAGGTACTCTTACCAGCCTACATTGTGTCTTCGGGGTCATTTCAAAAAAATAGTAAAACAAAACAAATCAAGCAAAAATAAAACCTTCAGAAAAATAAATTAAAAGTGCTTGATCATACACAATCCCAAAAATCAATTTAGTTTCTCATTATTAAGACAGACAACCATGCCTTACACCATATCTTTCCAATTAGTAGGTCACCTATGGGTCCGAGTCTTGTCAAGACTTATAAAGTGAAGTCATCTTAGAGTTGGTCAGATAATCTTGGCTGGAGATGAGCCGCATTTTTTCAAATGGAACATTATTAACCTCATGCCTTTGCATCTATCATATTCACTTATCTATCTCATTTGTCTTATATCCTTCTTGGATCTCGGTGTCAAGCCTTCACATATTACTAGTTGCGTGGAGTCAAGAGAAAATTTGGATAATCTATCGCTATATCATCTACATTCTTCCAATGGAATCAAATGTTTACAATTGTTTGAACATGAATTCAGATAGTACACCCCTTTACCAAGTCAAAATCCAAAAAAAAAAAAAAAAAAATCCAAAAAAAATCCTATATTCCAAAAAATCCAAAAACATTCAAATAATTAAAAATAAAAAACAATAATTATTTTTGTCTCAAAAAATCAAATTCTAAAAATATGTAAAATCAATAAAAAAAATAAAAAACAAAATTAGAAAACCATTTTCCACAAACTTTAAAATATTTGCAAAACTATTAAACACTGTGGTATTCTTTCAAATAGTACCTCAATATCAACAATCGATGCAATCATCGTGAAATCAAACTTTGGACTCCTATCTTGATCTCATTCTCTCTTGTGTTAGAGGTGATGATCCCCATCAATCAAATCAATATTCAACATGGATCCAACAAGAGTGTCATGAGGATTTACTTAACTCCGGTCTTGATTTGATCCAATCTTATCCCTATTTGGGAGCAATCAATCAAATCAATTTGTCATATAGATTCAATAAGAGTGTCATTAGGAGTTGCTTAACTCCACTCTTCAACTCGATCTTATCCCTTTTCTCGTATCTTTTCTTGGGGAGAGATTAATTCAATCAATCATCATTGTGGAACACATTAGGGGCATAGTTAATTATCTTTATTTCTAGTTGTTTTGCATTGATAGTTACTTTTGGACCAATTACAAGTATTTTGTTTATCATCTTGGCTCATTTATAGCCTTAGTGTATACATTTACTATGTATATTGGGTTTGTTTTTACTTCATTGTTTGTTGTGGGTGTATGTTTTCATGCATATCATGGGTTGCTCATCATGATTCTTTGATAATCATGGTGCTAGTTCTCTCTTTGCAGCAACAACAAAGCAAGCTGCTCCAAAAATAAAAACAATTTGAATGGAAGCTCATGATACAAGCAAAATTAGTCTCTCATTCTTCTACTCACTCTCGAATCATAAGCATTCTCTTTCCTCTTATCAAATGGTTGTCCACTATTTTTGTGCCACCCACCCATACACTTGAGGGGGAAATCCCTTAGCATAATCTTTAACCTGCTGAGGCATCCAAATTATGCACTTGGGAAAATCAGGCATTTCACCACACATGGACTCATGATTTGTTCACGGATTTGCATGTGTCTACTATCTTTAAAGTGTTATTACTTCATAATAACACTTTAAAGAGGGGCAAATGTAGACACCCTAAAATAACCATTATGCATTATAAACATTTAAAACCTTATTGAATCCATTGTCCTTCTCTAGAATTAATTTAATTAATTCTATTACACCCTATTAACTTCCTTATCTAATTAATTAAATAGATCCTCGTATATCCACTTTCATATTTAAATAAATTAAATATCCTCACATCTTATCCACCTCGTCAACTAAAGTTGACTAGATTTATGACTAAAGCTAAAATCATTATTAAATCAAGAAGACATGTTTACATTGTTGAGTTGTGGAACCGAATTGCTTCATAGATAACATGCTTTATAGGTTCTTTGGAATACACAATGAATCGACGTCGGTCACACCGGGAACCGAAATTGGTTAGCTAGGCCAAGGGTCAACATCGGTCAAGGAACCGACATCGGTTTCATGTGCGTGAAAGTTTATATTTAACTCACAAGATTAGATCCAACCTTTGATTATAAAGGTGATCTAAAGGTTGTAAATGCATAGCTAAGTTGCCCTAAGTTTGTATATGACTATATAAGCTTGAAAGTTAGGGTTAGAACATATACATCGTGCATGTAATTGATTAATATTGTATGTGGAATCCTTGGTTGAGAGGAAGAAGAAGAAGAAGAAAATACGTTTACATGAAGACAAAGTTTTCATGGAGAGAAGTCAAACAAAAGGAAATAACAGTACATCTAAATGGTGAGAAGAGGGTAATGTCTTCTAATGTATTTCCTTTGTATTGTCAAGTCTCAATGTAATGGCTTGCATAGTATGCCGAGCACATAGGGTTTCTTCTTGTAGATCCACATGTTGATGTGAGATCTTGTATTGTAGATCTATGAGACCATGTTGTATTGTTGGTCTATAAAGATATAGTATTGTGGCTCATTGGATAGCTTGTGGGTACATAGTATCTAGATATCAGTAGAGGAGGTTATTCTTCATGTTTGCACGAGGTTGATGCAATGATGGAGGAAATAATTACTTCTTGGTGCACAATTATGGTACCACATTGGTAGACCCATGTGAGAGGTCTTGTTTGTAGAATAACATGAGAACTTGGTTGCAGTTCATAGATGCAATAGTTCCTAGTTATGTGATTTCTGGTGGTGGTTTGGAGGCACAATTGTAGTGCACTCATGTAGATCCATTTAGAGATCTGGAGGAGGAGATACTATTGGAGAGATGCATTATACTTTTTTATGAAAGAGTTGTTTTGTACTCTTGTTTATTATATATATTGAGATCTCTATCTTTGGTGGACGTAGCCCACATTGGGTGAACCACAGTACACGATGTGTTATGTGTGTGTATTTTGTTTTGATTCGGATTATTCTAGTTTATACTTCCACTGTTGTAGATTTTGGGAATTGTCTAGTTTCGTATTTGCATGATTTAGTTTGTTATTGAATCATAGCACTATTCCGCAGTCGAGATTCCCAACAACTGGTATCAAAGTGATGGTTTTAGTTTTCAGAGAAATGGTTTGCTTCAATTTTGTTAGTGGTATTGATAGATGTATGAGAGCAGGTTTTTGGTTTTGCACGATGTGTAAATCACAGGGAGAGATTTAATCTCAAGTGGGAGATGGAAAAGAAAGATTACTTAAAAATGATAGTGACCGGCGTCGGTATGCTAACCAATGTTAGTAATGATGTTCGTTAACGGATGTCGGCATGAGCGACCATGGTCGGTTAGAAGGAACCGATATCGACAACCCGGTTAAACAAAAATCACGATCTCAAGAAATTTGAGAAGATGTAGTGAACGTGTCTTGATTGCTGAGGTGTCTCTGGTTCTTGGAGGCACAAACATGTAGGTTAGATTGCAAATCCAGATTATAGAGGTATGGTTTTGTTATCTTGGTGTTTCAATGCTTGTATGTTTTGGTAGCACATGCATGTTTGGGATTGCAGATCTGAGTAAGAGATAGATGAGCAATTATACATCCTTGGTGCAGTTAGATGCACAAGCTTCGTTAGAGAGGCATAATATAATAATACATAATGAAGACGAGGCTTCCATAAGAGAGGAAAATACTTCAATCAAGATGCGGTTGAGTGTCTTGGTCTTTGTAAGGTGATGTATTTCATCTTGGTGTAGTTTTATTGTTGTAAAGTTTTTGTGCAAGATTTGGGTGCTTCTTGAAATGACCCGGCTCAACACAACAAGTGGCTGGCTTTTGTCGAGTAGGCATCTAGTTTGGTGTTGTGGTAGCTCTAGTAGCACTAACGTCGGTTACAGAGGAACCGATACCAATTAGTAGACCGAGGTCGGTCTCTATGATTTTTGTAAATTTGTATTTTTTTTTGGTAGCATAAGAGGGAATGAAAGGTTTAGTGTCCAATTTTGGAGGACCGGGTTTCTTGCACAGTATGCAGGAAGAAACAGTAGAGATCACTTCAATGTTTGAATAAGAAAGATGATGGAGTTGGCTCGGTGAGTCCAAAGTGAGACTTGGGCCAAATTCATGTATCTCTATACTGATTCATGTTTTATTTCTTTTGTTTGAAGCAACCGGTATTATGCTTGGATTATGTGCACAAGTAAAATTTGCACCATGGATATTTGGTGAACTTGACTTTTATTTCGGGATGTGTTGGAATCTTGAGGATAAGGGTATCTAGTCTAAGGATGATATCCTCAATGAAAAGTCATTTTTAGACACGATTGCATGTAATGGGAGATGTTAAGTACACATGATGAAAAGAAGGTGGTTCAGATCTACTTCACAAGAAGTCCAAACTTCGTGATGTAGAAGTATTATTTGATAATAATGGAATCAATTTTATATTTTCTTTCATCGGTTTATTTCTCATTGATATATATTGGAGCTTTTGAGCTTGGTGATTAGAGGCAGTGCAGAGGAGTTCATGTTGAATGCGAGCAAGCCATGGTTGTTGGCATTACAAGTTGGACACATATACACGTGAAGAGTGAGAGTATAATGCTACTATTCAAAGTGGTATGGGACATAAGTTGTTTTGGAGGACAATCAAAATTTTGTAGGTATTTTGTATTTAGTGCATGATGATTCCACTTATAATTTTATTTTATAGTGCTTGGATATCCTTATGAGATGGAAATTGATGGTTGTTTAGTTGGAATTGGCTAAGAAGAGAGAGCAATGTTTTAGAGTTTGAAGGGTGAAAGAAGGAAAATATGCTTATTACAGATTACATGTGTGACAACAATGCGTATTTATAGTTTATTGATGTTTCCCTTGTTTGCTTTCATCATGGGTGGTTTGTGTAGTATGTTGATGACATTTTATTGTTGGTATTTACACTAGTTACTAGTAGCATGGTTAACATAATTGTTATTGATTGACATTGATTAACACATGATTCATATGTGGCCTTGAAGTTAGTCGATGAGAAACTTGGAGCTTCTAGAGATCCTGGTGATATGGATGGATGTATATGGCGAGTTTATATATGTGGATAGATTTTGTTTTGTTAATCTATTATGATGCATATATTTTTTTGCACATGGATGCCTATGAGCATGGTTTAGATGCCCTTGAGCATGAGTAGGGGATGTTTGTATTTCCTCTTATTACTATGTTACTCCATGATAGATATATTTTCTATAGATGGTTGTCTTGGACATGCAAGTTGTTTATGTAGGGTTGGATTTATAGAAATACGTGTTATTGATTCTTTGAGTTATACAGAAGCGTATTTCACGGATCTCTAGGAAAATTTGTAGGAATTGAATGCTTCTTGTTGGTGGTTGTATTTCAAATTCAAATTCCCTCCTCCTTCTCTTCTTCCTCCATGGATTCATCTATAAATGTAAGAGATAGACTCATTTGTTATGTTAGACACTCTGGATCCTTACGTTTTTGCTAAGGACTCCATACTTTATGTATTTTGAGTTGTAGACCTCTAGATCTGGCTCTTACATGTGGATATCGGCCTCCTTCATCATTATAACAGCTCTATGCATTTATGGAAGTAATAGAAGCATCATTTTGTGACTATTCTCTATCCTAACGTGTTTGCATTCCTTCTTCTTGCCTTTTCTTTTGCGTTGTGTGTTGGTTGTGCTATTTCACGTCCCTTGTAGTTCCTTATTTAGTTGTGTTCCATGAGAACGATATGATGAATACGTGTTCAGCTATGCTACTTGATGCCTAGCCTCCTTTCACACATTTTCCTTTCATTCTCACTCAGAATAGATAGTGTTCATCCCTCTTTTCTAGTGCTATCACCTTTTAGTGTAGTTTCCTTTCATGTCATCCTTCTATCCTTGGTCCCTTGGCATTATTAGCTTATTTTCTGCTTTCAAAGACTAGGAGTAGCAGATAGCAGAGAAATAGATAGAGGAATTGGCCTTCTCCAGATATCTGTCCCAAGCACGCAAGGTCCCATAACTTGGGGATGGTTTCATTGTAGTCTCAAACACCTCGGCCCTTCCGAGATCCAAGATGCGGGTGCATGTTTGAGCAACCAACAAACCCCTCCTTATACCAATGTTATGATACTTTATCGTGGTTAACTCTTTAGACATTGTTCCACCTTCCACTTTCCCTGCATACCGCATCTCCACCATCGCCTTTCAAATGTTCCTTATTTATAAACAATTTCATTTGGCATAACATGCCACTTGATCGTGCTTGTTCAGATATTATTTGTACATCCAAGGATTAAAAAACTTGGTTTGATGCTTAATGAAATGTTAACACCGATTTACTCACCTCATCTATATCATGGTTATTATCACATTGAACTCGCTTGTGGCCTTCGTGTGTTTCACTTGAAGATCTTTGTTTCTTGTGCTCTTACATTTCTCCATTGACACTAGAGTAAATTTGGCTTGACTATATTGCGCAAGACCTTATATTATGACAAAAATTATTTCACATTTCTAATGCCATTTGGAAACATATCCATTGGTAATGACTCATCTCCTGCTTATTCTCCTAATCTTGTTGATTTCTCGTTGGTACGTATATGATTGTCCACTCATGCCCTTCACCGATGAAGAATATACAATGAACGTTTACACATTATGTCACAATGGATCTCTCAGTGCGATCCACCTCATTTTATTTCTTGTCATGTCTCTAATGTTGCACCAAAGGCTTCTTCGATCCTCGACAATGATGATCCATTAAACAATGTCACATGATTGTACTCACCAACGTAGTTAGGGGCATCGCATTCACCCCCCACCATTATCTCATTGACAAATGTTTCATACTGGCATTATCAACCTCCTAGCATAAGCATTGTTATCTACACTCTACACATCATCATTACTCGATGACACACTCTTGTGCTTCGGTTCACACTTGACTGTTGAGGGAATTTTACACACATGAACCCCACACACTACACAATAGTCACTACACATTAGGCACCACATATCATCACACGATCCTACATCATCTACACATTGTACACTACATTTCGTGCTACAAACATTGCATATCTTCATAGATTCTACATTTTGCATCCTACATCTTGTCTTACATACATCATACACATACTACACATGACTCACACACTACACCATAACTATCACATGTTGCGCATTTTCACACATCATACATGTCATCTTACATTCCATTTTACATATATTATGTTATACATCTTAGGGCATGGAAACATCATACATTACATCCTATCACATACATTACGCATGTTGCATATTTACTTCTACGCACCGTACTCACTACCTAATGACGCACTCTAGTTTCATAGGCCATACTTGGACTATTGAGGGTATACATCACAAATGGACCACATCACACTCACACATTCATCATTCAATATTTCTCTCATGCGACATCCCTAGGATTAGTGATATGCACCTTAGACTATAGGGTCACTTCTTCTAACATCACCTCATGATAAGTTACATCATCACTTTCGCTTACATCGTTAAGTGGTATTTGCTTTAGGCTAAATCACCAACCCCTTTCTATTTATCTTGTCATTATATATGCTTAGGCTATAATGTCACACATAGTTCATCTCTATGTCGCATATCATCACCACATACTCATCATAAAGCATGCTCCAAACAACACATAGTTCAACCATTTCTCGATGACACTCTCGTTTATGGTTCATTCTTGACTATTGAGGGGGCATATAAAATGAACATCACCGCATACAATTCCATTCACTCGGGGCATGAGGATCCTATTATACACTTTGTATTCCATTCCATCCATCCATTGTATACTATATATCTTGGTTGCTTTTGCTTTTGCTTGCATTTTCTTGTATATGTTCACTTTATTACACATGCTAGATAGATCTCTTGTATGTCATTATCTTTACCATACACACATGCGTGTTCACGTCCTTCTCTAGTTGTGATCACAGATACAAGTCTCTTACACGCAACATGGATGCTTGGCTACTACCAAATCCCACGGTGGTTATTGGGGGCATCCGCGTTCACATACTATAGGTGCTATTATTTCATTTTGTATGTAGCACACTACTTTCTTGGTTATACACACTTTTGACATATGGGTTATCTTTCTAACATGCTAACAGTGCTTCATGTGTAACATTTGTTTTGCAGGATTACTTGCTTCCATGGCTATCTATCTATTTGTTTGCTCTTTCTTTTCTCTTGTTTATTATTGTATACGGGCCTTGCCCTATGTTTAGTGTGCACACTTTGTTTGTTTGTATGAGGCCCACTATGAACTTGAGTG
The DNA here is from genome assembly GCA_018340775.1 of Taxus wallichiana var. yunnanensis. NCBI lineage: Eukaryota > Viridiplantae > Streptophyta > Pinopsida > Cupressales > Taxaceae > Taxus > Taxus wallichiana. Next base: position 573,125,038 of record CM031244.1, read on the forward strand.
TCTTTGCGACATTGTGAGTGGTGTCCCATGTTTGTAACCTGATTTGTGCGACTTATATTGTATTCTTGGGTGTTTACATTATCTTCCTTTGTTCGGATTACATATTGTTTGTATAGTTTATACTTGTACTCTATATGCACACTTGTTCGTAATAACACTTGTTTTCTAGCCACTTATTTATGTGTGCCTTGGTATTTACCAAGCACATTTCCCTTCCCCGTGCAGGGCATAGTTTCACTTGGTCGATCCTCTTTTGGGCTGCATTCTCCTATCTACGACATTGCACGTGCCCCCATAGAGGGGGACATCATTTAGGGTTTACACATGGTACCACCCATAGTTCGAGTCTACAATTGTTGTTTAGGACACAATACAAAGAGTGGTTCACGCGAGTCTATAAACCCCATACACATCTGCTTTTACAAGGAAGATTATCCTTAACATTCTGGGGAGTAGTTACAGGTTAGAGGATAGAATGGAATTTCCTCCCTACACTACTTTGGCCAGTGGCATCGGATTGCCCAAAAAACTAGACGATACAAATATCTCTTCACCAAGCTCATGGAAGCGCTTCAAGTTGGAGAATAACACAACTTTATCCCTACACTTCTTCAGCCACAGTGGCATGACATCACCCAAAAATCACACTTCACTAATAGTTACATGATATCCTTTCTACACCTTTTTGTCTCATCACATATCAGGTGCACATGTTCCTTTTTATTGTCATTTCCATAGTATTTTTACATGCTTCTTTACATATATACATGAATTTTCACACATATACTTGTGTATTTGACTATTTGATCGTCTTCTCTTTTACAGGTCCATCTCGTATGGGAAGAAAGCAGTCAACAACAACAACAAAGGCGTCAACAACAAAACCAACAATAATATCATTCAACATTCCGTACCTCATACTAACATGTAGGTACCTCACACGCATTGGCATCTACACATGCACTTCCACCCTAGGTTCACTCTCATCACTTTTTACACTTTTTGCATCTTTAGTCTCCATGCTCCATCTTTTTGTCACTCCATGCTTTGTCTAGTCCTTCGACATGATTTTCTACAACACTTTACATGGATATCAGGTACACATATCTATGTACTCTATGTTACCAAGATTTCAGCTCACCAACATAAAGTGGGGGCAAATGTAGTCACTAAATCATGCACTTTAAGTCAATATTTAATCCCAGTCTCATACTATTATTCATATGGTTCTTGAGTGAAAAGAGTAATAATTAACCCATGTCTTTGGACTTTTTACTTTGATTTCTGTCGTTACTTTTGGTCTTTCACTTGTACTTTCCCAATCTGCATTGTCATCCTAATTTATTCCTATTTCGACTAGGGCGCCTAACCAGATTGGGGCTCCTAGGTGCCCCGGTGCCCCGATCCTATGTGCACTTTACTCTCACCTTTTGGGCACTTTCTGGCCATTTGAGATTCCTATTATTTTGGTGGTCGACCTTTTTGGGGTTAATTACAAAATTAGAACAAGAGAACCATATAAATATAAAGTTATGTGACCATAATGAGGGACCAAACACTAAGCATCTACTATCACCATCTAGAGTTGCATCCATTAAAGGCACCTAAAGTTACATTTGCATCCATCTAGATCCATCACAAGGAACACAAGGTTGGTTCATCTACATCACACTTCATAGGAGGGGAGTCTATTATTTCCATGCACACATTTACTGCATTCTACATCTAGTTATTTGCTCGCTACTTTACAAAGTGCGACTGACACAAGAGAAACCTAGGGAACAATTTGCATACACACACACACACACCTAGAACTATATTGTCTCTCACATTTAGTGCAATGCTCATTTAGTAAGTCCACCATTTTGGTCGCTAAGAGACAATCGACCCCTTCATATGCATCTTTGTTTACGGTTTTATAGCTGATTTCTTCATCTCGATTTACAATAACATATAGCGAAGTTCAACGAAATTCACATGATAGGAAGCAAAGGCATAAAGTCACTTAGTGTCACCTCGGAGGATGGTTTTAGGCCATGTCCACAGGCAGGGCACCCAAATCTCAAACCAAGGCACCCACGAGTGCCCCCTGTCCCCTTACAAGTGCCCCCGTCCCCTTACAAGTGCCCTGGTCCAATCACATAGCTCGATCTTTACTTACTCAAGATCATATGTGGTTGTTTCATCCTCTTTTTTACTTGGTTCACACTGTGACACTATCTTGCACCTTCGCCGAATCAACTAAGGACTTCTTAACCCTCTCTTGCACATTAGGTTTCACATTTCTATTTACTTAGTTTCTTGGGTCATTTCCATTATTTATTTAACTATTATTTACTTGCTTTGCATAACATCATATTAGGCTATAATATCCCAGTTTAGTTTAATCGGTTTGCAAGAGCTAAGTAATAATTAACTAACAAATTTTTACACGAACAACTTCTTATTAGGGAGTTACAAGTTTGAAAGAAAAAGTGCATTTATCTTACTAACTCCGAGTGGAGTCCTTAATCATTGTTCAATCAATATATTCAGAGATTTTATATGATTGTAAACTTATGCATTCAAATCCCTTGAATAATGGTGATTGTTAGTTCACTAACAATTTGTACTATCCACTTGTTCCATGTTTCCAACCAAACTTGATGTTAAATTGGAATCTCATAATTTTCCTAACACAAGTCACGTGATGACTAGATTATAATATAAATTTAATACTCATTTCATCATGTAACCTATGTGATGACTAGATTAGTTCCCTTCCTTGATGTATAAGTCATTCACTTCTTTTATACGAGTCCTACGCTTCCATAATGTGAGTCTTGCGCTCTAATGTGAGTCATGCGCTTTATGACATGAGTCTTATGTTGTCCTTGAAATGAATCCTGCACCAATGCTTAGGTGAGTCCTACATTGGGCTCTGTATGAGTCTTGCACTAGGCTTAAAATAAGTCCTTCTTTCACATTTATTATTGCATATATAAATTTATTTTAACTCATTCAAAGAAGCATAAATAAGATGAAAATGAAAAAGGTTTATGCACAAAACTTCCTTTTAAATATATTAAAGTATTAATGACAAAATTCTAACATTAGTCTAATAAAAATGATGATATCAAAGCTTTGGTTTGGATAGGAATTAACAAGGTTCATTAGTTAGCATCACTTGAAAAGCTTTGTGAGCATTGTAAAGGGTGATGTGTCGATAAGCGATCATATGGAGATGATCTCATTGACACACTAGCTTAGATTAGATCAGCTACCTTTGATGCTGCCAAGAAGCTCCCAAGTGGCTTAAACATTGCAAGATAATCAAAAGTGCAATCGATCACCGGGCTGAAATCCTCTCCAATACTACCATCCCTTGTGAGAAAAAAAAGTGTTAGAGGCATTGCATAGACAGTACAATGCAACCATGGGAAGCTACAAGAATTCTCTGGTTTGTTACATCAAAGGGTCATCCTAACGAAATTTTTCTATTGTTTGATTCTTCCATTCTTTATCTCTCTCTCACTCTCTCATTCCGATATATAACAAACAACTTTTCCCAAAAGCAGTCCAAAGGTTTTCTAATTCTTCGTTGGGAAAAATATTTTTTAAAAATCAACTTAAGTCACCTCTTTTCCACTTTTGTAAAATTACTTTTCTTAAAATAAGGAAAAATATCTTATTTTGGAAAATAAGGTGAACAATCATGTAGGAACGTGAAGAGTCATAGGATGTAGGCTATTTATTGAGGCTCTCACTTCATTGTAAGGGAGATCAGTTTTTTCTCTCCTTTAGCAAATTATTTTTCTGTTGTTCCTCTCTACTATTTCCTCCATTTTCTCAACTTCATACTCAACCAAATGTACTACAATATGTTGTAGGAATGAAAAGCTTTGTATTTTCTCTCTCATGGAATGGAATTGTCAATTGAACTTTGTGTTAATTGTGATTTTTATTTCATGAAACTTGCATAGTTTTGTGTATATTTGCATGTGTCTTCTAATTGAACTGGACATACTCTGAGTTATTGGTTGATGGAATCTATGTTACTACCATTAACATAACTCCCTCTCCCTCTTTTCCCATTGTTTCTCTCGCAGTCTTTCTCCCCTCCACCTCATACCTTTCTCCCTCTCTCACTTGCAATTACAATTACAACAAGGGTGTTTATGCACTTTCACCGGTCTTTGACCACCCCTAAAGAGTTAGAAATAATGTAAATAATCCAACTTTCAATAGATGGGAGTTGCCCCATATCAAAACTAATGGATTCAATCCTACGAGCATTGACGAAGCCCATACTTTATCCTTGATAAAATATTTCGCCAACAAGTTGATTGGGAGTTTGTTGTCTCCCAAAGAGGCTAGTGGGATAAGTTTGCTAGACAATGGTCATGAAGACACAAGTTAATTAGTTGAATGGATTATTTGAAAAGTGAGGGGAAATAAGATTGGAAAGTCCTTGAGCATAATTGTATGTTGAAGGAGTCCCTTATTGTCAAACAAGTTGGAAAGAGCTTAGATTCTACAATCTTGATATTTCTTAGAACTCGTGTTAAAGTCGTTGGCTCATTTTTTATCAAGAGTATTTGGAAATCTTGGGAAAAGCTCAAGCCTTGGATAATGTGGAATGGTGATGGATTTAGAAAGGGGTTTTCTATTAACCAACACTCATTATGGCAGTCTCTTGTGATTAATTGTCATGATGTTAATCTTAATCAAGTCTCATGAGTTTGTGCACTTATGCTTTCCGGAGAGGGATATGGATAGTGCTCAACATTTTTGTAGACATACCAAAAGTTTCTCTCTTCATTTGAAGCTAAGACCAAATTTCAGCTAGTTAATAATGATCAAGTCTTTTGAGGAGACTCTAGAGGCAATCCTTTATGAGATGCTTCACAAAGTTGGTGTTGTTTCCTCTCAACCTTGGTGGAAGGACTGAAATGGTTTCCTAAAATGCCTTTTCAAAATTATTCATGCAACAAAGATTATGATATTTTTTCACATCAGTTGCCCATGGTTGATAAGCTTAGTTCTCAATGGTCCCTTCATTCAAGCGTTAATAGTTAGAGGTGAAGGTTTCACACAATCCAAAATGTTACTTTAGAACTCAATTTAGTTCACTTCGCATGACACCTTCTTTAACACTATCTTACTCTCGGCTGCAACTTATTCCTTTAGGGGTTCCTCAATGTATTTTCTCATTTTGTGAACACTCGTGCTTTTGTTTTGGCTTTGCAAAAGGCCCAACTAGTGTGGACCTAGATCCATGAATTTTTCAAACCTCTTAGACTAAAGCCCTTTATTTGATAGAATATGTTCTTAGGAGATTGACCATTATTCCATGTTGATTATACTCAAATTTAGCCCACTTTCAAAGGTGTGGAAACTCTTTTCTTTATTTGGAAAGAAAGAAACTTAGTGGTTTTTGCTAACTCTATTGTTGATTGTAGTTTCTTAGCTTATAATAAAGCCATAATTATTTTCAATGTATTCTTACATATATAATTTTGTAAAACTAAAAAGGTGGTTTTGTAGGTCACTCATCTTAAGATTCTCACAGTAGACGCTAAATCACACTCTTTGGGTACATTTATAGGTCCTAATCACATACCACTATTCATATGATTCCTAAGTGAGAAAAGTAGTAATTGACATCTATCTTTGGCCTCTTTATTTTCTTTCTTGCTTTCTTTGTGGTCTTACACACCTCACTACCCAATCTGACTTTCACTACTTTATCTTTCTTGGCTTTGGACACCAACGCCTAGGTGCCTTTGCCCCCTCTAGGTGCCCCGACCACTTTGTATCTTACTCGCCTCTTTTGAGCCTTTTTAAATCTTTTGGGCATCTTATTTTCTTATGGGTTGGCCTTTTAGTTGTCAATTACTGAAATTCAAACAAGGGAATCATATAAATACAAAGCTATGTGACCATAATAAAAGACCAAACTCGAGAATCTACTATCATGTCTTAAGGTTGCATCCAAAGGCATTTCAAGAGCATCAAAGCATCCATCTAGAAATAATTCAAGGGACAAGGGACTTTATTTTTGCATACATGCATAGGAGGGGAAGTTCATTTTGACATCCACACATCTACTTACATTGCTACATCTAGCTACTTGCTCGTTATCAAGTGTATCTTCCATAAGAGCCACTTATGGCATGATTCTTCAAACACACACAAAACTATATGGAGTCCAAATGTAGTACAACACTCGGTCCATAAGTTCACTCTATCGGCAACCATTGGGTCATTTCGACTCCCCATTTGCATCTTTTTATTTTTAGGATTTGATGTTTTTGGGGTTTTGTAAGAGTTCATTTGTTTTACAGGTTATAGGTGAATTCTGTGGGCATAGTGTGACACACAGGCGAAAAATAACGAAGGTTAGCGAGATTGGTGCGACATAAAAAAATTAGTTTATGACCATTTTCGCACTCAGCGCGCCATCAAAAGTCTCCAGTGCCTAAGCACCCCTGACCCATTCCAGGTGCCCCAGTCAGAGCTTATTCTGACAATTCTACAATTTTTTGTGTGTGGTTGCGACACTTTCCTCCTCCTGTTTGTTAGTCTTCCAGTCAGACATACTTCGGATTAATTGTGAAATCAACTAAGTATTCTATCCTTCTCTTGCACTTAGGGTTTTCAATTTTATCTAGCTTATTGTTTAGGTTAGATCTGTACTTTATTGTTTATCATTGTGTTATGACTCTGCAATTAGGATTTCACAAAATTTCAATATTTGTTAAATCGTCTCTCAAATCACTAGGGCAACACTTTATGTATTGTCACTTTGTGTGCCACCCTCTTCACCCTCCGGAAAGACACTTCAAGGGGATAAGATTGCCGCAAAAGAAGTTCTCACTATTGTTCCTAAAGTTGAATTGGGTGGTTTCCATCACATCACCACCCTCCTCCGCATGCAAAAAAATGGATGATGCGGTTCCACAACTCCTAGATGAGATGGGTGCACTCCTCCTCCCAATTTGACATGTTTCCCTACCTAAATCAAGCTATTTCATTTCCATGAGCTCATATTCATGGTTGGAGGATCTGTCGAAGCAACCAACATAAAGAATGTTATCAACACTAGTTGGGACCCCATTCCCAAGGGAAATATCTCTAATATAATGTCTCGGGAAAGCCAAATGAAAAATATATACCTTTTATCAATCATTTTTCTATCACCCCTAAATTTCTTATTATGCCGAAGGCATATACACAATGATAATGTATATGGGTGGAGGCTTGCCAAGATTGATAGATTTCAAACTCAACGGTACATAGGGAGGTTGCATGTACATGTGTTTAAATCCAACGCTTCTACTCCATTAAAAATTGGTACCTTGAATGAGATTGTCACACTTGTAGTCCACATCTTCCATATGATTATCATCATGTACCTCGAGAATGGTGCTACAAGATTATAGTGCACATGGTACATGTGCTCAGAAGTAGAAGAAAAAAACCAATACAACTAGACATTACGCCCGAATGAAGTGCCTCTAAATCCTCAATCTTCTTCTTTTTCTGCATACAACAAAGAAAACAATGCTAAGAAGTAGTTTCCTCTAAGACACCATCAACTGCTCCGTATACAAATACAGAGCGCATTAATAATTTTGTATATAGTAAAATGAGGAGATATTAGGGTTACATATTTATCTTCGTGTGTAGGTCTGATTTAACCCATAATGGTGTTGATTTTAGGATGAATATTAGTGAGAGCTCCATTTAGCACAGTTCCCCATAACGTTCTATTTATTTATTTAATTTAATTCTCGCTACAACTATCCAATTACTACTAAATTTACAACGTTAACTTGGGTTTCAATGTGGTTAACGCCTCGCATCTCAAATAAAGTGCTTTTATTATTATGCAAGGAAAATGACAGGTCTGAAAGGCCATTTAGGATGTGTCGCTCTCCATGTTATGCTTTGGGTTTTGAAGAGCGCTTAATGTGGTTGGTGGGTTTGTTTGACATGGGTCTATTTTTCCCGCTCAACTTTTATTTTGCTATTAAATAGATGGAGAAACAAACAACATATGATACTTTTGAAGCTATACGATTCATATCATATCTTTTAAACTGCAATCTTATCAATCTAAGGAATATCTATATCGAATGCCCTTAAAAACAAATTTAAAATGTGTCCTACCTTTGCAAACCCTAAATTTCCTACATTAAACTTGTCCTATTAAGAAAAATTGATAATGGCATACAGGATGAGGATAAATCTAAAATATCTATAACCTGCAAACCCTAAAATTTCATTGTTATAATTGTCATATCAAGGAAATATTGATATAGAGACATACAAGGTGTGGGTGACATTTAATTGTTGTGAAAGCTCCCAACACCAATGAAATTTGTGCAAGCAACTTGTCTTACTTACTAGTGATAATTGTGTTCAATGAAAGGTTACGAAAGCCATGAATTTTGGGGTAAGAATTCCTAAAGAATCCCCAAAGGCTTCAAGCAACAAATCAGTGGACCATCCGATAAGAAATGAGCAAGATTTTCTAACTAGCATACATTATGAAGTAAACACTCAAATTTAAGCTAATTAAAACTACCTCTATTCTTTGAAAGCTTAAAATAATGAACCTAGTAAGCCCTAAGAAATCAGTTTTAGTGATTAAGAGAAAGAGATCTCCCCATTATAGGTTTTGAGCCAATGGTTCTTCCCTTTTACCCTATAAATTGGATTAACAATACAAAAATGAAGTGAATAGCTCAATATCTAAACTAGAAATGAAATCTAGAACCTAGATGCAAAATTCTATAATCTATGCTTAGGAAGAAGGGAGGAATTCTTGAAAATGAGAGAGGGGTCTAGCCCTATATATAGTTTTCCATTTGGGAAAATGGGAAACTTGAGTGCATGTGGGACAAACACTAAATTCCAAAAAACACTTTTAGCAAGTCAAAGCTTACTTTGACTAGGTTTAGGGAGTGACAAACCATGTTTAAGCTTAATTAAACATGTTTAGGAGGTGATTAGGGTTTGGAGAGAGTTTTGAAGGGTCAGATCAATCCAATGGAATGGATTGATAGGCCAGGAAGGTGGTAGAAGTGGACTGGAAGAAAGTAAGAAGCTAATGTAGTTAGAATGAAGCTATTATAGCTTGTTTAAATGGTTTACAAGAGGAAAAATGACAAAAGGGATGTCGTAGGAAGAAAGTTAGATAGGTCAAACCGGTGTATCGTCGGTTTGCAGGGAGAAGCACAACTAGCGCAATATTAGTCATAATAGTGCATTGGCCAAACTACAGGTGTCTACATTTGCCCCTCTTTGAGGTGATGTAAGTTACATCACTTCGAAGAAAGTAGACAAATATAAAAGAGAAGAATTTTTTGAAGGGATAGAAGAAAAATTAATAGGATGAAGGATGCCCCCTCGAGTGTCGATGGGGTGATGAAAGAAGTCGATCGACGCTCAAAAAAGGTGAGATATAGATAGAAGAATGGGGAAGGGCAGGATGCCCCGATGAGAGGGAAGATTAGGGGTAAAAGGAAAGTGTGAAGAGAAGAGGATGAGAAACAAGAAAAGAGATATTGAGCTATCCACAAATCAATTGTATCCACTATTTAAATCATCATTTTGCTTAGAGACCTCCTCATCGGTCCTTATTAAAAATGTGAGCATACAATAGAAGCGTATAGTGACATGAAAAGCCAAGATACAAAACAACTATCTATTGCTAAAATGCCAACTCCATGCAACATACAAACATGTAACGCAATACGAGAAGTAAACAAACTCGTAACAGGAAATAAGTACGATACACACACTTAAACCAACAATGTTCAAGAAGGTTGTACAAATATTTTGTTATCAATGTTCGATAAACGACAAGGGTAAGAATGATGCCCCAAGCAATATGCACATGCAAGGGAAATGATGGAGGACACTTGGGTCCGATGAAAAAGAAACATGCATGATGAAACAAGATTGTGCAAACTAATAATAGTGCCCTAGAGTGCATTTAGTAAGCAATGATCTTTTGTAAATGATTGTAGATCAGGGTGATTCGCAAGTCGTTGTTTCAAAACATGTGAAAATGCTAACAGGATACAAGATGAGCACCATGCAAAAGACACAGATTTCAAAAAAAATGAGCAAGTTTATCGATTTTAGGTCATTTTTAAAGTTTTATATTGTTTTTTTTGATATTTCTAAATCAATTTTATAATTTTTAATTTTTTTATTGGGTCGGGAAGAATTCAAAAGAACAAAGATCTTCTAAAAAGTACGCGCAGAGGCAAACGGGGGAAGGCGAGGCCGCAAAAGAGCCAAAAGGGTATCCCATGGGAAGAAAGACAGGGTGATAATAATTATTGTAGAGAATTATTGTTCATGATGGGAGGTAGATAGATAGACGAAAAAGAGGAATAAAAACAAAGGAAAGCGCCTATAAGGTTCGTAAACAATGCCAGGGTTAAGAGGAAGTGTCCGTAGGGTAGCACAAAGTGCCCCAACATGTGAAAATTAATAAAAATAATTATTTTAATAATAAAATAATTATCATGGCGGTAGAAGAAGATTAGAATGATCATGGCAGAGAAAACATGCCCCAGGGGCATCGCGATGAGTTAATATACCCACCTGGGGGTAAAAATAATCACGACTCAATTCATTTGTACCAGAGCCCTTGCAAATTTTTACCACGAGGTGTCAGTGAGAGAGCTTGGAGTGTGATGGAGAGGTTACCGATGAGGCAGAGGTGAGCAGACTGGATCCAAGAGTACCAGCGAGACCCCATGGATGGACCCTTCGTGAGTGGTCTATCCTTTCTCTTTTAAATTACACATTTAATGCTTTGTAGGTCGTTTCTAGGGTAGGTAGGGGGAAAAAGACACATGTGCGAGCATGCAGGTGTCGAAAATGTAGAGATGCGCATGCATATGCATCGAAAAAGTGGGTACGCATGAGTGTATGCATTGAAAATGGGTACGCATGCATGCGTGTCCATCGAAAGGGGGAAACAAGGACGTGTGCGCGCGCGTCGAACCAAGCGCATAAGCACTAGGGGAAAATTTTGATTTTTATCGAGGAATCACGGTGCGCACACGTGTGTGTGCTAGGAGGGACATGTAGGCATCACATTAGGTGCGTTGGCATCCTGCGTGGCATACACAAAAAAGGAAAAGGTAAGGGGCACGTACGCATCGGTTAGGGTGCATAGGCGTCGAGGAGGATGCGCGTGCATCGAAAGGGGCGCGCATGCATCCAGAAGAAAATGGAACACACTTATAGCAATAAAATAGCAAAGTGTAGAGGAGAATAATTAGAAGAACTTTAGAAGAAAAAGGGGAGTTAGTAAGCTCAAGGACTCTACAGACTATGTTTCCTTAGAAAGATAGCTAGAGATTAGATAAGTGCCTAACACTTGTTTTGATCTTGCAGCGTAGATTACCCACACTTTAGGCGTGGATGGATATGATCGTCTTGATATTATAGAGGTGCAGTTTTGAGGATGGAGATAGGAGTATATTAGACATCCTCCTTTATGTCACAGGGTTAGCCTATGTGGCTGATATGCCCTAGATTACATTGGACCACGACCTTCTTACGGCCATAGTAGAGAGATGGCACAACGAGAGCCAGTGCTTCCAGGCTTCCCTACAGGGATATCACCATTACTTTGGAGGATGTTTGGCGCATCACGCACGTTCCCATCATTGGCGGTCGATCCATTGAGTACATCGGTGATATGGTGGTACATTGGAGGGATGTATTACATACTGCTCGAGTCCCGACGATACCTCGTCGCGGGATGATGGTGAGATTGTCATCTTTGCATCGAAGATCCTGAGTTAGATTGGGTCGTAGTTTACATGATGGCCTTTATCAGTGGAGTTTTACTCCCTGACAAGACCGGTTCCTCATTTCCACTTGGACTACTCGGGGTGATTCTTGGATTGATACAAGGAGAGACTTATTGCTGGGGCCAGTGCATTCTAGCGCATCTTTACTGGGATCTGCATCTTATCACCTACTACTGCGAGAAGATGATAGGACTAGTCAGCTCCTTATGATATGGGCCTGGGATCACATTGCTATCGGGCGCCCCTTAGGCGTTCTGAGAGTTCAGGCTCCAGAGGAGCCATCTACCATGGGTTGGGTCCCAGTCGGGGATGATGTTTGGCCCTATAGGGGTGATCCTATCCTTATCGTCGAGAGCTCGACGACCTACAATAGGCGGCCGTGGTATGGAGGCCGTATCGACATTTCTAGTGGCCAGAGGATGCCCGAGAGCTATCCATAGCTGGAGTAGAGCACTTTATCATGGGTAGCCGTAGCTATATGTGGGATTTTACAGGGTTGTCAGATGTCGCCATGACAGTTTTGGCATCACACAGGATGTTCTAGGGCCCGATATGTGGTATGTGCGGAGGGCGCATGAGTATTTTGACATGGGGCCGCAGATAGCCTTTGACAGAGCTCGGGCCGCTTTTACACATGTGATACTTGTTGCATGGGTACCTTTGAGGTAGGTGCGAGATCCAGGGTGCACAATAGAGTACGCGCCTTGGTATCATAGCGTGATTCCACACAGGCTGACTATTCTGAGGGCAACATATGAGGTAGGCATGAGGCCTCCCCCAGTGGGGCCGCCTAGTGATGATGATGGCGCCAGAGGTGATACCGATGATGATGATTCAAATGATGAGGGTGGCCCCGATGCGCAACATCGAGTTAGAGGCAGGCCCCACACCATAGGCACGGGGTCTCAGGCTTATACCTGACAGGTACACCAGCCCCAAATGGTCCGTCCTCTCAATAGGTATTCTAGTGGGCATATATGTCCCATTACAGTAGGTTCTACCACAACAGGGTCCACCTCCTCAGCCCCAGGGGTGGTGATGGATAGCTTGCTACTACTATAATAGCTTATACATGCATGATAGCGGTGTGACAACTTTAGGTGGCCACAGAGAGAGATCAAAGAGCACGGGTTCGTGTAACTGATCGAGAGAGACCAGTGCCAGTCTCGCTTATAGATAGTGGTAGGGCCGTATGGCAAGGTCATATTACACAATTGGCGGTGCAGGCGCTCGCTAACGGGTGCCTTAGGCCAGGTATAGAGCCAGTTACATAGTGTCATGGTTCAACATGATCAAGTGCAGGTGAGGGACAAACCTATCTGATGGAGAGAGACCAGCCCGTGTCGAGTTACAGAGTGTCACACTGGAGAGGGATCGAGAGGCCGCCGCTACTAGGTAGGTTGATGTTGATAGAGGTCGATTGATAGGTGAGCGCGATGCCGCCCTACAGGAAGCCTTAGCCATAGGAGATGATGATTTGATACACGACACTATCAGGGCCATAGGTGAGGCTCTTTATTACAGGACAACCTACTTCCGGGTAGTTCCACCAGCAAAGCGAGTGACGCCTTTTGCCCGGCATGTGAGCCACACGGCAGCTCAAGATCACGGAGGTAGGCCAGTCAATACAACAACCGCCCACACACCTAGTACACACAAGCAGAGGGTGCGAGAGGGTCTTCCTCACAAACAAGTTGGCGTTTTTTTAGGGGCAGCCCATCACAGCCTCCATTATTCCGTCCTCTAGGACATGGTCCCAACGAGCCCGGTGAGGGCGAGAGTTGCGGCTGAGTCTCCTACTCATGCCATGATATATATGTATGTATTGGATGTATATGCCTCTTATGAAGGCGGGTTTTGACTATGTATAGATTCTTTAGATTCTTTTACGGATGCCTCTTGATGAAGGCCTAATTTTGATCGATGTAGGTACCTTTGTTATGTACCACCATGCCTCTGTATGTAGGCTTAGTATCTGATCCCTACCCCTTTTATATGGCAGATGGACAAAGCATTTTGTATATACCAGACTTTGACACAAAGATTTTTATTATACATGTACCATATGGACACTTTCTTGTATATCTTGTCATGCATTGATATATTGTCATGGTAATTATGTTTCATTGATGTTCATGTTGTATCTTTTCCTCTTCATGTATGTGACATACTTTCAGATGTAGAGATGTACATGTTTTTCTTTCATAGTGATGATATACTCGTGTATTTGATATCATGTGTTTTCATTTATGAGATGTTTGATTCCATATGGCTAGTATTTTGGGATGATACTAGATGATATTGGTGCGGGGGATAGATTAGTGATCATGCGTAACCCCTCTTGCCCCCATTGATGATACAATATGTGATGATTAGCTTAGCATACATGCATGATGTAATACTTAGCATTTTTTTATATATGATGTAGTAAATGTGATGAAATGATATATGATAGATGTGATAACAAACAAATGTGCTAAACAAACACACAAGCAAAAGTTAACAAAACTAAACAAATATACACATGCAACACAATGCAATGCAACTAAATGAAGATTAATCTAACACTTTAATCTAAGCAAGTAAAAATGAAATCCCACAGATGCACATAACAATCAAAGAAACATACAACAATTACTTACAAGCATAAAAGTCCTAATAATGAATGCAACGCAACACACAATTAAACCTAACAAGATCTAATATAATGTAAGCAAAGAATCATTCAAAGAACGAACAACACAACAAGCTAAGTACACCAAAACTATACAAACCAACAACTAAAAGCAATCTAACTACCACTTTGTTTTTGCAGGACAACATTGACATATTTTCTAATGTTTTTGTATTTTCAAGGTCATGTTCTGAAAGCAATGTACAAGCTTTAAAGAAATGTGGAATGCCCCCAACGTGATGTGGGAATATACAAAGGGTCAAATGCCACGTGTTAGTGTATAATGAAGTGGAATGTGAATGTGCCCCCAAACGATGTGGGAATATACAAATAGGCCACATCCTTCACACAGATATAGCATAAGTAAACTAGATCACGTCCTGTAAGGGAGCTTGAGGTCGGATCCCTAGACCTAGCTAGGGTACTGCAAAATTTAGCAAGTGGCAAGAGTTACCCATCCTGTCACAAGAGTGACTTGTGTACGAGAAACCTTCCTTGAGCGCCGGAAACCGGTTTTCACAAAAGGACATGCCCACTGCGCCACAATTGTGTGGTTTTCACACGAGGATGACCTGTTTTTTCTTTACTTTTTTCTCAATTTTTTAATTTTTTGCTTTTTTTTTTTGTTTTCTACTTTTTAGTTTCTTATCTCAATATTCTAGCCATGCTTAAGCATAGAAGCGCTTGAGGTGAATGGCATTCATGGGCTCTGGAAGCTCTTCACCATCTGAATAGGAAAGTCTATATGCCCCTGATCCATATTTAGCGGTCACCACATAGGGGCCGAGCCAATTGGCCTCAAATTTACCTTTCTTTTCCCTATCTTTGGTGGTATTCTTCTGATTTTATTTCAGTATACAAGATCACCTACATCAAATTCCCTATGAATGATGCATTTGTTGTATCCTCTGGATACTCTATTTTGATATACTTTAAGGTGATTAAGCGCTCTAATACGCCGTTCATCTAACAGTTCCAACTCTGCTAGGCGAGCAACTCTGTAGTCTTCATCTTTGTCGAGGTAGTCCCTGAGATATATTCTCAGGGAGGGAAGCTCCACTTCCAAAGGTATGATGGCTTCAGTGCCATAGATAAGTGAATATGAGGTCGCACCAGTAGGGGTGTGGATGGAGGTTCGATAAGCCCAGAGGGTGGGATGGATTTGCAAGTGCCAATTACGACCAGTTTTACTGACCATTTTCTCCATAATGTGCACAAGAGTTTTGTTTGTAGCCTCTGCTTGCCCATTACCTTGAGGGTAATAGGGGGTGGACCATTTAAGTTGGATACGAAAGCGTTGACACAAATATTTTACCATCTTGTTTTTGAAAGATTTACCATTGTTAGTGACAATGGTCGAGGGAATACCATAACGACATATAAGATGGTTTAGGATAAACTTGGATATTTGCGCACCAGTGACATAGGTAAGAGGAATAGCCTCCACCCATTTAGTGAAATACTCGGTGGCAGTTATGATGTGTGTATGACCATCTGATGAAGAAGGGTGGAGCTTCCCTATGAGATCTAAACCCCACTTTGAAAAAGGCCAAGGCGTTGCAATAGGTTGCAAAGCCTATGCTTGGTGCATGTATGAGATTACCATACTTTTGAAAAAGTTCACATTTCTTCACGAAGTTGCAGCAATCGGATTCCATGGTAGGCCAATAGTAGCCTACTCTCAACAGTTTCTTAGCTAGCACCATGCCACTAGTGTGTGCCCCACAGATACCACTATGTACCTCTTTAATCGCGTGAACCGAATCAGTAACATTTAGACAACGAAGCAAGTTCCCATCATAGCCACGATGATAAAGGGTGCCTCCTAGGAGGGTATAATGGGCAATGTGGCGGATAAGGGCTTTTTTCTCTGAATGGGTAATGTCAGGTGG
Source organism: Taxus wallichiana var. yunnanensis (assembly GCA_018340775.1). Taxonomy (NCBI): domain Eukaryota; kingdom Viridiplantae; phylum Streptophyta; class Pinopsida; order Cupressales; family Taxaceae; genus Taxus; species Taxus wallichiana. Next base: position 573,141,432 of record CM031244.1, read on the forward strand.
GAAGGTTCCATCTTGTAGGTATTGGTAAATAGGGTCATACCATGGGGATAGGGGACCAACAACCTCACATGCTAAACAGATTCAGCATATCATATGCCGACATCTGTAAGTGTTCCACAAAGAAAGGCATCTTACTCTCTTCAGGTGGGATGCACAAGAGAGAGCCAATGGTAGCCATGGCATCCACAAATCTATTATGAGATCTGGGTTTTTGTTCAAATATGACATGTGAAAAATATTCCTTCAGGGTTTCAACCATCTTCTTATAGGGAATAAGTTTTTCATCTTTAACCTTGTATTCATCATTGACCTGCTTAATGATAAGTTGAGAATCTCCAACAACTCGCAGCTGTTTGATGTTCCAAGTGATAGCTAGCTTGAGGCCAGCAATGAGTGCCTCATACTCTACAATGTTATTGGTACAAGGAAACCCCAACCGGAATGCCCTTGGTATAATATCTCCTGTGGGAGTAATAAGCACCACTCCTGCTCCTGATCCATGAAAAGTAAATGATCCATCAAATGGACCTGCCATTCTACGGATTCTTCGATATACATCATAGATGCGTCTGGGAGATCCAGACACAAAGGCTCTGTTCCTGGTAAAGGTGCTTCTACCAACTGATCTGCCAATACCTGTCCTTTTAAGGACTTCTGATTTACAAACTCTATCTCAAATTCACTCAAAAGAATGATCCAATTAGCCATTCGGCCTGTTAAGGTGGGTTTGGATAAGAGGTACTTAAGAGGGTCAACCTTGGAAATAAGTTTAGTTTTATTGTTAAGGAGGTAATGGTGGAGTTTCTGAAATGTAAAGATGACTGCCAAGCAAGCCTTTTCAATCTGTGGATAGTTCAATTCATAGGCAATCAATGTACGGCTAAGGTAATAAACAACTCTCTCCTTATGGCCAAGGTCATATTGGGCAAGCAGTGCACCAATAGCGAATTGGGTAGTAGAAATATATAAAAGGAGAGGCTCTCCAGGAGTAGGGGGCATCAACATAGGTGGATTTACAAGGTACTGCTTGAGCAGAGAAAATTCCTTCTGACATTCGGGCCCCCACTTGAAAGCAACATCTTTCTTCAAAAGATGTGTAAACGGATGACATTTATCCGCAAGCTGAGAAATAAAACAACGAATAGCCTGGATCTTTCCTTGTAGACTTCTAAGTTGTTTAAGAGTGGTGGGTGGAGGCATGTCTATAATAGCAGTGACCTTGGTGGGATCCACTTCTATCCCTCTCTGTGATACTATAAATCCCAAGAGTTTTCCTGATAATACACCGAAGACGCACTTCTTAGGATTAAGACGAACCTTGTAGTCCCTGAGGCACTGAAAGATATGTCTAAGCACTTCTGGGTGCTCTTCTCTGCTCTTTGATTTAGCTAATATGTCATCCACATAGTCCTCCATAATATCATTCATCATATCATGAAAAATGATAGTCATAGCATGCTGATAAGTAGCCCCGACATTTTTGAGTCCGAACGGCATGACTTTGTAACAAAAGGTTCCCCATGGAGTGATGAAGGCAATTTTGTGTTGATCCTCTTCTGCGATCCTTATCTGATTATACCCCAAGAAGCCATCCATTAAGGATAACATCTCATAGCCAGTGGTAGAGTCTACAATCATATCTATGTTTGTGTTAGCATATGGATTTGCACGCATGACATGCAATTCAGCAATGTGGTCCGAAGTCCCTCCTCAATGAAGGCGAGGTTGCCTTTATTGAAAACCAAAAGCTCGTATTTACATCTGTACATTCAAAATCAGTATGTGGGGGAGTTTTGGAACATCCCATGGAAGAAAAGTGAATGAAGGAGATAGAATGAAATGAAAGAAAGGAATGGAATGGAATGGACTGAAAGAACATGCAAGAGTTAGGTAAAAATAGAGCCTAATATTGCATGAAGAGAAAATATGAATAACCAACACAAATAAAACGAAGTTTGAGTTAGCCAAACAAGAACATGCAAAAGGGAACACACATGAGCAAGTAGATAGTGAGCCTGATCATTGTGAACTAGAACAATTGATTACTAATGTTGATTTATAAGGTCAAAGATAATATTTACATGCATGCTTGGTAAGTTTAGATATATGCGTGGCATTTGGAAATAAGGTGTATTCAAACACCTAACATCTAATGAACATAAGAACACCAAATGTTACAAGAGACAATGAATGAGACACAAAGTTCTTATTCTATTAACTCCAAAATGTTTTTCACAAAGAACACAAAGTTTCTTCTTGAAACAAAGCTTGCACAAAAGTATCTTCTTCTCCTCTCTCAAAGTCACCCTTTACAAATGAGCCCCTCACTTCCTTTTATAACCCAAAAGTTGGTTACAAAGTAGTTAGGGTTTTAAATGCACATTAAATAGGGCACTTTAGTGACTTTGACTTTTTCAACCAACCTTTAAAAAGTGACTAAAAATAGAAACCACTTAAGTTAAAAGGTCATTTAAGGAAAAATACATAAATAAAAGAAATGGGTACATGTGGACCCCACTTAAATGACTTGTATGCACACGTAGACATCCTAGTCAGCAATGTGCCACCTAGATCAAGACACCTAGGATCAGTGCCTTATCCATTGGGCCAAGAGTCCACCTATCCCGATCGTACGGAATGAACTCATTGATTGTGCTCATAACCGCAATCCACCAAATGACAAGAGTGCTGAGCTTGAAACTTGAGCAATTCATCCACCCCTCTATCTGAGCAATATCCTGGTGTGAGAAGATTTGTCTTCATTCGTATTCATATTCACAATTCTCCACATGCTCAGTACCTTTCCATGGTGAATTATTCATTTGTCACGAGACCGTAGTCGTTACGCCACCTTGGTTTATCAGAATCCAACCTCCCAAGTCTTTCGCCATTGAGAAGATCTCCAAGAGCCAAAATTACAATTCACTGCCTGGAGTTATGTCCTTTGTCTTTGTCACCATCCCAAAGTGTTGATCTCCCGAGTAGAATTCGTGAGACTTCAGAGTCTTGGAAATCCATCTCCTTTTCCCCATTGTGAACGAGTGGTGTTGAAAAATCATCGAAGTGATTTATGAATTCGTTGACACACACCTTAGCGTAGTATTTGGTCTTTTTTGGAGTGATGGATTCTAACATTTACGCAATCGCTTCCAAGTTTATCACTATTGGCTTGATGACCCTCTTTCAATTCTTCAGGGTATCATGTAGCCAGGTGGGAACCTCTCTAAGTACCTCATTGTACATGGTTCTCGTGTTCGTTGGGAATTGATCTTCATCATCTCAAGGGGATCACCTTCGGGTATTGCTTTGAAATTGGATCTTCTTGTTGTGAGAAAGATGTTGTATCATTTTCTCCATTTGTGATGATTCTTCAAATGCAGGCAGTGAAAGAACCAGATCATCAACTTTTGGTTGAGAAGTTGTGACTACTTCCACAAGTTGGGCTGGTATATTTTGAGGTACTTCATCAACGAGTTCCACCTCTAGAAATTGTGTGATATAGATTACATTTGCGCATGAACCAATGCTTTGAATTATAGTGTTGTGTTGTTGATTAGGCCTGAAGAATTAGGGCAATCATGCAAAGACGAATGATGAGTGGAATGAGAAATTCTCGAGATGTGCTCCTTCTTCACTTAGGTGTTTAGACGACTCAACTCACGAATGAGCCTTCAATCATATCGCTCCTAGCTTGATTACGAGCTCATGCATTTTCAACTTGAATTCGAACTCCCATGGCGATCCATGCCCTTCGTGTCGTCTTACCTTCTTTCCAGAACCGAACTCCCTGAGTTCTTCTCTGGCTCAACTCACTTGAATACCGAGCTTAACCCGACATTTTTGAAAAGAATGGTTTTACCACAATGCTCACGGTTCTTCCTTATTATATAACACTTGTAGTAAGAATGTTTTGGCTTTGCCATAATAAGCACAATTGTCCCTTTCAAACGATGAGAAAATGCCATTACCAATAAAGACCTAATGCTGCCATGATGATGACCTAGGTTCAAGCCCTCGGCATGTCGAGAGACACCCTTAAGACTGATTCTTGCTTTGCTGTCCCTCGGTATTTTGGCAGTGGATTCTGCAATCCCGGCTCCAATCAACAAGTTTCTCTGAACTTGGTAAAAGAATACTTTTTTTTATTGTCTGATTGGATGTACATAATGGAAGGGTATAAATATTGCCTATTGCCCTTAGAGTTTCTCAAAGAGACCATTTACAGTAACAAGGATGTAGTACACGAAACGGCCAACCAGGTATTTTCAGAGTTGGCCTTCACATTCAATTCATTTCTAGGGAAAAGAATAAATAAAATGCTGAACAATATGAATCGTTTCATTCTGCACCGTAATAACCTTCATCAGGTCTCCTGGTAACACTCTCACTGTCACTTAATCGATTTTGATAAAAATGTTTTGAAGGAAAATCCCGAATTTGAGGATGTATTCGGTACTGAGCAGATAACAACATAGTTGGTCGATCTGCTTGTTGGAAGCGACTTTCCAAAATGAAAAGGCGAGTCAACTCAACTAAAACTTTATCTCGTTCTTCTACTATAGCTGACTGTGGTCATTATTGTAGGATTGCCTGTAGCTTTCAGGAGCAAGTTTCTTAAGCAGTGCGCCGTAATAGTGCTGATATTGAACAAGATGAATAACATTCAACATTCCCCAGACTGTGTGTGTCCTGTCCCTGTCGCGTGAAGTTTCTTGAATGGGCGCGTGAAGTTTCTTGAGAGTATGGGTCGCGCACTATTCCGTATGCTTCCTAAACTTCGCGCGCCTCGCACTCTCTATGTGGTTCTTACCCGTGCGCCTCGCACTATTCTGTATGCTTTTTAAACTTCGCCCCAACTCACGAATGCTTGGGCTCAAAAATCAAATCTTTAATGAGGTGTTAAGCAAAGAGTGCGTATGTTTTTTTCTTTGCGCGCTTCTGCATGGAAGACTGTTCTATTTTCTTTCCTTTCCCTCAGTGTGTGGACAGCGGTTTGGGCTGTGTGGGAATGAATTCTTTCTTTGCTTCTCCCAATGCACAGGTATTTGATTTGTCCTCTGGAAACTGTTCTTTATCCAAAAACTTGTTCTATTCTTTAAAAAACTGTTTCTTGGCCAGTGCGTGGGCTTTATTTGCATAATGCCAAACAAAAAATTATGTCTTTCTGAAGAAAAAGAAGCTTCTGAATTTTTCCACCGGGTTTGATGGAGGAAGTTACGAGGATTAATTCAACTTCCTCACATCCCGGGTAGTGGCTTAAGTGCCAGGGGAAATGGGAAAAGTAACGGGCAATTGCACACCCGGAATGGCAAAATGGGTTAGCATCTCGTCCAATTTCCCCATGTGGGAAATTGGGAATTTTTGGTGCCCGTTTGCCAATCCATGATTTGGCAATTGGCGAGGAAAAAACCCATGTGTGGGAAATTTGAAAGAAATTGCTAGGAAAGTGGAAATCGGGTTTGGGATGCCAACCTAGTGAAAACCAACAAAAGCTAACTTCCCGCACTAAAACTTGTCGATGAAGCTTCATTTATATTTATTTAATTAAATACTCCTTAAGTGATTAATTTAATCAAACAAGGAGCAATTAATTAATTAAATATTAATTAATTATTTTAATCGCGTTTATAGCTCATGGGAAGAGTTCTTGCTTCAAAATCACGAAACGAAGACCAAAAATGATCACAAAAATAAGACGATCGCAAGGAGTCCAATGAACCACCCAAAGTAATACTTTTCAAAATTTTCTAATTTTTAATTATTTAATTGTTTTTGACAATTTTTAAGGATAGCATCAAAATTGGTAGAGTCCACGATAATGATTTTGGCAAAGGAAAATCATCTTTAGGACATGCTTTATTGATGTCATGGAAGTCAATCTGACTGATCATAATGCCAATGGGTTTCTTTTGTCACGGAACCACATTAGAGATCTAATCGAGTAATCAATAGGTTTGATAAAATCTACAGCCAAGAGTTTCTCCAATTCTTCTTTGACAAGAAGTGCAACTGTAGGATGCATCTTCCTTAGTTTCTGTTTAATGGGCTTGGCGTCTGGGTGCACAACAAGGTTGTGCACAACTAGTGTTGGATCCAAGCCGGGCATATCTGAATATGTCCATGCAAAAATATCAACGTATTCTCTTAAGAGTTCCACAAAGGTTTTCTGTTCCTGAGCTGAGAGCGAAGCCCCCAACTTGATCATCCTGGGTAAATCATCTGAACCAATGTTAACATTGATGGTTTCCTCAATGAGCATCTTAGATGCATCCTCCATTCTGGTAGGATCAGGAGGGAGGGTGAGATCAACCTCTTGAGGTAGCTCTTTATCATCTTCAAATGGATAAGTTATTTTATCCACGTGCTTTTCATTTTGTTCTTCTATAAGTGTTTCAAAGAGTTTGTCACTGTGAGATTTCCGTTTATTCTTTATACTAGGCTGCTCTGAAGTATTTTTACTTTTATTCACAACATTCTTACCCAAGCGGCCACACATCTTCGCTTCTTCTCCAAAATATGCACATGTGTTCAATTGAATTTGGAATCCTTTCTTATGGTCCCCAACAGAAAAAAATCCCTGAGTCCCATGAATTCCGTGAATGCTTCATCATTCTCGAAGATATCAAGTGGTACATAAAGTTGTTGGTCCCAATCTACAAGTTCAGGATAAACTAGGGTGACTTGATAATCGGTTGAAGGGATGGATTTAGATAGGGTAAGGATGGCTGACTCTGGGAATAGGTTCATGGAAGCCAAATCTTCGTAGAGGCTACATTGGGAACTTGTATCGCTATCCGCATTATATGAAACATCCTCGCATTCAGAAAAGGTAGCATCAACCTCGACGGGTTGAGCATCCTGGGATTTTAACCCAAGACCATGCTTGTCAGATTTGAAACGGCGAGTAGGAATAGGTTCTAGATGGCCTTGTGCGTTGGCTCCACATCCGTATCCTTTATAACCCATGACAAACATCATGCGGTGTCCTTTAATATACTGAGGCGCTTGATGGCATGAGGCCATGGTTCCTTCTGGCACCTTACTAATGGGATCCTCCAACATCTTTTCTTCGATAGGAGGCCACTATGAACAAATTTATCCAATGGTTTTGAACATGGTTCTCGTGTACTTTTGAACTGAAAATAGGGCTTACCCCATGTCCTAGGTGACACTGATAAGTCTGAAATTAATAATGCTTGTTCAAGAGTAAATGGCTCTCCTGGGCCATATTTTGTTGATGTAGCCTCCCAAGATGTAAAAGGATTGACCAAAGAAGGGAAGTCCTGATTATAAGGTGTGAGCGATTCTGAGTCCACCCGATTCTTCATAGCTTCCATTTTAAGAGGGATGACAACATCCATGGAAGGGCACTCATAGGCTGCATGAGAGAAACTATGCAACGCCCGACAGTGAGTGAACAACTCAGGATCACCCGAGATAGTGACTATACACCCTTCATGGCACAACTTGATACACTGATGAAATGTCGAAGGGATAGCCACATGGCATGAATCCATGGACACCCTAAGAGCATGTTATATGGGAGATCTAAATCCAAGACATGGAAGGTCGTATCATGACAAGTTGGACCTACTTCCATGGGCACTATAATAGTACTGCGATTCTCTCTCCTCATTATCATATGTTGTGATGGTGATGGTCTTAGCTCCCAGATCCGTTTCTGAAAGGCCTAGCTACCTAACCAACTTCAATGTGCATATGTTTAGACCAGATCCCCATCCACAAGCACTCTTTTAATCTTACAACGGGTAACCACCACTTCTAAATAGAGAGGCAAATTATGCTCAGGGTTGTTACGCAGGATAACGTTGCGATCAAAAGTGATATGATCAGTGGGTTCAAGGTGGGCGACCATAGCTTGCAAGTGCGTGGGATCTACCTCAGTAGAGACTCCGGAATTTTGTAATGTTTTGTACAATATATCCTTATGAGCAGTAGAGATTTTAAGAAGGTCTAAAATGGATATTTTAGCTGGTGTTTTCTCTAGCTGGTCTAGTAAATTATATTGGCTTTGGGTAGTTGGTATTGGATCAGGTATGATTAAGTGAGCGCGTCGCGTTCCAACTGCACAACTCTTTTCGAGAATTTGGATTGTGTTTACTCGTTCATTAGGTGAACAGATGCAACCTATAAGGGAGTCGAATGGACTGTCATCACTAGGGTAAACATATGCAGCAGTGCGATAGTCATTAGAGGCTTGCTCGTGATCTGGTTTCCTTTTCTTTTTATCCATGTGATTGGGAAAAGGTTCTTTGTATATGCCCATTTTTTCATTAGGACCCTGTCCTGAATCAGGAGGTGATTCTGACAATCTTTCCCTCTTCAATGAGGTCTTGTATGAAGTGTTTCAGCCATAGACATCTATCTATTTTGTGTCCTTTGACATGATGGAAGTCACAATATTCATGGTCTTTATACCAACCAGGTTTTGGAGCATTTTTTGGGAATGGTACTGTGGTACTTGGATATTCTACCATTTTAGCATCATCTAATTGTTTTAATATAGCAGTCAGGGGTTCACTCAATGTTGTGAACGTACGTTTTGTAGGTGCCTTGGGACGAGGTCCTTGCGAAAGCTTCAAAAGCGGACTGTTAGCTTGAAAGCTTTTTTGGAGTCAGTAATTCCATCACCGATGACGTGCTTGTTCTTATTAAAGAACTTAGGTTTGTCTACAGATTTGGCCTCATGTTTGTTTTTGACAAAGGGTTTAAGTGTTCCTTTGGTAATAAGAGCCTTTTCAATTTGGCTACCTTTCTCTATAACTTCCTCGAAGTTAGATCCACAATGCATCTGAAGATGGAAGGCTATCTCCGAGTTTAAATTAGGAACAAAAATGCTCACTAATTGTTTTTCAGGTAAAGCACAAGGGAAGCGACTAGCCAACGCTCTCCATTGTTGTAAGAAACCCGCGAAGGTCTCATTAGGTTTTTGCTTTACATTGCAAAGGTCATTCATCGTGATATCGTTTTCAATATTGAAAGAATAGTGCCGCACAAATTTTTCTTGCTAGTGCCGGCGTTGTTATAGATCCTTTAGGTATGCTATAGAACCATTCAATCGCCAAAGCTCCCAAATTACGGGGAAAGAGTCGTATTAGAAAATTATCATTGTAGGTGACCTCTTGACAAGCCATGTAAAAGCCTTTGATGTGATTGCGGGGATCACCTTTTCCTTTATACTTGTCGAGCTTTGGGATAGTGAAATGTTTAGGAAAGGTTGCAGTAGCATGTCTTTATCAAAGGGATAAGGACATAGTTCTTCGTAGAGATACTTTCTGTTTTGGCCTATATTTCCCTGTTGTAATGTTGTGAGCGTATCTTTCATAGATTTCAATTCATCCTGAATGAGTTGCTCCTTAGTAGGCGATATTGACCTTTGAGCCTGAGTTGCTTTAAAGGTATAGTTTGTATGCGGATCAAATTGAAACTCGTTAAGTTTATTTTTGTCTTTGTCTTTACCTATGTTTCCTTTTGAAGCGCCTAGGTTCACTAATTTCTTACTCAACTTCAAGATCTATTTTTGGAGGGTCTCCTCCTCACCAGGGATCCTCTTCTTCATCAAATTTTGGAGGAGGGAGGCCTTCCGCTCAGTTTTTACTTTACGTGAAGCCTTAAAGTGAGGTTTACGTGATGTTTCACCTTCAACAGTGGCCTTATGTTGCCCAGAAGTGGATGCATATCCCACATCGAAAGGATTATCTATGTCTAAGACGAATCTTCGCTCTCCTAAGTTAGGGTCAACGACCTTTGTTTCTTCTTCGCGCTCGTGCGGAAGTTTAGCTCCTAACACCAAGACTCTCGTGAGTACTTGATCTTTGTTATAATATAAGAGCTCATCAAATCTGTTTAGGTCTAACCTTTGTTGTTCTCCCGAAGAGTCCGACTCTCCTCCACTATGATCGATTAACGTCTCCGTATCTTTGACTTGAGAGAAGAGCGGTCCTAAATTGTTCCCACTAAAGGGGAAACCATCGAAAGGATTAGCTCCTGCATTAAGCTCACTAGATTTTGTTGCCATTTTGAAAAGTCTAGGCATTACTAGCCGACACTCAGATGCAACACTATGTTTACTAGTTTTCAAAGGATACCGATATGGACAGATGAAAATGTATCACTTACCTAAGTTGCGTTATGTCAAATCTATACTTAAAAGACCAAGATGAATGACAATGTTGTACTAGATATGTGGGCTGAAGTTAGAAATCTAACAAGGCTTGAATATCAACACAATACTGACAAAGTCCTCTAACAAGGTATACCTAGAACTGACTCAAGTACTGACAACAAGCCAAGTGTATTGAAAAGCGGAAGTCACAATTAGATATAACATAACAATGCTATCAAGATATCTCAACCAAGCAAGCAAGGCGTCGATATCAAGACAACATCATGACGATATATATAATGCGTTATCAACACTCGTCAAAAAACCTAGATGACATCAGAACTAAAATCAAGTAGAAGGTATAACAAAAGTTTGCGATGATGCGAAAGCAGCATAACCACGTAATAGAGGGATTTATACTACGTGCCCAAAGAATGGGAGATGTAATGTAAATGCCAATACTAAATGACTAAAATGCAAGCAAAAGTTGACAAACTAGGGGAGAGACAAAATGACAAAACCGACCCGTAACAATGACGAAGATCTTGAAGTCAAGATCGTAGGACTGCCAAAGACGTGAAAACGTACCCTGCTTTAGTCGTTTAACACCCCAGCCACAAACATGGATGAGTGTAAACGTAAAAAAATAGCTAGCACTATCTCTGACACGACACATAAAGTATGCCTCTGTTTGACTTCCAACGTGGAAAGTACGAATGCATGGGTGTAGATCAAGAACATGTGAAAATAGACTTAGTTTCACTTTGGGCAGAGCTTCACCTCGTTTAAAAAATGAGAAGGAAGCTAAGCTAAGTAATACGCTTGTCTAGATTCGTGATGAAAGACACTCAGATCAAACTTGGGATGAGTTTGTTACTGTGTTCAAAAAACATGATGTTGAATCCAAACAAGTTATCACTTTGTGATGGTAAAATGACGCGCATGGACTAGTAAAGTTGGCCTCCAGACAAAATGGTTTCCTTAATAAGTTCTCTCAACTAGGTGTTACAAAATTATCCATGAGCGAGACGATTTACCCAAACAGTCCTGACTATCTTGGGAGTATCTCGACTTTGCTTCCTTTAAGCACAGTGGGTAGTAAATGCGTCCATCATGTACTTAAAAGAATCGCATAGGGACAACTTGTAACGCTATCTCACAAGGAATTACTAGTCAAGTAGGTTAAGCGAGGCGCTTCCCGTTTCATCCACGAGGTTACTCAGCGGTGGACTACTTTGGGGTTCCTAGAACCACCCCCATTGTTATAGCTTAAGGCGTTATGCCAAAGGGGTTACGTTCCAGTTAAGCGGAGAGGGACTTACCCTTTTCTAAAACCTACAATACAGTGTGTTGAATATGGTGTGTTTTTTATCTTTTTTAATCTTAATGTGGTTTCAAAAGTGGCACACCATTTGGCAATCTGCAAACACACGTGTATTAGAAGTTTTCGCTTCGTTCTTAACACCTTTCTTTGACCAACGTAAGGTTCTAGAGCAATAACAAGTTGGTTAGTAGTTTTCTGGTTTGCCAATTGAGGTAGAAGAGAAGTCACACTTGCTTTTGTTTCCTAAGATCACCCAAAGGTGCGAAGGAAGAGCATACACAAAGTGGAAATCCTACTAAAAGCACATAAAAATGTTTACTTTATCCTTTAAAAAGCAAGTGTTTTTAACATAAAAAAATGAAATTTGTGCAAGTGTTTTTGATCTCCAAGATCGCTTTGGAAAGCGCGAGGAGAGAGCATACACACGTTTCACAAATCCTAATTTAAGCTAAGGAATGAAAAACACTTAATCATGCAAACTAAAATTTTAAGGAGATAACCCTATTTTTAAACCTGTCAACTTTTAGAAACCTGCATCAAGAATGTCAGAGAAATAGTTAAAAAAGACAGTAATTTTTTTAATTTTGATAAGTAACACCTGCGCGTCCAAACCGACATGTACATGCCCCAACCAATGGGTGCGCACCTACACCAACACCTACGCGGGTCTATTAAGATCAAAATCAGTCACCAACACCTACGTGCCCTAATCCAACAGGTATGCTAGGGTTTCAATGCGGGTGTGCTCCTACCAACAGATACGCGGCCCAAGTAAAAAGAAGTCTATAAATTTTTACACAGTGATATTAATTACATGTATGCGTCAGAGAGAGGAGACGCGAAGCAGGACCAACGGAGACGCGAACGCGTCCCTGTAGAGAAATTTTTTTATAAACATAGAGGACACCCTGACGGGTACACGGCCTTTCGAGATGGAGACGTGTGTATATCAACGTGTACGCGTCACCTTAAAACACCTACGCGTGCCCTGTAAAAACCCGCAAAAACATGATTTTCAAAATTTTAAGAGCAAACAGGTTATTGGTTAGTCAAAGCTTCCTATTTCTATGTTAAACCCACAAATGCATGTAAATAGAGTTCATTAATCCAAGGTTTAAAACAAAAATGAGGAAATAACAAGTGATTTAAACTAAAAAGCTTAAAAATAACTTTGAAAAACCTAAATGACCTCCATTAATGGAGGATGGACATAAGAGTCCCACTGGGCATGCCAAATGTGTTCAAAGAAAAGTTGTGAAAGCCATGAATTTTGGGGTAAGAATTCCTAAAGAATCCCCAAAGGCTTCAAGCAACAAATCAGTGGACCATCCGATAAGAAATGAGCAAGATTTTCTAACTAGCATACATTATGAAGTAAACACTCAAATTTAAGCTAATTAAAACTACCTCTATTCTTTGAAAGCTTAAAATAATGAACCTAGTAAGCCCTAAGCAATCAGTTTTAGTGATTAAGAGAAAGAGATCTCCCCATTATAGGTTTTGAGCCAATGGTTCTTCTCTTTTACCCTATAAATTGGATTAACAATACAAAAATGAAGTAAATAGCTCAATATCTAAAATAGAAATGAAATCTAGAACCTAGATGCAAAATTCTATAATCTATGCTTAGGAAGAAGGGAGGAATTCTTTAAAATGAGAGAGGGGGTCTAGCCCTATATATAGTTTTCCATTTGGGAAAATGGGAAACTTGAGTGCATGTGGGACAAACACTAAATTCCAAAAAACACTTTTAGCAAGTCAAAGCTTACTTTGACTAGGTTTAGGGAGTGACAAACCATGTTTAAGCTTAGTTAAACATGTTTAGGAGGTGATTAGGGTTTGGAGAGAGTTTTAAAGGGTCAGATCAATCCAATGGAATGGATTGATAGGCCAGGAAGGTGATAGAAGTGGACTAGAAGAATGTAAGAAGCTAATGTAGTTAGAACGAAGTTATTATAGCTTGTTTAAATGGTTTACAAGAGGAAAAACGACAAAAGGGATGTTGTAGGAAGAAAGTTAGATAGGTCAAACCGGCGGTGTATCGTTGGTTTGCAGGGAGAAGCACAACTAGCGCAATATTAGTTGTAATAGTGCATTGGCCAAACTACAAGTGTCTACAATAATACACTAATTTTATTTCTATTATTGGAAAATGAGAGAGTGCTCTATTTGTATATATGCTTGATAGGTGGATGGGAGATTCATGTGTTTTAATATGTAGTAACCAAGAGGTGTAGATACATAAATATTTTATTATAAAATGATATGTAGGTAAAAGACAAGTAGATTGAAGATTGGCAAAAGAGGACACACATTTAATATGTAGTGTAAGAGTATTTATTAAGCAATATTCCACCTACCATGTAACAATTAGATCAACAATACATATGAAAGCCATGAGGGGAGTAGTTTTGTTTTGGTTTGCTTTTTCTTTTAGGGGGCGAGCCTTTGTTTGTTTTTGTTGCATTTTCACTTCCGCAATATTTTTCTACCACTCCTTACATTCACATATATACCTATAAATTGTTTCCACAACATCTTGAACAACACCCCTATTCTCCTTCAAAGGATTTCCATATACGATGTCATGTTGTTCTACGTTTGAGTTTCACATTGTTTCTACTTTCTATTTTATTGCACCCACACTTTTCCATCCTCTAACCCCTTCATCTTCACCCCTCTTCCTCTCCCAATGTTTCTCTCCTTCCAATATGAATCCTTCAAAAGATCCCCTTCGACGTTCCCATCATACATTTGCTAGTATTATTTTTGTTCTATATATTAAATCTCTTGTTTTGGTAAACCTTCATTTGACTAAAGTAACGGTTACATGGCGTGCTGCCATTTTCATTTTCGTTTTTCATTTATCATTTTTTGTGGCGGTGATGAATAGGAGGGTGGAGAGATTCTAGTTCGATGACAGCCACATGCTCTCAAGTGTCTTGTGCCACACTAAAAACCTTCAACCCTTCTGACATTTTCGCAGCATTCGTTTCTGCAACTCTTCAACGGTACATTCATTTTGAAATTCATTAAATTATGGGGCTGTGGGTGCCCTCTCTAATTAATCACAACGCCCCCTGTAAATCATCTTCACCATCTCTTTTTCCCCACAATTCTTTTCACACTCCCTCTGTTTTTATTCTCCTTCTCACGCGAAGTTGAGGAGGACGAGGTGCTATGGCACCCTCGGCAACCGACGAAGTCACGTCACTTTCGACTGTAATGACCTCAAGCGCAGAATTTCGCGGCCCAATTCAGTGTCTCGGGTAAGGAGTATTTAATATATATACAATGTGTATATTCCTGTGTACGTCTAAAAAGGCAAAATCCATGGTCTAATGTCTCCTCTAAGTAGGGTTCCATCACACAGATTTTTGGTATGTGTAATATATACATTATATTCAAGTATGGTATAATGCAGTGTCTTCTGCAGGAAGGGTTTTATCATTCATATTGAATTTGGTATGTGATGTGTATATTCAATAAATACAGGATGTGATATATATATATATATATATATATATATATATATATATATATATATTCAAGAATGTTATAATCCAATGTTTTCCTGTAAGTAGTGTTCCATCATACAAATTGAATTTGGTACTTAATGTATATATAAACGTGCACATATGTTGTATGTATATCACATGTGGTATTTAACTATTTATTAAATTTGTTATGTGTTTATATATATACAATTTGTATATTCAAGAATGACATGATTCAATGTTTCCTGTAGGCAGGTTCCATTATACACATTAAATTTGATGTGCAATATACATATTAAAAAATACTGGCTGTGAATGGCATAATCCAATGTCTCCTATAGGCAGGTTTCATCATACATATTGAACTCAGTATGTGATGTTACTTAAAATGCGTGCATACATTCAATATATCACAACTGGGATTTAGTAAATTTGGAATGTGATATATATACAATGCGTATACACAAGAATGTGATAATCCAATGTCTCTTGTAGGCACAGTTCCAGCATACGTATTGAATTTAGTATGTGATATATAATATTATGTTGTGTACATTCTATAAATATCAGATGTGATATATATACAATATATGTTACATTGTATATATGCTGAATTTAACAAATACCAGATGTGATATATATACACAATATATGTTACATTGTATTTATGATGAATTTAATAAATACCAAATGCGATATATATACAAACAATGAGTATAAATTTGGTACATGATATATACACACACACACACACACACACACACACACAATGTGTGTATACATTCTATATATACCACATTTAGCATCATTGAATGTACTTGTATATAATCACATATCAAATTCACTATGTATGATGGGACCCTGGAGATAGGAGACAATGGACTATGCATCTTGCCTCTTTATATTATATTATATATCCAGATGTGATATATATACAATGTTTATATTCAAGAGTGACATATATTGAATTTGTAAATTCTCCATATGGGAAACATTGGGCTCTAATAGGTTTTTGAGACTGTTTTCACATGCTGACATTTTTACTGCATTTTGGGTTTACGTACCATGACCAAGGGGTATATTTTGTATCAAAGTTACACAGGGTTTACACTCAGTTTCATCTGTTGGAGTCACCTTGGAATTGCATCTGGCCTTGTCCGGTGGGTAAGCCAAACCTATTAAACTGATGATGGTATAATGACCAATCTCAGCACTTGGGGTATACTGCACCTATTGAGCTGAATGTAGTGTTATTTGTTCTTTAAGCTAAATGCATAATCCAATAACTCCTGTAGGGAGGATTCCATCATACATATTGAATTTGGTAAATTCCCCATGCATGGAAACATTGGGCTTAAATAGATTTTTGAGACTGTTTTTTTATGTTGTATTTTTCTATTTTTGGGCTTAGATAGTTTTTGAGTCTGTTTTCGCTTTTTGGCATTTTTGCTAGATTTTGGGCTTATATGGCATGACCAAGTGGTATATTTTTGTCAAAATATATCGGACTTGCATTCAATCTCATCTGTTGAAGTCATTTGTGACTTGCACCCGGTCATGTCCGTTGGGTGTGCCACACCTATTGAGCTGATGACGGTATGCTACCCAATTTCAATACTTGGGGTGCACTGCACCTGTTGAGATAGATGCAGTATTTTACCCAATCTCACCACTTTATCACGTCTCTGGGGTTGAACTTGGGACTCTGTTACGAAAGACTTGATATTTTTACCACTTGGGCTCATCCATTTAACATAAATGCCTATATACACACCCACATAATGTATAGAAAATGGAACGACATCATAGTTAGATGATAATTTTAATGACCTTTTAGGAGGAAAATGCGTAGCTCAAGGTCTTTGGTAAGGAGGATATGATGTACAAACATTGTGTGTATACTATATAGCATAATTATTAATGGCTGTATAAATAGATATATGGATGATAGTATGTTAGTTTTATTGTTCATGACGACTAATACATAATTTAATATCTCGCATAAGGAGGATTATATACATATAATGTGTATTTACCAAAATGGCAATATAGAAAGATAATAATTATATCGTCTTTGAGGCCCAATACCTAATTCAATGTCTCTTGTAATGAGGATGTCATATATATCAGAATGGCACTATAGATAGATAGATGATATCCTTACTATTAGGTGCAATGCCTAATTTAATGTCTTCCATAAGGAGGAGATGATATATCTACAATGTGTAATACCAGATTGACAATATATACATATATATATATATATATATATATATCTAGATGACACTTCTATTATATATATATTTAGGCCAAATGCATAATTCTATGTCTCGGGTAATGAGGATGCGAAATATATACTATGTGAATATACCAGAATGGCAATATACAAAGATGATAGAAAATACTTTTATCGTCCTTCAAGCCAAATGTTTATTTCAATATCGATGGTAATGAGGATATGATATACATAAAATATGAATATACTAGAATGATGATATAGAATATTAGAATGCCTTTTATTGTCCTGTGGGCTAAATTGGTCTATAGGACCTTTCAAAGTGTAGACTTGTTTGTAAAATTGTTTATGTAGGTATTACGAGTAAATTGTGATAGCTTTATATGGCTGGCTGTCTTGATTTAAGAATTTCATGTTCTAGGTTATAATTACAAATATGTTGTAATTCTGAATAATAACGTTGTCTAGCAAGCAATTTGGAAGGAAATGCTTATTATGATTAGTGTATTAGGAAATTAAAGAGAAAATGTGGTTATGATTAGAACTTAGAAGTGTGTTGTATTTGTTTGCAATATCTTTTTGTAGCAGGCCATTTAAGATGGAATGTGCTATAAACACGACATTTCATTCTTCAGGTGGTAGTGGAGGCAAAGGCCAAACAAAAACCTATGAAAATAGCTATTTATGGGGCACCTGCATCCGGCAAAGGGACTCAATGCGAACTCATTGTAAAGAAAGTAAGGAATTTTCCAAATCTTAGCACTCCCTTGAATTATAGTCTTAGAATTTGGTGAAGGGACCTTTCATTTACAGTTTTTCTACTTAAATACCTTGAATTTGGAGCTCAGAGTTACTTGTAAAATATTGCCAAAAAACCTCGTTAAAAAGAGTTTTATAAGGTCAAATTTCAAATAAAGCACTAGAATTATGATCTCACTTCTGCCTTGCACTAACTGATTTCTCTAATCACCAAATTTAGGTATCTGAAAGTGCAGAGTTACCTTAATAGCAGATATATCAAAATCGAATAAGTCAAGCATGCTTTCCTTTTATTTGGCCTGGTATATATTTAGTGATGCTATGGGCTGTCTTTATGTGGGGTATTCTTAATTTTTTAAATACCGGTCATGCTTGAATGCACAACATAACTGTTAGACCACAGCCTTGCAAATCTGCTGGAGTAATGTCATAACACCATAACCTTGCCGATGTACCCCTAACTATTACACCGCAACCTCACCACATGTCGACTGGAATGATCATTAGGCCACAAGCTTAATTTTTTTAAACACCGGTCATGCTCGAATGCACAACATAATTGTTAGACCACAGCCTTGTATATCTGCCATAGTAATGTCATAACACCACAACCTTGCCGATGTACCCCTAACTATTACACCACAATCTCACCACATGTTGACTGGAGTGATCATTAGGCCACAACCTTGCAAATGTACCCTATAATTGTTGCACCACAACCCCGACACATGTCTGCTGGGGTAATGCTTATGCTACAACCTTGCCAAGACATACCACAATCATTATGCCACAAGCTTGTGATATATCTGCTGGAGTAATTGTTATGCCACAACTTCACCACATGTGCACAAGGTTTATGGGCCGCCTTATCCTAGTGGGAGGATTTGAAATTGGGTCACACTCTTATGAATATCCTCCATTATCATTACACCACAACTCCTTGGACTTAAATTTTAGGGTAAACATTAGGGCAGATCTCATAGAGAACATGGGGCTGGGATTAGGTTTGTAATATGGTTACATTCGCTCCACATCTCTAGGTGCCTCCATGGCAACTATAAGAGGAGCAAAAGATCTTAGAAACGGAACTTGGGCTCATGACGTGAAACTCATCATTCTCCCACACTTGCCTCAAACCCTTGGGCCATGATTCTCCTACTTATAACAACTTATATCCCTGAATTTCAGTGACAATGTGAATTATTTTGAAAATTATTCAGCTATTTATCACTTAGTCATTTGTTTTCCATTTTTCTTCACCATACATCTCTTAATTCTAGTTTCTATTTTCGAGTAAATTCAACTTATTTAGGGTTTTGAGTTTTATATCAAAGTTAGACATGGTGTTCAATTTCTGGATTTATTGTGTAAATAGTTTTTATTTCCAACATTTTGAGTGCAATGCTGGGCCCATCATCAGGGATTTGAAGCCAATGCTTGAGTAGAGTTAAATATGTCAAATTGGGAAAGAAAGTATGTAGGGTGTGGGATGTGAAAAGTGTGTCGGCTTAGGGGATGATGAGGGTGGGATATAATTGATTAATCAATTAATGATAATTTAATTTTATCGATCTAGTAATTAATTAATTAATGAGAAGGGTAGTTAATTAATTACGTTAGTAACTAATTAATAACCCAAAATGGTGGGGAGGAGATAAGGGCATGAGAAAAGAGAAATTGTGGGGCTAATGGCTGAGAAGCTGCTGCAAAATTGGTTTCCAAGAGTGACTTAATTTCCATCCATCATCCCAATTTAGGTTATTTGGGGGTTTTCAATCTCCATTGCTTCTTGGATCTTCTGTTAGAGTAATAGTTTTCCATTGTAATCAATTGTGTGTCGTTTATGCAAATTGAATGTTTGGTGTCCGTTTCTGGTCAGCAAATGCAGATTTGCTAATTCTTGGATGTTCCAGATCCTGACAGTATTCTTTTATTTGTGTTTTGCGTGAGCGGTCCGTTTCACAAATATAGTATTTCCCACATGAACAAGAAATTGAGTAGACCCCCTTCCTTAGATTGACACAAACTGGATCTTTTGGATTTCTTAGTTTATTTCTGATTGTGCTGAGAGGTTTGAAATAGGTTTAAATGCCCTTTCTCCTTAGTATTTTTGATAGTCTCTTTGAAGTTCCTTCAATGTATGGAAGAACTTCCTTTTGTGTATCATCTTGACCCTTGTTTCTATTTCTGTTATTATTTGAGTCCTTTTTTTGCCTTTTGGGATGCAGTCTTGATTTTCCATTTATTATATCCATTTGAGAACCTTGGTGAGGTGTTTTTCTTCCGCTTCCAAATGTATGCTGTCAAAGATCTGTAGTTCTCTTGTGAAGAGTGTATTAAGGACACCCGCTTTTTGCAAAGTATGGTGATGCGAGTCTGCCCTAATGCACACTTTTGTGTGTGTTTTCTTTCTGTAAACCTAATGTGCTTGTTTTCCATCCTCGCCTCTAATGATTGGGACGTCTAGAAACGGGAGTTTACCATTCTCTCTACCTCCATCATGAATTTAATCTATTCTGATTGTGTGTTGATGTGATCCAAAAATGCATTCAAGTTATCCATTCCATGTTGCCAATTCACGTTTGTGTCATCCACAAATCTGACCCACCATTCAGGTTTTAACGGAAATGAATCCAAAGCTTTTTCCTCAAATTTCTCCATGAATAAGTTTGCCACACCTTCCTTCTGCTCATAAAATTTGCCAAGAAAGGTGAAGAACGTGGACCTTAAGCAAAATTTCACAAGTCCAGTAGTTTCATTATTAGTGATTTCTTTTATGAATTTAATAGCCTCCTCTATAGGAATCTTTGTATATAGTGAAGCTATTCAAAACTGACTGGAAATCATTATTACCAATGCTTTTCCCTTCAAGTTTGCATACAAAGTCATTAGAATCCTTAACAGAAAATGAGCTCTTACCGATAAACTGTTCCAATTTTCCAGCTAGGTATTTGGCCTAAGCATATGTAGGAGAATCCAATGTGTCAACGCGGGCCTTCTAGGAACTCCTGCTTTATGTACTTTAGGTAATCCATAAATCCTGGGCATGATTGGGTCTTTTGGCTTAAGCCTTCTTTTAAGCTCCATGCTGAGGGAGGAGTTATTGATGATTTTGGTGACCTCCCTTGTAATTTTGTTCAGAGGGTTTCTCGTTACGCGCCTATAACTTGCACTTTCAAAAAGGTGCTCTTTCATTTTATTAACATAATCTTCTGTGTTAAGGATTACCGTGGCATTTCCGTTGTTTGCTTTGAGTGCCAAAATATCTTTATTTTCACTAAGCCTTTTAACTGCAATATGTTCTTCTTTTAGGATATTGCTTTTCGGAACTCTCACCTTTTTTAGGACCATAGAATAGTCGTCTTATTTCTTCATCTGCATGTATAAGTAGGCTTTTTATGGCACTTTCAATGTTTACAATAATCATTTCATATAGAATTTTACGGGGGCAATTGCAAAACCAAGACCCTTGCTTAGAAGTTTTAAGGAAGGTGTATCAAGATGGGAAGAACGGTTAATTACATTATGGCAATTATTTGAACCAATATCATTAAATGACAAGGCAAGAGATTTAGAGCTATTATCGGTCAAGTCACTGGAGATGAATGGAACCACAAAATCTTTTGGAAGTGATGTGGCTGATGGTGAGAAGTATATAAGGTGGGACTGTTCTTTTTAAGCATGGATGCGTTAGAGGAGAAGTGGGTTTTTTGAAAAGTGCTGCTATCACCAACCTTTGCCACATGTGTATAGTGCTCAATGTTTTCTAGGGCAGGCTCACAAACAACCAAGCTGCCATTGATAAACTCCACGCTGGTGTTACCCTTTGATGTGAGAGAGGTAATGTTAGAGTTTGTGGAGAGCAGGCCATTATTTCAACTTATTTGTTTGTCTATTTGTTTTATAATAGTAGTTTCTGTTTTGGATTAAAATCCAAATTCTGGCTTGTGAGAGCATAAGGAGACATGATTACTGTGCTCTCATGTTCCTTGGAGCATAGTAGCCATGTGCAAAATAAAAATAAAAATGATAGAAAAGAAAAATGTTTTCCTTTTAAATCTGAAAATTAACAAAAAGAAAACAATAGTAGGATTTTTCACTTAAACTATATCTATTAATCTATGTAAAGTATATCTTTTCCCAATGTCTACTATTATAAACAAAATAAAGGACTATTTATGGGGAGAGTCATGCACATTTGATGTCTGGTAACACTCGTACATTATTAAAGTATGTCCATTTTCAAAGCGTTTAAATGAAAATCCATTGAAAAAATGTTTTACAACAAACATGTTTGAACACTTCTCTTTATAACTTGGTTGTTTTTCTCTATGCTTTAAAGTAAACTTATATGGCACGTGAAGAGAAAAGCATAAAAATGTATCAAAAGGGTTGTAATCCAATTGGTGCGGTGTAATGTCCCCTTTTCGACTTGAGAGCCTAACAATGGACTTCTTGCCATTCCCTTTCCGTGGCAATGAAGCTTGAATGAGCTAGGGAAGGAATTGCATTCCATTTCATTTTTCTTTTGTTAATTTTAATGTTTCTTTTAGTGTTTTCCTCTATTTAAGTAGGTCGGTTGTGTTTGGAGGTCATAAAAGCAAATTAAAAGACCCAAAGAAGCTTTATGAGGTCGGTCCTTCTATTTTGGCTTTTGGTGCCAAAGGAAGGATATAAAGGAGATCAATGACTTCATTTTCATCATCAATCTTGGCGTATTTTCTCTACAATTGATCTTTGGGCTGATTGCTCATTGTCATTCCACTTTTGGGCGAAAATCTAATTGTGTGGCTTTTTCAAGGAAGACGAAAACCTTCCTTGTGGCTGGTTGGAGGACGAAAAACCTTCCATCCTTGGGTGAAGTGAAGACAACTTGAAGACCTTTTGCAGATTTGGACATTAGAAGATCAAAGAAGACATCTACAAGGGTTTGCATGCATTGTTGAGCTCTTCCTAGTTGGAGCGACTAGGGTTTGATAGCATTTGGGTGCCTTCTAGGGCACAAAATTCAGATTTTATGTGATATTCTGATTCAACATAATTTATAAGGCTAGAATCTATGTTTTTGTGATTTTTGGTGGAGTATATCTATCATTTTCAGCCTTGGTTTGTGGCTGTCCTACTACTGTTCCAAATTTAATTACAACAGTGTGTTATCTTGGGTTTTCTCCATTTGTTTATTGCAAATTGAATGGATAAGTGTTTCCGTACATGAAATAATTATTTAGAAGTGTTTTCAACTATTGTGCATGGTTTTATGGTGCATTTAAGCCCCTTTACAGTTCGCTGCTAGGGTTTATATTATTGTTGGAACTGCTGTCATAAAATCAAATTATTTTCATTTGTTGGTGTTGGTATATTTTCAGATCTGATTCTTGGGGTTTGTGGCCAAACCCTTATTTTTGGTTTTTGTCCTAGAAAGGGACATTACATGCAGATTATGGTAGTGTGCAGATTATGGTAGTGTGTTGAGACACCATCCACCAAGGTAAAAATCTTAGGAGATACAAAAAAGGGATGAGGTTGGGTTCGAGTTCTAGGCAAATTTTGTGGAATGGATACCTCTTAGGTCTTGGCACTAATCAAGGTTGATTATTCATGCACTTGATACCAAAGGATGCTTTTTTTTTTTGAAGAATTGAGATGTTTATCCTTAAATTAAAAAAAAAAACATGAATGTGGTGAATTAAGGTCTAGTGGGCCATGGTCTATTGGCAAGATGAGATGATTGCCAAGATAACTTAGGTTCAACCCTTCTTGAGCACGCTTCTTGTTTTAAAGTAGCCATGCTAATGTGGGCACTGCCGCACTTGAATGATGTTGGGTGCAAGTCCCAAACAAATTTGGTGGAACAGTAGCCCTTTGGACTTGGTTTCTAAGTCTAAAGATAGTTTAATGATGGTGGGTGAGTGTTACAATTTACTAAATAAAAAAATGAAAAAAATGTTGAATTTTGTAATGTCCCTTTTTGGGGGACTTCCGGAAAAATAACTAGGACTGAATGAAAGATGACTGAAATTAATTTTTAGATGGCTGTAATCAGATTTCTGTGGGCTGGATTTGACTGAAAATGCACACTGAAACGTGCAATTTTTCCCTTCCTAGGGCAGCGACCTGTTTTGAGAACTCCCACCCACTTTTGGATGCCCTAAACTCGCTGAAAATGTGCCCAATCAAGCTTAAAAGTTCTGATTAATTACTAGCAATCACAATATGAAGGAAAACTAATTTTTAGTAACCCATAAATGAAGAAAGGATTTTTCTATAAACCCGTTAGCAAACTTACTTTAAAAATTCATAACTTTACTTAGGAAGCTCCAAAATTTATGAAACTTCGGATCTTGGGGTTTAAAAATACGAAGAATGCAAATATCAAATCAACTTGCCCAATCATCCACTCAAATGTAATGTCCCCATTCCTACACCTGAGGCCTAGTGGCTTATTTCAGTCTCAGCCTTGGTCATACTTGAGGGGCTAGAGACGGAGGCTATTGGGTATGGATTTCTACTTACTCTTGTCACTTTATGTTATATTTTGTCGTTGACTTTAGTGTTGGGCGACTAGGTGGTAACATTTGTTCTATTTCTTTGTTGGGGTGACTTAAGTGTACTTTTTTGGCATGTGCACAATAAAGTAACTTAAAGATTTAAGATTCATCTCGCAGGCAGAGGTGAAATGGAATTTTCTCGGATACATTGTGTAAGGAGGATTAAAGTAACTTAAGTTATATTATTTCACATGAGAAAATACCCAAAGGGGGCGATTAGGGTTTGTTGGAGGAAAAAGTTATATATTTTCCCCTTGTGGTCATTTGGGCATTCATTCGACATTCAAACTTTTGGAGCTATTGCTATTTGCAACCATTTTGCTTGTGGAGGTCAAATTCTACAGGAACCCTAGCTTCGGTGGTGAGAGATCCATCCCTAGTTTGGTAGAGCATTCTTCGGTGAGGGTTTCCAACCCATATCCCTAGCTTGTTATTTGCACCATTCAAATTTGGATTCAGACTTGCAGACATAGAGCAGAGATCAGAGATATATTGGCCGTTTTGATTAGAGGTTCAGGTATAGAGGAGAGTCTGACCAACCATCATCATGTATCCGTTTATTTTCGAGTTTAGAGGCGGTTGTGTGACTACTGTTGGCTAGATTTTCTGCATAGCATCAAACCTAGCGTGTGAGATAAATCTCCCTCATTTAACCGATGAGGTTCCCGTGTCGATTTGTCGATAAAAATGTGTTATTACCTATCGGGGTTTTACTTTAACCACTTAGTTCATGAACCATAACTAAGTTACGCATGAATAAGCGGATGTTTAAGAAAGGAAAATTATAGAAGAAAAGTAAAGGAAATACGAGAGAAGAAATGGGAAGATGTGCATCCCATTAGTAGATAGCGAGCTAATTGCATGCACATAGAAGAAACTCAATAGATATGAACACACAAAATTATAAAACAAAGGCGGCTCTAGATCTAGATCTATAATAACACAAAGTTTACTAAGAGATCTAAGATTAAAAGCAAGAAACAAAGTACACCGTGACACAAAGTTCTTCGGAAACTGCTCTTTTGTATTCCTTTGCTCCAAGTTGCTCTCGAGGGTTCGGCAAGCAAAGTCTAGAACACAAGATTGCTGCTTCTGAGTTCGATCGATCATTAACCGGAGGTTCTTCTCCTACTTATAGAATGTAGGAGGGAAAGTACAAATGGAAAACTCAAACTGAACTAAAGCATGAACAACAAGTAAAGATGACATTTGGCAATCATCCTCAACTAACTTCTTCTTAAGTGACACATGTATCACTTAACTAATAGAATGGTTCCACATGACTTCAAGTAATGGTTGTAAAACCAATAACTTAGAAGTTTTACAATTTCATCCGGGAACATAGAAAATAGAAGAAGTCATGCCAGCTGTAATGTCTACATCTTCTTGTTCTGATATCTGATATACTTGTCGAACATATAATTCAGCATTCTTCCATCTGTTTTAGCCTTCTTTCTTTCTCTGAATTGCAGTGACCCTTCATTCAACACTTTGATGCACGCTTCCACATCTTCCAGCTCGGCCCAAACCTCATGATATCACTGCGGTGCCACCGATCTCTGATAGAATTCATCGTGAAAGGTTTGGTAGCTTTATCAATTCTCTTTTGTACCATCGGGAGAGACGCTTCCGGGGAATTAGGCACCTCGTTAGAAACAATCCGCACGTAAGTGCGCCTCCAGACCACATCCTCTTAGTGAAAGAAATGATCTTTGTCGGTTAAGGATGACGTCCTACTTTCAAGTGCTGCATCCTTTTCAAGAAAACTCTGCAGATTTCCAAGCGGAAGATCTGCGCAAACTCTAAGCTGCTTCACCTTCTCAACTAATCCATCCGTGCAATCTGCTCCATGATCAATACATCTCCGTGCAGCTTGTTGATCTCGGCCAAAATACTCGGTTACTCACTATTTGTATTCATGCCTTCTATGTTTGCCATCAGTTGCTTTAGTTGATTTGTTGCATCGTTCATAACCTTTAGGCGGGCTGGCACTTCCCCAAGTTGTACAGAAGCTTGACGAATAATCAAATCCTTCCATTCGTCAATAGCCTTTACTTGATTGCTTGCGTCTTCCATTTCCTGCATAAGATGATCACTCACCTGTTCTGAAATGGGCTGAATAGAAGGTTTAGCAACCTTGGCTATGATCTCACATAATTGAGATACTTGCTTCTGCAGCTCTTCTTTCTCCGCCTTCTCACTGTCAAGCCTAAGGAATAAAGCATCTATCAATGTCTGCGTGTCCTGCTTCAATCCTTCAGTGGTGGCTTGACCGAGTGGTACTTTGGTCATTGTCACATCTCCTGCCGCGAGCTCCTCTTCTATCTTTCCTTCTACCGGAATTGATATCTCAGCAAACTTCTCTCCCGAATTCTCGATGATCAACCTAGAAGTTGCTTTAGCAACTTTAGGCCTTCTGTCTCTTCTGCTCAGATCCTGGAGTAGCTGCAAGTCGTGCTCCTCTAAGTTCATCTCCATTCTCGCTTCTGGAACAAACTGCAAAGCTAACCATTCCGAGAAATTACTTCTCGGAGAGTGAGAAGTCGCTGAGTGTACTACCATCTCCCGCTCTGCATCCTCTCTGTCAGAAAGTGCCACAGTGTTATGGCTGCCATCTTCTGAGTCATCCAAGGACAAAGCCCTTTCAAATTCCGCCATCTGCAGCTTCAACGTATCCTCTGGAACAGGCGCTGAACGAAGTGGCTGAGGGGAGAAGATGAATGTCGCTGGATTCAGTGGAGGCATGGAAGCATCCTGCTGCTGCGGTGCAATAGTTGGTGAAGCATTGGGTACTGGAGAAACCGGAGTTAAAGTCATGGTCGTAGAAGTGATCCTCTCCTTGGATTGAGATCTTGATGCACTTTCACTTCTCGACTTTCTGCTTGCTTTCTCCTCCGTGCTTTCGCTTGAGGAATCTCTGCGCCAAAGTTGCCGTGACTTGATTCATCGATGCTTCATCAAGGCAATATCCCTTAAATCGTGACTTGTTTGAAGTATTCACCAACACAACTCTCGACCTTTCTTCAATTGTGTTGCAGCCTCCTATGTTATTCTGCAGTATGGCTTTATCTCCTCCCATTTGATGGTAAGTGTCAAGTACCACATTCCCATCATCTTTAAGATCCGCAGTATTCGCGCTAGTCCAAAGTCGAACACTTGCTTTGCTGATAGCTTGCTGAAATCTTTCTTTCTAACCTCGTACTCACTTTTGCACTTCATTCAGAAATCTTCTAATGAAGGCACATGTGCCATTCTGGGAGATTGTCTTCTGGCTGCTCCAAATGGATCGAAGTTCAGCCATGCAGGGAAGAACTCTTGCTCATGCTCAGATAACATTTGCGCTTCCATCCCTCGAGCTCTGTGAATGCTAATGCATTGTAATATCCCAGTGATTGGGAAGAAGCCCGTAGACTTGTGCCGCTGGTGAAGGTCGTGTAACTCCACAAGTTGCTGCTTAGCTTCATGGCGATCAATCTATCATTCGGATACAGGCATCTTTGTTGGTTCCCGAGAAAAGCCCGTAACCTTGAGGTATGTGAAATCTGAAAATTGAATGAATAGACTTTCAATCTTGGACACGGCTTCCCACGCTTCCTTGCTTACCCTGTTGGCCTTCAAGTCTTTGTCTAGTCTGCAGATGAAATCGTAGAAGAAGTCATCGTTGATCACTTTGAAGTCTTTCTACTTTGTAGGTGCGATAAGGCTGCGGTAGCACTCGAAAATGGAGTCCTTGGAAAGAACACCACATCTATCCACTTGGAAAAGACGCCTTGTGAAGTTGCAGATACACCAAGTATGAAGTCATCTTGAAGTGAAAGTACGCTTCACGTTCGGAGTTGCTCACCGATGTTGTTCTTAATAATTTCCGACCATTGATTATAGAATCAACCTTGTTGATTTGATGGTTCGATGAAAGCATACATCCATGTACGGAAAGTGTAAGCATTCGCTTCGCCATTCATCTGCATAGCATTTGACGACATCATTTACCTCCTGCACCAAATTGGACCGGTGAAGAGTTCTCGGGAACTTTGAAGGAGATTTGGGCTTCTTCATGTATTGGCTATTCATGATGCTAATGCAATCAACTCTATGCTTCTCCCTCTCTTTGTCGGCATCACTCAATGCTAATAGAAGTCACCACCTTTTATGCTGGAATCTTCAAACAATAATTGATGAACTCTGCATCCAAACGAATTATTGTCTTTCCCGAAGCATCATGCACTGATTTGGATGAAGGATGATAAGATCTAGCGCACTCCATCACGAACTCGGCAATTGGGTCAGTAAATGGAAAAGGCTGCGGCTCGGATAATTCCACTGCTTTTGACCACACGCATGAGTAAAGTCTTTCCCGCTCTGGATCTATCTATCAAATCGGCAAGAGGTTCCGGGCCTAGATCTGTGTCTCCTATGTCTGCAAGTTTGGAAGCAATGCATGACTCCATCGTGCTTTCTTTTTCATCTCTTTTCGCCATAGCTTTGTCTATCTTCGTCTGAATAATTCTTTTTCTTCTTACTTGGCCGTATTTCTTCAATACTGGTGCAAATTTGGACAATTCTTCAGATTCGGAGGATATTTGCAATGTGTTGGACATTGATAAAAACTCCTTTTCTTTTGTAAAGCACCTGTAATGAATTCCTGCAATTTATTCAGACAAAAATGGCCACCGGAGCATGAATAGTGAATTTAAATTGTAAAAATCTGCACTTTTCAAGCCTGCTGCCCCAAAAAATGGTGTTTAATTTGCACATAAAGAGAGCATGAATCCTTTCAATCAACACCTGAGCTCCTGTAACACCTGTGGAAACAATTATGCAGACAAAGATCAACCTCCTCTAAAGCATGCGCCAAATCTGGAAGCTTTTAGCCTTGTTGTCACCTTGTCTGAGCAAAATCCTTCCTCTAATGGGGGCGCACTTTTCCACTTGGCTGCAATTCTTTACCTGTGATTTGAATAATTCACCCATATGGCTGCCCATGCTTATATAACCTTCACAATTCTATAATTAATAATTGCCCTAACAATTAAAGGCAATTAATTAATTAAAAATCATGTTTTTCTCTTTTAAAAATAGCATGTTTAAAGAAAACCATCCAATAAATTAAATTAATCCAATTTAATCCTTCACACATCACTTCACTTAAGCTTCACAGTGTGCTTTGACCATAGCCACTGAAAATAGAAATTAATTTAATGTTTTAATGCCTTAAAAAACATTAAATAATACCCAAATGGGGCGCACTTTTTGAGAGGAAGAGGGCAGCCATTAAATAAATTAATTTTAATGCTTTTAAATCCTTTCTTTTATTTCATCTTTGACTTGTTGACTTCCTCCAAGCTTGGGCGCACTTTTTGAGAGAATAGATTAATTAAAATAATCAATTTAAGGCTGCCATTCTCTCACCAAAGGGGGTGCACTTTTTGCACATGTAATTCTATTTTTATGAATTTTTCACAATGAGATTATTTACCTGCTGAAGGCGGACACTAAAATCCCGCGATCCACTTAAGTGATTTGACTTTGACAATGGGATTATTTACCTGCAAGGCGGGCACTAAAATCCCATGATTTCACTTAAGTCACTTTCCTTTTATTTTATCATGGGAATTTTTACCTGCAGGGCGAGCAATAAATTCCCACCGCTCTGACCTCTATTTTCCCACTGCACTTAAGTGACTTTTATAACACGGGAAAAGTACCTGCTGGCGGTATAAAATTCCCACCTGCTGCAGCTTATATTTTCCCTTTGCGACTTAAATCCTTTGTTTTCCAAAAATGTGTCCATCCTCGCGAGGGGCTTTTCTCGTGCACGACTTCGCTTTTTCCCGTGATCCGGACCTCCGATGGCGACTTCCTCACGGGCATAATGTGCGTATATGTTTTCCAGTGCTCCAGCAAAATCGGGCTTACCGTGAAGGAATTGTTCGAGAGAAATTTCACGAGAAAAGCGAAACGGACACCACAAAAACACGAAAAATTGCCAAAAGTTACAAATAAAGCCCAAAACTTAATACAAGTTAAAACCCTTCGGCACATGGGAATAATAACATATTCGCTCATAATAGAGTTAAAACAGAAGCAAAATAGCCTCATACGAGGCTCAAAATAATTAAATACAAATTTCCATGAGACAAATCCCGACGACAAAATAAAAAATTTTGGGCATATGGGTATTTGGCGAAAAAAGGCTAATATGGCTCTTTGGGATTATCTTGATGCAATATAAGAACATTCGAGGCAATAAAAACACAAAAGCGACCCATTATTTTAAAAGTACGAAATTTTTTCGAATAGGGTAGTCGCAGATTTCAGGGTGAAATCTGAGTGACACCACTCCCACAAGTGGGGCAACTTACTTGGAAATTACATAAAGATCTTCAAATCATCTTTTCTCATCAATACCAAAGGATGATGAAGGGTTTTCGTCCTTCACCTAAGCCACATGAAGGGTTTTCGTCCTTCAATGAGGCCTCACAAGAGGGTTTTCATCCTCAAGTGGATGACCAAGGAGCAACTAGCTCTCTTTGCCCAAGTGTAATAAAAATGCGCCAAGATTGTCGCCAATGAAGTCTCTAATCTCCTTTTATATCTTCCTTTTTGGCGCCAATGCTCAATTAGAAAAGGCCGACCTCTTAAAGATGTTCTTTTCCTTCATTAGCTTCCATTAATCAATTAAAACCCAACCGACCTGTCAAAAGCAAGAGAACACTAAAGAAATATAATATTAGTAGATAAAATATATTATAAAGAAGCCCAAGGGTCTTCTCCTTCATTTTAGCTTCTTTGCCAAGGAGAAGGAATGGCAAGAAGACCAATTTCTAGCTCTCAAATGGAAAAAAGGGACATTACAGTCCTCCCTTCCCAAAATTGCTTGTCCTCAAGAAATTGCCAATACTCTAATCCCAAACAAGTTTCAGCTGCTCATCCTTCTTTGTACCTGCACAACTCTCATCCATACATTGGCTATCCCAAAATACCATCATGCTGCCCCAAACTCTGCTGAAGTCACACATTTTCCACTCAAAAATCAGAATCCTCAAATCTGAAAATAACTTACCACAACCTGATTTCTTTCCTTTTTTCAACGAAAATCCTCCTTCCTCATTTTTCCATGATAGAATGCTCTCAAAAAATGAAAACATACTGCTGTTCATGACTGGAAATGGCAGCCCCAAATTTGATTTTTGCAAACTCAACCCAATAGCCATAACATAACTACCAAACTGAAATTTCATAGGAAAAACCAAATTTGTGAATACTAAAAATTGTCTTACATGGGCTGGAAAATGAAGATCAACAAGCTCATGATTGAAATCAGCGAACACAACATTCTTGCACTCCTTGCCCCAAAAATAAGTATTCCGAGCTGCATGTTTACCGTTGTCCATAATTCCCACAATTCGTCTAACACATGACTGAAAATGTGCATCCTATCATCCAATGAAGTGACAACAAATGGACATTCATCAAGGGTGATTAGAAGAGTTTTGAAAATCTGAAAATTACCATCTCTAATGGCTGCCCTGAACATGCTTATTCCTCCTTCAATGCAAAGTGGGACATTTTCCCAAACTTCTCCAATGATTTGTTGGGTCTTTGGAACCCAAATCATGACCCCAAGCAACCAAACAATATGCATTTGAGACACTCCTATATCATGCAAATGGGCTGTCCTATGATACTCTGAAATGCACACCATACTATTTTCCATTCTTCCACAATAATCACACAAATGAGGAAGCAACAAACAAGTGTGTCTCAAAATTAATGAACTGGAAAGATTACCTTGTTGTAGAAGATATTTTGGTTGCCTCAAGTGGGGTGTTTGGAACACCCAAACTTGATTTCCAGGCTGCCCATCAACTGCTGCACCCAACCTCCTTGAATTGCTCAATCTATACCTGAAAATCTGCATATCACTCCCAATTGAAGTGACCATAGCTGAAAGTGCTTCAATGGTGACCCATAATGCTTTGAAAATCTGAAAATTATCTTTCATTATGGCTGCTTCCTTGTGCCAATCAGCAAGTATGATGAAAGGAGATCTAAAAATAATGTTTTTCATACTTATGTTACAAACCTTATCCATCTTGCTTGTCACCTTGTACTTCTCATCTCTTATTTCTCCTTCAAAGACATCACTAGCAAACTTACGCTTTGCATACTCAGCTGAAATTAATGCTTTCCAATCCGCTGTAATTTTTGATAAAGGACAGAAATATGGCTCACATGAAATGGTATCTTCCACCAAATAACAAATTTCAAGTGTTTCCGGAAGCATACCTTGCATAGAGACCTTCTTACCTTTGTCTATGTGGCTTATCTTCATGCTTTGATAGTTGAGAGTGTGTTCTCCCAACAAATGCCACCCTTGAACTCCAAGCACCACACCCAAATCAGCCTTCACATAGAAATCAACACATACTTTGCATCTTTGGCTACACCCTTTACTTTCTATCTTCCTTCTTCTTGGCATAGGCTGATTATTAGAATAAATGCCCAACAAGAACATAGAGTAGAGCCATGAAATATAGTCAACATACCTTTCTAAAAATGCGAACTGTTTTGGCATGTTGGGGAGCAATGAATTTGAAACCCCCTTGAGCAATGAGCTGCCCTTAACCTTCCTTAAACTCAGAATTTCTGAGTTAGAACCAACACTTAGAAAATATTTGAAAAATACTTTACCTCATGAATTTTTGCTTTCCGGTTGTCACTCTTGAGGCTCCTTTGCAAAACAAATTGGTCTTGTAGATGGTGGAGGTGAGAACATTGCAGCCATATAAGAAAGAGCACATAGTCCTCCTTTCTTCCTCTTTGTTCATGATGTCCATCATTTTGCTTATGCCTCCAAGATTCTTTAGTAATTTTCCACATGCAATCATCAAAAAACAAAGGAATATCAAGAACAACCCAAAGTCTTTTACCTCCTTTGCTTGATGCTTGCTTGACAACACTCCCATGTCCTTGAGCTTTCATAGGGCTGAAATTTCCCTCAAATGACCTTCCTTTCACTGCTGTTATGTACAGACCAGCAACTCCATCTATTGTGATCCTCGGACCTTCATGGAGAAATTCTCTCTCCTTGCCCTTATCAATTTGGGTGAGTTGTCTTTGATGCATTCATCATCATGATCCCAAAATTCCTTTCTAGGCACATGTATAACAATTGACATATGAATCAAATGAAAGAAGGAATTAATTATCTTTTCAAACATACCATAGCCTTTGGGAGGGGGAAAGCTCTTCACCAATTCTCCTTTAGGATCACCCGGATCCCATTCCTTCATGTGCATGCTATTAGGATCTTGCAAGCTTATCGTTTCCTTTAGTATCCTCTTATCATTACTCAAGACATGTCCCAATAAATGCAAAGATGGAAACAATAATCCGGAAGTGTACATACCAAAACGTGGGCTATCCGTCCATGTTACACTATCCAATGTGTTGCTCCCTTTGATGTTATGCCCCCTTTAAGCCACTTATCTTCAACAATTGGAGCTACCTTTGCCATGCAATCATCCATACTTTGTACACACATGCATGTACCATCCTCATGGCTTGTGCTTGAGTCCCCAACCTCATCCTTTTTATCCTTATGCAAATCTGAATTTTCTTCAACACATTGCCCCATACAATCATTAGAAACCAAAGGAATATCATTAAATATCAATGAACTATTACCTTGGGACTCATCCTTGAAAGCTTGCATATCGAACCTTCCTATGATCTTTTCATTGAAATCATCCAAGAAGCAAACCACATCTTCTCCTTGGGTCTCTATCACATAGTACCACCAATCCCTTGCTATCCCTTCCAAATGACAAGGGATGAATTCCAGGGCATCCTCCACACACATAGGGTTTGACTGCAAGTATGTCTCCAATTCTAACAACCATGATCTCACTGAAAGTTTGTTAGTGCCATCAAAAATAGAGATCTTACCCTTCCGTGCCATCAATTCTTCAAACTTGAAACCCTAGGCCTTTTGAAGATCCGTGCTCTGATACCATTGTAATGTCCCTTTCAAGGGTTTCAAACAAACATGCAGATCTGAAAATGAAATTGCAGCAGATTGTAGAATAAAATTAGTGAATTATACTTGCACCAAAAATTACCAAAATCACCAATTAATTCACCAATATTTTGTATATGATTTTCTGAATTTTGGAAGCCAAATTGATCAAGAACAACAAAGAACACACTTTGGAAATTAAATATATTCGAAATTTTAGCCACAATAAAATTTAGATATTTAGGGCACAAAAACCCCAAAAATCACCAAACTTCAGTTCCGGCCTTTAAAAATAGCGCAAATTAGATTACAAAATCAGATTTATCAAATTCTCCTTCAAAGTCCCTAAACCCTACCAAGGGAGGTCGTTCCTCCCAAAATAATCACAATAATGGCTGAAAATTGCACAAAGATCTTCAAATCAGCTCTTCTCATCAATACCAAAGGATGATGAAGGGTTTTTGTCCCTCACCTAAGTCACATGAAGGGTTTTCGTCCTTCAATGAGGCCTCACAAGAAAGTTTTCGTCCTCAAGTGGATGACCAAGGAGCAACTAGCTCTCTTTGCCCAAGTGTAATAAAAATGCGCTAAGATTGACTACCAATGAAGTCTCTAATCTCCTTTTATATCTTCATTTTTGACGCTTGATACTCAATTAGAAAAGGCCGACCTTTTAAGGATGTTCTTTTCCTTCATTAGCTTCCATTAATCAATTAAAACCCAACCGACCTGTCAAAAGCAAGAGAACACTAAAGAAATATAAAAATATTAGATAAAATATATTATAAAGAAGCCCAAGGGTCTTCTCCTTCATTTTAGCTTATTTGCTAAGGAGAAGGAATGGCAAGAAGACCAATTTCTAGCTCTCAAATGGAAAAAAGGGACATTATAGGTTCCTTCAAAAATTATCCTTTTCTATCAAGGGTTCTTCATTGACTACTGTTAGTTTTATGCAACCATTAGATGCCAACAATTCATCATTAAACACAAAAGGATTTTTACCTTGGGTTGCATGCTCCTTAATCTCCTTCATCCTGATGGAAGGACCTCTTCTCCCTAGGGCTGAAACATTCTTCTCCTTGGCATGTTGTACTTCTTCCTTTGGCGCTAGGGTTCTTTGCCCATTTTGCATTCCTTCCTTGCTTAATCTAATGAAATCCGTGAGAGACATGGCTTCACGAAATTCCTTTGGTAAGGCCTGGTATTCTTCAAACCTTGCAACATAGTCATTGGCCTGTCTAGGGCTCCCATGTGGAGCAACCACCTCTTTTGGCACAAACTTGGGTTTATAGGGCTTTGAAAATGAAACCCATTCCTTCCTTGCATCATGAGGGTTGTAGGAATCCTCTTCTCGAGCCATTACCTTGCATATTTTGGATGGCTAGGGAAAGCCTATCCAGTGCATCCGCTATCCTTGTGTTCTCACGATCCTTTGACTTGTTTTCCATGCTTCACAAGCTGGGAGGATGATGCTCTGATACCACTATAATGTCCCTTTTTGGGGGACTTCGGAAAATAGCTAGGACTGAATGAGAGATGACTGAAATTAATTTTTAGATGGCTGTAATCAGACTTCTGTGGGCTGGATATGACTGAAAATGCACATTGAAACCTGCAATTTTTCCCTTCCTAGGGCAGCGACCTGTTTTGAGAACTCCCACTCACTTTTGGATGCCCTAAACTCGCTGAAAATGTGCCCAATCAAGCTCAAAAATTCTGATTAATTACCAACAATCAAAATATGAAGGAAAACTGATTTTTAGTGCCCCAAAAATGAAGATATGAATTTTCTATAAACCCTTGTTTGTAGAGTTACTTTAAAAATTCATAACTTTACCTAGGAAGCTCCAAAATTCACGAAAATTGGGATCTTAATGTTTAAAAATACGAAGAATGCAAATATCAAAACAACTTGCCCAAACACCCACTCAAACATGCCAAACCTGACTTACAAGCAATTCACCCCTCTTGGACCTCTTGGAAATAATGAATTAGTGGCTCAAACATGCAAAAAAATTATTGCTTTCACCTTTAATAATTAGTACAAGTCCATCCATGCAAGAATCATATCATACATCCATCAAAACACATCCAAAATTCTCAGAATGGAAGTCGCCTAGGGCTAGATAGAAAGATATCAGCTCCAAATTCCTTGAGATATTCAATAATTCCAAATATCCTTGCTTGAGGGTTTTTGTCCCCAAGACAAGTTCCACTATCAAGGGTTTTTCGTCTTTGATGAGAGAGAGGAAAGGTACAACCTTTTCCCAAAAGAAATATAAGATTCAACATATGACATAATGGCCAAGCATCCTCCTTTTATAACATAAGGGGTGCTACATCACAACTTATGGCCGACCTTATAATAAGTACCTTTTAATTATCTAATTTGTATTTGGAGCCTACATGCTCAAAATACTTTATATTCTAATTAAATAAGCTTTATTGGAGCGCTTGGCTTCCCAATAGGAATACATGATAATAATGAAAATATTTACTTAGAAAATGTCATCCAAGTTTTCCCCTTGCTTCCTTATTTAAACCCAAGGGGAAGAAAAATGGGTTAAGGTCTTCAAATCTGCTAGTCTCCAAAAAGGGACATGACAAATTCATGGATTGCATATCTACTTATGTTGTCCTAGAATATTGGCATGGCTGTAAACATGGGTGCACTTCATCCTCAATATCTTCAACTTAAAACAACTATTAAGAAACTGTGGGGTTGCGATAATCTCACATTGATAATAATTGTGAGAGAAGGCAGGCTTACAGGGCATTCACAAAAAGCTTTGACAACTGGGAAAGAGGCTAGAGGGTGAAAAGCCCAAAGGCCGGATTATAATCACCGTCCCTCCCTCTTACTAACAAATCCTTGAGAGTTTTTGTTTGCTTTGTGGGTTCCCTTGTCTTGTGATCATTAGCAATATACATGAGATAATGGTCATTAGAATAATGACCACCCATGGAAAATTGTCATTGTGGCGATGACTTGAGTATGCAAAACTGAATGTGTGTGAAAATAGTTAGTGTGAAGATTACAAACTAACATAAATACATATATGTGCCACCTGTTCAATTGACTCTATGATGTTTTGCAAACCAAGTAAAATGTCTAAGCTGCCCAATAATGTTGAACAAAAGTTTGGAGTTTTGTTTGCAAGGTTTTGGAAGCAACATTACTGGTTAGTTTTCTTTTGGTACATGCCAAGAATCTTCAAAAAAATATACTTCCTAGTGTCTGATTTATAATTGAATAGATGTTGCCATTTACACCTTAAATGCTGGGAACTTATATATTGATTCTGATGTTGATATACAGTCTGGACATTATAGCCAATACCGCTGTTGGCATATAACAATAACTAATGTTGAGGTATTATGAGTAGTTTTCAGTTGACTACTTATGTATGCTTTTGTAATGCTCTTTTGAATGTTGTGGTGTTGCATTCAGTAGCTTGAATTCTGTATTAAGAACATGCTTTGTGCGAAAACATAGCTCAAGTTTTATAAAGGTCGTGTTGGTCTTTTATGCATTTTCCACTAGTTTAGTCAATGTAGCATTCACACTACATAGCAACTCAAGACATGACATGAAACAATATACATATTTTTTTCCACTGATGTATAAGGTCACTCTTTAATGCCATGATACATCTGAAATATATAATGTATGGTGGCTGTGATGTGCTTATTTTCCAGATCTTTGATTAAGATTTATACAACAATAAATGACTGCACATAACAGATTTTAAATTGAAATACATAGTATAAACACATCAATAAACACTGAATCTGTTAACATTCATAAATCAAATAACACAGATCAAAACTGTAGCTTATCATTAATCGTTTCAAGTTTCAAATATCTTGCGCAATCAGGAATACAATATTTAATTCAAACCACATACACAACCATGTCTAGGGACATCTGGAGTGTACTTTGTACCCCCAGTCGGATGCATTCTGTGCATCCTATCTCAATCACAAGGTACTTGCCTCCTACTTCGCACTGGAAGTTTGTTTTTGATAAATCCTTTATCAAATTCTATATCCAATTCATATATTTCATAACCACATATTTCATTCATCATATGTTCTCATATATCTTCATGCCATCCACCGAGGGTCCCTTTACTTATTTATTACATGTGAAAGGGTCCCACCCTTTTGACACATCCTTTCATTACATAATTACATTAATTTCATACCCATGTTATCGGGTTTCCACATTTATTTATTTCACCCATACTATGGGATTTCTTTACACATTCTTTGTACAAAGCTTTATCCTTTTACCCATTTATTTTCACAAGGGTAACATAGTATTTAATATTTCACCCCTTCAATATTTGGGTAAATATATGGGGCGTTAGTCACATAATAATAGCCTTTACTACAACATGAAATATATGATGGATGTTGGCTTCTAGAACATTAGGCAAACCCCGAATTCCATAATGTGAAAGGTGCAGCGGTCTCAACCCACAATACACAACCCTGAAATGTTTTAATACAGAATGTAGAAACGTGGTCCCCATCCTCTATGGAAAACTCAAATGCTGGAATGTAAAAGAATGGTGGCTCCTATCTGCTATAGGAAAGTCAAAATTTGAAGTTTAAAGTGTCATATTCCTTTTTCTATAGATTTCCACTGCCAAATTCGAAAATATAGAAGCAATAGAGCTCTTACTCCAATACGAATAGATGTGAGCTTGATCTTATCCAAATAGGAGAAAATCTGAACTTTCTGGAAAATTTTCAACAAACAGATGTGCGATATGTGATGCAAGAAGTGGTTGCTGCCCACTTCACTAGTTTGGAAACAAGAGAGAAATTCATCTAGATCTATGCAAAATCTGTAACTTACACTAGTGGAAATTCCATCAACATTTCCCAGTCTGCCTCGTATACGACACATCTTGCTAAAACAAAGTAGACTGGAAGATTTTCCTGCACAACTGATCCAAGTAGGTTCATCTCCATCAACTAGGATGCTTACAATATTTGTCTGGAAACCAAATCTTGAGCATTTCTTAAGATGCATTGTTAATATGAATCTTGCCTTTTAATGGACAGGTTTTCAGCGGGTTTAGGACTTTAACAGGCTGTCAAGGTGAGAATAAATAGTAAATAATTAACATCCCTCTTAAATAGAGTTTATTTCACGGGTATGGATACAGATGTAGATACAGATGCATTATCATATCCAGATACGACTAGTTTTTAATATCCCCTGATATGGATACGGTTGGATATGGCATAATATATAATATTTATAATACTATATATAGATTATAAATTACGAATATATTAATAATAATTATCAAATTTAAATTATAAACGAACTTATACATTTGATTAAAATTACACACTTCCACAGGAAGGTAGGAGATTCGGTATTCAATGGATTAAAACAAAATTGTAGGTTGTGTAGGCCACCGGAAAATAAATGCTTTAAAGAAAAGTAGACTAGGCCAAAAGAAACAGATCAAAAGAATTGCCTGTTGATCAAAGCCAATGTGAAAGGTTGAAATAAAAATGTGAAACACTCTCACTTCCATCTCCTCAATTGTTGCTATTAAAATGCATCATAGAAGATCATTTGGATTTTTAGCATTTTGTTAGCCTTTTGAAGGGGTTTTTCGTTTATTTTGCAACTGTTAAATCAGATACGGCTATAGTTGTCCTGCTTATTGTATCCGATGGTGTCCGATATGGCACAATTATGGGTTTGTATCTGGATACGAATGGGTACGATATCCAAGCTATATTTAAGAAGCCCCAGTGTTATATCCGTATCTGGCATGCAGATACGTGCGCTCTAGCAGTAGGGGTGACGTATTCGGAAACAATGCTCTTAAAGGATGTATTGGATCCTCATAATTGTAGGAGTTAGAAGATTGATAAGAACAACTGCTGAAACATAGAGGATGTAGGATTGCCCTCCTTGGCATTTGCTTGGTTCTTGAACGCATGTAAAAGCCAAAATCCAGCCTTCACAATAACTCCACCTTTTTCATGCATGACCGAGGCTCATGTACATTGCAGATAGACAATTTGGTCTTCCTCCAAGCCAAAGCACATCAAGAAGATCAATAAATAACTAAATGTTTTTCGAAATAGTTAATTTTTCTTCCATAGAAGATTGAATGGAAACACCAATTTGGCTTGAAAATGTCTCTATCATTAGTTGATCACACTTTAATAATGATGTCTTCTGTTTTTCTACATTAGTGGCCAGCTTATGCTTCCCCTCAAATAACCACTTGGATGCATAGGTCCTAGGTGCGGGTATTCGATGGATCTGTCCTTTGTGAGCGGGATCAAGTACACGACTAAGCAATCCAAGCACCGTAGGAATAAATGAATAAGACTTCCCCTTTTATAATTGTTTTGTATGGTTATGCGGTTGTAACCGCTAACTAATTTTGTAACCATCTTTGCATAATAAATACCCGGACACACAACCCATTTGAACAGTGTGTATTCCGGTTTTCTCTTCAATCATTCTTTACACATTTATTCGGTTTATTCTCTCTCTCCGCATATTCTAACAAAGGTGGTATTAGGCGTGGGGCAAGCAAAGAGAGAGGGAAGAAGAGATATTTTCGTGAGTCCCATTAGGGCACGCTGCAGTCGGAAATCAAGGGCACGCCATTAGGGCACGAAAAATCACGCTGCATACGAATCGAAGAATACAATCCACGAAAATCACGCTGTACTCACGTTTTGAAAAAAATCACGTTGTACTCGCGTTTTTCTATAAAACAAACAAAAAAAGTCACAAAAATACAGTCGCGAATGGCACATTTTTCAGGAAATTAACAGTATTTTCGAGCACGAAAATACAGTCGCGAATGGCACGTTTTTCAGAAAATAACAACATTTTCGAGCACAAATAGTCAGATTTTAATAGCCACGAAAAATTGTGATTTTAGACATTTTTACAGTCGCGATTTGCGCTAATATGGTGCATTATTACAGTCACGAAATGCTAGGGCACAAACATTTTTCACAGACATAAAAGGCCGGAAAGACGCAGAAGCAAAGACTACTGTCTTTAGGGCACGAAACTGCAATTGGTATTTTATTTTATTTTATTTATTCATTGCCAAAATACGCAGTTGTATTTATTCTACTTTATTAAAATGGAAATGCCCATAGAAAAATATTCTAGTCTAAATTTTCATACATGGAGAGTGAAAATACAAATGCAACTTATGAATAAAAAATTGTGGGGCATTGTAAACGGGAAAGAGACAACACCTACCGATGCATCGAAATTGTTAGAATGGCAAAGCAGAGATGATAGAGCGAAAGCTATTATTGGCCTTGCTCTCTCTGACTCTGAACTTCATCATGTAGACCTAGACAAATCATCGAAGGAAATTTGGGACTCTAAATAAATTATTTGGAGCGAAAGCGATCAATGCCAAATTTTCCCGAAACTTCAGTTATATAGGTTCAAAATGGATGACGGAGTCTCTATGTCAAGCCACATCAATAATCTAAGGTCCTTGATCAGACAACTAGCAGAAGTGAAAGCTGCAATTGAGGACGAAGATGCCAAAGCTATCTTATTAAATAGTTTGTCTTCAAAATATAGCAATGTAGTTTTTACCCTCAGTCAAATTCAATCTCAATCTGGATGATATGATAACAGACTCTTCTAGCTGAGGAAAAATGAACTACAGAGGATGCAAAAGGTCATTCCCAGCAAGAAAGTGCATTCTATTCTAGAACCAGAAAATATCATAGAAGATCAGATAAGTCGGAGATTGAATGTCATTATTGTAAGAAAAGAGGTCACACAACATGGGATTGTCGTGTTCGAGCCAATGATGTGCTCAAGGGTAAAGTCATATCAAATACAGCCAATATAGCCATGGTTGAAGACCCACCAGATGCAGAAGGTAGTGAGGACAATGACGAATACGTGCTATAAAGATGCTCTAAACTTTGAAGGCAAGAAAGGATACAGGGTAGATGAAGCTCGGTATGGATGGTTGCTCAGATAGTTTGGGAGACTGTGGATCTTGGGAATTATACCCTCACGAGGGTCATGAGACAACTTGATGGAGCTTGTGGATGGCTCAGTATGGATGGTTGTCCAATAATTCGGGAGATCTGTGATTCGGGAGTTCGGGGAGGTGGAATCCGGGAACTCGGGAATTCAGCTCGGGAGCTACACCTTTACGAAGGTTACGAAGCAGCTTGATGGAGCCCTACCTTATCATAGCATTGCTTTCAAAGTGAAAGTGTTTGAAGATTGCGTAGTTCTGTTTTGTTAG
Source organism: Taxus wallichiana var. yunnanensis (assembly GCA_018340775.1). Classification (NCBI taxonomy): domain Eukaryota; kingdom Viridiplantae; phylum Streptophyta; class Pinopsida; order Cupressales; family Taxaceae; genus Taxus; species Taxus wallichiana. The sequence continues at coordinate 573,184,234 of CM031244.1, forward strand.
ATTGTTTGTTTTTGAGTTATGTAGGGTAAGTCTTAAGAGGGGGTGTAGGAATAAATGAATAAGACTTCCCCTTTTATAATTGTTTTGTATGGTTATGTGGTTGTAACCACTAACTAATTTTGTAACCGTCTTTGCATAATAAATACCCGGACACACAACCCATTTGAACAGTGTGTATTCCGGTTTTCTCTTCAATCATTCTTTACACATTTATTCGGTTTATTCTCTCTCTCCGCAAATTCTAACAAGCACCAAGAGGTGACTTGGTCCTTAGAGCTTTATGTGAATAAATTCTTTTCTTTTTGTGGGTCAAAACTTAGGCTGTAACATTGTTCACAAAAAGCATACCTTTAAGTTTATACTTTTTCTTATATAATTAATTTTTAAAATGATCTTAGTTTCTTCAGCCATATATGATATACTTAATTTCATCTGATTGATTTTTTTTTTTTTCACACAAGGCATCACCAGGAATTGAGGACTATTGATACTTTTGCAGTATGGACTAGTACATATTTCGGCGGAGACTTGCTGAGATCCGAAGTCACTGCTGGGACTGAATATGGGAAAAAAGCAAAGGAGTTCATGGAAAAAGGTCTATTGGTTCCTGATGAAATTGTTGTCACAGTAAGATAATATTTAATTTATCTTTCACATTAGTTTTACTCTTTTTGCATTATTTTATCATCATTTCTTCTCATTTAAATGAGAGGATGCTGTAGATGGTAAAGAGGCGTCTGGCACAGCAAGATGCACAAGAAACAGGATGGCTACTTGATGGATATCCACGAAGCTTATCACAAGCACAGGTGCTTGAGAATCTTGAGATCAAACCAGATATCTTTCTTGTCTTGGATGTATGTGATGCCTATCCTTCTCCCAAAAAAATGTTATGAGTTTTTCAATTTGTTTGTATGTTATCAACAATGATATGAATTGATGATTTAAGTATAGTAAACTTGATTGGCTGTTGAATGAATAGATCTTTAAATATATTATACTATTGAAAATATTTTACATTCATGGTACCCTGGATAAAGTGCTGGGAGAATTCAGCAGAAATTCCCATACATTATAACAATTAAGTGCATTTCTAATACCAAGCAGTTTATTCAATGTTTTATATTTTCTTTGTTTTTAAATTCGTGCTTTCTGGTTCATCATATTGACAGTTGGTTTGAAACTTTGAGATACTGAACTATATGCATCAACAGTAGTTTCAGCAGTGTAATACCAAGGTTTGGTGTTCAACCAATTAATTCTAGGAGAGGCGAGCTATTATGCCTCAACTGTAGAAAACTCGGACATCATTCCATAATTATTTTGCTTGTGGCTGTGATTGGTTTACTCAACAGATTCCATGTAGAGGATATAGAGATATTAACCTTTTTTATCGACTCCTGTGATATATATTCACAATCTCAAATCGATGGTAGACTCAGTATATAGATATTCAAATAACATGCACATTTTGCCATATCTTATCAACTTTCTGGTCAAGGGCTTACTTCGTATGGTTAGTCTACAATATGCAGATAGCATATATGCCACAGATTGTAAATTCATAGCACGTACACGAGAGACTGTAAATTTATCAAGGATTTCCTATTGTCCCTCATTTTCTGCAGCCTCATATTTGAATATAGATATTGGTTTCATCATTTTATGTTGGGTATTTCAGTTGGTTGTTACGTACTGTTGTTATTGCATATTAAGATGTGGTAGATTATATATTTCTTTGAAATTCAGGAGGTTGCTTCTTTCCTTGAAATTACAGACTCCTGCAATGGCCATGCAAGTTATTTAGTTGTTGAATGCCTTCATTGTTGGGTTCAGTGGTTTTATTGTTAATAGTTGTTTATATTGTAAATATGAGCTTAGATGTCATGAAATTGTTTATTAATAATAGGCAACAAAGAGTTGTCCTCCATAAATGGAAAGCGATGGGAGAAATATCAAATATGAGACGTAGAAGTTGAAAGATCATGCCTAAGCTTGTAAAAGTGTGATCAAGTGCTCTGCAATTTTTCTCCCCAGTTAATGAAAGCTTGTTGCAATTTTGCACTTGTATTTTTCTGTGTTCTATCTTTTGTAATCGTAATATGACATCAAAGCTTGGGAGATGTCATGGTTGTGCAGAATAATGAGAAATCCTAGGGCCTCTCATCTTGCCCCAATCTCTATAAAGGCCCACCCTCCTCACCCAGGAAAACTTATTCATAGAAAAGGAACTATAGAGGCTTACGAATATGAGACATCTTGTATAGTATTTGAGGAACATAAATGAGAAAGACGGAACAGATAGGAGGAAGAATACTAGACGAAGGTGAAAACTAATGAGAACCCAAAAGCAGTAGGAGAGGTCCTTTAACTTCTAAGGTGATTTTGAGTCCAGATTACGTGTTACTGATCTTTTTATTTATGGAGGATCAAACAAGTGCATAGTTCATTTTGGGTAGAAGACGGAGATGTGAGAAGTTAACATTTGAGAGAAAGGGTAATTGAAAATTTCATTTTGGCAAGAGCATTCTACACCCAGGGATTATAGAGCTTGCCAAAAGCATAGTTACCAGGTTTGGCCGGATTTGTATGAAATCTGGTTCGAACCGTATTTTTTGAAGTAACCGAATAAATCCGGTTCGGTTCGGCCATTTTTTTGCACAATTTTTATTTTTTCTTTTTTGGCATTTTTTTCCTTTTTGGCGAAAAAATCACAAGGAAAGAAAAAAATTTGCCATTTTTGGAAAGGGTTCGGAAGATGTAGCAGCAAAAACTTGCATGTGCCATAACTTTCATTTTGTGGCTCCGTTTCAGGTGTCGTCTTCTCTAAAAGTGTATATTTTCTCGAGCTCTATGCATTGATGGCAATATTTTTCTTATTTTCATAAAATCCATTTTTGCACCTTTTTGGACCAAGCAACTTCTTGCAATCTTTTGAAAGAATCATTATGATGATGATGATTATGGTAGATGGATGCTTTTTTGTATGATTTGTCTATATATAATGATATAAGTATACAATAATATAAATTTATAATAATATAAGTATATATATTCCGAATGGATTTTTCCGTATTTTTTCGAGAACTCCGAATTTTCGGATTTTTTTGCCCTTCCGAATTTAATCGTATTTCCGAACTTGAACTATGCCAAAAAGTACTTGATGTTTTTATGTTTCTCAAAAAGGAAGAATAAGAGGTCAATGGGAGGCATTGTAATATCCCTTATAGGATAGATCTATAAAATTCTGGTTTTCCTTGAAACCCTTATGACAAAAACACTGAAAACTGATTTTTAATTCACAACCACAATATATCAATTTGTAAAAATAGAAAACACCTTGATAAATATCTGGAAATGGATATTTCACTTAACCCAAGTACAATGAACCAACAAACAACAATTTTGGAATTTATTTTATTTTATTTTTCCAACTGAAAATAAGCAACAAGTACAACTGACCGTATGGGCAAAAATATAGCAAATGAATGGCTCCAGCTGGTTGCAAATGATGCCCTAGGGCAGATCATGACTTGGTGCAAACCCTAACACCCATTGCACCTTAGATTGCAACTGTAATGGCTTCCAAAGGGGTCGTTGAACTCCTCAAGGTGTTTGCCCGGCCCTAGGAGAGCTCCAAAATTCTCCAATAGCCCACCCAAATGAAGTCCCAACTGATTGACGGCTCCCCTAGCCATAAAAATTCTGAAATTTTCTTGAAGGTGTGCCCTAGTTGTCGAATCTCTAAAAATTGTCCTCAAGCATGCCCTAGTTGCTAAATTAGGTTTGAAAATGATCCTTGATTGAAGCATGGTGTACCCAGATTTCATCCTGAAATCTGTGACTACCCTATTCAAAAAAATTTCGTACTTTTAAAATAATGGGTCGCTTTTGTGTTTTTATTGCACCGAAAGTTCTTGTAATCTGTCAGGATATTCCCAAAGGGCCATATTAGCCTTTTTGCCAAATACCCGGATGCCCAAAATTGTTATATTCTATCGTCGGGATTTGTCTCGTGGGAAATTTGTATTTAATTATTTTGAGCCCCGTGAGAGGCTATTTCATAGCTCCGTTTAACTCTGTTATGATCAAACATATCATTATTCCTCTTGTACTGTAAGGATTTAAACAAAGAATAAGTTACGGGCTTTATTTGTGACTTTTGACAATTTTTCGTGTTTTTGTGTTTTCCGTTTCATTTTCTATGAAATTTCTTTAGATCAATTCCTTTGCCAGTTAGTCCGATTCTTGGCACAGGAGTAGTTGGAGAACATACACGCACGTTATGTCCGGAGGACGTCACCATCGGAGGTCGGGTTCACTTTGGGAAAAAGCGAAGTCGTGCATTAAAAGCCCTGCGGGGTTGGGCGCATTTTTGGAAAACAAAGGATTTAAGTCTGCAAAGTGGGAAAAATAGAAGCGCAGCGGTAGGTGGGAATTTTGTACACTTTGGCAGGTACTTTTTCCCATGATAGAAAATTCACTTAAGCTACAAAGTGGGAAAATTAGAGGCGAAGAGGCGGGGAATTTATTGCCTACCTTGCGGGTAAAAATTCTCATGGTGAAATAAAAGAAAAGTGACTTAAGTGAAATTATGGGATTTTATCGTCTGCTTTATGCAGGTAAATAATTCCATTGTCAAAGTCAAATCACTTAAGTGGATCATGGGATTTCGGGGGCTGCCTTGCAGGTAAAAATTCCTATTGCCATGTGCTTTTAAAAATAGAATTCTATTATTCCAAAAGTGCGACCCACCTTGGGTGAATAATAATGCATTAAATAAATATTTGTTAATATTTATTCACCTAATTTTGGCACCAAGGCTTGTGGAAAAGTCAACAAAGGGAAGTGGACAAAAGAAATTTAAAAATAGAATTCCAAAATTAAATAAATTTAATTTATTTAATGCAACCCCTTTTGAGAAGGAAATAATGCTTTTAAAGTATTAATTGATTAAATTAAATTCTATTTTCAGTGGCTATGGTCAAAGCACACTGTGAAGCTTAAGTGAAGTGAAGAGTGGATGATTAAATTGATTAAATTTAATTTAATGGATGGTTGTCCTTAAACATGTTATTTTTAAAGAGAGAAGCATGATTTTTAATTAATTAATTGCCAGGAATAGGAAGGGCAATTATTAATTATAGAATTATGAGGGTTATATAAGCATGGGCTGCCATAAGGGTGAATTAATTAATTCACAGGTAAAGAAGTGCAGCCCGGAGGAAAAGTGTGCCCCATTTGAAGAGGATTTTTGCTCAGACAAAGGTGAAATCAAGGCTAAAAGCTTCTAGTTTTGGCGCATGCTTTGAAGAAGGCTGATTTGTGTCTGCATAATTGTTTGTAGAAGTGATACAGGTGCTCAGGTGAAGTTGGAAAAATTCATGCTCACTTTGCAGGCAAATAAAACATCAATTTTTGGGGCAGCAGGCTTGAATAGTGCAGATTTTTATTATTAAAATTCACTGTTCATGTTCCAGTGGTCATCTTTATGCGAGTTAATTGCAGGGATTTACATATAGGTGCTTTTATAAAGAAAATGAATTTATATCAATGTCCAATACATTGAATATTTCCTCCGAATCTGAAGGATTATCCAGATCTGCACCCGTTTTGAAGAATTCCAGTCAAATAAGAAGAAAAAGAATTGTTCAGACAAAGATAGACAAAGCTATGGCGAAGAAAGATAAAAAAGAAAGCACAACAGAGTCATGCATCACTTCTAAATTTGCAGATATTGGAGACACGGATCTAGGCTCTAACCTCTTATTGAATTGATAGACAGATCCAGAGCCGGAAAGACTTCCCTCATGCGTGCGATCAACAAATGGAATTATTCTAGCTGCAGATTTTCCATCCATAGCCGATTGCCAAAGTTTGTTATGCAGTGCAGATCCATATCCAGGATGCGAGATGCGAGATGCAAATGCAAATCCATATGCGATGCGTGGAAAATTCCTTCCAAGATCTTGTGCAAATGCTCCCATCTTCCAGTTGAAGCCTTCATTGAATTTTCATTCATCCGGAGTGCTTTCCAGAATTTTTAATTGCTCATATGCAATTAAAAATAAGGATGATGAGTTATCTACGACAAACATTGCATTGATGCATGTACTGGAGAAGAACTGCAAAAGCTTCAAGGATAAAAGAGAAGACAAGGCAAAGGCAAAATCCAACTATTTCCAGATCCAGCTTGTTGTTTCCAGATCCAGTCATTTCCAATTCCAGCCGTTTCTAATTCCAAATTGTTTCCAGATTCAATCGCTCCCAGATTCAGTTTGGTGAGAATCAAAGGCAAAAGAATCAGCTGCATGCAGACATGAAAAAGGAAAAGACTGCAGCTTTCCTCTTCCTTCTTCTTTCCTTCGACAAAGTAATTGAGCGATCAATTAAATTATAAAACTTAAGTGATTGGCGTAAAAGCTATTACTTGAAAAACTACTTGGAGATAGGTGGCGAACGTGCAAAATAGAAGGTTCTATTTTCAGTTGCAAATCATACATGTCATGCAAAGAGGAATTCCAGGATGGAGATTGCCAGTTGTTTCTTTCCTCCGACTTCCACATGTGCGGTTCAAGTAAAGCTTCCAACTTGTAATTGCCCCTCACATTCTATAAGTAGAGGAAGAACCTTCGGTTAATGATCGAATTTGTAGGCGCAACCTTGTGTTCCAGGACTTTGTCTTTGAAACCCTTGAGAGCCACTTAAAGCAAAGAAATATACAGGAGCAGATTTCCGGAGAACTTTGTGTCACGGTGTATTGTGTTTCTTGCATTTTATCTTAGATCTCTTAATAGACTTTGTATTATTTCAGATCTAGATCTAGAGCTACCTTTGCTTATAATTCTGTGTTTATATCTATTGGATTCTTCTATGTGTATGCAATCAGCTCTGCCATCTACTGATTGAGATGCACATCTTCCCCATTTCTTCTGTGTTTATGTAATTATCTTCTTCTATAACTTTTCCTTTCTTTAAACAAACAAATGCTTTATTTCGCTGCAAACCTGTTCGATTATGGTTCATGAACCGAGTAGTTAAAATAAAACCCCATTTAGATATTAGCATACTTTAATTGACAAATCGACACGGGAGCCTCACTAGTAAAAGTAGGGAGATTTATCTCATGATTGCCTAGTTTTTGTGCTATGCAGAAAATCTAGCCAACAAAGCACAAATGTAACCCCTGTAATGGAGTCACCTTTGCAGGTTAGGAGGGTTTTCGTCCTCTAACCTTGTTGCAATGGAGGGTTTCTGTCCTCAATAGCTGAAAGTAGAAGCAAGAGTGCTCAACTCATAAAAATCAAATGATAGATGTATATTCCATCCCCACAAATGAACCCCTTCATCCTCCTTTATACTTTTCCTGTCACAATCTCCAAAGTGGGGTGCTCCAAATGGGGGAATTTCACTTTAATTAATAAAGTGACTTTTAATTTCTATTTAAGCATTGAGTTACTTAAAATAGAAAGTCCCCTTTTTAGTTTAATAATAAAACATAAGTGCTTTTAATTAATGTTACTTTTGCACTTAAGTTAAATTATTAATCTATTAAACTTTATTTGAAAATGGGATATGACATTTCTCCCTTCCCAAAAATTGCTTGTCTTCAAGCAATGTTATTCCAATTTTTATCCTTCCATTTTGAACCTCGCTGCAAATACTGGGATCCTAAATCTATCTTGGGAATTCACAATTCCCAACCCTTGAAGTTGTTGGCTTCTGTTGCACCTCTGTGATATGATTAGGAAACCATGCACCAAGTGAAGCTCTTTCAACAACCTCAACAAGAGAATCTAGAGTAGTTGAATCATGCATCAACTGGGATCTAGAAAGAGTGCTAGCATCTGTGATACCCTCCATTCTGCTTGCTGGCGATGTTGAAACTCTGTTAGTGATCCCATGGAGTACTACCTCTTTCCCATCTGATTTAAACTTCAGCTCCATACTATGAAAGTTTTGGATGAATTCTCCCAACGAATGCAGCCATTGCACTCCTAATACCATGTTAGTCTCTTTCAAACTAACAACATAAAAGTCATCACTCATCTGATGGTCATCCAATGTGAAGCTAAGTTGTTCAACCTTTTAAGCGGCAAGGCCCATCAGCTCTGATGACACCGAAACCTTTTACATCCTGTCTCCAACCCTCTCCTATTCACCAATCCTTCATCTATGAAATTGTGGGTTGCCCCACTATCAATCAACACTATAATGTTTTGCCTAAGGACTCCATTAACCTTAAAGGATTGATATTGTGGTGTACTTGTAAGTGTAGCAAGAGTGCTTCCTAAAACCTCTGGCTCTTCTTCTGAATCTTCATCCAATATTACCTCTATATAGTGGATTTGTCCTTTGCCAAGACAATGGTGACTTGGAGTCCATGGATCCTTACATGAAAAGCATAGGTTCTTTCTCCTTAATTCATTTTGGGTCTCTTCTCCCTTTGTCCTTAGCTGCTCAACAGGTGTTGTCCCTATCTGCCCCAAAGATGATGTTCTTGGCTGCTCGGAGGGTGTTGTCCTTAGCTGCCCCAAAGGTGGTGTTGTTTCTAAATCAAAATCCTTTTGATTGCTTCTTAGAGAGAATAAGGGTTGAATGCCTTGACCAAACCCTTGAGTGGATCAGCCAACCCTTCAACAAACAACACCACAAGTCTCCTTTCGGATACATCCGGTACCATCACCGAAACTATCTGAAATTCAACCACATAATCATCCACAAAAGTATTTTGTTTCAGCTGTGCTAACTCCCTAAAATGGATCTCCGGATCAGCCCTATCAAACCTCTCAATCAACCTCCTGCTGAACTCATCATAAGAGTTGATGAGGTTGTGCCCTTGTGTGACCAATCCATGGTACCACCACTCATGTGCCGTGCCCTCAAGATGTAAGGTTGCAAACTTGATGGCTTCATCTTCCATCATAGGCTGGAGAGAAAGATATGTATCCACCTTTTGGATCCAAGCTTGAGTTGTGCTCTTGGTAGATCCATCAAATGTAGAAAGCATTAGCTTTCCCAATACTTGTTGAAGGTCCCTATAATTATTCCGAGGTCTAGGATTAGCTCTAGGTCTCTCTTTAGTTGCATGAAGTTGGTGAGGGACTTTTCTCCCTTGATTTTTGGTGGAAGAGTCTTGTACTTTGCATAACTGGCAGCAATATCATCCATCATTGAATGTTGCACCTCCACCTTAGGAATCACTTCCTCTTTATGAAGGAAGTTCGGCTAAAAGCCTAGCTACAAATCCAACAACCGTTCTCTGTGTAAGAGGGTTGTTGGCTGCGAAAATACTCCCTCACCATTGTGAGTTCTTGATGCATTCATTCCTTGCATGGTTCAAACCATCTCGGCCATCATATCTACCATACACTCTTGATTTTGTGCAAATCTCTTGAATCTAAGGCGATTTGCATCTGGATCATCCATATTATTGTGCCCTAGTTGCTCAAGTCCTATTTGTTGCTCTGGACCTTTTCTTCACGTAATATCCCCTTCCCATTCGAAGACCCTTACCCAATTTTGTTTACAAAACTGAAAATTAAGGTAATTAGCTCAAAACCAAAGATCTCCCAATTTGATTTTAGAAACCAACCAACTGAAAGTAATATGATTTTTGCAATATTCTAGGGCAGCGAACTGTTTGTGGAATTCAACTTCACTTTTGAGCCTTCAAAACCCTTCAATTAACCCCACTTGAATTTCTAAAATTATGTTATAACCTCAACAATCATATAATGCAAGAAATCTGATTTTTAATGCCCTAGATATGAAGATATGAATTTCATAAAACCCTTGTCTGCAGTGTATCTTTAAAAATTCATAACTCAACATAGAAAGCACCAAAAATCATGAAACTTGAGATATTGGCCTTATAAAATATAGAGAATAAGATGATAATTCCATATTTGCCAAAATGTCACCGCACATACCAAAACATCACTCCAATATAGGTCACCCCTCTTGAAATCAAATATAATTTGCACCAACAATTGATAAAATGGAAGATTTCACCTTTATAAATCATAGGGAACTCAACCATGCAAAGAAATCACATAGAAACCAGCAATATCCTTGAAAACATACCTCTAAGCAAGTCGCTTAGGGCAGAAATTTGTTATAACCAGCAATGAGATCAACACAAATGAGATAATGTGGGTTTTCGTCCACACTACCCTCTCTTCAAGGGTTTTCGTCCTTGGGAGGTACTTGATTCAAGGGTTTTTGTCCTTGAATGAGATGGAGAAAGGGCTTCAACAAGCAACCTTCACCAATAAGATAGATTCACCAAAAGCATGCTTACAAATGACTAAGCGACCTCCTTATATAGACATAAGGGGTGCTTATTACAATGCAATCTAGAAAGGTCGACCTCTTAAGGGAGGATCTTTTAAAAGTTCATTAAGTATTGGGCCTACATGCCACAAATACTTATTTTATTTCCTAATTACATAGCCATCTATTGGAGCGCTAATCGCCCAATAGGAATACATAATTATATAAATGAAATAACTATCAAAATAATGATGCAACTACGAAGCTCAGATCTTCCCCTTGCTTTCTCCTTAAACCCACGGGGAGAAAATGGGTTAAGGTCTTCAATTGGAGTTAGCTCGAAAAGGGGACATGACAAAGTATCCAAGTGTATCAAATGTTCTTCCCATGATTTGCTATACACAAAATGTCATAAAAAATACCAATACAAACTTTCTCAAATGCTCCCTAAAGATATGATTCATGCATGACTAAAAAGTAGCAGGGGCATTGGTTAACCCAAATGGCATCACTAAAAACTAAAAATGACTAAAAGTTGTCGTATGGCCACCTTCATCTCTTACTTTAATTTGATGGTAGCTTGATCTTAGATCAATTTTTGAAAAGAAAGTAGCCCCATGCAACTCATCAATCCTTGGTATTGGGTACTGTTCTTGATTGTTTTCTTATTCAATAACTTGTAATCCACACACATCCTCATAGTCCCATCTTTCTTCTTCACCAAAACAACTGAAGAGGCAAAAGGACTAGAACTTGGTCTTATGTGGCCCATATCCAACAATTCCTTAATCACCTTTTCAATTTCTTCCTTGAAAGCCCTTGGGTGACGGTAAGGAGAAGATCAACCGGAGTTGAACCGGGCTCCAACTCAATAATATGTTGAAATCCTCTATTTGGGGGCAAACCGTGAGGTAAATCTGAAAATACTTTGCTATGCTTATCCAAAATAGATTGAATATCAACATGATATGATGGCTGAGATGAAAAACAAGAAGTATCACTTACCAAGCAATGTGCAGCCCATGCAATCTGCCCTCTATTGAAAGATCTCTCCATGCTTTTGGCGGTCACAACTTGAGGAGCTCCATTCCTCAAACCTTGCAAAGTGATTTCCTTGCCTTGGGACTTAAATTTCAGTTCCATGGTTTGATAATTTTGAGTGAACTCACCCAAATATTGCAGCCATTGTACACCCAAGACAATATCCGTTTCACCAATACCAATGACATAAAAATCATCACATACCTTATGCCTTCCCAATGTGAGCTCAAGTTGGGGAATCTTCTTTGTACATGCAAGAGTGTATCCATCCGCCACGGTTACATTAAATCCTTGAAAGTCTTCTACTTTCAACCCCATCCTTGTCACTAAGCTCTCATCAATAAAATTGTGAGTAGCTCCACTATCAATCAAGGTTATGATTCTTTGTCCATGAAGAACACCTTTGACACGAAAAGCATAGTACCTTGGTGCTCCGGATAAAGTGGCCAATGTTCCATCTCTTGGGAACTTCATTTTCCTCCTTTGCTTGCTCTTCTTCTTCCTCATGATCAACTCTCTCTTCTTCATCTTCTACATCTGAAATAACTTCAATATAATGTGCTGCCCCTTTTGGAAGACAACGGTGATTAGGAGTCCAAGGATCTCTACATGTAAAACATAGTTTTTTCTTCTAAGCTCATTCCTAGTCTCAATTTCCTTGCTGTTTTTACTCCAATCTTTTACCTCTGATTTGTTTTGAAATGGATTACCTTGCTACCCATAATTTAGTGTTTTTGGCCCACTTGATGAAGAGGCCTTTGGCTGTCCAAACACTCCCTTTGGTTGCCCGTATGTTGCTGATTTTTGTTGCTACCCATACTGCAGATCGTAGTTACCTAAGTCTCGGGGACGGGGGTACGGAGAAACGGGTTTCGGGGACGGCAAAAAATTTACCATATTTTGGGGACAGCAAGGGGACGTCTTTTAAAATAATACATAAAAATTAATATTTAAATATTTTAACTTTTTCAATGACATTTAGGGATTTAAATTGTATTTAATGTATTTTAGGTACTTTCAAGATTATAATTTGACGTTCTTGGTAAAAATAACATCTTTTTAAAAGTAAAAACATCAGAAAACTTTTGAAAGATTTAAAAAAAATTGGGGACGTCCCCTCCAAGTCCCCACTCCCCGAAACGTTCGGGACGCCACCAAAATCTAGGGGACGCATCCCCACGTAACATTGCTGCAGATTTCTCCCCTTTGGGACTGAACTTTCCAAGTCTAATGCCTTCTTAATTGCACCTTGCAAAGATGTGGGGTTGAATGCCTTGACAAGGCCTTTTAATGGCTCACCCAATCCTTTAATAAATAGCAATACTAACCTCTTTTCACTGATATCAGGTACCATAACCGCAAGCCTTTCAAAATCAGAAATATACCTATCCAAAGATCCTTCTTGCTTGAGTTGTGCTAGCTCTTTGAAATGCAAATCCAGATCTACTCTATCAAACCTTTCAATCAAGCATGAGATGAATTCTTCAAGTGTAGTTATTGAGCCATGTCCTTGTGTCACAAGGCCATGATACCACCATTCATGAGCTATACCTTCCAAGTGAAGGGTGACAAACTTGAGAGCTTCCTCTTCATACATTGGATTTAATGAGAGGTAAGTGTCTAATTTTTGTAGCCAAGCCCTTGCAGAACACTTATCTGTCCCATCATAAGTAGGAGAGTGATTTTACCCAATCGGTGTTGGATATCTTTCCTTGGTTCTGGTTGTTGGTTCACTCTCTTCCTTGGTCCTTCGTTCCTTCTTAGTTGGCAAAAGTCTCTAAATGAAAGTAGATCCCTTGTGTGGGGGTTCAAGGATGCATACTCATCCCCATACAGTTGATTTCCTCTGCAAACCCATGAGTAGGTGGTTGCTCTCTCTCCTCTTGTGGTTCCTCTCTCTGAAGGAAACTTGCACGAAAGAACTTAGAGTTCTTGTTTGAAGCCCTATCTGCATGTAAAGTAGAAGAGCTGCCCTCACCTTGATTGCCATGATTCCCTTGAGGGTTTTGCCTGTTGATATTTGTCCCTTGTAGAGCTCTTCCCAAATCTGCAATGGCTCCTATAAAGGAGTCTCTAAGATCCTGTGTGACTCCATGAGACGGTTCTGCAGCTCTCTGTTACCCTGAGTAAATATCTCATTCATGTAGCTCAACTCATCATTTGGAGGTGGTCTTTCTTCATCATCCATCCCTCCTCTTCTTAGAGTTCTCCTTTGGTAATGGTGTCTAAAATGGTCTTCACCCCTGTCCATACAAATCTGAAATTTGAATCTCTCCCCCATAGGATGGGAGGAAAACTTGCTCTGATACCACTGTAATGTCCCCAAAATAAAAGCTCCAATATTTGATTTTTACTTAAAAGAAGTCTGCAGATCAGATCTGAAAATACAGCTGAAAATGAGGGTTTTAAACCCCAAAATGGCTCCAAAAATATATCTTGAATGGCTGAAATCCAGCTTCAATACACAACAACAAATCTGAATTTTTACTCCTCTCTTTATGCCAAAATAGACCCTAGACTGGTCGCTCTAGCTGAAATAAATAATGGTTCAATAACCAGATTTATATTGAGTCTTCAACACACCAAATAGATGGATCCAAGGAAGAGTTTCCGTTCTCCCTTCTACTTTTCCTGAGGGTTTTCATCCTCAGAAATTACAGCAGTAATTGCTCAGCTCTCAAGCCAAATTTAGAAAATATGAAGATGATAGAATAATCCCCAAGCAAGTCGACTTCTCCCTTTAAGGAAAGAAGAGACCCAAAAGGTGACCACCTAAGCAACCAATCAGCAAACAAGGAATTTTTAATGCATTTTTCACCCACTTCCCTTCCTAAGGCTAGTCGCAATTTTCCCTAGAGGGAATACAAAAATATAATGGCCTTTTATCTTTTCTAAATTCCCATTTCCTTTTCTTAAGGCAAGTCGCAATTTCTCCTAGGATGAATACAAAATATAATTGGACCTTTTTCTTTCCTAGATTTGTTATATTATTAAGTCATAAAATTATTATAAGTGCTTTATATATTTTTCCTCTTTTAATGGCACTTTATAATAATTTAAAAATGACTTAAGTCACCCTTATGTTTCCCCCTTAGCCGTCGGGTAGACAAAATAGGCCAAGGGTCTTCCGTAATGTTATTTTAGAAAGAGGGACATTTCAACAAGAATCATACCATACATCCATCAAAATACCTTCAAAATGCTCATGATGCAAGTCGCCTAGGATAGATAGAAAGATATCATCTCCAAATACCTTAAGATATTCAATAATTCCAAATATCATTGCTTGAGGGTTTTTGTTTCCAAAATAAGTTCTACTATCAAGTGTTTTCGTCTTTGAAGTGGTCTCAAACAAGGGTTTTCGTCCTTGATGAGAGAAAAAGGAAAGGCAAAATCTTTACCCGGAAGAAATAATAAGATTTAACATACTACATAATGGTCAAACATTCTCTTTTTATAACATAAGCGGTGCTACATCATAACTTATGGCCGACCTTCTTACAATAAGTACCTTTTAATCATCTAATTTTTTAAGCCTACATGCTCAAAATACTTTATATTCTAATTAAATAAGTTCTTTTATTGGAGCGCTTGGCTTCCCAATAGGAATACATGATAATAATGAAAATATCTACTTAGAAAATGTCATCCAAGTCTTCCCCTTGCTTCCTTCCTTAAACCCACGGGGAGGGAAAATGGGTGAAGGACTTGAAATCCGCTAGTCTCCAAAAAGGGACATGACATCTATACAAACGGTGATGTTTCTCATGTATCTCATAGCAAATAGGACAAATGATAGTAAAGTTCTCTATCTCCACTTCCCCGAGAGAATAAAGAGGACATATCCTATTACTTGGTGGAATATGACAATTTATCTTAATTTACAACTAGCAAGAAGATAGCCTTAGCTGACCAAGGGGAATTCTAAGGCCACACGGAAAAATGTTGTTGGAGATGGTCAAGACAAATGATGGTGTTGTTTTTTGCAAAGATTTGAATAAGATCTTTTTTTTTGGTTGAATATGAAATTGCAGGGATTAGCTACACAAAAATCTTAGGCTTAGCCGGCAAGGACCGAGGCGTTTCCATTTCGCCAAATACGCCGGGGCACGATCCCGACCTCATTCCTTATTTATTGGTATCCCTTGGAAGTGGAACCTTGGTGGATGGCTAGGCAACACCTCTTACACCATCGTACACATCATTGAACCACAACCCATTTGATAATAAGATCTAATTTTAAAGAGGATGGGGTGAAAAGAATGTAAGAAAGACCTTCAAGAATGCGGCAAAGTAATGCTGCATGAAGGATGAACCCAAAATTAAACTTCTTCAACCTAAGTTAACAAAAGTATTAAAAAGCACAAAGTGGGGTTTGGCTCCAAAAGCTAAGGTTTCAAGGTTTTGGTGAGTGAAGGTTCCTTCGCCTCACAAACCGATAAATCTCAACCAAAGAGAGCCTTTTGCCAATTCTATTTGCAATAAAGGTAAATGCGATGATTTAGTTAGAAATAAAACCCCAATCCAAGCTAGAAGGAAACTAGCTATCTAATTTCTTTTCTTTTTATTTTATTTTGTAAAATAGAAATAGAGAGTTAGGATTTTGGAATGCATTGTTTCATTTTCCAAAACCCAAATGATCACACTATGCCAATGCAATATTTAGAAATATGGAAACCCTAGATGCAAACTAATTGCAATACATTCAATGGTCAATATCCTGATCCAATATGAAAAAACGAAATTAAAAGGAAACTTTTAAACAATTGAAGGATACCTCCCTTCAAGTGTATGACCCTTAGAAGTCCCAAAGGGTGTTAGGAAGCTATAGGGCTGCCAAGGTAACTCTTAACGTAGTAGAGATGACCTGCAAAGCTTCCCTAATATCTTCAATGATGTGGTAGAATTGCAACACCTAAGTGAGAGAATTCAAATATTGGAGAGTGAGCCTGTAAATTTGGACCTTGACAACAATATAAATGAGCCTTACAGTTGCTGTTGTATGGAAGCGAGTAGTGTAATGATAGTTGGAATCCAAATTGTGTGCAAGCTACTTGAGAACAGTACTTGTAACAAGGCCATAGAATGGCCAATCCTGCTGAAGGATTTATGTTGTGGTGATAGAATCTTATTGATGTCTGAATTTTCAAGTTTTATGTAAGTTTTAGTTGGTTGCACAGGCCTACTTACCTTGAATATCATAGATGATAAATTTTCTGATGAATAAAATCAAGGACTTGCAATGAAACCAAAAAATACTAGTAGTATTGAAAGCTTCTGTCAAGATTTGAAACTGTTGACAACAGTTATAAATGTTTATTACTGTTTTCTATTCAATATTCGTATAGAAGCAATATGAATCTGAAACAAGCATTTTTGGTAACATCACCAATTCTTTCCTCTAAGAACATCACTTGAGATGCTTTGTACAAATTCAACATTACTATAACAACTTAAATTGATACAGATTTCTAGCAACTTAAATTGATAGATATTTCCAATGCAGAATAAATGTTTGAATGGAAAAATAGCATCGCAAAATTGCATATGAAATCGTAAATAATTGGTATAAATGACCATGCCCATGTGAGGGAGGTCAAACTAAGGATATGGTAAATATGCAATATCCCGTTCCTAGACGAAGACCCTTAGCCTATTCTGTCTTCCCGATGGCTAAGGAGAATTTTAAAGGGAGACTTAAGTTCTATTACTTTATTATAAAGTGCAAAAAAATAAAATAAAACATTATAAAAAGCACTTATAATAAATTAATGGACTTAATATTAAATTAAAACACTGTAAAAGCAAAGAACGGAAAAAACACTTAGTAAAATTGTAATATCTATGGAAAAGTGAAACTTGCACCAGAGGTGAAAGAAAAATAGAAAAAGACAAAAGTTTATGGGTCATAAGTTATTCCTTTCGGAAATGTGACTTGGTCTAGAGAAGAGAAATGGAGGGAAGAAAACATTTAATGAAGGAGAAAGGTGATTGGTCTCATATGTGGCTACTTCGGATCACTTCCTAAAACATTGTAAAAGCAAACAAAGGAAAAAGCGGTTAGTAAAATTGTAATATCTATGGAAAAGTGCGACTTGCACTAGGAGGCAAAAGAAAAATAGAAAAAGGCAAAAGTTTATGGGTCATAAGTTATTCCTTCTAAGGAAATGCGACTTGGTCTAGAAAGAGAAATGGAGGGAAGAAAACATTTAATGAAGGAGAAAGGTGATTGGTCTCATGTGTGGCTACTTTGGGTCACTTCCTTCTTTAAAAGGACAAGTCGACTTGTGTTGGAGACACATTTGATCATCTTCTAAATTCTGATTTTTAATTGAAGCTTTTAGCTTTGTCTGAATTATTTCTAAGGACGGAAACCCTTAGGAGTACTCTCTTGCGGATGAAAACCCCAAGAGTATGTGAGGGATCTCTACACAAGGGATTCCATTGTACTTGCAGCGATATTTCAGTTTATTCCAGCAGTGAATAAAGGAGTTTTTGCAGATTTTTGGATCAAGGGTTTGAAGCAAATTTGCAGTTGTGTTTTCCAGCCTTCTATCATATTGTACGACCCACTTCTAGGATACTTCTTGAGGTATTTAAAGGGGTTTTGATCTGATTTGGATTGCTGTTAATAAATCATGTTTTTATGAATTTTTCCAGCCCAAAACCCTAAGGCAAATGGCTGTTTAGGGCACTTGTGGTGGTCATTTGCATGAATGGGTAACATCATTGCATTCTCCCTATTTTTCTGAATCCGTGCATAGTTTATTTGTGTGGATCAGAGCATTTTTGAGTGAGTTATGAATTTTTGAAGTTGCCATAATTTTCTGCAGACTGGGGTTTCAAAATAAATTAATTTCAGCCTTCTTGTGCATCAAAATATGTATGTTCTTTCATATTTTGGCTTTATAAAATTGGTAGATCAGATTGGAGTGGAGAAGTTATATTTTATTGGCTGATTTGTTTGGGTTTCCCACTTTACCCTAGTCGCACTTTTCGATTAAATTCAGATCTGCATGTTAATAAATTGCTGCATCTTCTATAAATTGTATTTGGGGGTTTGGGATTGGCCTTAAATCCATTTGGGGTCAAATATGTCCATTTGGGGACATTACAAAATACCAAGTGAGTGTGTTTAGGGATAATTTGGAGTGATAAGTTTGAAACAATCGGGGTAATATTAAAAGTGAATGAGTGCACAAAATTAAACAACAAATTTTTTAGAAAATAAGGTCCAGTTTGTTCTAAAGGGTTGGAGACACATCATATCCATTGTGTTGTAAAATCATGAAACTGATGGAATTCTTAACAATTTCGGATGGTGATGATCTCTCAATAATTTTATTTTATGCCCAATCTAGATCTAGCTAGGCAAAGCATTAATTTTAGAATTTTTTTGATACAGACTTAAAAATTAAAAAAATGATATGCAATCATAACCCATGGATTTAGTATCCAATCACCTATAGACATCATCAAGTGCTTGCTTTATCTTAGGTTTGAAATGTCTTGCTTTGCCTAATCATTCCCGTGTATCTACCATTGAGATACTAGCTAACAAATTTATGTGATAAATATTGGTCATTGCAATAATGAAAAAAATCATGTTATTGTGCATAAGGTTATGAACATGACACATACTAACCAAGCCATCTACATAAATGAACATTTTAAGACCAACCTCCATTACCTAATTTTGTAACATTGAACTCAAATACTTTAGCCAAAGAAGTGCAAAAGGAGAATGAAAGAATGAACTATCATTGTTTTGATGTGCTAAAACTTTGTGTGAGTCAACTATCCTATGAATTTCCTCAAACTATATAGATCGGGTATGAGCAATGTTACGTGGGGACGCGTCCCGACCCTTTTCCTCACATCTCGGACGTCTCGGGGACTTGGGGACGGGGATGAGACGTTTCCCCGCCGTCCCCAATTTCCAAGAAAAAAGAGGGACATCTTGGGTGCAACGATGAAAGGGGACGTCGTGACGTCCCCGAGACCTCATGGGACGTCACAACATCCCCAACATCACAGCCACCAAGCAAATGTTAAAACACTTCGAATTTCCTCATTTTTATGTTTTTAAATATTTTTAAACTTTTAATACTTTCTAATTAAAAACAACATGCCCTAACCCAAAAAGCAACAAAAAAAACTTCTAAAAAGAGCATTTCACACTCATTCTAATCACACCGAGCAAGAGCGGTTCAAGAGCGGTTCACAACTATTCCTTCGAGGGCTCTGATAGCGATTTTTGAGTTGTACTTGTCACTTGTCATTTTGGTTATGTAATGTCATTTTGGTTATGAGTCATGACATAATATTTCATAGCATATGTAGGTGTACTCTTCTCATGTTGATTATTGAAGAGTAAGACTTGTTTTTAATTTTCAGCTTTAGTCTTTCATTGTCATGTTGAAGTTTTGAACATTGAATATGATATATATAGCATTTTGGGCCTTGGCTTATGTGATGAATAATTGGATTAATCATTAATGGTTTCAATCTTCAAACTTTCAATTTTAAGTCTTAGTTTATTGAATTATTCATGTTATTTTTGAAAAATTAATAAATTATATATATTTTTACTAGCTGTCCCCTTGTTGTCCCCTCGTCGTCTCGAAATTTTCAATTTTTTTGCTATCCGCAACCCGGTCCCTATGTCCCGAGTCTTAGGTAACTATGGGTATGAGTCATACTCATTTACATGGTGTATTTCCATGCTACAAAAACCAAAATAGTACCAAAGTTAAACAAGTGAACAAAAATTATAATTGGGATTGAGAGGCACTCAAGAGATAACTTGACGGTGAAAATGCCTATTTAAAACTTCTTCTCGTCTAGTGAGAATGAGTTTTATAGGAGGTAAATCATCAATAAAGAGATAACTTGACAGTGAAAATGCCTATTTAAAACTTCTTCTCGTCTAGTGAGAATGAGTTTTATAGGAGGTAAATCATCAATGTTACCTAAGAGTCCGGGATGGCGGGATGGAGTTTCCGGGACGGCAAAAAATTCCAAAATTTCGGGACGGCGAAAAATTCCAAAATTTCGGGACGGCGGGGGGGACGACTATTAAAATAATATATAAAATTATAAATATTATAAATATATAGATAAATTTAATTTTTTAATGAATAGCAGTTCATATTTATATATCAGTCCACCATGTGCATACAGTCCATGTCCAAACGTCCATATTAAAAACTCAACAGTATACATATAGCTATACTAATGTTATATGTCCATATAACTTTTAGTATTAATATGTATGCTGCTGATTTTCATAGCATGTTGTGACAGTCCACCATGTGCACTTGTGCTCGAATTTTTTTGTATTCACATATCACTCTTGATTCTTAATATGTCTTTGTAATAAAATACAATCGGGTTATGGTTAACGGGTAAATGTTTTTAAAGAGAAAACAACAAAGAAATTAATTAAAAAATAATTATTTAGAAAAAAAAAAACTGAAGTCCCCTTAATGTCTACGAGACGTCCCCAAAAAAGGGGGATGTCCCTGAAATGTCCCCTGATATCCAGGGACGTCCCCTCCCCCTCCCGTTGTCTTTAGGACGTCCGTTACGCCCTGCACTCCTGGTTTTTGAGGGGGATGCGTCCTCGTGTAACACTGAAAATCATAGAATCATAAAAAAGTTTCAAACACAAGCTTCTTGCATCTTCCAACATTGCACCAAATATAATATCATAACCAGCGGGATTATATTGGTCATCGCTAGCTATCTTTCCCATATTTTCTCTTGTAAATCTCAACCTTGTGAAGAAATTAGGAAATAATCTCAAAAATTAGAGCATTAGATATTGAATTTATTTATCCCTGAGATCCTATTGATTTCAATCATGAAGTAATAGCCAAAATATGTAGGTTTGGCAACAGAATTCAGGCTGCCAAGTAAATGAATTAGAATCTCACCCTATATCCAGATTGGTTGGTGGTGAGGAAATTTCAAGATAAGACAGGAATTTGTAAGCTGGTCTGTCCAAATATCCAAAGTGAGCATAAGAATTCCTAAGCTGAGAGCATACAGTGTGGAATTCCAACCATAATGGCTCGTAAACACACCTACAGATGGATGAGGTAGCACTTCCAGCTGAATACACTGCTCAACCACCAAACCCCTCTCTTTAGTGGTCTCCAAAAATCCTACAGGAAACAGGGCCTTAATGTTGTTGTCGCGCTGAGGTGCCCTGATCACCCACAATAAATTGTGTTGGCTTCTATCCAGTCCCCCAGCGAGATCGTATATCTGTTGAGGGCTCATAGAAGTTATGCTGGCAAAGGAAACATTAATGATGGAAATCAGAGCCTTGCAATCTAGCCATGGATTTATACAATCTGCTCCTTCCCAAGGGTTTGCGCCTATCTCTGCATCCTCCAAATTCCGCTTATCGAGAAAAAAATGAGGGTATGGAGGGGCCTATTGTCAAAGCAGGGGCTCTCAAAGTCTTATTCAAGTACTCGACCACTAGAGGTTCCAGTTCATAGAATGAATTGACAAGAATACACGAAGCATCTGCAACACAATCCAAATTTCTGAAGAAGCTGAACAGCACTTTCTCATTGAAATCTCCATGAGAGTGAAATGCCAAGGGTAAATGCTTAACATTAATTGAATCTACAAGAAACAGAACACTGACAGTGTTCGGCAGATTCTAATCTCAATCCCACCACTCAAGGTCAGCACACAACAACAATGAAATAATTATCTCATGAAATTAATTAATGAATCTCTCATATCACCATAGAAAAAAAAAACATAAAGGTCTAACCATTATTGAAGTGTTGATAAATGGAGAAAACAGAAGTAGACTCTGCCCAAAAGATGGCCTGGGGAATATCGAGTTTCACTGCAAGTTTAGAAACCCAGGGAAGGAAGTAATCATTGACGATAGGCAGTGGCATTGATGCGCAGAATCAGGGTTCGGAGGCCATGTCCAGTCATGGTGTGGTACATGTAATGGAAGTGAAAGACATTGATAATCAACCCGTCTAATCCTACAATGGCATTTAATGTCATTTCCAAACGCCAGTGCGGGACAGTGAAAGACATTGTGGGAACTGTGGTACTTCATTGAGAGTTTTCCAAAGATGGGACCATGGACAACCAAGCTGTATCATAGGCATAAAAAGATGTCTGTTTGTTGTCATTTTCTGTGAATAATTTTCTTGAATCTTATATTCACAATATCCTCATCCATATGAGTTGAAGTAGATGTATTTTGGTTTTGTCAAGAAATTTAGAAATGACAACAGGATAAGACAGATCACCCACTGACTAAATAATTAATTTATATCAGTACTCTCATGTTGAAAAAGTAAATGTTTGTGCATATATTTTCTAAGATACAACAGTCGACTTGATGGATGAAATAAATTTTGAATTCATGTCTATTATACAATTTCTATTGTCACATTAATTTTTTTAAGTATTTAAATGTCGAGGAAGTAAATGTTGTACACAGTTTTTCAAATTTATTGTCGTCTTGATTTCCACTAAGAATAAAGTGGGTGTTTATCCTCCAATCAAATACCAAATAAATATATATTTTAATTACATATAAAATATGCATTTTCTTGAAATTATGGATAAAATTCTAGACACAGAAAATAATGCCTTGCTATTGGTTGAGAAAAAAAAACTTAATTGAAAAGATGAAGGCAATATACTGGCCTTCTCGGCAGGATTCCAAGATGCAGTCCTGCAGTGGCACTATGAGTCATGACCATTTCACAAAATCCGCTGTGACTGTTAATCACATTGTGGATTCTCCACATTTCACACAGTTGCATTGCAGATTTACCATATAACGGGGTCCACCACAAAGGGTACCACATCCTAAAATGTTGTAAAGGTTGTCAAAAGACAAACATGTTGAGGAATGTGGTCAAGCGATGCGACGAACCCAAGCTAAGTTGTAAAATTACTTAATTGGAAAGAAAGGGGAAGGGAAGTACTATTGGAAACACATGGATTCCAAGACATAAGTGGTGCTTGTGACAGCATAAATAAATATGAGGACTCATAATAGGGTGTGGGTAAATTCAAAATGTATGCGTGCTATTCCAACATGCAGTGTTACATTTTTCCCTTGAGGCATGAGCGAGTGTTCTATGTGGAAGAAGGTTGTGAAGTGCTTGTGAGAAATGTACCTGCATCTACAAGAAGGGGGATATCATATCTCCATGCGAAGAGTTAAATATTCAAATAAAAAATAATGCTGAACAATAATAAAATGCACAATACGAGATTATGGTCGGCCAGATTTCCCTAATCTTCAATATACTTAAAATAGAAAATAGAAATACCCTTAAGGTAGGATTACACCATAAAATATTCCTCAAGGAACCACTTCAAAAACATCTCTCCTATTAGATTTGAACTTGCTTCCCTACTCTATAATCCATGATCCCTAAGAGAACTGATCTATAATCCACAATCTCTAGTAGAACTAATGTACAATCCATGATCCTAATAGAACTGATCTATAATCCATGATCCCTGATGATTTTAAATGATAGATGTCCCTATATATAACCACATATCTAATAATGTGTAAGGGCAAATCCTTTACACAATATACTTACTCATAACCAAAACTAAATAATTTCACAAGTTACCCATTTGGCCCACTACAATTGTTATCCACTGGGTACATCCTATCTAAATGAGTTATGTGTGCCACAAGTTGGCTACTCCATAACCTCATATACATCATAATATCTTGTCCCTAGTTGTATAATGTTCCACCTCCATTAACATGTTTTGCACTCAAAACATGCGAAGAGACCAAGTAGTAAGATCAGTCTCAAAGAGAATCACAAGACTAATATCACCACTGAGTAAGGCACCTTTTTGCTATACTGTCATGCCTTTTAGACCAGAGTCATTTCAAGCAAGCTTCTTCGCTTTGTTGTCTCTAGAGGGAGTATAGAGGTAGATCTCATGAAAATCAAAACTATAGACATGCTCCTTGATGTAGGAGCATCTGTGCTCACAAGAAATCTTGCATCGCCCAAAAACAAGTACAATTAGTAAAATAAGTGTTCGCCACTTTCTATTGGTTGGGGACCAAGTTTGTGCAACAAAACACCCAACGACATTCTTAAATTTCTGCGATTTTCTGTTCAACACACAAAACTAGAAAGGTCCCACAAGTTCTTGCGAGTTCATCTTTCATGCAAGATCGCACATGTCTGTATTTGTCTGTCAGGTCCCATAAGGTTTCCCAACACCTGAAGCATCTGTGAAATGTTGCGAAGCACCTATGATCGAAGATTCTACGAATCTAGCATGTTCATTCTTTAGAACAACGTGCTTACAAGGAGACAGCGAGTCCCTGTGAAATTTGGTAGATTCTTGTGCAAGTTTCTCCTGAAATTTTTAATACTGGTTCATAGATCTGAAATTTAAGCTAATGATGTCCTGAAATGAATAATTAGTGTTTATAGCTTCTAATGCTGTAATAAGTTTTTGTGTAACTTGCAACTTGTCTTTTTATGCACAGGTCCCTGATGAAATACTTATTGAAAGAGTTGTGGGACGTAGACTCGATCCTATTACACGGAAAAATTTACCACTTGAAGTATTTTCCTCCACAGACTGAGGAAATTGCAGCAAGGCTCACTCATCGTTTGATGACACAGAGGAAAAGTAAGTGTACTCCTGTAAGTTTTCTAAGTTTTGTTCTTATAAATTAATTATATAATTGGTAGTCAGTTTTGAAGAAATCTCAAGATTCTACTTCAAAAGGAAGAGAATGGCAAAAACATTTTCACTCATTGAGACTGACTAAGAAAAGCCAAAGTGAAAGCAGTGAATGGCAAAAGCAATTTCATTCATTGATACCGACTGAGAAAGCTAACTGAAAGCAGTGTGTATATTATTGGGATTCAAATGAAACCGTGAGAAATGTATTTAGCTTATTGCTATTGATGGGCATTAATACAATCGGGTTATCCAAATGTAATCAACCTCTACTCATTAGTTTATGTACATCTTCATTACAGAGGTAATTTTCCTTGCCTTGGTGCCACTTTCTTTCACTCATTTCTTGTGCTCTAAGTACTCAGAAATGCTCTCAGAATTCCATCAATCAATTCACTTGTCAATCTGCCTCTTGACACCGTGCTTCCAAATTTATTAACTTGGTCTCCTGAACTTCTTTGCTTTGAGTAATTCCTTCACGGTTATGTCTGCTGTGACTTAGCTTTATAAATTGTCATCAGCCAACTTCTCACAAACAATTTCCAGGTTACCTGGTCTGCTGGTCTTAAAACAGATTTCTTATATTTTTGACAAACGGTAAAATTATATTAGAACAGAGGATGGAAAAATTTCAAAGAAATAGAAAACAGAGCTGATGGCAGGAATCAGGCAAAGAGAAATTAATTACAAAGAGAGATCAAACCAAAAAAACTGGTCCCGTCTGATTGCCAAATTCTAGTCATGAATAGCTTCCTTCCATCCTCTCGTGCTTATATTCCATGTGCCCGGCTGTGCAAGATTTTGATTGAGTAAGAGGGAGGATAATTTGTGTCAAAGATACAATGATTGCAAGGTGATACTCTCTCATGTCCCCTTTTCGAGCTAACTCCAATTGAAGACCTTAACCCATTTTCTCCCGTGGGTTTAAGGAGAAAGCAAGGGAAGATCTGAGCTTCGTAGTTGCATCATTATTTTGATAGTTATTTCATTTATATAATTATGTATTCCTATTGGGCGATTAGCGCTCCAATAGATGGCTATGTAATTAGGAAATAAAATAAGTATTTGTGGCATGTAGGCCCAATACTTAATGAACTTTTAAAAGATCCTCCCTTAAGGGGTCAGCCTTTCTGGATTGCATTGTAATAAACACCCCTTATGTCTATATAAGGAGGTCGCTTAGTCATTTGTAAGGATGCTTTTGGTGAATCTATCTTATTGGTGAAGGTTGCTTGTTGAAGCCCTTTCTCCACCTCATTCAAGGACGAAAACCCTTGAATCGAGTACCTCCCAAGGATGAAAACCCTTGAGGAGAGGGTAGTGTGGACGAAAACCCACATTATCTCATTTGTGTTGATCTCATTGCTGGTTATAACAGATTTCTGCCCTAAGTGACTTGCTTAGAGGTATGTTTTCAAGGATATTGCTGGTTTCTATGTGATTTCTTTGCATGGTTGAGCTCCCTATGATTTATAAAGGTGAAATCTTCCATTTTATCAATTGTTGGTGCAAATTATATTTAATTTCAAGAGGGGCGACCTATATTGGAGTGATGTTTTGGTATGTGCGGTGACATTTTGGCAAATCTGGAATTATCATCTTATTCTCTATATTTTATAAGGCCAATATCTCAAGTTTCATGATTTTTGGTGCTTTCTATGTTGAGTTATGAATTTTTAAAGATACACTGCAGACAAGGGTTTTATGAAATTCATATCTTCATATCTAGGGCATTAAAAATCAGATTTCTTGCATTACATGATTGTTGAGGTTATAACATAATTTTAGAAATTCAAGTGGGGTTAATTGAAGGGTTTTGAAGGCTCAAAAGTGAAGTTGAATTCCACAAACAGTTCGCTGCCCTAGAATATTGCAGAAATCAGATTACTTTCAGTTGGCTGGTTTCTAAAATCAGATTTGGAGATCTTTGGTTTTGAGCTAATTACCTTAATTTTCAGTTTTATCCCCAAAAGGGATATTACATACTTGACATTCTATATACTCATAATATTATGCATAAATTTGTTCTAATTGTGGCGCTGTGTAGGACTTGCTTGGAGAGGCATCCCTTGTTCATTTTCTAAATTCTGATTTGTATGTTGAACATTTTGCTTATATCTTCACTGTTGAGGACGAAAACCCTCCAAGGGATCTAGAGAAGGACAAATACCCTTCCTCTAGTTGAGAGGATTTTCCACCCTGGAGTTTCCATTGAGAATCATTGGTTGCGAGAACATATTTTAGTATTTTGCAACAGTTAGAAGACTATAAAGTTGCAGATTTTGTCAAGGTTTTGGAGAGGGAAAATTGCTATTATTTTCTATGCCCTTTTCCCAAGTGGAACGACTATCTAAGGAGCTGATTTAGGTTGTCTAGGAGCTGTTTTGGAGATGTTTTCAGTTGCTGATTGTACTTTTAATTTTTATAAATCAAAATCTTCATTTTTAGAATTTTTGGAGTCAAGGAAATATCATTTTCAGTTGTGTTTAAGGGCAACATGTCTGCAGATTTTATAAAATAAGTCCAACGTATTTTGGAGCTCAAATCTGGTATTTTCTTCATGATTTCGTCTTTATAAAATTTACTTGATTTGTTTGGGCAAAATATTCAAAGTGGGTTTATGATATATTTGATGCATTTTCATTCCTAGACCTAATCACCATTTCTGGGTTAATCTCAGATCTGCATTAATAAATTTTGAATATTTCCGGGGTTTGGATTTGCCTAAAATCCAATTGGGGGTAAATAGTGTCCTTTTGGGGACATTATAGTGGTATTAGAGCGATGATTCTCCCACTGTGAAAGAAAAAAAAATCAGATCTGAAGTTAGAGAAGGTGACCATGGAAGGGCATGATCGAGAGAGTTCCTCCTACAGATAAGATAAGTTATCTGAATGAAGCAATCACTAGAGGCCACAGAGAATTGCAAACCTGTTGGTTGGATGCTCAGAGAGATCTAAGAGACTCCGTTATAGGAGCCATTGCTGATTTGAGAAGATCTATACAGGGGATGAGTACTTTCAGACCAAACTCTCAAGGAAATCAAGGCAACAATGGTGAAGAAAGTTCTAATGGACCAATTAGAACATCAACCAAGCCTCCACATCAGATTTTCAGAACCAAGTTTCTCCAAAAGGAGGAACAACCAATTGAGGATGATGACATGGAGACATGGGGTAAAGAGTATGCAACACTCAGTTCCAAGGTAAGAGCTATGTTGACCTTTGAAGAATTTTGTGAGCTGAAAGATAGTAAAGGCATTAGAAAAAATAGAAAATATCAACAGGAGAAAAGTACCATGCAAAAAGTGGAAGGAAATCAACCCATAGAGTATTCCACCATGCCAAGTGAAGAAGAAGAAGCTTCTAGAGAAAAAGGTATGACTTCCATTGAACAAAATATTTGTAGGGAAGGCAAAGAGGAATGCAAAATTGAACAAGATGTTTCAACACCTTTGGGGCAGCCAAAGGGATCATTTGGGCAGCCAAAGACTTCTTCAACTAGTGGGCAACAAGGCATGAGGAATGGTATTCCTCAAATTGTGGCAGCCAAGAGCATGGAAGGATCAATCCAAGAAGAGCAAATTGCACAGGATGAGGATGGCGAAGAAAGGAGCATGTTATTGCAACAATTGTCTCATGAAATAATTCAGCCCATTGTTGATCATGGAGACATCACAAGGTATGGGACAAGTGAGATAATGTCATTGCATATTCAGATTTGTTTTGAGAAAAATGATGAAGTAGAAGATGAAATCTGCAATTTGAAGTATGTGATACCTTGGATGCAACCTTGTATATATGATCATCTTGTGAGTGATAGATGGTGGCAAGTTTTAGCCCACTTGACAGGTATAGGGGCCAGGGTTTTGGATCACTTCAACATGCTTTTCTATTGTGCATGACACTTAGACAAACAAGTTGCAATTGCTTGAGGGAAAACAATTTTGGGAAGGGAGGATTGTAATATCCCCTTCCCGGTCGAAGACCCTTAGCCCATTTTGTCTCCCAACGGCTAAGGAATAAACTCAAGGGGGACTTAAGTTATAATAATTTATTATAAAGTGCAAATAATAAAATAAAAAGAAATATTATAAAGCACTTATACTATAATAATATGAACTCAATGATAAATTAAAAATAGAAAAGGCAAAAGGAAGCAATAGTTATTTTAATTTATTCAAGGGAAAAATGTGACTTGCCTAGGAGAGAAAAGCAAGTGGGGGAAAGTATTAAATGAGGGGAAAATTCTGATTGGATGTGAGAGTGGCCATTTGGGCCCTATTCTTCTATTTAAGCAAGTGGACTTGCTTGGAGAGACATCACTTGTTTATCTTTTGAATTCTAATTTGTATGTTGAGCATTTTGCTTACATCTTGATTTGTTGAGGACGAAAACCCTCGAGAGATCTAGATAAGATAAGATAAGATATATTAATTTTTAACGAATGACCACAAAAGTAGGTCAATGGGACTCGCATGACCCAAACAAAGTATACAAGTGCGAGTGGGGAAAACTCAAAATGAGTTCCCAGAAGAAAGAAATTAGCCAAAACAGACAAACAAAAACCCCTGAAGCCAAACCCCCACAGGCGGGGGCAATGAAACAAACAGGAGAAAGAAGGGAGAAGCAGAGAAGGGAATGAAGGAGGGTGCAAACAAGGACCGGTAGTCTACTCGGAAATGGTAGCCACATCCCTCCTAACATTCGAGGCCGATGAGAAGAAGCTCCTGATGGAATGACAATCTGAAGAGGGGGGCGAGGAACCCCTTCCTTGCTGAGATCTGAGACTAAAATGACGGCTAGGGCGACGGGTGGAGCTGGGCTGTCCTCTGGAACGTGCGTGCGGCCGAGGCCCGTTGATGGTGACCGGGAGATGTGAAGGTCCAATTGGGGACAAACTGATCTATGCCCCAGTGCTTCGGGTCAAATGGGTTTGTCATATAGTCCCTCCAATGCGAGTAGAGCCGGAAAGAAGGCTGTAATCTGTCTTGTGGGAATGACTCTCGGAGGGGGATGAAGAATCTGGTCTCTAAGCAGGAGAGACTCATGGATGTAAAGGGCAAGACACCGCTAGTCAATATATCTGAAGAAAACTGGGAGGGTCTGAACCCCTCTGAAGAGGCAATGAAATCGTCCTCTAATCTCGTAGTATATGGGGTAGCGAAAGATGAAATGGGTCTCGGTCTCCACCTCCTGAAGGCTATAGAGCCTACAAAGCGTGTCATCTTGGTCAATATGGTGATCAGTCTTGCACCGAAGCCTATTAGAGCCAACCCGAAATTGACCCAGAGGTATGCGGAGGGCATGCATTCATGGACAAAGGTATACTGAGGGCGGATGATGAGTCCATCTCTGATCTCAAGAAAATGCTCTGCATAAAAGGACATCTTAGGGTGCAAACCCCCATGAGGATTCACCCAAATAGTCTGAATATAACACCTGTAGATATCCTCCTGGATGGACTTGTTCAACACTTGCTTGGTGGGCAAGAGATGACTAGGAGCATCGGTCGGGATACCAACCGAATCCAATAAAGTAGAAGTCCTAGAAAACTAGCAGTGGCCCATATCTTGGGCAATATTCAAAGAGGAACAATAAGCGAGATACGAGTACCTGTCACGCTCATTGAAGAAATCACTAAACCTCCTGATACGGTGAAGAAAGGTCGATATGTCAAATATGGTCTCCAGTGCGAAAGGTCGATATGTCAAATATGGTCTCCAGGCAGAAAGGTCGGGCCCCAAACTCTGACAAAATAATATGTTGGGAACCGTCGCTTGCATCTGATGAAGCGGCGAGGGAGGATAGTCTGAATCCTCTCAATAGAAGCCCAATCTGTATCTTAGAGGGAGGGTCCCTAGACAACTGACCCATAGAGAACGGTGGGCTGGATGAGAGAGTTCATAAGCGACATCTTGGAAGAGATTTCTTGAAAGTGGTGCCGAAAGCATTGTCTCTCGAGAATGGCTAGAGACCCATACCCTTTATTCACCCTCCGCCGAAGAGCATGCCTCATATCTTGAATCTAGGTCATGAGAACTGAACTCTCAAATAGGTGTATGTATGTAATGTCCCCTTTTTGGGACATTAATTAATTATAAAATATTGAAAACCTTTAATCCAGTTTTCCATGGATTAAAGGAATTAATGGGGAAAATCGACTATCCCATGTGCTTATTAAAATTAATATTTAATTTATTTGGGCAAGTCGATTTAATTAAGAGCAAATCGATTTATTCTATGAGCCATTTAATTATTATTTGGGGGCAAATTGATTTATTTGGGCAAGTCAATTCCTACATGTGCTTATAATTAATATTTAATTCCTCTCTTGCATTTAATTCAAATATATTTTTGGAGGGAATTAATATTTTGAATTGGAGTTTGACTTTTACAGGCCAAGAAGACTATTTTTAAATTTATCTCTCCTATCTAGAGATTGACGCCAAAATTGGAGGGAAAGGAGATTCAAATTGCAAAATCTATAAAAGGAGAAGAGGCATCCCCTTAGAAGACATGTTGACGGTTTGATAAACTTATCTTCATGCTTGAAGAGGGATGTATGCCCATTTGTGATCACAAAACAAAGGTGTTCTTCAACACCACCATTTTGTGGAGTGTGTGAGATCCTTCCAAGCTTTGCATTGATAATTATTGCATGATATAATTATTCTATGTGTGGCGCCTATTATTGGAAGCATATTTGCATGGTTTTAGAGAGCTCATTGAAGGATTTTATGGTGGTTATGATCTGCTGCTACTGCTGATTTATTTTATGCCAAGTCGACTTGCATTGGAGACAATTTTGGTATGTTTTAGTGCATTTTAATGAGGGTTTGTAATCTGATCTGTTCTTGCACATTTTTCCAAGAGTAATGCACATGTTTTGATGAATTTTGGGCTCCTAAATACTGCTGGAAATTATCTAGAGTGGATCGACTGGGTTATGGTAATTTAGCATCATATTTTGGAGTGTTTTTGGTAGATCTTCAAGCTGCTGTTATTAATTAATTATTTCAGATCTGTGGAGTGATATTTTGAGGGTTTGGAAGCAATAACAAAGGTTGGAATTAATTTATATATTTTCTCCTAACCCTAGTGACTGGGTTTGTGATTTTGGGGACTGTTTTGGAAGGGTTATAGTGGTTCAAAAATTCAGATTGATAGCTCTTTGGAAAGCTCTTGATTTATAGAAAATTCTGCAATTTATTTGAGGGAAAAATATGGAATATTGAGCAAGTTATGAATTTTCTAAGTTTCAGCTGTTCTGGTGCATTTTTATTTAATTCACTGCTGCAATTAATTTCAAATTTTGAAGTGGTTAATTTCTTGACTAGTTCTCCCATCTAACCCACCACCTTGGCTCACTCCAACCCCATTTGGGTTGTATTGAAGCTAACATTGGGTTATTTGAGGTCGAACTAGGAGGGTTTAGTCCTTCTAGCATCGATTGGATAAGTTTAATTTGCAGATTTAGATAATATCCCAAAAGGGGATATTACTGATGTATTAGTGATTTCAACCTTACGCTTTGAAAAGAAAATGGAGGTGTGATGTCTTGACTTGTTGAAGACCATGACCTGGTCTTACCCGGATGGACGATCGAATCTTTGAAGATCACAAAATAGAGCAAGTGTATCAAGTCTGTCTCGAAGCCCCTCGGAGAAGAAGCGAGTAAAACAATATCATCTGCAAATAATAGAATAGAAATCGAACGTGGTGGAGAAGGCACCCATCCCTTTCTTGATTGTGATCTCGAAGAAAAGATTCCTACTCATCAATTTAAATGCCAAAGAGAGTAGGAGACAAGGGGCAACCTGTTTGACCCCAACGATGCTTATGATGAAATCAAACATTCCGTGTGCGATGCGAAGACGACGATGACAGGACTCATAGAGACACATGATGGCAATAATAAGAACCTCGAAATACCGATGTCTCGAAAGAGGGCCATGCAAGGTACGTAGTCCAAAGCTTTTCGAAAGTCTACAAAACAACAATAAACTATCAAAAACAAAGCATGACGGCCTCCTTAATAATAGCTTTGAAGGGTGAAGATGTGGTCATGGTATGGTAACCGTGTCAAAACTAGCTTGACCTTTGGAGTGCTGAGTTCTTGCTGCTCCAAAACATTGACAACTTTGTGGAGAACCGTAGCATAGAGTTTAGAGAAAGAGTGGCCCACCATGATAGCCACCGTAATTATTTGGATCGAAATGGACCCAACTTTGTGGATCGGGTGAATGATATGATGAGACCAAGTAGGAGGAAACCCATGTGAACCACTTGATTGAAAAGATCTATCAAATAGTTACTAAAGGCCTCAAAACCCTGCTTGAACTCGGCTTGAAAACCATCCACATTAGCTTCCTTACTACTATTCAAGAACCTTATTTCTGTTTGATATTACTGTAAGTGAAGGGATTACTAGGTGGCGGAATGCCAATCTGGATAGATCTGTTGCCCCATAATATTGTAAAGGGTAGAGGCGTGGAAAAAATTTGGAGATAAGATCGATCACCGTGAAGGAGGGGGAGTGGCGGGGAAAGATAGTACACTAGAAGGTCTGAGGATTAGTCTTAAGGCGGGTGGAAAGAAGATATTTGTGGCGGGAAATGAAGGACCGCTTCTTATGGCGGAGAAGACACCGATAGGCTGCCTTTAGAGTGGGGAAGGAGGGGAGGGCATGGGTAAAGGCATTGCGGAGGCGACGATGGAGGGATTTGCACCGTACATCATACCAATGGTTCAAAGGGCGAGATTTAGTAGTACAGTGGCCAAGGAACGGGTGGTGGAGTTGGGAAAGGATCTCGGGCAGCCTCCCACATGGCGGAGGATAGGTATGAATACTTAGCCTCCACACTAAGAATATTTCATAAATAATTTCATTTCTCTCTCAGCCATGATTAAAAATCAGATTCTTAATGATAAATATTGACTAAAATAACCAGAAATCTGCATATGGAAAGACTGGAAAATACTTTTTGCTTAGATCCTTAAAACCCTTCATAAGAAATTAATTAAAACCACACTTGAGTTTAGATTTGCTCTATATTAGCAGCTGAAAAGGGCAAAATACAAATCTGATTGTAAATACCTTTGAATAGATAGAATCTTCACAAAGTGAGTCGCCCCACACTAGAAGAAATCTGGAATCTGCACTGCTGCAATTTTATTTCTTCTACAAACACTGCTGGAATAATAAAAACCTGTGAATAACAATGGAATCTCCTGAGTAGAAATTCCTCTCACTTCTCCTGGGGTTTTCGTCCACAAGAGGGGAAATCCAGAGGGTTTTTGTCCTTGGATTTTTCTGCAAAAAGCTCTGAGCTCCAATGCCGGAAAGAAAATATCATAATAACCTGGAATGATGCCTAGGCAAGTCGACTTTCTCTTTTAAAGAGAAAAAACACTCACATAGCCAAGTTGCATTTCCCTAGGCAAGTGGGATGTATTTCTTTCTTTTTTTTTTTATTTCTAGAGCTAGTCGCATTTTTTGCCTTAGGAAGTACATTTAAATTAAGTGCTTTTATTTTTAATGCACTTTCCTAAGTTTATTTTAATGTTAAGTTTATTAATTTATTATATGTGCTTTTATAATGTTATATTTTAACTTTAGCACAATATAATAAAATTAATAAAACTTAAGTCACCCTAGAGCTCACCCTTTGGCCGTCGGGTAGACAAAAAGGCCAAAGGTCTTCAATAAATTCATTTGAGAAAGAGGGACATTATAGTCCTCCCTTCCCGGGATTGCTTGTCCCCAAGCAACTGTAAAGCTGGATGCTTGAAGTATAGACTCTCCTTCCCATGTAGCATCCTCCAATGGCAAATCTCTCCATCTGACTAGGTATTCCTGAATCACCCGGCTCCTCAATCTTCTCTCTCTCCTATCCAGGATCTCCTCCGGAACTAGATCCAATCTCCCCTCCTCATCCAAGGGTGGCAACTCAGCAGAAGAAGCCACGTGTTGTCCCAATGCCTTCTTCAAGCAAGACACATGGAAAACATTGTGTATCTTACTTTGGAAGGTAACTCTAGCTCATATGCTACCTCTCCAACTCTCCTCAACACCCTGTACGGACCATAAAATCGAGGCTTGAGTTTTTCTGCACCACTCTTCTTGAGAGTACTCTGTCTGTATGGCTGTAGCCGCAAAAATACCATGTCTCCCACCTCAAAAGACCTCTCAATCCGGTGACGGTCCGCATACATCTTTTGCTGATTCTGTGCATGTTGAATATTATCCTTAAGTACCTTAAGGATGTCTTGACTTTCTTGTAAACTCTCCCGAGCCTTGGGAGCTCTATTGTCCCCAAAAGCCAAATCAATGAAAGATGTCGCATCATACCCATATAATGCTCGGAAGGGAGTCATACCAATAGACATGTGGTAAGTAGTATTATAACAATACTCACACAAATACAACCATCTTACCCATGCCTTCTGCTGCCCCGAAACATAGTTGTGAAGATAACCCTCTATCCATTTGTTCACAATCTCCGTCTGTCCATCCGTCTGAGGGTGATAACTAGTACTCGAGAGTCAACTCTGTACTAACCAACCGGAAAAGCTCCTGCCAAAAAGTGCTCAAAAACTTGCTATCCCGGTCACTAACAATGTTCTTCGAAGTCCATGCAATCTGAATACTTGACGGAAGAACAAATCAGCCACATGCGGTGCCTTAAAGCTGGTAGGAATGGCGAAAAAGTGTGCATACTTTGTCAATCTGTCGACCACCGCATAAATGTGATCGTTCCCTTGCACTATGGGAAGACCTGTAATAAAATCCATCGAAATACTTTCCCATTTCTGTTCTGGAATCGACAATGGCTGTAATAAACCTGCTTGGAAAAGTATGTTCTGACTTGTTCTGCTGACAAGTCATACACTCACGGACATGGCGTAGGACATCCTCCTTGAGACCCTTCCAAGAGAATCTCTCTCTAACCTGCCTGTATGTTTTGAAGTACCCCGGATGTCCTGCAAGTGGTGCATCATGGAAGGCATGCAAAATCTTCTTCTTAAGCTTAGATTCAGGAACTAGGTAAATTCTGCCCTTATACAAAATCAAATCAGCTATCACCTTGTATCGCTCATCCTGAATTTTACCATCCATAATGTCACATGCCAAAGTATTTTTGGAATACTCAACTAATAGTTGAGATTTCCAATTTGCTGAAATCTCGCTCAAAGAACATAGGGCAGCGAGATGTGGTTTCCTGGAAAGTGCATCAGCCACTACATTCTTCTTCCCCTTGACATACTCAATGTCAAAATCATATGCCTGGATCCTATTGACCCACTTTTGCTGCCTCTCATTGAGCTCCTTTTGTTCCAGAAAGTATTTCAGGTTGTTGTGGTCGGTCCTCACCACAAATTTCCCACCTACCAAGTATTGTCTGAATTTCACCAAGGCATGCATAATGGCGAGCATCTCCTTATCATAGGTGGAGTACAACCTCTCATTATCTCTCAACTTCCTACTCTCGTAGGCAATAGGATGGCGGTCTTGCATAAGAACTGCACCAATCCCCAATCCCGAAGCATCACACTCCAATATGAAGGGCCGTGAGAAATCGGAAGAGCCAAAACTGGACAAGTGCTCATAATCACCTTGAGCCTATCAAATATTACCTGTGCCTCATCTGTCCATCTAAATGCCCCCTTCCGTGTAAGATCTGTCAATGGAGCTACAAGCTGAGAATAGCCTCTAACAAACCTCTTGTAATAACCACATAATCCCAGAATCCACGCAAGTCTGAAATGTTCCTAGGTGGCGGCCAATCTGCATAGCCTTGTATCTTCTCCTGATGAACCTTGACCCCTTATTGGCCCCAATGACGTGCCCAAGATACAAAATCTCTATAAGTCCAAATTCGCATTTGGACATCTTAGCAAATAGAGACTGTGTCTCCATGATGCTAAGTACCTCATCAAGATGCCTCAAATGCTCCTCCCATGTCTGTTGTAAATCAAATGTCATCGAAAAATACCAACACAAACTTCCTCAACTGCTTGTTGAAGAGATGGTTCATGCATGACTGGAACGTAGCAGGTGCATTAGTGAGACCAAATGGCATCACCAAGAACTCATAGTGCCCATAGTGACATCTGAAGGTTGTCTTGTGAATATCCTCCTCACGAACACGAATCTGATGGTATCTTGATCGAAGATCAATCTTCGAAAAATAGATAGCTCCATGCAATTCATCCAAAAGCTCATCTATGCGAGGAATGGGATACTTGTTCTTTATAGTCTTCTTGTTGAGTGCACGATAGTCAATGCACATCCTCATGGTCCCGTCCTTCTTCACCAAAACAATTGAAGAAGCAAAGGGACTAGAACTAGGACGGATATGTCCCATATCCAAGAGCTCTCTAATGGCCTTCTCTATCTCATCCTTGAATTTCTTAGGATGGCGATAAGGCGTAGTAATCACGGGCTTGACACCCTCCTCTAGCTCTATAACATGCTCAAATCCTCTATCTGGTGGTCTACCTGAGGAATGTCACCAAACACTTGGGCCGTGCTTATCCAGTATTGCTTGATATCTACATGAAAGGGTTGTCCACTATCTGAAGAAGATTTGGATGAAATGAAGCACTGGGTTGCCCATGCAACCTCTCCATGTCTGACTATAGACTCCATCCTGTGTGCCAAAACAACTCTAGGCCCACCATCAGAAAGAGCCCTAAGCACAATCTTCTTCCCATCCACCATAAACTCTAACTCCATCCTCCTGAAAGTCCTACACATACCTTGCCAAGGGACTGCAGCCACTGAATACCCAATACTTTGTATCAATCTCACCAAGACCAATCACATAGAAATCATCGGTCAATGTGTAGTCCCCCATCTGGATGCTAAGTTGAGGAATCCTCTTAGTGCAACTCATAGAAAATCCATCTGCAACTCGTACACTAAACCCCTCAAAGTCCTCAACCTGTAATCCACGCTTTGCAGCCAACCCCTCATCTATGAAGTTGTGCGTAGCTCCACTGTCAACCAAACAAACAATCCACTGCCCCTTAAGTACTCCTTTCAGCCGAAAGGGATGGTACCTAGGGACTCCTGAAAGTGTGGCAATAGTGACATTGGATGAACCCAATGCCTCACCCTCTCCAAGCTCTATCTGGGGCTGATCCTCTCAGTGCATCATGACCGCTATCATTGCCCTCTGCATCTGTATTTGGTAAGTGCTCATCATCCTCATTTGAAACCACCTCAATGAGGTGCACCTTGCCTTTACCAAGGCAGCGATGTCCAGGCTCCCAATGATCCTTACAATGAAAGCAAAGCTTCTTCCTCCTCAACTCATTACGAGTATCCTAATCCACCTTAGGAGGGGGTGCACTCTTTTGTTGAATAGTAGAGCGTTGAAATGGTCTGAGCTCGTGGAAAACTTCTTATTGGGCTGATAAGAAGTGGGGGATGTGTCCAAATCTAATGCCGTCTGAATGGCATCATGCGCATCCTAGGCTTAAGAGCCTTGACCAATCCTCTCATCCTATCATGAAGCCCCTCTATGAATAACATCACTACCCTCTTCTCGGGCATCTCTAGAACCATAACTGCTATATGCTTGAAATTCGTTGATGTAGGCATCAACATGACCAGTCTGGTGGAGCTGTGCCAAATCTCTGTAGTATAGCTCCGTCCTTGCGATCAAATCAAATCTCGCTATCAGTCTCTCATTGAACTCCTGTAAGACCGCAGAAGATCATGGTTTTGTGTAACCAGCCCATGATGCCACCAATCATATGCTACTCCCTCAAGGTGTAGAGTGGCGAACTGAATAGCCTCCTGCTCCTGCATAGGCTTGAGGGTAAGATATGTGTCGAGCTTATGAATCCAAGCTCTGGCACTGATCTTTCCACTACCATCAAAAGTGGAAAGGGACACCTTGTTGGTAACCTGCTTCAGCTCCCTATTCTGTTGTGCTCTAGGCCTCCTATCCTGTCTAGCCCTCAAGCTATCCCTCCTTTGTGCACAATACTGCGGAAGGGGAAAGGCATCCCTCACATGTTGTGGTAAACTCCTCCACTCATCGCTGGCTGCCATAACATTGTCTCTGGAAGGCCACTTCCTCAAGTGGATTTTCAACCTCTGGTGTTTCATTTCTAGGCAAGAAACTGGGCTGCATAGGCCTATCTGCTGTCCGGGTAGGCCTCCTCTCATCTGTATGAGTGTGCCTCCTCTCACGGCGAGGAGATCCCCTCACACTGCCAATCTCCGAGGGTGATCTACTGTGCCTCCTGTGACTACTGGCAACTGATACGGATCTGTCTCTCTTGTCATATCTGTCTCTTGGCCTATCCAAGGCCAACCTGTCCAGAGTAGATCCCATACGCTCCATGGACTGAATCAACCGCTGTTGAGTGGCTACCATAGTCCTAAAAAGCTCTTTGTCTGGATCCACTGCTCATCCCGGGGAGGGCTCTCTTGTCTATCACCCATGATTTCAGCCCTAACACCTGTTTCAAAACCAACCTCTAGTCGTGCTCGTCTTCGTGTGTAATATCTGTGTGGTCCAACCTCTCTTGGCTGCATTCAAGTTTGATTTTTTTTTTTTTTTAACTCTTGTTCTTTCCCACATAGGCTGGGAGAATACACTGCTCTGATACCACTGAAAGATCCCAACCTGTTGTCTTTTTTTTATAATTCTTTGGCTTGGATCCTTGCTTACAATGTCAGAAGATAATGATAGAATACCATCCACACACTTCACACAATTTAATAAAAACAATACCTGCAGAATTGGATAGCTAAAAAGGAAATGCGACTAGGGTTTTATTGGATAACCCTTCACAAATATTTCATAAATAATTTCATTTCTCTCTCAGCCATGATTAAAAATCAGATTCTTAATGATAAATATTGACTGCAAAATAACCAGAAATCTGCATATGGAAAGACTGGAAAATACTGCCAAAACCCTTCTGGAAATTAATTAAAACTAAGTCGATTTGCTCTATATTAGCAGCTGGAAAAATGGCAATACAAATCTGAATGTAAATACCTCTGGAATAACATAGAATCTTCACAAAGTGAGTCGCCCCACACTAGAAGAAATCTGGAATCTGCTGCTGCAATTTTATTTCTTCTACAAACACTGCTGGAATAATAAAAACTTGTGAATAACAATGAAATCTCCTGAGTAGAAATTCCTCTCACTTCTCTTGGGGTTTTCGTCCACAAGAGGGAAAATCCAGAGGGTTTTCATCCTTGGATTTTAGGGAGTACATTTAAATTAAATGCTTTTATTTTTAATGCACTTTTCTAAGTTTATTTTAATGTTAAGTTTATTAATTTATGAAAGATCCCAAACCCGTTTTGTCTGAATATATATATATATATATATATATATTTTAATATAAAGCTTCGTATAGAGCTGAACTGATAATATCGAGATGAATCCATGAAATAACATTCTCACACCGCATAATAATCAAAATATTGCAAACTCCCAAACCGGGTATTTATAGAAATGGCGCCTAGGGTTTAAATGATTGATTTCTTCATAAATAACGCAGCCATACATTCAACATTGATTTTTAATGACAAATAACTAGGGCACACACAAATAGAAATCTGCAGATGGAATAATACGAATACTATCCAAAAACTCCGCTTAATGAATCCCACAAATCGATTTGGCATATATATATGGCTGAAATGTATAACAATTAACTATCATGAAAAATACCTCTGAAAATGCATACATCAACTGTAGAACAAGTCGCCCCACTCCTGATGTTGCCTGAATGCCCACTGCTGCAATTTATTTCTCTATCATCACTGCTGAAATGAAAATAACCTGTGTAAACAATGAAGATCCCTGGGTGGAATCTTCTCTCACTGCTCCTGGGGTTTCCGTCCGCAAGAGTAATAATCCAGAGGGTTTCCGTCCTTGGATTTTGTCTGCAAAAGCTCTGTGCTCACTGCTCTGTAAAAATAATAATAATCTGAATCCCCTTTCCCCAAGTCGCATTTTCTTCATATAGCCAAAAAACCCTCCAAATCTCCAAGTCGCACTTTTTGGCCAAACCCAATAATTAATAATTAATTAATTATTTTCCTTTTCTAAGTGGGTCGCATTTTTGGGTTTAATCAAACATACCCAAGCAAGTCGCACTTTAGGCTAGGAATTGCATTTAAATAATTTATTAATTTTATTTAAATACATTTTCCTAAGTCAAAGTTACCCAAACAGTTTATTAATTCATTATATGTGCTTTAATGATATTTTATTTTAATTCGAGCACCATATAAAAGAATAATAAACCGAAGTCACCCTTGAAAACACCCTTTTGGCCGTCGGGTAGACAAAACAGGCCAAAAGGTCTTCGACCGAACTAACCGAGAAAGAGGGACATTACAATTTATTATATGTGCTTTTATAATGTTATATTTTAATTTTAGCACAAGATAATAAAATTAATAAAACTTAAGTCACCCTAGAGCTCACCCTTTGGCCGTCAGGTAGACAAAAAAGGCCAAAGGTCTTCAATAAATTCATTTGAGAAAGAGGGACATTACAGAGTACTGACTAAAATTGTCGTATAAGTCAAAAAAAGGTTCACCATCTGGGCCATTGTGAATGGCGTAAGGAGAAGATGCCGGAGGAAAGTAGAAAACTGTTCTATAGAAATCCCTAAACAATCGAGCGACCCCACTAATACAAATCCACATGTACTTGGTAGACTTATCGGTGCGACCATCGAGATCCTATTCGGTAGGGAGTTACTATAAAAACAGCAACCCTATCGAGCCCCCGACACCACCCGAACCTCGAGTCTCCGGTTTACAAATTGATAGCCAAATAAAGCCGGTAATACCCGGAGAGGACGAACCGGGCTCTCGTGTGTCTCTACGATGAAAAGGCTATTGGCAGTCCCAAACCATCTAATATAAGGCCAGGGAAGACTAATCGGAACCATTCCCATTCCAATGGCGATAGATAAGCCTCTTCCCCTTGGTCTGTCATTTAGAAGCCCCCTTTTGGGGCTCCCAACTAGGGGAGGTGAGTCCCAATAACATCCCGAAGATTCTGATAAATGACCATTTACTTGCTTTCCTCGCTGCCATAACTTGCTCCCTAGAGCGTTTGAGCTCCCCAACCCGTGTCTTGACACAATCTTCATCAGAAGACTTTATCTCGCGTGAAAACAAAATCCTCTTAGCCCTAAGAGCTTGCAACTTGTTAGAAGTTGTCTAAAATGATGAAAAGTGTGGAATCATAGCCGACCCAAGCTCTTTCTAGAGTAATGTCAGGGATCCCCAAAGTATTTGTGATGAATGAGTTACTTAACCGTCATTAGTGCTGTATGGGTGTGGGGGGTGGGAGACCCTCACCCCGAGGTTTAGTTCCTTGTCACGCCTAGTACGTTCCTCAATTAGCTTGGCCTGCACAACGACCTCTACCACAGCCAAAGGTGGGGGAACATTGTCTTTCTCGCTAACAACCTTGGACCATGATTTTGTTTCCAATTTTAAGGAAGCCTGGTTATTTTTGATTTCCTCTCATTGAGACCTGAGGTCTACAATTTCTGCATGTAGGGCATCATTAAGGGGTTTCTTTATCTGTTTTGGCTAGTTTTTCTCTCAAGATGGCATTCTTAGATTCAACATCCGTGACCCTGCTAATAAGTGTGTATACCTTAGTTTGGAGTTGTTTGTTCACATTTTCAATTTTTTGGATTACATTGCAAGTTCCAATAAAATGTCTGCTGTGTTTTAGAGGTGATACTCGGTGGATTCTTGATCATGCCGCTGCGAGTAGGAGTTTTCGGGGCCATGATTGTAGCCAAATCACTAGGATAAACCACTTGAAGAGGGGAGAGGTTGAGAGGAGAACCAGAGAGCATACCAAAG
Organism: Taxus wallichiana var. yunnanensis; assembly: GCA_018340775.1. Classification (NCBI taxonomy): domain Eukaryota; kingdom Viridiplantae; phylum Streptophyta; class Pinopsida; order Cupressales; family Taxaceae; genus Taxus; species Taxus wallichiana. The sequence goes on from CM031244.1 coordinate 573,227,161, forward strand.
ATACGATCTCACGTTTAAAAGATGCAGCGATCAAGGGAGCCTCAGAAGGTGTGAAGGCACGAAGCTACGATTCCCCTGCAATCGAATTCCCTATGCTTGTAGACCACGGAAGGAGAAGTTCCGAGGGCACAAAGAAGCCACGAACCATAGGAGGAATGAGGGCACGAGGGTAGACAAGGAGCCACGAAACACAAAATCATAGCTAGAAACAGGCCACGAAAGACCAATCCGAGGCAGTAAAAGATGTCGGCAATCACTGGGGCAAGCGAACTATGAGCAAAGACACAAATTGTGAGAGTTTGGCTATAAACGAGTAATGAGCGAGACGTTCACGAGCTAGGGCAAAAATCACTCACGATTCAGGCCACGGTTCACAAAATGAGGGCAAAAAGGAGTCATAGAGATGCACAAATCTTTCACAAAAAGCCACGAATCACAAACAAGTAGGTCACGATTCAACCATAAAGAGTCGTGAATCACGGAGAAGCCACGAACTATAAAGAGCTACGAATCACGAGAAGCCACGATTCATTTACAAACAAATCACAAAGTATCGTGACAGAGAGAGAGCCACAAATCATAGAGAATCGTGCCCGAGAGTATCGTGCCGAAGACCTCCAATAGAGTATCGTCCCTGTCAGAAAAATCACGGGAATTCAATGGGGGTCGAGAGAGGACAAACGGCAGCAGTCATGGAATACGTTGCAATAGGTTGTCGAGGGTGTCGAGGGGGCGTCACAACTGCGTGGAGAAGCCATTGCCGTCGCAGGAGAGAACAACATTGTCGTGGGCCATCGCCGAGGTAGAGTATATAGGAACAAATGTGTTGGCTAAAGAAACAAATTCTGAAACATTGGGAGAAATGGAGTGGGTAACCATAGGAGGCGCAAAGATAAGGGAAAATGGTACATTAGGCAAGACACAAAGATAACGAAAACCCTTCCTCTAGTTGAGAGGATTCTCCACCCTGGAGTTTCCATTGAGAATCATTGGTTGCAGAATATATTTTAGTATTTTCCAGCAGTTAGAAGACTATAAAGTTGCAGATTTTGTCAAGGGTTTGAAGGGGAAAATTGCTATTATTTTCTATGCCCTTTTTCTAGGTGGAGCGACCACCTAAGGAGCTGATTTAGGTTGTTTAGGGGTTGTTTTGGAGCTGTTTTCAGTTGCTGATTGTATTTCTGATTTTTATAAATCAGAATCTTCATTTTCAGAATTTTTGGAGTCAAGGACATATCATTTTCAGCTGTGTTTGTGGGCAGCTTGTCTGCAGATTTATAAAATAAGTCCAGTGTGTTTTAGAGCTCAAATCCGGTATTTTCTTCATAATTCCGTCTTTATAAAATTTATTGATTTGTTTGGGCTAAACATTCAGTGGGTTTATGATATATTTGATGCATTTTCATTCCTAGACCTAGTTGCCATTTCTGGGTTAATATCAGATCTGCATTAATAAATTTTGTATATCTCTTATAAATTGCATTTTGGGGTTTGGATTTGCCTAAAATCCAATTGGGGTGAATAGTGTTCTTTTGGGGACATTACATGGGAAATGGCTATTGACCAATGACGTCGATGGACCGAGCTTGGATAAAGTAACACGGAAAACATCAAGGAAAGCATTTGAGAAAGAATTCAAACTTTGGAGGGACAAAAATAGGATTGTCTCTAAAACCTATAAATCCCGAGAAGGCTAAACACGAGGATGTTCACACCTATAACATAAGACCCGATGTACTATTGGGAAAACATGAAAAGAACCTGCCGATAGCTTGAAGAAGTGATGGTTCATTGAAGGGTTGGTACCCTCACAATGAAGGATGATGAAGGTGGTCCCATCCTTATCTTACGAAGATGCATACAATTGAGCCATGGACATTGAAAGTGAGAAAAAGATGTCCTTGCGCTCAATAGGACACAAAGATGGTGAGCCTAACTCCATCGATAAGAGTGAACCTAGATGAGTGGGAGCCTTGAGAAATGACATGCCCCGAATGATGAAGGAATTAAAGGGTGATGCTAGGAATGAAGGAAATTGTCTTTTTGTAAGATTTGTCAAGTTACATGGCATTCGATCAAGGATTGCCCATTCAATTTTATGAACAAGAGTGGCCTAGTACTGCTCACAAAAGGAGAGCCATCTTTCACCACCTACAAAGCTGCCACAAAACTACCGACGATATTATAATAGTGGCGACATGAGTTAGATTCAATACGACTCAAAAGGACAACCAAATGTCGAGTGTTGGGAGTGTAACGAGTGGGGCCATTTGGTAAGAGATTTTCCTAACAAAAAGACTTTGGACTTCTTTGTAGATGGTGTGGGTCTAGGGACCATAAAGATGGAAATTGTCCAGGCAAGAAAATGCCCATATGATTAATGTAGCCTAGGGAAAGGAAGTTATGGTAATTACCAGAGCATGAATGAAGAATTCCAATTATTCTTACCCATGTATGGAGAAGGAAAGGATTTCCAAATTAACGGTTAAAGTTGAGAGGGCCATGGAGAATAATTTTAGTCAAATGAACAAACACAATGACATGTTGAATGGAGTCTGACAAAGCTATTGCATGACATGTCTTGTAGACCACTATACTTGTGAAGATTGTTGACTTATTACAAATATTTCCAAAACTCAAGAATGTTCTCACTGTTACCATGCAAGACATATGCTGAATATAGAGCATGCAATGGCGCACCTTATGTAAGGTGATGGAGAATGCAAAAAGTGGAAGAATGACCCCATAATTGAGCCCCCTTATTTGGTGACCAAGTGATTGATCCTATGAGCCCGAGGATGAACCTAGCTCTACAACTAATATAATGCATATGGATGTTCTTGGCATGAATTTGACAAACACCATCCTTTATAGTGGTTTTGTTGTTGATTTTCTTCTATAGGAATCTCTTTCGAGTCTTGGGAAGCCAACTATGTCGTCTCCCATATTCCAATTAGTAGGCACAAATCAACATGGCATTAAAGTATTGGGTGTCTTGATGGGACAAAAGGTAATTATTGGAGCCCAACCCTTTTTGTTGAACTTTGTAGTCATCTCATTGACAAAGAAATCCAATGATGCCCTATTGGGTGGGGCTAGTTAGTAGCCACCAAAGCAACATAACTAGAAAAAGAATTTGATATGCGGTGAAAACAAGAGATGGAATTATGCCATAGATTTAAAGAATTAGGTAATACTTGAGAAAGTAGCCTCATAAGACTTGTTGATGCAAGTTTTGTTGTAGTCTTCAATAGATGACGGGCTATACCCCTCGTTTTTGGAATTTTTGGATTTTGTCTGAGTCACAAGTTGTAGGTTTTGGAATTGGGAACCACGTGACCTTAGAACTGTTGGGGAATATCCAAATTTTCATTGTAGTTTCTTGAATGCTTCGACAAATGCACAACATGAATATTCACAATGATGCTATCCTAAGTGAGTTTTGGATCTTCATAAATAAAACACGAGAGAAGGGTAAGGTGGAAAAGTGCAAAAGAAATTTAGATTTCAATCTATTTAATTCCACCAAAGAAAGCATTGTTAAGGTTCACTGCATAAAACAAAAATTCAAAGAATCTTATAATCACTCAAATTTACACAAATTTTGTGCAAAAGTCTAAGGATGAAAGGTGAGTTAGTTCCCCGCATATGTAGATAATTAATTGTGAACACAAGAATTGTTCATTAAATCACAAATCATAAACCAAAAGGAATGAATGATATGACAATGTCCCTATCAATCAACTCACAATACTATATGATTAGCTGAGATTCTACAACTATATGATTTACTGAATAATTGCAGACTGCACGTGCATATTTAAAATGACTTCTACAAGTGAAAGGACTTAATAGTATCTCAAATTTATAGAAAAGCGGGCTCAATCCATACACATTAAAGCACATGAGCCATAGTGAAAATTCAATTAAAAATAAAATAAATATCTAAGGTTTGAGAAAAACAAAACACATAACCCACAAGATAAATCTACATAGAGATCCTTTGAATGTAATGTCCCCTTCTTGGGATAAATATAAATCTGAAAATTAATTAACTCAATCGATCTTAGGAAGATTAGATCTTCTTAGTTCGACCTCAAATAACCCAATGTCGGCAATAATACAACCCAAAATGGGGTTGGAGTATGTCAAAGTGGTGGGTTAGATGAGAGAACTAATTAGAACTCTAATAACATCCAGATCTGATTTTTAGCAGCAGTTAATTAATTAATAAATCACCCAGAACAACTGAAACTTCAAAATTAATATCTCACAAAATACTTGGAGTTTTGGCATGAAACGAATTGCACAATAAAGTAGAAATCATGAGCTTTCAAATGAACTAACAAACTGAATTTTATGAGCCCTGAAACCCATCAAATTTGCTCCCAAATCTGCCTTCAAGCCGTTAGGGTTAGAATAAAAATATTTCAGCCCTTCTCCAAGCTTCCAAACACTCCAAATCAACTCCTTTTGCTCAGAAATAATTAATAGACAAATCAGATTTTTATTATGATCATACACAACTGAAAACACTTGGCAATCAAACCCTAGTCTGCTGCAATTTTTAAAAATTCATATCTTCCTCAAAACTACTCCGATTTGGGAAAATAAGGCATGTACGGACTAAAAAAATACACGGAATAAGATGAATCCAACCAAATTAGAACAACAATTGTTAAAACCCCAAAATAGCCAAAATAGTAAGTCGCCTAGGAAAAACAAATTATTGCTTGCACATAAATTAATTTCAGCACTTGTATGACTCTTAAAACCCTCAAATCTGGTCACACACATTCATAAAATTATGCTAAATCAGATCTGCAACATAAGTATATTTTGAGATATCAAAAATATGCTTAAACAATCCCCAATCCAAGTCACCAACACTTAGAATGGATAAACCAAGCAAAAACAACCAACTCCAATTAATTGCAAGATAACTTTCAAAGAGAGAGAGAGCAAGAGTATCAAATTTGGGCATACATCCCTTCTCCATGCGGGGAGTAAATTTGAATAATTCATCAACATAACCCTCTAAAGGAAATGCGGCCTCATTTTATAGAATTAAGGGGTGCAATATCCAACGACCGACCTCTTCCCTTTTGAAGGGAAAACATAATAAAATATTTAATATTAAGACTAAGTGCACTTTATTTATTTATTTAATTAAATAAATAAAAGTAACTAACCTATGTGCACGTTAAACTAACTAAAGAGACTCCCACTTGTTGCGTTAGGCATGCCAAGAGGTTACAATGCAAATAAAAGAGATGAACCTTGATATTAGTAATGTCCTCGAAAAATGGGATATTACAATCCCCCTCTTGGAAATTGCTTGCACTCAAGAAATAACAAGCTTATAGATCCATACATCATGCCCCAAAGAGAAGATGTGGGGGTGCATCCAAAGCTTCGATTTGGTGTCCGTCAAGTGGCGAAGTGTTGGAAATAACAAGTTTCTTTCTCTCATGTCAAACCAAAAAGATGGGTCATCAGCTCTGTAACATTTGCCCCAAGAGATAGTGTTCTCAACATGGCATAGGGACTCATCAAAGGGATGAGCTTTACTGAGCTCTAAGGCTGCCCACTCAAAGATGCCCTCATGAAGTGAATAGGACAACAGTCTTCCATCACATGTCTTCAATCCTGCACATGAAGCAAACTCATTAGAAAAACAAGTGTTGAGAAACACTTTTCCTGTTTTCTTCTTCGTGTCTCCAAGGCATGGATGGCTCCCAATTCTTTCTCATACATGGGCTGTCCCCAAAATCTGTTATGTGGCTCCAAACACTGCTGTAATCATGCATTCTCCCTTCAAAAATCAGAATTAGAATGGCTGGTTTTCATTCCCAAGTATCCATCCCCGAGCCAAAATCAAACAACAACCATATCATCAAATGCTTGGCAAAAATCTGAATTATAAAAGTGATAGGGAGGCTGATCATAATGATGTCAATCATAAAAAATGATGTGACAACAGCTAGCATATTTCAAAATTTTTTCCCAACATGAATGGACATCAATCTAGTGAAGAAAAGTGGCTCCTATGTGACTGAAATTTTATTCTCACTAATAGTAAACTGAAAATGATCCATATGCACAGCTGAAAATGAAATGCTTTGAGAGGAGTCCATACCATGTTTCTTCATTCTTTCCAAACCTTTTATCGGAGCCCAAAAGTTTGTGGCCATGCAAGCATCATCAACCAAACATCCCCAACACATATCCCTTGTTGGTTTTACCATGTTATATGTAGTCCATATGATCCATCTTTCCTTCAAGGCTTCCATGGAGGAAGGAGTTAGTATTTGTTGAAAATAGAAAGGAGATGATATCAAATGAAACTTGCCAAACCCAATTCCTTTTATCACCTTATCCCATGAAGCAACATGTGCAAGATGACACCTCAAACAAGAAAAGGAGAATGCTGAAATGTATTTGTAATATCCCAATTCTATAATTTCAAGGCAAACTTGGATTTCTCAAGGAAATCCCAACTATTCATACACTATCAAGCACTAGACTTCAAAAATTATCCTTCCATGAATTGTCTCCTTCAGACATGACCTTGAAATAGCTCCAACTTACGATTGGATCAAGCAAGGTGCCTTGAACTCAACCGAGGTCTGGATCTAATCAGGTATGACTATTTAATAATGGCTCAATAAACCCAAAGAGAGGGGTTTAATGGCCTTAATCAGTTTATACCAGATATGCTATAATAACTGAATGCAAACTGCTGCTATGAATTTAAAACACACTGCTGCAATACTGATCATTGTACTCCAACATGAAGATAATAAATGCCCAATTTCTATATCTATTTGCCTTCATACAAGTCACTGAATATTAGAGAGGTACAACAAGTGCAAATGGATAAAGAACAGCCCACTAATCATATGCTTTCATTGCCAAATCTGCCTTGTATTACTCGCTGAAATGAGGACTGTGAATTATCAAAAGACAATGCCAATACCCAATCAATCTATGCCCCAAAACACAATATTCAGATCTCAAACTATATCATTCAGCATGCCCCATGTAGATCGCTGTTCTAAGAGCTCAAAACACATGGAATAACATCTAGAAACAAGTGTCTATCACCAACAAACAATGCCACACAGTTCGCTGCCAACAAAGGTTGCAATATACCATTAAATCATTCAATATCTAAGTCGCCCAACATGGAATTGAATCAAGATTCACAAACATATAAATCGCTGCCTTAAAGTATCTCAGATCTATCCTCAAACAGTCACCAAACAATGCTTGTCATCGCTGGAGTTTTAGAGGAAGTTAGTAGCAAACTATTGCCTAAAAACATATCACTGAAGCTAGCAACTGAACCTCAGAAAGTTGCTGCACCTTTAGAGTACCTAAACATGCCTTAAAACACCCAGAAGGTTACCCAATGAAGTTGCTGGCCACAGGAGAAAACAACAGCTTAATTCACACCAAAACCAGACCACAACAACATCAAATACTATCATTAATTTGCCCTGAAAGAGATCGCTGCAACAGAGGTATATTATCATGCATAAGATAGTCGATCTACTCTAAAAGTGCCACGAACCAGTTATTAAAGCAACTATGCAATCACTGGTTATCTTAGGCCTCCAATATGCATTCCAATACATTCAAAATAAAATCGCTGATGTCCAGGAAGGGATAGCAGATTAATTGAGTAAAAATCAGACCCTTATTCGCCAAATATTATCAACAAACTTATTCCTAACAGGTCGCTACAGCCAGCATGAATTAGAGAGTAACTTTTGCTAATATTAGGGCCTTCAATGCAACAATATTCCAGTAAAATAATACAGATATCAAGTCGACTTGCTACAGCTAGGGCAGAGTGAGCTTCATACATCAAATACTCTTCAAAACAATCACAAAAGCACCATAAGAGTTCGCTAGGGCAAGTAGAAATCACACAACACAAGTCAATTTGCAAAAGCACATGAAAATACTTCAATTGATATCCAAACCAGCTTCAATGAGATCTCCCATGCAAGAGAGAACAAGTATCAAGGGTGGGCATACATCCCAACTCCAAGCATGGAGTTCAAATCGATTTCATCATAGCATAACCCATCTCAAGGAAATGTGACCCCTCTTTATAGAAATAAGAGGTGCAATCTCCAATGTTCAATCATTTAATGTTTTCCCTCTAAATCAAAATTAAAAATGAAAAATATTTAATAAGCTACTACTTGTGCACTTTATTTAATTTCTTAATTTAATATTAAGAAATAACTAACCTATGTGCACCTTCTAGACTACCTAGAAATTCCCACTTGTAGCGCTAGGCATACCAAGGGGTTACAATGTAGATAGAAGAGTGAATCGATTTGGTAGTAATGTCTCTCAAAAGGGGGACATTACAATATTTTATGTATTTGTGAACATTATCATGAAGAAGCCAAGGAAACTTGTACTTTACTTTGTGCCAATACCTTTCTCTTATGAGAGGGAGCAAAACACATGAAGCCATCATACCTTTATGCCTTCTAATGATGGAATCCTCACACGGTCCAGCAAGCTTAACATTAGGGTCTCCTTCATTTGGAAGGGTGTTGATTGTTCTTTTTCCTTTGCCATCATGCTCCTCATGCACCCAAATGTTAAGAGCAAGAGTACCGAAAAAATGTAACCAATATACTCCATGTTGCACCTCATATCCATCTCCTTATCATGCTCATAATCATACCCATCAAAACTCAATATGGAAGGAGAAATAAAATATGAAGAATCATACCTTGGGCTGCCCCCAACTTCTTTAAAACTCAGAATTTTTGAGTTTGGAACAACACTTAGTTTCTCGTCTCTTTCCTTGTCTAAAACCCCTTTGTCCTTCCCACAAGCATTCATACTTGGTGGGTAATGACTTGGGACATCCATGAGACTCATGCTTGGGTGACAAACCTCATTCAATTGCCCCTGCTGTTCGGAAAATTACAGCGGATTGCAAATTACCATAAGCATTCCATGATGCCCCATCCTCATAGTCCTCTTGAAAATCTGATTTCCTTGCACTCATGTTCAACTCGATGCAATTAGTAGGCACAAATAATTCATCAAACATCAAAAGATTGTTATCATGCAATGAATGTTCCACAATTTCTCCTTTTTGCCATATAGAAGTAGACACAAATGAGATATCACATGAATGAGTATACCCCTTTTTGGTGACCATACTTTCTTCTTGCCTCAAATCTGATTTTGCCATTAGTTCTCCTTTATCATGTATGTGCTTGACACCAATGTACCCTTCATGTTCATCAAACAAATCCTTGCAACCACTCACTTTTATACAATCACTCACTTTCATACAATCATTAGATGCCAAAATTTCATCATCAAAAACAAGGGAACCCATACCTTGGATGCATGACTTTATTTTGCTTGAACATTGCTCCACCACTCTTCTTGCTAAGGTGTGAGCTATACATGGCTTCTTTTGTCTCAATTCTTCCACAAGTATCACTAGCAATGAGTGCGGAGGCTCCTCATACTCATTCAACATTAGAGTCATTATAGTTTGCATGGCATCTATTATCTCATGTGAATGGTCCTCATGTAGAACACCAAAGAAGACTTCAAACATATGGGAAATGAGATCTTCACAATTGAGATCTAACATGGGAATGCAAGACCTTACCTTAGCCATGTTCTTCAAAATTTTGACCCTCTTGCCAAAGTGAGGGTGGGTGGTATCCCAAAGCTTTTGGAAACTTCCACCATGAGCTCATAGATCTCCTCCATAGTGATGTCATCATAAGGCAAGCTTGGGGTTGCTATCCGTGTGATCTCACTAATGCATGTGATGACCAAGAGTCTCACATCCACCTCCTCATGTCCCAATAAATATGATGTAGCCAAATGTGCCATCAAGGGATCTAAAATGAAGACATGGTGTCAAAATCTAATTGTTCTAACAAACATAGACAATTTACCACCTCTTCAAGAGTGATGAAAAATACACCCTTCTCAAGTGAAGGCCTCTTGAGCCGTCTCCCAAGCTTATAGAGCTTGACCCTCAAATCTCCATCACTAGCAAGCTCCATGATTCAATCTCTGCAAACAACACCCACAAGGAGTAGAGGAAAGTAGCTCGATATCACCGTAATGTGCCCTTCTTGGGATAAATATAAATCTGAAAATTAATTAACTCGATCGATCCTAGAAAGATTAGATCTTCTTAGTTCGACCTCAAATAACCCAATGTCGGCAATAATACAACCCAAAATGGGGTTGGAGTATGCCAAAGTGGTGGGTTAGATGGGAGAACTAATTAGAACTCTAATAACATCCAGATCTGATTTTTAGCAGCAGTTAATTAATTAATAAATCACCCAGAACAACTGAAACTTCAAAATTAATATCTCACAAAATACTTGGAGTTTTGGCATGAAATGAATTGCACAATAAAGTAGAAATCACGAGCTTTCAAATGAACTAACAAACTGAATTTTTTGAACACTAAAACCCACTCAAATCTGCCCTTGAAATCTGCCTCCAAGTCACTAGGGTTAGAATAAAAATATTTCATCCCTTCTCCAAGCTTTCAAACACTCCAAATCAACTCCCTTTGCTCAGAAATAATTAATAGACAAATCAGATTTTTATTATGATCATACACAACTGAAAACACTTGGCAATCAAACCCCAGTCTGCTGCAATTTTAAAAATTCATATCTTCCTCAAAACTACTCCGATTTGGGAAAATGAGACATGCACAGACTCGGAAAAATACAAGGAATAAGATGAATCCAACCAAATTAGAACAACAGTTGCTAAAACCCCAAAATAGCCAAAATAGTAAGTTGCCTAGGGCAAAATAAATTGCTGCTTGCACATAAATTAATTCCAGCACTTGTATGACTCTTAAAACCTTCAAATCTGGTCACACACATTCATAAAATTATGCTAAATCAGATCTGCAAATAAGTATAATTTGAGACATCAACAATATGCTTAAACAATCTTCAATCCAAGTCGCCAACACTTAGAATGGATAAACCAAGCAAAAGCAACCGACTCCAATTAATCGCAAGAGAACTTTCAAAGAGAGAGAGAGAAAGCGTGTCAAATTTGGGCATACATCCCTTCTCTCTACGCAAGGAGCCAAATCTCCACATAGGGAGTAAATGTGAATAATTCATCAACATAACCCTCTCGAAGGAAATGTGACCTCCTTTTATAGAACTAAAGAGTGCAATATCCAATGACCGACCTCCTCCTTTTTGGAAGGAAAACTTAAATAAAATATTTAATACTAAGATCATGTGCACTTTATTTATTTATTTAATTAAATAAATAAAAGTAACTAACCTATATGCACATTAAACTAACTAAAAAGACTCACTTGTAGCGCTAGGCATGCCAAGGGGTTACAATGTAAATAAAAGAGATGAACCCAGATATTAGTAATGTCCCGAAAAAGGGGACATTACATTGAAGTTTCTGTAGTGTCCATTCTAATTAAAAAAAGGTCTTGACAAAGTATTTGTAATAGTTATGATGGGTTGAAGCCTCATCATTCCAAAATTTGTATGTAAAATAAAACTAATTAATTAAGACAACTAACTGGAGATAAGTGAAAATCCCTATTTGTTTGAAAGTCCAAATTTGACAGCCTCTAAAACAAATCCTCATAATAGATAAGTAAACCATGGCCACAATGATGCATGGCAATTTCTCATAATAATAACATGTAGAAGACCACAGATAATCATAAATAACTGAAAAAGGCATGTATCAGCCATACAAGTATTTCTTTCCTTTATCTCTTGCTGCCACACGTGTTGTGATCTACATTAATTCTGAAGACATTTGTCACTGGCTGTCTGAAATTGCTGGCAACCCTTGCAATAATCTTGGAGTTATCATTTAAATACCATTGAGAAATTCATCGACCACATTTGCTCACTCCACTTTTCTTATGATATCCTCCACAATTTCCTGAGTTGGCTGTTTTCTATGATTTTCTATAGCGGCCACTTGCCTAGTAAATGAAGTCATAAAATCTCTCAAAATTTCCTCGAATTCCTCCACATAATATACACCATCGTCTATTTTATAAAGTTGCAGGAGACCCGCACTGACAAATAGTGAAACAATAGTGCTAAAAAACATGTCCAAATGAGCAACAGAAGTGGCCGACATACTAGTAGAATCCTCAAAAGCTTGCATGGCTTTAGCCAAATGTTTTCACATGAGATAACTTCCTCCAGATTCATTAAAATGATATGTGGCAAAAAATATTTCTCCTTGCCACATTGCCAAGAGAAGCCAATTTACCTTCTAACTCTATGAGACTGTTGACATAACCCCATGTAGTGAGTTAAGTCTGATCACTTTTCACTTCAAAGGATTTAGACAAATTCCTCAATACTGACTGAACCTATGTAGCAACCCGAAGAGGATACAATAATTTTAGAGTGTGCCTTAGGCAACTCTTTTTGCATTCTTTCCACTGTATTGTCTGACATCCCATTTGCAGGTTTCACAATTGAAACAAGATTAGCCACAAGTTCCATGCCATCACCACTTGGATCCCTGCTAGACCTTCTTTTCCTTTTCAAAGGGAGGATATCTTCCTCTTTTTGAATAACCATGGTCTGGTCTCCTTGCTTAATTCTGCCAGTGGTGACCACCTTAGGACTTGCTGGAAAAGGATCGAAAGGGCATAAAAATTTGAGCAATGAAGTGGTTTAAAGGTTGTTGGAGGTCTATAAGAGCAGACTCAAAATTCATTTTCAGCATGAATTTGAATATAATGTCCTCAAACATGGCACCTAAGGAATTATAAAGGACATAAGAAGTGTGTACTTATATTCTTAACACACAACAGGGCTGTTAAAAGATAAAATCATAGTTATAACTCAGTTAAATGTTTGCTATACGACACAAGTTTTTCCCACTTAAAAACAATGCTTGATTTTCGTCTACATTTTGCAACTTCAAAAATGTGGGCATCTCCTTGGGGCAAATGTTCAAAAATGGTGTAATAGGGCAATGAAGTGGTTTTGGCACCTCCTTCGACCAAGAATTACAATGAGTTGAATGGTTGTGGGAGGTCTATAAGAACATACTCAACATTCGTTTTCATTATGAATTTGAAAAGAATGCCTCCAAACATGGCACCTAAGGAATTCTAAAGGATATAAGAACTGCATACTTATGTTCTCAACACACAAGGGGCTGTTAGAAGATAAAATCATACTCATAACTTAGTTAAATGGTTGCTATACTGCACAAGTATTTGCCCCTTACAAAAATGCTTGATGTTCCTCCACATTCGACAAATTTAAAAGCTCAATATGTGTGCCCTAATAATGTTACCAACTACATATTATCCATATGTTTAATCTCTGACTCAAAAAGGGTCATTCTAAAGACCTTAATTTAAGTGATCTAGGTGTGTTATAATAATGTTTTTATGTATGGGCTTAAAATAATGTTTTGGAGCTGAAGGTAGATTTTCTATGAATTGTATACACAGGCAAAATCGCGTTTACAAACACATCGGCAGAATTTTGAAGCAGTGTTTTCCATTTACCAAAATATCATGAAGAAGGTATATGTACTTGTGATACTATTTCTTAGCGAAAATCGCTGTCTTTTGTGTTGGATTTCAATCAGCTTAATTTCATTCAGCTTAATTTCATCACGGATCCATCAAAATCCTTGAGACTGTTTTTACATCATTTGTGAGACTGCAGATTAATGGAAATCGTCCAAAAGATCAAGTGTTTGAAGAGATTGACACAATTTTGGCAAGCATTCTTGAAGGAGGATGGATGGATCGTGGGCCTCCTATTGGCAGCAATGGTAAGAAACCTATTAGAATAAACTGTAACAACCATTTATGTAAATACATAAATGGTCATACATTGTCAATAAAATAAATTGAGCACACTAATTATGACCCGATTAGATGTCAATTTTTATATTCGTCGATGTATGTCAAGCAATATGACTCAAAGAATGAGGAAAGTAAAATGCATTCAATTTCTCTTCATCTCTCTGGTTTTCTCATTATTGTTTTGTATGTTTCATTTCTCTAATGATATTTGGGCAAGAACATTTGAAGGCTTACTTTGAGGAGGTCAAGAAAAGGGTCAGCCATTCAATGGGTTAAGAGCATACATGAAATTTCACCCTAGGAGCATGATTTTACCCATATCCATTATCTAAAGAATTCTCCTTGAATTGGAGGCACCATTCTCTAGCATCAATCTCTCCCTTTCTACAAAAATATTTTTGATGAATAAGATCTTATATTAATTTAAGAAGTAAAATGATACAAGATAATAAACAAAAAAATTGAATCCACACGACAAAAACTAGTGTTTTTAGAACAAACTCCTTTGACCTAACAATTTCAGGCTAAAGTCGTCCTTAAATCAGAAATCAAAGAGGATAGATCCACCTTAAATTTCAGCGAGCTTTCCAAAAATATAAAGAAATCAGAAAAATTTCAAAAATTGCATCCTCTAGAGCGAATTTGTAAAAAAACATAAAATCACAATAACTCCCTCAAAACGGATCACAAAACTTAGCTGAAATTTGGACTGTAGCTTCCTTGAAAAAATTGCAGAAAACTTTGCCATTGTTTGAGAGATTTAGACAAATCTTCAAAATTAGGGTTTTAACCCAATTTTTCCCAAATCGAAGCTTTGATACCACTTGGTAGGGTCTTCACTCTTCAGTTTGATAAATGAATAATTCGAACAATATGAGAATATAACGTAGATCAACACGACACAAAGGGTATTGCTGGGCCAAGAAATATATAGAATATAATGAATCAACACAACACGAGGGGTATTGATGGGCGATGTAAGCCTTAATATTCAATATATTTAGAAATAGAATAATACCCTTAAGGTAGGTCAACATCATACGATCCACCTTCGGGAATAACTCCATGATCTCCTATATGGAAATGCCTCTCGAAGGGGGCACCTTTAATATCCTTATACCAAATAGAAGACTCTTCATGTACATGACATACATCACAATGATATTCATCTCCTTTATATAGACATACATTACTCTTATTGGGTGGGTAACACCTAATCCCTAGATCGCCTGAAACGCATAAGTACCCCGTACAGGCCTAATATGTAGCAGTGCAGTGCAGTTCGGCGAGTGTTACGCGAGGACGCGTCCCAAAGTTTTCATCATTTCCCGGGCGTTGGCGCACGTCTGGGGACTTGGGGCAGGGGCGGAAGTTTCCTCGCCGTTCCCAATTTCGAAAAAAAAAGGTAGACGTCCCCACAAACCAGAACGCACTCGGGATGTCTCGGGTGCAAGGGGACTTTGGATACTTCGTTGGGGACGTTGTGGCATCCTTGGGACGTCGAGGGATGTCCTAGGGACGCCATGACATCCCCAACATCTTTGCCGCTTTCCAAACGTTAAAACAAGTCGTATTTCATGATTTTAATGTTTTTTTTAATATTTTTTTTAGCTTTTAATGCTTTCTAATTAAAAGCAACATGCCCTAACCCTAAAAGCAATAAAAAACTTATAAAAGAGATTTTCACACTCATTCTAATCACACCAAGCAAGAGCCAAAAAAAAGAGAAGGAAAGAACAAGAGTAAAAAAAGAGAAGGCAAGAGCAAGAGCAAGAGGTATGTACATAGTCATACATTACTACCATTCTTTGTTTTTTTTTTTTTTTATAATTTCCATTTGCTTGTATTTTTTTCCTATTTGGATTAGGAAGTGAGGGAATGAGATAAAACATAAAGGGAGGGCATTTTTATTGCTTGTTTTTGTTTATTTTTAAATGTATTCATCGCTATTTTTTAAAAAGTGTATTCATTGTTTTATTGTATTGTATAGTTATATTGTTTTGTATTTTAATTATTACTGAACTTCAAAATGAGTTGATTGTGATTATCAAGTTTGAATGTGAGGTTGAAATGGGTGTGAAATGGGTGTTCACAAGGGAATGTGGACAAGTTCATTGCCCCTCCGAAATGTTGAAAAAGTATGCAAGGGGCCTTTTGATAAGAAAAAACCTTTGAAACAATTTGGTCAAATTATACAAGGTCCTAGATCAAGCATTTCGGGGGGACTAAAATATGGAAATGCAACATATGCTCATTGTCTTGGTTAGGAAACATTACTAGGTTGAATGCACATTTATTGCATATCCCGGGGCAAGGTGTAGGCGTGTGTGGACAACTATCACTTGAAGAGGTCGAAATGGCTAGGTTGTATAATGGAGATATGGTGGAAAAAGGTTCCGTTTTGTGGCCGTCATGTTAGTGGCACTGACACCCCTTCTAGTTCTGTGAGAATTAATATTGGTAGTCTACAGGTGCATCTTATGAGGTGTATGAATTAGATGTTTTTGGTAGTAGTGGGGGGAAGAGGAAGGTTGTGGCCTCCAATCCAATTGTTGAAATTTATGATATAAAGGCTAGAAAAGAGGCTGATGATGCCATTGGAAAATTCTTTTTTGCTACTGGCATTCCATTTCATGCTAGTCGCTCTCCTTATTTCAAGGAGGCTATGGCTAAGGTAGCCAAAATAGGTGTGAGTTATGTGCCCTCAGGAGACATGAAGTTGTGAACCACAATCTTGGATAGGAATTATTCCAAGGTTAATTTATTGATAGAGGAAATGAGGTGCACATGGGTCTCTCACGGTTGCAGCATCATCATGGATGGGTGGATAGATATCAGACACCACCCACTCATAAATATCATTGTTTCATGCAGAGAGGGTCCTTACTTTTTGAGGCAGTTGATTGTTCAGGGAAGAAGAAGGATGCAGAGTTCCAATTCACCATTTTGCGAGATTCTATTGAGGAGGTTAGCCCTGCCAACATTGTGCAAGTTATTACAGATGCAGCTTATGTGTACAGGGCAGCAAGTAAGCTTGTCGAGGCTCATTACCGACATATATTTTGGACCCCATGTTGTGTGCATGCCATGAACAATGCACTAAAAGATATTGGAAAAATTGATTGGGTCAAAAATGTAGTGGCAGATGCTAGAGATGTGTAGATGTTCATCTGCAACCACCATACACCATTGGCACTCTTCCATAGTTTTTTGAGGAAGGAATTCCTCAAGCCAGTGGACACACGTTTTGCATCCTATTTTATTTTGTTGGATAGGATGCTTGAGTTGCGGAATCATTATAGTGTATGGTCATGACATTAGAGTGGTCTAGGTGGGATGGGTCGAAGACAGTAGGAGAAGAAGGTGAAAGCAATTGTGGTGAATGAAACATTTTGGATAGATGTGAGATATATGTAATGTCCCCATTTTTGAAGACCCTTAGCCTATCTTTCCACGTAGGCTTTGGGATGATGCAAGTTGAAATTTTTATTAAATAACTAAATATTATTGCCTGGAGAGTGATTTTTATCATTTGACATTAGGAAGCAATAATTATTTAATTTAATTCCCAAAATATAAAATTAAATGGAAATTAATTAAATAAATATTTAGGTGGCTTTTATTGATAAAGTCAGCCTTAGAAAAGGGGACGCCACACCTAGGAAAGATAAACTATTTTTATTTAATAATTTCCCTCTCCTAGGGATTTCAAATTTTGTGCTTCCTTGCTTATAAAAGGAGTGCTAGGATCATTGTTACATTCATGTTATGATGAGATTTATTCGATACTCCATGCTTGGAGTTGGGATGCATGCCCATTAATGTTTTCTCTCTCTCTCTCTTGGGTGGGAAGTTAGTGAGCTGGTTTTGATCAATTGAAGTATTTTCTCTTGTGCTTGCAAGTCTACTTGTTGCTGGTTTCTTTTGGCATCATTTGAAGAACTTATTATATCCTTGGCAAATCGATTTACTTGTGTGCTTTGTTTGAGTGGTTCTCCTTGGTTATATATGATATTATTCAGCTCCTATATTGTAGCGACTTGCTTATGATGTGTTTGGGGATCGATTTAAATGCAAAGGTGTGTGATCTTACTTCCTAAACTGCTGCGACTACCTGGGGAAGTGGTTTGAATATTTTTATGCATGCTTGAAGCGCTAATTGCCTAGCAATTTCTTCATAATATTTGAGAACTATTTGTATGCAATTCTGAGTATGGTGCAACCAGCATTTAGCATATGTTCATGTCCAATATGACAATGATTCCCTCTGTTATGTGTGTGCACTGATTTGGATGACTTTCTAAGTGAATCGACCAAGATCCATGCATGTTTAGTGTCCTTGCTCAAGCGGTTACATGTAAGACAAGTTTGGCGCAAAATATTGGTATATTTTGGGTTGGTTCTGATTGGATTTAAGTTGCTGTAGCCTTCTCTAAAATCTGCAACTTCCTTTGGTGTGCATATTGAATGTTTGAGGCAAAAGTGGAGTTATATATATACTACAAATTGATTGCTACTATTTTGATAACTCCAGCAACTACAATTGGATGTGTATGGTCTGATTTTGGAATAAAATATACTGCTGTTCTTTCTTTCATGGCAGCGACCCAGTTGGAGTAAGTATTAATTATTTAAATGCATGATTGAGTCACTCTTGGCCAGCGACTTCTTCTACTTTGTATGGGGACTGATTTGGGGTAATAGTTGAAGTGGATCCACTATATTTGTGCATGATTTTTAGTCTCTTATTTACAGCAACCAGCCTGGGCATGTTTGGGACTGATCTGGGTGTGTAACAGTTTGTTGTTCTTTCCTGAGAGCCAACTATTTATTTGGAAATAAATATGGAAGGTTATTAATGTATATTCGAGCTCCATGTGCCCAGCAGATTGATAGTATGTGATGTAGGATCAATTGAAGTCTTTTGGCAGCGATCCACTTGTGGTTGATCTAGGCAAACAGTAGATGGTTGTTTGGAAATTGTAGAAAGATCTTTGGGGAGGATTACAAGTATTTGTGATAGTTGTGTTACTCTTTGTTTGAAGCTCAATAACAAGTGATCAGGTTTTTAAGATCTGTTTGGAAGTAATTGTGTGAGCTAGAGGCCATTAAACCCCTATCGTTGGGTTTATTGAGTCATCTACTCAACTGGTACAAATAGTTTTTGATTGAGTTGGCTATATTTAGTTGATTGGTCCATTAAAGAGTTGTTGATTCGCATATTTCCCATTGATCCCGGAGTTGGGACATTACAATAAATCACATCCATAATATCTCCGGTTTTCGGTGTGATAAAATATGGGGATTAAAGAGCCCTAGCCTTGGTGAGATATACGAATGTATTGATAATATGCTTGGCCACCTTGGAGTTCTACGATCACCATATCCATCCTATCATTGAGCGAAGATGGGAGAAGTTGAACACTCCTTTACACATGGTTGCATATGCGTTAAATCCAGTGGTATGTTGAGAGCCACACGACGAGTTCTTCCAGGTAGATGATGAGGAGGTGGAAGGGTTTCTTGAAAGCCCTCAAAAAAGCGTATAATGCGAGAGGATGCTTCACGAGTCGAACGGATTGGTTGAAGTTCGCTTATCTGGATGGCTACAAAAAGTCATCAAAGATAGATAGGACCACATTGGCTGATCCATAGGGATCCAGAAAAACACACCACTTCATCAATTCCATCAGCACCAAGAAGGAGAAACAAGAAAAGTGAGAAAAATGAGGTAAACAGAGGTTCTGGAAGGAACTGCCGCTCTGTGTAGAGCGGCGGTTTCAGAACCGCCGCCCGTAGGGCGGTGGTCGTGCGACCACCGATCTACTCGAGGCGGTGGTCTTGATACTTTTCGAAGCGAAAAGAAGAATGGAACGCGAATGGATGCGATTTTGAAGCGCCTAGGCCGTGTCTCTTCCCTTCCATGCCCTTTCACATTCTCCAGTGCACGGAGGACATGTGAAGGCCTATAAATGCATGAAAGGAACAAGATAATAGGCATTCAAAGATCCAAAGAGATCGAGAAGCAGAGTTTAATGAGAGCAGTGAGCAAGATCTTCAGTGTTGGAATGGAATTGTAGGAGCAAGGTGTAGAAACAGAGCAAACAAGTAATTGGAGAGAAGGTTTACATTATTGCTTCTTTTCATACTTATTGTAATTTGTAATTGTCTATATTAGACCAATAAAAGTGGGAAGAAAGAGCAGTTGCCCTTCCCGATTGGTTTTCCTCCATTGGAGGTTTCCAGGATAAAATTTTTGGTGTTGAAGTTTGAATTATTTCCTTCTCTGCAATTTCCTTTCTATAGCACTAGATAATCAATCACGAAGCTCTAAATTTCAAGCAAATCTGTCATTTTCCAAAGTTGAAAGTAGAACAACATAGTTGTGTGATTCGTAGAGTTCCAAAGTAGAAGTTTACGGATCATTTTGGTATCAGAGCTGATTATATATCCAGGGCTGGCTGTGGTATTCGAATCCTTGTGATTTTTGATGTGCCAAAATTAACATGAACGTGACAAGGTCATAACTTGAGCTCCGGGTGTCTGCATTTTTTTAAAACCAAATGTTTCGATGAGACGAACACAATGGCAACCGGCCCTACCGGTTGGGGCAAGTTTTCGGGCCCTAAATCCTCCATCTTGAGGCCGAAAAATTAGGATTTAACTTATAGTTCGGTTTTTTATTTTTGGGCATTAGTTAATTTTAGTCTATTAGTTGCATTATGAGTTAGAAAGTTGGCAATTCCTCTAATTTAGGGATGTAGAAGATGCATGGCAATTTCTGTGCCCGTCGAATAAGCATGCAAACTTACTAAGAATAGCAGGTTCTAGTAAACTGCTAAAAATAGTAATTTCCGCCACCTAGAGTAGATTTAGTCGAGTTAGAGTTTACTTGGCAACTCGAGTTGGGAGTTGTTTTCCTATTTAGGAAACATTGTAATTCATTATTCAATAACGAAGAAGGAGATCTATTTTCTTTGGAGTTCATATTATTTGTAGTAAATCAAGTTTGGTTAGAATTTGGCTACATTAATTTTGTATGACAGTGACAAGGTCCAAAGGTGAAGAAGTTTTACCTTGCAGAGCCAGATATTTCTATGAAGAAGTGGAAACAGAGAATTCGAGCTCAAATGGAGGAAGAGAACTTGGTTTGTAGAGTCGAGATGCTAGAGACCATGATGGATAGATTGCATAGAAAACAAGAAGAGCTTTCAAATTTGCAAAAGACGGCTTCGTTAAGCAAGATTCCATGGACTCGGTGGTTCGAGCACTAGCCGAAAAATTTGGTATCGGGAAGAGCCACGAAGAGGAAGAATGGGAAGAGCATGAAGAGACGCCAATTGTAAGCGAGAAGGTAAAATCTGCACATACACCTTTTAAAGTTGAAACGAAAGTGGAAATAAAGAATTTTGAAGGACAAGTAGATGCAAAATTATTGGATAAATGGCTAAAACAAATGGAAGTCTACTTTAGTGTGCATAATGTCATTGAGGCACAAAGGGTCACCTTTGCACGTCTCAAAATGGTAGGTCATGCTCTAGTTTTTTCGCTGCTCCCTGGATGCTTCGAAGCCAAAATACTTGTTTAATTGTTTTTTTTCATGTTTTAAAAGCCCATTAACATTAAAAAATTAAATATTCTTCTAATCTAATCCCTAAAAGCTCACTCTAAACAATAAAACAAATGAACAACACAAAAACAAAACATACAAAGAAAAAACTTATTTAGCTTATAGCTTGTTTTTCATATGCATAATATGTGGTTAATAATTAAATTCCTATTTAGAAGGCTGAAATTTATATATTTTTAATTTTTAAATAGTTTTGTCTTCTTTGTATCCTACGCCGTATCTGGGGTCAATTTTTTTGCCGTTTCCGCGTATTGGATACTCCGTGCTCGCTTCCGTATCCAAAACGTTTCAGCTACTTAGCTCATCAATTTTGGCATATATACTTTTCTATTTAGTTCTAGGGCTGATTGCTCTAATCCAATTGCACTAAGGGACGAAAATCCATTAGTGTGGCATTGAAGGCAGACAAAACCCACCCTTGTGGCATATTGGAGAACAAAAACTCTCCAAGTTGGTGGTGTGAAGACAAATATTGAAGACCATTTTGCTTGTTTGCAACTAGGGCATCAAGGAGAAGTCATTTCAAGGGTTTTTGCATTGTTTGGAGCCCCTCTCCTTGGGAAGGGAGTGAATAGGGTTAGAGTGCATTTGGGTGCTTTTTAGGGCACAAAACGTCATTATAAGTTGATATTCAAATTTCTCATATTTGACAAGGCCGGTATCTTCCAAATTTTGTAATTGTTGGGGTTTGGAGACCTCATTTTAAGCTATTTTTGTGGACTGCACTTTTGCTGTCATAAAATAAATTGCAGCTGGGTATTATTTCAGATTTGACACATGTTTTGGGTTGTTTTGGCTTGGTATTGGTTCCATTAATTATATATAATTTGGAGAAGCATTGGTACATCTAATTTCAGCTTGTTTGATGGGTGTTTGATGCCCTAAAATGCAAATTTCAGTTTGCTGCTAGGGTTTTAGTTAATTTTGGATCTGTTATAAAAATAAGATTGCATTCAGTTTGGGTTTTGTGTGATTTCCTTGTTTGTGTGTTTCATCCCTAGAAAGGGATATTACATGGTGTAACAGACATGATGAAGGAGTTTCCCCCATGACCGACCTCATAATGATGTTGCTTTTCTTTTTTGTCTTTGGATTTTTACTCCTCTAACCTAGCCAACCTATCTTAGGAGAGAAACTATGAAAGAAAAGGTAAATGCTCACAAAAAAGTCTAAAAACATAAGCAAATACTTCCCTTATTCACCTTCTTCTAGCCCACGAGAAGTGGAATGGGCTAGAAGTCTTAGTTCAAAAAAGGAGACATTACACTTTTGTAGGTTAATTGTTGTGCTAAGGTTGACCTATAGGATAAGAAACGACCAACAATAAAATATCAAATTAGAAAAGGAGCCATTGGAAGAGGGAGGCAAGACCTTATGGGTTGGCCAAGACCGTAGTATGGCTTGGTCCTGTTTCATATAGTTCCAACAAATATTTCATGATAGTGAGCAATATTTTGGGAAAGATGCAGGAGAGATAACACTTCTTTGGATAAATGCAAAAACGTCTATAAATGCAACGAGAGATAAATTGAGACCAAAAGGAATGCTCAAGTAACAGACAATGCTTCCGGACTTGATAAGAGTCCAAGTGAGGGGATCCAGTCTGTTGTGTGTCAAAACCCGACCATCAAATAGTCGAGTTTTGTACACACTAACAACACTAGAAGCGAGTGGAATGTATCCAAACAAATGTTGGCACCCTCAACCGATTGACGGTCTACTCTAATTGTTAGAAGAGAGTCATCAACAAAGTGGTTATTAATCATCTTTGAGCCATTAGGTAGGCTGAATGCTGCGAACTTTCCTGTCACACTGGGCAACCTCTAACAAATATTGCAAGCCATTTCTTTGTCGACACACATACAAGTAGGGAACCAAGAGGCAACCTCACCGAATGGATTTGTTGGAGAAAAATCTGCGGAGAGAGGTGCTATTCACAAAAACAAAAGATAAAGGATTGGCGAAGAGGGTAGAGACCATAACAACACATTGAGGGCGAAAACCCATACATTTCAACATCTCCAAAATAAACACCTAATCAATCCGATCATAAGCTTTTTCGAAATCAGTTTTCACCACTAGAGTCTTATGACCAATTTCTCTAGCCCCTCCAAAGCCTCCTAAGCAAAATGACAAGATTACAGGGATGAATCTCTCTGTTGGCTAGATTTTACTGCATAGGCTGAAAACCTAGGCAATCATGAATAAATCTCCCTCATTTACCGGCGAGGCTCTCGTGTAAGATTTGTCAATTGAATATGCTAGTATCTATTTGTGGGTATTACTTTAACCATACAACTCATGAACCATAGTTGTATAGTTTGGCAACAAGCAAATTGTTATAAGAAAGTAAATATTTGATGAAGAAAGGAAATAATAAAAACAAGGAAAGAAAGAGGGAAGATGTGCAACCCAATCAATAGATTACAGAGTTGATTGCATGCACATAGACAAAACCAATAGATATTAACACACAAAATTATAAGCAAAGGCAACTTTCAGATCTAGATCTAGAATAACACAAAGTTTATAAGTAGAATCTAAGACAAAAGTTAGAAACAAAATGCACCGTCGACACAAAGTTCTCCGGAAATCTGCTCCTTTCTATTCCTTTGCTTCAAATAGCTATCAAGGGTTTCAGCACAAAGTCTGGAACACAAGAATGCTGCTTACAAATTCTCTCCTTTAACTCGTAGGTTCTTCCTCTACTTATAACATGTAGAGGGGAAATTACAAATAGAAAGCATTTAGTGGCACATGTGAAAGTCGAAAAGGAAACAACTGACAATCTCCCTCCTCGAATTCCTCTTTGCGTGACATGTCTGATTTATAACTGAAAATAGAACCTTCTATTTTGCATGTATGCCACCTATTTCCAAGTAATTGACTTCTTCAAGTAATGGCTTTTAAACCGATCACTTAAGTTTTATAATTTAATTGATCGCTCAATTATTTTGTCGGAGGAAATAAGAGAAAGAAGAAGAAAGAGGAAAAGAGATTAGAAGAAAGTTGCAACACTTCCAGTCTTGTTCCTTTTTCCATATTCTGCATGCAGTTGATTCTTTTGCCTTTGATTCTCACCAAACTAGATCCGAAGCGGTGGATCTCGGAAGCAAGTGACTGTGATTTGCTTGCGGGTATTGCCTTTGACTTGTCTTCCTTCTCATCCTTGAAATTTTGCCAGTTCTCCTAACTCATCATTTTTATTTTTAATTGCATATGAGCAATTAAAAATTCTGGAAAGCACTCCGGGTGAATGCAAATTCAATGAAGGCTTCAACTGGAAGATTGGGAGCACATGCACAAGATCCTGGAAGGAATTTTTCATGCACTGACTTCTACACGGGCTGCATTAGAAACAAGAGGATGAATTTTTGCCGGAAGCCTTTGCAATTATGAGATCTGGATCTGGATTTGGGCATGGATCTGGAAGCTATGCATGATTTTGTTGATCCTTTTCTTTCATCATGCTTTGCCATGGCCAGAGCAATCTTTGTCTGAGCAATTCTTTTTTTCTTTTTATTTTGCCGGAATTCTTTGCAATTGGTGTAGATTTGGCAATTTCTTCAGATTCAGAGGATATATTCAATGTATCGACATTGATTTGCACTCTCTTTCACTTATATGAGCACACGTAATGAATACCTTCAATTAATTGACAAAGACGGATTCCGAGCATGAACACTTATTTTTATCACAAAAATCTGCATATTAAGCTTGCTGCCCTAAGATTGAGGCTTTGCTTGCATGCATAGCAAGCGTAAATATTTTTAACTTCACTTGGGCACTCATACCAACATGCAGATAATTAACAAGGCTTAAATCAAGCTCCTCCAACCCTAGGCGCCAAACTTTGAAGCTTCCCAACAGTGGAAAATAAACTTCAATGCAAAAATCCTCCTTCCTTGGGTGCCAAAACTGTCCAGGCTGCAATCCTTTGCAAAAAGAATTAATTACACCCTCACTTATGGCAGCCCATGCTTATATAACCATCAACATTCTATTTCTAATAATTGTCCATGCTATTCCTGGCAATTAATTAATAAACAAACATGTTTATTCCTCCAACTTGGGCGCCCAAATTTGCATGCTCATGGCTGCCATTAAATAAATAAATTTAATTTATTTTTAGCCCTCATCTTCCAGTCTTCTTTGACTTCTCCACATGCGTTGACTCTTCCTCACCCTTGAGCGCCAAAATTAGGAATAAGAACTATTAATTAATGCAATTAAAATCATTCTTTAATTCCAAAAGGGGTCGCATTTTTTAGCATGGCTGATTTCTTTGTTTAAAAGTCAATTTTTAATGGGATTATTCACCTTGCACTGCAGCTCCAAAAATCCCTTCATCCACTTAAGTTGTTTGACTTCCATAATGAGAATTTTTACCCTGCAAGGCAGGTAAGAAATTCCCATCAATGCCTTAAGTGATTTTTCTTTATTTTATAATGGGAATTTTCACCCTGCAAGGCAGGTAAGAAATTCCCGCTTGCCTGCTGCCTCTAATTTTCCCATCGTGACTTTGCCTTCATGGGAAAAAGTACCTGCTGCAAGGGTACACAATTCACTGCTGTTCTTTGCCAAAAATCCCACTGCAGCTTAAATCCATCCATTCCCAAAAATGTGACTTGCCTAGGAGAGACTTTTTGTGCACGACTTCGTCTTTTTAAAGAGAAGTTGACTTCTTGAGCCTCCTTTAAAAAGAGATACTCCAAACAAGAAAAAAAGACTCATCTTGGTGAAGGAATTGACCTAGGGAATTTCACGAGAAAAAACACGTAAAAAAAATAATAAAAACAAAAAACGTTGCCAGAAGTCACAGACAAAGCCCAGGATTCATTCTTGGTGAAAACCCTCTCTTGGTATATGTGAATATTGACATGCAAAAATTCAACAGGGTTAAACCAGAGCACAATTTACTTCAAATGAGGCTTAAAATAATTAAATACAAATTTTCCGCAGACAAAACCTGGCAAAGGGATAAAACGAGTTTCGACATCTGGGTATTTCTCGAAATTGGCTCATATGACTCTTTGGGAATATCTTGACGCAATACAAACATTTTCTGGCAAGGAAAACACAAAACGACCCATTATTTTAAAAGTACGAAATTTTTAACATGGGGTAGTCTTAGATTTCAGGGTGAAATTTGGGGACACCATCTCCCTGTACAAAATCAATTCGCACCTATCTCACAACATGTCTAGCAAATGTACGAATCCTTAAGGCCATAGCCTTAGCTAGAATTTTGTAATTGATGGTGAGAAAGCGTACAAAATCGGTTTGCTCCTATATCACTACACGTCTAGCAAATGTACGGATCGTTAAGGCGGATCCTTAACTAGAATTTTGTAAATGACGGTGAGCAAAGTAATAGGTATGCAACCCCCAATAGTGTCTTTAGCTACACTCTTAAGGAAAAATGCGTTCCATATAGGGACATATGCAAAGGGATAAAGAAATATTAAATAAAGGAAAATATTAAATGAGAGGAAAGAAAGTTGATTGACCATTTTTTGTGGCAAAGAGGCCAAGGGATATTATACAAGCAAATCACCATGCATAGGAGAGATAATCTTTTTTACATTTTATCAATTTAGAAATTTAGTCTAAGCTTGCATGCTTTCCAATTCAACTTCAAAGGATGAAAACCCTTTGTAGTTTTGTTGATAGGACAAAAAATCTCTTAAGCCTTGGAAGGAGAACAAAAACTCTTCTTCTCTTATGTAAGGAGGCTCTATTTAGGAGTTTCCATTGGTTTTCAAGGTTCTACTTCAAATTTCCAGCATTTGTTGAAGGTAGAGTTGCAAATTTGTGTTATTTCCGGCAAGGGTTTGAAGGTAGAAGATTGTTGTTGAGTTCTACCCTTAATTTCCAACTTGCCTATAGTGGAGCGACCTACCTTGGGACCATTTCAACATGATCTAGTGAACATTCGTGTAATGTCCCCTTTTGAAGACCCTTAGCCTATCTTTCCCGTGGGCTTTTGGGATGTTGCAAGGGAAAACTATGCTAGTAATTGAATGATATTGCACGAGAGTGATTATAATCATTTGTCATCATAAAGCAATATTCATTTAATTATTAGTTCTCATTTAATCATGGATGCTAAGTGGTTTTTCCACTACTTTGTATTATTGCTCACAAAAGAATATTTATTGAGCAATTAATGTAATTTATTATTTAATTTAATTCCCAAAAATACAAAATTAAAAGGGGATTAATTAAATAATATTAGAGTGGCTTTTAATGTCAAATAGACCCTCAAAAAGGGGACGCCACACATAGGGGGAAAAATAAAATAAAAGGGGAAATTATAAGGCATGCCTTATAATTTCAAATTATGGTTTTCCCTCCAAAAGGGAGTCGCTCCACCTTGGGAGAAAACTATAAATATATGTTTTGCCATTGAGGGAAGGGTTGATGAATCTTTTGATTTCACTCCATGCTTGGAGTAATGGGATGTATGCCCTAGCTCTCTCTCTCTCTCTCTCTCATTGTAAGCTTCACTTGGAGCCATTGTTGAAGATATTGAAGACTCTATTGTTCTCCTTATTGTGCTCTATTGTGTTGAAGTGTGTTTGATGCATTGTTTTCTCCATTCTAACATTGGCGACTTGGCTTATGTGTTGGTGCATTAATTTGCTGAGTTAAATCTGCATGTTGGGGTTCCATTTTAAGTGCTTTTGGAAGGATTTTATAGTGCTAATGATTTGCTGTTAATGTTGCAATTAATTCAGCCATAACGACTTGGAATGGTGATGGTTTGATCATGTTTTGATGCCATAAATGCTAGATATGAAATCTGCCATGTGTTATTAATTATTTCAGATCAAGGGGCTAATATTTTGGTGTGTTTGGAGGCTAGCAAAGTGCTGGAAATAATTTAATAAATTTATCCTAACCCTAGCGACTGGGTTTATGATTTTGGGGGTTGTTTTGGAGGGGTTATAGTGGTTCAAAAATTCAGATTGATAGCTCTTTGGAAAGCTCTTGATTTATAGAAAATTCTGCAATTTATTTGAGGGCAAAATATGAAATATTGAGCAAGTTATGAATTTTCTAAGTTTCAGATTGTTCTGGTGCATTTTTATTTAATTCACTGCTGCAATTAATTTCAGATTTTGAAGTGGTTAATTTCCTAATTGGTTCTCCCATCTAACCCACCACCTTGGCTCACTCCAACCCCATTTGGGTTGTATTGAAACTAACATTGGGTTATTTGAGGTCGAACTAGGAGGGTTTAGTCCTTCTAGCATCGATTGGATAAGTTTAATTTGCAGATTTGAATAATATCCCAAAAGGGATATTACAATTCGGACCTGATTTGAGTTGCTGTTCCAAAATCAGATTCTTAGAAGCCATGATTAGTTGATTTGCACCTGTTCGGGGCTGAGTAAATTCTATTTCCAGCTAGGTCTATACTTGTCTGTTTGCAAATTTTATAAATAAAAGTTCAGCCCTTAATTTGATCCAATTTGGTATTTTTCTGATGTTCTCAACTAAATAAAAATTGTTGATTTGTTTGGTGAAAGATTTCATTGATTTTACTTCAGTTTTGAGTGACTTCCATCTCCTAGGCAAGTCACACTTTTCAGTAATAATTCAGATCTGCATTATGTTTTTTGAGTATATCTTCTAGACATTGCTGTTTTACTTCAGATTTACTACTGTTCTGTTTGGGGCCAAAATTTGTCCATTTGGGTACATTGCAATCACCAGTGGTATCCCACATGTTTTTGAAGAAATCACAAGAGAGTCCATCCAGACCGGAGACTCACCATTTTGCATAGAAAAAAACGTGAAATGCAACTCTTTCATGAAGTCTCTCCAATTTGTCTGTCTCCACTGGAAACTTTGCAAGGGACAATTTTATAACAAGCTTCTCTAGCAGCCCCAACATTATCTGACTTGTGGTAATGGCGAAAGATGTTTTTGAAGTGTTGACTAAATAAAGCTCTAATTTCAGTAGGATCTTCAGCTAGAGAGCCATCCTCCTGTCTTAAACCCAACACTTTGTCAAAAACAATTTTCCACCTAAGGTAGGCAAAGGAGAATTTGGAGTCCTCATCTGTCTCTTGGATCCACCGGAGACGAGACCAAATATGAGCACCCCTTGCAATATACTCCTCCCCACATCGAACAACTGTCTCAAGTCTAGCAACTTCATTTTTAAATTCAACTTTTTGTGTTGCATTATTTATGTCCATGATTTAGTTTATTGCATATCCATAAGTAATAGTGCTACATATATCATGTATGGAAATGTTTTTGGTGAGCCACCATAAAAATAACTTATCTTTCATGATGTTTTAACCATCAACAATATGTCAATGTGTGGTTAATGAATCTGGAAAAAAATTGGAAAGTTCATGTATATACGTATATAATATTGTGTATGTTTCTTGTGCCAAAATGCCCCCATCCCTGTTTTTCATCGTGTCGATGTTGGTTTCCACGTCATGTTGCCTATTTCTTGTTTATGGCAACATCACTTAAGTGGGTCTTGAGTACAATCTACCTTGCTGTCCTTTGTCTATCCACCATTGTATGTCATCCTCTAAGAAAATGGTTGTTCAAATTGTCTTGGAGCAAGCTGCAAATATTTTTTTATTGCTTGCCTGAACTACTCATCTTTAATTACAATTATATTCGTGTTTAGTCTTGTTTTTAATCAATTATTAGATCAAGCTATTCATATCCTATTGGAGAACATTTTGGAAATCCTATTTTGAATCTCACATGGCTTTTTAAAAATAGTTTGTATTGAGTTGGGAAAAGAGTCCAGCATATGAGCATTTGATTTGACAATTGATGCGATAAGAACCTCTAATTTCCTAGCCTAAGCATATTCAAGAACTAGTAAAACATTATCCTTTGTAATTATTTATGTGCTACTCTATGACTAATATAGTCAATGCTGTTAAATTTTATAAACAGTGTAGAGATATCATTAGAAATTTTAGAAGCTCTGAGCTGATTTGCATCTTTACGAGCTACAACTGCTTCTCATTTTTAAAAATAGTTTGTAATGAGTTAGGACAAGAGTCCTGCATATGAGCATTTGATTTGACCATTGATGCGATAAGAACCTCTAATTTCCTAGCCTAAGCATGTTCAAGAAATAGTAAAACATTATGCTTTGTAATTATTTATTTGCTACTCTATGACTAATATAGTCAATGCTGTTAAATTTTATAAACAGTGTAGAGATATCATTAGAAATTTTAGAAGCTCTGAGCTGATTTGTATCTTTACGAGCTACAACTGCTTCTCATTTTCAGTTGTGATGGGATTATTCTGTCATAGGTGTGGCCTTGAACAGGGTGGCTATCAATAGTACAGAGCTAGTCAAATTTCAATTTCTATTCTGGATATTCTAAATTTCTATTTCTTGGCTGCTTTGTTTGGTGGTATGCTTCCAGCCAAAGATACAACTACGGATGATAACAGATTTCGAAGCAAGGTACCACAATATATAATATTTCTTTGTACTCTAGTGTTTTAGGTATTTAATTTTTTTCATTTTCTCAGACGAGAATATTCTGAAGTTTGACAGTTTCTGAAATAAAAGCCAAGAAAAGGAATACAAGAAGATCATGGAAAAATATTTATCTCTTCTGACAAAATCTATCTTTTGATTCATTGGCATATTGTTAGAGTAACTGGAAAGGAATTCCTACAAAGCTCAATAACATTCCTCATTCGAGAGATACGAGAATATTTCTATGAAGATGTGCGGCGTGCAACAATAAGGTCAATAGAAGATGGTATGATCAGACTAAAGGTTAGAGACTTCTATGTAAAATCTTATCTTTTGTTACTTGGACATCTCATTTAATTCAAACTATTTTGATGGAGTAGATTAGTAAAGGCAATGGTTTGTCTCTAGTACCAGTTATGATAATTTGAGGGAGGAGCTTAATCGTAATCATCAGTCTTGTTGACGGAAAATGACCAATCAGTTTTGGTCGTCTAATCACACTCAGGGCAGTGGAGGTGTTGTTATGGTGATCTCTCCATTTTTGTAGAGATTTGTTGTGGGACATGGTATTGGATTATTTCTGGAATCGTCAGTTTTGGTCGTCTAATCACACTCAGGGCAGTGGAGGTGTTGTTATGGTGATCTCTCCATTTTTGTAGAGATTTGTTGTGGGACATGGTATTGGTCTGGACAGCAGATGTGTGTGGGTTACACTCTTTTAGGATAGAGTTTTTGGATTTTGCTTTGTTTATGCTCCCAATCTGAGTTCAGATCATACTCGTTTATGAGATTGGTTAGCGTCTTCCTTGCATATTGCTAAGTGGGTTATAGGTGGAGACTTTAATATGGTAGAGTGGGAGGGGATCAGGTTGGTGATATGGGCTCACTTGTAGCTGGTTTAGAAAGAATAACATGGGCCAAATAAAGGGTTCCCTCCAAATTTTTGACCCGAATTGGGAAAAAAAGTTTAGTTAAAGGTGGGTTGGTATACCTTGTCTAAATTTAGAAGAGGAAAGGACAAAATACATGCTAGACTGGACCAGATTTATGGCCCTCGAGATTTTTTGTTTTTAGAACCGTCTCCTCTAATTGAGGTGCTTGTTGGAGAAATTGGTTCTGATCATCTTCCAATTCAAACAACTCATTCAGTGGGACATTCAGAAGAGGAAAAACCATCTTCTTTGTTTAAATTAAATGTTTCTCATTTACAGTCTCCTAATTTTCGTGCCTTGGTTCATCGTGTCTGGAATTTAGTGCTTCGTCCTAGTGGTAATAGAGGCCGGGTTTTGTGGTGTGAAGCTTTTGTTTGCCTAACCATAAAATTTATTAGGGGTTGGGGCCATATGATTGCTTGTCGGCACAAATGTGCTCTCCAGGAAGCTAAACAAAAAATAGTGACAACCCACATTTCCTTAGAGGAATATTTCCACAAAGAGCCTTTACGGGAAGACGCTGGGCACTTAGAGGATTTAATTTGCAAAGGAGAGGAGTATGTTGCCAAAGGAGCTCAGATTCGTTCTGTCTCCAATGGATTTAGGAGGGTGATGAGGGATTATTTTTATTATTTGAAGAGAAAGGTGTTTTCAACAAAGGTTTTGGGTTTTGTGTAGAACTGATGGATCGTTAGAAGAAGACCCAAAAGGGATCAAAATTATTTTTAACAACACTTTCAAAATATGTTTTCTCCATATATTGCTTTGGATTCAGTCATCGCTGCCCAAAACTCATGTTACATGGTCATCCCCAACAAGGTGACACTTGTGATCACAACAAATTGGACAATACTTTCACTAAAGAAGAATTGTTCACTACTCTTTCTTTGATGCATAATAGAAAATCACAAGGAATTGATGGCTACATTGTGAATTCTACATGGAGATGTGGGATATAGTTGGTGATGATTTCAACTGCTTGGCAGATGAAATCTTTTCTATAGGCTCATTGTCCGAATTCCTTAATTAGGGTTTGATCAAATTGATTCCCAAATTTGCATGTAGAGACTTCATAGGCAGGTGGTGGCCAATTACTCTCCTAAGTGTTGCTCACAAGAGCTTTGCCAAAGCACTCTCCCTTCGAGCGAGAAGTATTTTTTTAATAAATGCTTCATAAATTGAGAAAAAGTATTTATAAGAAGGTTCTGTACAAAGAAACTAAAAGGGCACAACAGAAAAAACAAGGTTACATATTTCTTAATCTAATGACAAGAGTAGCCGGATCGAGTAGTCCGAGGGTTCAAGTTGCTTAGCCTCTTTAAGCAATAGATGTCCTTTTGATAACAATTGTAGTTGTACTATCTTTGAAAACATATTTGCATATGAGTTTCCAAAACATGAAGAGGGTGGAGACACACACATACACCGCCAAAGACTTGCAAAGGGTCTCTCGAATCGATAAGTTGGAATCTTGAAGAGAAGCTCTCCACCGAAGAGGATGTTGAGCAATTATTGCTAGTCTCATATGAATTTCATGCAATAAGATTTGCAATGGCGCAATCCCGAACAAGTATTTCACAATTTCTAGCTTCGTGCAATAGAGGCGTAAACCGTTTGTGAAGCCACTCTTGGAAAGTTGTGCATTTGTGGGTAACTTTTGATAGATAACAAGCCGAAAAAACACCCTAAATTTGTATGCCACCTTGATTGCGCAAACACCGTGAAGCCTATGTATCCATAGAGATTCAACATTAAAAGCAAGCCATTCGGGATTAAAAAGAGTTTTGGGTGAGAAGTATTGCTAGCAGGATTGTCCAAAAGGAACAAACATGTTTTGTCCAAGGGTGTTTCATTTTGGATATTGTTTTATCTACTTAGGAAACTATGGATTGGGCCAAAGAGATGGGACTACCTTTTCTTTTCTTGAAGATAGATTTTGATAAAGCCTATGATAAGATAGATTGGTCTTTCATCATTGAAATGCTAACTTTGTCTTGGTTTTGGATTGAACTTTGTGAAGATGGTGATCACTGTATTCTCTGGTGCTTCCTCCTTTGTTTTTGTCATCAACGTCCTTTCCCCATGTATTATGCTTCGTTGTTATATATGAAAAGAATGTTTTCTAGCACCTTATCTCTATGTGCATATAGCTGATGCATTAGGATATTTATTGGACGTTGCACGTGTTTTGAACAAAGTGAGGTATTTTTCTATTAGATGGTTTCGAGATGCTTACCAATCATTTTGCAAATGACTCTCTTCTCTCCACTCAAGCAATGCAAGACTTAGTTGATGGAGCCAAATATTGCTTGGATTCATTTTGCACAACTTTTAGAGCTATTTTCAGTCATCATAAATCCGAATTTTGGTTGCATGGTTGGGATAACCCACCTTCTTGGATTCCTAACGAGTGGTCCTTTGTTCACACAAGAGTTATTGTTAGATACTTAGGTATCCCCTTCGGGTTAAATCTCTCTCCAATTAGCATGTGGAATTGGGTTCTCCAACGTCTTCAGAATAAGTTTCTTCATTGGAGAACAAACACCTTTTCTTGGCAAGAAAATTGATATTGTTTAGCACAATATTTCAGGCCTCTCATATATATTATTTTTCTTGTTGGCTGCCTTTCGAGACACAATTTCATCTTCTTGAACGGATTTTGAGATCATATTTGTGGTCCAAATATGGTGGCATTTGGGGTCTTCCTATGGTTTCGTGGGTTGTTTGCATCTTACCCAAGGAGGAGGGTGGATAGGGGTTAATCGACATTGCCACTCAAGGGTGTATTCTTGTAGCCAAGTGGGCGATCCGATGCTTGGAGGGATCTTCTTCTTATCAATTTCTAGTGAGACATGGATTGTGTAATTGTAATGTCCCCAAATGGGACAATTCTTGCCCTAGAAGGATTTTTGGTGATTCCCTTGCTGAAGAAGTAACTTATGAAACATATCTCAGAATTTGTTATGGCAGATCTGATTTTTCTAAGGAAAATGCGACTAGGGTTTTATATGAAAATCACACCTATCAGACAACGTTAGATAATTTTCCCTCTCCCAACTAATATGCGAATTGTATGTCCTTGTAAATCACTTATACTGCTGCAAATAAATACCCAGAAATGGCAACTGGTACCATGGAAGAAAAATACCATAAGAGATGCTAAACAGGACTGATTTCTGATTTTAAGGGCAGCAATGATTTAAGAAAATTATGGCAAAGAGAAATACCAATTTTTAGCTCCACAAAGACTGATTATTATTGATAGAATGCTGCAGATTTGTCCTTGATTACAGCAGTGAAAAAGAGGGTTTGGAACCCCACAAATTGCTCTAAAAATAATAAAATAAATATCTGAAACTCAGCTCCCAACCGCAGGTACCCAGAACTGATTTTTAGAGCCTTTAAATATGCCAAAATCTACCCACAACTGGGTCGCTCCAGCTGGTACAAAATATAATGGTTCAACAACCAGATTTGACTTGAATCTCCAATACAAAAGATGAGCCCAAAGGAGAGTTTTCGTTCCCCTTTCACTCTTTTCCCTGAGGGTTTTCATCCTTAGAATTACAGCTGCAATATTCAGCCTACACAAGTAGTTCTCAGAATTTTTAATAAACAAAAGCATGCCTCTACCTCAAGTCGACTTGTTCTTTTAAAGGAAAAGGTGACACAAAGTAACCCTTTTACAAACCATTAAGCTCCTTTAGCATTAAATGTTTTTCTCCATCCATTTTCCTCTCCTAGAGCAAGTCGCAATTTCCTTGAGGGAATACATTAAAGTTTTAAACCCATGAGCTTTTTACATTCTTTACTATTTTTAAGTGTCCCCTAGGCTAGTT
The DNA here is from genome assembly GCA_018340775.1 of Taxus wallichiana var. yunnanensis. Taxonomy (NCBI): domain Eukaryota; kingdom Viridiplantae; phylum Streptophyta; class Pinopsida; order Cupressales; family Taxaceae; genus Taxus; species Taxus wallichiana. The sequence continues at coordinate 573,262,919 of CM031244.1, forward strand.
GCACTTTTCCCTTTAAAAATATAATTTTATAATTTTAATAAGTGCTTTTCTCTCTTTTCTATTTTCACTTTATAATTAAGTAAAATAAATTAATATAAGTGCTTTATTATTATTATTATTATTATTTTGGCCTTTTATAATAATTTATTGTGACTTAAGTCGCCCTAGTGTTCACCCTTTAACCGTCGGATAGATAAAATAGGCTAAAGGTCTTCAATAATGTTATTTTTGAAAGATGGACATTTCAGTCCTCCCTTCCCAAAATTGTTTGCCCATGAAGCAATTCTGAACTCTTTTGTCTAAGTGCCATGCACAATAGACAAAATGTGCTGAAATGTCTCATGATCCTAACACTTGTACTGTTAGATGAGATTAGAGTGTGAAATTCTTCCACTTGTGAGGAAAAGAAAGGAAAATCAGATTTGAATGCAGTTGAAGGAAAGGATGAAGTGGTACGAAGTCCCTTTCTTTGATGGAATTGAGGAAATATCTGCTAGATGTTGGTTGAATGAATTTAAGAATTTTTGTGGTATAATCCTATGTGTCAAGATGATGCCCTCGAGCTCATCTCTAGATACATGGCTGGAGAAGCACATAAATGGTGGCGTCATTTGTTGAAGACCCAAGGGGTCGAATTCGTTGATTCACTTGCAGATTTCTAGAAAGATTTGATGTGCAGGTTGAGCAAGGAAAAAAAATCATAGAGTTTACCAATTCAGATCTACAAGTGGAGAAAAATCAGCCCATTGTGTATTCCAACATGCAAGAGGAAAAAGCGTCAAGAGGTATGAGTTGCATTGAGCAAAATAATTGCCTTAGTGAAACTTTTCTTGTTAGAGAAATTATTCCAACTTGTGAGAAGAAATTCATATATGCAAGCAAGGAGGATGTAATGGAAACTCTTAGAAAGTGTGAGGAATGGAATAGCAGAGCTAGAGCTGCTAGGTTGATAGCCGCTCAAGCGAGACAACACCTACAAGAGTTCAAGGAAAAGACTTCTTCTATTAGTGGGCAGCGAGGTATGAGGAATGATATTCCTCAAGATATGGCAGCCAAGAGCATGGAAATATCTTGCCAAGGAGGGCAGATTGCTCGGATTGAAGAGTGTGTGGAAGAAGGTATGCTGTCTCATTTATCGCAGCAGCTGATTTATGAAGAATTTTAGCCCATTGTAAACACGAATACTCAGGTTTTGGTGCAGCAAAGTCAAGACATTTTGAAGACCAAGATTGGCGAGGATGTTGGTGATATTCCGAGGTATAAAGAGCATACTAATGTGTCTTATTTATTGTTGCCTATTCCAATTTATTTTCATCATGAGATGCATGATAAGATAGAGGATGAAGTCTACAATATGGAGTATGTTGGACCTTTGTTCCAAGACTATGTCTATGAGCATCCGGAGAGCTATGTATTGTGGCAAGAGCTCTCACATTTAACAGGTACAAGATCAAGACTTTTGGAGCACTACAACGTGTTCTATCTGTTGCATATGGCAAGTTGCAATTGCTTGAGGGAAACAATTTTGGGAAGGGAGGATTGTAATATCCCCTTCCCAATCGAAGACCCTTAGCCTATTCTTTGTCTCCCCAACGGCTAAGGAACGAACACAAGGGGACTTAAGTTCTATTACTTTATTATAAAGTGCTTAAAAAAATAAACATTATAAAAAGCACTTATAATAATTTAATGAACTTAAAATAAACATAGAAAAAGCAAACAAAGGCAAAAGCACTTATTAAAAAATGTAATTTTTATCCATCCTAGGAGAAATGGCGACTTTCCTTAGAAGGGAAATGGGAAACTTAGAAAAGATAAAAAACATTGTATTTTTGTATCCTCCCTATGGAAAAATGCGACTTGTCCTAGGAAGGAAAATGGAGGGTAGAAATTACATAGAGAAAATCATTGTATGTTGATTGGATATTTTGGAGGTTGTTTTGGGTCTCTTCTTCCTTTATAAGGAGAAGTCGACTTGAATGAGTGCATCTATGTCTATTTGATAATTTCTGAAGTTTATCTAAAGCTTGGAGCTTTTGCATAAAATATTCTAAGGACGAAAACCCTTAGGAATTACCTCTAGAGGACAAAAACCATTTTAAAGTATTGCGGAATTTCTACACAAGGAGTTCCATTGAGCTTGCACAGATTTTAAGTTATTTCCAGCAGTGAATAGAGAAGATTTTGCAGATTTGGTACAAGGGATTGAAGGGAAGAAAGTGCAGATGTGTTTCCTGCATTATTTCAGCCTGGAGCGACCTATCTCTTGGATAAATCTGAATTGTTTTGAGGAATTTCAGACCATATTTGTATTGCTATATCATAATCTGATTTTAATGAATTAAAGCGGTCAGTTCTCAGTATTTTTCCAGCCCAAAACCGTAAGGGCGAGTTAGTGTTTTGGTTGTTTAGGGCACTTATGGTGGTCATTTGCATGCATAGGTAACATCATTGCGTTCTCCTTAATTTTTTGAGTCTGTGCATCGTTTATTTGTGGATCGGAGCATTTTTCAGGGAGTTATGAATTTTTGAAGTCGCCATAATTTTCCGTGGATTGAGGTTTCAAAATAAATTTATTTCAGCCTTGTTTGCATCAGAAACCTGCATGTTCATGCATATTTTGGCTTTATAAATAGATGAAATCAGATTGGAGTGGTGAAAGTATAATTTATTGGCCAATTTGTATGAGTTTCTTGCTATGCCCTAGTTGCATTTTTCCATTAAAATTCAGATCTGCACGGTAAAAAAGCTGATTTTAATTTTGTGAGCTTGCATTTGGTTGTGGGATTTGCCTAAAATCCATTGAGGGAAAAATATGTCCATTTGGGGACATTACAACTATGTGGTTGATCTCGAACAAGTGAATAGGCTCAAAGCCAAGTGCATGGCAAAAGCTTGTTAAACAATGTGACACTAAAATATTAACATCGAGCAACAATAGACCAAGATGGGAGGAGGAACTCAATTTTGGGGAAAAAACACAAGGAATATTGCTACCAAAGAACAAAATTCCAGACCAATGTTAATAATTGGTTTTTCCGTTCAACAAATTTTTGTCAAAATATTGTTTTCACAGCCCAAGAGGTAGTAGAAAAATGTAATGTCCCAAAATTGACACTTTTAAATAGTTCAGATTCCCTGAAACCCTAGGGCAGGATTAATAAAAACTGGATTTTGGAAAATAATGGAAATCATTTCTGAGCCCTAGGAAAAATCCAGATTTGTGGTATATAATTACAATCGCAACATAAACACTGAAATCGGATTTTTTAATTTATTTTTCAACACTGAAAATAAAAATACCAACTGGGTGTATACATCAATTTTTTGACCAATGGCGTCCTAGATAGATGGAAATAGATGCAACCAACTATTGACGACATCAGCTCTGAAATACTGCCCTAAATGTGATGTTATCCTTTGGAATGATGCCCTAGCTGCTGTAGGTGATGCCCAATGTGGGAATCCTAACAATAACACCCAAAACGTGTCTTAGCTGTTGAAGAATGACTGAAAACGTGCCCTAGTTGTGGAAAGTGACTGATGACATAGATCTGAAAATGTGCCCTAGCTGATAAAACTGAATTGAAAACTGCAAATCTCTGACTGGATGCACAAATGCAACTCCTGGATGGAGTCACCACTGAAGATTGGAGGGTTTTTCGTCCCCAAATCTGATTGCAATGGAGGGTTTTCGTCCTCAAAAGCAGAAGTTGAAGCAACAACTCAAACTCTCAATGTAAAAATAGATAATGGCAAAAGGATCCTTCCAAATGACCCCCCAATGCCTTTTTATAAGTTCACTTGACACTTTTCCCAAGGAAAAGCCCCAAAAGTAACTTTTCATCTTCTAATTTGATATTGACTTGCTTAATTTGGAAAGTCACCTTTATTTTTTATTTATAATAATAAAGTAATATTAAGTTGTCACTTTTTAATAAAAAGTGAGTTACTTGACAACTTAAAAATATTAACTTTATTATTTTTACTTTATTTGAAAAAGCAGTTATGACAAAAAGATTTTGTAATTGAGTAGAAAGCAAAAGCATCTAGCTGAAATGAATGTTTGAAACCTGAAGATTCTAAACAGCTGTCATTGTTTGAAATGGTTTATTTGAAAAACATTGATCTAAATTCACATGCTATACTGGAGCCTTTTCCTACTAGAATAAGTTGGATTTGCCTTATTGCACGACAGATGATAGCAACCAACAAGAAGTTATCATCACCAAATTGCAAATGGGTATAGGGCTCTACATGTTCAACTGATTGAACCATGAATATGACGAACTGGATCTGCACAAGGAAACATCTTTGCTCAGAGATTCAGCCATAATAATAACTTATAAGCAAATAGGGAGATAAAAGTCCTCATTGGCGCAGGCCTCAGCAAGACTGGAGTAAGGTTCCTGGCATACCTACTATGACATAGATCAAGACTATGAGAGCTTGTTGTTCGTATGCACTTGCAGCCATAAATCCATTTGAGGAATGGCTTTTGAAAAAAATTCAGTATGAAAGAGTTAAGAAAGATGTAGTTCATCAAAGGTCTTTAAATGTCAAGTGTAATTAAGAGTTGTGGTGTTTTATATTGATTCGCTATGCAGGATTCCCTGAGCAAAAATAACTCCATCAAATACCAGCTTTCTGATGCCAAAGTTGCAGCAGCCCTTCCCTAGAGATTTGCGATGTATCTGCTGTTAGTTCTGACTTATAAGAGTGGGGGCAGCATTAGGGAGTCCACAGACATCTTAAAATCAGAAGTAAAAATATTGTATAAAAGAACCATCACTAACCAAACAAGAGAGAATCTATCCAAAAGCAATCAAGTACATGAAAAATTTCACACTGTAGTCTGTACTTGGGCTATGAGTGCTATGAGTTATCTCAAAGATGAGGCATAGTGGCTTTATTAGCAGGATAGTGATATTGATGCTTTTACAGTTTTTAATTAGATTTCTGAAGATGCTATTAAGGGGATCAAAGACGAATCAGGTTCCCTTCAGAGACTTCCCTGACTGAACTTTATTCAGATTCTGTCTTTTATGCTTTGAAGGGAAAGGACTTTGAAACACACACAAGATAGTGATCCATCTTGTTATTTTCTGTCAAATTGCACAGAGATGAAGTCAAGAAAATTTGAATCATTAGGCATTGATATGGTAGCTGGGTATTTGTGTGAGCTTTTTATGATAACCATATGTGGGTCCCAATAAGTGGCGTTTGCACTAACTTTAATCAATCCTGTTGTTTTACATAACTCATGCTTTTAGGGCTTTAGTTATGAATACATCATGGAGACTCCTATATGTGATAGTTCTTTTGTATGAGCTTATTTCAGTGTTTGAGAAAAAGCAAGGATCATTGTCATGTCCCTTTTTTCGAGCTAATTCCAATTGAAGACCTTGGCCCATTTCCTTCCTCATGGGTCCAAGCGAACAAGCTAGAGGAAGCTAGCAATGTCATCATGTGCTTCATTTCATGTTCATCTCTTAATTGGCATTGTAATTGTTGGTGAGCCTAGCGCCCAACAATAAATTAGAAATAAAAAAGCTATTGGTGAGCATGTAGGCTCCAAAAATACCAATTAGAAAGTAATTTTCTTAAGAGGTCGGCCATCATTTACATTATAAGCACCCCTTATGGTTATAAAAGGGAGGTTGCTTGGCCATTAGAGGATTATGTTATGTGGATTTCTCATTTTTGGTGAAGGATTGCTTGTTAAGCATCTTTTCCCTCTCACTCAAGGACGAAAACCCTTGATTGAGGCACTCCCAAGGACGAAAACCCTTGTGGAGAAGTGGTGTGGACAAAACCCCACACTACCCTTTGGTGGATTTCTCTCTATTGCTGGTTATAACAGATTTCTGCCCTAAGCGACTTGCTTGGAGGTGTGTTTTCAAGGATATTGCTGGTTTTTATGTGATCCTTATGATTTATAAAGGTGAAATCTTCCATTTTATCAATTGTTTGGTGCAAATTATATTTTATTTCAAGTGGGGCAACCTATATTGAGGTGGTGTTTTGGTATGTGTAGTGACATTTTGGCAAATATAAAATTATCATCTTATTCTCTATATTTCATAAGGCCAATATCTAGAATTTCATGATTTTTGGTGCTTTCTAAGTTGAGTTATGAATTTTTAAAAATAACACTTTGTAGACAAGGGTTTCGTGAAATTCATATCTCCATATCTAGGGCATTAAAAATCAGATTTCTTGCACTACATGATTGTTGAGGTTATATCATAATTTTAGAAATTCAAGTGAAGCTAATTTGAAGGGTTTTGAAGGCTCAAAAGTGGGGTTGAAACCCCAAATCAGGTTGCTGCCCTAGAACAAGGTTTAATTTGCAGATTTGCAGGGTTATAACAGCAGCTCGGTAAATCTGATTTGAGAGCTTTTGGCCATTTCTTGAGGTCCCCCAAAACGGACATTACAATCACCTTCGGTTTTTTTTGTAAAAGCATGTCGATCTGTGCTGCCTTTTTAAACTTGGTTATATCTGTAGTTGTTTATAGGTTCACAATACTTGTCATAATGTGTGTGTATCTGCTTCCAGAAATTGGCGATTTTCGGAGAAAAATCAAGGAAAATTGGGGAAAATTGTTGTTTAGGTATAAAACATCAAAACTAAAAAAACCGTGGTCATTTCAAAGGGTTTTGTAGCGATTTTCTCTGTGCAAATTTATTGTAATGTCCCCTTCTAGGACAAGTTAGGAATTAACACAAATTTGATCACACAACTTGTAAATGATTAATATTCAAATCCTAAACTGCTGCAATTTTTAAAAATTCATATCTTTGACTAGAGAAGTCCAAATGGGCTGAAATTTTGGATAATGAACCACAAAAATATGAAGAACAATATGCAAAAATCAGATTTCGCACAGCCAACCCAAAACCCTAATTTTGACCTAAAAAGTAGGTCGCCCAGCACATTTAGGGCATCAAATCCACTCCAAAAATTATGAAAACATCTTCTCCTTATTTCTCCTAGTTTCTACAATCATATGCAATATTAAATCAACCCCAAACTGTAGATCTGATATAAATATCAATTTTCCATACCCAGAAAAGCCTGCAGACAGCTGAAATATTCAAAAATGCATAACTCCTTCAATATTCCATATTTTCTCCTCAAATAAAATGCAGATAATTCTATAAATTAAGATCTTTCCAAAGAACTAAAGATCTGAATTTTATGACACCCGAAAACCCTCCAAAACAGCCCCCAAAAGTCTCAATCAAGTCGCTAGGGTTAGATGGAATGACATAAATTATTTTCAGCTCTTTCTACACTTCAAAAACCCTCCAAATAACAGTCTTCAACACAAGAGAACTCAACAATGGAGCAAGAGAAAATACTTCAATTGATCAAAACCAGCTCACTAACTTCCCACGCAAGAGAGAGAGAGAAAACATCAATGGGCATGCATCCCAACTCCAAGCATGGAGCATAAAATAAATATCATCATAACATGAGTCTAACAATGATCCTAGCACTCCTTTTATAAGCAAGGAGACACAAAATTCGAAATCCCTAGGAGAGGGAAATTATTAAATAAAAGAAGTTTATTTCCCCTAGGTGTGGCGTCCCCTTTTAAAAAGGGTGATTTTAATATTTAAAAGCCACCTAAATATTATTTAATTAATTCCTTTTTTTAATTTTCCTTTTGGGAATTTAATTAAATAATTACTTGCTCCATAAATATTAAATAATTAAATAAATATTGCTTTATAATGTCAAATGATTAAAATCACTCTCCAGGCAATATTATAAAATTATTTAATATAATTTTCCCCTTGCAACATCCCTAAAGCCCATGGGGAATGATAGGCTAAGGGTCTTCAAAAATGGGGACATTACAGTCCTCCCTTCCCAAGATTGCTTGCCCTCAAGCAATAACAAGCTCATGTGTCCATGTCCAAAAGTGTGGTACTCCAAAGCCGTGCTCCCATGCCACTCAAGTGAAGTAGCATTACAGTCCTCCCTTCCCAAGATTGCTTGCCCTCAAGCAATAACAAGCTCATGTGTCCATGTCCAAAAGTGTGGTACTCCAAAAGCCGTGCTCCCATGCCACTCAAGTGAAGTAGCATTTGCAATATCTTGGACCGCTTCATTCTCCTAAAAGTTAGGAGTGTAGTCTGCTGTAATTTCTTCTTCAAACCTGCGCATGAAGCAAACAAATTAGAAAAATAAGTGTTGAAGAACACTTTTCCAATGTGTCTCCATGGCATGTACAACTCCTCCATGTATGGGCTGCCCCCAAACTCTGTTATGTGGCCCCAAGTGTTGTTGTAATCTCCAAAAATCAGAATTGGAGTGGCTGGTTTCCACCCCCAAATAGTCACCCATGAGTCAACATCAAGTACCATCACCCATGTCATCGAATACATGTGAAAAATCTGAATTATGGAGGTGATATCATCCATAGAAATTAGAGGACAGCAGCTATCATGTTTCCAAATTATTTTTCCCACATCAATGAGCAACCATCTAGTAAATGCAATAGGCCCCCATGCAAATGAAATTTCACTCCCCATAATAAAAATCTGAAAATCATTCATATGCACATCCGAAAATGAGACTCTTACCATGCCGTGTGAAGCCCATGTGATCCATTCTTCATCATCACAACCCTCAATACATTGTTCCCAAGAAAACACATGCTGAAACTCAATCATATGCATGACATAGAGCTGATTCAAAGTGAATGTCATGACAAATGTGGCACTTCTCACTATCATGGCTGAAAATATAACATGCTTACCCTTTTTTCTCAGAACATAACATGACAACTCAACACCATACCTTCCTTTTCGCTGTTCCCAATGTAAAAGGAGTGCTAAATGACCAAAAGAAGAACCTGTAACATGCATCAATGATGCCCCAAACTGAAAATTATCATACCATGTGACTGAACCCTTATGCATGCATGCTAACATAACTCCCAACAATCTGAAAATGTGCAGGACAGCAGTGTAAATTGCTATGGAAACATTAAGCATACATATTTTCCTTTTGGTGGCAAACTCAAACATGAATAGATGATGCTCATACCTTCCTTTTATGACCTCAACAATAAAAAACTGAATTTTATTGAGGTATGAGAACAATAGAATCTTAATCATCTCATGAGCACTAGTAAATACAAACAACTTGTTATTTACTTCTTCATACCATGTAGAGGGATGACATCTCACTATTTTTGATGCACCATGCATATAAGAAAAAGAGAAACCATAACTCATGCATCCATAAACCATATCACCGTAAACCCACGGAACTTCAACCCTTTGATTGTGCCCATGTACCTTCTTTATGGATAAAGAAAATAAATCTAAATTATCATGCTTGGGGCTGCTCATTACATTTTCGTACCATAAAACATCACTTCTCACCTTGTAATTATGTACCTTTACTTGACATGTGCATGGAGCTTCCTTGGAACTTGATTCTAGAAGAGAAAACACGCTTATTTGCTCCCTAATAACCGCTGTTATACACAGGCCAACAAGCTTATTGTCATGATTTTCGTTTGTAGAAGGAGTCTTAGGCATCCCTTTCCAAGTGTTAGGAGCAAAAACATCAACAATAGTATAACCAAAATACCTCTTATCCATCCATCTAACATGCTCATACCCATATTCATCAAAGCTCAATATATAAGGAGGAAATAAACATGAATAATCATACCTTGGGCTGCCCCCAACATCTACAAAACTCAAAATTTCTGAGTTTAGGACAACGCTCTTTCTTTCATCATTTTCTCCATCTAAACCCCTTTTTCTCCTTCACCAATGCTTATGTCATGTAGGAAATGACTTGGAGTAACCATGAGACTCACACTCCCTTCTTGTCCTTCAAATGGCTCACGATGAAGGTGAATGCTATCCTTCAAATCTGATTTTTCCTTTTTAGCATGCACATGCTCATCAACAACTTCATCATTAGTACTAGCCAAATCAAACTTGGAATAATTTATTACCTCAATGTAGTTGTTAAGTGGTTGCCTTTTATGTGGAGGGAGATATGGTGAAATAGACCCCTTTAGGGCCATATTGAGGTCTACCCTTGGCTGCCCCTTTGAAGCTTGTGTTTGATCACTCAATAGTGACCTTGGCTGCTCCTCCTTCACTATTTTTCGCTGCATATGTACAGCAGTACTGTACGGACCAGCAAGTTGAGAATGGTCTAAAGTGCTCGGAAATGCCTCTTCTTCTTTCCTATCATTCATCCCCTCATCCTTGCATTCATTGCCAATCCAAGTAGCATTAGTAATAACTAAATAATGTTCATTAGTTACCTCTTGGCTGTCCTCATTTTGCTTGTCCATGCAAACTTGCAAATCAGATTTCTTTTCCCTCTTGGGCTCATCTCCCATGATTATTTTATCAACATGCATGCAATCATGCAAAGGCAACAAAACCTCTTCAACCAAAAATAACTCTTTACCTTGCTCATTTGCATCTAGGGGCTCTTCTACCTGCTCTTCCTTTTGAACTAAATCTGATTTTTCTCTCATAAGTTCTTTAGCCATTATTTCCTTTTCATCATACACATGCTTGACACTAATGCCCTCTTCATGCTCATCATCCAAATCTGATTTCTTGCACCCATTCAAACCCATGCAATCATTAGATGTTAAAAATGTACCATCAACAACAAAAGAGCTCATACCTTGGAGAATCATAGTCTTTACTTTGCTTGAACATTGCTCTATAACACCTTTGGCAAGTGCATGAGCAACACGTGATGTCTTTTGACTCAATCCTTCCTCCAACATAGATAGCAAGTGTGTTGGGGGACTCTCATATTCATTTAATATCAAAGACATAATGGCTTGCATGGAAATCATGATCTCTTGAGCATGATCATTACTTATAACATCAAAGAACACCTCAAACATGTGAGAAATAAGATCATTACATTCTAAATCCATCATTATAACACAAGATCTTACTTTTGCCATAGTGTTCAAAATGCAAACCCTCTTACCAAAAGAAGGGCTTGTGAGGTCCCACAGACCTTGGAAACTTCCCACCATGACCTCAAAGATGTCTTCCATGATAACATCACAATATGGCAATTTTGGGGCTGCAATCCTCATGACCTCACTAATGCAGAAGATGACCATAATTCTGACTTCCCCATCTTTGTGATCCAACAACTCATGCTTAGCCAACTGCTTCACCAAGGAATCTCTTGCAAGAAGCATAGATCCATAATCATCTTGCTCTATTGTTACCAAGCAACTTGCTGCTTCTTCCGAATTTTGAGCAACTCATCCTTTGATGGAGGTAGGTGCTTGAGAGCTCTACCAAGTCTCCGGAATCTTGTCTTCATGTTACCTGCACTAGATAAATCCATGATCCACAAGCAATGTCAAACCTCACAGGTGCAGAAGAACATGCTCTGATACCACTGTAATGTCCCCTTCTAGGACAAGTTAGGAATTAACACAAATCTGATCACACACAACTGTAAATAATTAATATTCAAACCCTAAACTGCTGCAATTTTTAAAAATTCATATCTTTGACTAGAGAAGTCCAAATGAGCTGAAATTTTGGATAATGGACCACAAAAATATGAAGAACAATATGCAAAAATCAGATTTTGCACAGCCAACCCAAAACCCTAATTTTGACCTAAAAAGTAGGTCGCCCAGCACATTTAGGGCATCAAATCCACTCCAAAAATTATGAAAACATCTTCTCCTTATTTCTCCTAGTTTCTACAATCATATGCAATATTAAATCAACCCCAAACTGCAGATCTGATATAAATATCAATTTTTCATACCCAGAAAAGCCTGCAGACAACTGAAATATTCAAAAATGCATAACTCCTTCAATATTCCATATTTTCTCCTCAAATAAAATGCAGATAATTCTATAAATTAAGATCTTTCCAAAGAACTAAAGATCTGAATTTTATGACACCTGAAAACCCTCCAAAACAGCCCCCAAAAGTCTCAATCAAGTCGCTAAGGTTAGATGGAATGACATAAATTATTTTCAGCTCTTTCTACACTTCAAAAACCCTCCAAATAATAGTCTTCAACACAAGAGAACTCAACAATGGAGCAAGAGAAAATACTTCAATTGATCAAAACCAGCTCACTTCCTACGCAAGAGAGAGAGAGAGAACATCTACGGGCATGCATCCCAACTCCAAGCATGGATCATAAAATAAATATCATCATAACATGAGTCTAACAATGATGCTAGCACTCCTTTTATAAGCAAGGAGACACAAAATTCGATGAAATATCCCTAGTTGGGATCTTACCACAAAAATGACAAAACACAGAAATTTGCAGCAAAATACTAAATCTGATTTTTGCAGATTTTATGCAGAAAAAGTACAGCTAGGGCAGCGAACAGAAAAATGTGAATAACTCTCAAAATACCCGTCCAAAATACTTGAAATTTTAACTGGAACAAGATAATAATATGAAGAACACAAGGGAAATATTTTTGGAATTTTTCAGTCAATATAACGCTGCCAGAAAATTACAGCGTGCCTAAAATAGCCGGAAAACTTCGAAAATTAATATCTTTCCGAATACAAATGCAATAATGATGAAACTTTGGAAATAATATATATAAAAATAGTAGATGACTTTCCAACCTTCAGATCTGAAAAAGGACTGCTGGAAACCCTAGAAATTAGGGCTGCAAATTCCCAAACAAGTCGCCCCCTTTGGAAAATAGCCAAAACCCTTGTGAAACCCTCTGTAGATGATGCCGAATCCTTCTTCTATGGCTGCCGTAGGTCTGATCCGAAAACCAGCTGAAAAATCTCCACCAAACTCTCAAAAATCCTCAAACCCTAATTCTGAAAATTCTGAAAATACCTCTGTAAAACCAGCCCTGAAATCTGCTCCAAATGACAAGCTAGGGTAGATCTTTCACTACCGAAGAATGCCCTGCTAGCTAGGGATGGATCTCTCACCACCGAAGCTAGGGTTCCCGTGGGATCTTACTCCACAAGCTAAAAGTTGCAAACAACAGTTGCACCATGAAAAGAAATATAAGTGTATGTATGAATGATTATCCTTTCACCCCTCACCTCCTTTTATAACCTTTTCATGTCAAAGAAACCCTAAAACACTCGAGGCGCACTTTCCCAAAAAGAGGGCCTTATTAAAAATAACTTGAAGTTGCTTTTCCCTTCCTAGGCGCCTAGGCCCATAAAGTAACCTCAATGAAGAAATATAACATTTAATGCTATGCATGTCCTCTCAAGTCACCAAAAAGGTACTTTAAGTGGCCCCAATGATGAAACATAACATCTAGTCCCTTTTTAAAAGTACTTTATGACCCAGTCAATAAAAAATAACAACTGGACTAGATGCCCATACCCAATAGCAAAATAGTGTCCGTAACCCCTTGGGCATGACTAGGCTTAGGGCACGCATTGGCCCTTAGGCCATGGGCGAGGTAAAGGGACATTGCAGTCCTCCCTTCCTAAAATTTGCTTGTCCCCAAGAAAATGCAAACTAGGATGCCGTAGAATCTGTTCTCCTTCCCAAGTAGCATCCTCAAGAGGCAAACCCTTCCATCGCACCAAATATTCTGTGATATCTCTGTTCCTGAGCTTCCTCTGTCTGACCTCAATAATAAAATCCGGTTCTAAAACCAGCTTCCCCTCCTCATCCAGTGGTGGCAATTCTGTAGAAGGTACAATGTGTTGTCCTAAGGCCTTCTTAAGGCATGATACATGGAAAACATTATGTATCTTGCTGTGCTCTGGAAGATCCAACTCATATGCAACCACACCCACTCGCCTGACTATCCTGTATGGACCATAAAACTGGGGTTTCAGCTTTTCCGCCCCCTTCTGCTTGAGTGATGACTGTCTGTACGGCTGTAGACGCAAGAACACCAAGTCTCCTGCCTCGAAGGACCTCTCTACCCTGTGTCGATCCGCATAAACCTTCTGCTGATTCTGCGCCTTCTGGAGATTCTCCTTAAGAGCTCGCAGGATATCTTGGTTCTCCTGTAACCAATCCCGAGCTTTGGGAGCTCGACTATCTGATAATACTAAATCAGCAAATGACATGGCATCGTATCCATACAAAGCTCTGAAAGGCGTCATGCCAATACTCATCTGATATGTGGTATTGTAGCAATACTCACCCATATGCAACCATCTGATCCATGCCTGCTGATGTCCGGTCACATAACTCCGCAAATAGCCCTCTATCCATTTGTTGACAATCTCCGTCTGCCCGTCAGTCTGAGGGTGGTAGCTCGTGCTAGGAGTCAACTCGGTACCAGCAAGTCTGAAAATCTCCTGCCAAAAGGTGCTCATGAAGATCTTGTCCCTGTCGCTGATAATATTTTTAGGCAACCCATGTAGCCTAAAAATCCCTGTATAAAATACCTGAGCCACATCAGCTGCCTCATGCTTCTTGGGTAGAGAAAAGAAGTGCGCATACTTGGTCAATCGATCAACTACCACATAAATGCAATTGTGCCCATGCACCATAGGGAGTCCTGTGATGAAGTCCATCGATATGCTCTCCCACTTTTGCTCAGGGATGGGAAGAGGCTGAAGTAACCCTGCAGGAAAAGAATGCTCTGATTTGGTTTGCTGGCAAACCATACACTCTCTGACATGATTAAGGACATCATCCTTCATCCCCTTCCAAGCGAATCTCTCCCTGATGTACCTGTATGTTTTGAAATATCCGGGGTGTCCAGCTAGTGGTGTGTCATGTACTGCACGAAGGATCTTGTCCTTCATCTTAGACCCCTGTACAAGGAAAATCCGATCCTTATAAAAAATGAGATCATCTACCACCCTGTATCGGTCATCCTTGATAATACCATCCATGATCTCGCATGCAAACTGATTCTTGGAGTACTCAACCAGTATGTGAGCCTTCCAATCTGCTGAAATCTCGGACATAGAACTCAACATAGTAGTAAGGTAAGGCTTCCTAGATAAAGCATCAGCAACAACATTATTCTTACCTCTAGTGTACTCTATATCAAAGTCATACGTTTGTACCTTGTTCACCCATCTCTGCTGGCGGTCGTTGAGATCCTTCTGTCCCAAAAAGAACCTCAAACTATTGTGATCTGTACGTACCACGAACCTGCTGCCCACAAGGTACTGTCTGAATTTGGCCAAAGCATGCATGATGGCCAACATCTCCTTGTCGTAGATCGAATACCCCCTCTCCACGGGGCTCAATTTCCGACTCTCGTAAGCAATGGGGTGCCTATCCTGCATAAGCACTGCTCCAACCCCCTCACCTGATGCATCACACTCTAGAACAAATGGACGAGCAAAATCTGGTAATGCCAAGACGGGGCATGAGCTCATCACCTCCTTGAGATGATCAAAAGTTTGTTGTGCCGCTTCTGACCAAGCGAAGGCTCCCTTCTTGGTCAAGTCTGTCATGGGGCAGTCAATCGTGAGAAATTCTTCACGAACCTCCTGTAATAGGTGCATAGTCCTAAGAATCCCCTCAAATGTGTCAACGTCCTGGGTGGAGGCCAATCCAAAATTGCCTGTATCTTCTCTCTGTCCACCTTGACTCCCCCTCCACCAATCACATATCCCAAGTACAACAACTCTGTCATGCCAAACTCACATTTAGAAGCCTTCGCATATAGCAAATTAGCTCCTAGTATTCCCAATATCTCGTCAAGGTGGCGGATATGACTCTCCCAAGTCCTGCTGTAAACCAATATATCATCAAAGAAGACCAAAACAAACTTCCGCAAGTGGCGGTTGAACACGTGGTTCATGCAAGACTGGAATGTGGCTGGTGCATTAGACAATCCGAAGGGCATCACCAAAAACTCAAAATGTCCATAATGACATCTGAAAGCGGTCTTATGCACATCCTGCTCCCTAACCTTGATCTGGTGATATCCCGATCGCAAATCTATTTTAGAAAAATAGATTGCTCCCTGTAGCTCATCTAGTAGCTCATCAATACGCGGCACTGGATATTTGTTCTTGATTGTCTTCTTATTCAATGCCCGATAATCAATGCACATCCGCATGGTCCCATCCTTCTTCTTCACCAACACTACTGAAGAAGCAAAAGGACTAGAACTCGGCCTAATGTGTCCCATGTCAATAAGCTCGTGGATGGTCCTCTCAATCTCATCCTTAAACCGTTTGGGGTGACGGTAAGGAGTAGTAACCACTGGTCTAGTGTCCTCGAGCTCAATCACATGCTCAAATCCCCTCTCTGGCGGTACACCAGGTGGTATGTCGCTAAAAACTGTACTGTGCTTGTCCAATAGCCCCTGTATATCTACATGATACTCTGGCTGTCCATCCTCTGAGTTCTTGGTAGAAACCAAGCACTGTACTGCCCAATCAACCCCATTGTGTCTGTGAATCCTCTCGATCCTCTTTGCTGAAACAACTCTGGGTGCTTCTGAAGATAAACCTCTTAAGGTTACATTCTTTCCCTCGGACTTGAACTTGAGTTCCATGGTCTGAAAGTTAGTCCGAAATTCTCCAAGAGAATGGAGCCACTGTACACCGAGCACAAGGTTGGTCTCTCCAATACCAACCACATAGAAGTCATCGGTGACTGTATGGTTACCCATGGTGATACTCAACTGCGGAACTCACTGCATGCATCTCATGGACTCACCATTGGCTACCACTACATTGAAACCCTCAAAGTCTTCTGCCTGCAGTCCCCGCTTCTCTACCAAAGATGCATCAATGAAATTGTGGGTGGCCCCACTATCAATGAGCACTACAACTCTCTGGCCCTGTAATGTTCCCCTAACTCTGAATGCCTTGTACCTCGGGGTACTCGACAAAGTAGCAATAGTCTCCTGGGGAAAAGTCTCCTCCTCCTGTTCAATCCCTGCACTATCCAATGCCTCCTCATCTTCATCTTCTAACTCCTGATGGTACCGCTCCTCGTTCTCACTCTCCTCAAAGACCTCTATGAATTGGGCCCTTCCTTTCCCTCTACAATCATGTCCTGGAACCCATGGTGTGCGGCAATCGAAACAGAGTTTCTTTCGCCTCAACTCCTCCCTGTCCTCTCTCGATACAAATGGTCTCCTTGTGGTATCCTGCCTGGGTGGGGGCCCCTTTGGCTGTGAACCCTCAGTTTTCGAAGGAAAACCCTTAGGCTGATTTCGAGGGGGAAACCTCGATTTTGGAGTGGACAACTCCAAATCTCGTGCTCGCCTAATCGCCTCATGTAGGGAGGAAGGCTCAAATGCCTTCACAAATCCTGCTAAAGCGTCCGTCAAACCTGCCATGAAGAGTGAAGTCAACCTCATCTCTGAAACATCAGATACCATCACTGACAACCTCTGAAAATCTGCAATGTATTGATCCAGAGAACCTGTCTGCCTCAAGTGGGTCAATTCCCTGAAGTGCCTATCTGGGTCCCTCCTGTCAAACCTGCTCATCAATCTCTGTGTAAAATCTGCATATGTAGTGATATGCATGTGCCCCTGTGTGATCAATCCATGATGCCACCAGTCATGGGCATCTCCCTCGAGGTGTAGGATAGCAAACTTAATTGCATCTTCTTCGCGCATGGGATTCAAGTCGAAGTAAGTTTTCAACTTCTGAATCCAAGACTGGGCGGTACACTTCCTAGAGCCATCGAAGTGTGGAATAGAGATCTGCCCTAACCTCTTCTGAAACTCAGGTACCTGTGGCTGGTAATCTCTCCTAGGCCTGCTGCCAATCTTCATTTTGCAATACTCCTGAAATGGCATGTTGTCTCGGAAACCCTCGCTCAAAGTCCGGTACTTCTCCCAGCAAGATTCTTCATCCACAATGTCTGCGGGCTGTCGTGTCTGCGAAACTTCCGGATCCTTTAAGAATGAAGGCTCGTGGAGTCCCAATGGCCTGGTAGATGCATGAGGGGACCCTTGTCCCGAATGTCGACTCTCACTTCTATTACCATGTTGACCCATATTGCTGGCCTCTCCTTTCTCCGCATGAGTCTCGATCCTACCCTGTGCTAACCTCTCAGTAAGCTGGCTCAAATAGAGGTTGGTAGTCTCCTGCTGCTTCACCATGTTGGTGAACAGTTGTCTCATCAGATCTACTCCCATCTCTTCACTGTCTCT
Source organism: Taxus wallichiana var. yunnanensis (assembly GCA_018340775.1). NCBI lineage: Eukaryota > Viridiplantae > Streptophyta > Pinopsida > Cupressales > Taxaceae > Taxus > Taxus wallichiana. Next base: position 573,281,012 of record CM031244.1, read on the forward strand.
GTCTCTGTCTCCCATCTTCAACCCTAACAGGCTGGAGGAACAACCGCTCTGATACCACTGAAATATCCCTAGTTGGGATCTTACCACAAAAATGACAAAACACAGAAATTTGCAGCAAAATACTAAATCTGATTTTTGCAGATTTTATGCAGAAAAAGTACAGCTAGGGCAGCGAACAGAAAAATGTGAATAACTCTCAAAATACCCGTCCAAAATACTTGAAATTTTAACTGGAACAAGATAATAATATGAAGAACACAAGGGAAATATTTTTGGAATTTTTCAGTCAATATAACGCTGCCAGAAAATTACAGCGTGCCTAAAATAGCCGAAAAACTTCGAAAATTAATATCTTTCCGAATACAAATGCAATAATGATGAAACTTTGGAAATAATATATATAAAAATAGTAGATGACTTTCCAACCTTCAGATCTGAAAAAGGACTGCTGGAAACCCTAGAAATTAGGGCTGCAAATTCCCAAACAAGTCGCCCCCTTTGGAAAATAGCCAAAACCCTTGTGAAACCCTCTGTAGATGATGTTGAATCCTTCTTCTATGGCTGCCGTAGGTCTGATCCGAAAACCAGCTGAAAAATCTCCACCAAACTCTCAAAAATCCTCAAACCCTAATTCTGAAAATTCTGAAAATACCTCTGTAAAACCAGCCCTGAAATCTGCTCCAAATGACAAGCTAGGGTAGATCTTTCACTACCGAAGAATGCCCTGCTAGCTAGGGATGGATCTCTCACCACCGAAGCTAGGGTTCCCGTGGGATCTTACTCCACAAGCTAAAAGTTGCAAACAGCAGTTGCACCATGAAAAGAAATATAAGTGTATGTATGAATGATTATCCTTTCACCCCTCACCTCCTTTTATAACCTTTTCATGTCAAAGAAACCCTAAAACACTCAAGGCGCACTTTCCCAAAAAGAGGGCCTTATTAAAAATAACTTGAAGTTGCTTTTCCCTTCCTAGGCGCCTAGGCCCATAAAGTAACCTCAATGAAGAAATATAACATTTAATGCCATGCATGTCCTCTCAAGTCGCCAAAAAGGTACTTTAAGTGGCCCCAATGATGAAACATAACATCTAGTCCCTTTTTAAAAGTACTTTATGACCCAGTCAATAGAAAATAATAACAACTGGACTAGATGCCCATACCCAATAGCAAAATAGTGTCCGTAACCCCTTGGGCATGACTAGGGTTAGGGCACGCATTGGCCCTTAGGCCATGGGCGAGGGAAAAGGGACATTACAAATTAAAAATAAAAGAATCAATTTGAAATATAAATCAAAGTTTGAAATTACCTTGATGATTTCTATAGCTCTTTTTGCAAAGATATCATCAAAAACTATCATTGCAGTCCTCTCTCCATCAACTTTCTTTGAATATTGTGAGTCTAACCATGTTTGACTCACAAAGATTTGCTTCAATAATGTCAACAAACTAGAAATACTTTGCAACGTCAAGAAGTTAGTTGCAAACCTTGTGACACCGGCTCGCACAAGCTCTTTCCCCTTTGTGTGTTCTCTCATCAAGCTAAGAACCCAAGGGTGATTATATATGTACTTGGTTATGTTTCTTGCATCTTCTACAACCAACCTCACCCAATCAATTTTTCCTATGTCCTCCAAAAGAAGGTCAAGGCAATGAGTTGCACAAAGAGTCCAAAAGAGTGATGGATGTCTCTCCTGTAGTAGTCTCCCAACCACCACATATGCTTTGCTGCATTGTCTATGACAACTTGCACAACATTTTGTATACCCACCTCTAATACAACCTTCTCCAACATAAGACTCAAATTCTTTGCATTTTTAACTATGTTAGAGGCATCAATTGACTTCAAAAACACCATCTCACCATTTGAAGCCGTTAAAAATTAATGAGGGCGCGGTTTCTTCCATTCGTCCACCCATTTGAAAGAATGGTGCATCCGTATTTCTACCATTGTTTCTTTTGATCTTCTAGAATTGTAGTTGCATTTATAATTGCACCCTCGAGCAATTTTCCACTCAAGTTTTTTGGAGAGGGTGCCTTGTACCCTTTCCCTACAACTATCAATGTTGTCACCAAGTACTCCCAATACGGGCTCTTTGCCACATTGAAGGGAAGGTTGTTGTAGTACCAAAAATCGCACATGCTTTATCTGCTTCCTCGTGCATATCCTTGTTCTAGGTTGTACCTTGCAATGAAGGTTGTGCTCCAGGTATGTTCCTTGGTATAAAAAAATCTATGTATGCCTTTGCTCAAACTCAATGAAGCAGATGTGCCTCTTCCAGTTCGTATGCGTGGACCGCGAGTAGAGCCCACAATTGTTGCCACATCATCCTTTGAATCCTCTGTCATTCCAGCCCCAAGTCTAACAACTTTTGCTATGGTTGCATGCACCCTTTCCCTCTCTAGTTTCTTCTCCTCTAGCTCTGTCAACTCTGCTTTCGTTTGTCGCTTTGCCTCTTACGTAATGAAGGGGGCATAACATAGCGTCCCGAAAACAATACATGCAAGATGATATTTCAGACGATTGATGCCTCCAGAAAATGTTTTGCCGCAGAAATTGCAAACCACTATTCCCGAACTACTCCATGTATGTCATACTTCCAAGTGATGGGATAGGAGTTTGCGGAACGATTCCTGCTAGTGATGTTGACCCAAATGCCGAACCTGATGCCGAGCCTAATTCCATTGATAAGTTCTAATCTACACACACACACATTTAAAAAATAAAAAAACGTAAACTTAATTAAAATTTAAAAAACGTGTTTGTATAACCCTATTTAACCGTAATTTAATAAAAATAACATACCTCCGGTTCCAAATGACTATTAAAAATTTAAAATGATTTGCAATTAAATTGAATGCATTTAAAATTACAAAACATATTCGAAGAATCGAATACAATACGAATATATAAAATTTAAATAATTTAGAACGAATTTGCGAAAAGAATAAAAAAAACTTACCTCCGGCTCCAAATGACTATTAAAAATTTAAAATCATTCGCTATTAAATTAGATGTATTTAAAATTACAATATGAATATATAAAACTTAAATAATATAGACCGAATTTGCAAAAACTTGAAAGAATTTAAAAAAAAAAAAAAAAAAAAACTTACCTCCAAATGCAATTCTCCAAATTTCCTCTTCGAATTCGCTCAAAAATCTGTTCAACTCATGCAATGCAAGCTCAATGGCTGTGTGAATGAAAATGAAGTGCTTTGGTGCCTTAAAAAGAAAAAAACAGTGTTTTTTCCGTGTTTTTTGCATGTTTTTGACGTGTTCCGTGTCCTGCCCTGCATATGGCGAGTTCCATGCATGGAATCGCTGAATATTGGCGAATATTCGGCAAGTTTTTGCAGAGATTATTTGTTTTTTTTTCTAGTGAGTAATCGCGAGTATGCTTACTATGGTTAATTAAGATTCTAAACCTTGGGAACAAATATCTTATTCAAGCCATTAATATTCAAGTTTCACCAATTCTGATTAATTAGCTGCAATGGTTATGTGGTTAAAATTGTAGCCTAGTCAATGTTTGTATTATATAAGTTATGATATGTATTGAAGATTTAAGTTTTTTTATTCTTCCTTTTTTGAGATGTGCATCTCATATAGTTATCAAGTTTTTGTTCTATTAAGGAATTATATACATCTTGTGTGATCTGAGCTCCCATATTCTTTTTTTGGAATTCCTCTGTATTTTATCTCCTTTGCAGTGCATGTGAAAGAAGATAACTGAAAAAATTGCTGTGTAACACGGGAATTTTCGTGCTTATTCCTGATGCCTTGATACACACATTTTAGTAACCATGGTAATAAATAGTGCATGAGAATCATAGGGGATTCAAATTCGTATTTTAGCCCATGCAGGAAAGGAGCACAATGAAAAGCAATTTAGAGAAAATTCAAGTTTTAAAACTGAGCTGTATTAATCAATTGTCTTTTAAACTGTGCAGGTTGAAATAAATATCCCAGAGCTTAACCCTGAAATGGTATGGTGGTTCCTTAGCATATGGCACAGTGACATTTGTAAAAATACAATCTTTACTTGGTCCTACTGAAGACATCTGTGGATGACAGGATGTCTATAGGATTGGCACATTGATGGAGCTTGTCCGAGTAATTGCGTTGGCTTTTGCAGATGATGGGAAGCATGTCAAAGTAGCTTGGGAGACGATAGCATTTTTATATATAATGGAAAGACAGTTGATAATTTTCCGTGACTTGTTGCATATTTTTGTCTGACTAAGATATAATACTACTTTTTAAATTTTCCCAGGTATGTGTCCAAGGTTCTATGGGGAAGGTGAGCTTGCAGGAATGCCACTACAGATTGCAGGAACAAGGAAGATATTAGAATTCATGGATTGGGGTGAATACGACGTGAAGGGAACATTCATTAACATTGGTTCTATAGGTCGAACTTGAAAAAATAATTTCATTTTTTAGTTAATATATGTTTCATTGCAACATATATCGATTTTTGCAACAAAGCAATCTCAATTAATAAGGAAGCACAGAGGATGTTTAGTCATGTAACAATTGAATGCTCTCATTAATGATTTGTAATCTACGTAGAATTAGATCAAGATTGCTCCATTTAAGCATTCCCTTTTATGTCAACCCCTTCTCCTAGAGGAATCGCATGAGCATAACTTCATCTGATTTGGATTCAAACGGCAATCTGGTGGACAACACATAAATTGTAGGAGCTTGATGTGTATGGAAGAAATGAATTAAATGAAAGGAAATGACATGATAAAATCATATAATACTGCAATGTAATTGAAGCTTTATTGAAATAGGGAGTAATTTACAAGAAGGTAGCAATCTTTGATAAGAGATGGGAAGCTACAACACGCAGATTTTTACAGTCTGATGACAATGTTGTTGTAGCATTTTTCAGTAGGAAATGGATAGCCTAAAATATAAAATGAAGTGTTTTGCCCTGGAATCTCAAAAGAAATTGAGAGGATCTATTGCAATATGAAACTCATAAAAAAATGTTTTTCTAAAATTTCTAGATTTTTCGCTCTTTGTCTTTGTTTGGGCCTTTTAAAGTGGTATTTTTGGGGTCAAACTACTCCAAAGAAAGTTGCAAACCCTTTCAACATATTCTACACACCATGAAGCTTTCTGATGTTTTGTGAGCAGGACTTTTTGAGCTGCTGTTGCAAAGGTATAACCTTGACAAGTTGACCAACTGTTTTTTTGCCATTATGTGAAAACATTGCCTCGAACTGCCATCTGGATCATCATCACATGGGATTTTGAGCTGCAACATGACTATTTAAATTTCTTGTCAAGAATCACAACATCACACAAACCTTGTAAACAAAGAAATGGTAAAAATATAGAAGCCCTACTCTAGTTTTTTTGATCTGGGCACCAATGAATGAAATCCTCTTCACTTGGAGAATATTCTGTGCAATATACGCCAAAAATTATAGTCTGATTGCATGATCCTCGTTTTGGAAGTTGAGCTCCTATTTATTGATTAGATCAACCCCTGCTTTAAATCTAAGTCACAAGGTTCGAGATCGACGAGGATACAGTTCGGTTTGAGTTCCCAAAGGGATAAAGTTTGAAAGAAAATCGCCATTAAGTTCGTACATTAGGTTTTTAGTAAATAGCACTAAAAATAATGCGAGAACATGTCGAAACATACACACACATAAAAGTATGTGAAATCACAATACTAAAGATACTTTTTCAATAACTTAAGTTTTAGAATGAGAGAACATGTCAAAAAATATGCACATATAAAAGTATGTGAAATCACAATACTAAAGATACTTTTCTATAACTTAGTCTCAAAATCTAAAACAAGTAATGCTAAGTATTTAAACTTCATAGGAACTACACCCCATAGCCTTACAAAGTGCTACTTGTTATGTCAAAAAGTTCCATAAAATGCTTTTTCAAAAACTTATCTCAAAATCTAAAACTTATAATACGAAGTTCTTAAACTTCATGTAGACTACATCATGTAGCCTTATAAGCTACTTGTCACATCAAAATTTCCATATCATCAAGAGCATTATGCTCATCAACATCTTCGTCATCACTAGATTCATCACAAAGAAAGTCATGATCATATGTGTCCTCCAAGTCTGCTGCAATAGGTTGGTGTTGTGAAGATGTAATGTTCCATTTTCCAAACTAGTTTGTGTTGGAGATTTCAAGCCCATTCTTCTTCCCGTCAAATAGAAGAAAATGAAAGAGGGAAGTGATTGTCATATTTTGTAATGTCCCTTTTTCCCACATAACATCAAAAAGGAGTTATAGGCCATTTCCCTTCGTGGCCTAGAAGAAGAAATTAATAAAAGAAGAAGGCAGCGAACTAAGTAATATTTTAATTAAATAATTATTAAATAATAAAGGGGCGGCTGAAGTAAAAATAAATAAATAACACATGGTCGGCCAAACATAAATAAACAAGCTCTTAAAAGGGCGATCATGTTTGGGAAGAGACGCCACCCTTGGGAAGAATAAATAGAGGTGTGAGCCACTCATTTGATCATCGACTTGACTTGTAATCATCTAATTTCGGGAGAGTACTCACACGGCCAGCCTATTGGGACGAAAACCCCATTAGAGGTCTCTTGCAAGGGACGAAAACCTCTTGCTTGTGACTTTAAACAATTGAACTTCCTTGAATATATATATATATATATATATATATATATATATATATATATATATATATATTATCTCTGCAAATCTGATTTAGATTGTGCATTTTCAGATTCATATCAATTTATTCTACCCTATTCTGATTTTAATTTCCAGCAGTGTTCATTTATCTTTCCTTGTTCGATTTGGTCTCTAAAATTTAGAGAAATAATATAGAAATCTTTGATAAATATTTAGAGAAGTTTGGTGATGATTTTTGGGCTATTTGGTGAAGATTAAAATCGCTGCAATATAAATTTCAGTCTGCTGCAATTTCATTTCCAGAATAGTAATTTTAATTAAAATCCCCAAAAGGGTCATTTCAGTGGTATCAGAGCTTTATCCTCCTAAAGCCTGATTGTTGATGGAAAGTAGCAACAAAGAATACATTCACTACCAAAGGAGAAAGAGGGAAAACGAAGAAAAGATCACCGAAGAAAAACCCATGGATTCCGCTGAAGAAAAAATAAACCAGCTCATTGTCGGGCAAGAGAAGCTTATTGATGCTATGGGATTCTTAGCACTTTCTCTTCAAAAGGTTGCAGAACCAAAAGATCCTAATGAAAGGGGAAGTTCGAATAATAGAAGCCATGTTGGTCATTCTTCCTCTCCTTCCCGAGGATCGAAATGGATGCCAACCTTCATCCAAAAGGAAGCCACGCCAAACATAGAGTCTCATCATGGCAGCGATATTCCAACTAAATTTGCAGAATATGTCTTTTTCAAAAGACATTAGAAGAGCCATGACCTTCACTCAATTCATGGGGTTAGAAGGAAGAAGCTCCAGGCTAGAATCAAGACATACTTCCCATGGTGAAGTTCAAAGTGCTTTAGGGAAATTGTCTTTTTCTTCATTTGATGGATCTACGAAAGGCACTGCACGAGCGTGGATTCAAAAATTAAACACCTATTTGTCTCTCAAACCTATGATGGAAGAAGAAGCAATTAAATTTTCCATGCTGCACTTAGAAGGAATTTCCCATGAATGGTGGTTCCATGGATTGGTGACCCAAGGCCACGGTGAGATACATACATACAATGAGTTTTGCCAAAGACTCATTGATCATTTTGACCGAGTAGATCCAGAAGTTCATTTTCGTGAACTTGCCCAACTCAAACAAGAAGGCACCGTAGAAGATTATGTCGCTGATTTTCAAAGATTATCAGTGATGATCGAAGATGTGTCAGAAAGAAGGTTAATTGTCCTTTTTGTTGAAGGACTAAAGGAACCCTTAAGGGGGTTGGTTCGAGCCTTTGATCCTATGTCCTTGCAGGAAGCTATCAAGAAGGCTTTGAACTTAGAAGGAGCTGCTCCAAAAACAGCAGCAATCAGCATCATGCCCAAGACTGGAGGGAAGGGGAACAAGCCCCTAAACAACCTAAAGGCACAACTACGGAGCAGCCAAAGAAGACCTTGCCTAAAGTACCTCAGGACCTGCAAAAAACCAGCATTGAGAAGGAATCAAGGAATGAGTTAAGAAGGAAGAACCTTTGCTTTTCATGCAAAGATCCATGGACTCCAGAACACCGTTGTTTAGGTAAAGGCAAAATTCATTACATCGAAGTAATCCCAGATTTTGATGATGAAGAAGATGTAGCATCAAAAAAGGAGATGGAAGAAGTGTCAGGAACTATTGCAACCATCACGGAGCAACCAGCTACAACTCTCTCATTCTTGAAGGAACTCTGAAGGAACACAAAGTGAAGTTATTGATCGATGGTGGGGCAACCCACAACTTCATCAACATGAACCTGGTCACTAGTTTGAAACTAGTTGTTGAAGATTTCAAAGGATTCATAGTAAGGATTGCAGATGGATATTCCATGAGATGCACCAGGAGGTGTGTTGGGCTTCGTATTAATTTGGGGTCAATTGAGGTATGTGCTGATTTCTTTGCTGTAGACATGGCTGAATATGATATTATTTTGGGAATCCAATGGTTATGCTTGTTGGGAGAGTTAACTCTCAACTACCAGAAAATGCAAATGAGTTTTATGGATCATGGTAGAAAAACCACACTACAAGGAATGACTCCCACAGTGCCCCAAATTAATTATATGGTAGAAGAGGATTCTTTATATGAATCACATTTCTGTTCTTTGTCCAAAGTAACAGCAGATTGGAAGACTTTGATTACAGCCGAGTATGCGAAGAATAGGTTCGCCAGTGATGTATTCGAGGGAACAGTAGATGACGGAAGATACAAGGTCAAGGATGGACTGATTCTTTACAAAGATCGAATTTTCTTAGTACCGGAATCAAAGGTGAAAGGCAAGATTATGAGGGCTGCCCATGATGATCCTTCTGCAGGTCATCCAGGATATTTTAAAACATACAAAAGCATAAGGGAGAGATTCTATTGGAAGGGGCTCAAGGGAGAAGTACTCAAGTACATTCGTGAATGCCTAGTTTGTCAGCAAAACAAGGCAGAGCATACATTCCCAGCAGGTCTACTTCAGCCACTTCCCATTCCCACTCGAAAATGGGAAAGTGTCTCTATGGACTTCATCACAGGATTGCCTATGGTACAAGGTAAGAACTGTTTGTATGTGGTAGTAGATAGGCTCACGAAGTATGCACATTTTTGTCCTCTTCCAGCCAAATACAATGCTCCTATAGTAGCAGATGTCTTCTTCAAGGAAGTATTTAGATTACATGGGCTGCCTAAGGAGATAGTGAGTGATTGGGACAACCGGTTTTTGAGCCTTTTCTGGAAGGAGTTATTTCATTTGGTGGGAGCTCAACTTGCTCATAACACCAGTTATCATCCCAGACTGATGGGCAAACTGAAATAGTGAACAAGTGGGTGGAAGGATACCTGAGGAACTACATTGATGGACAACAGACAACATGGATCAAATGGTTGTACATGGCGGAATTTGCTACAACACCACCTTCCAGATGTCTATTGGTATGTCTCCATTCAAAGCCCTCTATGGATATGATGCATCTTCTTTTGATGATTTAGTTTTGGCTGATAGTAGAGTACCAAAAGCACAAGATTTAGTCCATCAAAGTCAAGAAATACTTAAGGTGTTAAAAGAAAATCTTCTTCGAGCCCAAAATCAGCAGAAGTTATATGCTGATCAGCATAGAACTAAGAGAACATTCGAAGTAGGTGACATGGTGTTCTTAAGACTACAACCCTACAGGTGCACCTCCATCAAGCGAAGGGAGCAGAGAAATTGAAGCCACGGTTCTATGGCCCATATAAAATCATCCGTAAGGTGGGAAAGGTTGCATACGAGTTGGAGCTTCCTGAGAATAGCAAGATCCATAATGTATTTCATGTTTCATGCCTTAAGAAGGCACTTGGACAACATATCACTCCTTCACTTGAGTTGCCTCCACTAGATGAAGAAGGCAAATTGATTCTAATACCTGAAGAAATCCTAGATGTTCGTGAAAGAAGACTCAGAAATCAAAGCATTAAGGAATATTTGGTTCACTGGAAAGACCTGCCCCTCGAAGATGCCACATGGGAGAATGCAGCTATTCTGGAGCATCCACAGTTGCGATTGCTTGAGGGCAAGCAATCTTGGGGAGGGAGGACTGTAATGTCCCTTTTTCCCACATAACATTAAAAAAAAAAGTTATAGGCCATTTCCCTTCATGGCCTAGAAGAAGAAATTAATAAAAAAAGAAGGCAACGAACTAAGTAATATTTTATTTAAATAATTAGTAAATATTAAAGGGGCAGCTGAAGTAAAAATAAATAAATAACACATGGTCGGCCAAATATAAATAAACAAGCTCTTAAAAGGGCAGTCATGTTTGGGAAGAGACACCACCCTTGGGAAGAATAAATAGGGGTGTGAGCCACTCATTTGATCATCGACTTGACTTGTAATCATCTGATTTTGGAGAGAGTACTCTCATGGCCAGCCTATTGGGATGAAAACCCCATTAGAGGTCTCTTGCAAGGGACGAAAACCTCTTGCTTGTGACTTTAAACAATTGAACTTCCTTGAAAATTTATATATATATATATATATATATAATCTCTGCAAATCTGATTTAGATTGTGCATTTTTAGATTCATATCAATTTATTCTATCCTATTCTGATTTTAATTTCCAGCAGTGTTCATTTATCTTTCCTTGTTCGATTTGTTCTCTAAAATTTAGAGAAATAATATAGAAATCTTTGATACATATTTAGAGAAGTTTGGTGATGATTTTAGGGCTATTTGGTGAAGATTAAAAATTGCTGCAATAAAAATTGAAGTCTGCTGTAATTTCATTTCCAGAATAGTAATTGTTGGTCTTCAAACTTGCACCTGTGTCTTGGATCTGGAAGAGCCGAGCTGTTTGAGATCACAATGGAACCGTCTCCAAGTTGTGGGACCTTGCGCGCTTGAGACGGATCTTCGGAGAAGGCTGGTTCCTCTATTTATTTCTATTGCTACTTTGCTACTCCTAGTGTTGAAAGGGGAAACTAAGCTAATAAATGCCAAGGGACCAGGGATAGAAGGATAACATGAAAATAAACTACACTAAAAGGGCGATAGCACCAGAAAAAGAGGGATGAATACTATTTGTTCTGAGCGGGAATGAAAAGGGAACGCGTGAAAGGAGGCTAGGCACGAGTAACACAACTTGAAAAACGTGTTTACCAAATCATTCTCATGGAACACAACTAAATAAGGAATTGCAAGGGACGTGAAGTGGCACAATGAACACGCAATGTAAAAGAAAGGCAAGAAGAAGAAATGCAAACACATTAGGACAGAATAGTCACAAAACGATGCTTCTATTACTTCCAGAAATGCACAGAGCTGTTACAATGGCGAAAGAGGCCGATATCCACATGCATGAGCCAGATCTAGAGGTCTGCAACTCGAATGCAAAAAATATGAAGTCCTTAGCAAAATGCGTAAGGATTCAGAGTATCCAACATTAATAATGAGCCCAAATCTTACATTTATAGATGAATCCATGGAAGAAGAAGAGAAGGAAGGAAAAACCGAATTTGAAATGCAACCACCAACAAGAAACATTCAATGCTGCAAATCTGCATAAGAATCTGACGAATGCACTTCCCTAGGTCCATTTGGCGTGTTGGAGGAGGAAGGGGAATCATATCAAATTGGGTGGTTGAAGCAATCAGATCTGCTCATTAATGCCCAGAGAGACGTTTTCCCATCTCTCACCAACCAGATCTGCCAAGAATTTGAATTTGAATGTCCAACAGTGTGGCTGATGTCAGCAGCTCTCTGACAAGTCCAGGCACGCGCCGATTAGGGCTCTGTAGCAAAAGATACGGCTGCCAAGGGATGTCGAGCTGCTGCGCACGCAAGACACGTGGCGTGCGTGAATTGGCTGAAAGAATGGCCAACTATGCAAAATGTTTGTCGTTTCTGCCACGTGTCACTCACTGATTTGTTGCAAAGATTCGGCGCCTTGTTGGTGTGCTTTGACTGGTTGCGTGTGGCACACTCAAGCATGTCAGAAGATGACCTGGCATAGAAGGGCACAAAGGAGGGCGTGAGGGAAGGGCACGCGGAAGAAAACAGAGGAAGGTGCACGAAACACGCATGCGACGCGCGCAGCGAGGAAATGAGGCAAGCGGTGAGAAAAGAATGCATGGTCAAGGTGCAACCATTACAAGATTATGTACGGGCGCGTCCGAGGGTGAACGCAGCGCGCCGGGAGAAGGCGAATGCGTAGAAGACATGTGTAAGGGAAGATGGAACAAAGAAGAAAAGGAAAGGAAGGGAAGAAGGGGAAGCGCACAAGGGCACACGAGGAAAAGAAAGGAATGTGCCAAGGGAACTTGAGCGCGCATAACCTCATAATGAAGAGCTCAGAGCCAAAAGATGTATACAAGTTATCCAAATCACTAGGAGAGTTATTTGGATAACAAAGAATTTTAATTAAAATCCCCAAAAGGGTCGATACATATTTTTGTCATTTTCATGAGTCTTTAATAGTTCTCTACATAAGTCAGGTCGGCTGGGTTAGAAGAGTTAAAAGCCAAAAGGAAAATAAAAAGAAAGTATCCTTATGAGGTTAGTCTTAGTTTGGAGACACTCTAATATGTTTTAGCGCCAAAACAAGGTATAAAGAGGGTTCACTTGGCTCATTTAGGGATCATCTCTTATCCAAAATTATAACTTGTGTGGTTGTTGGGCTGATTACTCAATCACTTCCACTTAAGGGCAAAAATCCTTTTGTGTGGATAAAAAGGAGGGCGAAATCCATCCTTGCTTGATTGAAGAAAGAAAAACTCTTCAATTTATTGCTTCTAAAGGATTCAAGAAGATTGATGTTGCATTTTTTTAATTAGGGTTTGATGGGAGAAGAGCTGCTAGGGTTTGAGCACCATTTTTAGGCCCTCTCCTAGGGTAGCGACTTGCTTGGAGGTCGAGTTGGGTGCCATCTAGGGCACATTTCTTCATTTGGAGTTGATATTCATATTGCTTATAATTTTTGAGGTGTATGCACACTTTCATGTGATTTTTGGGGTTTGGAATCTTCATTTCCAGCCATTGTTGTGAGTTGTAATTCTGCTGTCATAAATTTAATTGCAGCTGTGTAGAATTTCCAAATTTGCATATACTTTGGAGTGCTTTTGATTGGTATTTGTTCCATTTGTCAAGTATAATATTTTGGAGAATTTATATATCCATTTTCAGCTTGTTTGGAGGGTGTTTGATGCCCAAAAAGTTCAAATTCGGTTATTACTAGGGTTTACAATATTTTTGGTTGGCTGTTGTAAAAATCCTTTTACTCTCAATTGGGATTTGTGTTATTTCCTTGTCTTTCAGTTTCATCCCGAAAGGGACATTATAGAAGAAGAAGATGCTTTTTCCATTTTGCTCATGTACATTTGCCAATTGTGGCAAACATAGTAACTCCATATTTTCTCGACATTAATTTATTTCCAAAAGCATTGAATATTAACTCCAATTCCTTTCACACGTTGTTTGTTAGCAGCGGTCCCTTATATCCCTTATTAGGACATGGTACAATTGTAGTCTAGGAGATTTCACATAGTAGTGCATACTTAATTCCTAAAACAGGGCAAAACAAAACTAGGAAAACATTGTCCAATTGTGCAATGGTTATAGAACTGGAAATAATAACGGGGAAAAATGCAAGCTAGAGAGATAGACTTCACATAACTGGAATCAAAGTATTGTAGGAGCCAAAACTAACATTATATTAAAACTTAGAACTCAATATCGACAATCCAACCTTTTGTGCGATGCGCTTACATTGTTTTATACATTCCGAGGTGAGTGTCGACCTTGAAGTCCCTTCATATTGCTATGTTTGTGGAGCCTATTTTCATGTGTGGAAGTGTTGAAAATTGTACACTAAGAGTACTGTACACTTTCCACAGTTGTCTCGCCGGGTTCGGGAAACGTGCCGCGATATATTGGGAAACATGCTCTTCTCATATGGGCAGGATTTTTGACCCATAGGTTTATGGGACAGTTTTGGCCCATGGTTTTGGTACCCACGGTATTGTAAAATTGCTTAAGCAGTTTCCTATTTATGTGGTTTTGTGCATATGGTAGGGTTGATGTAACATTGTAGATGTGTGAGAGTTCAAGTGTGAATTTCAGTAGAGTTTGTTGAGCATAGCTCCAAATAGATTTGGGTATTGTATTGAGAGAGAGGTGGCTTGTAATAAAAATCTGAGCAAGTGATTCTTGGTGGACGTAGCCCAAATTGGGTGAACCACGTTAAATATTGTCTCTTTGTGTTGTGTTCTTTTTATTCTGCACTTTTATTTTAGATCTATAATATTTTCTGCATATTAGTTTCTACTATTGCGATTAAGTGTCATTGTTCCGTGTATTTTATCCCTTATTTCCTATCAATTGGGATCATAGCCTGGTTTGGTTTCTGAAGTGTTGAATCGCAGGAAAGTCTTAGCTTGAGTGGGAGCTATGACAGATAATGGAAGATCAAGGGTTGATAAATTCAACGGCAAAACTTTAGTCTTTGGAAGATGCATATGGAAGATTATCTTTATTAGAAGGATCCGTATATTCATTTGTCTCGAGAAAGGAACAAACCTCGAGCATGACGGATGCGGAATGAGATTTGTTGGATAGGAAGGCACTTGGGACGATCCGACTATGTCTTGCATATTCGGTATTGTTTAATGTTTCAAAGGAAATGACTACGAAAGAACTCATGGATGCGTTCGGGAAGTTATATGAAAAACCCTCTCGCCTCTAACAAGATATTTTTAATGAAAAAGTTGTTTAATATGAAAATGTATGAGAATAGTTCAAGATGTGAGATCATTTAAATGATTTTAATACGGTTGTGAATATGCTAGCTTCGATTACTGATAGAATTTGATGAATAAGTTAGGGCTTTATTAATTGTGTGCTCTTTACCCGAGAGTTAGAATAGCCTTGTCATGGCGGTAAGCAAGTCGGTTCCACTAACTCGAAGTTGAAGTTTGAGGATGTTGTAGGGGGGATTCTAAGCGAGGAAACGCGAAGAAAAAGCTCCGGGAAACTTCTACTTTAGGGAATGTTTGACAAAGGGAAGCTAGAGGGAGACAAAAAAATAGAGGAAGGTGTGGAAAATCGAAAGATGGGGGCAAGGTCAAAATCCAAAAGAAAAATGGTATGCTTGACAATGTGGAAAGTCTGGGCATGCAAAGGACTCATAGGAGCTTCGGGATAAGAAGAAACAACGGGAAGAAACGCAAAGGACTTTGTTAGGAGCTTCGGGATAAGAAGAAACAACAGGAAGAAAATAAGGAGGCAAATGTGGCAATGAGTAATGTATGTCATGATGCTTTGATTCTTTGCATAATATTGCTGAATCTTGGGTTTTAGATTTGGGTGCTTCTTTCCATGCTACTCCATAGGCATTATTTTGTTGATTATGTCCAGGGATTTTGGGCATGTTTTTCTTGGTGATGATGAGCCTTGCAGCATAGTTGGAAAAAATTATGTTCAGGTTAAGATGTAGAATGGGAATACATGGCTATTGAAGGATGTTAGACATGTGCCTACATTAAGAAGAAATTTGATATTGGCATGGGGCGATTAGGAAGTGATGGTTGACTTGTGATATTTACAAGAAACTCTTGGAAGATTACCAAGGGTGTTCTTGTTGTGATGAAGAGTAAGAAGGTTGGAACCTTGTATTTAACCACCGATAAAACTAATGTTTGTTGGCTTGAAGTAGATACAACATTATAGATCTATAGGCTCGGTCATATGAGCCACAAGGGTAGGAAGATCATAAAGAAGGATTTGCCCAGATATACAGAAACAAGTTTGGATTTATGTGAGAACTGCGTTTATGGGAAACAAAAACGTGTAAGGTTGCTCAAGGTTAAACCTTCAAGAAAGAGAGTAAGTTAGAGCTGGTACATTCGATGTGTGGGTTCCACTGTATCATCTCTTGGGGGTTCAAATTATTGTTACTTTTATTGATGATGCAACAAGGAAAGTTTGGGTATATTGTATTAGAAAAAAATCTGATGTATTTGACACTTTTGTTAAATGGAAAGCCTTGTAGAGAATGAAACATGTCTTAAGCTAAAATGTCTCAGGTTAGATAATGGAGAGGAGTATTGTAGTAATGAGTTTAATGATTATTGTTCTAAGAATGGAATCCGCAGGCAAAAGACGGTTCCAAGAACTCCACAGTAGAATGGGGTGTCAGAAAGGATGAACATGACAATAATGGAACGAGCTAGGAGCATGAGGTTACATGCGAGACTGTCTCTTTTTTTTGGGCGAAAGCGGTGAGCACATCTCAGTATATTTGATAAACATAGGACACTTAATTGCCTTAGATGGAAGCATGCCCGAGGAGGCTTGGTATGGTAAAAAGTTGATTATTCATTTTTAGAGTCTTTGGGTGTGTTGGCTAGATTTTTACACAGCTGAAAACCTAAGTAGTCATGAGATAAATCTCCCTCATTTACCGGTGAGGCTCCCGTGTAAGATTTTACTAGTTGTATTTCCTAGTATCTATTTGTTGGTATTACTTTAACTATGTAGCTCATGAACCATAGCTAGACAGTTTTGCAGCAAGTAAGCAACTATAAGCAATATGTGCAGGAAAGGGAAATATTTAAATGTGAGAAGAAAGGAAAGGAAATGTGCAACCTAACCAATAGTTCACAGAGTTGATTACATGCACATAGAAGAAACAAATAGATCTAAAAATGCAGAATTTGAAGCAAGGGAAACTTTCAGATCTAGATCTAAGACAACACAAAGTTCATGCATAGATCTAAAAAGAAATAAGAGACGAATGCACCGTTGACACAAAGTTCTTCGGAAATCTCTTCTCTATTCCCTTGCTTGCAGAAAGCTATCAGGGTTTCGCTCAAAGTTTGGAACACAAGAATGCTGATTACAAATTCCGATCCATTAACTTGTAGAGGTTCTTCTTCTATATATAGTGTGTAGAGGGGAAAATACAAATGAGAAACTATGAATGAACTAGAACATGGAGAAGTAGTAAAGGGAACATTTGGCAATCATCTTCTGAGAATTCCTCTCTTAGTGACATGCATCAGGAGTTTAAGTCAAAATTGTGCACATATGTCACCTATCTTAAAGAATCTTTCCAAATAACTTAAAGTAATGGTTTTTCAACTAATAACTTTAATTTTACATTTTCATCCGGAATATAAAAAATAAGAGAAGAAAGAAGATTTGCTAAGTTTAACACTAACACTTACACTTTCTTTTTGTTCTGATATTGAATATACTTGTCAAACATGTAATTCAACGTCTTCCCATCTGTTTTGACAATAGCCTCTCTCTTGGTTACGAATCAGAACCCTCTGGACAAAGCAGTAGTATTAGCCTTCACCTTCTCCAAACTAGGCCCATATCCCTCAACATCTGCCTGAAGTTTTATGAGTCTGCCAATTGAATCCATTGTGAAAGGCATGGTGGCTTCATCAACTTCTTTCCGTACAACCAAAATAAATTCCTCATGGGAATCAGGTAATTCATCTGGGATGCTCTTCGACACTTCTCCCATCTTGCTCTCTAGCAATTGCATCCTTTTCAGCATGAGCTTGAGGATCTCTACGCAAAAGGAAACTGAAATTTCTGCCTCCCCTTCTCCACCAATCCACCAGGCACAACCTGCTCTGCAATCAACACATCCTTTGGCAATGAGTGTATCTTAGCTAAATATCCAAATGACTTTCAACAACTATGTTCTCATCTTCTATTTGTGTCATCAGTTCCTTTAGCTAGATCTTGCCACTGCATATTCTCCAATTCAGCTGGTATTCTTTTGAACTGCTCTGAAGCTTGGTGAATGATTTGCTCTTTCCATTGAGCAATAACTTTGACCTGGTCCCCTGCATCTTCTACCTCTTGCATCAGATGATTACTTACCTACTCATGTGCTAGAATGGGTTGAGAGGAAGGTTTGGTAACCTTAGCAATGATCTCGCATACCGGAACACTGCTTTTGAAACTTAGATCTCTCGGTCTTTTTTTTTTGTCAAGCTTAAGGAATAAAGTGTTCATTAGTGTCTGCGTATCTTGCTTTAATCCTTCTGTGGTAGTTTGACCTATTGGCACTTTGGTCACTGCTATATCGCTTCCGTGAGCTCTCCCTTGTGCTTTCCTTCTACTGGAATAGATAACTCAGCGAACTTTTGTCCCGATTCCTCAATAATCAACCTAGAAGTCATTTTGGCAACTTTAGGTCTTCTATCTCTTCCGCCCAAACTCAGGAGCAGTTGAAAGTCGTGTTCCTCCAGGTTGATCTCCTCTCTGGCTTCTGGGATTGTCTGCAAAGCTAACCATGATGAAAAGTTGCTTCTTGGGGAATGAGAAGTCACTGAGTGCACCACCATCTCATGCTCTGATTCTGCTCTATCCGAATTTGCCACCGTGTTATGACTGCCACCCTCTGAATTGTCCAAAGACAATGCTTTTTCAAACTCCGCCATCTGTGCTTTCAACTTCTCCGCATGGAGAGGTGAAGACCTGAGTGGTTGAGGAGAAAATACAAATGACGCTGGATTCAAAGGAGGAACAACAAGATCTCTTTGGGGTTCCGGGGCTGCTGAAGTGCTATGAGTTGATGTTGGAGAAGCTGGAACTAGCACGATAGCTGTAGATTTGGCCTTCTCTTTGTAATGTCCCCTTTTCGGGACATTATTAATATTTATTTTTCATTTACATTTGTACACCTTGGCATGCTAGCGCTACAAGTGGGAGTCTCTTTAGTTAGTTTAATGTGCACATAGGTTAGTTACTTTTATTTATTTAATTAAAAAATAAATAAAGTGCACATAGTCTTAGTATTAAATATTTTAATGAGAGTTTATGTTTTCCCTCCAAAAGGGAAAGGTCGGTCTTTATTGGATATTGCACCCCTTAGTTCTATAAAAGGGAGGTCGCATTTCCTTAGAGGGTATGTTGATTGATCATTTGATGTTCACTCCATGCTTGGAGTTGGGATGCATGCCCATTAATGTTCTCTCTCTCTTGCGTGGGAGTTATTGTGTTGGTTTGATATTCAATTGAAGTATTTTCATGAGATTTGCAAATCTACTTGTTGGTGATTCTCTTTCTAGCTTTGGCGCCTTTTATTGAGAGTAAAATCTGCATGTTATTGAATATTATGAAGGGTTTTATGGTGTTTTAGATCTGCTGGTTATTGCTGGTTTTATTCTAACTATGGCGACTTGATTAGGGTATCTTTTAGCATGCTTGAAGGATTATTAAGTGCTGGAAATTAGTTGTGCAATTTATTTTAACCCTAGCGACTGGGTTTGGGATTTCGGGGCTGTTTTGAAGGGGTTTCAGTTATCATAAAATTCAGATTTTAATATCTTTGGAAAGCTCTTGAATTATAGATTAATCTGCACTTTATTTCATGGCAAAAGATGAAGTATTGAGCAAGTTATGAATTTTCCAAGTTTCAGTTGTTTGTGCCAGGGTTTTATCTACACAGTTTCAGATTTCGTGGGTTGATTTGCATGCCTTCTACTTATCCAAAAATTGTGATCTATAGCTTGTTGGAAAGCTAAAAATATTAAGAATATTTTGGCATGAGTTTGATAGAAAAATAATGGATGGTGAAGGAGTTATTAATTTTTGAAGTTTGCAGCAGTTTAGTGCATTTATAAATTAATTACTCTGTAATTAATTTCAGATTTGAAGTGATTAATTTCCTAACTAGTTCTCTCATCTAATCCACCACCTTGGCTCACTCTAACCCTTTTAGGGTTGTATTGAAGCTAACATTGGATTATTTGAGGTTGAACTAGGAGGGTTTAGTTCTTCTAGAGTCGATTCAATAAAGTAATTTTGCATATTTGGATAATATCCCAAAAGGGGATATTACACTCCATATGTGAGACTTCTTGTGAAATTTAAGCTTTTCCGGCCTTCTGCTTTTCCCTTTGTGCTTCCTTTTGTTGAAGTCTCTTGCGGTAAAGTTGCCTGTGATCTGATTCATCAAAGCTTCATCCAGGCAATACCCCTTTGTCAACAACCAGTTCGAAGTGTTAACTAGAACTGCGGAAGATCTTTCTTCAATCGGCGGAAGAGCAGCTCTATACCCTCCCATCTGATGATACTAGTCAAGTATCACATGCCCATCATCTGTGAGATCTATAGGTATCTGTGCCAAACCATAATTAGACACTTGTTGCGCCGATAACCTGCTGAAGTCTTTCTTTCTGACTTCATACTCGTTTCTGCACTTCATCTAGAAGTCTTCCAACGAAGGCACATGTGAATATTCTTGGGATATTGTCTTCCTTGCTAATGCATATAGTTCGACGTTCAGCCGTACTAGGAAGAACTCAGGCTCATACTCAGAAAACATTTCAGTTTCGACTCTAGCTTTGTGGATGCTTTGGCAACTGTAATAACCCACTGTGACTAGAAAGAAACCCGTAGACTTGTGCCGCTTTGATTGTAAGTCATGCATCTCCATGAGCTGTCTACACAACTCCATGATGACCCACTTGTCGTTTGGATACCTCGGCAACTTTACTGGTTCTCCCGAAAAGCCAGTTACCCTGAGATAGGTGAAGTCTGCAAATTGGATGAAAATGCAGCCATGTTGGGATACAACTTCCCAAGCTTCTTTGCTCACCCTGTTGGTCTTCAGATCACCATTTAGTTTGCAGATGAATTCATAAAAGAACCCATCATTGACCGCTTTGTAATCTTTGTGGCACTCAGGAACTGTCAACTGTGGATAGCAATCAAAGATAGGATCTTTCGCCAGTACGCCTCGTCTATCCAGCTTGGAAAATATGCCCTGCGAGGTTGCTGCATATACCAGGTATGAAGTCATTTTGAAGCTATAAGTCCGCCTCACACTCCGAAGTTTCTCACCGATGCTATCACTGATGATCTCTGCCCAATTGATTATCGAATCAGCTCTGTTGATCTCGATAGTCCTCACGAAAGCATACATCCATGAGCGAAAGTTGTGAGTATTGGCTTCTCCACTTATCCTGCAAAGCAATTTGGTGATATCATCCACCTCCTACACCAAGTTGGATCGCGGAAGAGTTCTCGGGAACTTTGATGGAGACCTAGGCTTCTTCATATATCGGTTGTTCATTATGCTCATGCAATCTGCTTTGTGTTTCTCCCATCTGTTACCTACATCCAGCATGTTGATTGCAATCACCACCGTTCGTGTTGGAATCTTCAGACAAAAATTAATAAACTGTGCATCCAGCCTAATAATTGTCTTTCCCACATCCCATTGTTCTAGAAAGAGGATGATATGACCTTGCACACTCCATAACAAATTCGGGCAACTGAGCTGAAATGGAAATGTTGATGCTTGAATAATTCCACTGCTTTTTATTGCCCACATGAGAGATGTCTTTCCGGCCCTGGATCTGTCAATTATTTCGGAGATGGGTTCAGGGCCTATGTTCGTGTCGTTGATATCAACAAATTTGGAAGCTATGCATGATTCTGCTGATCCTTCTCTTTCATCACGCTTCATCATGGCTAGAGCAATCTTTGTCTGTGTTCTTTTTCTTTTTTAATCTGCAGCCGAATTCCTTTATGTAATTGGATCAATTTGTGCAGATCTAGCAATTTCTTTAGATTCGGAAGATATATTCAATGTACTTGACATTGATTTGAACTCCCTTTCACTTGTATGAACCCTTTAATGAATACCTGCAATTATTTCAAACAAAGATGAAGTCCAAAATTTGAGGCTTTTTGAGGCTTTGCTTGCATGCAAAGCAAGCATAAATATTTTTAAATTCACTTGGGCACTTATAGTAACATGCAGATAATTATCATAGCATAAATCAAGCTATTCCAACCCTAGGCGCCAAACCTTGAAGCTTCTGGCAATGAAAAACACCTTTAGATGCACAAATCCTCCTTTCCTTGGCGCCAAAACTGTCTGGCTGCAATCCTTAGCAAAAAGAATTAATTGCTTCTTCATTATGGCAGCCCATACTTATATAACCCTCAACATTCTATTTCTAATAATTGTCCTTCCTATTCCTGGCAATTTAATTAATAAACAATCATGTTTATTCACCCAAATTGGGTGCCCAATTATGCATGCAAGGTGTCTTTAAATAAATTTATTTTATTTATTTTTAGCATGCATCCTTCAGTTGTCTTTGGCTTGACTTCTTGCTTTGACTTTTCATCCATCCATGGTGCCAAAATTAGGTGAAAAAGCCATAAATAAATATCATTAAATTCATTGTTTAATGCCAAGGTGGGTCGCACTTTTTGGCAAGGGTGATTTCTAAAAATAAGAAGTCAACTTTGATGGGATTTTCTACCCTGCACTGCAGCTCCAAAAATCCCTTCTTTCACTTAAGTTGTTTGACTTCCATAATGAGAATTTTTACCCTGCAAGGCAGGTAAGAAATTCCCTTTGCCATTGCCAAAATTCCCATTATCAAATTAAAACATCTCCCAAAAAGTGCGACTTGCATTAAAATTAGCCTCCTTTGATAAAGTGCGACTTGCATGGGTGAATAAATCTCTTTGGTGGGAAAAGTTAGCCTGCCAGGCAAGTAGAAAATTCTCATCGGTGCTTTAAGTGATTTTTCTTTATTTTATAATGGGAATTTTCACCTGCAAGGCAGATAAGAAATTTCTGCTTGCTGCCGCCTCTAATTTTTCCATCGCAGCTTAAGTGACTTTGACTTCATGGGAAAAAGTATTCTGCAAGGCAGGTAAGAAATTCCCGCCTGCCTGCCACTACCAAAAATCCCATTGCAGACTTAAACTCATTCATTCCAAAAAGTGCGACTTGCTTAGGAGAGGCTTTCTGTGCATGACTTCATCTTTTTGACTAGAAGTATGTTTTCTGAGGCTGATTCCGTTCTGGTGCAGTGGTTGTAAATGATCTCCAGATGCTTCAGGCAATTAAACAGACTATACTGGACAAGGAACAGACCTAGGGGAATTTCACAGAGAAACTGTGGAGAAAACTAGAGAAAAACGCAAAAGAAATAAATAAAAGTGAAAAACGCGCGTTGCGGAAGTTGTAGAGAAGCAAGGCTCAATTCATTCCCGGTGAAAACCTTATTAAGATGTGTGAATACTGACATGTAAAACATCAACAGATTCAACCAGAGCACAATTTACTTCAAATGGGGCATTATTTATTTAATAAATAATTAAATAAAAATTTCTCGCAGACAAAACTTGGCGGAGGGATAAAATGAGCTTGGGCATCTGGGTATTTGTCGAAATTGGATTATATGATTCATTGGGAATATCTTAACATAATACAGACATCTTCTGGCAATAAAAACACAAAAAGACCCGTTATTTTAAAAGAACGAAAATTTTAGACATGGGGTAGTCTCGCATTTCGGGTGAAATCTGGGACACCAGGATGTGAGGTGTTTTTCCATATAGACAAGGATGATAGGACCAAGCTAGAGACTAAATAAAAAAATACTTTCATTGGTTATGGTGGTGGTGATGACTTTGGATTTAAATGCTGAAATATTAAGGACAAGAAAATCATTTGATCTAGGGATGTGGTCTTTAATGAGAAAGTCATGTATAAGCAACAATTGCAGGGAAAACATGGAAGAATCCAAGAAAGAATATGCAGCGGGTAGAGGATCTTCCGGATTGGAAAGTGACACATGAATTAGTTCGGGACCTACTTAACAGAAACCCCAAACTCCTATATTGAGGTCTTCTAGGGTAAGAAGAGAACCCAATGTTTTTCTCCTTCTCTTTATTATTTATTACTCATTGATAGTGGAGAGCCGGAGAGCTTTGATGAAGCAATGCAGGTAGATGCCAGGAAGAAGTGGGAGCAAGCCATGGATGAGGAGCATCGGGCTCTCATGGAGAACCAGACATGAGATTTGGTGAAGCTACCCAAAGGCAAAATAGCATTGCAGAACAAGTGGGTGTCTGACAAAGTTAAAGAGGGAGGAGGAAATAAAAGATACAAGGCCCGATTGGTGGTCAAGGGGTTTGCAGTAGAAAAAGGTATAGATGTTGATGAGATTTTTTCTTCATGTAAAAATGACTTCTATTAGAACTGTTCTTGGATTTTTGGCAATAGAAGACTTGCACTTAGAGCAACTAGATGTAACGACTACATTTCTCCATGGTGATTTGGAAGAGGATATATATATGCGGTAAATGAGGGATAGGAGGTCAAAGGTAAAGAGGAGATGGTGTGCAAACTAAAGAAGAGCTTGTATGGTTTGAAACAAGCTCTGCAATGGTATAAGAAATTTGATAGCTTCATGATGGAGCAAGGTTATATTAGATGCCATTCGACCATTGCGTGTATACAGAGAAATTTAAAGATGGCAGTTATATTATCCTGTGCTTGTATGTGGATGACATGTTGGTTGCAGGTAAAAACATGCAGGAAATAAAAGGTACTCAAGAAACAGCTAAGTGACTCCTTTGCTATGAAGGATTTGGGGGCAGCCAAACAAATCCTTGGTATAAGGATATTTCGGGATAGGAAGGAACAGAAGATGACTTTATCTTAGGAAGAGTACATTAAGAAGGTCTTGGAAAGGTTTAATATGTAGGATGCTAAACCGAGTTAGGACTCCTTTGGGAGGCCATTTCAAGTTATCAAAGGAGATGTATCATTGGCTAGATTTTCTGCATAGCACAAAACCTAGGCAGTCATGAGATAAATCTCCCTCATTTTACCGTGAGGCTCCCATGTCAGATTTGTCAATTAAAGTATGCTAATATCTAAATGGGGTTTTACTTTAACTACTCAGTTCATGAACCATAACTGAACATTTTTGCAGCAAGTAAGCAAGCTAATTTTAAAGAAAGGAAAAGTTATAGAAGAAGATAATTACATAAACACGAAGAAATGGGGAAGATGTGCATCTCAATCGGTAGATGGCGAGCTGATTGCATACACATAGAAGAATCCAATAGATATAAACACAGAATTATAAGCAAAGGTAGCTCTAGATTTAGATCTGAAATAACACAAAGTCTATTAAGAGATCTAAGATAAAAAGCAAGAAACACAATACACCGTGACACAAAGTTCTCCGGAAATCTGCTCCTGTATATTTCTTTGCTTCAAGTGGCTCTCAAGGGTTTCAGCACAAAGTCTGGAACACAAGGTTACTGCCTACAAATTCTGATCATTAACCGGAAGGTTCTTCCTCTACTTATAGAATGTAGAGGGGCAATTACAAGTTGGAAGCTTTAGTTGAACTGACACATGTGGAAGTCGGAGGAAAGAAACAACTGGCAATCTCCATCCTGGAATTCCTCTTTGCATGACATGTATGATTTGCAACTGAAAATAGAACCTTCTATTTTGCACATCCGCCACCTATCTCCAAGTAGTTGACTTCTTCAAGTAATGGCTTTTAAGCCAATCACTTAAGTTTTATAATTTAATTGATCGCTCAATTACTTTGTCGGAGGAAAGAAGAAGGAAGAGGAAAGCTACAGTCTTGTCCTTTTTCATGTCTGCATGCAGTTGATTCTTTTGCCTTTGATTCTCACCAAACTGGATCTGGGAGCAGCTGGATCTGGAAGCAAGCTGGAATTGGAAACGGCTAGAATTGGAAATGACTGGATCTGGAAACAACAAGTTGGATCTGGAAGCGAGCTGGATTTTGCCTTCGCCTTGTCTTCTCTTTTATCCTTGAAGCTTTTGCAGTTCTTCTCCAGTACATGCATCAATGCAATGTTTGCCGTAGATAACTCATCATCCTTATTTTTAATTGCATATGAGCAATTAAAAATTCTGGAAAGCACTCCGGATGAATGAAAATTCAATGAAGGCTTCAACTGGAAGATGGGAGCATTTGCACAAGATCTTGGAAGGAATTTTCCACGCATTCGCATATGGATTTGCATTTGCATCTGGATATGGATCTGCACCTGCATAACAAACTTTGGCAATTGGGCTGTGGATGGAAAAGCTGCAGCTCGAATAATTCCATCGCTATTATTATTGATCGCACGCATGAGGAAGTCTTTCGATCTCTGGATCTGTCTATCAATTCAATAAGAGGTTCCGAGCCTAGATCCGTGTCTCCAATATCTGCAAATTTAGAAGTGATGCATGACTCCATTGTGCTTTCTTTTTCATCTTTCTTCGCCATAGCTTTGTCTATCTTTGTCTGAACAATTATTTTTCTTCTTATTTGACTGGAATTCTTCAAAACTGGTGCAGATCTGGATAATCCTTCAGATTCGGAGGAAATATTCAATGTATTGGACATTGATATAAGTTCATTTTCTTTATAAAAGCACCTGTATGTAACTCCTGCAATTAATTCAGACAAAGATGGCCACTGGAACATGAACAGTGAATTTTAATAATAAAAATCTGCACTATTCAAGCCTGCTGCCCCAAAAATTGATGTTTTATTTGCCTGCAAAGTGAGCATGAATTTTTCCAACTTCACCTGAGCACCTGTATCACTTCTACAAACAATTATGCAGACACAAATCAGCCTTCTTCAAAGCATGCGCCAAAACTAGAAGCTTTTAGCCTTGATTTCACCTTTGTCTCGAGCAAAATCCTTTTCAAATGTGGCGCACTTTTCCTCCGGGCTACACTTCTTTACCTCGTGAATTAATTAATTCACCCTTATGACAACCCATGCTTATATAACCCTCATAATTCTATAATTAATAATTGCGCTTCATATTCCCGGGAATTAATTAATTAAAAATCATGTTTCTCTCTTTAAAAATAACATGTTTAAGGACAACCATCCATTAAATTAAATTTAATCAATTTAATCATCCACTCTTCACTTCACTTAAGCTTCACAGTGTGCTTTGACCATAGCCACTGAAAATAGAATTTAATTTAATCAATTAATACTTTAAAAAGTATTATTTCCTTCTCAAAAGGGGCTGCATTAAATAAATTAAATTTATTTAATTTTGGAATTCTATTTTTAAATTTCTTTTGTCCACTTCCCTTTGTTGACTTTTCCACAAGCTTGGGTGCCAAAATTAGGTGAATAAATATTAACAAATATTTATTTAATGCATTATTATTCACCCAAGGTGGGTCGCACTTTTGGAATAATAGATTTCTATTTTTAAAAACACATGGCAATGAGAATTTTTACCCTGCAAGGCAGCCCCGGAAATCCCATGATCCACTTACGTGATTTGACTTTGACAATGAGATTATTTACCCTGCATGGCAGGCAATAAAATCCCATGATTTCACTTAAGTCACTTTTATTTTATTTTACCATGAGAATTTTTACCTGCAAGGCAATAAATTCCCCACGCTGTCGTCTCTAATTTTCCCACTGCAACTTAAGTGAATTTTCTGTCATGGGAAAAAGTACTCTGTTAGGTGTACAAAATTTCCACCGCTGCTGCTTCTATTTTTCCCACTGCAGCTTTAATATTTTGTTTTCCAAAAATGCGCCCAACCCCGCAAGGGCTTTTTAATGCATGACTTAGCTTTTTCGCAGTGGAACTGGACCTCCGATGGTGACTTCCTCCGGCATAACGTGCGTATATGTTCTCCAGCTGCTCTAAGCCAAGAATTGGGCTAACCCGGCAAAGGAATTGATCTAGAGAAATTTCACAGAAAACGAAACGGGAAAACACAAAAACACGAAAAATTGCCAAAAGTCACAAATAAAGCCCAGAACTTATTCTTTGTTTAAATCCTTCTGGTACAAGGAATAATGATATGTTTGATCATAACAGAGTTAAAACGGAGCGCAAATAGCCTCATACGGGGCTCAAAATAATTAAATACAAATTTCCCGCAGACAAATCCTGACGATAGAATATAACAATTTTGGGCATCTAGGTATTTGGCGAAAAAGGCTAATATGGCCCTTTGGGAATATGGCCAAAATTAGGTGAATAAATATTAACAAATATTTATTTAATGCATTATTATTCACCCAAGGTGGGTCGCACTTTTGGAATAATAGAATTCTATTTTTAAAAACACATGGCAATGAGAATTTTTACCCTGCAAGGCAGCCCCGGAAATCCCATGATCCACTTAAGTGATTTGACTTTGACAATGGAATTATTTACCTGCATGGCAGCCATAAAATCCCATGATTTCACTTAAGTCACTTTTCTTTTATTTCACCATGAGAATTTTTACCCTGCAAGGTAGGCAATAAATTCCCGCCTACCTGCTGCCTCTAATTTTCCCACTGTAGCTTAAGTGAATTTTCTATCATGGGAAAAAGTACCCTGCTAGGCAGGTACAAAATTCCCACCTACCTGTTGCTTCTATTTTTCCCACTGCAGCTTAAATCCTTTGTTTTCCAAAAATGCGCCCAACCCACAGGGGCTTTTTAGTGCACGACTTCGCTTTTTCCCAGTGAACCAGACCTCCGATGGTGACGTCCTCCGGACATAACGTGCGTGTATGTTCTCCAACTGCTCCAGGCCAAGAATCGGACTAACCGTGAAGGAATTGATCTAAAGAAATTTCATAGAAAATGAAACGGGAAAACACAAAAACACGAAAAATTGCCAAAAGTCACAAATAAAGCCCAGAACTTATTCTTTGTTTAAATCCTTCTGGTACAAGGGAATAATGATATGTTTGATCATAACAGAGTTAAAACGGAGCGCAAATAGCCTCATACGGGGCTCAAAATAATTAAATACAAATTTCCCACAGACAAATCCCGACGATAGAATATAACAATTTTGGGCATCTGGGTATTTGGCAAAAAGGCTAATATGGCCCTTAGGGAATATCCTGACAGATTACAAGAACTTTCGTGCAATAAAAACACAAAACGACCCATTATTTTAAAAGTACGAAATTTTTTCGAATAGGGTAGTCACAGATTTCGGGATGAAATCTAGGTACACTAGTATCCCAAGACAAAGCAGAGAGAAATCGAGATGTCCAAGGTACCTTACTCATCAACGGTTGGTAGTTTGATGTATGCCATGGTGTGTACTAGGCTTGATATTGCCGATGCAAAGGGGTAGGCTGTGAATAAATTTATGAGTGATCCGAGTAAAGATCATTGGCGCGATAGAAAAGTGGATCCTTCGATACTTGAGATGGACCATGGGTAGAGTTTTTGTGCTACAAAGAGTGGATCGAGACACCACTTTGCGTGGTTATGTAGATTCGAGATATGGTGGAGATTTAAATGCAATGAAGAGGAGCACAACAAGTTATATTTTAACTATAGGTGGGACAATAGATAGTGAGTGGATTTCATGACTACGAAGCTCATGGCTTTGTCTACCACGGAGGCCGTGAGTATGTTGCTGCCATAGAGGCAAACAAAGAGATGATTTGGTTACAACAATTGCTTGAGGAGTTGGGGCATAAACAGGAGGAAGGGGAAGCTGCATAGTAATAGTCAGAGTGTTATACACTTAGTTAAGAACTCTGCTTTCCACTCTAGACAAAGCATATACGATTAAGGTACAATTTCATTAGGACAACTTTGGAGGAAGAGAAGTTGGAGCTGGAGAACATTCATACCAAAGAATCCAGAGACACGATGACCAAGGTGGTCACAAGGAGAAAATGAAGCCGTGTTCGGCTTTGGTTGGTCTTCACGGATGATAGTGAAGGGTTGAGAAGCTTGCTCAGAGGAAAACTAGTCTCTAAGTGGGAGATTGTTATGTTTTTGGAAACTATTTTCATGTGTGGAAGTGTCAAGACCAGCACTTTCCACGATTGTCTCATTGGGGTTCGGGCAGACTGGGCCCTGAGCGAGGATCCGGGCGACAACCCCCAGAGCAGGGGTTTAGGGGTGCGACCCCGAGAATTTTGGCCTCGAAAAACTTGCTGATATATCGAGAAATGTGGTCTTCTCATATGCGCTAGTT
The DNA here is from genome assembly GCA_018340775.1 of Taxus wallichiana var. yunnanensis. Lineage (NCBI taxonomy): Eukaryota > Viridiplantae > Streptophyta > Pinopsida > Cupressales > Taxaceae > Taxus > Taxus wallichiana. Next base: position 573,310,942 of record CM031244.1, read on the forward strand.
TTTGACTCATAGGTTTATGGGACGGTTTTGGCCCATGGTTTTGTACCCATGGTATTCTGTAGAGTTTGTGCATATGGTAGGGTTGATGTAACATTGCAGATGTGTAAGAGTTCAAGTGTGAATTCTCAGAGAGTTTGTTGAGTATAGCTCCAAACAGATCTGGTACCTTGTATTAAGATAAAGGTGGCTTGTAATAAAAATTTGAGCAAGTGATTCTTGGTGGATGTAGCCCAAATTCTTTGTGTTGTGTGTCTTTTATTCTCGCACTTTTATTTTAGATCTGTAATATTTTCTGCATATGAGTTTCTAGTATTATGATTCTGAGGGGATTGTTCCACGTGATTCTTGGTGTACGTAGCCCAAATTCTGTGTTGTGTGCTTTGTATTCTGCACTTTTATTTCAGATTTGTAATATTTTCTGCATATTAGTTTCTACTATTACGATTAAGTGGGATTGTTCCACGTATTTTATCCCTTATTTCCTATCACATATTCCGTTTAAGGCTAGATGAGCTCTTTGCATTCTCTTTCTAAACTACAAAAGCATTACATGACTATTACTTTGTCCTATATGGACTTTACACATACATTTGATATTGCAAATATACAAAACTATAAAAATACATGAAGTTATCTTTTAGGCCTTAATATACTTCCAACATTTTACTAAACTTAAATAGTTGTCTTATCCAGAGACAAAAGAATTTTGCAAAGTCTTAAATTATTTTGTATTCATTCTCCAACCTCCTAATGCTAGTTGTGTTGCGCTCTTAGATTAGTTGTTCACAATTGGTGCAAGGAACATCGTTTACTAGTTTTCATCCCCTACACACTACTAAATCGCCTTGTGTGTCTTGAATTAAGTACATTTTGCAACACATCGCCCTTTCGGGTTTTCAATTTGTGGAAACTCCTCAGATCGCCCTTTCGTGTTTTCAATTTGTGGAAACTCCTCAGTAGATCGCCCTTTTGTGTTTTCAACCTATGAGGCCTCTTTTGGCAAATATCTAACAAAATTGCACAATTCTATCCAAAATTTTAGTTACTCCCAAAATTGTAATGTAGCGAAATCTACTTTTGTGCCTCGGAGTTGCACAAGTGGGGCTTGTAGTTATGTAGGTGGAGGAACCGATGACCAGGGATGGTGCTTACGCTCCTCGTGTTGCCTAAATTTTCAGAGCATGAGGTGAGGAACTATTCTTCATACAATTGGTAGAAATAACTCTGTCTACCTTATAGATTTTCCAATCTACGATAACCTCATCCACTCTATCAAGTATCCTGCTATTGTGTCGTTGCTTGCATAACTCTAAACAACTCATCATCTTTTCATGAATCCAAAGTTGTGTTATGAAGAGTTATAACATGTTGGATTTATTGTATTATATGCTTCAATGTGATCTCTTAATCTCTTTGTTTACACTCATGCAAAAATAGTTTGCGGTGTATTTCGGTCCCATTCATGCAATCTATCACTGACATTGTCTCAAGCTTGGAAGGGTGTTTGCAATTCTTTCTCCACTTCTTGATCATATGTTTTAGTTATCATTTGTGCTTGCAAAGTCTAAGAAAGAGTGGTGTCTTCTTGATTGTCATTCATTGTTGCCTCAATTATGCATTCCAAAATAGTTTGAACGTAATTTGCTTTGTTTGTCTAGTTCCTATCTCAAGGAGCTTGATATATTCTTCGAGGATTTAAGGTTATGCCCTTAACCTCTATTTTTGTTTGGAAAACTTGGCTCTTAACTCTCTCCACGCTTTCTTGCTCTTGCCAATTGTCTACCAATCTACTAACCAGTGTGGTTGGTTGTACTTGTTCGCTCATAACTTGATCACCTATCAGTAATGTCCCCTTTTTCAAATTAATGGACATTAATAATATCTCTAATTTGGGCCTGATCAATTCATCATCTAAGGGCAACTTATTAACATTATTATTAGAATAAAATGTATTTTTAAAATCGGCAGATAAGAAGACCCCTTTTTAGCCTATTTTCCATTGTATTCATCAAAAAGGGAGAATAACGGAGGAATTTATAATTTGATTTTAGTATTATAGTATTTCTTATTATTGGTATTTTAATTAATTATTAAAGGTGGGTGGAAAAAGTAAAGTAATATTAATATAGAAAATAGAGTTATTTTATTAATCCCACATGGAACGCCCCACTTGAAAAATAGAGACAAAAAAGTATAAAAGGAGGTGAAGAGGGGTTCATTTGGCATCTTTGGTCATTTATCTAATTTCACTTTGGAGAGTTGAATGCATTTGCTTTCACTTTCAGCCATAGAGGACGGAAACCCTCCTTGGTATTCTATTGGGGACAAAACCCTCAATAGAATTCAGATTTGAGGATGAAAACCCTCAACATCTATTGGGTGACTTCATTCGGAGGTCATATTTGGGCGCAAAGACAGATTTTCAGAGCTAGGGCACATTTTCCGGGCACATTTTCTATATTTTCCACTTCAGATCTGCATTTCAAGCAAAGAAATTCAACTAGTGGAGAGACATCTGCCAAGACTTCAAGTAGGGACAGCTAGGGCATGATTTGCAACCATATCTAGGGCTATCTACACCCTTATGGGTGGAGTTTGGTGCATTCTAGGGCACGGTTGTTCCAGATCTATACATCATTTGCTTTATCATAATTTTGGAGGCCATATTCAACTTTGTTTCAATGGATTTGGGCTTGGGATCACTTCTTTCCGGCCACTTTTGTAAGCTGTCCTACAAACATAAAATAAATTTCCATCTCTTGTTTTGGGTTCCAAAATTCAGTATTTTGGTGTTCTTGCATTCCTAAATTATTATAAATATTTTGGCATGAGATTTGGGTCATTTGAGATCAGATTCAAGGTCCATACCTAGGGTTTGTTTCAGATTTCTAATTTTGTGAAAAAACACACATTTTGTCCTAATATCTCTATTTTCAGCTTGCTACAATAAATCAGAATTTTCAGGTGTTCCCTTTGGGTTAGAAAATCCTCCGTAATTGGGACAATTTTAATGTCCCCTTTTCCAAGCTAGTTCAATTTATAGACTTTAAGCCCATTCCACTTACCGTGGGAAAGAAGGCAATGAACAAGGGAAGTAATTGTCATGTTTTTCAATTATTTTCGTGAACATTTGCATTCTTCTTTAATATTTTCCGACATAAGTCAGGTCGGTTGGGTTAAGAAGGTGAAAATCCAAAAGAAAAATAAACGAAAAGTATCCTCATGAGGTATGTTCTAGTTGGAGGCTTCCTATTTGGGTTTGGTGCCACAAAATGGTATAAACTAGGGTTCGCTTGGCTCATTTGGGCATCATCTCTTATAAAAATTCTAATTTGCATGGTTTTTGGGTTGATTACTCAATCACTTCCACTTAAGGGAAAAAGCCCATTTGTGTGGCTAACAAGGAGGACGAAGCCCTTCCTTGCTTGATTGAAGATCGGAAACTCTTCAATTTATTGAGGATTCTCCATCCCGTGGATTCCAAAATGCTTCAAGAAGATTGATGTTGCAGATTTTCAGCTAAAGTTTCAGTTTATAGTGATTTCTAACACCTCTCCTAGGGGCGCAACCCGCCTTGGGGAAGGGTTAGGTGGTTTCTAGGGCACGACGACTTCTAAATCATCCATCATTGCATTCTTCATAATTTTAGTTGATGGAATCTATATTTAGACTTCATTTTTGGGCTTGGAATCATTCATTTCCAGCGACTTTGTAAGGGTGTTCTCTATTGTCATTTATTTATTTTCTAGCTGGGGTTTGAAGGATGATTTCTCGGTTAATTGTAATGTCCGCCACTATAATCTGATTTAAACTTTCAAGTGATAGCAATAAAAATAACCAAGACATATACTGAAAACTGAAAGTTAATGCTGCAGATCTGATTTGCCCATAAAATGCGATTTGAAAAGAGAATGCAAACTTCAAATATATGCATAAAATATGATATTTTTAGTTGATTGGAAAGAGATAATATTATCAATATTTTTGCATGAGAGAACTCCAATATCTGAACCAAAAACCTGACCTTTTATGAAGAAAATGCCCAGATCTGACCTGTACTTGCAGCGCTGGAAAAGAGACTGGAAATCCTTGATAAAGTACACGGAACTTTGCAAAAACCTCAACAAGTATTTCTATAACAGTTGTTAGAAATATTATAAAATTTTCAGTCTCTATGTTACTTGCAAATACTCCCAAACTGAGTCGATTTAAGCATATAAAATATCATATAAAGTGTTGATGCAAATCAAACATTCCCACAATAAAATAGAGAGAGTTTTCGTTCTCCCGAGTGCTTTTTCATGAGGGTTTTGTCATCAGAAAATTGCGGTAATTTCACTTCAGCTCCAAGTCAAAATATCAAATTTTAAAATGATAGAATAGTCTTCCATCCAAGTTGACTTGCTTCTATATGCAAGGGAAACGACCCAAAAGAAAACCTAAAGTATAACCAATCAGCATTGGTTATTTGTTCAAGGCACAATGCACCCAAAACCCATCCTACCCTCGTCGCATTTTTCCTTAGAGGAAATACAATGTCTTTTATTTAATTTATTTATCTTCCCTAAGACCCCCATGACTTCCTAAAGCAAGTCGCCAAAACTCCTAGAGGACATAAAAGTTATATCTAACGGTTCTATTACTTTATTAAGTCCTATAAATTATCATAAGTGCTAGACATATTTTATTTTTTATATTGGCACTTAATAATAATTTATAGATGACTTAAGTCTACCTTGTTGATGTCCCTTAGCCGTCGGTAGACAAATAGGCCAAGGGTCTTCAAACTGTTATTCCGGAAAGAGGGACATTTCAGTCCTCCCTTCCTCAAATTGCTTGCCCACAAGCAATTTCAGATTTGGATGTTCCAATATTTCTGCACCTTCCCACGTAGCATCCTCTGTAGGTAGTCCTTTCCACTGAATCAAATATTCCCGGATAACTCTATTTCTCAACCTCCTTTCACGTATCTCTAAAATGATTTCCGGTTCTAAGACAAGTTTGCCTTCATCATCAAGAGGAGGCAATTCCATGGAAGGAACAATATGCTGTACCACACTTTTTTCAAACAAGATACATGGAACACATTATGTATTTTACTTTGAGCTGGAAGTTCAAGCTCATATGCAACCTTTCCCACCTTTCGTATGACCGTGTAGGGGCCATAAAACCTTGGTTTTAATTTTTCCGAACCTTTCCCTTTGAGGGAAGATTGCTGTAAGGTTGCAACCTTAGAAAAACCATGTCTCCCACCTCAAAAGACCTATCTATTCTTCGCTGATCTACATAAAGTTTCTGCTGATTTTGGGCATGTGCAAGGTTATCCTTGAGTGCTTTCATGATATCTTGACTTTGTTGTAATAAATCTTTAGCTCCTGGTACTCTACTGTCTGGAAGAATAATATCAACAAATGAGCTTGCGTCATAACCATATAGTGCCTTAAAGGGAGGCATACCGATGGACATATGATGAGTGGTGTTGTAACAAAATTCACCCAAATAAAGCCACTTAATCCATGTTGATTGCTGCTTTATAACAAAGCATCTCAAATACCCCTCTATCCATTTGTTTACAATTTTTGTTTGCCCATGAAATGTCCCTCTTCTCGGAATAATAGTGAAGACCCTTGGCCTATTTGTCTACCGACGGCTAAGGGACACCATCAAAGACTTAAGTCATCTATAAGTTATTATTAAGTGCCAATATTAAAATTAAATATTTAAAGCACTTAAGGTAATTTATAGGACTTAATAAAATATTAATAGTGGTCAATATGTCTTTATTTCCCCTAGGAATTTTTGGGCGACTTGTTTTGGGATGTCATGGGAGCCTTAGAAAGGATAAACAATGATGGCATAAATTTTGTATTTCCTCCAAGGAAAAATGCGACTAGGATAGAATGTCTTTGGGTGCTTTGTGCATAGTTTGAATAACCAATTTTCATTGGTCATATCATAGGTAGCTTTTAGGGCCATTTCTTTTGTATGTAAAGCAAGTCGACTTGGAGAAGGATCATTCTATCATCTTTCAACTTGATATTTTTGGCTTAGAGCTGAAGTGTAAGTACAACAAATTTTTGAGGACGAAAACCCTCATGAAAAGCACTTGGGAGAACGAAAACTCTCCTATTTCATTGTGGAAATGTTCAGATTTATATCAGCACTTTATATGATATTTTATATGCCCAAATCGACTCAGTTTGGAGTATTTGCAAGTAACTTAGAGCTGGAATAATTTATAAAATTTCTAACAGCTGTTACAGGGATACTTGTTGAGGTTTTTGCAAAGTTTCAGGTACTCTTTTCAAGGAATATCGGTCCTTTTCCCAGCTGCCCGACAGAGATCAGAATCTGGCGATTTCCTTCATCATTAAGGTCAGGTTTTGGTCCCTATTTTGAGAGTTTATCATGCAAAGATATTGAAATTATTATATCATTCCAAACAGCTGATAAATATCAGATTCTATGCACATATTTGAAGTTGGTATTCTCCTTGTTCAAATCGCATTTTTTTGAGAATTCAGATCTGCAGTGTTAAAGTTCAGATTTTCAGTTTTTGTTTGGGTTACTTCATTGTTATCATTTGAAAGTTCCAATCAGATTATAGTGGGGGACATTACAGTGGTATCAGAGCTAGTATTCCTCCCATCCTGTGAATGAATCAGCAGTGATAAACTTGAATGCAATCAGCCAAGGATCATATAGTTTATCATAGAAGGAACACTCCAAAAAAGGTACAATGGATGAACATGGTTAGCGACCCCCTCCCAATGATGCTCTTAGCTACATGAATGAGACTATAAGCAGGGTTCAAAGAGAGTTACAACAATCAATGAGGGAAAATCAAAGGGAAATGCGTGATGCTTTTACTAGTTCAATTCGTGACTTGGCTATGGCTTTACAGGGTAATACTACAACTCCTAATCATGCGAATACTAATGCTGGAGAGGGCAGCTCTATGGGGGCAAACAGGAATGCTTCCAACACTTCGCATACGACCTTCAAAGCCAAATTTCTCCATAGAGAGGAACCAATTGAGGAAGTGGTACAAAGTGACGTGGACGATGTGGAGGCCTATGGAGATGAATATATGCAACTCAGCCTTAGGGTAAGGGATATGTTACCTTTCAGAGATTTCTGTCAGCTTAAGAATAGTAAAAATATAAGGAAGAAACAGAAGGGTCCAACAAGAAACACCAAGGAGAGATATCAAGCATAAGTTAGGGAAGGTAACTTTACCATCTTTTGATGGCACTGAGAAATGTTCAGCTAGAGCTTGGGTCCAGAAACTTGATACATATTTTTCCTTAAATCCTATGTATGAAGAGGAAGCCCTCAAATTTGCAACTCTTCATCTGGAGGGGATAGCTCATGAATGGTGGTACCATGGGTTAGTAACCCAAGGTCACGGTTCCATTACCACTATGGAAGACTTTAGTTCATGTTTAATTGAGAGGTTTGATAGGACAGACCCGGATATATACTTCAGAGAGCTAGCTCAACTTAAACAAGAAGGATCATTGGAAAAATATATTTCTGAATTCGAAAGGATTTCAGTTATGGTTCCAGATATCAGCGAAAAGAGGTTAGTATTGTTGTTTTTAGAAGGGTTAGAAGAGCAACTAAAGGGGCTTGTGAAAGCATTTAATCCCCATCTCTACAAGGAGCTATTAGAAAAGCTTTTGACTTAGAAAAAGCAGTCCCAAAAATAAAAATCTGCAGCAAAAATCAGCAGCATATGGGCAGCCAAAGGGATGTTTGGACAGCCAAAATCATCTTCATCTAGTGGGCAAAAGGCACCAAACTATGGACAGCAAGGTAAACCTTTTCAAGGAAAAACAGATTGGAACAAAAACAACAAGGAGATTGAGTCCCGAAACGAGCTTAGAAGGAAAAAGTTATGCTTCCATTGTAGGGATCCATGGACTCCCAATCATCATTGTCTCCCAAAGGGGGCAGCCCACTACATAGAGATTATTTCAAATGATGAGGAAGAAGAAGAAGGGGCTGATCATGAAGAAGTGGGAGAACAAACAAAAGAAGAAAAAGAAGAATCCAATGATGGAACATTGGCCACCATATCCGGAGCTCCTAGATATCATGCCTTTCGTATTAAGGGTGTTCTTCAGGACAAAGGATCATAACTTTGATTGATAGTGGAGCTACACATAATTTCATTGATGAAGGTCTAGTGACAAGAATGGGGTTAAAGGTGGAAGACTTTCAAGGATTCAATGTGATGGTTGCGGATGGATACACTCTTGCATGTTCCAAGAAAATTCCTCAACTCGAATTTACTTTGGGAAGGTACAAGGTATGTGATGATTTTTATGTCATCGGGATTGGTGAAACGGATGTTGTTTTAGGGGTTCAATGGCTGCAATCTTTGGGTGAGTTTACTCAAAACTACAAGACCATGGAGCTGAAATTTAAGTCCCAAGGCAAGGAAGTTATATTGCAAGGATTGAGAGATGGAATTCCTCAAGTAGTAACCGCCAAAAGCATGGAGAGAGCTTTTACTAGAGGGCAGATTTCTTGGGCTGCTCATTGCCTGGTAAGTGTCAATTCTGAATTTTCATCGCAGCCATCATTTCATGTGGATATCCAGTCCATATTGGATAGATATAGCAATGTTTTTGCAGATTTACCTCATGGCTTGCCACCGGATAGAGGATTTCAGCATATAATTGAATTGGAACCCGGTTCAACTCCGGTCATATCCTCTCCCTACCGTCATCCAAGAGCCTTCAAAGAAGAAATAGAAAGGGTGATAAAAGAATTGTTGGAGATGGGCCACATAAGGCCAAGTTCTAGCCCATTTGCCTCTTCGGTTGTTTTGGTTAAAAAGAAAGATGGGACATTAAGAATGTGTGTGGATTACAGGTTGCTAAATAAGAAGACCATCAAGAATAGGTACCCTATACCAAGGATAGATGAATTACTTGATGAATTGCACGGGCTGTTTTCTTCTCCAAGATTGATCTAAGATCCGCTACCATCAAATCAAGGTAAGAGATGAGGATGTACACAAGACAACTTTTAGGTGTCACTTTGGTCATTTTGAATTTTTGGTGATGCCATTTGGGTTGACCAATGCTCCTGCCACTTTCCAATCATGTATGAATCATATTTTTAGGGAGCATTTGAGGAAATTTGTGTTGGTATTCTTTGATGATATCTTGGTGTATAGTAAATCATGGGAAGAGCATTTGAAACATCTTGATATGGTTCTAAACATTTTGGAGCAGCAATCTCTCTTTGCCAAATTATCCAAATGTGAGTTTGGAATGGAAGAAATTTTGTATTTAGGACATGTCATCAATGCTAAAGGAGTTCATGTGGACCAACAAAAGATCCAAGCCATTTTGGATTGGCCTACTCCTACTACCTTGACTCAACTAAGAGGTTTCTTGGGTCTTTGTAGTTATTATCGCAGATTTGTGAAGGATTCTCACAACTTTCAACTCCCCTAACAAATTTGACAAAGCAAGGAGCTTTCACGTGGTCACCATCAGCCCAACAAGCATTTGAGCATCTCAAAAAGGTAATGAGTTCTTGTCCCGTACTTGCTGTTCCAGATTTTTCAAAGCCCTTTGTGGTAGAATGTGATGCATCCGGAGATGGAATTGGGGCTGTTTTGATGCAAAACAAACATCCTATAGCATTTGAAAGTAGAAAGCTTAAGGATGTAGAGAAGGGATACTCTATCTATGATAAAGAGATGTTAGCTATCATGCATGCTCTTGTGAAGTTCAGGCAATATCTTGTTTGTGGCAAATTTGTTGTCAAAACGGATCATAATAGTTTGAGGTATTTCCTTAATCAAACTGATTTGAATGATAGGCAACAAAAATGGGTGAGTAAAGTGCAATCCTTTGACTTTGAAATTGAATTTTTGAAGGGAAAAAGAACATAGTGGCTGATGCTTTGTCAAGGAAACCTCATTGTTGTTCCATGAGTGAAATCACAGCAGATTGGAAGGCTGATATAACAGCAGAATATGCCAAAAATCAGTTTGCTTGTGATATATTTGATGGGAAAATTAATGATGATAATTACCAAGTGGTGGATGATCTCATTCTTTACAAAAACAGAGTTCTTTTAGTGCCTGAATCTAAAGTTAAACGCAGAATTTTATCAGCCATCCATGACTCACCACTAGCGGGACACCAAGGGTATTTTAAAACATACAAATAGGTGAGGGAGAAATTTGTATGGAAGGGGTTAAAGAAGGAAGTATTACAACACATTAGGGAGTGCCTTATTTGCCAACAAAGCAAGGCACAACATGAATTTCCAGCAGGTCTTTTGCAGCCCCTACCCATTCCAAATCAGAAATGGGAGAGTATTTCGATGGACTTCATTGTTGGTCTTCCTCCGGTCCAAGGTAAGACTGTTATATATGTGGTAGTAGATCGTTTAACCAAGTATGCTCATTTTTTTCCTCTCCCTACTAAATTTGATGGACCTTGGTGGCTGGAATATTTTTAAAGATGTTTTTAGACTTCATGGGCTACCCAAGAATATTGTGAGTGATAGGGACAACAGGTTCATGAGTTCTTTTTGGCAAGAGCTCTTTCATCTAGCAGGCACGGAACTCACCCCAAGCACCAGTTACCATCCACAAACAGATGGGCAAACAGAAATTGTAAATAAGTGGATAGAGGGGTATTTGAGATGTTTTGTTACAGGGCAGCAATCAGCATGGATTAAGTGGCTTTATTTGGGAGAATTTTGCTACAACACCACTCATCACATGTCCATCGGTATGTCTCCATTCAAAGCACTCTATGGTTATGATGCAAACTCATTTGTTGATATTGTTCTTCCTGACAGTAGAGTACCAGGTGCTAAAGATCTATTACAACAAAGTCAAGATATCATGAAAGCACTCAAGGATAACCTTGCACATGCCCAAAATCAGCGAAACTTTATGCAGATCAGCGAAGAATAGAGAGGTCTTTTGAGGTGGGAGACATGGTTTTTTTAAGGTTGCAACCTTATAGGCAATCCTCCCTCAAAGGGAAAGGTTCGGAAAAATTAAAACCAAGGTTTTATGGGCCCTACACGGTCATACGAAAGGTGGGAAAGGTTGCATATGAGCTTGAGCTTCCAGCTCAAAGCAAAATACATAATGTGTTCCATGTTTCTTGTTTGAAGAAGGCTTTGGGACAGCATATTGTTCCTCCATTGAATTGCCTCCTCTGGATGATGAAGGCAAACTTGTCTTAGAACCGGAAATCATTTTGGAGATACGTGAAAGGAGGTTAAGGAATAGAGTTATCCGTGAATACTTGATTCAGTGGAAAGGACTACCTATAGAGGATGCTACGTGGGAAGGTGCAGAAATATTGGAACATCTTAATCTGAAATTGCTTGTGGGCAAGCAATTTGAGGAAGGGAGGACTGAAATGTCCCTCTTTCCGGAATAACAGTGAAGACCCTTGGCCTATTTGTCTACCGACGGCTAAGGGACACCACCAAGGTAGACTTAAGTCATCTATAAATTATTATTAAGTGCCAATATTAAAATAAAATATTTAAAGCACTTAAGGTAATTTATAGGACTTAATAAAATATTAATAGTGGTCAATATGTCTTTATTTCCCTAGGAATTTTGGGCGACTTGTTTTGGGATGTCATGGGAGCCTTAGAAAGGATAAACAATGATGGCATAAATTTTGTATTTCCTCTAAGGAAAAATGCGACTAGGATAGGATGTCTTTGGGTGCTTTGTGCATAGTTTGAATAACCAATTTTCATTGGTCATATTATAGGTAGCTTTTAGGGCCATTTCTTTTGTATGTAAAGCAATTTGACTTGGAGAAGTATCATTCTATCATCTTTCAACTTGATATTTTGGCTTAGAGCTAAAGTGTGAGTACAACAAATTTCGAGGACGAAAATCCTCATGAAAAGCAATTGGGAGAACGAAAACTCTCCTATTTATTGTGTAAATGTTCAGATTTTACCAGCACTTTAAATGATATTTTATATGCCCAAATCGACCTAGTTTGGAGTATTTGCAAGTAGCTTAGAGCTGGAATAATTTATAAAATTACTAACAACTATTACAGGATACTTGTTGAGATTTTTGCAAAGTTTCGGTACTCTTTTCAAGGAATATCAGCCTTTTCCCAGCGCTGCAGTCTGAGATCAAAACTGGGGGTTTCCTTCATCATTAGGTCGATTTTGGTCCCTATCAGATTTTGGTCCCTATTTTGAGAGTTTATCATGCAAAGATATTGAAATTATTATATCATTCCAAACAAATTGATAAATATCAGATTTTATGCGCATATTTGAAGTTAGTATTCTCCTTGTTCAAATAGCATTTTTTTGAGAATTCTGATCTACAGTGTTAAAGGTTCAGATTTCCAGTTTTGTTTGGGTTACTTCATTGTTATCATTTGAAAGTTCCAATTAGATTATAGTGGGGACATTACATGTTTCATCTGTTTGTGGATGGTAATCGGTGCTTGGAGTAAGTTCCATGCCTTTAGATGAAGGAACTCTTGCCAAAAAGAACTCATGAACTTGCTGTCCCTATCACTCACAATATTCTTGGGTAGCCCATGAAGTCTAAAAATATTTATAAAAATATTCCAGCCACCAAAGGCCCATCAAACTTATTAGGGAGAGGAAAAATGAGCATTCTTGGTTAAACGATCTACTACATAGATAAGAGTCTTACCTTGGACCGGGGAGACCAACAATGAAGTCCATCGAAATACTCTCCCATTTCTGATTTGGAATGGGTGGGGGCTGCAAAAGACCTGCTGGAAATTCATGTTGTGCCTTGCGTTGTTGGCAAATAAGGCACTCCCTAATGTGTTGTAATACTTCCTTCTTTAACCCCTTCCATACAAATTTCTCCCTCACCTGTTTGTATGTTTTAAAATACCTTTGGTGTCCTGCTAGTGGTGAGTCATGGATGGCTGATAAAATTATGCGTTTAACTTTAGATTCAGGCACTAAAAGAACTCTGTTTTTATAAAGAATGAGATCATCCACCACTTGGTAATTATCATCATTAATTTTCCCATCAAATATATCACAAGCAAACTGATTTTTGGTGTATTCTATTGTTATATCAGCCTTCCAATCTGTTGTGATTTCACTCATGGAACAACAATGAGGTTTCCTTGACAAGGCATCAGCCACTATGTTCTTTTTCCCCTTCAAAAATTCAATTTCAAAGTCAAACGATTGCACTTTACTCACCCATTTTTGTTGCCTGTCATTCAAATCAGTCTGATTAAGGAAATACCTCAAACTATTATGATCCGTTTTGACAACAAATTTGCCACAAACAAGATATTGCCCAAACTTCACAAGAGCATGCATGATAGCTAACATCTCTTTATCGTAGATAGAGTATCCCTTCTCTACACCTTTAAGCTTCCTACTTTCAAATGTTATAGGATGTTTGTTTTGCATCAAAACAGCCCCAATTCCATCTCCGGATGCATCACATTCTACCACAAAGGGCTTTGAAAAATCCGGAACAGCAAGTACGGGACAAGAACTCATTACCTTTTTGAGATGCTCAAATGTTTGTTGGGCTGATGGTGACCACGTGAAAGCTCCTTGCTTTGTCAAATTTGTTAGGGGAGTTGAAAGTTGTGAGAATCCTTTCACAAATCTGCGATAATAGCTACAAAGACCCAAGAAACCTCTTAGTTGAGTCAAGGTAGTAGGAGTAGGCCAATCCAAAATGGCTTGAATCTTTTGTTGGTCCACATGAACTCCTTTAGCATTGATGACATGTCCTAAATACAAAATTTCTTCCATTCCAAACTCACATTTGGATAATTTGGCAAAGAGAGATTGCTGCTCCAAGATGCTTAGAACCATATCCAGATGTTTCAAATGCTCTTTCCATGATTTGCTATACACCAAAATATCATCAAAAAATACCAATACAAACTTCCTCAAATGCTCCCTAAAAATATGATTCATACAGGATTGGAAAGTGGCAGGAGCATTGGTCAACCCAAATGGCATCACCAAAAATTCAAAATGACCAAAGTGGCACCTAAAAGTTGTCTTGTGTACATCCTCATCTCTTACCTTGATTTGATGGTAGCCGGATCTTAGATCAATCTTTGAGAAGAAAACAGCCCCGTGCAATTCATCAAGCAATTCATCTATCCTTGGTATAGGGTACCTATTCTTGATGGTCTTCTTATTTAGCAACCTGTAATCCACACACATTCTCAATGTCCCATCTTTCTTTTTAACCAAAACAACCGAAGAGGCAAACGGGCTAGAACTTGGCCTTATGTGGCCCATCTCTAATAATTCTTTTATCACCCTTTCTATTTCTTCTTTGAAGGCTCTTGGATGACGGTAGGGAGAAGATATGACCGGAGTTGACCGGGCTCCAACTCAATTATATGCTGAAATCCTCTATCCGGTGGCAAGCCATGAGGTAAATCTGCAAAAAACATTCTTTGTCTATCCAATATGGATTGGATATCCACATGAGATGATGGCTGTGATGAAAATTTTAGAATTGACACTTACCAAGCAATGAGCAACCCAAGAAATTTGCACCCTAGTAAAATCTCTCTCCATGCTTTTGGCGGTTACTACTTGAGGAATTCCACCTCTCAATCCTTGCAATATAACTTCCTTGCCTTGGGACGTAAATCTCAGCTCCATGGTCTTTTAGTTTTGAGTAAACTCACCCAAAGATTGCAGCCATTGAACCCCGAAACAACATCTGTTTCACCAATCCCAATGACATAAAAATCATCACATACCTTGTACCATCCCAATGTAATTTCGAGTTGAGGAATTTTCTTGGAACATGCAAGAGTGTATCCATCCGCAACAATCACATTGAATCCTTGAAAGTCTTCCACTTTTAACCCCATTCTTGTCACTAAACCCTCATCAATGAAATTATGGGTAGCTCCACTATCAATCAAAGTTATGATCCTTTGTCCCATGAAGAACACCCTTAATACGGAAGGCATGATATCTAGGAGCTCCGGATATGGTGGCCAATGTTCCATCATTGGATTCTTCTTTTTCTTCTTTTGTTTGCTCTCCCACTTCTTCATGATCAGCTCCCTCTTCTTCTTCCTCATCATCTGAAATAATCTCTATGTAGTGGGCTGCCCCCTTTGGAAGACAATGATGATTAGGAGTCCATGGATCCCTACAATGGAAGCATAACTTTTTCCTCCTAAGCTCGTTTCGGCTCTCAATCTCCTTGTTTTTGTTCCAATCTGTTTGTCTTTGAAATGGTTTACCTTGCTGTCCATAGTTTGGTGCCTTTTGCCCACTAGATGAAGATGATTTTGGCTGCCCAAACATCCCCTTTGGCTGCCCATATGCTGCTGATTTTTGCTGCAGATTTTTATTCTTTGGTACTGATTTTTCTAAGTCAAAAGCTTTTCTAATAGCTCCCTGTAGAGATGGTGGATTAAATGCTTTCACAAGCCCTTTTAGTTGCTCTTCTAACCCTTGTAAAAACAATAATACTAACCTCTTTTCGCTGATATCCGAACCATAACTGAAATTCTTTCGAATTCAGAAATATATTTTTCCAATGATCCTTGTTTAAGTTGAGCTAGCTCTCTGAAGTACATATCCGGGTCTGTCCTATCAAACCTCTCAATTAAACATGAACTAAAGTCTTCCATAGTGGTAATGGAACCATGACCTTGGGTAATCAACCCATGGTACCACCATTCATGAGCTATCCTCTAGATGAAGAGTTGCAAATTTGAGGGCTTCCTCTTCATACATAGGATTTAAGGAAAAATATGTATCAAGTTTTTGAACCAGAGCTCTAGTGAACATTTCTCAGTGCCATCAAAAGAAGGTAGAGTTACCTTCCCTAACTTATGTTGGATATCTCTCCTTTGTGCTTCTTGTTGGACCCTCCTATTTCTTCCTGCATTTTTATTATTCTTTAAGTTGACAAAAATCTCTTTAAGGTAACATATCCCTTACTCTAAGGCTGAGTTGCATCTCTGAAATCTCTGAAAGGTAACATATCCCTTACTCTCCATAGGCCTCTACATCTTCCACGTCACTTTGTACGACTTCCTCAATTGGTTCCTCTCTATGGAGAAATTTGGATTTGAAGGTCATATGCGAAGTGTTGGAAGCATTCCTGTTTGCCCCCATAGAGTTGCCCTCTCCTACATTAGTATTTGCATGATTAGGAGCTGTAGTATTACCCTGTAAGGCCATAGCCAAGTCACGAATCGAACTAGTAAAAGCATCACGCATTTCCCTTTGATTTTCCCTCATTGCCTGTTGTAACTCTCTTTGAACCCTGCTTATAGTCTCGTTCATATAGCTAAGAGCATCATTGGGAGGGGGTCTCTGACCATGATCATCCATTGTACTCTTTTTTGGAGTGTTCCTTCTATGATAAACTATATGATCCTTGGCTGATTGCATTCAAGTTTATCACTGCTGATTCTTTCACAGGATGGGAGGAATACTAGCTCTAATACCACTGTAATGTCCCCCACTATAATCTGATTTAAACTTTCAAGTGATAGCAATAAAAATAACCAAGACATATATTGAAAACTAAACTTTAATGTTGCAGATCTGAGTTGCCCAGAAAATGTGATTTGAAAAGAGAATGCAAACTTCAAATATACGCATAAAATATGATATTTTTTCAGTTGTTTGGAAAGAGATAATATTATCAATATTTTTGCATGAGAGAACTCCAATATCTGAACCAAAACCTGACCTTTTTGACGAAGAAAATTCCCAGATCTGATCTGTACTGGCAGCGCTGGAAAAGAGACTGGGAATCCTTGATAAAGTACCTGAAACTTTGCAAAAACCTCAACAAGTATTTCTATAACAGCTGTTAGAAATATTATAAATTTTCCAGCTCTATGTTACTTGCAAATACACCCAAACTAGGTCGATTTAAGCATATAAAATATCATATAAAGTGCTGATGTAAATTTGAACATTCCCACAATAAAATAGAGAGAGTTTTCGTTCTCTCGAGTGCTTTTCATGAGGGTTTTCATCCTCAAAAAATTGCTGTAATTTCACTTTAGCTCCAAGCCAAAATATCAAAGTTTAAAATGATAGAATAGTCTTCCATCCAAGTCGACTTGCTTCTATATGCAAGGGAAAGGACCCAAAAGAAAACCTAAAGTATAACCAATCAGCATTGGTTATTTGTTCAAGGCACAATGCACCCAAAACCCATCCTACCCTAGTCGCATTTTTCCTTAGAGGAAATACAAGGTCTTTTATTTAATTTATTTATCTTCCCTAAGACCCCCATGACTTCCTAAAGCAAGTCGCCAAAACTCCTAGAGGACATAAAAGTTATATTTAACACTTCTATTACTTTATTAAGTCCTATAAATTATCATAAGTGCTAGACATATTTTATTTTTATATTGGCACTTAATAATAATTTATAGATGACTTAAGTCTACCTTGTTGATGTCCCTTAGCCGTCGGTAGACAAATAGACCAAGGGTCTTCAAACTGTTATTCCGGAAAGAGGGACATTTCATTAATATTGGTTCTAAAATATTTTTAAGTGTCCCTACATGTTTTGGATGGTATGCATGGTGCAATTTTGTAGAGTTATTGCTTTTTCCTTTCCGCTGTTGTAAAAATCAGATGATTGTTATAATTTTTTTTTAAACTAGAAATTTATATAAGATGGAAATCAGAAATACATATTTGGCGATGCCAATCCCGAAAGCTATTAGTCTAAGCTTGAGCATTATACAAAAGAAACACCGAAGGAATAATCATGACATAAAAGCAAGATTAAGAATATATCTGATATCCTTTTGGAGCTTAGTGGGCCACCATGTAGGAGGCAATCCATAGCAAAGAAGATTTGTATTATTTAGGGCCCAATTAGCCAAACCATCTCGCTACTTTATTCCTTTCACGAGGAATATGATTGAACTTAACTTCTTGAAATTTCTCCTGCAATGTTTTAATCTTCCAAACCTCTTTAGCAATTCGTTAATTGGGAGAAGAACCAACATATTTTTAGCAAGCAACTTTCATTTAAAAAAAAAAAAGCCACTTTTATATTAATAACCATATAATGATCAAAATACAATGCCAAGCAATAATGCTCATACTAGAGGAGACATCTTTAGAATTCCAAGTATAAAAAAGAAAAAGAGACCATATATGAGATTTATCCATTATGATCTTTTAGGCGAGGATTTGCTCAATTTGCCTTCTTTTCTCTTGTGGCCAAGATAGAGGAAGAGGACCAAAATGTATCAGATTTGAATGATCTAAAGCCCAATTGGCCAAAGCATCCGCCATTGTATTCTCGCTCCCTCGGAATATGAGAATAAGTGATAGACTGAAATTGTCTAGCTGTAATTTTGATACGATCCTCGAATCCTCGGCAATAAGCCAATTATTAGACAGATGATGATCGGGGCTCGAAGGATGTTAATAACAACCTTGGAATCTGATTCAACAATGATACTAGGGCATCTCAGCTTGGAAGCTTCCAAAAGAGCCCGATAAACAGCCATAATTTCAGCAACATTGTTTGTGTAGAACCCAACCGCTGAGCAAATAAGAAGAGAGGAGTTCCCAAAGAATCACGAGCAATTCGTCCCATACTAGCAGGACTCGAATTTCCTCTCTTAGCCCCATCGGTATTAATTTTAACAATTCCAAAAGGAGGAGGTTGCCATGAACACCTAGTAGAAGGTGTTCTAATTTTAGTAACACACCTCAACCGGAGCTGTCTATTATCCATATTCAGTTTTTGTAAGAAATCAAGCCACCTCCTAGTCAACGTAGATGGAAGAGTCATGTTGTGTAAGAGAGTTTCAACAATATTGCTTCTAGTAAGTCCATCATGTACCAAATGTCTCTACTTTCAAGTTTGAATATGCGTCTCTTTCTTTCTTTCCATACATTCCACAACATAAGTGAAACAACAAGCCATATAGCTTTGTAAAAACCCGGAGTGTCTCTCGATTGCATTTTCCAGTGTATGAACAAATCCACAATATTATCGGGGAGTGCCATGTCAAATAAAAAACAATCAACCAAAGTGCCTCATAATCCAACAATGAAAGGACATTGAAAAAGAGGTAAGGGTTTCAACAACATTTTTGCATAAAGGACACCGAGAAGGGACCAATCATACCTCTATTCATCAAATTATCCCCGTAAGAACTCTATGGTATATGAGAAGACAAACAAAAAATCTCACCTTAGGCCAAAGAACAAAGTTGCCATAGATCTACAAATATCTCTCCAAGGATGAGGATGAGGGACAACTAAAACTCTATATCCCTCAAAGAACCGAATACTTCCCGGCTTACTGCATAGCTTCCCATCCCAAAGAATTTGGCATCTTAGTTGTAACAAGAATTCTCGTTTGTTAGAAGCCCGTAAAAAAAAAGTGAATTTGTTGGTGGTCAAGTTTATCTCGCCACATTGAAGGATGGATCCATTCACTCCTTGGGTAAATATGCTGAAAGTAGTGGCATATCTTTGTTTTGCCTTGAGCATGAAGAGTGATCATAATAATCCTAAACCTGGGAAACCGAGTAATCAAAGGAGGGTGGCCATCCCAAGAGTTTGTCCAAAAATTAGCTTGCTCCCCATTTCCAATTTTCCAAAACAAATGTTTCTTAATAATTTCTTCTCCAATTTTGAGAATAGAGAGAATAGGAGATCCCTTGGAATTTTCTGCCACCCACTCTTTAAATCCTATTGCATGCCTTTATAGATCGCTTTCACCGTAATGTCCCCTTTTCAGGACATTATCTACATGGAAGGATTCGAAGGCCCTCAACCCAATGGGTTTGAGGATTGGGTTCATATTTCGACTTGAGATATTTATTATCTCTTTTGTAACCCCTTGAGGGCCCCCTTAAGTTAGTTAATGTGCACTTAGGCTAGTATATTTATTATTTAATTAAAAATAATAAAGTGCACATGGTAGTAATCATTAAATATTTTTATTTTAATTATGCCTTAGGGAGAAAACATTAAATGATTGAACATTGGAGATTGCACCTCTTATTTCTATAAAAGAGGGGTCGCATTTCCTTGGGATGTTATGTTGATGAATTATTGATATTTGGCTCCCTGCGTGGAGAAGGGATGTATGCCCAAATCTGATGTTTGCTCTCTCTTCCATTAAATATCTTTGCAATTCCTTGCACCTGGTTTTGAAGATCAAATTGAAGGAGTTATTTATGTTCTATGCCCTCTTTGAATTCCTTGTGCCAATTGTGAGTGATTTGCTGGCTGTAGCGATTTGTTTTAATGCAATATTTTATTATAAAAACCTCTGTAACCCTGGCAAATGGATGCTTGGTTTTAGCGACTGGTTCAAGGACAAATCTGTGTGTAAATTCTAGATACTGGCAGCGATCTCTCTTATTTGAATATTCTATTTTGTAGCTAATGTAATTCCACATTTGGCGAGCTGTAGTTCCATAATATGAGGGTGTTGTGAGATCTCCAATTCGCAGATTTAGTGGTGGTGTATTCTTGCAATATTAACCAAGAAGGTCGACTGGGCTAGTGCTTGATATTGAGGTGTTTTACAGTCTTTATTTGCAGCGATCTGTATTGGTAATAGAATTTGGTGATTAGTGATCTGGTCTTTGCCTTTAGCATGCTATAAATCTGATTTGAAAGGCTTTCTATACTTCTCTATTGCCAGCGGATTTCCCTGTGCATTTGTGGTGTATGCATTTCTTATCCCAGCGATCTCATTATATATACTTTGGCTGTGACTCTACTTGTTTGAATGTCCCTTTGTATGGTTGAAGTCATTTCCTATATGGCGATCTGAATGAGTGCATGATTTATGGTGTTTGAGTCCCTTTTGGCAGTGAGTTATAGCTCAAATGTATATCTCCTTGTGACTGAAATATTCCAGTGTTGGGGACTTGTTTTATATATGTATTTGGTGCATTTGTGAATGTTTGTGGACAGTGAGATCCCCCAACGGGTTATGCCCTTTCCCTCAAGTAAATCGACTGGGTTTAGCTTGTGCTTGGATGGTATAAATGCTCTTGATACAGCAATCTGGGCAAGAGATGTTTGATGTGATTTCCTAATACTCTCCATGCTTGATTAAATTACAGTGATCTATATGAAGTTCAGATCAGATTTGATACATGTGTTTAGAGCAGTTTTAGTGACTGATTCTAGAGCATAGTTTGTGTATTTTGAAGTATTTGATAGCTCCCAGGCACAACGAGCAGGATTTGAGTTTATAGCAGCAGTTCTTGTTGATCATATGTGAAGGGAAATTGATGATTTAATCACTATCATTTATTATCAGCTTGCACCATTTATTTCATAACATAAGGAGCTAGGTTTGTCTGAGTTTGGAAGTAAATCATTGCTTGTCGAATCAGCTGGATTTATCCATTGTTTGCATGAGCTCATTGAGTGATTTATTGAAGGATCAGGTACTATTGGATGGGTTTTATCATCTGAATCTGATTTCTAATCACTGGTGGTGTTGTTTTCTATTTGAGTATTGCATTTTCCTTTGATCCCATAAAGGGGATATTACATTCACCTCCGCAAGATTATTAGTAGTAATACCCAAATTCTCTGCAAAAAGGAACTGCACATCACCGTCTTTGTTTCTGCCAATGCCTCCCATAGCAGCTCTTCCTGGGTTTCCTCTGGAGGCTCCATCTGTATTCAATTTACCATAACCCAACGTAGAGTCTTTGGATTGACTTTTTCTTACAGTTTCCTTGTTAATATGAAAATGGGGCAAAGTAGCTTCCCTAGGGTCAAGAGATAACTGATTGCAAATATGCTCCCATTCCGTAGAAAGAGTATGGGGTATAGATATCTTATGTTTTAGACTTTCAGCGATATTGATTTTAGTTTTCTCCCAGACATAAGACCCGTCTTTGCTGATTTGCTGGAAGATTCTACTATTTCTTTCTTTCCAAATATTCCATAGGAGAAGAGAGATACCACTCCATAACGCCGAGAGAAGATTTTGTCCTTTAGGGAGAAGCCTCTTCCACTCTTTGAAAACCTGCTCTAGGGAGTTAAAATTGTTCCAGTGTAGTTTAAATAGAGCAGAAAGATGCTGCCAAATTGGAATAGTCCAGGGACAAAGGAAAAAAAGATGAGTAGAGGATTCTTCAGCGTCTAGGCATAAAACACATCTAAAAGGGCCATAAAATCCTTTCTTCATAAGATGGTCCCCTGTTAAAACTCTTCTTTGAATAAGAAGCCAAACAAAAAAACTAACTTTAGGCCACATACCCGACTGCCATAAATGCTTAAAGAGAAACTGAAGAGGATGGGGATTATCTATCATCAAGGAGGCATAGCCAATGGACACAGTATAATTACCAGAAGGGTCGTGTCCCCATCCCAACTTGTCTGGCAATGGGGAAGAAGAAAGAGGACGATCCTTCAACACATTATGCAACAAGATCTGAGCATCATGCTCTATAGCAAGTGGCTATTCGGATATCGGTTAACTATCATAAAATTTAGTTTACTATCAATTGGGGTTTGTGTATTTCCTTTGTTTTTCAGTTAGCACCCAAAAAGGGACATTACAACAATTGCCCTCTATTTGTTGCCTAAGATTGTGTAATGTTTGTTCGAGTGTGACATTTTGTTGTGCCAATTGTATTTCCGCTGCACCAATGTTTGTTTGGAGAGCTTGTACTCCCTCAATTTGTGTTTGCAATGGCAGCTTCTCGATGTCCACTTCAACTGTGTTGACAATGGCCTGCAATGTAGTCACTTGCACACTTGTTGGAGCAATCTAAGGAACAGTTGTACGCACATGAGAGGAGGGGAGGATAAGCTTGCGCTTCCTAACATGCACAGTTGTCTGCATTCCCCACCAAAATGTCTGCTCATCCCCTCTTTTGCCTAGTTCCACCGAGAGTGGGTTGGATCTAGAGCTTCCTACCTCTGTTGCACTATCCTTTGTCTTTTCTCTGGCTTGCGCGCTCTCTGTTTGTACTGGAGGGGTCTCTATTGTGGCCACAATGTTTTCTGTTGGGGCAGCTTCTGCGTCTTTGCTCTTTTGCTCATTCTGAAGACAGTCAATGAGTGTGGAGAGGTTTGAACTTGGAACCTTAAGACAATCAATGAGTGTCTTCCAACAAAGTAATCTACCAATTCACCTATGTGGCAAGCTTGAGATTCAAATGGGCTTATATTGATTTGTTACAGATTTTCACACCTACCGAGTTTTGAACACATGACCTCTAGGTGAGAAAAATCTTACAAAACTTGTTCCACCAACTCCCCCATGCATTCTTTTAGAGTATTTAACCAAAACCATCTATATATGCCTCGCTGAAAATATTTCGAACTTGAAAAAATAAATAAAAGGGTTTGGGTTTTATTTACCCGACAATCAACTAATATTCAATTTTCTGACACTCATCAAAAATTCATGCCCAACAAATAAGCATCTGTACAGCACTTCTGTAAATGTCTTCTCTCTTTCAAAAATCCATACAACTTTCCTTTCAGCTCCATGGGACACAAAAAGCAGCTCAGCTCTGATACCACGTGTTGATTTCAAGCCATAAAGATTTTTTTCCAAGTTTTTTTTTCATTCATGTAGGAAGTTTTAAATCCAATTGAGAAACCAAAGGTTAAGTCGGAGTTTTCGCCTTCCAACTTCACTGTAGTGTATTTCCAATATTTATTTATATTTTTCATTTCTTTGAATGTATTTTTATTATTCATATATTTTTCGTTGGATTAATTCCAAACAATGGTTTCTGTATTCAAGTCGTATCTAGTTTTTTTAAATTAATTAATATACATACATCTGTATTTTTATATGGACATATCTGCATCATATTGTGTATGGGAGGTCCCTGGAAACTATCGTTTCCCATACCTTATATCCAGACTTACCCCATATACCTTTCTTGGTAACTTTGCTTGTTTCCATTCAGCATGGATGCATATGGTAGATAGTTGTTTCTTTTGTTCTTTTTGTTACAACATGATAGCTCCAAGCTAGATTTATACCCATATCTACATACAAAAATTTCAACACGTGCCTGTAGGCACACCTTGCGAACTTCTACATTAATTTTTTTTTCTTATTATATATTTGAGGCAGTATACATATGTTTATACCAAGTTGTCACGTTATGCACCCTACTCATGTCAGGGTATTACATATATGGTAATAAGTATACAATTCTTATTACATGTATTTCTACTCTCTATTTACCTATGCACTAATTTAGCAGAACTTTGCTCTTGAGTTATTTACAGATTAATTTTACAATTATTTTTGCACTTGTTAATTATCACATTTCCAGACTCTATAAAACATATCAATCCCACAATTGATTTGTTTTCCCTTAGATTTTTGTGAGCCAAATCAATGTCTTTTTAATGGAAGATCAGTTATGAATTCATTTTTGGCTATGTGACTGGTATGAGAATAGATAAATCTTCTGGATTGTAGATTTTGAAGTGTTTGTTATCCACTCATTATGGATATTTTTTGTTTATTATTTGCATCAATGAATAGAATTGAAACTGTCTGACATCCTCTTTCATTACAGGTGCAAAAGAAGTGAATGACCGAGATGACATGTTCATTTTGGTGGCTCCTCAAAATGCTATGGGCAATTGTATAATTGATGTATCACATACTATTCTCTTTGTGGCACTGCATATTGATATCTTTTCTTGTTAACTTTTACTTTGAAATAGACTACACCATATTTTAAAGGTTGCCAGATAGAAATCCAAAAAATAGTATTCTGCGATTTCAATAACGGCTATCTACCTAATTGTATGGCAGGACTTGCAAGCTATGGTAGAAGCAGCTGGCCGTCGACCTATGATACTTGTCAATCCTCGTCTGAAAGTTAGTTTGTGTTAACTATAATGATTGGTTTAGCTTCTTCATTGATAATATAAAGCTTCTCATCATTTTCTTGTACTTATATGTGATTAGAGATTACCGTGTCATTGAACAAGTCTAAATTGCACATTTATAACAGTTTCGTATGGTTCTTAGAATTCATCAACATCATACTCTATTAACATAAGATACTCTAACAATCATATAAACTGGCACTCAGTGGCTCGATGAGATAGAGAATTGAAGCAACATTCATTTCATATGTACAAAGATTTCCATGGGTTAGACTGGCAGAATATCAGGATAGTGTTTGTACGAATTTCTCTTAACAACTTTGCATGTACATCATGGCTTCTATGATTAGCTTTAAATGAATGAATTAGTTCAAGTATTTACTAAACTATTAACATGTATGTGTTAAGGGATTACAAAGGCCTGTAATTCACTATGCAATATATCGATTGGTTATGACAATAATTTATGATGGGGAATGTGGATGTTCTGATGGATCAATTAGATTGTGTCAAAGCTCAAGTTCCTAGTCTAGAAGCACACACATAACTTAATGTGAAGCATAATCATAAACCTATGAGGGATGCATGCCAAAGGACAGTGTAAATTTTTATTCATAATTACCAGTACCAGTCAGAGGAGACGGGGATGGATATGCCATTTTTCAGAAAAATAGGAGATAGGTACTTGGAGACAGCAAAACAAAACATACATATACAATATTAACACATGCATATATGTAAATTTTAGGAAAACAATGTTATGCAGCCTAACATAGCCTAAATATTAGAGGTTGACAAAAATATGAGTATTTATATTGATATTTATCTTTGATATCTCATCATATCTAGGGTCAAAAGTAGATTTTTACTTTGCAAAACGTTGAAATGCAAGTCTCCGAGACAACTTTTTTTGGTGGGGAGCGAATCTCCATGCAACTCTATGTCATGTCCCTTTTTGGAGATTAGCGGAATTGAAGACCTCAATCCATTCTTCCTCCCCGTGGGTTTATGTAATGTCCCTTTCTAGGGCTAAAACTGAAAATAAGGGTTTGGCCACAAACCCAAATGAATCAAATCTGAAAATACACCAACCAACAAGCATCAATATGAAAATGATTGAGAATACACTTTAACCCTATTCAAGCAATCAAGAATCAGTCCTCTAGGGCAGCGAACTATATAGGCACTTCAATCATCATACCATCATGCAAATAACAACTGGAAATGCTTCTAAATAATCAATTCAACGAATAAAACATTTATCCATCTGTATTACATCAAAGAAATGGAGAAAACAAGAGATTACACCCAACTGCAATTAATTTTATGACAACATCAGGGCAGCCACAAACAAGGGCTGAAAATGATAGATAAACTTTTCCAAAATCACCAAATTGTAGATTCCAGCCTTATAAATTACGACAAATTTGAATATCAATGAATAATGAAGTTTTGTGCCCGAGAAGGCACCCAAATCCTCTTCTACCCTAGTCGCTCCCTAGGAGAGGGGCTCCAAACAATGCCAAAAGCTCTTGTATGACTCTTCCCTGATGCCCTAGATGCAAACCAACAAGACGATCTTCAATGAAAGTCTTCAACACCACCAAATTGGAGGGTGTCCTTCCTCCAATCTCCCACAAGTAAGGGTTTTTCCCTCCTTGGATGCCACACTAATGGGTTGTTGCCTTTTACTTAAATGGAATTAGAACAATCAGCTCTAGAACCAAGTATAAAAAGTGTAGATGTCAAAAAGTGATGTGCAAATGAGCCTATGAGACTCCTCTTATACCCTTTAATTGGCGCCAAGAGTCATAAGAGTGTAGACCAACCTCTTAAGCTTGCTTTATCTTCGTTTTCCTTGTCGGAAACTCTCCAACCTTGTCGACTTAAGGAGCTTATTTTATCTTTTAATTTCATGTTGGGAGCACTAGAACGCAACTGACCTGCCTTGAAAGGAAAAACACAAAATAAAAACATAAACATGAATAAAGAAGCTGAAATATAACTCAAGTTCTTCCCTTGTTCAACTTCTTGCCCATGGAAAGGAAGATGAGCAAGAAGTCTTCAATTTATTTCATTTGAAAAAAGGGGACATTACAGTCCTCTCTTCCGAAATTTGCTTTCCCTCAAGTAAAATGCAAGCTCTTGGATCCCAAATAATTCTATGTGGCTCCTTCTTTGATGTACTTGCACATGAAGCAAACATATCAAAGAAAACATGAGTGTTTAACAACACTTTTATAACCTCTTCATCATGTCGTAGGGACATGATAGCTAGCTCCCTTGCTTTGCTTGCCATCATCTCATCATTTTCATTCAATTGATGGATTCCCCAAACTTCAGTAATGTTGTCCCAAAAACAATTGTAACCTTGCATTTGTCTCTCAAAAATCAGAATGTTAGTGGCTGGAAACCACCTTACATCAGCCACAAGCATTCCAAGGTTAGTAGTAGTTTGAAATTTCTTCAACCCTCTTAATTGGAGGCTCTTTTTTTGTGTCTTGTAAGTAGGAAAGTGGCTGGAAAAGCTGTGAACAACAGTTGAAAAGAAGGTATAACAGTTGTAATCATGACTTCTCTCCAAAAATTTCCATACTATCAATGACATGGGGGTTGGAAACACCCCAACTTTGATTGAATATGCCCCAACAATTCCCAAGAACAGCCATTTACTAACTTCAATGATTGAAACTATGCGTATGGCAACACATATAAAAATATCATATTGCTTACCCACTTTCCACATCCAACATCTTGCTACCTGGCAATGGTGACTACCTTTATACCTCTATTTTCAAGTGTGAAGGTTGGTTCGAAGAAGTGATTCACCTTGCATTTCCAAAGACCACCTGGATTTTCCATGTCATAGCCATCTTGAACTTGAATCAACCCAGCTGTATATCTATGACTGAAAGTGGTGTTTTTCACCATATTAGGCTCTTCAAAATTCACTTTATGATAATAAATATTCTTACCAAGTGTGAGCAACCTTCGTTGTGGAAAATTTTCGAATTGCAAGTGCCTTACTTGCTGCCCTAAAACAACCGTCCTATGCTATTTCTTCTTGCCATGAATTCTAATTTCTTCAGCTTTGTCACAAAATTTTAGTTCTTCATTATGAAAGTTGAGGGTGGACTTCCCCAATGTTTGCAACCATTGAACCCCAAGAACAATTTCAACATTAGCTAGTTCAATAACCAAAAATTCACCACATACCTCATGATCTCCCAAGAGAAGTGACGACTGTACTATTTTTCTTGCACAAGGTATGAGGGTGCCACTCCCAACAAGCATAGTGACCCCTTGGTTATGAAGAAGACCCTTCTCCCGGAATGGTTGATAAGTATGTATGTCATGCACCCAAACAAGTATGTTGCCCTTTCCCCTTATTCTCCTAACCTTTTTCTCAAACATGGAACTATGGGTCAGCCCCTCATCAATAAGAAAATCAGAATTGTGATCCTTCTCTAGATGATCCCAATGTAACAAAGACTTAGCAAAAGAGGGCTGCAAGGAGTATCTATTGGGAATAGAACCACTAGGCTTACCTTTCCCAAGAGTGATTTTTGACATTTTCCTTACACCGGCACATACCAAGATGAATTTTCCCCAAGTACTGATTTTGAAGTGGATGATTCTCCCTTTCTCAAGCCTTATAACAACACCCATACCTTTATCATGGTGATGTCTCACTAGTGGTGCCATAGGAAGATACAACAAGCATGAGACATGGTCACCCTTCCTAACCAATGGTGCGTGATGACAACATACTTGAAATGACAAATTGGCCAGCAAGAGAAATGGAATATTCACATACCATGGGCTGCTCGTGATGTCTTTATGCTTCAGAATCTCTGAGTTTGAATCAACACTCTTCATTTGCATGATTTCTTCACCAAATGGAATCCTTTCCTTCTTGCATTCTTCCCAAATTTGTTGGTGCTTGTCTTGGGTCACCTTAGGCTTCTTATTAAGGCTGGGAATTCCATTCATTGACCTCCTTTTGACTGCTGTTTGGAACAGTCCAGCCAGCTGAAAATTATCAACAACTCCCAATTTTTGTAACCCAAGCTCTCTCTCTTCCCACTTGGTACCCTTCATCTTCACAATGCGGTTAGAGTATTCTTTATGATGACCAAAATATTGCAAAGACATAGCATGAAGGTGATGTAGCAATTCCTTAAGAAGATGATGAAATTGCTTACCATAGGTTGTCTTGAAATTTCCAGTGAACTCAAAGTGATTATAGGCACTGGAAAAACACTTTGTTCATATCTAGGGCCTCCAACAAGGCCGTCCTAAATTCTTAGCCCATTGACTCTATGCAATTGTGATTATCTCCATTTTTAGCATCATGAAGACTACTCATTTACTGTGATTTGCTATGGAGCATAAAATTCGCCCCAAGGTCCTCTTTCTCAACAACTTGCCTATGAGTGTAAATCTAAAATGGCATGATAGGAAGCAACAAATCAAAAATATGGTCATCATGGTCATACCTTGTGCTTCCCATAAGGAGGTCACCCTCCTTTGCCTTCGCTCCTTCAACAACTAAAGATCTTTTTGCCTTGACTCCTTCCATATTTTCTTGACACATGTATGGAACATCATCATGGTTCTCGTTGAAGTCAAGAACACCATCAATTTTCCTCTTATTGATTGTTCGGAAAATTCCAAAGGTGAGCTCGTTATCAGCCAAAACTTTGGCTTCAACCACCAAATTCTCTCCACAATTTTGCAAATCGAATTTTTCTTTTTCCTTGGCTCATGCTCCATGACTTCTCTTTCTTTGGAGATTCTACATCAAAAACCTTCTTTGGTTCTTCATCTAGCAACACCTTTCCATGTCCTTCAATGTGGTCTTCTTGGGACTCCACCTCAAAACCCTCTTGCAGATTTGATTTTCCTTTTTCTTCTTTCAAGAGAAACCCCTTTAGGTTTGGCTCCTTGGTGTATTCTTGTGGTCTAGGGTTTAACCCTAGCATCTTCATCCATGTTCCAGTTGTCCCCTTGTTGGAGCCATCAAATGTGGAGAGTGCCACTTTCCCCAAAGCATTTTGAAAATTTCTTTGTGGCGCATGAGGTCTAGGCTCTAACCTTGACCTTCCCTTGCTTACCCCTATGAATTCGGCAAGTGAAATAGCATCACGGATCTCATTCGGAAGAGCCCTATATTCTTCATAGTTAGCCACAATGTTGTGACCCACTGAATGTCATGTTTCCACCACTAGAATTCTTTCTTTCTTTGGTAAAAACCTAGGTCGCCAATCCATGTTTGTATTCTTTGTCACCGTCTTGCACAAATACTCTTAGGATGGGAAGATCGATGCTCTGATACCACTGTAATGTCCCTTTCTAGGCTAAAACTGAAAATAAGGGTTTGGCCACAAACCCTAAATGAATCAAATTTCAAAATACACCATCAACCAACAAGCGTCAATATGAAAATGATGAGAATACACTTTAACCCTATTCAAGCAATCAATAATCACTGCCTAGGGTAAAGAAACCGTATGACACTTCAATCATCATACAATCATGCAAATAACAACCGAAAATGCTTCTAAATAATTAATTCAACCAGGGCAACATTTATCCATCCACATTACATCAAAGAAATGGAGAAAACAAGAGATTAAACCCAACTACAATTAATTTTAAATCCAGCTACAACGGCTGAAAATGATAAATAAACTCCTCCAAAAATCACTAAATTATAGATTTCATCCTTATAAATTATGACAAATCTAAATATCAAAGAATAATGAAGTTTTGTGCCTTAGAAGGCACCCAAATCCTCTTCTACCCTAGTCATTCCCAAGGAAAGGGGCTCCAAACAATGCCAAAAGCTCTTATATGACTCCTCCCGATGCCCTAGATGCAAACCAACAAGATGATCTTCAATGAAAGTCTTGAACACCACCACTTGGAGGGTTTCGTACTCCAATCTCCTACAAGGAAGGGTTTTGTCCTCCTTGGATGCCACACTAATGGTTTGTCGTCTTTTTAGTGGAATGGAATTAGAACAATCAGCTTTAGAACAAAGTATAAAAGTGTATATGCCAAAAGTGATGTGCAAATGAGCCTATGAGACTCCTCTTATACCCTTTAGTTGGCGCCAAGAGTCATAAGAGTGTAGACCGACCTTTTAACCTTGATTTATCTTCTATTTTCATGTTGGAAACTCTCCAACCTTGCTGAATTAATGAGCTTACTTTATCTTTTAATTTCACACGGAAACGAAGATGAGCAAGAAGTCTTCAATTTATATTATTTCGAAAAAGTGGACATTACATTTTAAGGAAAGAAGCAATGAGAAGACTTGGATAACATTCTCTAAGTAGATATTTTCATTATTATCATGTATTCCTATTGGGAAACCAAGCGCTCCGATAGAAGAACTTATTTAATTAGAATATAAAGTATTTTGAACGTGTAGGCTCCAAATACAAATTAAATAATTAAAACGTACTTTATTATAAGGTCAGCCATAAAATTGTTATATCGTACACGTATGTTATAAATGGAGGATGCTTGGCCATTATGTTGTGTTGAATCTTATTATTCTTCTGCGTAAAGGTTGTACATTTCCATTCTCATCACGAACGAAAACCCTTGATAGTGGAACTTGTCTTGGGGACGAAAACCCTCAAGCAAGGATATATGGAATTATTAAATATCTCAAGGAATTTGGAGCTGATATCTTTCTATCTAGCCCTAGGCGACTTGTATCATGAGCATGTGTAATATCCCTTTCAAGAGCTGAAACTGAAAAGAAGGAAACCACACAAACCCAAGTGAAGTAAAATCTGATTTTTATAAAGAAATGTAATATTCTTTAAAACCCTAGCAGCGAACTATATAAGAGCTTAAATTCACCAAATAACCATGCACGACAGCTGATAAATACTTTTAAATAATTATTTCAACTATGGCAACCAATATCCATCCAATTTGCAATAAATAAATGTATAAAATCAGCGAAGAAGATACACTTTTGCTGTAATTAAATTTGTGACATGAGCATGGTATCCACAAACAAGGGTTGAAAACAGAGATAAACCCCTCCAAAAATAGCCAAATTATGGATCTCGGCCTTATAAATTATGGAGAATCTAAATATAAAATAATATATGAATTATGTGCCCTAGAAGGCAACAAACCCTAGTCGTTCCCCTAGAGAAGAGCTCCAAAATCATGCAAAATTTTTGTAATCCTTCTTCTTGATGTCCATGATCCAATTCAACAAGCAAATCTTCAAATCTTCAAATCTTTTCCTAGTGTAGCAAATTGCTTGGAGGAGGATTTGGGTGCCATCTAGGGCACACATTTCTTCATTTGAAATTGATATCCATATTCCTCATAATTTTAGAGGTTGATTTTACACTTTCATGAGATTTTTGGGGGATTGTAACCTCCATTTCCAACCATTATTATGAGTTGTAATTTGTCATCATTAATTTAATTACAGTTGTATAGAACTTCATAATTTGCATATATTTTGGAGTACTTTTGCTTGGTGTTTATTTCATCGGTTGAGTATAATATTTAGAAGAATTTATCCATCCATTTTCAACTTGTTTGGAGGGTGTTTGATGCCCTAAAAGTGGAAATACAGTTCGCTGCTTGGGTTTATAAAATTCTTTGGTTGACTGTTGTAAAAATCATATTGCTCTCAATTGGGATTGGTGCCATTTCTTTTTATTCAGTTTCAACACTAAAAGGGACATTACAACCAATTTTCACAACTTCTTGTAAACCTTTGTAAACTATCTTGATTTAAGCAAAATTATTCATTGCATGACCCAATTTTTTGAAAAAAAAGGCCATTGAACCATCAGAAAATCTGCCTATTCCTCCCATGCTAGCATTTCCCGGATTTCCTCTGGAAGCACCATCTGTATTCAACTTGCCGAACCCATCCGGAGGAGCAGACCACTTTCCATTTACTTGATGTTGCCTTCTTGGTTTAGAGGAAACCAGGGTGGTACTTGAGAGATTTAAAGGTAACTTTTTAATAAAATTAACCCATTGTTTTGAAAGATTTTGAGGGAAGTGTAATTTATGCTTAATGGATTCAACAACATTCATCTTTATCTTTTCCCAAACAAATGGGATGTCTCTACATTCCTGCTGGAAAATTCGTCTATTTCTTTCCTTCCATGTGTTCCATAACAGAAGGGTTATACCACTCCATAATAATGCCTGCAAAAGATTTTGGTCATGGTTTATATGTTTTCCCCATTCTCTTGAACGGTTGTTCAAGAGCCTGAATTCCACACCAAGGAATCTCAAATAACTTGGCCAAATGTTGCCACAGGTTGAAGTACAAAGGGACACTGTAGAAAAATATGAGTAATAGGTTCAGCCATAGTTCGCATACTCGTATTCGGAAAATATTTGGCAAACCCAAAAATTGACTTGTCAAAAGCTCGTGAATATTCAGGTATATTCTTTGAACTCGAAAATATGCTATTTTATTTTTAAAACATAAATTTTATGCAAATAATAGCTACAAAATATATCAAATGAGTCTCAAAAAAAATGTTGGGGAAGTGTTTTCTAGTAGATTTGAATACAAATACAACACAAAATCATATCATCATGAAAATACAATAGCCAATCGATAAGTGTTACGAATTTATGATGATTGCCATTCAATATTATCATCATAAATTGCATATCTATGCGAGTTACAATTTACAATAATTTACGTTTTCCTCTTACCCGTTTTAGAGAAATATCAGCATGATGCCTTTATAAGACAAAAACTACATTTTTTCAGCATTAAACCCGTTTCTTTTCCCATTTTCCGTGTTAAACCCCGTGAATGGACCAATTGTAGGGTCAAACTCGCTAATATTCGCCAAATATTTTTAGCAAATACTCACAAATATTACTTTGTGACAAATAACGAGTTTTATTTGCTAATATTTGCCTAGGAAAAAAATTGGCAAGTACTACGCCAAATAGGCAAACTATGGTTTCAGCATTTGCCAAGCACATTACACACCTAAATGGGCCATTAACCCCTCTTTTAATAGGCTTATCCTCTGTAAGGAATGAGTGAATAAGTGTGTTGGCTAGATTTTCCAGCTCAATGTGAAAACCTAGGCAGTCATGTGATAAATCTCCCTCATTTACCGATGAGGCTCCCGTGTAAGATTTTGTCAGTTATATTTTCTAATATCTATCTGTTGGTTTTACTTTAACCGCATAGCTCATGTACCATAGCTAGACAATTTTGCAACAAGTAAGCAGCTGTAAGAAATATGTATATATGTAGAAGAGAGGAAATAATTGAATGTGAGTAGAAAAGAAAGAAGATGTGCAACCTAACCAATAGTTGACAGAGTTGGTCACATGCACATAGATGAAACAAATAGATCTTGAAATGCAAAATTTAAAGCAAAGGAAAGTTTCAGATCCAGATCTAAGATAACCATAGTTACCAGGTTCGGCCGGATCTATGAAATCCGGTTCGAACCGTACTTTTTGAAGCAACCGAATAAATCCGGTTCGGTTCGGCCTTGTTTTTGCAGGAAAAAAAAAATTTCCTTTTTTGGCATATTTTTTTGTTTTGGTGAAAAAATCGCAAGTATGGAAAAAAATTTGCCATTTTTGGAAAGGGTCCGGAAGATGTAGCGAAAAACTTGCATGTGCCATAACTTTTATTCTGTGGCTCCGTTTTAGGTGTCGTCTTCTCTAAAAGTATATATTTTCTCGAGCTCTACGCGTTGATGGCAATATTTTTCTTATTTTCATAAAATCCATTTTTGTACCTTTTTGGACCAAGCAACTTCTTGCAATCTTTTGAAAGAATCATTATGATGATGATGATTATGGTAGATGGATGCTCTTTTGTATGATTTGTCTATATATAATGATATAAGTATACAACAATATAAATTTATAATAATATATGTATATATATTCCGAACCGGATTTTTCCGGATTTTTTCGGATTTTTTCGAGAACTCCGTATTTTCGGATTTTTTTGCCCTTCCGAATTTAATCGGATTTCCGAACTGTAACTATGAAGATAACACAAAGTTTATGCAAAGATCTAAAAAGAAATAAGAAACAAATGCACCGTTGACACAAAGTTCTCTAGAAATCTATCTCCTTTCTATTCCTTAGCTTTCAAAAAGATATCAAGGGTTTCAGCTCAAAGTCTGGAACACAAGAATGTTGATTACAAATTTTGATCCTTTAACCTGTAGGTTCTTCCTCTATTTATAGTGTATAAAGGGGAAATTACAAATAGGAAACTATAACTGAACTAGAACATGTGGAAGTTGTAAAGGAAACATCTGGACAATCTTTCTCCTAGAATTCCTCTCTAAGTGACATGCATCTGGAGATTAAGTCAAAGTTGTGCACATCTGCCACTTATCTTAGAGAACCTTTTCAAATAACTTAAAGTAATGGCTTTTAGACCAATAACTTTAATCTTATACTTTCACCCAGGAACATAAGAAATAAGAGAAGAAAGAAGATCTGCCAGCTGTAAAACCCTACGCTTTCTTTTTGTTCTGATATTGAATATACTTGTCGAACATGTTAATTCAACATTTTCCCATCTCATTGCCAACATCCTGCATGCTAATTGCAATCACCACTGGTCGTGTTGGAATCTTCAGGCAATAATTAATGAATTGTGCATCCAACCTGATTATTGTTTTCTGTAGCATCTCGAATTGTTCTAGAAAGAGGATGGTAAGACCTTGCACACTCCATAACAAATTCATGCACACTCCATAACAAATTCAGGCAATTGAGTGTGGACTGGAAACGCCGAAGCTTGAATAATCCACTACTTTTAATTGCCCGCATGAGAGATGTACTTCCGGCTTTGGATCTATCAATTAAATCAATGATGGGTTCAGGCCTATGTTTGTATCATTGATAGAAAATCTAGAAGATATGCATGTTGATCCTTTTATTTCATCATGCTTCATCATGTTTGGAACAATATTTTTCTCGAGCTCTTTTTTTCTTTTAATTCTATCTAAATCCTTTGTAATTGGATCAATTTGTGTAGATCCGGAAACTTCTTCTGATTCAGAAGATATATTCAACGTATCTGACATTGATTTGAACTTCCTTTCACTAATTTGAGCACCTGTGTTAAATACCTGCAATTAATTCAAACAAGGATGGAGTCCATGGCATGAATACTTGATTTTTATCACCAGAATCTGCATATAAAGTCTATTGCCTTAAAATTTGAGACTTTGTTGGCATGCAAAGCAAGCAAAAATATTATTTAATTCACCTGAGCACTTATACCAACATGCAGATACTTAGAATAACAAAAATCAGGCTATTCCAACCCTAGGCGCCAAAACTGGAAGCTTCCGACAATGAAAAATACTCCTTAATGCAAAATCCTCCTTCCCTTGGCACCAAAACTTATCTGGGCTGCAAACTTCATCAAAAAGAATTAATTGCTTCTCCCTTATGGCATCCCATGCTTATATAGCCATCTGTATGCTATTTTTAATAATTTTCCTTCCATATTTCTGGCAATTTAATTAATTAAAAACTATGTCTCTTCATCCAATTTGGGCGCCCAAATCTGCATGCTTCTGATTGTTTTTTTATGAATTTATTTTATTTATTTTTAGCATGCATCCTTGACTTTTATTTAGCTCATCCACTTGCATTGACTTTCCTCTTATTTATGGCGCCAAACTTAGCTAGAAATACCATTAATAAATATTATTAATGCCAAGGTAGGTCGCACTTTTTGGCAAGGGAAGTTTCTAAAAATAGGAAGTCAAAGCAATGGGAATTTCCACCCTGCACTGCAGCTCCAAAAATCCTATCTTCCACTTAAGTGATTTGACTTTCATAATGGGAATTTTCACCCTGCACTGCAGGTAAGAAATTCTTGCTTGCTTGCCACTGCCAAAATTCCCATTAACAACTTAAATCCTTCCTTCCAAAAAGTGCGACTTGCATGGAAAATAGCCTTCTTCTCAAAAATGCGACTTGCATGGGTGAATAAACTTCTTTGATGGGAAAATTCACCTGCTAGGCAGAGCAAGAAATTCTGTCGGTGCTTTAAGTGATTTTTCTTTATAATGAGAATTTTCACCCTGCATTGCAGGTAAGAAATTCTCGCCTTCCTGCCACCTCTGAAATTCCCATTACAACTTAAGTGATTTTGACTTGATGGGAAAAAGTAACTGCTAGGCAGGCAAGAAATTTCCACCTGCCTGCCATTGCCAAAATTCCCACCAACAACTTAGATCTATTATTCCAAAAAGTGCGACTTGTCTAGGAGAGGTTTTTCTACTTAAATTCTTCTTTTTTGGTTAGAAGTCAGCACTCCGTGATTAATTTCTTTCATTGTTGAGGCCATAAATGACTTCCAGATGTTCCAGGCAATTAAACAAGCTATACAGAACAAAGAATGGATCAAGGGGAATTTAATAGACAGACCACAGAGAAAACCGAAAACAAAAGCAAAAAGAAATAAATAAAAACAAAAAACATTGCCAGAAGTTGCAGATAATTGCTCTGAATTCATTCCTGGTGAAAACCCTATTGAGATGTGAGAATACTGGCATGAAAAACTTCAACAAGGTTCAACTGTAGTACAATTTACATTAAACGGAACTTTATTTATTTAATAAATAATTAAATAAAATTCCCGTAGACAAAATGACGGAGGGATAAAATGAGTTTTAGCATCTGGGTATTTGTCGAAATTGGCTCATATGATTCACTTGAGAATATCTTAACGTAATAGAGACATCTTCAGGCAATAAAAACACAAAAAGACCCGTTATTTTAAAAAGAAGGATTTTTTTTAGCGGTAGTCCCAGATTTCGGTGAAATCTGGGGACACCAAAGTAGTCATTTTCGTTATCACTCTAGTTAGAATCAATCATGTAAAAACCAATGTATGTTGTCAAAGTCAAAAGTCAAGTATCTCTTTTTGTAATAGATGCATTACTAGGCGAAACCAATGTCCGCTCAGATGAGTTAATCCATTTTGAAGGGGGGGATTTTGTTCACACAACATGTAATTCAACCTAGCTAGTTGAGCTAAGTCACAGAGGAGGTTGGAGGAAACAAAGGAAGGAGGCCACCAACCAATCTCGAAAGTGTCATGAACTCCGAGGTCATTGATTATTGTAGTGGCAAAACCAAATGCACCCAAAAGACAAGCACAACCAAGTGTCCGTAGTTATTAATGATCCTAATGATGTACTCCGGTGAAAGAAGATTCATAAACTCATGTGCCGAAAAGACTAAAGCCAAGAATGGTGTCTAGTGGCGAGTGACCGCTTTTGTTGTGCGTAATCAAGTGACAATGATCAAGTACAACGGCTACTGAATGTGCGGTTCAATGAGGTGTCCAAAGCCTCATTGAAGAAATAACAAGGACACAGTCCCACTATCTATATTTGTACCTACTCGGTGATTCCCATCCAACCAAAGAAGAAGATTTGAAATGAAAGTGGAGGCCCATGCCACACTTGTCGAGAATAGTGTGTTTTTTCCCTTTTCATTTGTTTTTGATCGTGATATGAACAATTGTTTGGCATTGTTCACAATTCAAGAAATTGGATAGTGTGTATGCCCCTATCTTTGATGTAGTGAGGCACCTCCCACCTAAGTCATTGCATTCGGTGGATTTAATAAAAAAATCAAAATTCAGCGATTGTTTCCAAACATTTGAAATTCGTTTCTATTCGCAAATTTAATGAATAGACGTCAAGTATAAAGTGGTTGCGACCACTGTATTAAAGCCTGCGACCACCGTATAGGATTCTTGTGACCACCGTATTGGACTGCGACCTGAGCGACTAAGGGTACTAGAGTTGTGAGCCTTCCGCAAGACTGCAAGCAAGCTCACCAGCTGTAGCGACCACCGACTCGAGACTCCACCAGCAGCAGGGACCACCAACTCGACTCAACTCCACGACACGACTCTCTATCGATTGTTTTCATTTCAATGTTATTTGTTTAATATATAGTTTTTTTAGGTTAATAATTTATTAAGTTTTTAGTTTCATTTATAAATGTTTAT
Source organism: Taxus wallichiana var. yunnanensis (assembly GCA_018340775.1). NCBI lineage: Eukaryota > Viridiplantae > Streptophyta > Pinopsida > Cupressales > Taxaceae > Taxus > Taxus wallichiana. The sequence goes on from CM031244.1 coordinate 573,349,862, forward strand.
AAATGTTTATTTTGTGTTTTAGGTTAATAAGTTAATAGACTATTAACAGGATTCACATTCAAGTTTTTAACCGATAAACTATTAATTTGAAAGTTAATAAGTTAACATTATAGGTTAAAAAACTTGAATGTATTTAAATAAATAATTATTTTATTAAAAAAACATTTGTAAATTTATAGAATAATTAGGTTTATTTTATTTTATTATTTTAAATATATGCTAGTAAATTTATAATATATTAAAAAAATCAAATTTAGTTTCTAACTTTTATATTTCATTTGTAGGAAAACTATTTTTGACATGTTCATTTATACGAAATCAGAAATTATAACTGTATTTCTATTAGCCGAATTTAATCACGAATTTTATCTTTAGTTTTTGGCAACAAATTTTATACGAATTTTATAGTAAAGGAAGGATAACCCTATGATCCTAAATTTTAGTAGCCAACATTTAAGTACCTCTCTATTTGATTGAATAAATTGATTCATTTACATGTTCTGATATCTTTGAATTTTTCCTAAGAAGGTGCACCAAGTACCTCTCTCTTTGATTGAGTAAATTGATTCATTTACTTATTCTGATATCTTTGAATTTTTCCTAAAGAAGGTGTGTGAATTTTTAATCATTTTTGTTATTCTTCCAAACAAATGCTATGTGTGTGTGTGTGTGTGCTCTCATTAGAAACAGAATATACTCTTTCCATATGCATGTAATGTACATGTATTATAATTTATGACCTTTGAGAAAAATGGATTGATGAAATTTATGTGGTTAATGTCAAAGAGGAACATAACTAAGATTGCTAGAGCAGGTCGAAAGAAAGGCACTTTTCTCTTTAACTATGCAATGATTGAAGAATTTTTGACTCATCAATTGTGGATTTATGTTTTCAGGACTTGCCAAGTGCAGGAGGAGTGATGCAAGTAAGTGTCATCTAGGTTCTTGGTAGTGTTGAAATTGATAGCTGAATTTGTAGGAATTCAAACCTGAAATCCATTTCAATCTAAATGCAGAGTTTTCTTTATTATTTTTATTTTCAGAACAGTGCTGATAATATTTTCATATTAAATCTGAATGTGTCATTCTTTCACATTTTTTTCTTTTGAACTTGGTGTAACGTTATACGACAATTAACTTTGAATATCTTATTTTTCTAATTGAAGACTATAGGTAGAGAGGAGAGATTGGAATTCGCAGCATCTTTTCATCTTGCTACTCATTCCGTCTGCTTTACAAAGTAGGCACACAATATCCAATAATGGGTGCTTTAAGGTAAATGCAACTTTCATTTTAGTAATATATATGGTAAATGAAGATTTTGATAAAACATGCAACAAGAATTGGGGAATATTTTTCATTCGTCTTAACTTTTCATAGTAGAAACCCGACCCTACAACAAGTCTTGAGCAACAAAATCTCATTCCGTCTGCTTTACAAAGTAGGCACACAATATCCAATAATGGGTGCTTTAAGGTAAATGCAACTTTCATTCTAGTAATATATATGGTAAATGAAGATTTTGATAAAACATGCAACAAGAATTGGGGAATATTTTTCATTCGTCTTAACTTTTCATAGTAGAAACCCGACCCTACAACAAGTCTTGAGCAACAAAATCTCAAATTAAATTTTTCATTTACTATTAATTTGTGATAACCCTTCTAGAAAATGATATGATCTCCTTTAGCAAATTGCAAACATTAAGCTTATAATAATAACCTAATATCCCATCACAATAAGCACTGAAATATATTAAAATCCATTTATCTTCAATTTTAACCAAAAATTAACCTTCAAATTTCAAGATGTGTTGATAGCCAACTTCTTCCATTAAGGATATTCCCCTGAATTGTGCCAACTTGCAGCTGTTCGTGACTGATAACAGTTGTTCCAGCAACCTGACAATGCTATAACAGTAGCAAAATTGATATTCCGTTGCAAAAATCAAAGGTGTGAACAATGTAGGAGCTTTTGAGAGATTTGCCTTGACACAACCATTCTTATAATTCAAAATTTCAGAATTAGTGGCATCAACGGAAACACTCTCCTTATTTGCATACTCGTCACTATAGTTACTTCGAAAATTAATCTCATATTGTAATGACTCAAATTTTGCAATGCTCGTGCTTCGAGGGCTGAAACAATATTAATTTTGGATACTTGCCATTCAACATGTAATGCTTCTTCCTCTACATTGTTAATACAAACGTTTTGTTTATCATAAGTCATACTTTTTCTATTGAAAATCCTTCACTTTCTACTTGCATGGTGGATTCCTTTATGGGCTGCTCACTAACTTCTTTCAGATCTGAATTTTCTTGCTTTCTGATTTCTTCATGCTCCACCATTACAATTGGAGATTTTTTTCCTTAATTTTTTGTAAGTGTTGTTTTGCTTGAGTGGCTATCAACTTAGCTTTTTTAGCCAAGGCTGAATTAAGGGTTATGAGCGCCCTAGGTAGTACTAGAGCTAACGTCTTCTAGAAATAAATAAAATCTATAGTAGAAAAAATAATTAACCATGACCAAATATCGTATTACTTAATATGTTATGTCTCTACCATCCGATAAAAACTTTCTAATAATTTTTTAAGTATCTACTACTGCCTAAAATCCCCAGTTAATTCTCTCACATATAGTCTATCATAATCCTTTTTTCTCATATATTTCTCAACTATTTTTCTCATGTTCTTTACATATTCACCTTTCTTGATCTCTCCTCTAAAAATCTTCCAAGACTTCAAAAAAATACAAAGTATGAGAAATACATGAGTATGAATTAAATTTAAAAATCCTGCAACAAAGTCACTCACATAAATATTTGAGGCCTCCTAAATATCATATTCTTAATACAATTATGTAATTTTAATTTTATTTTGAATGAAGTGAATTGAATTGGTATGTAAGATTGGACACTAACTACTACTAACATATATGAAACTAATAAATTGATCTACTCTTCATAAAAACCATAGTAAAATAAAATAAATTAGCGCCCTAGGAAGTTGCCTAGTTTGCCTAGGCCTTAATCCCCCTCTCGTCCTTAACTCTTCTTATCCATTCATCACACCTTTTAAGGTCTCCGTTACATCCTTTGTGCTTGTCTGCAATGTGGTTCTTTTCAACCTCATTCCTGGTTCTTATTCTTCCTTCAAGAGTAACTCTTTTGGTTTTGGCTCTTTGGCGATTCTTGAGGCTTAGATTTTGACCCTCCTTTATTTTTTATCTCCATCCATGCCTTTAGATCCTTTTGATATTCTTGCAAAGCTTGCAACATTTCTAACATGGATTCTTGCACTGTCCTCATGACTCACAGGTTGGCAAGATCATAGCTCTAATACCACTGTAATGTCCCTAAGCGGACATTTTTAAATAATTTTGGATTTATCGGAAACCCTTAGGGTAGAATTAATAAAAACTGATTTTTATTGCAAACCTTAACAACAGAAATTAACATTGCTGGAAAATGATGGGAAATAATTTCTAAACCCTTGGAAAAATACAGATTTGTTGAATATAATAACAGCCGTAAAATAAATACTAAAAACTGAATTTAAACCCTGAAATCTGGATTTTTATTTATTATTTTTAACTCAAAAAACCAGGAAAATTACAGCTGACCATATACACCAAAATTCTTGGCAAATGACACTCCAAATGGATGAAATAGACCAATTGTTGGCCCCAAAAATTGGAAATGATGGTGTCACCCTGTTGTAGAGGATGTTAGCCTGTAATGTCCCCGAATGGGACTCTTCTAACCCAAAGTGAATTAAAGGCAATGCCAGCACTAAAATGTAGGTCAATAGAGAATGATCCAAAAATTGTGTTTGCAGATCTGAATATTATTAGGACAAAGCGACTAGGTTTTTACACGAAGCCCCCACCAAACAAGTGACATTTGTTACCCTTCTTTCCCCAAACAAAATGCAGAAATTTATGAGACTATTTCAGCCCAAAGACAGGTATATCAGACCTTGCAAAACTCAGTTTAACAGCTGCAATGAATTATCCAGAAATGGCAACTGGTATGTGAGGATGAAACTCATACAAAAGATGCTCAATCAAATAAGAGTCTTAGCAAATCTGCTCCTGTATTATATATATTCAAAATATAAAGAAACCTGAATATTTAGACACTCGCGTGGACTGAAATAATTACCAGAAAAATCTGTTTCTTTAGAGGGTTGGAATTAACACTTTAATAATGCCTTCAAAAATTCTGGAAATCGTTTAGTTTGAATCACAAATTTCAGATAAATATCAGGCACACAGATCAGACCTGGAAATGCTATTTATTCCACAGAAATTATCCACAACATGGGTCGCTCCAGCTGGTGCAGAGAAGATACAACCGCTGCCAACCAAAACTTCAAACCCTTTGAGCAAAATCCACAAAAATCATCTAGAAAAATACTGAATTTCTTTGTAGGCACAGTAGGACTCCTGTGTGGAAATCCCTCTCACTTACCCGGAGGGTTCTCGTCCTCTAAAGTAATTTTACCAAGCACCGGACTTAGAATAAAATCAGAGATTGGTATATTGAGTATATGATTTCTTCTTCTAAGTCGACCTTTCCTTTATAAAGGAAAAATGACCCCAAAAGGACCTCCAAAATCACCAATCAACATAAGCCCCAAGTTTCCCATCTAGGCTAGTCACATTTTCCTCATAGGGAGGATACAAAATTTACATGGGCCTTATCCTTCCTAAATGGCCAATATCCATTCTCTAGGCAAGTCGCCAAACTTCCTAGGAATGATACAAACATAATATTAGGCCCTTATTTGCCCATATGCACATTCCTAGAGATTACAACAATTATTTATAAGTGCATTCCCTCATTCATTTAATAATTAAGCCAAATAAATTAATATAAGTGCTTTATTATTTTCCCCTTTGCTATGGGCATTTTCCCCTTTGCTATGGGAACTTTACCCTTTGCTATGGGTACTTTTCCTTTTGCTACGGGCACTTTATAATAATTTATTGTGATTCAAGTCATCCTTATTTACCTCCCTTAGCCGTCGGGTAGACAAAATAGGCTAAGGGTCTTCGATCATATTCTCCGAGGAAGAGGGACATTTCATTCCTCCTTCCCCAAATTGCTTGCCCACAAGCAATTCTATACTCTTTGTCTAAGTGCCATGCACAATAGACAAAATATGTTGAAGTGTCTCAAAAGTCTAGCACCTGTACCTATAAGATGAGACAAATCTTGCCACCAATTGTCCTTGACAAAGTGCTCATAAACACATGGGAGTTTCCAAGGTATTTCATAAGACAAATTGCAAATTTCATCATCTAGATCAGCACTCTTATCAAAAGAAATTTGAATATGCTGCACATAGGATGTTAAATCATACCTTAGGATGTCTCCATGGTTCACAAAAGGTTGATTTTTGTCAAAATCCAGCTGCTGCCCTGTTATTTCCCTTTCAATTTCAGCCTCTTCATGTGAGACCAGCTCCTTTTTAAATTTACCAATCATGTTGTGGGTTGCCATCTTTGGAAGAAATCCTTTTCTTATACCTTGCAAAACGATTTCCTTGTCTTGCACCTTGAATTTCAGCTCCATGGTTTGATAATTTTGATGAAAATCACCCAAGGATTGGAGCCATTGAACACCAAGAACCAAATCCAAACCACCAATGCCAACAATATAAAATTCATCACATACCTCATGTCCCTTCATGGTGAACTCGAAGTTGGGAAATCTTCTTGGTACATGTGATTGTATGCCCATCTGCCATAATCACATCAAATCCTTGGAATTCTTCTTCTTGTAGACCCAATCTAGCAACCAAACCTTCATCAATGAAGTTGTGTGTTGCCCCACCATCAATCAAAATAGTGATCTTTTTCCCAAGAAGATCACCCTTCACATGGAATGCATAAAAACTAGGCAAAACAGTTAGTGTTGCTAAGGTAGCAACCTTCTCATCATCATTTGCTTGATCTTTTGGATCAGCATCATCATCATCTTCTTCCTCATCAATAACTTCAATATAATGAACGGAGCCCTTACCTTTGCAACGATGATTGGGTGTCCATGGTTCTTTGCAATCATAGCACAATCTCTTCCTCCTTAGCTCCCTCCTTTCCTCTATTTCAGCCTTGTTTTTCTCCCATTCTTGTGCTCTAATTGGCTGCCCACTAACTGCTGCTCCTTGCCTATCATTTTGAGGTGCTATAGGCTGCTCACATGTGCTCTTTTGCTGCCTTGAAAGCGTTGTTCGTTGCTGCCCAAACTGCAGATTTTTTCTTTTGGCATAGAGCTCTCCAAGTCAAGTGATTTCTTAATAGCTCCTTGAAGAGATGGAGGATTAAAGGCTTTGACAAGACCCTTTAATGGCTCTCCTAACCCTTCAATAAACAACAAAACAAGCCTTCTTTCACTAATGTCAGGAACCATAACTGAAATTCTTTGGAAATCAGAAATATACTTATCTAAAGTGCCATCCTGTTTGAGTTGGGCAAGCTCCCTGAAGTACAAATCTGGATCCATCCGATCAAACCTCTCGGTCAAGCACCGTTGAATTCTTCAAGTGAGGTAATAGAGCCATGTCCTTGAGTGATGATGCCATGATACCACCACTCATGTGCCACACCATCCAAATGTAGTGTTGCAAACTTAAGTGCTTCATCTTCATACATGGGATTTAGAGAAAGATAGGTATCTAATTTCTGCAACCATGATCTAGCAGAGCACTTATTTGTACCATCAAATGAAGGGAGAGTTACCTTACCCAATCTTTGTTGAATGTCTCTCCTAGGTGTCTCTTGATGGGCTCTTCTGCTTCTTCCTGTACCCTTGTTATTCTTCAACTGGCAGAAGTCTCTAAAAGGTAGCATGTCTCTAACTTGGAGGCTTAGTTGCATGTACTCATCACCATATGCCTCTACATCATCCACATCATTTTGTGCCACTTCTTCAATGGGTTCCTCTCTTTGTAGAAATTTAGCTCTGAAAATCTGTTGAGTAGGCTTGGGAGAAGCCCTCACCGGTCCTGTTGAGCTTCCTTCTCCATTGTTGGTTGCTCCTTGATTGGTGGCTGCAATATTTCCTTGTAGAACCATGGCCAACTCATGAATGGAACTAGTAAATGTATCTCGCGTCTCTCTTTGATTATCTCTCTATGGCTTCTAGTGATGACCTCATTCATGTAGCTAAGAACATCGGCGGTGGTCTTCCATGCTCATCCATTGCCTTCTTTGGAGTCCCCCTTCTTTGATAAACTAGAGGGCTTTTACCTTGCATGCAACCAAATCAGATTTCTGGTTCTTTCTTACACAGGCTGGGAGAATAACTAGCTTTGATACCACTGTAATGTCCCCGAATGGGACTCTTCTAACCCAATGTGAATTAAAGGCAATGTCAACACTAAAATGTAGGTCAATGGAGAATAATCCAAAAATTGTGTCTGCAGATCTGACTATTATTAGGACAAAGTGACTAGGTTCTTACATGAATCCTCCACCAAACAAGTGATATTAGTAACTCTTTTTTTCCCAAAACAAAATGCAAGAATTTATGAGACTATTCCAGCCCAAAGACAGGTATATCAGAGCTTGCAAAACTCAGTTTAACAGCTGCAATGAATTATCCAGAAATGGCGACTGGTATGTGAGGATGAAACTCATACAAAAGATGCTCAATCAAATAAGGGTCTTAGCAAATATGTTCCCTGTATTATATATATTCAAAATATGAAGAAACCTGAATTTTTAGACACACACATGGACTGAAATTTTTACCAGAAAATCTGTTTCTTTAGAGGGCTGGAATTAACACTTTAATGCCTTCAAAAATTCTGGAAATCGTTTAGTTTGAATCACAAATTTCAGATAAATGCCAGGGACGTAGATCAGACCTGCAAATGCTATTTATTCCACAGAAATTATCCACAACATGGGTCGCTCCAGTTGGTGCAGAGAAGATACAACCGCTGCCAACCAAAACTTCAAACCCTTCGAGCAAAATCCACAAAAATCATCTAGAAAAATACTGAATTTCTTTGCAGGCACAGTAGGATTCCCTGTGTGGAAATCCCTCTCACTTACCCAGAGGGTTTTCGTCCGCTAAAGTAATTTTACCAAGCACTAAACTTAGAATAAAATCAAAGATTGGTATATAGAGTATATGATGTCTTCTTCTAAGTCAACTTTTCCTTTATAAAGGAAAAATGACCCCAAAAGGACCTCCAAAATCACCAATCAACAATTAGTGATTATTTCTAAACATAAGCCCCAAGTTTCCCATCTAGGCTAATCGCATTTTCCTCATAGGAGGATACAAAATTTACATTGGCCTTATCCTTCCTAAATGGCCAATATCCATTCTCTAGGCAAGTCACCAAACTTGCTAGGAATGATACAAACATAATATTAGGCCCTTATTTGCCCCTATGCACATTCCTAGATATTACAACAATTATTTATAAGTGCATTCCCCATTCACTTAATAATTAAGCCAAATAAATTAATATAAGTGCTTTATTATTTTCCCCTTTATTTGAGCACTTTTCCCTTTGCTACTAAAACTTTACCCTTTCTATGGGTATTTTTCCTTTTGTTGCGGGCACTTTATAATAATTTATTGTGACTCAAGTCACCCTTGTTTACCTCACTTAGCCGTCGTCGAGTAGACAAAATAGGCTAAGGGTCTTCGATCATATTCTCCGAGGAAGAGGGACATTTCATAAGGGTCTTCGATCATATTCTTCGAGGAAGAGGGACATTTCATAGCCTTAGAAATTTGTCCCCAATGGTGATGTAAGCCTTGGAAGTGATGTCTTAGTTGCTAAAACTAATTTGAACTTGAAAATCGTTGATCGATGCCCTAACAAATATGGATGAAAATTTGATATTTCCTTGATTGATTTTGATGAAGATCTGAATTTCTGAATGATGCCCTAATTATTTTGTCACTTTAAAAGTTGATGTTGATGTAGATTTGAAGCCCAATGTTGCCCTAGCTGAAATGTGATAAAAATCAGATTTGAAGCCCAAATGTGATTCCTAGATGGAATCACCACAAAGAACTGGAGGGTTTTCATCCCCAAGCTCTTGTCCACCGGAGGGTTTTCGTCCTCTGATGCTCCAATAGAGGGTTTTCGTCCTCAGTGGTTGAAAGTTGAAGCAAAATGCTCAAAACTTGCCAAATCTGGATGAGTAAAAATGATTGATAAAAGATGTTTTCCAAATGAGCCCAATGCCCCTTTTTATAATTTCCCTTTCACCTTTTTCGAGGAAAGACACCCATAAAGCAACTTCACCTACTTTTATTTTAATTTTGAGTTGCTTTATCAATTTTACCTTTATTTTAACAAAACATAAGTTGTCTTTTTATGATATAACATAAAGTTACTTTTTGGTCACTTAAGTTAAATTAGTAATTTATTTCCCTTATTAAAATACTTCGAAGTGGGAACATGACACCTTCGTGTTTCATTTATTGAGTCGATCTTTGAGTAAGTGGTAGGTCATGTCATCTACTCATTCCTCAATGGATTTAGTGGGTACTCAAATAAGCATCGCCAAGGAAGATAAGTTGAAGACAATCATCATGTTCAAGAATGGTATCTACCTACGGGTGCAGTACGCGGATAGGTCAATTTAAAAAAACCCTTGGGTACGATACGTCTTGGATACATCCGTACATATATATTAAAAAATAAAAAAATATATATATATATACTCATTTTACTCATTTTTTTAGTCCATAAAATACTAAAATAGTAATACAAAACTTGAATCAATGTTCAAAACATTCAATATACTATGTAATTATAAATTCTGAAATTATTTTTTTATTATTAATAAATAATAAAAAAATACATTAAAAACTAAAACTATATAATAATCAAATCATTAATAATAAATATTGAATAATAATACAAATTTATCACGCAAAATCTAAAACAAATATATTAAAAGACTAGCACCACATAATAGTCAAACTATTAGTATTATCTATAAATTATAATGCAAGTTTGTAACTAACCAAATATAACCTAACAAATTAAAATCCTAAACAATTAATTTATTAACTACTAAATAGTAAACACTAAACTTCATTTATTAAAATGTAACCCGTAAAGATTGTAACCTAATTTCTTAATATATTAAGCCTTTACGAATAATATTTTTAGAATGGAAAGGATAGTCGAGGGTTGGAAAGGGGGGAATGAAACGCTAGAAAATGGAGGATGCACTGAAAGTTTAAAATGCGGAATACACAATGCATGGCAGGCAGACAGGAGTTCGAGTACTCAATGCATAGCTCAATCAAATAAATCCTCCGCTTACAACAGTTCCAACGCTTCGAATGCTTTCATTCTACAGGCAAATAAATCCTCCGCATCTGCATTCTTTAGTTTGAAACTTTGGGTAAAAGATTTAGCCGCCGTAAGGGTTAAAAATCGTGAATGATAGAATTTTTAATAGGGTTTTCAATAAAACTGTAAAATAATTTAAATAAGTGAATTTTCTTGTCGAATTTTAACAAATTTTTGTTGTTTTATCTTAAATTTTGGTGTTTCATCTTAAGCTTTTACTTGGGTTCTTGGCGGATACGTGGGGGTTTGTCCCGGGTTCGTCTCGAGTACGTCCAAATGTACCCGTGGCGAACCCTAGATGAACCCCCACGTACCTTGTATGTATCTGCACTGAACCCCGATGTATCCGTCTTGGATACGTATCGGGGAAGGTTCTGGGGTTTGGGACGAACCCTGGCATCATAGGTATCTATGCATACAACCATCGGGTTGTTGTGTGATGCTCTAGTGACATTTTAGAGGATTATAATCCATATCTTTAAGATGATAATGGAGTAGTTAAGGTGTTCCTTGATGATTGGTCCATTCGTGGATTGGAAGACTACTCTAAACGTTGGAGAACCACATGTAGTTATTCCATGAGACCAAACTTGCATTGAACCCAAAGAAATGTTCATTCGTGTCCCTCCCATTCAAGAAGTTACTGGGACATATTGTATGTTAGATTCGATTGAAGATGGACCCAAATACTTCCCCATTCCTAGTGGGGAGTTATCTTCTTCAAATGTGGTGTTGCATCTTGTTCTCAAAGGAAACTGATTACTGCAAACAAAAATGTATGTCATACGAGACTCTTGTATGGATCTTTGTAGCCCGATTAAATCTCATGAAAAATACCAAAACTCTGTAGGACTTAATATTGGTTTCTCACAGGGATTTGTCCCTTGATTAATGTTAGTAAATATTGAGAACTTGAACAATAACAGTATTTACTGTAGAGCAAGTTAACTTTTATTCTCAAAGGCATTCTATCTTGGGCAGTATGTCTAAGTAATCATCATATATTCTTTCACATTTCAAATATGTTTTGAAATTTCGTCTTGATCTTCACTTGTCTGGTACTTGCCCGTGCATGAGATTTCTACACCCTAGCATTGGCAAGATGAGATAAGCAGTTGCACAGCAGTTGCAGGTTTCTTGAACATTAGAGTGTGCTAGAGATCATCATTTTGTTCCTAGCTAGAATTTGTGTAGTTGCAGCACAAAAAGATCAGCTACATACACTAAAGGATGTAGGGTTTACCATGTCCCAAGGAATAGAAGTCATGGGATGCCCAAGAACCTTTGATTTGCATGGTTTCCCAATATATGAATTGGTGGACGGTATTCTCTTGATAAATGTTACAACAGACATAGGACCAGAAAGCTGACTAATTTCTAAGGGTTTTGATTTTCACATTTACTTTTCCTCCAGCACACAAGAATTTCTCTTGAACTTGATTCTGTATACACCTGAAGCAATATATATAAATGGGGAATGTATATGCAACAATGGAAATAGCAAAACAGTGTAGTGGCACTTTGGTTAATTTTCATGGTTACATTAGTTGGATTTAGGAATCACTTCAGCATCTGTGAATATATACAGTGTGTGCCCTTAATGACAAAGAAATGTCAAATCCTTCAAATGGAGATTTGTTGTGTAAAAAACTTGATGTGTCTATAAGTTCACTATTTATTTGACAAGTCCTTGATTTCAGGATGTCTTATCCACACCCCTATGAACTTTACATAAGGATTGATACTGAACCCGGGAAGGAGGAGTATGTAAAAGTTGCAACATTTGCAAAAAGCCAAATCGAGAAGAAATAAATGACATATTTAGCGGCAAATCACGGTTAGAGGATTTCAAAAATTTAATATTTTCCCTATGATTTAGATGTTTTAGATTGTTAGAGAATTTCAGTATATTCGCATATTAATTAACTAAAGTTATCCCAAAAGTATGGACTCTCTATCCAATGATTATTTTTCTCATGTCTTTGTGTATCTCACAGGAAGAAAGAAGGCCAGCCTACAGGATTGTGGTAAGGATCGGATTACATTTTGTATGAAGGTTCCCTTCTCACTACTTCTGTTTAATTTCTCCATTCTACAGGCTTCCTCATTTTGAAGTTTTTGGTATTGCAGGGTTTTTTGAGTGGTATGTTTTGACTTAAGATGTGATTTAAGAGAAAGTGATGGTCATTTCGTGGTGGATGTTACCTTTATGGTTTTAATAGAGTGTAAAATTCTGTCAATGAGATTTGGAGCTGAAGAATTCATCATTTTTGCAACTACTATCTAGTATATTTCAATGTTCATAAGAAAACTTAGCATCAGCCTCAGAATTTAGACACACCATAGTTTATCTTGCTGAGCCCACTCCATTAAATAAATGTACTTACTTTTGCCATCTAAGTGGAAACAATTGACTGCAGTTAGTTACCCGTAAAACACAAAAAAGAAAAATCTCAAGAATATTCATACCACATATCAGAGCCTAAAATAAATATTTTTCATACTACTAGATAGATAAGATGAGATTGACCATTATTTTGTCGAATCCTCATACTCTTCCTGCCAAATTGTGGGTAAGGACTGAGTCTCATTACTTTTATAACACGGTGAATCTCTCATGCAAATCCATTTAAATCCAAACATGAGTCAGTTACATTTCAAGAGAATTCATTGTGAGTTTGTAATGCTCACTTGTTGGTAGTGTTCAGAGTATACTAGGAAACCAAAAATATCGATGTTGTATGTCATAATGTCAGTAAGTGCTAAAACATATGATCATATATTCGTGAATGGGTTGTTGGTTGAGGGATGGTTCAACTGAACATGACCACTATTTAGCACTTTTGTATGTGCCTGAGGTAAACAGTCTGCACGTTCAAGCCAACACAGCGGCTGTTTACGTGAGAAGGTTTCAACCACCTAAACTTAGTTGGTTTGATGTTTAAATATATAAAATAAATGTATTCAGAGAGAAAAGCATAATGTCCATTTAAGAAAAGAGTTGACCTCTTTGACTCCAATATAAATTTTGAATGTAATATAACTTTTGTTTTCCATTGAACATTTATGTTTTATTTCTTCATGATTTTAGTATGGTGTCGAATGTCAACATTGGAAATATTATTGCCTTTACAATGACATGGGATTCCCTAATGATTTAATGTAGAACTACTAATTTGACAACCTAGATTTCATTTTTAAAAGAACTTATCACTTATCGATATAAATTTAATTTATGTAATTAGAAAATCTAGATTTGTTGCTCTAATGGGAAGATATTCAAATTTAGAAGATGTTATGTTCGAATTGGATGTTTCGTAATTTATAAGATGGCTGATTGGAACCAAAAACGTAAGTATCAATTTTAGGCGTCATTGTCATATATCAAATTTACTAGTTTTATTTTATAGAGTCGTGGGTAGAATATCCATAATGGATTTTGTAATGTCCCTTTTTGGGGGACTTTTGGAAAAAAGTTAGGGCTGAATGAGAGATGACTGAAATTAATTTTTAGATGGATGTAATCAGACTTGAAGGGTTGGATATGACTGAAAATGCACATTGAAACCTGCAATTTTTCCCTTCCTAGGGCAGTGACCTGTTTTGAGAACTCTCACTCACTTTTGGATGCCCTAAACTCGCTGAAAATGTGCCCAATCAAGCTATTTTTTTTTAAATTATTAACAATCAAAATATGAAGGAAAATTGATTTTTAGTGCCCCAAAAATAAAGATATGAATTTTCTATAAACCCTCATCTTGAGAATTTATACATTACTTCAAAAATTCATAACTTTACCTAGGAAGCTCCAAAATTCACGAAACTTGGGATCTTGGGGTTTAAAAATATGAAGAATGCAAATATCAAATCAGCTTTCCCAAACATGCCAAACCTGACTTACAAGCAATTTGCCCCTCTTGGAAATAATGAATTAGTGGCTCAAACATGCAAGGAAATGATTGCTTTCACCTTTAAAAATTAGTACAAGTCCATCCATGCAAGAATCATACCATACATCCATCAAAACACATCCAAAATGCTCATGATGCAAGTCGCCTAGGGCTAGATAGAAAGATATCAGCTCCAAATACCTTGAGATATTCAATAGTTCCAAATATCCTTGCTTGAGGGTTTTCGTCCCCAAGACAAGTTCCACTATCAAGGGTTTTTGTCCTTGTTGTAGTCTCAAACAAGGGTTTTCGTCCTTAATGAGAAAGGAAAGGTACAAGGTTTACCTAGAAGAAATAATAAGATCCAACATATCACATAGAGGCCAAACATCCTCATTTTATAACATAAGGGGTGTTATATCACAATTTATGGACAACCTTATAATAAGTACCTTTTAATTATCTAATTTGTTTTTAGAACTTACATGCTCAAAATTCTTTATATTCCAATTAAATAAGTTATTTTATTGGAGTGTTTGGCTTCCCAATAGGGATACATGATAATAGTGAAAATATCTACTTAGAAAATGTCAATCAAGTCTTCCCTTGCTTCCTTCCCTAAACCCACGGGGAAAAGAATGGGTTAAGGTCTTTCAATTCCGTTAGTCTCCAAAAAGGGACACGGCTGATTTTTGTGCTATTTGTGAAGTTAGCTTTACTTTGATGTTTTGATGAGTAAATGTTCCATAGAGAATGAATTTTATGTGATTTGAATAGGATAGGGAGTGTAGTCTATATCCAAGAGTAAAGATGGGTTAATGTTGGTGTAGAACAATGATAACACATTACAAAACATAGCATTAATGGTTTTCAAGATTTTAAACAACAGCCAAGCCAAGCCGTTGGCGCGATAATTGCTATCAATTTATTTTTGGTTCATTAAACTTGTGTTGAACAAGATTTTGAACACAAGTGTTTTCATACGAACATCCCACATGCATTGAAGAATCAACAAAGTGTCTCTACCAATAGCTACCATCGTGCACTAAGGGAGTAAAAATAAGGTTGGACCAATCGAGTAAACATTATGGACTAGAAAAATAAGTCCTAAAGCTAATGGTACAATGTTATACAACAAGATTGAAGTATGGAGAAAGAGAGTCAACATCTTACTCCCCTAGTTCAACTTGATACTAGTATCACAATCTCTACTATTGCCACATGTCCCTCGTAGAGCAGATAGAGGGAAAATACACAATGCTTGGACAATTTTCCTTCGTATATAATCTCACTTTGGTATTCAAAACAATTGACCAAGTCCTTGACACATGATATGCCACACATAAAGATTCGATACTACTTCACTCGTGCATTTTTCAATAGAGAAAAATAGTAGAATTATCAACCAAAAGCATGTGCTCCATCTTTTTATCACAATTTTATTTGTCTACAATGTTGTGTTGGGATCTTATCGTGTGTTTCTACAAATCGCGATAATCCCGATGGTTGATAGGGTGTCACAAATTCTCTTCTATTATTTTTTCTTGTGGAGAACCCGTGTGTGAAGAAATGTCACCACGTGTTAAAAGTCTAGAAGAAAAAGCAAAGTTGATAATGAAGAGAGCAAAATACAAGGCCTAAACATTTTTTCTTCGTAGATCATCTTACTTGATTCCAAAATAATTGTAATGTCCCTTTCGGGCTCAAATTTGAGGAAGTTGGATTTTCCCCAAAACCCTAATGGAACATTGCTGGAATTTATGACAACCACATGTATAAACCTGAATTTTATGACAACCACATAGAAAATAGAGCCAAAGAAATTATGGACCTATTTTTGGTCCCCAAAACCCTAGGTGACCTAGGTAAAATTTAGATTTTAGTATTTCTCACACATAATTCTTCAAAAACATATCAACAATTTGAAACCCTTGATGAAATAATGCAAAATATGTGCTTCAACATCAAAATACATAATTTTGGAATTAATTATTGGCCACAAACAGTTGAAACTTCAAAAATTCATATCTTCTGAAATACTTGGAGTTATAATGGAAATGATAGCTCAAGATGACCATAAAAATAACAGCTATCAAACAAAATCAAACTCAAATTTTTCAACCTCAAAAATGTACTTGAAATGTTGTCTTGAAATCCAAATGGGTCGCTCAAGTTGGAAATGAGTACGACAGCCCCAAAAAATGTGTCCTAATTGGAATTTGTTCACTAGCCGGATGGAAACATTTGTTCTAAAATTTTGAAGATGAAGCTCACTTGTGACTCCCAGATGAAGCCACTAAAGCAACAAATGAGGGTTTTCGTCCTCAATGGTTGAAAATGTGAGTTCAATACTCCCAATTTCCAAAGAGAAATATCAAGATTCATATGCAGACCCTTATAATAAGCCCCAACATTTACCTTTATAGCATTTTTCTTTCTTTTCCTTGTGGAGTGATCCACGTGGATAATAGAATTACTTTATTTCTGTTTTAACATTCACTTTTCCCAATTAAAGAGGGACACTCCCCTTTTTCAACTTTCTTTTCCTATTTTGAAGTTGGCGCTTACACTTTAACCACCAACCTACTATTTCTAGTGCTATAATTGGCAATTTGCCTTTTACAAAAATGTTATTAAGTTGAAAATAACAAATTACAATTATAACATGAATGTACTTCCCTTATTTTCTCCCTTAAAACCCACGAGAAGTAGAAATGGGCTCCAAGGTCTTCAAATCGAACTAGCTTGGTAAAGGGAACTTTGTAGTCCTCCTTCCTAAAATTGCTTGCCCACAAGCAATTTCAATGTTGGTTGTTCTAAAATTTATGCATCCTTCATCTTTCCATTTTGTATTGCAACATCATCAAAAGAGCAAGGAATTGGCTTCCTTGACAAAGCATCCACTACCACATTATTTTTCCCTTTGACATATTCAATATCAAAATCATATGCTTGAAGTTTACTTACCCACTTTTGTTGTCGATCATTCAAATCTGTTTGGTGAAGAAAGAACCTCAAGCTATTATGGTCAGTTTTGACCACAAACTTTCCACAAACCAAGTATTGCCGGAATTTGGCCAATGCATGCATAATGGCCAACATTTCCTTATCATAGATGGAGAAATTTTGCTCATGCTCCTTGAGTTTCCGACTCTCATATGCAATGGGATGCTTATTTTGCATCAAAACAACCCATATACCTTCACCCAATGTAATGCCCCTTTCTATGGTTGAAATTGAAAAAAGGGAAACAACACAAACCTAAATGACAAGAATTTGATTTTTATAGTAGTAGTCCTGAAAATATATGAAACCCTAGCAGCAAATTGAATCTACACTTTTAGGGCATCAAACACCCTCCAAACAAGTTGAAAATAGGTGCATAAATCCTCCTAAATATTATATTCAATTAATGGAATAAACACCAAGCCAAAGCATTCCAAAACATGTGCAAATTATGAAATTATACCCAGTTGTAATTAAATAAATGACAGCAGAAGTACAACTCACAATAAGGGTTGGAAATGGAGATTCCAAACCCCAAAAATATCGATAAAGTATGAAATCAACCTTATAAATTGTGAGGAAGGTGAATATCATCTCTAATTTTCCATATGTGCCCTAGAAGTCAATAATATCCTCTTCTAACCAAGTTGTTACCTTAAGGGAAGGTTCAAAATAAATATAGAAAACTTAGTGGCTCTTCCTCTATCAAACCCTAGTTGCAAACCAACAACATCGCCTTTGAAGCCTTTGGAAACCACCAATTGAAGAGTTTTTGTCTAAAATGAGTCCTAGTGACTCCTTTTATATTCTCTTTGTCGTGTCATAGATCAATTAGGAATCTTCCCCCATAATCGACCTCATAAAAATGTTGGCTTGTAACTTTAATCGGGCTTTTCACCCCTTCAACCCAAAGTGGACTCGCCTCATAAGAGAAACCATGAAAGAAGAATGCAAATGGACATGAAAAAAGACTCGAAAAACATGCCAAACACTTCCCTTGTTCACTTCTTTCCCACGAGAAGTGCAATGTGCCAAGTCTCAAAATGATCTAGTTTGAAAAAGGGACATTATATGCGTCCCTTCCCAAAATTGTTTGCCCTCAAGCAATCGCAAGCTTAGATGCTCTAATATTTTGGATCTTTACCTGTTGAATGAAAGAGCTCTTGCCAACACAAGCTCATATGCTCAAATATTATCATATCAAAACAACTAAATCTTATAGCAATTAAGTGAAACAACTTCCGCCCAAAATGATCACAAAGATCTCTACTTCTTCCATCACTCATATCTATATGCTCTCCCTTAATGAAGCCTTCTACTCGAGCATGAGAACATATTTCAAAACATCTTGCATGTAATATGAAAATAAGTCATAACCATAAATCATTTGTGATTAATCCAATTCAACACTAGGATGGCTAGTAGTGTCTTCATTACTAGAGCCTCTCCATTATCATTACCATGCAAGGAAATCCTCTTAAATTGCACATGTGTACTATCATGACTGAAAAATATGTTAGGAGTATTAAGTGGGGTCAAAATTAGGTGGGCCACCACTTTATGTAATGTCCATTTTTAATGTTGAAGCATGCAAACAAGGAAATCACACAAACCCCAAACTAGATATAATATGATTTTTTAGGCCAACAAACTGAAAAATGCAACAACATTGTACAACAATATGATTTTTGGGACAATAGCTAATAAAGAACAATAATTCAACCAAATATCACCATAAAAATCATCTACAACATATATAAACCTTTAATGAACATTTTAGGGAAATTTTTGCCATGAAACCCAATCACAAACACAACTGGAAATTAATTTAACAAAAGTACAACCAATATAAGTGATTGAAAATGAGGTCACCAAACCCCAACCAATGAAAAATAAATGATATCTTAGCCTTATAATTATGTAGAAATATGAATACCAACTTGGAATGTCAATTTGTGTCTTAGGAAGCACTCAATTGCACTCCTATACAACTCATTCCCTATGAGAGTGGCCTAAAATGATACCAAAACCCTTGATATTCTTTCTTCTCAAAGCCCTAGGTGCCAACCAACAAGATAGTCTTCAAAGAATATTCTCAACACCCCTAAATTGGATGGTTTTCATTCTCCGATTTTCAACCAAGAAGGTTTTAGTCCTCCTTGCTTGCAACACTAATGGATTTTCACCCCTTGGTGGATTTGGCTTAGAGCAACCGGCTCTATAACCAAGTAAATAAAAGTATATAATCTAAAAGATGCCTAGAATGAGCCTACGCAACTCTTTAAATACCCTTATGATGGCACCAAAGGTCATAAGGGAGGAATTTCCCAAGACTAACCTTTTAAGAAGCTTTCTTTTATTTTTAATTTGACTTTAAGAGCTCTCCAACCCTATCCGACTCGCTTTAGAGGGAAAAATACAAAATAAAAACATAAATATTAACGAAATAAAACTGAAATGCAAGCCAAAGAATTACGTTATTCATCTTCTTCTTGCCCATGGGAAGAAGAATTGGCAAGAAGCCTTCAATTTGGATAATTCGAAAAAGGGGAAATTACAGTGCTCCTTTCCCGAAATTGTGTGTCCTTAAGCAATTACAAATTAGGATGCTCTAAAATCGCTGCACTCTCCCATGTAGCATCTTCAAGTAGTCCCTTCCAATGAACCAAATATTCCTTGATGCTTCGGTTTCTTAACCTCCTTTCACGGACCTCCAAAATACCTTCCAGATTAGAACCAATTTACCCTCCTCATCTAATGGTGGCAACTCAAGAGGAGTAATGTGTTGTCCAAGTGCCCTTTTGAGGCACGAAACATGAAAAACATTATGTATTCTACTATGTTCTGGTAACTCAAGCTCATATGCAACCTTTCCCACCTTTCCCTTTACCTTGTAGGGGCCATAGAAACATGGTTTCAGCTTTTCCACACCACTTTGTTTGAGGGAAGATTGCATATAGGGTTACAACCTCAAAAACACCATATCGCATACAACCTTTCTTTCCTATGTTGATATGCATACAACTTTTGTTTATTTTGGGCACATTGGAGGCTTTCTTTGAGCTCTTTCAAGATGTCATGGCTTTGCTAAATTAAATCTTTGTCCTTTGGTACCCTAATATCCATCATAATCAAATCAACAAAGGGAAGAGCGACATAACCACATAAAGGTTTGAAAGGAAACATACCAATAGACATTTGGAAAGTGGTATTATAACAAAACTCAGCCATGTATAACCATTTTATCCATCCTACTTTTTGTCGATCAATGTAATTATGTAAGTATCCTTCCACCATTGAACCTTGGTACATTGGTTCTTTCATTGATCTCATATGACATTGATGACAAAAGTATGATTGGTGAAGTGAAGATCAGTCTAGGGCATGAAGGTTGATTGGTAGTGTCTTCTCAATGGTGTTTGGTGTTCACAAAGTGGTCTCATGATGTTTTCTTGAACATTCAGGATGGTTTTAGGGTGTTACATGCTTGGTTAGTGAGGTAGGTGCCCACTGGAGGTATGGAGATGCTTGGTGTGCTTTTGCAGTGTCCCACAGGTATGAAATGGTGTTTTAAGGATGTGCAAGAGCTTCTAGGGTGATCATCAGGTCATGTGTTGCAAGTCACAATTGGAACTAGCTCATTTAGGCCTAGTTCTAGAGCCTAATGAGGTGTATGAGCTCAAATTAGACCATGAAAATCCTATGTAAGCATGGTAGGAGCCTAGGAACATTTCCTAGAGCATTTATGAGCATATATAAGACATACTTTATCTCTTGGAGGCAAATTTGAAGTTTTCACTAAAACGCCTTTGAAAACTAGTTGTGAAGGCATAGACAAATGAGATTTGTCCTATTTGTACACCCCGTTTGTATGCAGGGATCATTTATGAGCAATCAATCTATGGAGCATGTATAGGAAGGTGTTGTAGTGCTTCATGTCAAGTTTCATGAAAATTTGAAGAGAATTATTGAAGATATTCAAGTTTTACCAAAACCGGGTTAAGGAAGAAGGGCTAAAACAACGACCTGCCTTCTTAGCACTCAAATTTTTTTGACAAGCCTTCTTCAGATAAATCATAAAAGGATTTTTGAAGATCACTCCAACACTAAACTTTTGTAAAAAAATTGAGGTCAAATGGTTAAGGAACAAAAAAATTCTCTTCATTTTTCTATCGGGTTCAAACCCTCACCAATCCTTCTCCTTGAAGCAATAGACAAGAAATGAATTTTTTGGTCTCCAAATCACTTGGGCATGTCATGAAAACCACTCAAGGATATAGAGAGGTCCTCCTAGTCCATGTTGGTGACATTTTTCTTCTCAAACATGATTGCTCTATACTGATTCCGCTATATTTTGCTAGTTCTTAACTATATAGTGCAAATTTGAAGATGCCAAGTTGAATCACCTACCGTGAAAGATGGTATGTGAGGTGTCCTTAGAGTCCATGAAGATTTTTGGGTAAGATCGGTGCTTGGTTGATGTGATTTTGATCAAACTTCCTTCCCTACCGCTAAAAGGCCTCTCAAGTTAAACTGTCATGGTGCTTGAAGAAAGAGTTTGTGGATAAACATGTTTTTGAGTTAAGAAATGGTTATAAACGCTTTCTACGTGTCAAATATGATTTTTAGAGATCACAATTTCTTTGTTGAAGTGATATGCAATTCTACTGTTCATTGCTCCTCAATTGTTGAAGTGATTTGTTAGAGGTCTTGACAATGTAATGCCTCCGTTAATAATGAAAAATAAATAATGAATAAAATAAGTAAATAAAATAAAAGAATTAAAGATAATAAAATAAAAATAAAAAGGGGGGCTCGTGTTTCTATTGGGGCGAGTTAGGGTTTTGGCAGTTTTTTTTTTGGAGTCGCATATGCTTGGGGGGGCGCAGCACCTGCACAAAAAAAAAAGAAATGAGTTTGTTGAAGCGGCCGTGGAAACTTCATACATATGCAGTGTTTTCTTGTGCAAGCTAGACTCCACGACCGCTCAGCATTTCCCCAGGCCGTGCCACGCACTCCTGCGTGGGAAAACCAAGCTCATTTGGAGAAGGAGAGCTTTCCGATGTGTTGCAGGTGCCAAAAAACGTGGGGGACAGAGTATGGACGCGCATCAGGATGAAATGGAGGATTTTTGGGGTCTGTGTAGTCGCCACGTCGCCAGCAAACTCCCAGCCGCGCCCAGACCTGCGTGGGTTTCCAGTAAATCAAAAAAAAAAAAACAAAGGGGCTTTGTCAGATGTTTCAGTTGCAAGCGCCCTAGTAGATTTACAAGTAAAAATGTGGAAACGTGCGAACTGTTCTTCTAAAAACGTGTGGAAAAAAAAAAAAAAAAAAGAAATGCAGTTCCTTGGACTGTAATGATTTCGGGATTTGCACAAAATGGTTTTGTTGAAACTGCATTGGAGCTTTTCCAAGCAAATACGGTTGGCAGGTTGGAAGCCACACCCCACAACTTTTGCTGATAACCTCCCAGCTTTGTCCAAAATGGGAGCTTTAGAACAACACGTGGACATACATCAAAGCATCATGTGGAAGCATACACAAGGCAAATGGACTGTTTGACAAAATGTTACAACGAGATGCATTCTCGTGGACTGCAATGATTGCAGGATGCTCACAAAATGGGCTTCTTGAAAGGGCCATGGATATTTTCAAGCAAATGCAATTGGCAGGTGTAAAACCAAACTCAGCAACCCTTGCCAGCATCCTCCCTGTGTGTACCAAAAATGGGGGTTTAGAAAAAGGAATGGAGATTCATTAAAAAAAAAGACAATTGAAAGTGGGTTTTGTCAGATATAATAGTTGTGAATGCCTTGATAGTCATGTACGGAAAATGTGGAAGCATGCAACGGTTCGACAATGCCTGAAAGAGGTGGTCTCTTGGACTGCAATGATAGCAGACTCTTGGATCGGGATGACTTCTTGAAAACACGAAATGGTTCTGTTTGGATGAGACATGGGTGCACAACGAATGGCTTGGTTTGCACGTGACTACCTGGCATCATGTGGCAACAATGGTGGTCTCGACGGATCGCGAGTGTAAACTACTTGGAGCCCTTTGACCTTTTCGCTCATCGTTTTCCAGGCATGGTCCTTCTTCCCTTACCTCTCATAATTCTCGTGTTTTAGTTCTCTTTTGCAACTAGATAGAAATTTAAATTATTAGGATTTTTAAATACAGTTAAATGTCTCTTCAACTCTTTCAAAACAATAAAGTGTCGTGTCGCAACTCTTGAAGCCATTATAACTCGCCTGCTTTAAACCACGAACTATCACCCTCGCTTCGAGATGACCTAGAAAACTCTTACTCTTTTGACCTATTCAATATCGTTTTATCGACCAGACAAATTTGACTCTCCATTGATTAAGATGACCTTCTTCCTACTTAAAATAGTTAAATTTTGCTATTTTCAGAGACTCACTAAGTACCCTTCGCAACTCTGGAAACGAGATGTGAAGTTTCATTCGAGTACCTTGGTATACGAGGAGTCGCCTTGATTTTTGGTTTGTCCCGAAACGATCATGTGACATCCTTTTGACGCCCTTATAGGAGCCCTGCAACACTGGTTTACAACAGTAAAAAGTCGTTAAAACTAGAAAGTTGGCTTTCGTTTTGGATCGCCATTTGAAAACTGGAAAGAGAAATCACTTCCCGTCTTCACAAACCTCTAGTGATTATACTAGATAAATGCATGGGACATTCAGTATAGGAAAGAGAACTTTTCGGGATAGTTTGGCGAAGCCATTTTGCAGGCCTCCGATCGCAGTTTGACGAGGTCAAACTGGTCCATTTTTGTCTTGTCGCTCCAGAAAGCTTGTCGCCGTTTGAACTTGGTTTTCTAGTTCTCCTTTCCGTCGACTCTGACGAATTCTCCTTATATAGGGGAACTACTAGGAAGAGTCTCGTTGTGTGCGCATCCGTCGAACGTCGTTTGGGACACGGTTTCTGGGCCATTCGAGCTAGCTTTTGTCTCTTTACAACTGGGTGAACTATGACCAGAGGTCCCGGAAAACTAGCTGCCAAACGCAAACCGTGCGCTCTTTTTCAATTCCGTCAGTTGCTATGAACTCTTGGTATATCCGGGAACACGTAGCAAGTTGATCGGGAGGGCGTTCTCATGGAAGGTAACTTTTGGAAGCGCTTAGCCTCCGAGCCCGTTGTGAATGTTTTTGTAATTAGTGAGAAAATGTAAAAGTAGAAAGTCATGACCCTCGTAGGGTTGCCAAATCCCCTTTGGAAACTTTCATCACACGTAAATAACTGTTTAAAACACTAGAATGAAACTCGTTGGGTGTATTGGAACTTTAGACAAAATGATATTTTCTCTCTCTTCATTTCTCTCTCTCTCTCTCTCTCTCTTCTGAGTTTATAAAATGAAAAAAATAAAAATGAAATGCAATGATTACATGTTTCTAGGTTTTATTTTTATTTCGATCAAATATCATGCGCTTATTGTCGATGTAAATGGGAACTGAAAAATGATAATTATGATTGTTTTAGGGTGGATGCCATGCCAGCGATTTATCGCTGATATCATGCTCACGTGGGTTTTGCAGATGGATGAATGATGACGACGCAAAGGGCGATGTGTAATTTAATTATTATTATTGTAATTTTTATAGGTCATTGTAAAATGAATGACTGTGTATCGTAGTCTCTTGTTATTGAAAAGTTATAAATGAAATTTGTTAATATGTATGACATGCCAGTTTTAGGGATACTTAGGAAATGTGCCTCTAATCACCAGTTCAATTTGATTTTAGTTGTGTATAAAAAAAAGGGGGTTTGATTTATATAAAACAATTTTGAAATTGAAGTTAAGATATTGTGGTACCTTCTCATTATTTCAATAAACGATTAAATTAATTATTTGGCTACCTTCTTACATTGCAGACACATTAAAGAGTTTTAACGGAACACTCAACCCTAATAAAATATTCGTGCATGACTCACCTGTATGTGTGATCCTTTTCTACCATATAAGAAAATTAAAACCAAAGAACGACCTTAAACTTTGCACCTGATGAGACCTCATAGGTTAGGTAAATAAAACCCCTCATTGGAGTTTACCGTCATAGTCTTTATGTCTAGTGACATTGTCGCGAACCCATATTTAGGAATGTCATGGTCCAACCTATCTGGAGTATGCGTTTTCCTTCTAGATTTGGCATTCGCGAGAAGAATGTCCTCTCTTCAGGTCCAACACCAGGCTGAGTGTTGAAGGCCGCCTTAGAAGTCACCTTATGAGTCCTTGTTCGGAGGAACGACTAAGCGGTGCAACCCTGGATTCTATCAAAATAACACCTTGGTATGTCCTTGAATGGGGTTTAGTATAATTTTGTACACCTACCTTAAACTCTATATATAGATGAGGCGTAGATCATTGAGTGCATAATGGAAGAAACCAAACCTCAGCTGATTAGGAGGTGTCACTTGTGGTTCGTGTATGGTTTACAATTCTTCCGACCTTATACCTCTTCAAGATGGTAGTCAAATACTTATGTAACTCCTGATTTTCACAACAATGCTATGAACGAGACCATAGTGCGATGTATAAGCTTATCCTAAGAAGAGAACGAGATTTAAGATTAGGATGGAGGTCACTCATGAAGTCCTTAAAACTTAATTAAACATAGTCAAATGTTTCAAAGAATATGAGTCACCTTGGTGCTACCAAACTATGAGAAAACAAAAGATATGTATATATAGATATATAAAAATCTTGTTGGAATTCAATAAGTTTCAAATTATGATAATAGTGGTAGAGAAATAAATTCGGCGTGAATCGAGAATCCTTTTTGGTGCAAGGTCGCCCTGTATCTAATATCTCCATCAAATCCTTTGATTGCGTTTTGGGCATCAAGTCACTTTCGTTTGAGTTGTAAGGGTAAAATTGTAGGCATCAAATAAACGTTGGAGAAGAATATTTTTGCATAATAATAGGATAATTAAGTACTTTGTATGCAATTTGATTTATGCCAAATATGTATGTCAGTTATGGAAATTTATATAAAGTATAAGAAGCCAACTTGAGAAGGTGGAATTGGTTGTTTTTAACCGCGGAACAAAACTTAAGAAAATTCAGGTGGACAAACGAGGAAATTTATCCTTGCTCGAAATGTCCTTGGAATGTTAACTTTAACCAAAAATACAGCTAAAGTAATGATATGTCGTGGGTTCGCCATTCCTTTAGACACGTTTCTTGTGGTTGAGTCTTTCCTAGTATTCGTTCATTGGGAAGAGTGTGGTATCGACATGTCGATGTCGCCTGCATGTGTTTATGTGAGTCGATGACTTATGTGATTGTCGCATGTGTGTCGAGTTTTGTACTTGGAGCCCTTACTGTGTTGTGTGTCGTGAGCAATGTAAGTCAAAAAAAAAATTATCCTGGTATTTTTCTGTTGTATTTGGGTGCGTAAAATGTGGGCACTACGCTTAAGAAGACTAAAAATGATTTTTATTTGTGGATTTCACTTCATAACTCATGTTCTCAAGAATTTGGAGATGGTATAGGAGTTCCATTTGAGGTTTTTATGGTAATTGTTGATCATATAGGTGAAGGTTTGTTAGCAAGAAGCCATTAAATCAAGACTGCCATGTTGTGTCTTAAGGATCAACATACTTAGTCCTAGAAATACTTGGTTCTCAAGCCCATATTCCTTCAGTTGGTGATTGGTTTCAGTATGGTGAGATGTTTATAGAAGGGATCTCCTCATAATAGGGCTTTAGAAGATTTAGATAGAGGTTTACACAAGTCATTCCCTTCACTCTTGAAAATTGGGTTTGTCTTCCTTGGACAAGTCATGAAGGATTGTGACCGTGGTTTTAATTCGTAAACATCTCCTATCAATAAATGCAAAAGAAGGTTTGGAAATCATCTTACCACTGTATTGACAGAAAAATGAAGAATGTGATGAAGAATGCATTGAAACTAGTGACTAGGGTTTTATGTCATGAAACCCTAACTAATTCTATTTTGAATATCATGCACAGTTGACCTCTTAGCTATGGAGTGAATCGCTCTATAGATATATTAAGTTGAATATCATTTTTCCATCCTTGAAATGTGTCATTGAGTCATATATGACAGAGGTACAATATGATATTTCTCAAACCTTAGAAGTTGCAAATTTTTGCATACAAAATTGTGCACACTCTAGTCTAATGCATAAGTGAAGAAGAAATTGGTGTTGCTCTTCCCTTTTCTTTCTTCTTGAAGAGGACCTACAATGTGCAAACCTCCACCTTCATGCTTGAAATCAGTTAAAATCTTGTTCCTTGCAACCTGTCACTCATACTTGACAGTGAGTTGAGATTCTCATATTTGTGCATGCAAAGAGTGTTGTACATGGTTGAAGAAGAAGCTTCAAACTGTAATGTGATGAAGTCCAAGTCCTTGTTGGCATGAAGAACTCTTGTATCCTTGAGTCTCATGAAGTGTTAACAAGCTTTAGTTTCAAAGGCCTCTAGTTTGGGAATTTATCCTGTTTCTGCACCTAGTGCTCTCATAGGTGCTCAAATGAGTCTTGAAAAGTATATGGAAAATGAGGGATGTCAAGAGGATTTAAAGGAATTTTGAGGTTCCAATAACGTTCATGCTTGTCAAATACACTTGGCAGTGAGCTTATTGTACCACAAGACAAAGGTTTCACGTTGAAGAAAAGGCCAAGAACCTAGTGAATCGTTACATGTCTAATCAAAGAAGATCAAAGGAATTCATCGGTTGGGCAGATTTTCAGAGAGCGCAGGGAACCCCATTCTTCATTAGTTTCCTTCAAAGTATCCTCAAAGGGCTTGCAGCTTTATGAATCTATAACTCGAACTCTATCGATGTAATAATGACAACTCAAGGCAATTTTTGTATGAAGACAGTTCAATTTCCTCCTCAGACGAGTTAGGTGAAGAGACAAGGAATTTAAAGTGCAAGAGTCATGTGTGCAAGTATTCTAAGTTGTTAAAAAGCTCTTTTTGTATGAATTTTCTTGCTGATGTATGTTGAATGTAGAGAAGTGTATAGAAAGAGAGAGGTGATCTTGAGTGAAGTAGTTGAGATGAAATCAACATAGAGAGAAATTGGTGTGTGAGAGGATCATTCTTATGAAGAAGAGAGCATGATTCAATGTGAAAAATCATTCTTGAAGACCTGATATCAAATGTGTGAGTTAAAGAGTAGATAGGTGGTGAATTGATGAAGATAGATCTTGTGATCATGAGTGAGAGCTAGTTGAGGAAGGAGGTGTGATGTATGAGAATGAATGGTTGGTGATTAGTCTTTGAAGAAGGTTAAGGTTATGAAAATTAGGTTGATTAAAGTGAGAAAACAATGTCCTCATGACTACAATGTTGAAGCAACTTAAACATATGAAGAGTGGATGCTTAGAAAGGTGATTCAATGAGTGAAGCATGACATGAAAGTGTGTGGAGAATAAGCATTTTATAAGATTGTCTTCATGCACTGATTAGGTGATCAAGAGAGGTGAATTATGAGGGTGAAATGAGAAGAAGAATGAGTTGATTTAGTGGTCATAATCTGTTGTGTGAGACAACCAATTCAAAGTGATCAAAACCTTACATAAGTCTACGTAACAACTTAGCAATTAGGGAGTTGAATTTGAAGCTTACAAAAGGTCAGTAAGTGCTTGACTAAATTTGGGAGTTGAAGCTTCCATGCAAGTAGAAGCTTGTTAAAGATCAAGTAGATGCTTGGTTAAATTTTGGAGTTGCAGCTCCATGTTGAGTTGATGCTCAACTGTGAAATCATTGTAATCTTTACAGGACATTCTTGTCCAAGTTAGTTCTTTGATTTCAGTGGGGTTTTCTCCCTTGAAGGGTTTCCCACATTAAATTTTGTCTCTCTGCTTGTTAATTGCTTGTGAATGATGGTTTGGCTTTATTATAACAATTAAGTGAATTGAATAGTTTGTCAAAGCTTGAATAGATAGTGATTCGACCCCCTATCGTTGTCCTAATTTCCAACCCCACCCATTTTTTTGACTATTTCTATTTTCCCATCCATTTGAGAGTGGTAGTTAGTGTTAGGGCGAGTTCAAGACTTGTCAATTAAAACAATTATTGTCAAAATATGCTCATAAATATGTTGTTCCTATCACTCACTATATCCTTGGGCAACCCATGAAGTTTAAACACTTCTTTTAAAAATACATCAGCCGCTATAGTGCATTGTACTTGGTTGAAGTGGACAAAAAGAGTGTATTTAGTGAGCTTATCAACCACAACATATAAATAATTCTTACCTTGAACCATGTGCGGTCTCGTGATGAAGTCCACGAAGATACTTTCCCATTTTTTGTGGGAATAGGAAGAGGATGCAATAGTCCAGCTGGAAATGCATGTTCTGCTTTATTTTTTTGGTAGATTAGACACTCCCAAATGTATTGGAGTACTTCCCCTTTTAGGCCTTTCCAAAAGAATCTTTCCCTCACTTGTTTGTAAGTTTTGAAATAACCCGGATGACCAATTGATGGGTCATCATGGACAGCCCTCAAAATCTTACTCTTCACCTTAGATTCGGGAACAAAATAAACTCGGTTCTTTATAAGCCCATCCATTAGCTTATACCTTTCATCCATCATTTCTCTCTCAAAAACAGCATTAAAAAACTTATTTTTGACATACTCAGCTGTAATCAAAGACTTCCAATCTATTGTTATCTTAGATAAGTAGCAAAAATATGACTCTCTTGACAAGATATCTTCTACTAAATACTTGACTTGAGGGGTTTCCGGAACCATACCTTGAAGTGTCAACTTCTTGTCATTGTCCATAAAGCTTATTTCCATGTTTTGGTAATTGAGAGTGAGTTCTCCTAATGAATGCAACCATTGGACCCAAAGAACGATATTGGTACCAACCATGCCAATCAAATAAAAATGAAGCACATACCTCATGTTTCCCCAATGTGAAGAGGATTTGGGGACACCTCCTTGTGCATGGCATAGAGTAGCCATCCACTACCTTGACCGTGAAGCCCTTGAAGTCCTCCACCTTCAAATTCATCTTTGCCACCAAGTTCTCATCAATGAAATTATGAGTGGCTCTACTATCAATAAAAACTATGATCCATTGTCATCAGAGGTCACCTTCCATTCAGAATGGATGATAACTAGGTGTAACACCTTCAAAGTCCAAGAATTTATAAATTGTCTCTTGAGAGACAAAGGATCAAAGGCTCTAACCAAACCCTTGAGTTGTTCGGTCAAACCCTCAATGAATATAACAAGCCTCATTTCGTGACATTTATAATCATTACAGAAAGCCTCTAAAACTCATCTACATCTTCCTTTCTTGTGCCCTTTTTTTTAATTGTTAAAACTATCGAAACCGAACTCCTAGGTAAACTCTATCAAACCCGCGAATGAGTCTTTCATAAAACTCATCATATGAGTGGATGATATTACGCCCTTGTGTCACCAATCCATGGAACCACCATTCATGGGAAATCTCCTCTAGATGAAGGGTTACAAATTAGATGGCATAATCCTCCATCATATGTCTCAAGGATAGATATGTATCCAATTTTTGAATCCATGTCTAGGTTCTCCCCTATTAGAACCATAAAAAATAGAGAGACATTTTACTTGAACATGTTTTGTACCTCTTTTTGTGGTGCATTTCGTCTTGGTTCTCGGCTTATACCTTCCTTTTCTCACCCCAATGAACTTGAAAAAGGAAATTAGTTCTCGTATCTCTCTTGTTAGTGCCATGTATTCCTCATAAATTGTCACAATGTTTTTCCACATAGAGTGCATCAGTACCTACCTCCAAAAGGGTTTATTTCCTTGGAAGAAAAGTAGGTCTAGTGGCTGATCCATGAGATGATCCTTAAGGTTTTCATGAGTTCATGAAATTTTCGAAGGGTCAGGGCCAAAAATTCCATAGTATCCATCAATCTCACTCTCTCGTCCAATGAGCTTGTCGATTTTGGATTCTTGTGGATCTTAGTGAGCCATATTATCTACTTCTCTTTGTTGGTATAATTTATTCTCTCTCCTTTGATTGCAAAATGAAACTCTTGTTTCCTTCTTGCATGAAACCCTAAGGTTAGGAAGACCGCATCTCGATACCACCGTAATGTCCCTTTCTAGGGCCGAACCACACAAATAAGGAAATCACACAAGCCTCAAATTAGATATAATATGATTTTTTAGACCAACAACTGAAAAATGGAACATCAATATACAACATTCATATTTTTGGGAAAAAAACTTGCAAAGAATAATAATTCAACCAAATATGACCATAAAACTATCTATAACATATATAAACCTTTTAGGAACATTTTAGGGCAATTTTCACCTTGAAACTCAATCACAAACACAAATTGAAATGAATTTAACTACAACAGAACTACAACCAATAGAAGTGACTAAAAATTAGGTCATTAAACCCCAACCAATGACAAATAAATGATATATTGGCCTTATAATTATGTAGAAATTTGCATATCAACTTGGAATGTCAATTCTTCCCAAAAAAGCACCCAATTACACTCCTATACAAGTCGCTCCCTAGAGAGGGGCCTAAAATGATATCAAAACCCTTGAATTCCTTATTCTCAAATCCCTCGAGAGTTTTCATTTTCCAATCTTCAACAAGGAAGGGTTTCGTCCTCCTTGCTTGCCACACTAATGTATTTTTTCCCTTAGTGGATTTGGATTAGAGCAACCAACTCTAGAACCAAGTAGATAAAAGTATATAAGCCAAAAGATGCCCAAAATGAGCCTATGTGACTCCTTAAATACCCTTATGGTGGCGCCAAAGGTCATAAGGGAGGAATTTCCCCAAGACCAACCTCTTAAGAAGCTTGCTTTAATTTTTAATTTGACTTTAAGAGCTCTCCAACCCAACCGACCTGCTTTAGATGGAAAATACAAAATAAAAACATAAATATTAATGAAAGAAAACTAAAATGTAACCCAAGGACTTCCCTTGTTCATCTTCTTCTTGCCACGGGAGGAAAAATGTACAATAAGCTATCAAGTGGAAAAACTTCTTCGCACAATAATCATGGTGTCTACTTCTTCCATCACCCATATTTATATGCTCTCCTTAATGAAACCTTCTACCCAAAGCATGAGAACATATTTCAACACAACTTGCACGTAAGTTGAAAATAATTCATAACAACCATGAATCATTTGGGATTCATCCAATTCAACACTAGGATATCTAGGAGGAGTGTCTTTAGTAGTGGTTCCTCTCCACTATCATTGGCATTCAAGGAAATCCTTTTAAATTGCACACATATACAATTGTTCATGACTAAAAATATGTTGGGATGTTAGTATTAAGTGGGGTCACCATTAAGTGGGCCATGCCTTTATTACATCTTATAATGTTTTAAATAAACATCCATTATAAAAACATATATTATATAACTTTTTTCAATTCCTGTCCACTTTATGTGGTTATTATAAATTAAATCCTTTTATTTAATTTAATTAGAGTGAAAAAATGCACTTGGGTGCAAATCAATCGCCCACTCTATAAACAGGGTGATCTCTCACTAGATTGGGTGTGGCAAAACAATATTTTCATACTACAAACTTTTGTAAGTGTGATTGTAAGCATTGTGGGACCCGAGGAGGAAGTGGAAGTGTTAGATTAAAAAGTGTAAATTCTTAAGTAATTCAATTTAAAAGGAAAGTACTTTTTCATAGTGGGGTTTTTATCTTATTGGTTTCCCCAAGTGTATTTATTGTTACTCATTTACATTTTGTGAAGTTATTTCATTTATTTTCTTGTACACCTAAACTATAGTCCTTGGCATATTTATTGGATATTTGATTAATTGTTTTAACTCATTAATTATCCTAAATCTAACATGGTTTCAGAGCATGGTTTAGTTTTTTAGTGTGTGCAAGGCAATTAAAAGTTTTTTTAGAGGGGAAAATTTAGCGAGATGTACTATTTATTAAAAATATATTGAGGAATACTTCCTCTTTAGGAATCGGGCTCCACAGTTTGAAAAAATTAAAAATTAATAAAAATGTATTATACAGAGAAAGTGCATAATGGTTCTACAATATGAGGAAAAATTACAAATTTAATTTCTTCAAGTAAAATAACAAAAATAATAATATACATTATTTTGCAAAAGGTAAATTTTTGTTATAGGAGGACAGATCCTCTCTACCTCCAAGATAAACTCAGTGGGCTCTCTACATCTTATAAAACAAATCTATAACTTTGAAACGACTTGTTTAATCTCTAAAAATGTCATGATTAACATTATTATGGCTTGCATATCTCCAAAACACCCTAAAAATCATTAAATCAACTATAAAATACACGAAGCGCCCGCTACATCTCCAAATGGCTATGATATTACTCCACGCGGCCTGGTAAACACTCCATACGCCCTAGGTAAAGCACTAAATGGTTGTCTCTCACCATACGGTCTACTAAAATACTTTGACAAACATTGAAACACCCGATAGACACTTCATATGGTTTTATAAAGCATTAAAATTGAGTGCTTTGTGTTGAAACAAGCCTCAGATACCCTAAATGACCCACATATTTGTCAAAAATGCCTCCATTTGCACTCTTCTCCTCTAAAAATCCTAGTCAACCCCTATAAAAACAATAAAAAAAGAAGAAAACTATGGGATCTCGTCACTAGTGTGGAGAAAAGACCCACCAGAAGATAAGCAAACCCCCAAAACCTAAGTGCCTTCTCCTAGAAAACTTAGGAGACCATGTCGATCTTATTCTAATTATATAAGATAAATTCTTACCGCACATAAGACACATGGACTCTCCCACCAACGCTTGGAAACAACTTGAAATGAAGCACTAGCGCAATTGCCTCTCAAAATGATAAAACTTATCATGTAACTTTTCACAACTCCTATGAAGGGAGATGAAAATTCATTAACTATTTGGCCAAAATAAAGAACATCAAAGCTAAGTTAGATGGTTGTGACTGCCAACTGTTTCAAGACAAATTATTGTAATTTATAATTCAAATCAACATACATGAGAAATTTAGGAATTATATCTCGAATATGAACTCAAAATATCAAAATGAGTTTGACTTACCTGACCTTGACACCTTATCCTCTCTCCTAATTCAAGAAGAATGAGTAATGACCAATTTCGATTCAAAAGAGAATGCCTCTTAGGCATTGTTCTCATATAATTGAAAAACATTTCAAAATAAAAACAACATAAATTCAAACCAAAACCAAACTTCAAATCAAAATTTAATCCTAATAGTAACCCTAACTGAATAGTCAAAATTTTAAAGTGAAGTTTAATGGAACATGTAATAAATGTGGTAAATTTGGTCATAAGGAATCAGATTGTCATGTGAAAACAAACAAGTTTGTCAAAAATACTAAAAACAAGAAATTTAACAATCAAAAGAAGACTCAAAACCAAAATCTAGATCAAAACCAAGTAAATAACGTTGACAAAACAATATCTCTTTACACTTTGCACTTTTAGCGTTGAATGATAACGAATGGATCCTAGATAGTGTGCCTCTAGGCACATGACCTGCATACCTAGTATCCTTATAGATGTTGTAGAATGTCATGAAAACATATATCTAGGAGACAATTCTATCATTCAATTTGAAAGTTGTGGGAATGTAAAACTTGATACCAGAATAATTAAAAATGTTTTGTTCATCCCTAAATTGAAAAAAACCTTTTATCTTGCTCACAGTTAACTAAAAAAAATTGTAAATTTGTTTTATTGTAAAATAAATAGTAAGTGAAAAATAAATTTAGTGATGTTATTATTTCGGTATTTAGAAAAATGTCTTATACATCTTTGATGGATTTATTTCTGAAGTATTTTTTTTGTCTTCTTCTAAAAATGATCTTCAACTTTGGCATGAAAGACTAGGACATGTAAATTTTAGGAGAATGTATGAAATGACACAATAAACCTTCTAATAGGTTTTCCTGAAATCAAATCAAATCATAAAACTTTTGAAATTTACTTACGTGGTGAGAAATGCGTTGAACCAATTCACAAACATTGTGATCCTAATTCCTCTCATTTGTTAGAGTTAATTCATAGTGATGTTAGAGGTCCACTTGAAGTACCTTCTCTTGGTGGAGCCTTGTATGTTGTAAGTTTTATCGATGATTTCTCTAGGATGACATGGTCATACTATATTAAGAAAAAACTTGATGTCTTATCTAAATTTCAAGATTTTAAATCCGTAGTTGAAAATGCCTCTAATTTGATAATTAAAAGGATTAGAATTGGTAATGGAGATGAATACGTTAGTAAAAAAATTGATGAATTTTGTGTGTCATGTGAGATTCAAAGTGTGAGTTAACCACTCTCTTTTCCCCACAATAATAAACATTGCGAGAAGGAAAAATAGGACTATCTTAGAAATGGATAGAACTATGATTCACATGTCAAATGTGCTTAAGTTTCTATAGGCAAAAATGATGAATATTGCAATATACATTATAAATAGGGTTCCTACTACTCTTGAAGTATGGACAAAACAAAAACTGATATCTCACACTTAAGAATATTCAGTAGTCCTGCTTCTATCTTCATTCCTAAAGTTAAATGAAAGAAACTCAACCCTACCTCCTACTCTTATATCTTCATTGGTTATGGAGGTCGCACTAAAGGATTGAGACTTTATGATCCTTTTAAACATGACATTGTAGAAAATAGGAATGTCCATGTATTAGAAAAACCATTTTTCAAAGCTTCTTCCAAACCTCCCTATGTTTCTCCAAAGGAGAAAATATAAGTCCTAGAGGATGAAAATGTGTCTCTAGATAGTATGAATATAGAGGTTGTGGGAGAGCCATAAAAAAGGAGTTGCAAAACTATAACACATAAATGGGCTCATAACTTGATTAAGGACTCACATCTTGATAGTCTTAGAAATATGACTCGTAGTCAACATACTTATCATGCCTTGATGACCATGTATGAGGTTGAACCACAATCTTTCGAGGAAGCTAGTCAAGATGAAAGATGACAAGAAGATATGAAAGTTGAATACAATGTTCTTATAAAAATAACACCCGAATTAGTCTCTCCTTCAAAAGAAGCATCAGAGGATATAGTTGGTTTTATAAGATTAAGTGTAACTCTACAGGAGAATTTGATAAATTTAAAGGCATGATTAGTAGCTCATGGGTTTGCCTAGAAACCCAGTATTGATTATGTTGAAACCTTTTCTCCTGTAGCCAAAATGAGCACTATTAGAATTCTCCTAGCATTAGCTACTCAATATGGTTGGGATGATTCACCAAATGGATGTGAAAAATGCTTTTCTAAATGGTGATCTGAAAGAAGAAATATATATGCAACAACCTAAAGGTTTTGTAGAACCTAGAAAAGAATTGTATGTATGTAAAATTAAAAAAACTTTGTATGTTATTAAAAAATTCCTAGAGCTTGGTATGCTAAAATAAATTACTTTTTTCATGGTCTTAGTTTTAGTAACTATTTTTTTGATAATGGTTTATTTTCGAAAACTAAAAATGATAAAATTATTATTATTGTTTTATATGTGGATGATTTGTTAATTACTAGCAATGATCATAGTTTAATTTTAAAAATTAAAACAATGTTTTGAAATGTCTGATCTAGGTCTATTAAATCATTTTTTAGGGATGGTTATTTTTCAAGATTAGAACTCGATCGTTGCATCTCAATCACAATATGCTAATAATTTTCTTAAAATATTTAACATGATTGATTGTAAACTTGTTGTCATTCCCATTGAAGTTGGTGTTAAATTAGATCCTAAACCTACATGTGTGAAAGCTAACCCTACTTTGTATAGACAACTAGTTGGTAGTTTGATTTATTTGACTATTACTAGGCCTAATATTTCATATGCAGTAGGTGTTGTTTCTAGATTTATGCAGGATCCTTATGAGGATCATTAGAAAATGGCTAAAAGGATTTTAAAATATATTAAAGGAACAATATATCTTGTTTTCCCGAGGAACAATATATACGAGTGATCCCCGAGGTCATGCGACAACTTACTTAATATCTTGTTTTCCACTATTTCATTAGTGTGAAAGGGGGTTTGTTTTTGAGAAGAAGTAGCAAATAAAGTAATTTCAGACTCGTGAAGATGGGGGTGATAGGATTAGAGTTGAACCCGCTACTGCAGCATTGAAGCTTTTATCACCTCTCTCTGTGGAACAAGCTTAGGATTGGGGGTTTCAGTAATTTCATAGCCAAATTACACGGTCATGACCCCTCCCTATTAAAGGATTTTGGCAAAGCTTGGAAAGAGGATAAGTTTGAGGTCAGAGGTATGGAAATTGAGGTTTCTAAGTCCACCATTTCCTAGCGAAGAACATGAAAATGGATGGGCTTAAAATTTTAAGGACAGAACCCGCAGAGAACATGAAATTGAGTTTTTCTTCATGGGCAAGGAAAGGTGCTCTTTCTTTACTGGATGGTATCGCTAGGTCGTGTATTCCGGTATATGGAGATATGTGTGCCTTCAAATCATGAAGTATATCACTCTGGAAGGCAAATATAAAAAAATCTATACCCACCATATGACCCTTCTGAATATGTTCTCGCCACAAGGTCATGGTGAGCATCCCTTTCTTCCTGTTTATGTCTCTGACTAACTCTTTGATGGCTTTCCAATAGGAGAAATCGAGATGCCTCTGCATGAAGGGATCATTCTTTTGTTGTTTGAAAATGGGAAACTTGTTCTGTCCTCTTCTTTGAAAGATAAGGTGGATGAGGATGACCTCACTCTCGCGGAATGCCTTACTAAGATGAAGGTTGGGAAATGCAAAAATGTGGGGGAGGATTCGTAAAGAAATGGGTGAGGAAGGTTGTGGGGAAGCGAGAACCTCAAGAAAAAGGAATTGGGATGGTAATTTAAAGGGTTTCAAGGATTTGAGTAGAAAGTTTCAATATTTAGAAGGGGTACTTCAGGCGATGGAGGAAACCAATGTTGGTCAAAGGGAAACTATGTTGGATGTCATTAACACTTCTAAGAAAATTGTCTCTGCTCAGGTGAAGTCCAAGTAGAAGTTTCTGGAGCTGGAGTACTAGGTCAAAAAGTTGAGTGATAGGTTGGAAGGGATGGAGGACAACACCAAAAAAGGAACTTTAACTTGCAGATTAGTAGCTTCGAGGACAAGCTGGAGGAAGATATAAATGTCAAGGGTGCTGAGGGTGCTGAGATCAAAGACAGTCACAATGGTAGCAATGAAGGATCTCTAAAAATTATCTAGTGTTTATGGACTGTTGGTAGAATTTTGGTGGACTTTTGTTGTTTTGTAGTTTTGGATACTGGTTCTCTTTCTCTCTGTTTTTCTCTCTTTGGTACAAAGTCCGGTTCTTCATTGTAAGATTTAAGCAAGTTTAACTCCTTCCTTGGAATTTTTCGTTTCCTTCTTGTTAGTGGGTTTCTGTTCCTCATTTTATAATGGCCTCTAGGAGATGATACCTATTTTTACCTTATCTAATAAAAATATTAAAGGAACAATTAATTATGGTTTGTATTACTCTTCTAGTAATGATGTAAAATTATTTGGTTATTTTTATTCTGACAATATTGGTGATATTATAGATAGAAAATATACTAGTCTATTTGTTTTCAAGTTTGGTACAGGTGTCATCACTTGGAGTAGCAAGAAGCGATTGACGCTTCTATCTCTTCTACTTAAGTTGAGTACTGAAGTTTCATGGAAGCAACAACATAAGCCATGTGGCGAAAAATATCGCTATGTGAACTTCATATGGGCGTCAAAGTAAAACTCTTCTTTTATGTGACTTTCGTGAGTTGCATTTCTCTTGCAAACAATCCAATTCAACATCATAGAGCAAATCATATAGAGTTTTATATGCACTTCATTCAAGAGAAATTCCTAAATGGTGATATTGATCTCCACTTTTTCGTACCAAAGATCAAGTTGCATATATTTTCACGAAGTCATCGTATTGTGAAGTTTTGTGAGTTTTGTACCCTATTATTCCTTTCTGATTTTTCATTGAGGGGAGTGTGCATGAAAATGCCACCTCTTAACGACCTTTTTTAAACATCCTATACTTCTTCCATTTTTAAAAATATCACTATATGAGTCTTTTTCTCGTTGAATTTCTAGCATGCAAAATTTAAAATTTTGGTAATGACAACTAAATCCACACTTGAAATTCCTATTCCTAGTCAATGTAAACCTTTCTCCTACTAGCATTTCAAATGTGACACCCTCATTCTAGTCAATAAGAATGTCCTAACATGATCTTCAAGTGTGTTTCATGTGTAGAGAAGTGTACCTAGCTTGATTCTTGAATTGATTGAGGTAAATGAAAGAACAATTCTCTCAAAGGCTTCAAAAGGGTTATTTTTGGTCTTTTTGTCACAAAAGGACATTCCTCATAACCTTATAGGGAATATTCAAACCATCCAAGAGATGTGTGAGAGATAAATGAAGTTATCTAAAGTAGTTTAGGGAAATTTTATGAGATAATTGAGGTTAGGAATTAGTTAAGAAAAATCGGGTCTTTTCGGGGCAAGACACTGAAAAGCATGTTTCAACAAGGATAGTCACCTTGTTAGAATGGTTTTAGGAGCCTCTTGAAGTGTTGGGAGCTCATATCCTAGGAATCAGAAATATGACAAAGCCTATTTCATGGTGCAATACTCAAGGAATAATTCTGGGAGTGTAAAAATGTGGAAACATGTCCATCAGTGCAACACAAGAGTCTTTCTACAAGGTGGAACTTTCTCGAAGGGTCTCGACACCTCAGAATATTTAGGAATCTAAATAAGGGTAAATTTTGATTAAATTTTACCCTTATTATGTTCCATATGTTATATTTTTCATACTCATTCGGACTTTGGTGGTAACTCAACTTACTAAAGCACACATGTCGGAAAAAGTGGAAAGTGGAATGGAAGGAAATTTTCAAGATAAATCAGGTCTTGAAAATTGTGGTAATGGATTCAATGGGTCCTTTGGAGTCAAAATCATATAATTTTTTCCCTCCTAATTCCATGTCTTGCTCTCAGGCTTGAAAATCCACTCCTTAGTCTATTTTCATGTTGTGTTTGATGACATCAACATTACAAGAAGCTTGAGTGGGGTTTTGGAGGCCTAATGTCCATTATTCCATTTTCCCTTGGTGTGAGGGGACATGCTAGACATCAAAGTGTGCTCCCAAAGGTGAGTGTTATGTTTCGTCACTTAAAGTAACAACTTAAGTGGTTAAAAGGTGTTATAAACTCACCTTTTTTTTACTTTTGACCACTTTTTCATGACTGGATGACCCATGGTTGCCTTTTTTAACATGTGATCCCCCTTTTTCCCTTGTCCCAATTGATAAATGGACATGGGGGACACAAAATTTCACTCCCACTATAAAGGCAACATTTCTTCACTTAAAAGTGACAACTTGGGTGTTAGAAACATGTTAACAACTCACATTTTAACCAAATTTGGCCCCTCCTCATGAATCAAGAACCATGGCTTATTTTGGAGGGGGTGTTGTCCCTTTTTCCTTATTTTTAGGGTACAACCGGACCTCCAACCTCCACAAGGACTGGGTTAGCCAATTTGAGTCTAAGTTGAGTTAAGGTGTGTAAATGGGAGGGAAAACAATTTTGAAAGGGGAAAACCATTTTAATTCAAAACTTAACCATTTTTAGCTCATTTGTGTTATTTCCTCTCCTCCATTGTTTCTAGTATATTTTTATGCTACCAAATTTTCTTCGACAACAAACCTTCTTTTGCTCATATCTCTCAAACCCCATGTTTGTTTGCCATGAGATTTTAACTGTAGATTCCTTACAAAAATGCCTTTAAGAAGAGTATTTACATGTCTCCATTGATTCTATATATCATTTTCTATAACCATTTGAAAATTTATCTAAAAATATGTTTTCTCATATATGTAAAAAACCTAGCGATTGAAATCTGAGCAAATCCTCACATTGTAAAATAGAAATTTTGAGATTAATTTCATTAAATTATGACATCGGGAAGACCAATTTCTAATAATAGTAAGCCTTCCTAATCCCCACTACTATAAATAGTAAGTGTTGCAAACAATTCATTCTCAGATTTTCCATTACCCTTGAACATCAGGGAAACTCAAAATTACCAAATTAAGAAACTAGTAACTAAAATGGACTTCTCAAAATAAAGATTAATAAAAATAGTAAGTTTCGGAGTATTGGTCGAGAAACAGGGATGTTGAGGCTCTCATGCTAAAGAAAGAGCACATGTATGTGTTTAAAATAGTTCAGATATTCATTGTGACTAAACACATCCATGATTACACACTATGCACTTTCAGTTGAGTTATGGCTCAGGAGGAAGGGAAGCCCTCTCGGTTCCCTAAATTTGGTCTCAAAGTGTTTCTCATATCATCATATGGGTTGATCAAAATTTGGAATCATTCTCCGTTCATTCTCTCTCCTTCACACATCTCAAATAAGAGGATATTGGTCTTGTGTTTCATTGTGTCTCGTAGGTCACCATGGTCATTTGGTGATAGGATCACCAAGATCACCCCATGGCAAGCAAGTTGTCTCATTGTGCACACTAGGTGCATAAAATGTAAGAAATATCAGAGAGACATGGTAGTGTTTTAGATATTATAAGGGTACCGATCAAGCTACGGATATTGATCTTCCGTGAGGAGTCCCCAAAGAGGAGGTTTGTGAAATATTAAGTGCACTAGGAGGCTTCATCAAGTTCAGGGAGTTTTCAAAGGATTAGGAGTTCACTGAGTGCATATCTACAAAGAAACTCGGAGCTTCTTCATCTTTCTTCATTCCACATCTCTTATCTCTTCATTCTCTCTCTACTTTATAATTCTCCATTGTAAATGATACCTTATGGATATTTCTTCATATTCACTTAAGTGACCATTGTAATTTTCCATTGTAAAAGTCCCCTTTTCATTAATAAGAAAAAAGATCATTTTTCTTCCTAGAGGAATGTGAAAAGTCATAAGTGGTGGGACTATGAAAGGTCATGTGGGGGTAGATGAAGAGATGAATTGTAAAGCTATAAATTGGAATGGCTTCTCCATTCCAAGGGGTTAGATTTTCTTAGTTGATAGCTCCCATTGTCTTACTACAAGCAAGAAACTACAATTCTTCTATCTCCTTGTCTTATGTTTTCCTCTCCATCTCAACTTTACTCCATGAGCATGGTTACTTGTGCAATATTATGAAAATGAACTTGGATTTATTTGTGTTTTGTTCCTCTTTCCTTGACATGGTGTCTTCTCATTGTTAACTTGGAAATATTCTAGTTTTATGTCAATAAACTCAACTTGTTATTTATTGAGTAAAATCCCCTTCTCACTTTCTCTTCTCTCTCCATACACACACCTTTCCTCCACCTCCTTTTTGCACACGAGTTTCTGGATTATTTATGTAAGATCCTGCTTAAAATCAACCCACGATGGTTAGAGTAGTGTATATTTTTCTTGTTTTCAATCAATGGATTTTCCTCATTCTTAAGCAGGGACCAAATCACGAGAGCATTGGTGAAAACCACTAATTTTCCCCTTGTGATAAATTATTTTGCCAATAGAGTCTTAAGTAAATGATCACAACACATGAGTTTACTTGTAATTCCTAGCGAAACATTAGTTATGGGAGATCCTTGTTTTATAAAAGGATCCATAATCTTATGTAAGTCTTCATATGTAAAACACTTGTCCTGAGAATTTTTGTATGATTTCCCTTATTTACATGCTAGCCTAAATCATCATTGATGATTTATGGATTGTAAATTATTTTGTATAAAAAGGTAATTTGGCATGTTTCCCCACTTAACATTAAGGGGGAGTGTTGGGATGTTAATATTAAGTGGGGTCACCATTAGGTGGGCCACCACTTTATTACATCTTATAATGTTTTAAATAAACATTCATTATAAAAACTTATAATATTTAAGTTGTTCGATTCCCTTCCACTTTATGTGGTTGATATAAATTAAAACATTTGATTTAATTTAATTAGAATGAAACAATGTACTCAGGTGTAATTGAATCATGCACCCTATAAATAGGGTGATCTCTCATGAGATTGGGTGTGGAAACAATAATGTTTTTCATATTATAAACTTTTGTAAATTTGGTTGTAAGAATTGTGGGATTTGAGGAGGGAGTGGAAATGTTGGGTTAAAAAGTCTAAATTCGAAGTAATTTAATTTAAATGGAAAGTGTTTTTTCATAGTGGGGTTTTTACCTTGTTGGTTTCACCACTCTAAATCGGGTGTAAAGTGTATTTACTTTTACTCGTTTATATTTTGTGAAGTTATTTTATTTATTTTTTTGTACACCTAAACTATAATCTTCGACATATTTATTGTATATTATATTAATTTTTTTAATTAATAAATTATCCTAAATCTATC
The DNA here is from genome assembly GCA_018340775.1 of Taxus wallichiana var. yunnanensis. NCBI lineage: Eukaryota > Viridiplantae > Streptophyta > Pinopsida > Cupressales > Taxaceae > Taxus > Taxus wallichiana. Next base: position 573,393,476 of record CM031244.1, read on the forward strand.
AAAATATTATGACCAACAATATAGAAATGATACAAATATTAAAAACCCATGCAAGCTTCAAAGAATGTGATTGATGTAAAGGTGGTAGGTACTCATACAAGGGCTGAAAACTATCGGTCTTCAAATTGTAATCCCATATGCTTGTTAGAAGAACAATGGACTCGAGGGGGAGTGAATCAGTCCTACAATAATTTTTAATTCATTTACCAAACCATGCATTCATCATTTAAGTTCATTCATCATTCATAACCATACATGTGCATATTAGATGTGTATTAACCATTCACAATATCATAACACAAGAGAGTATACAAGACACCAAATATAAGTGGGAAACCCTCATGGGGAATAAAACCCACTAAAAATCTACTTATATTACACAAATAAAATAAATTTAGTGAAACACCAACTTCACAAGGAGCACCAACCCCTAGTTTAGTAGAGTACCAACCCTACAAGCATCATCAACCCCTAATTTAGTGAAGCACAAACTACACAAGGAGGCTATAACCCCCTAAGATTAAAAAAAAAAACTCAACCACCTTTTAAATGAAGATCTCTAATGTATTATTTCTACCACAACTGATGGAGATCACACTTTCAATTCACACACCTTCAAACCCTCTCTCCTTCAACTCGTTATAACTCACACTTTCATGATCTGATTTTGCTTCAAATACTTGGAAACAAACTCTCCAACCTTCTTCATATTTTGTTTCACATCCTCATGTCTCACTTGATTCCCTTGAATAGATTTTACATTCGTACTTTGGTCACATTTTTCCTCTAACTCAACTAGTTCAAAAATGAACCAAACAAACACTTTATATGTTTCTTAACTCTAAAATACATCATAGGTCAGTCCTCACCCAATATCTCAACCAAAAAAACTCAAAAACATAACATCATACTCATATAAATTCTTAAAATGGATCCATATAGGTTGTTCATGCACTAAGAGATCCAAACAAACCAAAAATGGCTCAAAACCCCATCGATTAACTAAAATGTGGAATTTATTAAGTTACTCTAACTAGGAACAACATCAAATAACAATAGATAAAAGTAGTAAATAAATATAAAAAGGGACCCAAACAACTTTGCTAATGAAAATAGAAACCCCAATATTCAAAGAATGGTTGGAAAGAGCTTAGCTAATTTGGTGAAATTGCTAGACGGTGTCACAGAGCTGACTAGGGAAACATGAGGAGGAAACGACTATTATGAGGTCTAGAAGCTTGCAAATCTAGAAAATCTAAGTGGACTAGGGCACTTGGGAGAGTATTAGGGCTCTTGTGGGTGCCCTAGTCTACGTTCTGGCACCCTAATTTGTGCGGAGGTCCAAAACTAGATTTTCGTGGTCATTATATGATTTGAATCCTCGTCACCTATCACACTAAATTTGTTGCATTGTGATGTATGTCACTGGTAATTAATAGTGAAGAAAATACTTGCAAAACCCCAAGACAAACCCTAAAAAGAAATATGTATATGAAGGGGTCTGACCGACCTCGGTGACCACTATTGTGTACTTACTAACTTAGTATTGCACTACATCTCGACTCGATGTAGTTCTATGTACAAGTGTGTGTAATCATGCCCCGGGTTCTCTTGTTCCGTACACTCGTGAAGGTAGCAAGTAATAACTATGTATAGAAAATGTAATAGAATAGTGGATGAAATAGAATAAACTTCCCTTCAATACTTGTGTAATGCATATGAACCAATTTCTTATGCCTTGTGATGGATCTAGACGGATGAAAATGGAGCCTTTGATGGATGCAACCTTAGGTGAAGATAGTAGTGACTAGTGATTGGTCCCTCATTATGGTCATATAACTTTATACTTATACAACTCTCTTGTTCTAATTTTGTAATTAACCCTAAAAAGGCCAAGCACAAGAAATATGAAATGTACAAACGACTAGAAAGTGCCTAAAAAGTGGAGGGAAAGTGGAAAGAGGACCGAGGGAGCCACGACTAGGACCAGGGTGCCTAGCAGTTGCCCTAGTACTAGTCTAGGTGTCCCAATTAAATGAAAAATAGTATGAAACGACAAAAATAAACTAGGTATGCATGTGTGAGAGGTCGGCAAAATGATGCGATAGAAAGCAAAGTAAAATGGCCAAAAGATGGGGATTAATTAGTACTTTCTTCACTCAAAACCAATCAATAGTAGTATGAGACTGGAACTAAATAATGTCTAAAGTGTGTGATTGTTTTATTACATTTTCATACACTTTATGTTGGTGAGTGGAAATCTCGATGAACATAAAGTAGATAGAGATGCATACCTAATAAATCAGAGTAGAGTGATGTAGAAACACATCAAGGACTAGAAAAAGCGTGGAGTGACAAAAATATGATAGAACATGAAAACTAAATATGAAAAAGCACAAAAAGTGATGAGAGTGAACCTAGGGTGGAAATGCATGTGTAGTTGTCGATGTGTGTGACGTACCTACATGGTTAGTATGGTGTGTGTTTCCATGCAAAATGTTATTTTTTGTTTCCCCCATTATTATAGTTGTTGTTGTTGATTTCTTGCTTCTCATATGGATGGACATGCAAGGAGAAAATAATCAAGTATTCAAATATGCATGTATATGTAAAAACACATGTAAAATACATATGTATATGTATGTGAAAGCATGTAAATGTAAAGTATGTAAATGAAAAATGGAACATGTGCACCTAATTCGTGATGAGAGAAAAAAGTGTAGAAAAAGGATATCCTATCCTAGGTTTTTGGGAGATCCAATGCCATATGATAAAGAAGTGTAGGGAGGAATTTCATTGTATCCTCCAACCTGTAACCGCTTCCCTGAATATGTGTGAAGATATCTCTGCATTTCTTAGTTTTTTGGGACACCACTGGTTGAAGTAGTGTAGAGAGGAATTCCGTTGTATCCTCTAACCTTTAACTACTCCCAAAATGTTAAGCACAACCATGTCCTGTAAAATCCCTTGTGTATGAGGTTTGTGTATTGTTCGAACCCACTCGTTGTATAACCCAAAGTTCCAAGGGTGGAAACCGAATGAATTGAATTGGTGTAGAAGCACTATGTATTATTTAAAAACCCCAAATGTTGCCCCCCCTCTTTGGGGCGCATGTGATGTCGTTAATAGGAGAATGTGGCCCCAAAAGAGGACCAACCACAGGAACTTTGTAACTTTTCCCTGTAGGGGGAAAGGAAAAGTGCTTGATAGAAACCAAGGCATGCACAAATAAGATTCTAGCTAAATACAAGTGTTAGTATGAACTAACATGTAGTGTAAACTACACAAACAATGTATAAGCTACCAAGCAATGTAGTAATGTAAATACGAAAGAAGACAAAGTAAGCTACACAAAGCGGGCTATAAACATGTGACATCACTCATGATTTTGTAATACACACAAGGCCATCATGGTTATATGCAACAAACAAGTATGTACACCAAATAAAGGGCAAGGCTTTCATACAAGATAAAACAAAACAAACAAGTATAAACAAAAAATATCCATAGAAGTAAATAATCCTACAAAATAAATGTTGCACATGAAGCACACATTAGCATTTTTGAAAGATAACCAAGATATAAAAAGCGTGTATACCCATGTAATATAGAGTGTTAAGTACAAAAATAAATAATAACACCTATGAGAGACAAATTTGGATGCCCCAACAACCAATGTAGGATGGGTAGATGGTGAACATTTGTACTACATTCAAAAGACATGTATCCATGATCACAACTAAGCAAAGGCGTGAACATGCATCTGTGTATGGTATAGATAAATGACATACAAGATATTTAACTAGCATGTGTAATAAGATGACCATATACAAGAAAATGTAAATAAGAATAAAATCAACCAAGATATGTAGCATGTTATGGATGGGTGAAATGGAATGCAATATGGAATGATAGGAGTCGTGTGCCCCCCGAGTGAATGGAAATTTATGCAATGAGGTTCATTTGGTTTTCCCCCTTAGCAGTCAATAATGAACCATAAATGAGAGTGTGTCATCGAGAAATGGTCGAAATGTGTGTTGTGTCTAACATGTTGTGATGAATGTGTATGTGTGTATTGATGAGATGCGACCTAGAAATGAAGCATGTGCAACCATTATAGTTGAATCGTATATCGTGAAAAGATGATCAAAGAGTGATGATGTAGCCTAAAGTGTATATCACTACTAGATGAATAGAGGGAGTGGTGATGTAGCTTAAAGTGTATACCACTACAAGATGAAGGGATAGGTGACCATTTAGCCTAAAGTGTATGTCACTAACCTAGTAATGTCGCATGATAGAAGGTCAAATGATGAATGTGTAAGTATGATAAGGTCCATTTGATTTGTAAACCCTCAAAGCAAAGTATGGACCGAGGAACTAAAGTACATCATAGGGTAGTGAGTGCAATGTGCATAAAAGATGATGTGTAGTATGATGATAATAGAAAACCATATGATGTGTAGTGTATAATGTATAAGATGCAATGTAAGATGTGTATGTAAACTAAAAGTGTGAATATGTGTGTTATATAGGAGGCATGATGAGTAGTATGTAATGTTAGATGCAAGTGTGACACATGTATGATGAATACTAGTATAGTGTATAGACAATGTGTGGTGTATAAATGCACAATGCAAATATGTAATGTAGACCCGAAAAGTGTGATACATGTATAATGATGACTAATATGATGTATGATGTGTAGATACCAATGTCAAAACAATATAGACTAAATGTAGAGTGTATGATGTAAAGTGTAAGACATATGATGCAAGATGTGTGAAGAGACCTAGTGTGTAGTGTGTGGGGTTCATGTGTAATAAGCCCTCAATAGTCAAGTGTGAACCAAAGCACAAGAGTGTGTCATCGGGTAATGGTCGCAAAGTGTGTAGATGAATGTGTCTATGCTATGAGAGTGATGTATGATAATGCAAAGATGAGAGATGTGCTAATGCTAATGGGACGGGGATGTGATATGTGTATGCTATAAATATGGTATGTTGTGATGAACGATGCTACTAGGTGGGGGATGTGTTAGATGTTATTCCCCCAAGTGTAGAAGATGAAGGATGGATCATGTAATGTCATCTAAGAGATTGTTAGTTTCAGGGTCAAATTCATATGGATAAGCATTAGAGACTTGATAAGAAATAGTGTTTGGTTGATCATGTAATGAACCATTGAGGCGTAAATGATACATACCCATGGCATATTCCTCATCAGTGAATGGAGGAAGTGGAAAACCATGCGCATACCAATGAGTGAGATTTTTCGTATAGCCAAGAAAGGAACTATTGCAAATGAATATGTGGCCAAAGGGCATAGGAAATGAAATATCAATATGATTAGGATCCAATGTTCCCCCTATATAAGTAAGCCAAGAATATCCTAATGTGAGTGGAGAAGAGTGTGGAGTGCACAATAGATAGACTGTAAGATGAAATACATGTAGACCATAAGCAACGGTAATAGTGATGAAGCCATAATATAGATGAGGATCATGAGTAGGAGGATAAAGGCCCTTAAAAGAAAAACTGAGTCGAGCTAGACCATCATGTGAATAGATAGTAACATCACAAGTAGGATCAAATGGAATATGTTCCCAATATGATTCATTTATGAAAAGTGTGTAAGTAAAAGGTGAGCATGCTAACGGAGGTAGTACACGTGAAGGCATAGGTGATAGAGCAACATCCATAGACTAGATAGGCCCTTGATAAGGAATCATAGCAATAATAGTAGTAGGTGGCATAGAAGAAATGATATCTATCACACAAATAGCACCATCAAGTGGTGGCAAGTGAGGTTGTTCATCCATAGGTTGGGGATCATCGGTAGTATCAATACGTGGAATAGGAAGACTAGTATTAGGAGTGTGGTCACAGTACTAGAATGGGTCATGGTCATAAAGAATAGTATATTCAATGCCTTCATGGAGGAACTCAACACAATGGTGTACAATAAAAGCAACAACCCTCATGGCATGAATCCATGGTCTACCTAGTTAACAGTTGTAAGATATTGGGAAATCAATGAAAAAGAACACTTTGTTAGTAGTTTTGGGTCCTATAGTAATACGTAATGTAACGTGACCAATACATGGATGCAAAGAACCATCATATGCACAAAGTGAGAGGGATGATGGACTAACATCACGAGCCGAAAGACCTAATTTTTGAAGGATTGACATAGGACATAGATTAAGCTCATATCCACTATCAATTAGAGTGTGCTTGATATCCATATTGAGGATGTGAATCATAATATGCAAGGGTGGGTCATTATCAAAAGTGTTTAAGTCAACGAGACTATTAGATTTGAATGATAGATGTTGATAAAATGCATCTACAAAAGTTTGATATACTAAGTCGATGCATGTCAAAGACGAATGTGCGTAGTAGCTAGAAGATGTTAGACTCTATATTGTACATCGGGTGCGTACTAAAATAATCAGTAATGAAGATATTCATGATGACTAGACTCTATGATGATAAAGAGTGAGAATCCTATATACGTGAAGATCGAGTACAGTTCACCAAAATTATTAACGAAAAGGTGGAATTTATCAAGTTAATCTAACTAGGAACAACAATAAATAAAAGTAGTAAATAAATATAGAAAGTGACCCAAACAACTAGGCTAATGAAAATAGAAACCCTAATATGTAAAGAAGGGTTGGAAGGAGCTTAGTTGATTTGACGAACTTGCTAGACTGTGTCGCAGAGTTTATTGGAGAAATAGGAGGAGGAAATGACTATGCCGAGGTCCAAAAACTTGCAAAACTAGGCTATATGAGTGGACTGGGCACACTGGAAAGTATCGGGGTGCATGTGGGCACCCTAGTCTGCATTATGGGCACCTCTGGTCTCTGTAGGAGGTCCAAAACTATATTTTTAAGGGTCACTATATGATATGAATCCTTCGCCACCTATCACACTGACTTCGCTACATTTCTTTGTATGTTGTCGGTAATCAATAATGAAGAAAAGAATCTGCAAAACCATGAGACAAACATCAAACCCTAAAAATAAAGATGCATATGAAGGAGTCAAACCGACCCCACTACCACAATGGTGAACTTACTAATTGAGTGTTGCACTACATCTCATACCCGATGTATTTGTATGCGCAAGCATGTGTACAATCATGCCCTAGGTGCTCTTGTGCCAATTGCATTTTGTGAAGGTAGCGTGCAATAACTATGTGTACAAAATGTAATAGAATGGTGGATGAAATAGAATAGACTTCCCTCATATGCTTATGTGATGTAAATGAACTAGCCTTGTACCCATTGATGGATCTAGATGGATGCAAATAGAGTATTTGATGGATGCAACCTTAGGTGATGATAGTAGTGACTAGTATTTGTTCCTCCTTATGGTCACATAACTTTATATTTATATAGTTCTCTTGTTCTAATTTTTTAATTAACTCCAAAAAGGATGACCACAAGAAATATGAAATGTCTAAATGGCCAAAAAGTTCCCCAAAAGTGGCGGGAAAGTGGAAAGAAGATTAGGGTTCCAGTGACTCGGGACCATGCACCTATTGGCACCCCAGCTTAAATGCAAAATAGCACGGAATGAGAGAAACAAACATGGCATGCATGTGTGAGAGGTCTGAAATAAAGACAAAAATTACAATAAAATGGCCAAAATATGGGCATTAATTAGTACTTTCTTCACTTAAAAACCATATGAATAGTACCATGAGACTCGATACTAAATAATGTCTAAAGTGTGTGATTTTATGACTACACCCATCACTAAGCTCCTCAAGGACCTCCAAACTCATCACCATGATTATTCAATCCTCTGAAAGCCTCAAACATGTCAAATATGACATAACAACATCATTCATGGTCTCAAATTAACTTGAACCAATCAAATTCTTCATAACACTATCAATAAGGATCATTTCCTTCACCAACCAATTATTTCCAAGAACTAGTTTTCACCTATGAGCCTCAAGATCACACTATAGCACCTCAACTATGCCATTTTACCACTAATTGGAAATACAATAACGTTTATAATACATCCATTCTTGATAGGATTCTTGAAACATCCATCAATGCAAACCACACCTCTTTTACGTTTTACCAAACTGATCTCGCCTAGAAATTTGATTTGGAAACTCAACTTGTTTGTACCCTTTTTTCCACTTTCAAGATTTTATAATTCCTTAAATATTTAAAATTTCATCCCTATTCACTCTCCAATAGATATAAAGCATCATCTAATCCAAAACATTAGTCTTCTACATCCATCTTCTAGCCAAAGCAATCATGTCCTGAAAAACAAGCAACCTTGTTCTTCACAAACTGAGTTGGTTGACATACAAATCACCTTATCAAGTAGGAAAAATATATACCATTGTATATATATATATATATATATATATATATGAATCTACTTTCCATAAAATCTCACATTTCCTTTCAAATCTAAGTGTAAGGCCTTCAACTAGGTCAATCTCTGAAACTTCTCAAAATTGTCCTTTACAAGCCCAAAAACTAGTGTTCATAAATAGGACACACTTTTCCCTCTAGGACCTCAACCATGACTTGAAACTATCATAGACATGTATAAAAGCTCCCAAGCTAAAAAAATGTCAATTTATTCCATACCTTCTTTGGACAACTTTGCCACAAACTAAAAATCTTCACAAACTTTCTTGTTTGAGTTGGGTCCACAAACTGTCACAAGCTCTATCATACCTTTCTGTAAATATGGAGGAGTCCTCTACAACATCCAATCATACATTTTGAAAACATAATAAACAAAAGGCTCAATATAATCAACTTTCTCCAAGTCACTTCTTGCCTATGGTTTTGGGAGGGTTTTGTTGTCACCCTCAAAATTCCCTTCATTTTTAAGTCAAGTTTCAAAATTTTGAGTTGGTGGCTTTGAGAAACTTTTGAGCAGAGTGAGAAGTATGAAAAGAGAAAAAAATTCATGCTTTGAAGAAGTGGGTGCTCATTTGAAATCTCACCATGTTAATTTAGAATCTTGCATACCACATGGTTCCCGCTTGATGCTTGAAAATTATTTCCTCCATTCGAATGAAATTGTCAAATCCTTTTCTATGGCCGTGGATCGCATCGAGCCTGGTATTGTTTATAGTTCTTCTTTCCATGAGGAGCAGCTTAGTTTTTCAAGCATAAATGATGGAGCTTCTCCTCAAGATTTTTTTACAATGTGAATGACGTGTGTATATTCCCTGTCAATTTTTGGCCCCAACATCCATGAGTATGTGGACATCTCTGATTGGATGCGGGAAGGTGGGTCATCGGGTCACTTTTGGAATTTTGGTTTTGTATGAAGAAAGGCAATATTCAACCGAGGCCCAAATCGGCTAAGTATAGAAGGACCGCGGAAGGTGTCACATGTCTCATCGACGCACTTTTAGTATGGTGCATGAAAGCAGTTCCAAATGTGCGTTGAGCCTCCACATGTCCCAGGTCCAAAAAAGGGGTAGAACCGGTCATTTAATCGACTAAGTATAAGAGGGTCAATAGAAGCCTCCACATGCCTCACCAACACAACTTCAGAAGTGAGACCCAAGGGACATACCCTAAATGTGTGCCAGTCTCTCCACGTGTTCAAAGCCTCAAAAAGTTAAATCGACCATTGAAAGGTCTAAGGCCACTGAAAGAACCATGTGTCTCTTTGGCGCTCTTTCAAGAAGTGAAATATAGAGAGAGTCCCCAAACAAGCGCGAAGCCTCCACATGTCTAGAACCCAACATATTCACTCCTAAATAAGAAGGAGACCATCCAAAAATGGAGAAATATATGTGGGCCCAAATCGGTTAAGTATAAGAGGATTGACGGACGACGTCATGTGTCTCATTGGCACACCTTCAAGGGTCGAAGCCAAAGTCATTTCCCCAAATGAGTGCCACCTCTCCACGTGCCTCATCGGAAAAAATTCAAAGGCGCAACCCAAAGAGAGACCCTGAACTAGCGCCAACTCTTCACATGTCTAGGGTCTGATAGAAGTCAAATGGGCATCAAGCCCAAATTGGCCAAGTATAAAAGAACCGGTGGATCTCTCCATGTGTCTCAACGATGCACCTTTAAGGGTCGAAGCCAAAGGCGGTCCCCCAAATGAGCACCAAATTTCCACATGTCCCGTGTCCACAAAGGAGATAGAGTCGGCCGTTAAATTAGCTAAGTATAGAAGGATTTGCGGAAGCCTCCACATGTTAGCTCGGTGTAACTTCAAAGGCAAAATCTAGAGGCAGGTCCCAAATGTGCGCTGAGCCTCCACGTGTCCAGGGTCAGACATATGGCCCCGCCAAACAAAAGGGACTTAACCAAAACATAAAGAAACAAAGAAAATCTATGGAAGGAGCCACGTGTCTCTTTGGCAAACCTTTAAAGGTTAAAGCTAAAGGTGGTTACCCAAACAAGCGCCATCCTTCCACGTGTCCAAGGTCTGGAAAAGGGACAGAGCCATTGAAAAGTCAAAGCAGAGAGGCAGGTCATCTGGAGCATTTTGAGAATTTTGGCTTTATTTCCGAAAGAAGTAAAATTACAAAATGAGCCACAACCCCGCTCATGCCCAAGGGATAAAGTCAAAGGTTGAGCCCGCATCGAAAGTCAAAACGGGAAGGTAGACCAATGGAGAACTTTGAGATTTTGAGCCTTATTTCCATAAAAGGCATAAAGTGAAAAATGTGTTGCAAAACCCACCGGCTGTAATGGATACATGTTGAAAAGTCAATGTGGTAAGGCGGGATGGCGGAGAACTTTGAGACTTTGAGCCTTGTTTCCAAAAGAAGTAAAATTATAAAGTTAGCCACGACTCATTACCGCTCGGGTAAAGCCACGTGTCGAGACCCAAATGCAAAATATGAAGTTACTCGGCTTGCATAGGCTGCGTGGAACTTTTGCACTTTGCATATTTTGTGCTAAAGGCACTATTTCAATTTCAGCCCGTGGATCCATTTTTGCATTTTCGCCATTTTTATACGGGTTCAATTCAAATATTCAAATGAGCATAACTTTTGCTCCAAAGGCTTGAAATTCAAAAATTTTTATACTTTTGTTGGAAAGATCTTGGTCTCCTCTACCCCGTGGAAGCATAAACTATTGTTCTCGTAGGGTTTAATGGTTAGAAATCTAGAAAACGTATTTCTCCATTAATACGGGATCCGATTGCTTCAACTACCCAGATCCGATCCGATCTTCCATACTTCCTTCTTTAGCACGCCAAAGACATGTCGAACTAGATTTGATATATTATAGGCGGATTTGTAGGGGCATTGATGGTTAGTGGTTAAGCTTCCAAATCATATTTTCTTCCTCTTCTTCTCCTCTTCTCACTTCATCTATAAATGTAAGAGCTTGGCTCATTGCAAAAGGTTGGACTTTGATACTTTTGCGTGTAATTATAGTCAAAAGTGAATCACTATAGAAGGATTTTCCTCTTTTCTCTATCTTCCTCCATTGTCCCTTCTTGCTCATCCGAAACTCGTGGATTGTTTACCTTCTCGTGATAAGAAACTTTGTGTTCTCATTGATATGATTTCTGAACTTTGTGTCTATGGAATGATATCTTATGTCATGAATGTGAATGATTATGTCATGTATTAATTTTTCTCAAAGACGTATAGGGTTATACTCTGCTATCTATATTTCCCTAAAGTGTTGTTATATTATGCTCTTTCCTTTCTTTAGTTCATCCATTCGTTTGTATTGATAATATTTTGGTATAAAATCATTTCAAGATGTTAGAGGCCTAGCCTTAAGATGAAAGTGTACATTTTTATATAAGATTTTTTGCTTGCTTTCAATAAGGGAACCTCTCCCATAAAGAGGAGGGAATTTTTATCCCTTGACTGTGGTTTTGATTAAAGTACCATTTTAAAACCCAACGAGTGTTTTAAACCACTTTTCTTCTTAACGATCATTCATAAAAACTTAATGATAAATCCACCTAATTATTTTTACTAAACCTTCTTAGTTATATGTAAAAAAATACCCTAAAAATATTGGCCCTATGTAAATAATATAGTTCATAACGAGCTTCAAAACGTCAACATTTAGCACAAAAACACACTCTAAAAAAACCAGCTTTTAGCAAAAATTCATATCTTTAAAAACATTCTTCCTTTTGACCTGATAATTTCAATGAAGCATCATGAAAACATCCTATACCTATCCATACTCACCACCTATCTCAAATATTCCTATAACTCTCTAACCACAATGACTTACCTATGTCTACTTAGCTTTTCTTCACCTTCTTGCTTCCCAAGGACCATGAAGCACCACTAAATTTCTGAGAATTGACATGAAACTCATCATAAACATTTTTTATCATGTCACATCACCTTTCCCATTCTTGTATAAGACTTATCAGCTCCAAAACTCATATTTCCAACTCATTCTACATACTCTAGGACTAGGAATAGACCTAGAATGACCTGACTCAAGCCATACATCCCACGAACTAACCATTATGACTCATTATAGACTCATTAACATCTATAACACACCATATGGACCATGAATGACCTTATTAAAACCTTCAACCAACTTGGTAGGACTCATACTATGACTATGTAAGATAAACCATGCTCCAGGACCTCATAGAATATCACCAAACATGACACTACCAATCAACCTTCATGTTTGACCTTTGACTAACACCTTATGGAGATTAACACAACAACATGACACCATTTTTCCATCAATGGATTTGAAATTAATGAAAACACTAAGACACAATGTCAATAATGCTCACCCATTTTCTTGGGTGAGAAAAAAACTCATTGACTCTTTTAATACATGGAACAAACTTATTAAAGAAACCACACCTATTTTATGTTTTACCAAATTGATCTCGCCTAGAAATCCATTTTAGAAACTCGACTAGTTTGTACCCTTTTTTCCACTTTCAATATTTTATAATGCCTTAAATATTGAAAAATTCATCCTTGTTCACTCTCTAATATAAATAAAGCATAATCTAATCCAAAAAAATAGTCTTCTACATCCATCTTCTAGCCAAAGCAATCATGTCCCTGAAAAACAAACAACCATGTTCTTCACAAACTAAGTTGAATGACCTATCAAATCACCTTATCAAGAGGAAAAATATATACCATTGTAAATCCCTATGAATCTACTTTCAATAACATCTCACATTTCCTTTCAAATCTAAGTGGAAGGTCTTCAACCAGTGTCAAACTCGAAACTTTTCAAAATTGTCCTTTACAAGTCCAAAAACCATTATTCATAAATAGGGAACATGATTCCCTCTAGGAGCTCAACCATGACTTGAGACTATCATGGACATGTATAAAAACTCCCAAGCAAAAAACAATGTCAATTTATTCCATACCTTCTTTGGACAACTTTTCCACAAATTAAAAATCTTCAGAAACTTTCTTGTTTGAGTGGGGTCCACAAACTATCACAAGCTCTATCATACCTTTCTGTAAATATGGAGGAGTCCTCTACAACATCCGATCATAAATTTTTTAAAAATAATATAAAAAGGATCAAGATAATCAACTTTCTCCAAGTCACTTCTTACCTATGGTTTTGGGAGGGTTTTAAACCACTTTTCTTCTTAACGATCGTTCATAAAAACCTAACAATAAATCCACCTAATTATTTTTGATAAAAATTCTTAGTTATATATAAAACAATACCCTAAAAATATTGGCTCCATGAAAAGCATGCAGTTCACAATGAGCATCAAAAGGTCAACATTTAGCACAAAAACACACTCTAAAAAATCCAGCTTTTAGCAAAACTTCACTTCAAAAATATTCTTTGTTTGACCTAAAAATTTCCATGAAGCATCTTGAAAACATCATATACCTATCCATACTCACCACCTATCTCGAATATTCCTATAACTCTCTAAACACAATGGCTTACCCGTGTCTACTTATATTTTCTTCACCTTCTTGCTTCCCAAGGACCATGAAGCACCACTAAATCTCTGAGAACTGACATCAAACTTATCATTAAAATTCTATATCATGTCACATCACCTTTCCCATTCTTGTATATTACTGATCAGCTCCAAAACTCATACCTCCAACTCATTCTACATGCTCTAGGACTAGGAATAGGCCTAGAATGACCCGACTCAAGCCATACATCCCATGAAATGACCATGATGAATCATTATAGACTCATTAACATCTGTAACACACCATATGGACCATGTTTTACCTTATGAAAACCTTTAACCAACTTGTTAAGACTCATACTATGACTATGTAAGCTAAACCATGCTCCAGACCTCATAGAATATCACCAAACATGACACTACCAATCAACCTTCATGTTTGGCCTTTGACTAACACCTCGTGGAGACTAACACAACACCATGACACCCTTTTTAAATCAATGGATTTGAAATGAATGACAACACTAAAACATAATGTCCAATTATTCTCACCCATTTTCTTGGGTGAGAAAAAAATCGGTTGCATTTCTCTTTTAATACATGTACCTACACATGGAACAAACTTATTAAACAAAACAAGAGTTTCCAACATTTTTTCTTCTTCATGCCTCGTGGATATGATGGTAATTTATTGTTCAATTCTTGAAAAATCTCATATTCTCCCCTCAAGTGATGGACATTCAAAATTTCACCCATGTTGTCCCAAACACAATTGTGTTCATGAATTTTTCCCCCCAAAATTAAAAATATTCTGGTTGGGATCATCCTTATGATAACTGAAAACACATCAATGATGATAATAGATTGGAAACCCTTCATCCTCATGGCTAGATACTCATCTTTATTTGTTAAGAAAATTGATAGGGAGCTGAAATTATTTTCGATAAGAAATGAAAAAGGTATATCAATTTTCATAATGATTACCTTGGCCTCCAAAATATGCTTCCCAGCTGCCCCAAATTGGTCTCTTCAAAATTTGGTCTAGATTAGAACTTATGAGTGTTGGTATATAATTATAACAGTCATACGTTTCTGAAATTTCTTCCTAAACAATACCAAATATGTTGAAACATGGACCTTAAATGATCTCAATGAGTGAATCTTATTACACACGATTTTGAATGAAAAGAATGTCTTCATATATTGTTGTTCAAAGATGATATGCACAATCCAACACATGAGATTGGGAATAATATCCCATCATGGTTGTAGCATTGCATTTCATTACTCAAATTCAAAATTGTAGTGGCCAACAAACATCTTATGATAGCTACCCTTACCTTGTCAACATCTCTAGAAGAAGATCACTATTTCCTTGTGATTGAAATCCACATGGTGGTTGTAAATAGAATTTAAACAAGTTGGATATTCAAGATATATCTCATAATTATGTGGTGTTCATTATTCAAATATTCCAAATTCGTCTTAGTCATGTTATAAAGGTGGCTTACACCAAAAAATTCCCATATAATCCATGTCTCATTAGACATTCTTACTAGGTGTGTTTTACAGAACCAATCCCAAACAATAACATGATACATTGGTTCATGAAAATTAGATTATTGCATACTTTGTAGCAAGATAAATTTACATTCCATGTATCTGATTTTATATTTTGAGTGGACGAATCATCCATAACCTTCACATACATCCAAAGGTGGCAATCTGAAAGTAAATTGAGTCCCACAAAACCATAGCATGTTGATTCATATCATCTTGGAAATATAATCTAGTTTACTTATAATATTTATGCCTTAAACATCCAATTGGAATTATATTCTTCTATCAATTCATTGCATTCTTGTCTTCATGAGTGTTTCACACATTTCAAGAGTGCTCTATTAACTGGTAACATTGATCATTCACCATGTGGTTAGAATACACAAAAATCCTCTATGATTACTCATAAGTTTCCTTTCAATTCAAATGCAAGAAATGATATTTACCTTGATATCTTGAAGACCACCCATGCCAAAGTAATATTGGCCTTGAATAAAATAAACAACATGCCGATAGTTTTATCTAACATTCTTCTAAGTGTTTTTCCCATGTTGACAAAAATATGGCAGCGATATAGGAGGAATTAAAAAATCTGAAATATGATCATTGTTATCATACCTTAGGTTTTCCACAACTTCACCTTTATTTATCAAATGAGGAATGATTGAGATAGATTCTATACTTCTAACCTTATGAATCATAATTTATGAGTTATTATCAATCTTCTCTTTCACCTTAGATTCAACAAGTGAATCCCTTTCCATCTTAGCATCAACCATGTTTTGTTGACACCCACATGGAACATCTTAATTTTTATTTTCAAAGTCATGTACACCATCAACTTGCCTCTTATTGACTGTTGTTCTAAAAATTCTAGCAAGCTGAACATCAACATTATCATCTGGCAATTGGGCTTTAACCACCAATTCCCCTCCACAATTTAGCATATCATATTTTCCTTCTTTCTTAGGCCCATACTCCATGGTTTCTTCATCAAACATAGGCCATTTCACACTATTGTCCTGAAAATTAGTCAATGGCTCATCCCTAGGAAGAGAGATAGGTACTTTTAGGGAGTCCATAGGTTGTTCCCTCTCAATTCCCAACAAATTTGAGTGTTCTTCCTCTTCCTTGATCATAATGGAGGGGTTATTTCCATCTAGGGATGGAACATATTTCACATTTTCCTTTGGTATAGCTTGGAGTTTAGACCATGGTCCAATTTCCACTTTACCTTTCTTCAACCATATGAACTCAATGAGTGATATGGCATCATGAATCTTCTTTGGAAGAGCCCTATACTCATCTATTTTTTAATGTTGTGACCCATTGACTGTCATGTTTCACACACCAAAATGAATTCCTTTCTTGGGAGGAAGGTAGCTAGAATGACCTAGATGAATAATCAATCATGATTTTTGGTGGTTGAATATTATTGTTTTCCCTTGAAGAAATTTCTTAACCTTTTAGGTTTTGCATAGCATGGATTGATTGTGTCATATTTTTCACCAATCTTTCTTGCCATATGGAAAACCTATCAATCTTACCATCATCAAAATGTATGTTCATCACTTATCTACCCCTTCTAAATGAAACCCTTTAGGTTGGGAGGATCGATGCTCTCATACCACCGTAATGCCCCTTTCTATGTCTGAAAATGAAAAAGGGAATTAGCACTAACCCAAATGATATTAATTTGATTTTTATAACAGCAATCCTAAAAATATATGAAACCCTAGCAAAGTGAACTAAATCTACACTTATAGGGCTTCAAAACCCACCAAACAAGCTGAAAAATAGGTCCGTAAATCCTCCTAAATATGATATTCTATTAATGGAATAAAAATGAATCCAAAGTATTCCAAAACATGTGTAAATTATAAAATTATGGTGTAATTAAATAAATAATAGTAGAAGTACAACTCACAATAAGGGCTGGAAATGGAGATTCCAAACCCCAAAATATCAATAAAGTATGAAATCAGCCTTATAAATTATGAGGAAGGTGAATATCAGCTCCAATTGCCCAAATGTGCCCTAGAAGGCACTAATCTCCTCCTCCAACCAAGTTGCTACCCTAGGAGAGGGTTCAAAATAAATGTAGAAACCTTAGTAGCTCTTCCTCTATCAAACCCTAGTTGCAAACCAGCAACATCACCTTCTTTGAAGCCCTTAGGAACCACCAATTGAAGAGTTTTTGTTCTTCAATTTGCATAAGGAAGGGTTTCATCCTCCTTGTATGCCACACAAAAGGATTTTTGCCCTCTAGTGGAAAGGAATTGAGCAATCAGCCCAAAACCAAGCAAGTATAAATTTATGACAAGATAAATGCCCAAAATGAGTCCAAGTGACCCCTTTTATATCCTATCGGTGGTGAAAAATATCAATTAGGGAGTTTTTCCCAATAACCAACCTTATAAGAATGTTTGATTTTAAATTTAACTTGGCTTTTCAACTCTTCCACCCAGTCGACCTGCCTCATATGAGAAACCATGAAAGAAGAATGCAAATGCTCATGAAAAATATTGAAAAACATAACAAATACTTCCCTTATTCACTTCCTTCTTGCCCATGGGAATTGGAATGGGCTCGAAGTCTACAAAAAAAATTAGTTTGAAAAATGGGACATTACACTCGAAGCATCACATTTAAGCATAAATGGAATAGAAAAATCTGGAACAAGTATTGGGTAAGAACTGATCACAATTTTACCTTATAAAATGTTATTTAGGTTGTTTTGGACCAAGTGAAAACTCCTCGTTAAATCATTCAAAGGAACAAAAAGATGTGAAAACCCTTTCACAAATCTCATATAGTGTTGGGGTTTATAATATTAAGCGGTAAATTGTTTTTATTAAAACCCGCCAAAGATTAAAATTCGTGGCTTATGACTTATGTTTACAACATAAGTTGGCATATCCCTATGCCAACCAGTGTAAGGCGGTTGATAATTCAAATTTGAATTATAAGAGTGTCCCATGTAGTGAGCCACCCGCCTTGTATAAAACAAGGTGATCTCATTTGAGATTGGCTACATGGTAACACACAATGAATGCAATACACAACAATCGATATATTGCGTGTAATAAAGAGAATAACATGATGTGAATGATGCAAGCTTGATCTCTACACATGAGTGAATGTTAGTGAAATTTTTAATTCCTTGTTAAGGTGTAATTGCAAGGGATCTGTTGGAAATAGTGGGAGTACTAGGTGAAATTCAATTCTCAATAAAGGTAAGTGATATTTTCATCGGGCTTTTCAATGAAAGGTTTTCCCACTTAAATCATGTGTTTTGTGTTCATTTTTAATGTGTTACGGGCTCTTTACATTAAATATAATGCACTTTATAAATCAACAACATTTGATACACTAAAATTGTGATGAGTTTTTGCCCAATACTTCAAAATTAGCATGTATAATGAACATTAAAGAGCAAATCAAACATTAAAAATTAGCGTATATAATGTACTCGTGAAGTGGAGTCCATGTTCGGTTGATCGGGATGAGGAAGTGGAGTCCATGTGGGGTCCAAAGTGGCTATTATAATGTGCACACTTAATTAATTAATCATTTAATTAATAAATGATAATTAAACTAGCAAAAGGGGTACTAAAGATTAATTTAATTAATCCAAAGGGGTATAATGTATATGATTTAATCAATTTAATCAATCAATCAAAAATGGGTGAATAACAAGATGTATTAGGATAGAATTGGGAATAAGTGTGTAATTTAGGGTGTCTACATTTGCCCCTCTTTAAAGTGCTATTGCAAAGTAATAGTGCTTTAAAGATAGTATATGTATGTAGAGTAATGAGGAAAAATAGATGAAGCATTATGATTCCCTAGAAAATAAGACAACAGAGGAATTCCCCTTCAAGTGGGTGGATGACATAGCAAGGTGGTGGATAACCAATTAATAAGAAGAAGAAAAGGAATTGGAACAAGGATGGGAAATTATGGTGCTCATAGCATAAGCGTAATGTATACACCCTTAATTAAACAATTGTTCCCAATGTTATCCCAGTACATCATGTTATTCACCCATTTGTGATTGCTTGATTAAATCAGTTAAATCATACACATTTTACCCCTTTGGATTAATTAAATTAATCCCTAGTACCCCTTTTGCTAATTTAATTATCATTTATTAATTAATTAAATGTGCACATTATAAAAACCACTTTGGATCCCACATGGACCCCACTTGGACTCCACTTTCTCATCCCAGTCAACTCCACATGGACTCCACTTCACCAATGTAGTCAAATCATGTTCTAAAATCCTAGAAAGGTGAGGGGACTTAAAATTCACATACAACCACATTTTTGGATGCAACTTTTGCCAACTAAATTCCCTTTACTACCCTTAAATGGAATTTACCATCCCGAACTCTGCTAACTTCCTCAATTGTTATTTTTAGCATGTGCATTCATCCATTTATAACCAACTTCCAACCACTTATGCCTGTATAAAATAATGGCTTACACTCTTAAAAATAATCTTGGATTCAAGCACAATTACTCTGTCAATTTTTCTCCAATATCTGCATATTGGAAGTTCCCAAAATATGCTCATATCATGGACACAATCCACGTTTGGAGGTCATTTCCAAGAGCACCCACAATCAATTTCTAACAAGGTTACATAGCTTCAAATCTCATATAACCTTTACTTGAGGTATTATTTGGAGGAATACAAGAAGGTTTGTTGTGTTTAGTTTATCTTACATTTACTACGTTTTTCCATAGCTAATATTTTGGCACGCTTAGTGGGACCGCACCCATATTTTATCATTTTTTGCTTCACATTTCACTAATATTCTAAATTTTATGTTTAATATTTGTTGTTAGTGTGTCCTTGTGTCATTTTTTTTGTATTTTTTGTGGGATGCTTTCTAGGAAATTTCTGCCAAGTAGAAGTTTGAAATCATAAAGCTACAATAACATGTTGTTATTGTTAGTTTTTATAACTCGATTTCAAGTATTTGTTGATTTCTAATTTGATTACAAAAAGTAAGTTTTAAGCATCATAGGATAATTTTGTTTATCATTAGGGGTTTGTCCTCTATTTTTAGAAAGCATTTCAGTTTCAGTTATATTTGGAAATTCCACCATCTTTGGGGTAAATTAAAATTTCTTGCTATTTTTTTTTGTGCAAATTTTATGCTCAAAAATCCTGAAAAAACCTGCAAAAAGAATTGAAAATTTATATTTTAGTTTAGAGAATAATTTTAAAAATCTATCTCAAACCCTAATCCTACCCCCATCCCAACTGTCTAGTGCACTTGTGAGATTAGAGTCATGGATATCCTTAGTGGTGACCCCAATGTGATTCATTTGAGTAAGATCTTTGCTCATTATTTCAAATGGGGTAAAGTAAAGTTGATAGCTAGTAATAGCATCACACTCACTTGGGTATACTACTGACACCTAGTTGAGTGAACCACCTAGGAAGCCACGCCTTGTCCAAGACAATCTAAGGTAGAGGCCAACTTTCACTACATCATTTTTCATTTTTCTCACATGTTACACACTTTTGTTTCACTTTTTTCATTCACGTTTTCTCTCTCATCCACCTTGTCACTTTGTAAACATGTCTAAGTATTGGGTTGCAGACATCCATATCCACACTTGAGTACTTTCATCCTTTTCATCTAAGTCTTGACATTGTGATACTCACTTTATCAAGGTCAAACACCCTTTTGTTCATCTCTACCTTTCATTATCGTAAGTCTTAAGTTTACCACTTACTCTTTTTGAACTCTAAGTATTTCATACTCTTATGTCATTGCATTTCACATCCACTTTGTTGAATTGATGACCTCTTTCATATCTCTCCTCCATCATATTACATTTTCATACTTCACATTCACTTTTTTGAATTGATGAAATATTCTCTATCTCACTTCCATCATCTTACGTTGTCATACTTCGCAATCACTTTGTTGCATTGTCGACATCCTCATCATTTATTCACTTCTCTCTTTAAAGCATTCACTTTGCTTTAGTTTGAGATCGTTAATCAATCACTTTTCCCTTGTCTCTTATCTCCACTTTTACAAGATTTAGACCTTCTCATCATCATTGCTTCATTCCTTATGATGACATTCACTTTTCATTCTTTTCGTGATCCCATTTCTTTGTTGTGTCTCCTCTTTCAACATACTTTTGTTAAGAGTATACATCTTTCATCGTCTTCTTAAGTCTTATCTTTTAACACACTTTTTGTTAAGATTTGACATCATTCATTGTTTTCCTAAGTCTCCTCTTTTAGACATCCATCTTGTTAAAAGATGAGAAAAATCATCACATTTTCCTAAGTCTCTTCCCTTAACACATTTTTGTTAAGAATTGAGCATCTTTCATCATGTTTTAAGTCTCCTCTTGTCACACTCACTTTGTCGCAAGTTGAGCACACTAACTTCTTTCGTCTCTTCCCTCTTTATGTTCACTTTTTTAAAGGGTCATGAATTCATTCAAACCTCTTCATCTTTCTTAACACTCATTTTGTTAAGAATCATCTAAACTAACATTTCAATCCATCTTCCACCTTAACATCATTCATTTTGTTAAGTGTTGTGAATTCCCTCTTTTCATCACTCTTATCGTTCATTTTGTTAAGAGTTGATTGCCTTCACCTTGTTAAGTTTTGTCTCCCTTAACATTCATTTTTAAGTGTCGAGCACATTTAACTTTTCACCCCTTCTTCATTTCTCTTAACACTCATCTTGTTAAGATTCCACCTTCTTCGTCACTCTTATCACTCATTTTGATTAAGAGGTGATCACATTCACTTTGTTAAGTCTCTTCCACCTTAGCATCACTCATTTTTAAGTATTGTGAAGTCCCCTTTTCGTTCCTCTTAACACTCATTTTGTTAGGAGTTAACCTTTTCACATCTCTTCATCACTCTTATCACTCATTTTGATTAAGAGTTGATCGCGTCCACCTTGTCAAGTCTCTCTTCCCTTAACACCCATTTTTGTTAATGAGTAGAGCACATCTAACCTCTTTTCATCCCTTTTCTCTTAAATCTCATTTTGATTAAGAGGGGCAATCAACTAACCATTTTCTCCTCTTAGCACTCATTTTTCTAGGGTCGAGCTTTTTCATCTTCTTCCCTCTTCCATCTTAGCATTCACTTTGCTAAGGTTCCTCCCCTCTTTTAAACAATGATGGGAACATGGAATCATGATTATAGTCCCTTTCAATGGAAGGAAAGAAATCCTTTCCATATCAACTCTGATGAAGAGGACGAAGACCAACTTAAAAATTCTTCTATAGATTCCACTTTGTGAAAAACAAGTACCAATTAATTCTTCATCTTCTCTCAATGGGAGAAAGATTTCCCTATACTTAGATGAGTATGAATTAAAATCCTTAAAATAATGACCTAAATCCCATAAGGGTCCACCACCCGAGTCAAAAACATGATGAAAAAGGAACAAGTAAAATAAAAACCGATAATAAAGGAAAATCTAATGTTTTGTCCTCTAATCCCAACCAATTGCTTGATCAAATCAATGACATGGAAAAACAAATGGATCTCTTATCCTCTATAGTCACTAAAAATGATACCAAAGGTATCAAACACACGAATAAAAGTGACAACACCTTCAAAAATCATTCTGAGACCAATAACGAGAACAACAATCATACAAATGATAAATCACCATTTATCCCACAAACCAATTCACCATTTTCTCAAGAGTGGAAAATGATGAAGGACACAATTTCGAGCATACAAAAATAGAGAAAACAATTCAATTTTGATTAATTGTGTCCATACCATTTTAACATGGACATCTTACGCATACCCTTCCCACACTCTTTCGAGATGCCCAAATTTGACAAATACAAGGGAAAAACCGATCCTAGAGAGCATGTCAAGGAATTTTTCATGGCATGCCAAGAGGTGGCTTATAACAATATATTTCTCTTACGCCTCTTTCCTAAGAGTCTATAAGGACAGAATTTGGACTGGTATCTCTAACTTCACGGACCTATCTAATAAGTTCATCAAACACTTATCGTTCAACCTTGATTCTGAAATAACCATGATGGATTTGTACAATGCCAACAACAACAAAATGATATCTTTATGAAGTTCTTACAACGATGGAGAGGAATCACAAGTCGATTCCCATGTTCAATCCTTGAGAAACATATGGTTGCATCTTCATCCCTAACCTTAATGATGAGTTTTCCTTTCACATGTAGATGCACTACCTCAATAGCTTTGAGGAATTTATTGAAAAGGGAACTCAAATAAAAAAATCCCTCATTTCTAAAGGCTTGATCAAGCCTCATTATAAAGATAATGGGCATAATCATCATAACAATAACAAAACCCTAACACTTCTCAAGATAATCCGAGATACATCAACCAAAACCATAATGTTTTTAATGATGGTGTCATGAATAATTACAACGTACATAACTTACAGAATAACCAATTAAAATAGATTAAGTCTAAACCATCTGTCACCATTCCAAAAGAGAAACATTTCCTCCTCGTGATTACAACTCGAAGATAATATACATCTTTGGGGGAATCTCTTTCAAGCATCTTAAAACAAATAACAAGTTCTAATATGGTTATTTATCCTATTACAAAACCCTTCCTCCGAAGGATAACCGACACTAAGTTGGTATATACCTAACACATATTATGATTTTCATCACATTGATGGTCATCAAATGGAAAAATGCAAACAACTTCACAACTACATCCAAGACCTCATTGACAATGGAGACATAGTGGTTGGAGACCTACCACCTAACCATGATATAAAGGGAAAATCTCACGAACATGGTGAATCCTCGAACAACATCGATTATAAATCCATCATATCATGTATTGACAACACTACTCTATGCACTATTAAATGTCAGTTTACACCTCTCGGAGAGAGTCTATCTAGTGCCTTTCAACAATTAGTAAAGGCTAACATGATCAAATATCCACCTACAAAACCCTTTTTGATGGGGAATCCAATCCTACATCATACAATATATCATAATATTGTGAATACCACCACATGGAAGGTCATTATACTGATAATTGTACACCTCTTCATCATTATTTTCAAGACTTAATTGACAACGAAACTATCTCCATAAAGCTTGAAGATAAAGATCTTGCATCTGATGATACACCAAAATACACAAATTCAAACAAAGAGTTGGAGTTGAGTTTTATCCCCACTTCTACACATTTATTTTCAATGAGATCATGACAAAGATCAAGTATCTCTCCCTTGAAACCAATCTATTTCTTCTCTGGATTTTCTTTCATTTTCCCCAACAAAAATTGAGCCTGTTTCTAGATGACAATATTATAACACCTAACGAGAGCTTGAAATTTCTCCAATACTCTCTTTCAAACCTTAAAATAATAGAAGAGGGTCCATCATCAAGCCCCATTGATCTTGATTTTATTCTTTCCATTGTAGCTCCTACACCTATAGTCTTGTTGTCGCAATACAACCAAAACTTGCTTAGATGCTTGTAACAATGTAGCCTTCTGTGTCCATTACACCTCAAACAATCAATCTTGTAGGCATCTCATTAATGATGATTCCTACCTATTAAGACATCTACATGCGTATCCTTTAAGGTGTATATACCTAGGAATATCCTCATACAACCTTTTCAAGATTTAATTGCAAAACTCTTATCAAATCAATTATTCCCTAGCCTAGAAGGAGTAACATTGAATATTTCCTCCCTCTGACATCTAAGGAACCCTGAATATACATCTAGATATCAATCCTTCTCTCTTCACACTCTTTCACTCATGAATGAATATGAATCTCAACATATTCTCCACCTTGACAATCCTCTTCTAACATCACATAGGTCTTTCGATCTCATCGAAGAATTATCTAATCATATATCATTTGACTTGGTTTATGTCCACCCAAGTCTCATACTTTAAGAATCATGGAATCATTTTATTTATTCCTTTAACTTGGATCCTATCCACCAAAGTCTTGATTGCAGGATTTTCAAATCTTCATATTTCCTCCTTTGACTTGGATTTCGTCCTGCCCAAGTTTTGTATTTTAGGACTTATCGAATCTTTCAAATCCCCATATTAACTTGGATTTCATTTTCCCAAGTCTCTCATTTCAGTACCATTCAAATTTAATAAACACGGACCTCTTTCTTGAAGATTCCATTTCGAACTCTCATCTACCAAAATTTAGAAAAATTAAAATCATAAAAAGAGAATGAAACTCAGTATTAAAGATTTATTTGTAAATCTGAAACAATAAAGTGAGTAAAAATAATGTTAATCATTCCATCTATTGGAATATACATTAATCATACCATTATCATATATTCACTTTCTTCACATATTAAGACACATGTTAATCTTGTTCCTCTTGTGCATTGTGTGTCTCATCCTGTTGTGGTTTCTACCATTTTATATCTTCTTACATACGGTTTTTCTCGAAGATTATTGATGGAAACTCCTCCTTTTAAAAATATGCTCTCTCTTTATCAAAAATATCAAAATTCTTTACCTGATCCGTTTTACCGCCCATCTCAATCTACAAGAATTAACCCTTACATCATACTAGTCGCATGAGACTGAGACTTGGGGGCAGAATGTTCCTTCCCAACAAGAACATTATCAACATACAAGGTAAATTAAATCAATATAAAAATACAAAAAAATTATAAAATCATTACACCTTTTGTCCTTCACAGTCTTCGGTGATAATCCCATACTTCTTACTAGTAGTATGAGACTGGAATGGAAAAAGCCCTTACTTACCTACATTTTGTCTTCAATGTTGAGCCCTTTCCTTTTACTGATGGCATGGGGAAACATGTAGGGGGTCCTTCACAAAAATAAATCAACAAATAAATCCTTTATGAAATCTTAAATAAAATTTCTTAATCAAAACCTCCCAAGAAGTAATTCAGTTTGCTCATGTTAAAGAGAGACAAAAATTCCTTCAATTAGATTCTTTCCAATTAGTAGGCCAGATTACAAATCTAAGTCAAGTAAAAACCTATAAATTGGAATCATCTTGGAATCATTCAAATAATCTTGACTAGAGATGAGATACATTTCTCTCATATGGATCATTGTTATACTTTGTGTCTTTGCATCCATCATCTTTACTTTCATATCACTATTCATGATGCAGGAGCATCATTACTATTAGTAAATTTTGGATTGATGAATATTTAGGAATGTATGAGGGGTCTAGTAGTAATCATTTCAAGTCATAAGTTATGTTTAATCCTTTTAACAATTTAAATTTGGAATTTTCCCCAAAACTGTAATTTGAAATTTGAAAGCAATATGTGTTGGTTTGAGGATTATAGTGAAGTTATTGGGACTTGATATGATGAAAGGAAATGTAATAAAGTGTCATTAGGTATCTAGATCATGAAAAAGGTCATAAATGAGGTTATAAGCCTAGAAGCTTCATAATTAGTTCATTAGAGTCATTTATTCACTTGAATAAAGCTCAAATTAAGGGTTTAAGGTCAAGAGGTGAGTCTAATGGTAAAACATCTTAATAGGCTAAACAGAGCCATTTTGTAAATGTTTCAAGTTATTCTATTAATATGGAATCATTTTGTAAAGTTTCAAAGGAGGAACAAAGAAGAAAATTCAGTCTTGGTTGGCTTTATGCATGGTTTTGTATTAACTCAGTCTTTGATAGTTTCTTGGTATAGTTTTGATACATTGTATTTGTGCATAAAAGAATTTGGTCCTAGAATGAATGAAATGTGATCTTAAGTGAGTGGTGAGATTCTAAGTGTAAATATAGTGAGTTTTTGATAATTCTTGTGCTTTGTTAAATGTGTGACAGTTTTCAGATATCTCTGTAGGGTCTAGAAAACAAAATTCATGAGTTTTTTTGAAGCATATTGAGTGACCTTGAACTATATGAAGAAAATTAGGCTCTTATTAGTTTATACTGGGATATTCTTGCCTTTGATTTCATTACATTAATGATAATACAAGTTGATGAATACTATAAAATATAATATAAAGATATAAGCCTTTAGTGAACCTAACATGTGAAATAAATTGATCTAGGCATTGTGTATGAAGAATCATTGGTCTTTTGTTTAGTGGCCCTAGAGATACCATTCCTTGTGGGAGAGTAATTTTTGAATTAAAATTGTCTCGTAAGAAGTTGCTCTTCAAGCACAATTTGAGAATCCTAGGAAGTGATCACCAAAAATTGTAGGGTTTTAAGTTTAAAATTTGTGGATGGTTGCAAAGATAGAGAGACGATGGAGAGGCCCAAGGTTTCTTCACAAAGAGATAAACAATATTTGGTTTGAAACTTGCCTTTAGTCATAAAGGAACTTTTCCAGCTTTTGTTTCTTAGACTTGTATGTGATAAATAGAAGAAACCTTGTTTTCTTGCACTTAATATATTCAAAGGGATGGAGGAATGTTATTTTGTAAGTCTCTGAAGAGGAGGAAAAATAATTTCATGAAATAAGTAGACCCTTGTGTATGGAAACCTTGATCACATCACGAAACCCCGTGCATGCACCATTGGAGAGAAGGAAAGTTGAAAGTTTAAATAAATAATCTTGAACTACTAGTAAGAGGACCATGATAAGTAGGTTAACACAAATCTAATATGAGAATTTTAAGCCTTAAAATGAAATTTATAGCATTGTATTGCAATTTTTCTTCCTTATGAGATTTCTAGATATTATCTTAGGTTACGGCGAGGGTTTGGATTTTGAGGGCCTAGACCAAGGAAGAGTAATCCAAAAATGGAAAAAATTGTTTTGGATAAGTCCTTTACAGGATCCAAGAGGAAATTTGAAGTTTCATTGGTTAGAAAGCAAGAAATGTTTACCCATCCATTCTAAGAACAATCACCCACCGTATAGATCTAATTGAGAGAGTCACTTTACAAAGCAAGTTCCCTGTAGACTTGGAGTTTGAAACTGAAACTTATAGCAAAAAATTATGTGATTAATGGGTTCCCAAATATACCCTCACCCTGTCTTGAATTTTTGTACAACATGATATAGGCCTAATAGTTATCCATTGAACACCTAGTAGAGGGTTTGACAAGCAAAATAAGAGAACGTGGGATAAGTGGAGAAGGACAAAGAGTTGGGTACTCAAATTTTGGTCACACATCTAATGTTACTAGAGGATCATAATGGAACTGATAGAGTCTCATTAGTATCTATAGAAACCTATACCCCAATATAAACCAATTATGTATTGTCTTGAAGAATGGAAGGACAATTTGTGCAAGGGATATAAGTGCTGTAATTTTAGTTTCTTGAAGTCATTTTAGTGATTCCCTAACCATAATTTGGGGTGTTCTGAGTAGGGTAATAATCAATGGGAAGATATCAGTAATAAAAATACCAAAAGGTTTTAGAGCTAAGAACTATTGAAGAGGTGTTGAAGAGTCAAACAAGGAAAGTAAGTGCAAGCCATTTCATGATGATGATGAACAAATGCGGGGGTGCGAGAGATGATGTAGAGAGCATATGAGAAAGATAAAACTATAACCTTGAGGTGGAAAAATTCCTTTGTTGGATAATAACTCATATTTTCAAGTTTGTTAGCCATTTTAGACTAGTTGGTGATCTTCATTAGTAAAGAATGGAATGTTGATAGTTGTTTAAGCCTTCTAAATTGTTGAATGCTCCAAGTATTGAGTTTTTTTACACCATTAGTGGTATCGAGCTTGGCATTGAGATTTGGTTAGTTGTGTTGTTGATAACAATTGTGTGGAATTTTGTAGTGAAGGGTAACAGTGAAGCTTAGTTTTGACCTGAGAATGCCCAATTTTGGAGGGCCTAAAGAAGTAAATTTCATCAAGATTCTTCATCTGTATCTCTAAGAGTCTAAGGATACTTGTAGAGTTGTGAAAGGTTTAGGAGCATAGCTTGCAATAATTATGGAGGAAAGATGCTACGAAATAATGGACAATGTGTGAAAAGTCTTGAGATAGGGTATTGGGAGGAATAAGGACAAAGAGCACAACTCATAACTTAGAATCTTGATAAAGGAAATCTAGACACATCAACAATCTTGTAGATAAAGTATGATAATGACTTTAGAACCTAAGCCATTAATGGGAAAGGAACCAAAATTATTGAAGACATTGTAAAGGGTAATTAGGGTGTGGAAAAGATGTGTGAAGTCCTCTTGAGCACAAAAAAAGGTCAAGAGCATATTGTTCTAAACTAAGACAATGGGAAGCATGTGAGCTGTAGTAACAAACAAGAAAGATGATGGAAGATTTAACATGAAATTAAAGGAGTGAGATAAATGAGTTGTAAAATATGGAGGAATGAATGTGGATGGAAATCATAATAAGATGAGTGAGATGGTGAGAGGAGAGTGATTAGAGGTAGTAAATAGTTTTAGAAGGAGTGAAATAAGAGAAATAAGATGGTTGTAGGTCTGAAAAAGTGAAAAATCATAAAACTCTAGAAGAGGTCTCTAAACCCTCGCTTAGACCTATTAAAGCCTAGGCCAAAGGTGAAAAGTCAATTAAAGAGGTGGATGTGGAATGAGATAATTAAAAATACACAAAGGAGAATGAGAATAAAGGGTATCTAAATCTCATTTTACATGAATTTTTGTAAATTCTTCCTAGCTAGAAGATTTGTGAGTCCAAAAACCTAGTTACAAGGATTAAATTGAAACAAGATGGTGGAGCATAAAAATGTACAGACATGGAGTAAGTATCTAAAATTTTGGAATCCTCTCAAAAAAGTAAAATGGTATTTAGAAAATTTATTAGAAAATCTCAGGTTTGTATATTTCATTAAATACTTCAAAATTTGTAGTTTCCAAGGGCTAGTAGCAGTCTGGAAGGTCTATAAGGAAAGTATGAGAAGAGGGTGATTTGAAACTTGGAAAAGTGGATGACCATGTTAGTTTGAGGGATTTAATTATGTTGGAAGAATTCTTAGCTTTTCGTATAATAATTTGAGTGATTTTTTTGTTTTGAGCAAGAATCAAGGCTTCGGGCATATAATTGAAATTGACAAACTTTTGTGTTTTGCAAAGTGTTTGGGCTAACTATTGTTATTAATTGAATTTAGTGTATGCCTTTGTATCATATATAAAATAATATGAGTGAAGATAAGAGTGTGAAATCAATTTTTGATCATGAATACAAGATGCCATAATGGTGAATAAATTAGCAAAGAGAGAGAGAAGAGACCGGATTAAAGAAAATGCATGAGAGGATAAGAGAACAAGAACAACAAATAAGATTGGAAAAGATGATGGAAACAGGGAAATCATGTAAAGATATACAGTTGAGGACTATTATGCCTTATGAATCAAACTTTATAGATGATGAAGATAAAGAAGAAATAATATCGAAAGGAATAAAGAGGAATCGATAAAAGAATGGGTGAAGTTGATGAATCACAGGAAGAAATAACAAGAAAAGAAAATAGAGGAAAAGAGGAAAGAAGAAATTATAAAATAAGAAATGAGGGTGTAACAAGAGATAAAATAACTTAGAAAGGATATGCATAAGTTGTTAAGTTGGAAAAAGTTGTGAGTATGATGGTAAAGAGAAATCAAATTACTTTTGTGATGAGAAGAAAGATAAATTGGCCTATAGAGCTACTTGGAAAGAAGAAAAAGATAAATTAGCCAAGAAGAGATATAAGAAAAGAAGAGAGAAAGATAAAGTAAGAAGAGAAAAGGATAAAGAAGAAATAAGAATAAATTGACAAAGAGATAGTGTATGAAGAATCTCAAATTTTAGATGAGGAAGATGTGATTGCAATATTTTTAGCTTGCCTTGATAAAAGGAAGAAAGTGAAGAATGGGAGCAAAAGGTTGAAAATGAAGAAGATATCACTGATGGAGCATATTATGAGGCTACAAGGCCTCTCTATTTTATTTCTAATATTTCCTTTGAGTGAGTGAATGCAGGTAATGGAGATGAACAACAATAAATGAAGAAAAATGCTAAACAAGATGATGAAAAAACTGCAAATGAAGAAAGGAATGATAGTGAAGAAGAGGGTTTGTGGTAGCAAATCATGCAAGAATATGAGAATTCGAATTGTTTGAGTGTAATGTCCCCTTTTTCAAGTCATAATTAATTAATGCAAGTCGATATCCTTTAATCCACTCCCCTTGGATTAAAGGGATTTAATTGGGGAAATAAAATTTCTCTTGTGCATTTAAAATAATATTTATTTATCTTGGGCAAGTCGAATTAATGAGGGAAAAATTGATTTATTCTATGAGCCAATTAATTATTATTTGAGGGTAAATCAATTTATTTGGGCAAGTCGATTCCTATTTGTTCTTTTTAATTCCTCTCTTACATTTAATTCAAATATATTTTTGAGGGAATTAATATTTTGAATTGGAGTTTGAATTTTACATGATAACAAGACTATTTTTAAATTTATCTCTCCTATCTAGAAATTATTGCCAAAATTATAGGGAAAGCATTGGAGATTTAAATTGCAAAAGCTCCCCTTTTTGGCATGTTGACAGTTTGATAAACTTATCTTCATGCTTGAAGAGGGATGTATGCCCATTTTTGATCACAAAACAAAGGTGTTATTCAAGACCACCATTTTGTGGAGTGTGTGAGATCCTTCCAAGCTTTGCATTGATAATTATTGCATGATATAATTTATCTATGTGAAGCGCCTTTATTGGAAGCATATGTGCATGGTTTTTGAGAGTTATTGAAGGATTTTATGGTGATTATAATATGTTGTTGCTTCTGATTTATTCTAGATCAAGTCGACTTGCATTGAAGGCTTTTAGGGTGTTTTTTAGTGCATTTTGAAGGGGTTTTATATCTGATCTGTTATTGCATATTTTTCCTTTCCCAAGACACACCTAAGTTACCTCCCAATAGGGTTTTGAGCATATTATTGAGTTGGAAAAGGATATAATCCTATGATGATCACTCCTTACTGCTACCCAATAGTTTACAAGGAAGAAATTGAAAAAACTATTAAGGAGCTTCTTGATATGGGACACATAAGGCCTAGTTCTAGCCCATTTGCATCTTCTGTAGTTTTGGTTAAGAAAAAGGATGGCACTATGAGAATGTGTATTGATTATCGTATGTTGAATAAGAAGACTATCAAAAATAGGTATCCCATTCCTAGGATTGATGAGTTGATTGATGAATTACATGGTGCTACATATTTCTCTAAGATAGATCTCAAATCCTGGGTATCATCAAATCGAGTAAGGGAAGAGGATGTGCACAAAACAGCTTTTAGATGTCATTTTGGGCATTTTGAGTTCTTGGTTATGCCTTTTGGATTAACTAATGCACCGGCTACTTTCCAATCTTGCATGAATCATGTGTTTAGCAAATATTTAAGGAAGTTTGTGCTAGTGTTCTTTGATGACATTCTTGTGTATAACAAAACTTGGGAAGAGCATTTGATGCATTTAGATTTGGTTTTATCTACTTTGGGGCAGCATTCTTTCTTTGCCAAAAATCTAAGTGTGAATTTGGTCTTAAGGAGATTGGGTATTTGGGACATGTTATTAGTGCTAACGGTGTGCAAGTTGACAAGCAGAAAATTGCAGCGATCATGGAGTGGCCTACTCCCACCTCTCTCACACAATTGAGAGGATTTTGTGGTCTTTGTAGCTACTATAGAAGATTTGTTAAGGGTTTCTCATGATTTGCAGCTCCTTTGATAGATTTGACCAAGAAGGGGGCCTTCAAATGGTCCAAATCAGCCCAAGAAGCCTTCGAAAGGATGAAAGAGGTAATGTGTTCTTGTCCGGTACTTGCAGTTCCAAATTTTTCTATGCCTTTTGTGGTGGAATGTGATGCTTCTGGTGAAGGTATAGGGGTTTTCCTAATGCAAAATAAACACCCCATTGCTTTTGAGAGTAGAAAATTGAAGGATCGTGAGAAAGGGTATAGTGTGTATGATAAAGAAATGTTGGCAATCATGCATGCTTTGAGCAAATTTAGACAATACTTGGTATGTGGCAAGTTCATTATCAAATCTGATCATAATAGTTTGAGGTTTTTCCTTAATCAAAGAGAATTGAATGACAGGCAGCAAAAATGGGTGAGTAAGGTGCAAGCTTTTGATTTTGACATTGAATATGTGAAGGGGAAGAATAATGTGGCAGCAGATGCACTTTCTAGAAGGCCATATGAGTTGGAAAAAGAAATGGATCAGCCATGTGCTCAATTGCTTGAGGACAAGCAATCTTGGGAAGGGAGGACTGTAATGTCCCTTTTTCAAGTCATAATTAATTAATGCAAGTCGATATCCTTTAATCCACTCCCCTTGGATTAAAGGGATTTAATTGGGGAAAATTAACTTTCTCTTGTGCATTTAAAATAATATTTATTTATCTCGGGAAATTTTAACTAATGAGGGGAAAATCGATTTTATTCCATGATCCAATTAATTATTATTTGAGGATAAATCAATTTATTTGGGCAAGTTGATTCCTATATGTGATTTTTAATTCCTCTCTTACATTTAATTCAAATATATTTTTGGAGGGAATTAATATTTTAAATTGGAGTTTGACTTTTACAGGCCAAGAAGACTATTTTTAAATTTATCTCTCCTATCTAGAGATTGGCGCCAAAATTGGAGGGAAAGCATTGGAGATTCAAATTGCAAAGCTATAAAAGAAGTGGTGTCCCCTTTTTGGCATGTTGATGGTTTGATAAACTTATCTTCATGCTTGAAGAGGGATGTATGCCCATTTGTGATCACAAAACAAAGGTGTTCTTCAACACCATTTTTGTGGAGTGTGTGAGATCCTTCCAAGATTTGCATTGATAATTATTACATGATATAATTTGTCTATGTGAAGCACTTTTATTCGAAGCATATGTGCATGATGTTATGAGAGTTATTGAAGGATTTTATGGTGATTATAATCTGTTGTTGCTGTTGATTTATTCTAGATCAAGTCGACTTGCATTGAAGGCTTTTGGGGTGTGTTTTAGTGCATTTTGAAAGGGGTTTGATATCTGATCTGTTATTGCATATTTTTCCAAGTCTAATGCACATGTTTTGATGAATTTTGGGCTCTTAAACACTGCTGGAATTTATCTAGAGTGGATCGACTGGGTTGGGGTATTTTTGGCATCATATTTGAAGTGTTTTGATAGATCTACAAGTTGTTGTCATTAATTAATTATTTCAGATCTGTGTGTTGGTGTTTTGAGGGTTTGGAAGCAAGAAAAAGGGCTGATATTATTTTATATATTTTTCCTAACCCTAAGCGACTTGGTTTCAGTTTTGAGGGTCAGATTTAAGGTGGTTTTAGTGTGCAGAAAAATCAGATTTATAGCTCATTGGAAAGATAAAAATATTTGCTTTCATTTGCATTTCGTTTCATGGAAAAATATTGAGATTTGGTGAAGTTATTAATTTTTGAAGTCTCAGCTGGTTTTGGTGCATAATAATTATTTCCACTTCTGCTTAAAAATTAATTTCTGATTTAGGAAAAATTAAATTCCAACTAGCTCTCCCATCTAACCCACCACCTTGGCTCACTACAACCCCATTTGGGTTGCATTGAAGCTGACATTGGGTTATTTGAGGTCAATCTAGAAGGGTTTTCTCTTCTAAATTCGATTGGAAATAATTTATTTTCAGATTTAATTAAATATCCCACAAGGGGATATTACATTGAGAATAAAGAAGACTACAAGAGATTAGAGGAGAAATTATGAAGATACTGCAAGATGAAGAAGAAAACAAAAGCCATGAAAAATCCAATGAAATCAAAATTGAAATGCAGCAACAAGTCCAAGATGAGAATGTGAAGATTAAAGAAGAGAATGAAGAAGAAGAAACCTATGAAGAAACATACTTCCTTTATGAAGACCAAGTAACAAATGAGAACCAGAAATGCATAGGATTGAGAAAATAAAGAATGACCAAGTTGAAGGCAAAGAGAAGATTAGAGTGAAGATGAAGAAGCAAAGAAATTGGAAGAAGAAGAAGAAGACAAAGATATAAGGTCTAAACTTTTCCTACGCCTAGAGTATGATGTAAGAGCATCACTACTATTAGTAAAATTTTGGTTTCTATGTCAATTTTGTCTTGATGAAGGTTTAGGAAGGTATAAGGGTCTAGTAGGAGTCATTTCAAGTCATAATTTGTGTTTAATCCTTCCAAGAATTTAAATTTGGTATTTTCCCACCAAAACTATAATTTGAAATTTGAAAGCAATATGGGTTGGTTTGAGGATTCTAGTGAAGTTCTTGGGACTTAATATGATGAAAGGCAATGTAATAAAGTGTCATTAGGTCTCTAGATCATGAAAAATGTCATAAATGAGGTTATAAGCCCAGAACCTTCATAATTAGTTCATTAGAGTCACTTATTCACTAGAATAAATCTCAAAATAGGATTTTAAGGTCAAGAGGCGAGTCTAATTCGGTGGGAAACTATCTTCATAGGCTATAAAGAGCCATTTTGTAACTGTTTCAAGGTATTATCCAGATGGACTCATTATGCAAATCTTCAAAGGAGAAGCGAGAAGCAAATTCAGTCCTTATTCGCTCTATGCATGGTTTTGTATTAACTCATTCTTTGATAGTTTATTGGTATGGTTTTGATACATTGTATTTGTGCATAAAGAAGGACTTTGATCCTATAATGGATGAAATTTGTTCTTAAGTGGGTGGTGAGATTGTAAGTGTAAATACGGTGAGTTGTTGACAATTCGATTTGCTTTGTTAATTGTGTGATAGTTTGTGTTGTTAAGAAGCATATTGAGTGAACTTTAACTATATGAAGAACATTGGGATCTTAGTAGTTGATACTAAGGATATTTTTTCCTTTGATTTCATTACTTGAGTGATAATACAATTTGGTGAAGACCAGTAAAATCTAATACATAGATATAAGCCTTTAGTGAACCTAATTTGTGCAAGAAATTGATCTAGGCATTGTGTATGAAGAATCATTGATCTTGTTTTTAGTAATCCTAAAGATCCATTCCTTGTGGGAGAGTAATTGCTGAATTAAAATTATATTGTAAGAAGTTTCTCTTCAAGCTCAATCTAAGCATTCTAGGAAGTGATCAACAAGAAAGTGAAGGGTTTGAAGTTTAAAAGGTGTTGATGGTTGAAAAATGTAGTCAAAAAATCACTCACTTTAGACATTATTTAATCCAGTATCATAATACTATTCATATGGTTTTTGAGTGAAGAAAGTACTAATTAACCCATGTCATTTGGTCATTTTACTTTGATTTTTGTTGTCATCTGCTGACCTTGGCACATACATGCCCGGCTTTATTTTATGGTTTGGCGTTAGTTTACCTTTGACTTGGGCGTTCGACCCAATACTGGGTTGCCGTAGGTGCCCTAGTCCCATTTAGGGCACCCTTATCCTTTCTACATCTTCCCACCACTTTTTGGGCACTTTCTAACTGTTTGAGCTTCTCATCTTTTTAGTGGTTAGCCTTTTCGGGGTTAATTACAAAATTAAAACAAGAGAACCATATAAATATAAATTTATGAGACCATAATGAGGGACCAAGCACTAAGCAATACTATCATCACCTAAGGTTGCATCCATCAATGGATCTATTTTCTTCCATCTAGCTCCATCACAAGGCATAATGTTTGTTCATTTGAATCAAATTACATCGGAGGAAAGCTTATTTTATTCCATTCATCATTCTACTAAATTTATACACATAGTTATTGCTTGCTACTTTCAAAAAATACAACTAGAATAAGAGCACCTAGGGCATGATTACACACACAAGTACATAGAACTACATCGGGTCTGAGATGTAGCACAACACTCTCGATTAGTAAGTTCACCATTGTGGCAGCAGAGAGGATAGTTTGAACCCTTTATATGCATATTTAATTTTTAGGGTTTGATGGTTGTCTTGGGGTTTTGCAGGTCTTTTCTTCATCATTGATTACCTATGACATACAACTGAGTACATCGAAGTTAGTGTGATAGGAAGTGAATGCAAGTAATCATCTAGCGATACCTCGAGGATTTTTGTAGAACTTTTTCATAGACCAAGGCACCCACATGTGCCCCTATACCTCTCCGTACTCCCTATCCACTTAAATTTCCCAGATCTGCACTTTTTGGACCTCAAAGCACAGTCATTTCCTCCTCATATTCCTATATCCATCTCTATGACACAGTCCAACAAGCTCATCAAATCAGTTGAGTTCTTTCTAACTATCCTTACACTTTAGGGTTTTACATTTCTACTTTCTTAGTTGCTCTGGTAATTTCCTTGATACATTTATTTGTTATTTATTGTTGTTCTTAGTATCAAATTAGCTTAGAATATAGAACATCTTCATATTTTTAGCTAATAATTTTGGTGAACCCGACCACATTTATGCTTAGGATCCTAATTTTTACTCTATCATGGCTCCTAAAATTCCTCAAGTTTGTTTGTCTGAATTTATTAAGATGCATCCTAATTTCCAAGCTACTCTTCAAAAGGCCATAGACACCATGTATCATCCTAAAATATGTCGTCACATGAAATAATTCATATTTTCAATCGTTTATTTGATGACCCTAGTCCTCGTAATCCTCCATCTAATCAACTCCTATTAGAATCAATTCAAGCTTTACATTCTTTATTTCAAAACAAATTTTAGGCCATGGAATCCATGATCACATCTCTCAAATCTAAAATTCAACAACTTAAGGATGTCTCTCAAGCACATTTTTGTGATCCTACATATTTTCTCAATCTATGGCTACTACATGTCAATAGCTGATCCTTAGGTCATGCCATTTCTGACCCTCTCATATTTGATGGTAATACTAAGCCATATGACATTATTACTAATTAGTCATCAATTTATTACTTTTCTGCCTACTCATTACTATCCTCCTTATCGGCTTGCAAAATATCAAGTTCATCCATATTTCAACTATCATTGAATCAATAGACATAATGACAATGATATATTATGTTATACAATGTAGAGTTAAACATATTGAGTGTTAGGGATTTATCTCATTCACTACGCAACATCCTCTTGTATGCATGTCTACAAATATTTTTCCTCAATGGGTTCCTAAATCTGATTTCACCATGTCTACTAAGCATCCATTCATCACATCTAATGTTTCATCTTCCGCCACTTAAACACCACCTATGTAATCTTCTCAAGTCAAGAAACCACCTCTTAAAATTAGTCTCACTCCCCCTCTTCTCAAGGCATATAAAACATTAACAAGGTAATCTAATAAATCTCCTTTAAAACTCAGTGTAACTTGACCTCCTATCAAGCCTTCAACAACGTCATCAACACCAAAAAAGATACCACCATTTAAAATACCTCCTCATCCTACACCACTTCAGCAGCCAATCATTTTTGTTAAAGCAACTGCCCCTTCTATTATGGGTCAAGACACATTGAAAATTCCACCACCGCATGGTCCTACTATTAATCTTTCCCACCATGCTTCCACCACTTCACGTAAACTTGGTATTTGATAGGTGAATATTGTCACCCTACCCTCTTGATGACACACTCATATTCTTATGGTTCTTATATGACTGTTAAGGAGTATTTTATAATAAAGAACCTTGTTTCATCTTACATTAACGTATCTATTACATATATACATACATCTACGATTATCTATCACTCGTCACACATACCATATGATTTCCCATCACTGAATTAATCTTACACAATCTATGATACTTCACCACCTTCATACATCCTTTATCAAACAAGTACACACGTTACCACACACTTGGGGGCATAGCATCCCTCCCTCTCATCTTAGCATCAATACATCTTGCATACTTACATAGTCATACATCAATATCCTCGCATAGGCATATTCATCACATGTTTTAGCATCACCATTACCCGATGACACACTCTTGTGCTTTGGTTCACACTTGACTGTTGAGGGCTACATACTACACATGAACCCCACATACCGCACTCTCCACACATCTTGCATTATACATATTATATAATATATCCTACATGTATACTACATCATTTTGACCATTGTGTATTTACATGTCATATATACTTTACACATCATATACATATCATACTCCTATTTTCTACGTGTCTACAGCATCATATACTACTCATCCTACATACTACATTACTATCTACACATATTACCTAGCACACTATGCATTGCATTTTACACATTTCTACTCATCATATGGTCATCTACTCATCACATATACTATATATACTTCTACGCGCTGCACTCACTACCCTATGACACAATTTAATTCCTCAGTCCATGCTCAACTATTGAGGGTTTAACAACCAAATAGACCTTATCATATACAGACGTTCATCACTCGAAATTCTATCATACGACATTAATAGGTTAGTGACATACATTATAAGCTAAATAGTCACATGTTCCTTTATCTTGTAATGGTACATGCTTTAGGCTATATCACCACTACCTTTATTCACTTTATCGTGCTTTAAAATTTTGGCTACATCATCACACATTCATTTCTAGGCTACATATCACCAAAACACATACACGTTGATCACAACACACCACATACCATGCACTATTCGACCATTTCCCAATGACACACTCTCATTTTTTGTTCATTCTTGACTACTGAGGGGGCATAATAAATGAACCTCACTACATTCAAAATCCATTCACTCGAGGGGGGCACATGGCTCCTATCATCCATCTTGCATTCCATTCCATCCATCCACAACATGTTGCATATCTTGGTTTCTTGTAATCTTGCTTACAGTGCTTGTTAATATTCACTTATTACACATGCTAGCTAGATCTCTCATATGTCATTATCTTTACCATACACATATACACATTCACATATTTTTATAGTTTTGATCACAAATACAAGTCTCATACATGCAACATGGATGATCGCCTCCTACCACTCCTACAACAGTCATTGGGGGCATCCACATTCATCTCTTACAGGTGTTATTGTTTCATTTTGTACTTAGCACTTTACATTACTTTCTTATACATGCTTTTGACATACGGGTTATATTTATAACATGATAACGGGTGCTTCATATGCAAAATTTATTTGCGATATTATTTACTTTCATGGTTATCTATTGTTTGTACTTGCTTGTTTTGATTTTTATTACATGTTGTCATTTCCCTTTGTTTGGTGTGAACACTTGTTTTTTGTATGAGGATATTGCAGCCTTGAGTGTCTTGCGACATCGTGAGTGATGTCCCATGTTTGTAACCCACTTTAGTGGTCTATGATTGTCTTCTTACGTGTTTACTTATATTCTAGCTTCTACATTGTTTGTGTAGTGTACACTTGTCTTTTACATGCATGTTTATTCATACTAACACTTATTTCTAGCCACTTGTTTGTGTGTGCCTTGGTTTCTACCAAGTGCATTCCCTTCCCCTGCAGGGCATAATTTATGTGGTTGGTCCTCTTTTGGGGCCACATTCTCCTATTAGTGACATTACATTCTCCCCAAAAGAGGGGGCATCATTTGGGGTTTTATATACTAGACGACGTTTCTACATCAGTTCGAGTTTAGTTCAGTTTCCACCCTTGGCATTGTGGGTTATACAATGAGTGGGTTCAGACTAGTCTATGAACCCCATAGACAAAAATTTTACAGGGAATATTTCCCTTAGCATTCTAGGGAGTAGTTACATGTTAGAGGATACAACGGATTTCCTCTCTACACTACTTTAGCCAATGGCATTGAATTGCTAAAAAAATCAGGCAGTACAGAGATCTCTTCATACATCTTCAGGGAAGCGATTCTGAGGTTGTACAATAATGTAGCTTTCTCCCTACACTTCTTTGGCAAGGGTAGTATGAGATCACCAAAAAAACTCTTAGTAAATGATATCCTTTCTACACCCTTTCTCTCATCACAGGATCAGGTGCACATGTTCCTTTTACATTTTTCATTTCCATTACATACTTTTTACTATATGCATGCGTCTTTACATGCATTTTTGACATATATACATGTGTATTTGACTACTTGATTGTCTTCTCCTTGCAAGTCCATTTGTATGAGAAGCGGTAGTCAACAACAACAACATTTTGCAAAAGCACACATGATACTAACCATGTAGGTACATCACACACATTAGAAACTACACTTGTGTTTCTTCCCTAGGTTCACTCTCACCACTTTTTGTACTTTTACATCTTTAGTTTCCATGCTCCTCTATTTTCTCATTCCACACTTTCTCTAGTCCATCGAGACACTTTCTACATCACTCTACATGGACATCGGCACGCATATCTATCTACTTTATGTTATCGATCTTTCCTCTCACTAACATAAAGTGGTGGAAAATTTAGTCACAAAATCACACACTTTAGACATTACTTAATCTTAATCTCATACTACTATTCATATGGTATTTTTAGTGAAGAAAGTACTAACTTACCCATGTCCTTTGGTCATTTTACTTTGATTTTCATCACATACTTGCTCAAACTATTTTTGTCATTTTACGTCATCATTTTATATTTGACTAGGGCATCTAACCCAATCTTGGGGCACCCTGTACCTAGTCCCATTCGGGGTGCCCTTATCCTTTCTACAATTTTCCACCACTTTTTGGGCACTATATAACCATTTGAGCTTCTCATCTTTTTAGTGGTCGGCCTTTTCGGGGTTAATTACGAAATTAAAACAATAGAACCATATAAACATAACGTTATGAGACCAAAATGAGGGACCAATCACTAAACACCACTATCATCACCTAAGGTTGCATCCATCAAAGGATCCATTTGCATCCATCTAACTCCATCACAAGGCACAATTCTGGTTCATCTACATCACACTACATAGGAGGGAAGTTTATTTTATTCCATCCACCATTCTATTACATTTCTACACATAGTTATTTCTTTCTACTTTCACAAAGTGTGATTGGAAAAAGAGCACCTAGGGCATGATTACAGACACAAGCACATAGAAATACATCGGGTTTGAGATGTAGTGCAATGCTCAATTTTTAAGTCCACCATTGTGGCAGCTAAGGATAGTATGATCCATTCATATGCATCTTTCTTTTTAGGGGTTTGATGCTTTTGGAGGTTTTGCAGGTCTCTTCTTCATAACTAATTATCGTGAACATACAACCGAGTACAAGAAGTTAGTGTGACAAGAAGAAGGTAGGTAAAATCATCCGAGATACACCTTGAAGGAGGTTCGTAGAGATTTTTCACATACCAGGGGAACCCACATGTACCCATGTACCTCTCCAGGATGCCCTAATCCACTCGGATTGCCTAAATCTACACTTTTTAGGACCTCGGCACGGTCATTTCCTCCTCTTGTTCCTCCAACCATCTTTGTGACATATTCCAAAGCAAGCTCATCGAATCAGCTGAGTTCTTTCTAACTCTCCTTGCACTTTAGGGTTTTACATTTCTACTTTCTTAATTGCTTGGGTCATTTCCTTTATACATTTATTTGTTATTTATTGTTGTTCTTAGCATCATATTAGTTTAGAATACAAAACATTTTCATATTTTAGTTAATCAAAAATATAAAGAGACTATGGAGAGGCTTGAGGGTTCTTCACGAGAGGTAAACAATCTTTGGTTTGAAACTAACTTTTAGTCATAAAGGAACTCTACCACTTTTGTGTCTCGGACTTGTATATGAGAAATAGAAGAAACCTTGCTATATTGCACTTAATATATTTTAAGGGATGGGGAATGTTATTTTGTAAGTATGTGAAGAGGAGGAAAAATCATTTCATGAAATAAGTAGACCCTTGTGTATGAAAATATTGATCACGATCCACAAGAACCTGCATGCACCATTAGAGAGAAGGAAAGTTAAAAAATTTCATGAAGAATCTTAAACTACTAGTAAAAGGACCTTGATAAGGAGGTTAACACATATCTAAGGTGAGAATTTTAAGCCTTGAAATGAAATTTATAGCATTGTATTGCAAGTTTTCTTCCTTCCGAGATTTTTGGATACTATCTCGGAGTTACTGCAAGGGTTTGAATTTTGAGGGCCTAGACCAAGGAAGAGTAATCCAAAAATGGAAAAATTGGTTTTGGATAAGTCCTTTACATGATCTAAGAGTAAATTTGAAGTTGCATTTGTTAGAAAGAAAGAAATGTTTACCCGTCCATTCCAAGAACAATCACCCACCGAATAGAACTAATTGAGAGAGTCACTTTACAAATCAAGTGCCTTGTAGACTTGGAGTTTGAAACTAAAACTTGTAGAAATAAATTATGGCATATGGGTGCCCAAATATAACCTCACCCTATCTTGAAGTTGTTTACAACATGATATAGGCCTGATAGTTATCCATTGAAGACCTAGTAGAGGGTTTGACAAGCAAAATAAGATAAAGTGGGATAAGTGGAGAAGGACAAAGAGCTGGATACTAAAATTTTTGGAACACATGCAATGTGACTAGAGGATGATAATGGAACTCATAGGGTCTCATAAGTTTCTCTAGAAACCTATATCCCTATATAAACCAAGCATGCATTGTCTTGAAGAATGGAAGGATAGTTTTTGCAAGGAGAGAACTACTGCAAGTTTAGTTGCTTGAAGTCATTTTAGTGATTCCCCTGCCATATATTGGGGTGTTCCGAGTAGGGTAATAATCAGTGGGAAGGTATCAAGAATAAAAATACCAAAATGTGTTAGTGAAGCCAAGAACTAGAGAAGAGGTGTTGAAGAGTCAAGCAAGGAAAGTAAGTGCAAGCCATTTCATGATGATGATGAACAAATGCAGGGGTACATAGATGATGTAGAGAGTGTATGAGACAGAGTAAACTATAACCTTGAGGTGGAAAAGGTTTCTTGGGTGGATAATAACTCATATTTACAAGTTTCTTAGCCAATTTAGACTATTTGGTGATCTATATTGGTAGAGAATGGAATGTTTATAGTTGTTTAATCCTTTTAA
Source organism: Taxus wallichiana var. yunnanensis (assembly GCA_018340775.1). NCBI lineage: Eukaryota > Viridiplantae > Streptophyta > Pinopsida > Cupressales > Taxaceae > Taxus > Taxus wallichiana. The sequence continues at coordinate 573,437,814 of CM031244.1, forward strand.
CTTGTTGAATGCTCAAAGTATTGAGTTTTCTCTATACCAATTCACATCATTTTCACATCCTTCTTGGTTCTCGTTGATGATCCCTAACATCTTCCTACTTGTGTGGAGTCACAAGTAGAGTGAAACATCCTATCATTTTTATCATTTACATTTTTGTCAATGGAATGAAATGCTTCTAATTATCTACACCTTATTTCAAGCGGTGCACATCGTTTACCAAGCTATAAAATACTAAAAATAAAAAACATTCAAAATGTTTCACAAAACTAAAAAACATTCAAATATGTTTCTCAAAATTACAAAACAATATAAAATTGTTTTAAAAATACCAAAACAATATAACATTGTTCCAAATCTAAAGGCGTTATACTGACTTTCATAATCAAAAAATTCAAATAATGTTTGACCAACTTTTAGCAACTGGATAACACATTTCATAAATTTCTCCATTTAATAGCGCTTCTCATGATCGTTACAGATCATCTTTTGACAATCATCTTTATTACATGTGTTGTATATCTATTCTCGAGGAAATCATTTACCCTTTTGCAATATAAATTTGTTTGGGGCACATTTGGATCTTACATTTTAATCCAATACAGATGAAACTTCAATGGGATATGACAAGAGTATCTAAGTATCACTCCACTCTTTTTCCTAATATAATCCTCTTGCGTTCTAATTTATTGCTTGGGGAATTCAAATCTTTCTAGTTCTTGAATTTAGAACACATTGAGTGTCATTAGACATCGTTTTTGCGCATTGTGGTGTCTTATTGTAGTTTGTCAACATTATGACAATTCTTTTGATTCTTTTAGTTTGGTATTTTGTGTACTTTGTTTACCTTTGTTGTAGACATACTACAAGAAATTTATTCACATCTTAGTTCAAATATAAATTTGGTGTGGTTCCTTCATGTTCATATTGGGTTTGTTTACATTGTTTTTTCACTGTCTTTTTATCGCTTCTTGCATGTTGTGTTTTCCCTCCTGGTTTATTAACTAAGCCATGGAGTTTTTTCATTTTTTTGTGTATTCATGTTTATTTAAATTTTTATTTCAACACTTTTCAAAACTCACCAAAAAAATCAAATATTTTAAAATCCAAAAAAATCAAATATTTCAAACTCAAAAAAAAATCATAAATTACAAAATTTCAAATAAACATTCCCTTACCACGAAATCCTTTAATTGGAAAGATCTTGACGTGAATTTTTCAACATTTCAATAAAATCTTGGTAAATTCATACTTTTTATCTACTACCCTAGTGATCATTCCAATCTTACAACTATAACTTTCTTCCATTTGCATGATATGCTAACTCTGCTTGGGGAAAGTCACAAATTGCTTTTCCTTCACAATATAAATTCCCCTAGGGAAATTTCAACTTCAATAATTTGTGCAACGGATCCAACAAGAGTGTCATAAGGATTCACTTTACTCCACTCTTCTAGTTTGATCATATTCCCTATTTGGTATCATTTACATCTATTTAATCATCATTGTGGCATGCATTAGGGGCATAGTTAATTGTCTTCTTTTTTTACTTTGTGTTGCATTGTTGATGTTTAATTTTTGGACCACTTACAAGTAGTGTGATTACATCTTGGTTCCTTTATAACCCTAATGCTTGCACCTACTCTATATATTGGGTTTGTTTTCCTTTTTATCTTTTCTTGGATGTGTGTTTTTTTACGTGCATCTGGGTTACCCATATTTATTATTTCATAATCATGTTGACAACTCTATTGTGTAATAATAAAAATAAGGTTTCTCTAAATTTATTCTCCAAATGACACTCATGCTACAAGCACATTCCTTTATCATCCTTGTTCTGATTCCTTTTCTTCTTCATATCAGTGGTTGTCCACCATCTTACTTTGGGTCATCCACCCGCTTGAGGGGGCATTCCTCTACTATCCTATTTTTTGGGGCATCCTAATGCTTCATTTATTTCTAATTGCTAATCTGCATACGTATACTATCTTTAGAGCACTATTACTTTGCAATAACACTTTAAAGAGGGGCAAATGTAGACACCCTAAATTACACACTTCTTGCTAATGTTATCCCAAGTACATCCTTTTATTCACCCATTTGTGATTGATTGATTAAATCGATTAAATCATACACATTGTACCCCTTTGGATTAATTAAATTAATCCCTAGTACCCTTTTCTAGTTTAATTATAATTAATTAATTAATTAAGTGTACACATTATAATAACCACTTTGGACCCCCTCACATAGACTCCACTTCCTCATCCCGATCGACTCCACATGGAATCCTCTTCATTAGTCCATTAAAATCAATTTCTAGAATTATAGAAAGGTAGGAAAATTAAATTGCACGTATAACCACCTTTCGGATACAACTTCTGCCAACTAAATTTCCTTTACTTCCCTAAATGGCATTTACCTTCTCAAAATTGTTGTAGCTTCCTCAACTATAATTTTTAGCATGTGCATTCATCTATTTGTAACCAACTTCCAACCACTTTTACCTCTATAAAAATGTAGGATTACACTTTTACAAATCCTCTTATATTTAATAACAATTACTCTATCAATTTTGCTCCAATATCTACATATTGGAAGCTCTCAATATCTTCTCATAGCATGGTCATAGTCCACGTTCGGAGGTCATTTCCAAGAGCACCCATAATCATTTTCTAACAAGGTTACACAGCTTCAAAGCTCAAACAACCTTTACTTGAGGTTTGTTTTGGAGGACTACATGAAGGTTTGTTGTTTTTAGTTTCTATTTCATTTATCGTGTTTTTCCATAGGGTAAGTGCACCAAGTTGGGGGACACGATTAAGTGGACATCAAATCCTGAATTTTACATTAAAAACAGCAAAACATCAAATTTAGTCTTCATCGGACTTGAACTATGCCAAAAAGTAAAAACTATGTCATAAAAATGGTACCATTGCATAGGGGAGACTATTAGATTTGTAGAAATACTGATTTTAAAGTGAATAGAAGAGGATAAATATCATTTTATAATTTTTTACTAATAGTAGGTCTTTAAGACACTTTTTCCTAGGAATGTTTATGTCTACGTTTAAGACTGCACAATTTGTTTCACAAATCAGAATGTGATAAAAATTATACCATCCCAACCGTGGTGAAATTATATACATGTTCAAAAAAAAAAATTATTTGATTTCAATATTTTTTGATGAAGTTATGGCGGGCAAACGGAAAGTGCTCTGTTTTCTTTATGTTTTCATACCACTTACATGGAAAAAATCATAAAAAATAAAATATTACTCAAAAAAATACAAAATAAAATCCATCCCAAGATAAATAGTGGCATATAACTTCTCACCAAAGGAAAAAAATATATATCAATTTTTGGTCATCCAAATTGTGGGCAAACGGACTATAATCTTATCGGCGTTTTTAAAAAAAAAAACCAATTCATTGAATTTTGAGTGTTTAATATAGCTAATCTTGTCCATTTTTTACAAAAATTAGTATTTTAGAAACTAGATTCCGGATGCTACGATTCATATTAATATAATTTTGTCTAATTTTGAGTTTATGTATTGCTAATAATCCCTACAAGTTGACTTTACGTTGTTATTTGCAATATGATGTCCACGGATGACCCTATATTTGTCCATCAACTTCCTGCACTTACCCCATAGCTTACATAGACTATGTTGAAACCTTTTCTCTTGTTGCCAAAATAAGCATTGTTATAATTCTTCTAGCTTTAACCTCTTAACATGGATGGGAGATTCACCGAATTGATGTTAAGAATGCTTTCTTAAATGGTGATTTGAAAGAAGAAATTTTCATGCATTTTTTTCTGCCGCAAAATGTCTAGCATGAAAATTTAAAAAAAAGTTGTCATGACAACCAAGCCCACACTTGAATTCTCCTTTCTTGTTCAATGTAAACCTTTCCTTCGACCATTGTTTTGACTATGTCACACTCATTATGGTTGGTAGGAACATGATAACATTATTTTCAAGTGTGTTTCATGTTACGAGAGAGGTTTACCAAGCTTAGTTCTTGAAGCTACGATATCTAAGAAAGAGCGGTGTTCTTGAAGGCTTAAAAAGGGTTATTTTTGGTATTTTAGTAAACTAAGAGCGATGTTCCTCATACTTACTATTTTAGTAAACTATATGGTTTACTGAAGTCAATTCTTGCATTTACGGATGTGGTAAGTGTAAGGTGTTTGAAAGTGAAGATGTCAATTTTGGAAGTACCCGTAAATATCCACCTATCACTATGTGGTGGAAATATCTCAAAAAATTGTCTCATGGGAGTGAAAAACACAAATTCGTGCTTGAGTCTATTTTGGTCCCGAAGGACATTTTGCTTCTCATGTATGTGTTTGATCATAAAGTGAATGACATTGCATTTAATCTCTCTCTCCTTCCTCCACCTCGTTGTTAGAAGGATATGGTATTAAATATCATTGATTATGAATATGCTCAGAGTGGAAGGATCATCATGGTTGCATTGTGCGGTAAATTGACTTGTTTTACACAACAAGTGCATCGAGTTCATTTCATGTGGATGGTTGGTCAAAGAGGCATGATAGTATTTCATGGATTGGGAAGATTGTTTCAAGTGAATGAGGGAATTATTCCTTTGTCTTAGTGTTCTTTTGATCAAGTGCTTCTCACTTCTTCTCTTAATGTATTCAATGAGCTATAATTGTTGATCATTCAAGAGGAGACTTATTTCAATGCAAAAAGTTCGAGTTCTTCATTAGTGGATAATAATCTGTAGATATCATCGAATTAGGAGTGGATATTCTTCATGATCATACATGCTTCATCCTTCTTCATTCAATTTTGGATATTCTCTTTATTCCCTCCTCTCTTTATTCTTTCTCTCTCTCTCTAGAATTATATTTCTTCATTGAGAAGAAAGTTTGTAAAAAGTGACTTAAGTCACTTAAAGTTATATTTATTTGTTGAGGATTACACTTTAAGTTGAAAATTCACATGGGAATGTGAAGAGGCACATTGTAAAGCTATATATTTTAATACTCTCTTTATTACAAGAAGATCATTTTTTCTCCTCTCTAACAAACTGTGTTTCTTATATTTCTTACTTAATGTATTCCTCTCTATCTCAACTACTACTCCAATAGAGCATTGTAATCCTGCACAACCAGGGAAAGATTGTATCTTTTGATGAATATAATGCATTTAAACTTTGTGTTAATTGTGTTTTTTTCTTGCTTTGCATATTGGTGTCTTCTCTTTGATAACTTGGAAATACTCTAGTTTTATGTCAATAAACTCAACGTACTATTTATTGGGTAAAACCCCCTTCTCACTTTCTCCTCTCTCCATACACTCACAATTACTCCCTTGTAATTCATACAAGAACTTTGCTATGGTTTTAGTGGAGTATTCCTATGTGATCCCGATCAAAAGGCCACCCCGATGGTTAGAGTAGTTTACATATTTTATTTCTTTCAATAAATGGAGTTGCACCATTCCTAAGCGAGGCACCTAGTCCTTGAGTGTTAGTGAAAGCCCCTAATTTTCCCATGCAAAAAATTATTTTTCCAATATTTTTTGGCACCCATCATGGGTCATATTTTGTTGTATTGCAGCCTAGAATGAATCACAAAATCCTAAAAATCGATATACTAAAACAATCCATAAAAATCTAAAATATAGAAAAAGTGAAAAAACCCATAAATATGAAATCCATTGCTCAAAAATTCACTATTGATTTCTTTTAGTAACCCTACATATTCTAAAATGTCCCTTCATATTATTGTTGCAATTTTTCTCATAAAATGGTTGAAAAGAGATACACCATATTGGATAGATTGAGAGGCATTGTTTATCCACATTTCAAATATCTTCAAAGACAACAATATCATATCTGAAAATCCATATTAATTCTCTCAAACATCATCTCCATCTGGTACATAGAGTGATGCAATAGGAAATACAATTGAGACTCCTCCCGAGTCTCCAGTTGAACAACTAGTCCTCATTCCTCCTAAATAATAAAATGAAGAAAAAGCATATGAAGGAGAAAGAATGGCTGCACCTCTCTGCCATGGGGGAAAAATATTGGTTTATTGGCCTTAGCACCACCATTTCATGAATTTCTAAAATGATCAAGAAATAAATTTCCCAAATTCTATGGAAATAGAAAGCAATCACCGATTATCATATTATAGCTTTCATCATAGCCTATGACATTATTAGAGTGTAATACCATACGATTGTTTGTGGAATAATTACAAGATGTTGTTGCAAACTAGTTTTACTACTTTCCATCATGCTCCATTACTAAATGAGATGATATGAAAACCGACTTTGAAGAAAGGTTCAAGACTAAAAATTTATCATGCCCTCCTTTATCAACTTGCTTAGATGAAGAAACAACCACAAGAGCCCATGAGATAATTTGTAGAAAAGTTCAATAAGAAAGATTCATGTTAACGCTCATCCGAATGCGGACATCAAAAAAATTTCTTCATGAATTCCTGGTTTCCTAGGGTTAGCTTCGTACTATGGAGAGACGCAAAAAAATCTGGATAATGCTCAAAAACTTTCCTTTAATGTGGAAGATGACCTAATCATGCTAGGAAAGATTAAGAGCTATTCAATGAAGAATAAGGCCCAAAGTTCCAAATAATAAAGAGATGATCCATTTCTACAAAAATTAGATAATTATGTTCTCTCATTGAAGAATAAAATTTCAAAAGCCACCATCCTAGAGGGTTATCTAAATAAAAACAAAAATTAGAATCATAATAGGTGGAGGAGAAAGAAGATTAGCTCTTGAAGAACCTCCCATGAATGTCACATGTGAAACAAGGCCTAAAAGAGACTTGATGAATCTCAATTTGAAAATAAAAATGATGAGGGAATTTTTTCTATTGATGAGATCAAATTTGCTAGAAACATCAAATTTTGTGAATATAACCCTTCTTCAAATGATGAGGATGATGAAAGAATTCTGATATGAAGATTCGTTATTATGCGTTGTTCACCCGTTTGAAGGCTCAAGAGAGGGATAATTATTAAAAATTCAAATATCTTCAAATGATGACTCTAAAAAAAAAAAAAGGAGGATCATTGCTTCCCCCTCCCATGCAATCAATGAAGAAGAAGCCCAAAGTATCCACAATTTCCTCTACATCTTCAAATGCGGGTAAGTCTACCTCTTATTTTCTAAGTTTCATTCCCATTTCTGCATTCAAGTGTAATGATATGAATAAAAATAATACCAATTCCATTCCAAGAAGTAGTCAGCCTCTTGCTACTACATCCTCCTCATCTGAGTCTCATTTTGACATAGTTGAACATTTTAAGAAGTCCAAAGTCCAAATCTCTGAGTATGAATATTTGAGAACTCATCCCAAGTAATTTGATAAACTTTTCCAGTTTATCAAAGGAAGTACTTTAGTTCATATTCCAAAAACCTCACTACAAAAGATTCAATTCCTTCTCCTAGCAATTTTATATCTCAAAACCTTCTTTCCTCCACACCCTCCACTTCTAGAAAAATAGAACCCTTCTACCTTTCTTTGTTGATCAATGGATATAAATTAAATAATTGTATCATTGATTTTGGAGCATCGGATAATTTCGTGCTGTAAAAATTTCATGTTGAAGTATTCATTGTAGGATATCACTCAAAATTACCAAATTTATAAAGTTTCAACAAACTGAAATTCTGATTTTCAGAAGAGCAAGGTACAAAAATATAGAATATTTTATTTCTTCCAAAATGTCCACTTACAAAAATACTTAGAAGCTTCAAAAGGATTGGAAAAATATGTAGAACAATAAAGTATTGACTAAAAAATTTAAGACACAAATTTGATTTGATTTATTTATTTTAAATACATAAACTTCCTTAAAACCCTAGTTTTTACAAACAGCTGAAATTGATCATATTGTTTTTGAATATTGGATAGAAACAAGTAAAAAAATTATAAAATAGATCCAATCTCAAAACCCAAAAATACAACACCAAACCCTAACAAAAACAACCTCTGCAAACTCCTAAAGGTGACTTCACCCTAGGAGAACAGCCAAAAACACCACAAAATTCCTCCTGGAAGTTCGCTATTCCTATCTTCAATGCTAGAAATTCTATGGCCTAGAAGTATATATAAATATGAATCAATGCCCTGGAAATATTTGAAAACTCTGCAACCCTGAACTGAAAATATTATCTAAATGAAGCTCTAAAATAACAAGCTCGAGATGGATCTTTAACCATCGAAGAATGCTCTACTAGCTAGGGATGGATCTCTCACTACCAAAGCTAGGGTTCCAGTAGAATATCGCCTCCACAAACAAGTTCAAAAGCAAGCAGCCCACACAAAATTAGACGATATCATAATTTTTCTTTCTCTCCCCAAGCAACTCCTTTTATAATTTCCCTTTTTCCAAAAAGAAGCCCAAAACCCTAATCACCCCACATGGAGAGTCTTCATGTGTGTAATCATCACTTAAAGTGATGTTATGTCTCCTATGCCAAAAGGTTCACTTAAGTACCATATCTTCACCCATCACTTAAGTCATCGAGTAAATATAATGTTCTAAAAGAAGGGATAAAATATGTGGAACAATCCCACTTAGAATCACAATAGTAGAAACTAATATACAAAATAATATCACAAATCTAAAAAACAAAGGTACAGAAATTAAAAGAACATAACACAGAGACAATATTTAATGCGGTTCACCCAATTTGGGCTACGTTCACCAAGAATCACTTGCTAAAATTTTATTACTATCCACCTCTCGTTCAATAAAATACCAAGAACTATTTAGAGCTATGCTCAACAAACTCTCCTGAATTCACACTTGAACTCACACACCTCTACAATGTAGCATCAACCCTACCATATGTACAAAAGAACATAAATGACAATTACACAAGCAATTTTACAATACCGTGGGTACCAAAACCATGGGCCAAAATCGTCCCATAAACCTATGGGTCAAAAATACTACCCATAGGAGAAGAGCATGTTTCCCGCTATTTATGGCACATTTTTCAAGGCCAAAAATTTTTCTCAGGATATTTCACCCCTAAACCCCAATCGAACCCTAACCTCGGGGAGAAAAGTGTTGAGAGTGTACATTACTTTTAGTGTACAGTATTCAACACTTCCACACATGAAAATAAGCTCCACAACATAACAATCTCCCACATGGAGACTAGTTTTCCTCTAAGAAAGCTTCTCAACCCTTCATTGTTATCCATGAAGACCAACCAAAGATGAACATAGCTTCATTTTCTCCCTTATGAACACCTTAGTCATCATGTTTGCAAGATTCTGACTGGTATGAATCTTCTCTAGCTTCAACTTATCTTCCTCCAAAGTTGTCCTAATGAAATGGTACCTTAACTGTATATGCTTCGCCCTAGAGTGGAAAGAAAAGTTATTAGCTAGGTGTATAGCACTCGACTATCAATGTGCATCTTCCAATCCTCCCGCTTATGCCCTAACTCCTCAAGAAATTGTTATAACCAAATCATCTCTTTCCTTGTCTTTGTTTCAGAACATACTCAACCTTCGTGGTTGACAAAGCCACGAGCTAATGTGGTCGTGAAATCTAGTTCAACATTTGTCCCACCTACAATGAAAATATAACTTTTTTCCTTCTATTATCTACATATCCAGCCATATTTGAGTCTACCTAACCACGCAAAGTGGTTATCGATCCACTATAGCACAAAAATTTCCCCATGGTCCCTCTCAAGTACCGAAGGATCCACTTTACTACTGCTCGCCGGTGATCTTTACCTAGATCACTCATAAATCTACTCATTGTTCCCATTGCATGGGAAATATCGGACTAGTGCACACCATGGAATATATTAAACTACCAACGATTGATGAGTAAGGTACCTTGGACATCTGGTTTCTCTCTTGTTATGTCTTGGGACACTACTCCTTTGATAACTTGAAATGGCATTTCAAAGGAGTCCCAATGGTTAGAATTTTCATATTGAAACTCTCCAAGACATTTTTAAAGTACTCTTCCTAAGATAAATTAAGCTTTCATTCCTTTCTATCCCTATATATACTCATACTAAGGATTTTTTTGGTTGCCCTCAAATCCTTCATATCAAAGGAGACACTTAGCTATTTCTTGAGTACTTTTATTTCCCGCATGTTTTTCTCGAAACCAACATGTCATCCACATAAAGACATGGGATAATATAAATTCCATCCTAAAATTTATTTATATACATGGAATGTTAAAAATGACATCTAATGTAACATTTCTCTATCATGAATCTATCAAATTTCTTATACCATTGACGTGGAGCTTGTTGCAGGCCATACAAGTTCTTCTTCCGTTTGTACACCATCTCCTCTTTACCTTTAACCTCACATCCCTCTGGTCTTTGCATATATAGATCCTCCTCCAAATCATCATGGATAAATGCGGTCTTTACCTATAGCTTCTCTAAGTGCAAGTCTTATATTACCACTATTCCAAGAACAGTTCTAATAGAAGTCGTTTTTACTACAAGAGAAAAAATCTCATCAAAATATATACCTTTTTTTCTATGCAAACCCCTTGACCACCAACCGGGCCTTGTATCTTTTATTTCATCCTTCCTCTTTAACTCTATACACCTGCTTTTCTACAATGCTCTTTTTCCATCTAGTAGTTTCACAAAATCTCAAGTTTGGTTCTCCATGAGAGACTAATGCTCCTCATTCATGGCTTTCTCCCACTTCTTCCTAGCATCTACTTTCATTTCTCCATCGATCTCTCTCGGATCTGCATTGTCATTGAGTAATAAATAATAAAGAGAAGTAGAAAAAAATTAGGTTCTCTTATTACCCTATAAGACCTCCTCAATATAGGATTTTGGGGTTCCTGTTGAGTAGGTTCCTAAATTGATTCATGTGTCACTTTCCCATCTAGATGATCCTCTACCACTGCATATTCTTTCCTGGATTCTTTCTTGATTTATCGCAACTATTTCTTATACATAAATTTCTCATTAAATACCACATTCCAAGATCAAATGATTTTCTTTTCCTTAATACTTCAACATTTATATCCAAAGTCATCACCACCATAACCAATGAAAGTGAATTTTTCTAATTTAGCCTCTCATATGGTCATATCATCCTTGTCTATATGAACAAAACCTCACATACAAATACTCTAAGAAATGAGTAATAAACTTTCTTACTATACCAAGCTACCTTACGTATACCTCCATCCAAAGCACTTGAGGGTCCTCTATTTATCAAGTACACATCTGTGCTCACCACTTCTTCCCAAAAAGAAATAGGCAATCCTACATGTAACCTCATGCTCTTAACTCATTCCATTATTATCTTGTTCATCCTTTCGACACCCCATTCTGCTACGAAGTTCCCAAAACCATAATTTGCCTATGGATTCCATTTTTTGAACAATAATCATCAAAATCATTGCTGCAATACTCCCCTCCATTATCTAACTTTGAGACATTTTAGCTTAAGAATTTTTTCATTCTCTACCAAGGATTCCATTTAACAAAAGTGTCAAATACATCAGATTTATTTATAATACAATATACCCTAACTTTTCTTGTTACATGTTAGGAAACCTTGAGGGTGCGATGGATGGAAGGCGACAGGGTATCGGTTCAGAACGGTCATTTTTTTCAAATTTCAAACGTTGCAACGACCATTTGTCTATTTCTGTCTATGACTCGGTGGGTGTGAAGAAATATTTTGTGGGCCATGGACTATCGCAAGCTCTTCAGAAACGTCTGGGACCCAGAACCATTGACTCGGCTAGAGATCTCAAAGGAAGAAATGGAAGCGCCTCGGTCCAAACCAACCCTATTCAGTTAGAGTTTGTTTCTATTTCTCTAGAAGACTCGGTTGACCATGCTTCTCGATTTCCCTTCTTGGTAAAAGAGCTATAATAGCCAAATTTTTGGGTCATCACCTGATGATTGAGGGCATTCGTAGCTGGTGTGACATCCAATGGGGAAGTGGTCTTCGTATTTAGTTCTTGGATAAAGGTTTCTTCTTGGTGATTTTCTAGAGTGAAGCGCAAAGGGATGATTCTTTGGCAAGGAAAGACTTCCTCTTCATAGAATTTGGGATTCACTGCGTGAGTGGTCCACCCACTTTGATCCAGAACAAGATGATATGGAAGGCATCCATGTATGGATTTGGTTGTACTCTCTCCCTAGCAAGTTTAGATCTCAAATACCCTTACTAAAATTTTCTCTAGCTTGGGTCATGTTATTCACATAGATCCGGTTACTCTGGAAGGCACTCTCTCTTCCTTTTCCAGGATCTATATTTTTGTTGATTCTTCTAAGAAACTTCAAGAGTTTATTGTTATCTCTTCCCCTATGGGGAATGGGTACAAAAAGTGGACTACGAGGTAGTCTCTAACTGTTGCTTCTGCTACAAATAGTCGGGTCATTACCAGAAAGCGTGTAAAAACCCCTCCGCTTCTAGTGTGGCTGTCTGGAAAATAAATATTGTCTAGCATGTAGTTCCGCAGGTCTCCGACCCCGGCCCCCCGTAAAGGTCTCTTCTACTGAACAGGCCTCCTCTAGTAAAGCACTTGATTTGAAACCTTTGGATCTCGACCCAAGCACCATCTCTCTGGTCAAAGAAACAGTGTCAGTGGTTCAAGACTCTACTCGTATTCTTTCCTTATTCCATGAGGGCATCGCTTTGGGGCTTGGTGCGGATGTGGTTTCTCTAGAAAAGTGGGTCAATGAGAAGGAGGATATGATTTCCTCCAAAGAAGGTGTTCCTAGGGAGTCTTGCAATGTTCTGGAAGAGGAAACTGAGTTATTCCCCATTGAAACCGATAGGCAGAGCCCCATTCTTCCGACTCCAGCCATTCTCAATATTGACTTGGGCCCAAAAGCTCCTCCAGGATGTCCCTCCAAAGACTCTCAATCCCTTAAGGAGGTCGTTGTCAACTGAAAACTGTAACTTCACTCTTTTTCCCATCTTCAAGTAGGAGAGGCGCGTCCTCTCTGAAGAAAAGATGATTTTATTCTCGTGGAACGTTAGGGGACTCAACACCCCTAACAAACAATGTCTTCTCAGATGCTATGTTACAGATTTGGATGCTTCTATTTATATGATTCAAGAAACAAAAATGTCAAAAGTGGATTGTATGAATGGCTGGTTTCACAAATGGAAAGGTTGGGAAGGTTGCTTTGTTGATTTTGTTGGTGCCTCAAGCGGTTTAGGTGTTCTATGGAAGACTAATAGCTATGGTGTTGAGCTTCTCTCTGACAATCCTAACTTTCTTTGGTGCAAGGTTTGCCTAAAGCATTCGGACGAATCTTTTTTTCTCTAATGTGTATGGACCAAATAATCCCATCAAAAATGGGAAACCTGGTCTAAAATTCAGGATGTGCTTGACTCCGCCCCGGACTCTAAGATCATTGTTGTAAGGGATTTCAATGCCACTCTTTCAGACAAAGACAAACGAGGAGGTATTCAGTGGTAGCCATGCTCTCAGGATGACTTTATCACCTTTTTGGATTCTACTAAGTTACCCGATGTGGAACCCTACTCGGGTTGGTTCACTTAGAACAATCGGCACCTTGGGTTTAGCTCTATGGTTGTTCAACTTGACAAATTTTTGATTTCTGAAGAATGGCTTTAGCATAATTTCCTTCTCAAATGTTCTGTCAATCCTCTTTCCGGTTCTGATCACTTTCCTTTATCTCTCAACATCTCTTTTGACCTTCCACCTCACCATTCCCCTTCAAATTCGAGGCCATGTGGATGCAGGATCCCTCCCCCGATCTCTTATTAAAACTTGGTGGGCTTCCTCAATGGTGTCAGGGACATGGATGTTTATCCTGTCTAAAAACTTTCTTTGCTCAAAGCTCATTTGACCGAATGGAACTCCTCCAACTTCAAAAAAAATCAAGAAAAATTAAGAGTTGAGAATGAAATCCGAACCCTCAATGAATCAATTTTTAGATTCGGTATGCATCAAGATGACTTTCTCAAAGAAAATATCTATTTAGCAAACTAGGTGACCTCCTTTTAAAAGAAGAAACCTTTTGGAGACAAAAGTCACGTGAAGTCTAGTTGGCTGATGGGGACAAAAACACTAAATTCTTCCATGCTTCGGTTAAAGCCAGAAGAAATGTTAACTACATCTCCTCCCTGATGTTGGAGGACAATTCGTTGATTTCCTCCCAATCCCAGATTAAAGTTGAGTCAGTGTCTCACTTCCAAAAACTTTTGAATGGTGACAATGTCTCCTCTTTGGATGCTCAACTTCCATTCTTAGCACAGATTCCAAAGTTGATTGATGTCGATGACAATGATAAGCTCCTTTCCCCCTTTTCCAAGGAGGAGGTTCGATTGATTGTTTTCTCTATGCAAAGGGACAAAGCCCCCGGTCCGGATGGCTTTCCTGCTTCCTTTTTCCAAGATTTTTGGGATATCATTGGAGACAACATCTAGCTTACCATGGACGAATATCATCTCTCTAGTAAGATCCTTGGAGCCTTGAATCACACCAATTATTTATGTTTCCTAAAAAGTCTCCGCCAAGAAATTGGATGACTTTCGACCCATATCCTTGTGCAACACTTCGTATAAAATTATTTCAAAAGCCATAGCTTCCAGAATGAGCCCCCTTCTTCATAAACTTGTTGCACATGAATAGAGTGGGTTCATTCCTAGGAGATCCATCGCAGATGGTATCATCATCTCGCATGAGTTAATTCATACTCTTCACTCTTCCTCGCGCTCAGGCATGATGATTAAATTGGACTTTAGTAAAGCCTACGATCGCATCAATTGGAGGTTCCTTCTTAAATATCTTCAAGCTATGGGTTTCAGTATCCATTTCTGTAATTGGGTCTTCAACTGCATTTCTTCTCCGAGCTTCTCCATTCTGGTTAATGGTTCAATGGAAGGTTTTTTTAGTACCTGTAGGGGTTTAAGACAAGGGGACACTCTTTCTTCATTTATATTTCTCCTTATCGCTGAAGCTTTGAGTCATGGTATCAAATTGGTGATTAGTGATGGCTCCCTTATGGGTATCTCCATCACCACCAATCTACCTCCCCTTTTGCACCAGTAGTTTGCGGATGACACCTTTCTTTTTGGCCAAGCTTCTATCCCGAAGCTCGCAGCCTATCCTATATTCTGAATTCTTATTCGCTCATGGTTGGTCAGGTAATCAACTTTCATAAATCTATTATCTTCTTTTTCAATGTCTCTCCTCATTTGCAGTGTAGAATCAAGGAAACTCTGAGTTTTGCAGTGGGTGCCCTTCCTCAAAAATATCTGGGTATTCCACTTTTTTATGGTAAAGGTAAGGCTAATCTCTGGATGATCTCCTCAATTCTCTCTCGTCGAGATTGCATTCTTGGAAAGGAAAATGGTTGTCTCTGGCTGGCAGAGCTCTTCTGATCAATTTTGTCCTCCTCGATCTCCCAATCTACATGCTCTCAATTTTGTTGATCCCCAAATCAGTCCTAAAATTTTTTTGAAAAGATCGTCCGATCCTTTTTGTGGCAAGGGAACAACGAAGATAGAAAATTTCACTTGGTCAATTGGGAAACTGTCAAACTTCCCAAATCCTTAGGTGGTTTGGGAATAATGGACCTCGCTCTTCAAAAATATTCTCTAGGTGCAAAACTTGTTTGGAACTTTTTATCGATGCCAAGAGGTTGGTTTTTCAAGTGCTCTCCCATAAATATCTAGAGGTTGGCCATCCTGAACTTTTGCTCTCTACTACTGAACTCCCCAAAGGGTCCCACATTTGGAACTTCATTTGCAATTGCAGATTTATGATCACGACTCGGTTTCCTGACAAGTCAACAATGACAGGTTGACTGTTTTTGGGAGGATAGTTGGAATGGACATCCACCTTTGAATCTTATTCCCAATCTCAATAGAATTATGAATGTTTCTAGGGCCTCTTGGGGTAAATCATTTGCTGATTATGGTCACAGACATCATGATGGCTCACCTTCTTGGCTTTGGAAGGATATCACCACCCTTGGCACTTCCCCTCTCGAGACATCCTCTTTCATAGAGGCTCTTTCGTTCAGAACTGCTTCCTTTAAAGATAGCGAGGATCATTTAATTTGGCTTGGTGCTTCTACGGGTTCCTATTCTGATGAAAGAAGGTTATGCAAAGCTTATTTCCATGTCTGGTAAAGGTACTCCCTATTCCTACGATTGTTGGAATCCCTTCATCTTACCCAAAGTAACATTGTTTGGCTGGCTTGTTATTAAAAGGAAAATCCTCACTCAGCTTGCGTAGAAGATCTTGGGGATTTTCTGGTCCTTCTAAATGTGTTCTTTGTGGGGAAGCTGAGGAGGATATTGATCATCTTCTCCTTTTCTGCACTTTTGCTTCCGAGAGCTGAACTGGCTTTTAGCTAAGCTTAATTTAGCTTGGGCTCTATGTAACAATATCATTGATACTCTCCTTTCTTATCTCAAGATGGGACAAGAGAGCTACCTCAATTCTATTTGGTCCATAGCTCCTTTCTTCTTGATTTGGCACATTTGGTGGGAGCGTAACTTGTGTCTTGTTTTCATGAGCAGATCTTATGAATTGCGGTTTTCTTGTCAAATTAAAAGCAGCCATCTCTAAAAAAATTTATTAAAAATAGCCATAATAATCCTCTTTTCTCCTTGTGTGATGTTGTCATCAGGAAATCTTGGCCCCTCATTAAAATCCCCAGCTTCGGTTCCATCGTCAAACGTGGCCTTTCCCAAGTGGAGAAATTTCTGAAAAGGAGTGTTAAATGGCGGCCTCCCCCTTTGGGCTCTTGGAAATTGAATTTTGATGGGGCCTCCAGGGGTAACCCTGGTAAATCAGGTGTCGGTTGCATCCTCAGAAGCGATAAAGGTTTCCTTATTTCAGCTGGCTCTTTCCCCCTTCGGGACTGTACGTGCAATATGGCCGAAGCTCAAGCACTCCTGGAAGGTGTTAAACTAGCCATCCACTCTGGTTGTGACTCACTTTTCATCAAAGGGGACTCCCAAATCATCATACAAGCCATTACTAAAGGGTCATCCCCCTCTTGGAAACTCAACCCATTCATTTCCAACATCCTCTATTGGCTCGAGAAACTTAGCAGTTGGCACATCACACATGTTTTTCGAGAAGCTAATAATGTCACGGATCTTCTTGCCAACCAAGTGATTGATTATCCTACAGCCATTAAAATTTCTAGTGACACAAAGGTGTGGCGAGGGCTCCCTTCTATCATTTCACACGAGCGGTTTGCTTCCCTGCAGAAATGACGCACAACTCCCCCATGCGAGCATTTCTTTTTTAGTCATTAGCTTCAGCTTCGCTCGGCAATATGGTCTCCCATCCTCCGACTATGGTGTTTTTGGGATTCCCCTTTGTTTAGGTATTATCTTGTGAGTTTTGGGAAGTGGCCACGATGGCTGAAATTGATCACCACCATCTCTTTAAAGTCTTCTGATACTCGTCCCTCCTCGAAGCTGAAGCGCTTATTTGTTCACTCGAGGCCCAAATTGGATAAGTATAAAAATACCAGTGGAAGCCTCCACGTGTTACTTTGGCGCACTCTTGGTATGATGCTTAAAATAAAAATCATCAAACGAGTGTAGGATCTCCACATGGTCAGAGCCCGAGAAAGTTGCACCCACCATTGAAACATCTAAGCATGGGAAGAGCCAACGAAGCCTCCACGTGCCTCATCGGTGCAACTTCAAAGGTAAAATCCAAAGGCAGGTCCCCAAACAAGCGCATGCCCTCACATGTCTAGGGTCCAACAAGTTGCTCCTAAGTAAGCAGAAAAGGAAGAAAAAATAGAAACAAGCGGAAGAAAGATTCCCAAATGAGCGTAGGCTCTCCACATGGTCAAAGCCCGAGAAAGTTGCACCAGCCATTGAAAATTCTAAGCATGGGAAGATCTAGCGGAATCCTCCACATGCCTCATCAGTGTAACTTCAAAGGTAAAATCCAAAGGTAGGTCCCAAAATGAGCGTAGGCCCTCCACGTGTCTAGGGTCCAACAAATTTGCTCCTAAATAGGTGGAAAAGGAAGAACACAATAGAAACAAGCAGAACGAGCTCAAAGATTGTGTTGGCGACGTGTTTAGTCTTCTTCTTCGGGAAGAAAATCTCCATGCGGTACTCAGTACCATTGATCTTTTGGTTTTTCCTCTAGTGGCATTGTTTATTCGAGTTCTTTGGTCTCTTCCCTTCTCTCCTGTTCTTCCCCAATGTCGGTTCTTGCCGACATTGTTTCTTCTTTCTCCTTCCTCCTCCCTTCTTCCGGTTGGCTATTTTCAGCCCACCCTTCTCCCTTCTTCTTCTTCTCTTTTCTTCTCTTTGTATGGTTGGGGCCTCGCCCTCCGGTTCATAGCTCTGGTCAAAAGTGTTTAATCATAAAAAAAAAAATTTCCTTGTTACATCATCAATAAAATTCACATAATAATTTGAACCCCCAAGAGATGATACCTGAGCCATCCCCACACATCATAATGTACCAACTCTAACTTACTCTCTTTCTTCATAGGTCCAACCTTGAGAAACCTTACTCTCTTCTATTTCCCATATATGTGGTTCTCATAAGACTCCAAACCTATTTTTGTATATTTGGGAAAATTCTTCTTTATGATCTTCATGCCCTTATGGATCATATGACCAAGCCTATAGTTTCATAATGTTGTATCTTCTTCTGAAGCCACAATATTATAAGCATTAGTGCTATTAGTGGTTAAATACAAGGTTTCAACATTATTACCTCTTGCCAACACTTTGGAGCACCCTTAGTAACCTTCCAAGATTCCATTCTAAATATCACAAGACAACCATCACTTCCTATTTGCATCGATGATATCAAATTTTATCTTAATGTAGGCACATGTCCTGCATCCTTCAATAACCATGTTTTCTCATTCTACACCTTAACCTAAACATAACCTTTTCCAACTATGCTTTGCAAGGCTCATCATCACCAAGAAAAACAATCAAAAAATTCCCTTGAACATAATTAACAAAATAATTCTGTGCGGTAACATGGAAAGAAGCTCTCGAATCTAAAACCCAAGATTCAACAATATTATACAAAAAAAAGAATCAAAGCATCCTGACATACATTACATGTTACCACATTTTCCTCCTTGTTTTCTTCATGTTGTTTCTTCTTATCCCTAAGATCCCAACAAATCCTTCTTTGCATTCCTAGACTTTCCATAGTGTCGATACCATCTTGGTTTTGGATTTTTAGCTTACCCAATCTTTCGATTTTCCACAGCTTCTTCTATTCTTTTTTCTTCCTCTAGTTTCCACTGTCAAAGCATTACCTAAAGTAGAATATTCCCCATATATTTTTCTTCACATTTCCTCACTTCACCATCCTCAAACTTCAACTTCAAGTTAGCTAGGACCAAGTTTTTACCTCCATTACCAAGTTATTCCAACTCTCAGGTAAAGAACACATAATTAATAAATCCCTAACTTCTTCATCAAATTCTATTATGTAATCAAACTAGCATATTTACAATTGTATTAAAACCATTCAAATGATCTGCTACTAAACGGTTCTTATACATCTTCATATTAAACAAATTTTTCATTAAAAATATATTGTTAGAGGTAGAGATTTTTTCATATAACTTCCTAATGCATCCATCGGTTCTTTTGTGGTTTTATCCTTTGAAACATTAAATAATACTAAAGATGCAAGACATAGCTGGATTGTCCCAAGTTCCTTCCTATCTAGCAAATCCCATTCCACATTCTTCATGCTCAAGGGTTTGGTCTCTTTTCTAGAAAATGGAATATAAAGATCATTTTGATAAAGGTAATCTTCCATATGCATCTTCCAACGACTAAAATTTTTCCTATTGAGTTTATCAACCCTCGATCTTCCATCATCTACCATAGCTCCCACTCAAGATAAAAAAATTCCCCGCGATTCAACACTTGACAAACCAAACTAGGATTTGATACAAATTGTTAGGAAATAAGGGATAAAATATGCCAAAAAAATTCCACTTAGAATCTCAATAGTAGAAACTAATATGCAGAGTACTATCACATATCTGAAAAATAAAGGTGCACAAATTAAAATAACACAACACATAGACAATATTTAACGTGCTTCACCCAATTTGGCCTAGATCCACCAAGAATCACTTGCTCATATTTTATTACAAGTGACCTCTCTCTCAATACAATACCCAGATCTATCTGGAGCTATGCTCAACAAACTCTCATGAATTCACACTTGAACTCACACACCTCTACAATGTAACATCAACCCTACCATATGCACAAAAGAACATAAATAGGCAATTACATGAGAAGTTTTACAATACCGTGGGTACTAAAACCATGGGCCAAAACCATCTCATAAACATATGGGTCAAAAATATCACCCATATGAGAAGAGCATGTTTCATGATAAATAGGGAATGTTTTTCGAGGCCAAAACTTTTTCTATGGAGCTGCGCCCTTGAACCATGCTACCAGGGGCTGCCGCCCACAATCTCCCACTCGATGCTCGACCCACCACGAACCCTATCAATAAAAATGTGGATAGTGTACATTACTTTTAGTGTACAATCTTCAACACTTCCACACATGAAAACATGCTCCACAACATAACATATAAAATAAAGTACCTTAGGGGAGCAACTCACAACCTTATTTCACTTAAGTCACCTCAAAGTACATGTCCAACTCTAAAACATAACATATAAGTGAAATGAAGGTACAAACCACACACAATAACCTTCAACATCACTAGCCCCTTGGGCATAACCAAGGCTAAGATGGATGAAAATCCTCCTAGGCCATCTTCTCAAAAATGGGGACATTAAAGTCCTCCCTTCCTAAAAATGCTTGACCCCAAGCATTATCTTGTCATGTTGCAGAAGTTGAATCCCACAAAGCAAGTTTCTCCACCTCATCCTACAGTCAATCACAATAATTGTTGCAAATTGAATACCACAAGGCAAGTCTCTCCACCTCACCCTACAGTCACTCAATGATCAGTGGGATCCAAAATAACCAAAACACCCTATGTAATCACCATGATCTCATGTAGACACAAAATCACACATTTACTATTACATTTATACCATTGGGTATGTTATTTTATATATGGATCTTGTGTAATAAAAGTATTCACTAGTGAAACATTCCTAAGTCTTGTTGTCGGTTTGTTAGGTGTCATTGTTATTTTCCAGTTCATTCATCATTTATCTTTACTGTTTTGGGCATCTTTCAAGGTGTCTTAAGTGTCGTAATTAGCTCGGTGTTCGTCTTTAGGTTTACTCTGGAACGCCTGGGGTACACCAGGTGCCTTGGGTGCCCCAGTCCATGATTTTAGGCACCATGTCATCTTAATTTATTTGTTTGAGTTTGGTCTTAACGATTACCCTTGTATTCCCCTAGGTTGTAGTCGATAGTTTCGGGTCATTAGTGTCAAATTTTCAACAATAGATCCCTATATAAACATAGCATACTCACTACATTATGGGTGGACATCTCACTATCAAGGGAAGCTATCTACTAAGGCAAGGGACTGCATTTGGGCATCTTCTACATCTGCATCACACACTGCATAGGGGGAAAGGGTTGTATTCTTTCCATTCCATCCACCATTTACATTTTACATCTAGTTATTTCCCCTTATTATCACATCATTAGCATTAGGGCATCCTAGGCATAAAATTGCACACACACACATATAAAACTACATTGGGTCTGAAATTTAGTGCAACACTTAGTTGTAAGGCCACTAGTTTGGTAGCTGAGGTCAGTCTAACCTATTCATATGCATTTTTATTTTTAGGAATTGATGCTTTGGATAGGGTTTTATAGGTAAATCTTCATACATCATCTACAAAGTGACACAGGTGACAATAGTGCAACACTTGCACAACATGAGTGAAGGTATTTCAGAGGTCTTGCGACACTTTGTCACACTCGAGATCTTGAGCTTTTTTATAGTATATAGCACCCATATTACAGGACCGGGCACCCCATTATCATCCCGTGCACCTCGGTGCAGTCAAACAGTCAACTTTTGCCCTTCCCGAGGCTTTCATTTCGATCCACAACTTGCCCATTCTACACACCAGTATGCTACATTCCATCATAATGCGAGGTAAGTCAACTTGAGGTTAGTATCATATCCTTATTATTTCCTATTTTCTAATATATTCAAATATTAAATTACAATACTTAGTTTCAGTATTTAAAAATAGCATTCAATTTCTATTTAGATTAACTCATAAAATAGTAAAGAAAACACTATTTTCAGTTAATCATCCCCATGCCTATTAAAGAGCAATGCTTCCCATTTGTCAACCATCTTTATCCTTTCTTTCTAGGGTGTATTCCACCTATAATAGACCTACATATACAACCCAAAAAAGCCGGAGGAAATCCGGTTTTGATACCACTGAAATATCCCTTGTAGGATATCACTCAAAATTCCCAAATTTATAAATTTTCAACAAACTGAAATTTTGATTTTCAGGACAGCAAGGTACGAAATATAGAATATTTTATTTCTTCCAAAATGTCCACTTACAAAAATACCCAGAAGCTTCAAAAGGCTTGGAAAAATATGGAGAACAATAAAGTATTGAGAAATAATTTTTAGCACACAAATCTGATTTTATTTATTTATTTTAAATACATAAACTGCCTTAAAACCCTAGTTTTTACAAACAACTGAAATTGATCATATTATTTTCTGAATTTTGGACAGCAACAAGTACAAATTTTATAAAATAGATCCAACCTAGAAAAACCCAAAAATATGGCACCAAACCCTAACAAAAACAACTTGCAAACTCCCAAAGGTGACATCACCCTAGGAGAACAGCCAGAAACACCACAAAATTCCTCCTAGAAGTTTGCTATTGCTATCTCCAATGCCGGAAATGCTCTGACTTGGAAGTCTGTAGAAATATGAATCAACACCTTGAAATCTCTAAAAACTCTACAACCCTAAACTAAAAATATGATCTGAATGAAGCCCCAAAATAGTAAGCTAGGGATGGATCTTTCACCACCAAAGAATGCTCTACTAGCTAGGGATGGATCTATCACCACCGAAGCTAGGGTTCATGTAGAATCTCACCTCCACAAGAAAGGTCAAAAGCAAGCAACCCACACAAAAGTAGAAGATATCATAATGTGTCTTTCTCTCCCCAAGTGACTCCTTTTATAATTTCCCTTTTGCCAAAAAGAATCCCAAAACCCTAATCGCCCCGCATGGAGAGTCTTCATGTGTGTAATCGTCACTTAAAGTGACTTTATGTCACCTATGCCAAAAAGGTCCACTTAAGTGACCCCAATGAAGAATTAGAACATAAAGTACCATATATTCACCCATCACTTAATTCATCGACTAAATGTACCTCAGGGAGCATCTCAAAACCTTATTTCACTTAAGTACATAAAATTATGTGTCCAACTCCAAAACATAACATATAAGTGTAATGAAAATACAAATCACACCCAATAACCATCAATGCCACTAGCCCCTAGGCATAACCAAGGATAAGATGGATGAAAAGCCTCCTAGGCCATCTGTTCGAGAAATGGGGACATTACACGTGTGCTCTTGATCTCTTTTAGCCCTATTTTTTTCATTCTTGTTCCATGGAGACCAAAGAAGTACATCTTGTTGGTCAAGTCAAAGATATTTAAGTAGCACTTGCAGACTTTCCGATATGAAGATCCATCTCAAAATACTTGTGGTAGAAATGCCCACATTATATGGGATGTTGGTAAGTCGAATATTTTGTAAAGACATTGGTGGAGTTATAAATTTAGACTAATCATTTTCCTCCATACCAGTCAAAGGTGATATGAAAAATATCCTTCCGTAAAGAAAAATGAAGTATATTTTGTAAAGGAAATATGATCCAAGGGTAGACATTGTCTATCAAGATGAAAGAGGTAGTAATTATTTCATCACTTTAGAAGAAAGTGTTGAGATTCCCAATTGTTTTCATGCAAATTTGTAACAAGGAAATTGATTATTTCTAAGCATGACAACAATACCCTTGTGTCGAAAATTTCAAGTTTTATCATTCTCGAGGCACCCGCGGTCTACCCAGTTAGACCCATGACCTTCCAATAGATGTTAACTCAGTCCCCTAGGTGAATTAGGAAATTCAATTCAACCCCTGGTGATTTTAGGAGTTCTTGAAAACTACTATTTTTGGGCGGTGTTGGGAAGGGCTACCACTGGCCTTCTCAAGACTGATGCAACCCCATGGAGAAGAACGGCGGAACCAAATCCAACAAGGAGGTGAATTGAAGGTCTAGTAATATTATGGAGTTGATTTTGGGAGATTTAGGAAATATTTGGAGGATTTGGGGCATTTTCATCAAAAATAGGGTTCCCAAGCCTAGGCAGTGCACAGGCCAAAAAAGTTACTGAACTTCGGAAGTGATTCCGAGAGCTCTGGATGGAGTTATCAATATATATATATATGGAAAGGGAATACAAATCCCTAAAATATGGTGAAATAAAAAAATTCATAACACCTTGGCGCAATAGGTCTGCAGGCAGGTTTTCTCATGCACACGTAAGGGACTATATTTAAAATCAAAATTTTTAGGGATAAAATGGAGGAATCAATATCTAATACTCCCACCATTGGAATCAAAAGGAAATTTTAAGTCAATTTCATATACAATTTAACCAAAAACATCCATCAGAAGCTCAAGATATTATCGTTTCAAGTTTCCCTCAAGGTAAGCTTCTCGCAGTTAGTCAAATTTTAGTGAGGACACGTGTCAGCTCCAAGAGCCTGGAAAATTTTCATGTCCCTTACATCCCTCAAGCTAATGGGCATGATGTACATAAAAATTTTCCCAGCCCCAATAAGCCCTCTAGTCATACATAGAACCTCCTGGATCGCCAGTTCATCCCCAGCTACTTGTTAGAGCTCATCCCTTCACTCGCTCAGATCGTGACAAGTGTCAACACTAGGCACATTGTGAAAATTGATGATCCTCATGTCTCTTTGTGTTGAGGTAAATGAGGGATATAAAAATTTTCCCATCCCCAAAAAGCTCTCAGGTCATCCAAGTGACCCTCTTCAGTGTAAATTGTCGGCCCCAGAGCAAGTGGAGCCAAATGGACAATCGTCGGATCTCCGCCAAGTCTCAACACCAGGCGCACCATGAAAATTGATTACCCTCATGTACCTTAATGATTAATGGACATAGGGGACATGAAAATACACCCAGCCCAAGGAATTCCTCTTGGTTCCTCATATGATTAGCTTTTATACTTGGTGCTTCCAACAAGCTTTTGGCCTAAACACTCCACCGTCGAATTGTTGCAGGTGTGGCTATGAGGTGTGCCATGAAAATTTATGTCCCTTTCATCCCTTAATGCTTAAGGAACATCAGGGAAAATAAAGTTTCCCTACACCTTGGCATGCATTTTTAAAATGCTTTAAATCAAGCACTTGTTTTATTTTTCCCATCGTTTCTTATTCAAAGCTCTTTACATACAATAGCTTTGATCTTGAATACACATAGTCCACCATTTCAGCTCCAAACCTACTCCACCTCAGCAACCAATCCTAAAAATCCATGAGAACACACAGGTTTAAAATACTAGGTTGATCGAAAGACTCGAAGGATTGAAGAACAAAAGAAAGAACGAAGAAATTCACCCAGAAACCTCCATTACCGTGAGACGAAGATCTGGACATATCTTGTTAACTGGTGCATGAAATTAAGAACTATTTAATTTTGTGTTATTCACTCATTAATTTCATCAAAACCTCATCTTCAAATCTTTGTTTCACTACATAAATTTTCCACAGTGAATAAAGCTTCCTCTTGGCTCAATGGAGACAAATGATAGATTTCTCGTCAAACTGGCAGTCGGTTTGAAGAGAAATTTGACCGGATGAAAAAGAAGAAAAAACTCAAAAAAAAATGTGATTTTTGTCACATACAGAGAATAAAACCAGACCTAAAACTTTCAAGCTTCGTTAATGGTTGTCGTATTTAGAGTTGTCGTTAGGTCAAAATTTTGAATTTTTAAAATCTCCCAAACCATTAATCAGGTAAGTCTAAGATTTCAGAGGGGTGATATTGGGAAAAAAACATATCAAAAAACTTTGTTCCATAGCAATATGAACACCAGAAGCTCACTTTCTAAAAATAGTAGGTCTTCTACATAGGGGATTGCTATTTTGGGAAAGTCACGAACTGAAGAAACTACGAGGGAGGCGGTGAATGCGAAAGAGGTATTGCGGTCAAAATTTCATCAAATTGGTTGTCTTGGTCCAGAATTGACACTTACTAAAAATAGTAAGTGGTCTCACAAGTGAATGCTAAAAATAGAAATGTATTCCGGAAAGGTGAGATAAGTACAGGGGAGAAAGGGTAATTTAAGTGCAATATACAATTGAGGTTCAAAGGAGCTATTTTTTCATACTTACTAAAAATAGTAAGTTTCTTTTTTGAGAAACCATGAAGTACAAATGGAAAAGGTAGAATCTGGAAAATCCTTTCACTTTTGAGTACAAGATAGAAGACAGTGATGTTTCCTGTATGGATCTCAATGATCTAAAGACCCACATGACTAACAAATAAAGAGGGAAAATTTAAGATCAAGTAGTCACAAGTGGGTTGTTCATGCAATTGTAGGACACCCCATGTCATTACAAAGCATTGACTGGTTTTTTCATGTTTGCACCACTATGAGCCGAGACACAAAAAATTCAAGCCAATAATGGTACAATAATGATGGTCATCAATCCCGAGAACCATCTCACTCACTCTGTAAATCCCAACATCACCTAGATATGGTCTTCATCTGCAAAGGAAAGAGGTGTGCATGAGTGGGAAAATATGGATGCATATGTGCAAGGGATTACACTTTGGGATCATGGATGAATACATGGAGAAAACACTCCAAATTTCCAAAACCACTTATGAGATGTGAGTTCTAGGAAGGCTATTCGATACCATCACTCTCCTCAACAGATTTATGGGAAAAGCGAACACAAGAGACTTTCAAGAATGGATGGTCCTTTTCATCTTGACGGTGACTGAAGGAAAGCAGAGAATTGACTAGGGTAAGATCATCAGTGGCAATCTACATCTAAAACTATCTCAAATACCCATGATAAATAAGTTCTATATGACTTCCTATTTATTATATTTTCTTGCCATCTCACGATCATTTAAAGGATTGACCTTCAAATAGAACATCACTTCCAAGGTACCCACATTCAAGAAACTCCCGTAATTGATAATGGCAGAAAGTCACAGGCACTTCACTTGCGTGAATGATGAATTCACGATGTCCATGGTATGAACCTTGGAGGATGATTTGGATGCAAGGATGTTGCACCATAAATGGCATCCTTAATAATAAATATGGCTCTTATTTCATACAATTCTCAACTTTCTCCTACCTGCAAGTTTCCGGCTTCGACCAAGATCCATTAAGGTTTCCCAAATACCTTAGTGACCAAATGGTACTATTTGAACTCTCTGAGATAGATCGTATAGGTAAATAACAGACTTAGGAGAAATAAAAAGAAGTTAATTTCTTTCCCCATTTCTCTTGGGGTATTCACGTGTAAGAGCTCAAGTGATGCATCTCATCTGGAGGCCGCCTTCGCACATCTAACTCTACACTCTTACACTGTCAGGCAAAATTTTGACATACGAGATGATCCTAATTTTTTCTATGTTCCATAATTGTGCCATGATCTCGCACATCTAAGACTATTGGGCTAACTGTGTTGATGAATTCAAAGTACGTGAGAAGGATCATTTGAGGATGATAATCGATGAGATGAAAAAATTCAAGGTCTCTTGGTATGAAGATATCTTGCAACATGATCAAACGGAAATGTATGATCCTGAGTACTCGGCAGTCAAGGTTTCTCCATTTCCTCAAGTCAACTGAACGTTAATGAATCAAGGGATATGAAAGAGTGAACTGAGAAAGTGGTCAGGAGAAAAAGGAATTGGTTCCAGAGAAAGAGAGCCATGATCATCCAATCATGAGGTATTCCTCCAAGTCAAAAGTAGGCTTCTTGGCAATCATCGTCAAAAGTTGTAGAAGTTACTCCAAGTTCCAGGAACTCTAGAGAAATTTCAAAATGAATATCCATTGAATTTGAGACTTCTTCTCGTGAAAGGTCACCAAAAAGAGCCAAGGGAGAAGAAGAATCAGTCATAAAAATGCAAGGGTAAGACTTGGTTGTGGAAATGTAAGAATAAGATCCATTGGTGAAAAAAATGGAGGGAGAACACATAATTCAAGACCCAGTCTTCGAACCACCATAAGAGGTCTCACCTCTTGTCGACACTCATACCTCCCTTATTCAGGATCTGCCTCCTCCTCCAGATTAGGGAATGGTTAGTGCAACTGTCATAGAACCTAAGTCTCATGAAATTTTCCCACAGGATGTAGGAAACAATAGCCCCTTAATATCACATTGTTCAACAAGTGGAAGCTCCTAACTTATCAAAAATTGCCTCACTAGTTAATGGAAAGAAAGGGAATTTTTCACACATTGCTTCACGGTTCTAAATGGAGAAACAAGTAATCAATATATTGAAATAGCCCAACCAAAGGTGATCAAGCTAGTGGACGAGATGACACTTTCCGATTATGAGATGAGCATGATCCAACTGGGATAGACTACTCATGAAGAGGATATGCACATGTATTAGAAATATTTCACTCACATGGTGAAAAGGAACGAGGAATATAAGAACAAGATTGATGAACTAAAAGAACAAGTGCAAACTCTATCACCCTATGTGCAACATCTTGTAGATCCAAATGCTACGGAAATTCTCATCTAAGAAGTTGTACCCATCAAAGACTTCAATCCAGAATCTATCAATAGGACATATGAGTTCACAATGCGGGGCGAGCCACTAATGAATGGATAAACTAAATTTCTAAAAAAGTAAATCAGTGCTCAAGAGGCAATCAAAATCTTCACCTACATGTGTGTGAAAAAAAAGGATGTGGGCACTCAAAGAAGACTTAGAGAAATAAATGGATTATTGGGATCCTCTGGTTCAAGTGGTGAATGAAATGAGGTGAAAACTCACTCTCGGAATTGGTTAGTAAAAAGGTTTTTGAAACTCCTTCTCGAAGACTTGTCACGCACATGGGAAAGGACCTTGGTGATAATATTTGAAGCCATCAACCAAGCCATTTCCAAATTTGAAGATAAAGAGGAACAAGTATACAAATTGCAGGATAGCATCAACCACCAAATTCAGAAGATTGAGTTCCTGCAATGGGAGAAGACACAACTGTCGATGCATTGATTGAGCCATTTGAGGAGTATGTCAAGAAAGAGGTAGGTAATCCATTATCCTTCACTAATGACACCCTATAATTCCTCTCATAGATTAATTTTTTCATTTCACTCATCGCAGAGAAACATCCATCATGGTTCGGGAAATGTAAATATATCAATGGTGTTTCTAACATGTGGATGGAGACTCTAAGATGTGTTTGCATTCCTCACACCGACATATTGGAACATGCAAAGATCTTGTTTTAGCAAAGATTTTGGAGAATTAGAGGCCTTCTTAGCAATGGGAGATGGAGACCAGTGAGGGAGCGAGATCTAGTTTGATGGAGCAGCTCATTCTTTTGCATAATTCTCCTTCTTCTTCTTCTTCCTTCTCTCTCTTTCTCTCTCTTCTCTTCTCTCCCAAAGCTCTTTCCTCTTCAATGTTATAATTTTATGTTGGGGTTTGCACTTTTTGATATATCTTTAAGTGACTTTAGAAACATAATGTAAACTTTAAGTCACCTTGTTTTTATAAAAGGGACTTAAATATTTAATTGGAATATGAACAATCTAAAGTCAAATTAGTATTTGAAAAGTCACTCGAGAAGATGAAGAGTTTCTTCTCTTCTATAAATTGTAGAAAGCTCCTCATTTGAGGGTCTTATTAGACTTCTTAGAGCTATTTTTTTGTGAATTCATGAGAGAGAGATCCTTGTGAAGAAAATAAAGAGATAGAAAAATTTCTTCCATTTTTCCTTATTCTAAAATGTCTTCCATTCTTATGCTATGTATAATTTCTTCTTGAGCATCAATACAAGAAGAAGGAGTTTCTAGCATTTTTGACTAAGGATTTTATTGATACTTTGTGCTCATTAAATTCTATTTGGTCTTGTTGTTATTTGTAGAGTTGTTTCTTCTTAATTTTAGTGCATGTGAAGAAATTTATAACTAGTGTATGCAAGACTTTGATTTTCTACTTACAACATTAGTTCCCTTTATCTAACATTCTCACTCCCTTTCCCACTCTCCTAGAAAATTCCTCCCTTGAAGATATCTGCAATATTTTTCCATAGGGTCAATGGAGTGCCCCTGTTGGATCCCAACTACATAAGGCCAACCAGATAAAACTCATTTTTACTCACTGCATGCATATATAGAATTTGACCGGTTAAGTAGAGGGACTTAGATTCCCAAAGCGTTGGCAAGAAACCCACTAATTTTTCCCATGACAAATTTTCTCTCCAAAAATTTTGGCACCCACCGTGGGGAATATTTAACAACATCTGCACCCAAAAAATGACCTTGAAAAATACAAAAAAATTGAAAAATCAAAAATTCAAAAATAAAATTTATGGAATTTGAATAGCTATCTAAGCCTTATGTTTTCAAAGCATGGATATTCTAGGAAATCCTCCTATTGAAATACTAGAATTACTCTTCCACATTCAAGAGGATATTGCTTCATATTTGTGAGAGGATATTTGGCATAACAGAAAAGTTTCACTCAATACTTCATTTCCACAAGAGTACTTGACCTTGAAGAAGAACGTGTTGCTGAATTAGAAAGGCAAAGACAAATTCAATCACTGCAAAGAATAGCATAAATCTCCAAGCTGACGGATAGAAGATACACTTGGTAATAGAGACAAGGAGGAAAAATTGATCCCACTTTTGAAGAACTTCAAAGAAGACAAGAGCTGCTCCAAATTCATAGGTCTCCCCTTTGTCACACAATTGGTTCCACCGGGAGTCCAAGTGTATCCAATCCATTAGACATTGAGTTTCCATACATCAATGAGAATATTGAATATTTCACCGACATGTAGAGACCAAAAAAGAAGCTAGAGAAAGAGAAGCAAGAGTGGAAGCGGAAATAAGAGCTCAAATTGAATAGATTGAAATACTTAAAAGTGAAAGCACAAGAAGAGCAGTAGCTGAATCCGTAGCCTTAGAAAGGTTGGAAGCTAGAGTCAGGAATGGAATGGTGAATCGTGATCATGAAGAATGCATGACTAATGTACCATGGGGTGGAAACACCAGCCCAAATTCACTTTCTCAACCACTCCATGAGCTACCAAAAGGCTCAAGAAAAAAATTTCCAAAATTCAGAGTGACAATTCTCAACTCCCTGAGGAACATGTAGCAACGTTCATCACTTCTGTGTTGGGCATTGAGCATGAAGATGTGTTAGTTTGTCTCTTTGTGGAATCACTTCAAGAAAATGATGTAGAATGGTTCTACATGTTACCCCTGAGGTTTTTCACCTTCTGGGAAGATATAAGAAGTGCATTTGAACATAGGTTCAAGTCCATAGAATATTGTCAGGATCTTTTAGTTCAATTTGTACAAATGAAGAAAGATGCTTCTGAATCAATGAGAAACTTCATGGCTAAATATAATCGGATGATAAGAAGGATCCCCTAATATTTCGTGCCTCCTAAAAATAATTTGAAGATATTCTTCATCAACACCTTACCACTGGAAGTTGGTTTCTTCCTCAGAAGAGCCCAACCTAGAAATTTAAAGGAAGCACAAGACTTCGTGATCAAGATAGAAGATGATTTGATATTGTTTGAAAAGTAAAAGGTCCAATGGAAAGAAAAAGGTCGAGTTCAAGCTCGGTTACCACAGACCATGTTCCAAAAAATGGCCAATGACTTAATTGTTGTGAAAAAACAATTGTCTCATATCATAATGTGGAATACTCCAAGGAAGCCAAATCCTCCAAATAGACCAAGGATCACCCCTCCCCTCCTCATTGGATCGCTCACTCTCAAAGCACCACCAGTCAATGTCGTTTGTGATATCAAGGAGCTAGAAGAAGAAGTAGAAATAGAAGAACCTAAGGAGGATGACGCGGGTGATGATGATAACTATCTCGAGATTGAAGAAGTGGATGGTGATACACACAATGATCCTAATTGAGTACATTGATGGAGATGAAGATGATGATGATAATGAATCCCCAAGATTCTCATGTGTGGTATTCACTTATGCACAATCCCAAAAAGGATCCTCATCCTCAACAGTTGTTGTGAAAGAAAAGAAGAAGAAAGAAGATTCTCTTGCGAAATTCCACAAAACAAAATCATCAATAGGGATCACCACTACCACCTTTAATGGAGTCAGCTAAAGAAAAACCATACCCAATGGTTAGCAAGAATCATGTTGTCCATACCAAGTAAGTCATCTAGTCCTTCTCCTAGTCCTAAAATTGTTAAAAATAATTCTTCTTCAAATGTTATTCCTGTAAAATCACCTAAAATATCGGCAAAATATGTATCCCCATCCCTTCCAAGCCAATTGCTACACCTATAAAATAAAATCCAATCCCCAAAGTAGCAAATCCTTCACCATGTAAATCTTTTGTCATTACTGGAACCTCACCTTTCCCACATGACTCCATTTGATTTTGTGGAACACGCTAGCAAAACCAAATTCTAGATCACAGAGCTAGAATATTTGCAGATGCACCCTACTCAATTTGATAGGTTTATTGATGTAGTGTGTGGTGGTATCCCTATAGAATCAAGCTCAAATTCCAAAGGTCTACTTCCCACACCATCCACACCACCTTCACAAAACATGTTAGCCCTTAGTGCCTCTAAAACCAATAAATTTGAACCTTTTTACTTGTCACTTCTCATCAAAGGCTTTCAACTCAATAATTACATCATAGATTCCAGAGCCTCAGATAATGTGATGTCACAAAGTTACAAATTATCTAGGCCTCACCTTGACTTGATAAAATGGATCATGTTATTCAATGGAATCCAAACAAGTGCCATTGGTGGGAAGAATCAAAGATGCACAGGTAGCACTAGTTGATTTTCTAGAGAAGAAGGTGCTTCTCACCATCCTGGTGGCAGACATTCCAACATCCTTTGGGATGCTACTTGAGCTAAGCTTCTTCAGATATTTGGGTGGGGAAATCAAAATGGATTGGTCATATTCAACTATTCTAATAAAAGGTGAGATGAAGAAATTATAGGTCAAGGAAGATGAAGTACACAGTACAAAAATATGATGATCCAAGGGCAAACATCCTATTTCAGGATAATGGGCTAGGTAACTACTTCCTCACATCAAAAAAATATGAGAAATTTCCACTTCTTATGGAGGAAGAAGAAGACCAAGTTTGGACAATGGAATTTTATGGTAGTCACTCTAGTGCAGTTTGGGAGGGTGTGGTGTTGTGTTCTCCTTCAAGTGAATTCATACCCATTTTCCTACAAGCTACAGTTTGATAATACAAATAACATGGCAAAGTATGAAGCTCTCCTCTTGGGCATGGGTGTAGCAGAAGATATGGGAATCAAGAATTGAAATTCCAAGGTGATGCAGAGGTGATAGTAAAGCAAGTTTGAAGTAAAAAAATCAAGACTCTACATTATAGAAAAGAGTATGGGAGTGAAATGCATTTTCCATGAGTCTATGATGAGAAAAATGAAAAGGTTGATTCCCTTGTAGTTTTATCTTCCCTAGTGATACCTCATCCTTATTTTGGAAAATCCAAAGTGATCATTGAGATGGTGTTCAAGCCTAGTGTTCCGATAATGTAAATCACTGGAAAGTCTTCAATGATGATAATCATCTCCTAGAATTCTTGGAATAAAGAGACAATTTCAATAATATATTCTTGAAGGAAGTGATAATCCACATCAGGAAGTGGTACGAGAAGAAGAGAGAAAGAAGGAATTGAAAGGAATTGATGAAGAGGGAGTGATCAAATTGAAAGGAAATAAAATCCCAAAAGGTCTTGTCTCTCTGGAAGACTTATTTTGATAAGCATGATAGATTCATCCAAGAGAAGGCAAAGCAATCTTCAAAATTCCCAACTGATTTTGAGAAGGATAATATTGGCACTACAAGAAAGCAGTCGAGGATGGTCAATATTGGAAAGTGTTGTTCACCCGAAGAGAAGAGAAGGTTTGTTTCTTTTTGAAAAAATATTCGATGTTTTGTCTTACTCTTATGATGAGCTCAAATCCTTCCAACTGAAAGGAAATGCATCACTCAATCCCCTTGAAGTCGATGCCAAGCATTCAATAAAAAACAAAGGCCATACAACCCAAAGATAGCATAAACACCATCAAGGAGGAAGTGATGAATATGCTCAATGCAAGAATCATCTTTCCCATCCATCATTCCACGTGGGTGGCAAACATTGTGCGTGGAAGAAGAATGGAAAAATAAGAATATGTGTGGATTATCGCCAAATATAATTACCCCTCATGGATCACATTTTGTAGATGGTCACAGGATCTGAAATTCTCTCATTACTCATGGATTCTTAGGGTATAATCAAATCAAGGTAGCGGAGGAGGATCGCACCAAGACAACTTTCACAACACCTTGGGTCACTTTAGCATACAAAGTAGAATGCCTTTTGGTCTGATCAATGCAGGAGCTATGTTCTAAAGGGTGATGGACCTAGAGTTCAAATATTTGAAGCATTGTATTTTCATATACATGGATGATCTCACAATATTCTAAAAAATAGGGAGACCATATTCACCATTTGGAATAAGTACTCGTAAAATTTAGAAAGCATGACATATCCTTGAATCCAAAAAAATGCATTTTTGGAGTTATGGAAGGACAAGCTTCTTGGGCACATTGTGAACAAGCATGGAGTGCACATTGATCTGAAAAGTGAAATCCATTCAAGCACTATCTCTTCCCACAAGAAAGAAAGGATTCCATTCCTTTTTCGGTAAGGTAAATTTTATTCGTTGCTTTTTTCTAGAGTTTGTAGAATTAACAAAGCACATCACCACCATGATGAAGCCTCAAGAAAGCTTCAAGTGGAATGACGATGGAAAATAAAATTTTGAAGAAATCAAAAAATCCATTGCCAAAGCTCCAACTCTCATGTCTCTAGATTTCAAAAATAATTCATCATGTATTGTTATGCATTGGAACACACACTCTCTCTATTGTTATTGTCCAAAAGAATGATGAAGGTGTGGAGGCGCCCATTGCTTTCATGAGCTTCCCATTGAAAAATCATGAACTAAACTACAGCCAGTTGGAGAAACATGCCTATGTAGTGGTCAAGGCTATGAAAAATTTCAGGTTTTACATACTCAACTCTCATACGATGGTGGTGATGGTCCCCGGCAATAGTGCAATCAAGTCCATCTTGACACAACA
This sequence comes from Taxus wallichiana var. yunnanensis, assembly GCA_018340775.1. Lineage (NCBI taxonomy): Eukaryota > Viridiplantae > Streptophyta > Pinopsida > Cupressales > Taxaceae > Taxus > Taxus wallichiana. The sequence continues at coordinate 573,473,232 of CM031244.1, forward strand.
AGATATTGGAGCTAAGAGAGGAAAATTGGGTTGTAAAGATTCAAGAGTATGACTTGGAGATCCGACCCTCCAATTTGGTGTGGGAAATGGTATGTGATATATCATTCAAGATGAAGCTCTCAAGCTCTCAACATGGTGAAGATATATTGTGCTTTAAAGATAGCCCACATGTCCTCTTCATAACTACTACTGATGAGTGGTACGTGGACATCGCCTATTACCTAACCTATGGATAATTCCCTCCTCATCTTGAATTACAAGAAAAGGAGAAACTCAAGCTCAAGGTAATAAAATTTTTAATCTATAACCATGCTCTCTAAAGAGAATTCTTGATGGATGATTTCTCAAGTGCGTAGACAAAAAGCAAAGAAAAAAATTTCTTAAAGCATATCATGACCAAGCGTGTGGTGGAAATTTTTCGCAATGGTCAACTACACATAAGATCCTCTAAGGAAGGTATTATTGGCCCACCCTCTTTGCAAACACTCAAGAATGGGTTTCCAAATGTGAAGCATGTCAAAAATTCATTGGGAGACCACAACTTGCAGCACTACCACTTAGGTCAGTTGTTATTAAAGAACCATTTCAGCAGTGGGGGATATATTTCATCGGTGTTCTGAATCCTCACTCAAGTGTTGGACACACCTACATGCTCATAATGACATATTATTTCACAAAGTGGGTGGAGTCCATCCCGATCAAGCAAGATAATACCAAAATGGTATGTAATTTCATCAAAGAGAATATCATAGTATGTTTTAGAGTGCCACAGAAGATCATAGCAGGACAATGCTACCTATTTTTCTTCAAGGGAGTTGACTGATTTTTTCTATGGCTATGGAATCTCCTTGTCCCATTCATCGGAATACTATCCACAGGAAATGGTCAGGCTGAATCAAGTAATAAGAACATCATGACCATTTTCCGCAAGCTCATGGATGAAAACCAAAGGAATTGGCACAAAAAAATGATGATGATGCATTGTGGGTGGATAGGATCACTCCCAAAGAAATCAATAGGCATGTCACCATTCCATCTGCTATATGGAGTTGAAGCAGAAATTCCCATTATTGTTGAAATGTCAACTTTCTCAATTACTCTAGGAATAAGAAGATGGATAATATAAGGATTCCATTGACAAAAGGATCTTTTTCTTGAGAAGCTAGAAGAAAATAGAGACAGAGTGGTTGACCATATCAAAGAGCATCAACTAAAAGTGAAGAATATCTTTGACAAAAAGGCTAAAGTGAGAGAATTCAAAGTTGGAGATCTTGTCCTACTATGGGAAAAATTTGAGAACCCAAAGGTAACCATAGAAAGTTTGATTCATTATGGCTCGGACCCATTCCAAATTCATGAAGCTTACGGGTGAAAATGTTTTTTCTTTCATATCTGGATGGAACGTCATTGGAATTACCTCGTAGTGGGAAATATCTGAAATTGTATCATCAGTGAAAGTGGTTTGTCCCCCACCTTGTACCATAGGTGATTATTAGGTGTGTTTCCTTTTATTTGTGTGTGTCTTTTCCTTTTTGTGTGTGTTGTGTGTTTCCTCTCGTCATTTTGTGTGTGTGTGTGTGTTTCCTTCTTTGCTTATCCCTTTCTTTGTAAGTTAAGTTGTACATGACTCCGCAGGGACCCAATGGATAAGGCACTAGTATTTGTATTGTAAAGTTGAGATTATAAGATTCTTCTTTTTGATGTCTTCATTGTGCTCATTCAATACCATGTCCCCAAGATAGATCTAGTTGTTGTCATGAAAATGTGCAATAGGAAATTGATGATTTTTGAGCATGACAACAATACCCCTGTATTGAAACATTCAATTTTACCCTTCCAATGTACCCCAAGTCTACCCAGATTAGACATGTGACCTCCCAATGGATGTTAACTCAATCCCCTAGGTGAATTAAGAAATTCAATGTCAACCCCTAGGTGATTTTAGGAGTTCTTGAAAACTACTATTTTTGGGCAGTGTTGGGAAGGGCTACCATTGGCCTTCTCAAGACTAATGCAACCCCCTAGAGAAGAAAGGAGGAAATAAATCCAACACAGAGGTGAATTGAAGGTATATTAATATCATGGAGTTGATTTTGGAATATTTAGGAAATATTTGAGGAGTTGGGGCATTTTCATCAAAAATAGGGTTCCCTAGGCCTAGGCAACGGTACGGGCAAAAGCTACTTGAACTTCAAGAAATGATTTTGGGAGCTTTGGATGGAATTAGGAGAAAAATAATATCATCAAAAATGGAATTAAAATCCCTACAATATGGTGAAATCATATTTTTCACAACACTTTGGCACAATAGGTTTATAACTAGGAAGTTTTTCTCATGTACAACTAAGGGACCAAATCAAAAATCCACTTTTTAAGGCTTAAATGGAAGAATCAAGATCTAAGACCCCACCATTGAATTCAAAGGCCATTTTAGTTAAATTTCATATAAAATTTTCCAAAACATTCCATTGGGAGCTCAAGATATCATCGTTTCAAGTTTCCCTCAAGGTAAGCTTCTCATAGTTAGTCAAATTTCGGTGAGGACACGTGTCATCTCCAAGAGCCTAGCACAATTTCATGTCCCTTTAATCCCTTAAAATAAGGGACATGATGGACATAAAAATGTTCCCATCCCCAATAATCCTTTGGTCACACATAGAACCTCTCGGATCACCAATTCAGCCCCCAGTGCTTGTCGAAGCTCATCCCTTCACTCACTCAGATCGTGACAAGTGTCAACACCAGCGCATCATGAAAATTGATGACCCTCATGTCCATTTGTGATAAGGTACATGAGGGACATAAAAATTCTCCTAGCCCCAAGAAGCTCTCAGGTCATCCATGTGACCCTCTTTAGTGCAAATTTCCAGCCCCCAGAGCTAGTGGAGCCAAATGGACAATCGTCGGATCTCCGCCAAGTGTCAGCACTAAGTGCACCATGAAAATTGATGACCCTCATGTCCCTTAATGATTAAGGTACATAGGGGACATGAAAATGTTCCCATCCCAAGGAATTCCTCTTGGTTCCTCATATGATTTTTCTAAACCTCAGTGCTTCCAAAGAAGCTTTTTGGCCCAAACACTCCACCGTCGGATTGTCGCCAAGTGTCGCTATGAGGTGCATCATAAAAAAATTTGTCTCATTCATCCCTTAATGATTAAGGGACATCAGGGACATAAAAATGTGCCCCACCCCATGGCATGCATTTTTAAAATGCTTTAAATAAAGCACTTGCTTTATTTTTTTTCGTCTCTTCTTCTTCAAAGCTCTTTACCTACAATAGCTCTACTCTTACCTCGCACGCAATCCACCATTTCCACTCCAAACCAGCTCCACCTCAAAACCAAACCCTAAAATCCATGAGAACACATAGGTTTTAGAGATAAGTTTGATCGAAAGACTCAAAGGATTGAAGAACAAAAGAAAGAACAAAGAAATTCACCCATAAACCTCCATTGTTGTGAGATGAAGATCTAGACATATCTTGCTAACGGTGCACAAAACAAAGAACCATTTTGTTGTTTTTTTCTTCAATTCCAAATTCCATCAAAACATCATCTTCACATATCCCTTCCATTGCATAAATTTCTCGCAGCAAAGAAAGCTTCCTCTCATCTTAATGGAGGCAAAAATTAGATTTCTTGTCAAATTGGAATCGAGTTCAAAGAGAAATTTAAATGGATGAAAAAAAAAAAAAAACCCACAAAACAAATGTGATTTTTGTCACCAACAGATAAGAAAACCAAACCTATAAATTTAAAGCTCCGTTAATGGTTGTGGTCTGAGTTGTCACCTACTCAAAGATTTGAATTTTTAAAATCTCCCAAACTGTTGATCAAGTAAGTCTAAGATTTTAGAGGGGTAATATTGGGAAAAAAATCATATCGAAAAAAAATCCACAAAATCCAACCACCATGAGCTCACTTTCTAAAAATAACAAGTCTTCTACATAGGGACTACTTATTTCGGGAAAGTCGTGAATTAAAGAACTGCGAAGGAGGCGGTGAACACAAGAGGTATTGCAATCAAAAAATTCATCGAAATGGTCATCTTGGTCCAGAATTGAAACTTACTAAAAATAGTAAGTGGTCTCATGAGTGACTTCTAAAAATAGAAATTGGTCCAAAAGGTGAGAGAAGTACAGGGAGAAAGGGGAATTCAAGTGCAATATACAATTGAGGTTCGAAGGAGCTGATTTTTCATACTTACTAAAAATAGTAAGTTATTTTTCTAAGAAATCATGAAGTACAAATGGACAGATCAGAAGTTGGCATATCCTTTCACTTCTAAGTACGAGATAGAAGACAATGATGTCTCCTATATGGATCTCAATGCTCTAAAGACTCACATGACTACCAAAGAAAGAGGGAAAATTGAAGATCAAGTATTCTAAAGTGGGTTGTTCACAACTGCAGGACACCCCATGTCTTTACAAAGCATCGAGTTGGTTTTGGCCTACTCACACCACTATGAACCTGAAACATGAACAATTTGAATTGACAATGGTATGAAAATGGTGGTCATTAATCCTAGAACCATCTCACTTGCTCTACAAATCATGACATCACCCAACATGGTCATCATCACAAAGGAAAGAGGCGTGCACGAGTGGGAAAAATATGGATGCATATGTGCAAGGGATTGCACTAGGATCATGGATGAAGACTAGGAGAAAACCCTCCAAAATGCCAAAACACTTTTGATATGTTAGTTTCTAAGGGCTATTTTGATGTCATCACTCTCCTCAGTAGAGTTATGGGAAAAGCGAGCACAAAATACTTCCAAGAGTGGATGGGCCTTTTCATCTTAGCGATGACATAAGGAAAGTAGAGAATTGACTGGGGTAGATCATCATAGACAATCTACATATGAAACTACTTCAAGTATGCATGAAAAATAAGTTCCATATGACTTAATATTTAGTCTATTTTATCTCTAGCTCACAATCATTCAAAGGACTGGCCCTCACACAAAACATCTTTTCCAAGGTGTCCATATTCAAGAAACTCCCGAAGTTGATAATGCAGAAAGTCATAGGCACTTCAACCGCGTGAATGATGTGTTCATGATAAACATGATCCAAAATTTAGAGGGTTATTTGGAGGCAAGGATGTTGCCACAAGCGGTGTCCTTAATCAAGAAATATGGCTCTTATTTCATACAATTCTCAACTTTCTCCTACCTGCGAGTTGCCATCTTCGACCAAGCTCCACTAAGGTTTCCAAAATACCTTAGTGACCAAATTGTACTATTTGAACTCTACAGGCAGATCATACATGTAAACAATAGATTCAGGAGCAAGAAAAAGAATTTGATTTCATTCCACATCTCTCTCAAGATATTCACATGCAATAACTCAAGTGATTCATCTCATCTAGAGGCCACCTTTGCACATTTAACTTTGCACTCCTACACTACCATGACAAATTTTACATTCGAGATGATCCCGATTCTTTTTATTTTCCATACTTGTGCCATGATCCAAAAATTGAATACTATTGGGCCAACTATGTTGATGAATTTGAAGTACGTGAGAAGGATCATATGAGGATGATAATTGATGAGATGAAGAAATTAAAGTTCTCTTGGTATGAAGATATTTTGCAAGATGATCAAACATAAATGTATGATCCTAAGTACTCAACGGTCAAGGTTTCTCCATTGCCTCAAATCAACCGGCACGTTCACAAGCCGGAGGATATAAAATATTGAACTGATAAATTGGTAAAGAGAATAAGGAATTGGTTCTAGAGAAAGAGATCCATGATCATCCAATCATGAGGTATTCCTCCAAGTCGAAGTAGGATTCTTGGTAATCATCATCAAAAGCTGCAGAAGTTACTCTAAGTTCCGGGCACTCTGGAGCAAGTTTAAAAGGAAGATCCACCGAAATTGAAGACTTCTTCTCATGAAAGGTCACTAAAAATTTCCAAGACAAAAGAAGAATCATTCACACCAATGAAAGGGGAATACTTGGTTGCAAAAAATTCAAGAATAAGATCCATTGGAAGAAACATAGGTGGAGGGAGAGCACGTAATTCAAGAACTAGTCTTCAAAACACCATAAGAGGTCTCACCTTTTTTGACACTCATACGTCTCTCATTCAAGATCTGCCTCCTCTAGAGTAGGGAATGGTTGGTGCACTTGTCATAGAACCTGAGTCTAATGAAATTTTCCCATGGATGTAGGAAATAATATCCCTAAATATCGTATTGTTCAAGAAGTGGCAGCCCCTGACTTATCAACAATTGTCTCACTAGCCAAGGGAGAGAAAAGGAAGTTTGTACACACGGCTTCATGGTTCTACAACAGAGAAACAAATAATAAAGATATTGAAGTAGCTTGGCCAAAGGTGATCAAGCTAGTGGATGAGATGACACTGGTCGATTATAAGATGAACACAATCTAACTAGAGACCAACTACTCATGAAGGGGATATACACATGTATTAACAATCTTCCACTCACATGGTGGAAATGAATAAGGAATAAAAGAAGAAGATTTATGAAATAAAAGAACAGATGTTAAATTTTTCATCCTATGTGCAATATTTGGTAGATCCAAATGCTACAACCATTCCCATCGAAGAATTTGCACCCATTAGTTGCTTCAATCCAAAATCTATCAAGAGGACACACAAGATCACAATGCAAGGGTGAGCCAATAATGAATGGATCAAATAAATTTATGAAAATGGGAAATCATTGCTCCAAGAGGCAGTCAAACTCTTCACCTACATGTGTGTGATAGAAAACAAGATGTGGGCACTCGAGAGAAGACTTGGAGAAATAAATGAATTATTGGTATCCTCTGGGTCAAGTGGTGAATGAAATGAGCAACACTCACTCTCAGGAGTTGATTAGTAAAAAAGTTTTCAATGACTCCTTCCAAATACTTGTCACACATATGGATAAGGGCCTTGGTGATCAGATTTGAAGCAATCAATTGAGCCATTTCTGAATTGGAAGATAAATAAAGAGGAACAAGCATACAAATTGTAGGATAGCATCAATCATCCAAATTTAGAATCTTGGAGTGCCTACAATGGGAGAAGACACAACTACAATGCATTTATTGAGCCATTTGAGGAATATGTCAAGAAAGAGGCATGAAATATATTATCCTTCACTAAGGACACCCTATAATTCCTCTCGAGATTCGTGCCACCATTGCACCAATCACAAAGAAACATCCATCATGGTTTGGGAAATGAAAAGATATCAATGATGTAATTGATGGGTGGATGGAGACTCTAAGCTGTGTTCTCATTCCTCACACCGACAGAGTGGAACCCACAATGGCTCGTTTCAGATAAATATTTTGGAGAATCGGGAGGCCTTCTCGGTAGCGCGAGGTAGAGACTAGTCGGGAGCTATATCAATTCCATGGAACAACTCATTCTTCTACATAATTCTCCTTTCCTTCTTCTTCCTTCTCTTTCTTTCTCTCTCTTCTCTTCTCTCTCAATGCTCTCTCCCTTCAATGTTATAATTTTACGTTGGGGTTTACACTTTTTGATATATCTTTAAGTGACTTTAGAAACATAATGTAAACTTTAAGTCACCTTATTTTTATAAAAGGGACTTAAATATTTAATTAGAATATGAACAGTCTAAAGTCATAATTTAGTATTTGAAAAGTCACTGGGAAGATGAAGAGTTGCTTCTCTTCTATAAATTGTAGCAAGCTCCTCATTTGAGGGTCTTCTTAGACTTCTGAGTTGTTTTTTGTGAATTCATGAGAGAGATATCCTTGTGAAGAGAACAAAGAGATAGCAAAATTTCTTCCATTTTTCCTTATTCTCAAATGTCTTCCATTCTTATGTTATGTACAATTTCTTCTTTTCATCAATACAAGGAGTTTCTAGTATTTTTGACTAAGGACTTTACTTGATACTTTGTGCTCATTAAATTCTATTTGGTCTTATTGTCTTTTGTAGATTTGTTTCTTCTCGATTTTAGTGCATGTGAAGAAAGTTATAACTGGTATTTGCAAGACACTTGATTTTATAATTGCAGCATTAGTTCCCTTTATCTAACATTTTGACTACCTTTCCCACTCTCCTAGAAAATTCCTCCCTTGTAGATATCTACAAGTTTTTCCGTAGGGTCAATGGAGTGCCCCTTTTGGATCCCTGGATGCAAGGACAACCAAGATAAAACTCATTTCACTCACGCACGCATATATGGTAGTTGCACTAGTTAAGTAGAGGGACTTATATTCCCAGTGAGTGGTAGCAAGAAACCCACAAATTTTTCCCCCGACAAATTTTCTCTTCAACACCAATTTAATGGAAGAGTTATCGAATGTGATCGAACTAGTTGAGGAACACGAGGCTGATTTGATGGACCCTAAATTGCACAATATACCTTTCCAATTTGGTATAGATATTGGTTCTCTATTTCATGATGATGAAGATCGGGTATACCATGACTTGTTAGAAGGAAACCCTAAAATGATGAGAAATGATGTGTATCATGAGAAAGAGGATGTTTTAAATGAGTTCCAGCATGAAAAATTAACTAATGAACATAATTGTGAAAATGAAGCTTTCTCCTTTCCATTTGAAGAAGAGGACATTCTCGATGGTGGATGTATGGATAAGAAGGTATCTAATTCTCTGGAAGGTTATACCACTCATGAAGAAGAAAGGGTGATTGTAAATGAACCTTGTGAAAGTGAACTAGTCTCTCTTTTTCATATTCTCAAGACCCAATGTGAAGGTGAGTATGTGGAAGCTTTGAAGAAGGAATCAGTGCAAGATATTTTAAAGCCTAGGGAAGAAACTGAAGCCCCTCAACTCAATTTTGAGATTTTGACCTATGCTATGAATATGCAATATAAGTATGAGTCTTCTTTCAATTCTTATTTTGAAACACAAATGTTTGGTAATGAGGTAGAATAAATGGAAGATATCAATTTCTATTTTGAAACATTGGTTGATGAGTTTGAATATGAATATGAGTCCTTCTCTTTTCCATTTTATGAAGAAGATTGTATTCATGATGAATGGAAGGAAAAGGAAATGATTTAATCTCAGATGGATATCTTCATTCATAAGGGTAGTACCTCCATCATAGAAAATGATATAGAGGTCAACAATGATTCAATATGTGTGAAAGAGAAGCATCTGGAAAATTGTTGAGCATGAATCAACAAGAGATATATGATGATGGTGAAAACTTTAAAATTTCTATCAAGAATCATCCCATAGAAATAACAATCATGGAGAACATGAAAAATAAAGAGTACTTCCCCAATGGAGAGCATGAGGTCATTTACGAACATGGTGATCCTAACATGATCAAAAATTATGCTTGCGATAGTGAAAAAATGAAAAATGGAAAATCAGCAATTGGAATGAATTCAGAAATAAATGAGCAGATGGAAACGAGATGTCAAAGCAATGAAGGAAGTTATATGTCTAGGTGGATCTTCACTTACCAAAACAATCATGAAAAACTTCTCAATAAATTGAGAAAGGGGTCACACTTCATCAAACTTGTCGATGGGTTTGTAAAACAAAATCATTTGATGTTACCCATGCACAAGTAACATCTAGAAGAGAAAAAGTATTACAGTGAAATAAATTGGTCCCCGCATATTCCATAGGTGATTTAGGTTGTTTTTCATTGTTGTGTGGTGTTTTTTCCTTTCTATTTTGTGTTTACATTTTCTTCGTATGTTTGTTTTGGGTTACCTTATTTGTATGGATTTCTTGTATTGCAGGTGTGTTGTGTGACTATATTTTCCCAATGGATAAGGCATTGTTTTGCTCCTAAAAGAGATAATTAAGGTTCTTGTTTTCTCTATTTTCCTTCATCCAATCTAAAACAAGTCCCCAAAATAGATCCAATTGTTTTCATGTAAAATTTATAGCATGAAAATTTTAAAATTTTGGTCATGACAACTAAGCCCACACTTGAATTTGCATTTCTCGGTCAATGTAAACATTTCCTTCATCCATTGTTTCCACTTTTTCACCCTCATTATTGGTCAAGAGGAACGTGTTAAAATAATTTTAATTTTTTTATGTGCAAATAAGTTTACCTATCTTGGTTCTTGAAGCTACTAAGATCTAAGAAAGAATAGTGCTTTTGAAGGCTTCAAAAGGGTTATTTTTGGTCTTTTTCCACTTTGCTCAAAAACCTCCATAAGCATTCGGGAAAATAAAAAATCATCCAATATTTTTACGGGAGATCTTAAGTTTTATGAGGTAGTTTTGGAATATTCTGCAAATAAAATTGATGTCGGGAATGAGTTATGCAATATCGGGTCTTTTTGGGCAAGGTACTAGGAAATGCATGGTCTTAAAAAGCTAGTCACCTTGTTCAAAATGTTTTAGGATCCTTGTGAAGTTTTGAAAGCTTGTATCCCAAGAATTGTAAATCTAGCAGATCCGACTTCATGGTGAAATGATCAAGGAAGAATTCGGGAGATTAAATGTGGAAAACTCTCGACCGAGTGTACCACAAGATTCCTTCTACAAGGCAGAACTTGTTCAAAAAATTTCAAGAGCCTCGTGAAAATTTATGATCCTAAAAAAATTAAAGTATGGTACTTTTAATTCTCTTCGTGATACATAAATTGGTTTGTATTGGTTTCATCGAAAACTATTCTTGCCACTCAGCTCACTGGTGCACCACTCTAGGAAAAGTGGATATGCAACTAAAATTCACTGAATATATCATTTTCAAGCCTTATAAATAGTATCATTGGATTCATTTTCCTATTTCCATGAAGATTCATATATTATTCAGAAAAAATTCATTAAGGTTTGACTCCAGGGTGAAGAAAACATTCCGGGAGGCAAGTTTGAAGTGCAAATCATGCTCGAGATGAAACACTTGGGCACTTGGGTGCACTTTTGGTGTCCCCTTGCACCCTTGGAGGAATTTTGAGGTATAATTTCACCTCATAAGTGTGCCTCACTCCTATTGGTTTTCATTCCCAACTCAAAAACATAACATGAAGCTCATAAAGTGCACTTTTTGGCTTATAAGAGTGTTTTAAGTGATGGTGGGTCTCATTTTCCCTCCTAGGTGCAATTTTAAACTCCATTTGTACCTTGGTTGCAATTATGAGGTGCAATTCCACCCCAAAAATGTTATATTCCCTCATTGGTGGAGTTTTTTTACATAGATACATGTTAAGTCAAGTGGAAAACAGATTAAAAGCCTTCAATCCCTCATGTGTGTACAATGGTTGCTTCCATCCCCCATCCTCATGGCACACTTTTCTCATCACCATGCACCTTGGGAAAAAACATTAGGTTTAATTACACCCAAGTGTAATGGGACACTCAAACTCCACTTCTCCACTCCCCCACTTCTCCATCTCTCATGTGCACTCTCCACTTCAACTTCCACCCTATAAATTCCTTCACCCATGCTCCTCATAACTCATAAACTTAAAACACAACTTAAAAACATAAATTAGCTTCAATAAAAACTATTAAATCACCTTTTAAATCTGGTTCATAACATTCAAACACAATAAAACCCCTTTTGTGCCCTAAACATCCAAATCTAGTTTTTCTCATAACTCATGATTTACACATGAAGTTTTTAGCTAAAAATCACATTTTCTCATATCTAGAAAAACCTGACAATTGGAATCTCTCAAAAAATGGAGCAAATTCTTGAAATGAAAAATGGAAACTTTTACAATTGGTTTCATTATGATCTGACACCTAGAATACAACTTTATATTTTTATTAATTCTCTACCTTACAACTTAGTAAAAATAGTATGTCCGAGGAAAATTTGGTTTCTGGTACCTCAAGACATTCCTTCAAGTACAAAACACTCAAAATTGGAAAAATTGGCAAAATTGGTAAAATTGCTAGAAATGGACACCCATGTGTGACTTTCTAAAAATAGTAAATGATAAGAACAAGCTCAAGATGATCGCATATGATCCTCCTCTTCATGCCTTGTTGGTTCTAATATTCATGGAGGTCAAATTTTCAGTTTACAAGCAAATTCCCACATTTTTGGATGTGGTAAGTGTAAGGTGTTTCAAAGTGAAGATGTCAAATTTGGAAGTACCTGTAAATATCCACCTATCACTATGTGGTGATCATCTCTCAAAAATAATTCTCATGGGAGTGACAAATACAAATCATGTTTGAGTTGATTTTGGTCCCAAAGGAAATTTCGCTTCACCTCATGCGGGTGCTTGATCATAAAGTGAATGATAGTGCATTCAATCTCTCTCTCCTTCCTCAACCTTAGTGTTAGAAGGATATGGTATTGCATTTCATTTATTATCAATGTGCTCAAAGTGGAATGATCATCATGGTTGCGTTGTGTGGGAAATTAACTCATTTTACACAAGTGCATTGAGTTCATTTCAAGTGGATGGTTGGTCAAAGAGGCATGACGAGTGTTTCATGGATTGGGAAGATTGTTTCAAGTGAATGAGGGCATTCTTCATTTGTCTTAGTGGTATTTTGATCAAATGATTATCACTTCTTCTCTTAATGTATCTTGTGAGCTACAATTATTGATCATTTTAGAGGAGACTTCTCTCAATGCAAAAAGGTTATGGTTCTTCATCATAGTTATTCATCACTAGAGCATCACTACAGAGGTCATCAAAATTAGGAGTGGATCTTCTTCATCCTTATTCATTAAAGTTTGGAGCTTCTCTCTCTTCCCTCCTCTCTTTCTTCTCTCTTTCTCTCTCTAGAATTCTATTTCTTCGTTGAGAAGAAAGTTTGTAAAAAGTGACTTAAGTCACTTAAAGTTCTATTTCTTCATTGAGGATTGCACTTTAAGTTGAAAAGTCACATGAGAATGTGAAGCGAGAACATTGTAAATTTATATTGCAAATCTTTCACTATTCTAAGAAGATTGATTTTTTCTCCTCTCTAGCAAACTTTGTTTCTTCTATTTCTTTCTTAATGTATTCCTCTCCATCTCAACTACTACTCCAATAGAGCATTGTAATCTTGCACAACCAGGAAAAATTATATCTTTTGATGAATATAATGCAATTAAAATTTTTGTTAATTGTTCTTTGTCTTTCTTTGCATATTGGTGTCTTATCTTTGATAACTTGGAAATATCTAGTTTTATGTCAATAAACTCAGTGTGTTATTTATTAAGTAAAACCCCCTTCTCACTTTCTCCCCTCTCTCCATACACTCAAAATTCCTCCCTTGTACTTCGTACAAGAAATTTGCTACATTTTTAGTGGATTATTCCCATGTAATCCACTTTGTCGAAAGTCCACCCCCGATGGTTAGAGTAGTTTACATATTTCCTTGTTTTTAATAAATGGAGTTGCCCCATTCTTAAGCGAGAGGGACCTAGTCTCAAAGCGTTGGTGAAGTCCCCTAATTTTCTCTTGCGAAAAATTAATTCACTAACACAACCTAAAGGGTTTGAAGAACTTGGTAAATAATTTTGTGTGTAAATTTAAAAAATATTTGTATGGTCTTAAACAAGGTCCTAGAGCTTAATATGCTAAGATAAATAGATTCTTTCAATATATTGGTTTCAAAAAAATTTTGTTTATAATGATTTATTTTTAAAATATATGAAAACAATCATGTTATCATCATTGTCTTATATTTTGATGATCTCTTGATTACTAGTAGTCATAAGAATTTAATTCTTGAAATCAAAGGGAAATTAAGAGAACGTTTTCAAATGATGTATTTAGGATTGTTGAATCTTTTTTTATGCATGGTTATTGTTGAAGATCAAAAATATTTTGTTGCATCTCAAGCATGGTATGATACTGACCTTACTAAAATATTTAACATGATTGATTATAAGGCTATCTCTATTCCTATGCAATTTTGTGTTAAATTAGATCCAAAACCTACTTGTGATAAATTTATTCCTACTCTATATAACTATCACTAAGCCCGATATATCATATGCAGTTGGAATTGTTTCTAGATTCATGCGGGATCCTTATGAGGACCATTGGAAATTTGCAAAAAGGATTCTAAGGTATATTAAAGGTACAATCAATTATGGTTTGTATTATTCTTATATTAATGATGCAAATTTATTTGGTTGTTATTTTGACCATGATGGTGATATTGTGGAAAGAAAATATACTTCTGGATATTTTTTCAAGTTGAGTGTGGGTGTAATCACTTGAGTAGCAAGAAGAAACCAACATTGTCTATCTATATTTTATTGAAGCATAGTATAGAAGTGTTATAGAAGCAACAAAAGAAACTATATGGCTGAAAAAATTGTTGGATGAAGTTCATATGGGTGTCAAAGGAAGTATTCTTTTATATGATAGCCAAAGTTGCATTTCTCTTGCAAAAATTCATTTCAATATCAAAGTACAAAGTGTATACACCCCCAAATAACCAATGGATTGTAACCATTCGAAATATTGTTAAATCCACTATCCCTTTTAGAATTAATTTAATTAATTCTATTGCATCCTATCACCCCCCTTAGCTAATTGTATTAGCTAAGTTAATATCAAATTAATTAAATAAATTCACACATATCCAATTTCATATTTAAATAAATTAAATATTTCCACCTCCTCAACTCAAGTTGACTAAAGCTAAAAGTCATTATTATAATCAATAGGATGTTTTCAAATTAACTCAAATCATGCATTTGAGTTAACTGAAGATATCTCCCAAGTCATGGAAATCCAAATCAATTTAAATTCTTCCGAAGCCAAATATTCACAAAAAAATTTAGGTGAATGAAATAAAAGATATGAAATTATAATCCAAAATCATATGCAACCCCTTTTCCAACTCAACAATGACTCATTCATGCAAATCTAGAACAATAATTCAACTCTTCAATCAATATGGAAACTCAACTAAACAACTTAGTCATGTTTAGTTATCTCCAAATCAACTCAATCTAAACTTATCTTGAGGATTCACTTTCCTTAGCTATAAATCAATGATCTTCCTTCACAAATCATCCACCAAAAATCTTGAGAGTTCATATTTTCATTTTGTGTATTTTCTTGGTGAATCAAATCAATCTTTCATATTGTTATGTTGCCCACATAATGTCAAATCAATCATCCTCATGCTCGTATCTTGATCCATCATCCATTCGAATATCTTGGATCATCCACAAATCAATAAAATCACAAAATCCAAATAGATCCAATAAAGAGCATCACTAAACCTTTCTCTTTCAGCCATATCTAATCTAAGGTGGCTTTGGGACTTATAATGGAAGGTTTGCATTTATTTCGTATTGATTTTCCTCATTTATTGTAAGTTCCATGGTCTACACAAAGCATATTGAAATACATATGTAATTTATTCGGAGAAAGTTCTAAATGGTGACATTGATCTCAAGTTTTGTTTTTCAAGATCAAGTAGCAGATATTTTTATAAATCCATTGGTTTCTATAAATTATGCACCATGTTAGGCATTCCATAATATTGACTCAAATGATCATGTGGATGAAATTTATCATCACCTCTAAATCAGATGAGTTTATGGCCTTTTAGAGTTTCCCTTGAGGGGGATGAGCATGTGAATGCCACATCTTATCAGCCTATTTGTGCCAATTGTAAACTCCCTAGACTATTTTCATTATGTTTAAGTAAATAATCACTTCATGTGAGTTTACTTGTAATACTCAACAAAGCATTAGATATGAGATATTATTATTTTATAAAAGACTCCATAATCTTATGTAAGACTTCATATTTTATCACTTTATCTTGAGAATTTTTTTATTCCTATGTACCACTAATTTTTTAGAATTCACGAAACATTAGCTTTGCACCGTGGCATGTTTTTTTTCTAAAAAACCCGCATGACATTAAAAACATTTTGTGGCACGGGTTTTCTAAAAATATGTGAATAATTTGGAGTGTATTGCAGCTTTCCCAAAATCCATGTATCACTACAACTTTATCTTTTGTGGCATGTGTTTCTTAAAAATCGTAGGACATTAAAATCTATGTGTTGTGGGTTTTTCAAAATCCGTAGAACACTAAGCCTTGTAACAAAAAGTTTCCAAAATCCTCGAAACACTAAATCTTGGCACCAAAAAATGTTTTTCAAAACCCATGGAAGACTAAAGTATTATACTACGGATTTTATAAAAATTTGTAGATCAAAGTGATTTTTTCATGTTATCCTAAATCACTTTGATGATTTATGGATTGTAATTCCTTTTGTATAAAAAGGTGACTTGGCATATGTTATGGGGAACAATTGTTATATTTTTTCATGTTATCCTAAACCACTTTGATGATTTATGGATTGTAATTCCTTTTGTATAAAAAGGTGACTTGGCATGTTTCCCTACTTACTATTAGGGGGGAGTGTTGTTGTTTGTAATATTAAGTGGGAAATGGTTTTTATTAAAACCCACCAAAGACTAAAGTCGTGTCTTAGAACTTATGTTTAAAATAGAAGTTGGCGGATCCCCATGCCAACCAGTGTAAGGCGGATGATAATTCAAATTTGAAATATAAGAATGTCTCATGCAGAGAGCCATCCACCTTGTATAAAACAAGGTGATCTCATTTGATATTGGTTACATGGTGTTGGCAAGAAAATTTGTCACGTGGACAAATTAGTGGGTATCCCCCAATGCTCTGAGACTCTAGGTCTATTTGCTTGAATGGTGAAACTTTAATTATTATTCTTGAATGAAAGTGAAATGTGGGTGACCTAAAGGTTGGGGATCCAACAGAACACTCTACTAAAGCTACAACAAAAGATTGCAATTACTTACAAGGGATGAATTTTCAGAGGGGATAGGAAAGGGAGTGGGAAAAAGAAAGGGAGGTTAATATCTCAGGTAGAAAATAATAGTTTTGCAGACATTAATCGATTATTTCAACACACATATGTAGAAATAAAAAAACTTTGTTTCTAGCATCAAGACAAGGTAGAATTAGGAACACAAAGCTCCAGTAATTTTCTCATCAAAAAAGGTAAGAAAATCATTTCTTCTTCATTGAAAGTTGTACATAGTGATAAATAAAATAACGTATAGAGGAGGATAGAGGAAATTTTGTTATCTATTTTGCTTTACTTTAAGAAGTAATCTCTTCTTGACCATGCAAAATTGAAAACCCCTAAGAATGAGGGTATCATTACAATTTATAGACTTGAGAAAGACTCTTCACCTACCCCCACATGACCTTTCATTTATCCCCTTACAATATGTGACTTTTCATATTCCCAGGGGATAGAATTAAGCCCCCTTTTATTAATCAAGGGTAACTTATTACATTACAAACTAAAGTCACATTTAAATGAATAAGACAAAATAGGAATAGGACAAAATGAAAATTGCAATCCCCTAATGAATAAATAGAACATGAAGGAAGAGGGGAAATGGGGAGGGAATAGAGAGAAAGATATAAGGAGAGATAACTATACCGATGAAGATGTCACCTCTATTGATTCGCCTTACCACTTGATTGATATTTGTCAAGCTCTAATGGAAATATTTCCACTCCTTGAAATATTTATCATGCAGAGCCACCATAGGTGAAAATTTCTCCGCTTAAGGAATGTTTACATAGCTCAAAGACTCAAACCAACCATATAAGATATCATTTTTGTTCTTACTCTTGGTGAACCATGATTGATGTTTCTCTACAATGTTTGAAATTATGGATTTGATCTCAAATAGAGACTCCAATGTATCTTCGTTGAAAGAAAAGGGGTCCCTGGCCTTTTTCTAGAAATACTCCTCAAATGGCCTCAACAATTCATCTACGGAAGTATTTTCATCCATGGCGGGAACTTCAAGATTTTTGTTTTGATGTTGAAATTGTCTTACATCTTGAAGGCACACTCCTCATTTGATTGCAATTCATTAATGTCCTAACTCAACATTTCATATCGAGAGTTAAGGATTATCACCCACAAATGTGACAAGTCCTTAGATGGAGAATTGAATACTTTTCTACTTATCATCACCTAGGAATGAGCATCTCCCATCTCTCGACACCATTGGATGAAATTTTTCCCAATGTTACTTTTCCTTTTCCAATCCTTCCCTTTTCATTTGGACCTTGTCGATGGTGGAACACATGTACCTGTATAGTGAGATCAACTCTAGAAGTAATAATTTCCCTTTCTCTATGATCATGTTCATCCATTTATCATTCTCTCGTCCCCGATTGGTGAAGCCCTACATATTTTTAATGGAATTTGGGTCTAAGCTATTGATTGTGGTAACTTCTTTAATTAGGAGTGATGATGAAGCATTCAAGTCCATGAATTGTTACACATACAAGGTGAAGTTTGCACTTGGTCTTCTAAATGATAATTTTTCACCTTATACTCCTAGTTTCTCATGAGGAGGTGAGTGGAAGACTCCTCAAATATGTGTGCATCTCCCTCATGAGTGTCTAGGTTTAGGGAATGGTGATCATTTTTAGTTTGTAAATGTCATTTCTTTGATAGGATTTTTACCATGGGCCTAACTATTTCTACATATCGATTTCCTATGGCACCATTGAAAAAGTGAGAAGTTGCTTGAGTGAAATTTTTCTTCTTCCCTTTGAAAAATGTTGATATCGCTAAAATATCATAGATTGTTACCTTATAGATTGTACAAGCTCATTTTGTGATCATTTCCTTCATACATTGAAACATCTCATCTATCTTGGACTCAAAACTGACGTGATCATTGTCAATCGCTTAGGGTGAGATGGTACATCTTGTGTAAGAGGATCAAGAGTGATAGTGGAAGCTGGGAAACTATGGGGCTGCTTTGAGAAGCTGAAAGATGGATAGATCATTCTCTTCAAGTTCCACTTCTACTACAGGATCCTCTATTGATTTTAATTTCTTATGCAATCTCCTGTAGTATGGGGCATCCGATTTAAGTATTTTGTGTCTCAAACTCTCTTGAGAATGGACTGAGCCCGTATTCTCCATGACCTTTGATCAAGATTAGTGTGATGCATGTCTCTAAAGGGTGGAGAAACATCCCGATGTAATGGATGCATCCTTCTTCTTCTTGAACCATTCTTTTTATCTTATAATTATAACCTCAATCCGCTCACTTATGTCTCCCGATTTGTGGACACTACATGTTACATGAGGCATGAGTGAAGCCTTCATTTCTTGATATTCCTGGTCATACAAATTTATGCCATCATCTTTAATTCCCTCTTCATACTATTCAAACTTGAATTATTCATTTTTTTGACTTTTATCTCGTATATGGTCTCTTTCCCTCACAGCAATTCATCTATGTAATTCACCCAATCATCTTCAATCGTGATACGTGGTATGACTCGGAAGATGGAAAGTATCAAGATCACTTAGGATGTCAAATCCTAACCTTCGATTAAATGAATACAAACTCGGGGGAGTGAAGATAGCTTCCAAGTGTGATGCATCACTAACACTCTTGTAGGTGAAGCTTCCAAGTGAGATAGGAAATGAGACATTCTTCCTTTTCTGGTTCTTTATTTTACTACGAACATGGGTGATTTTTCTACAAAGCTCAAATAGTAAGATCTTGTCATTGAGATACCAAGGTAGACTTAGTGGAGAAATATCATAACTAGAAACGTGGATGTAGGAGAAAGTGGAAAATTATATGAAATGCGATTCGTACTTCTTGATCAAAGAAGTCATTTGTGGAAACAACCTTTAGTGAATATTCCCTTCCAGTGTCTAGATGATGACATGGTGAAGGCATCATTTACCCTTATGAAATATTGATTACTCTACTTCAATACCAACCGAGGATACTCTTCAAATGTTGGGGCCTTGGGAGAGATGTTCCCATAGTTACTATTGATGGAGTAACTCCACATGAACAATGGTTGAAGTGGATTCCATATGTTACACACCTTAGATTATTTAGGTGCAAAGCTAGCATGCATATATCCAAGTAAAATAGAAAGAAGTTGGATATGAAATCTCAAAAACTCATCTTCATTGGCTACAATGAAGAGGATCTTGGGTATAGATTGATGGATCCAAAGACCATAAAATTATACACTAATAGATATGTTGAGTTCTTTTGGAAGAAGGAAGCTGAGACTCCCTCTTGGACTCACCTGATGTAGATATTTCACCTATTGTGAAAATAGAAGCTGATGTTCCCACTGATGACAATGATGATGGGGATGATGGTGATGATCAGACATGACCATGACCCACATGAATAGTACAACATATGCCCAAGTGGTATACTAATATGATTCGAGATGCAAAATTGGATGCTCCACTAGATACATCCACCACTAGACCATGGACTTGTAGTAAAGCACGAGAAGAGGTAAAATTTACTTTGATGAGTACATTTGTTAATATGTTGAGCCTTGTTCTATCCAAGAAGCCCTACAAACGAAATATTGGAAAGATTTCATGGATGTTGATTATCAGTCAATGATGGAAAACAACACTTGGAAACTTGTCGATCTCCACCGGGAAGAAACCTAATGGTTGCAAATGGATATTCAAAATAAATTACAAAGAAGATAATACCATAGACAAGTACAAATCGAGACCGGTAGAAAAGGATTATGTACAAAAGAAAGGCATAGACTATGAAGACATGTTTTATCCCAAAACTAAGATCAATATGACCAGGATGATCTTTTCTCTAGTTGTTCAGTATGGTTAGAAATTCCATCATATGGACATGAAAAGTGCCTTTCTAAATGGAGATCTATAGGAAGGAGTCTATATGACTCAACCTAAGGGATTTGTCGTACCTAGTTAAGAAATAAATCTATGTATGGCCTTAAATAGGCACCCTGGGCTTAGTACATCAAAATTAATGAGCATCTCATTTAGCATGGATTCGTCATAAATTCATATGATCCCAATCTCTACCTCAAGAGACAAGGAGGAGAGATTACGATATTTGTTATATATGTCGACAATCTAGTCATCACTGACAGCACAGTGAAAATGATCAATGCTACGAAGAAAGATATTAATCAATCGATCAACATGAAAAATCTTAGGCTCATGCACTATTGTCTTGGATTGGAAGTATGACAAAAATATAAGGGTAAGTGCAGCAAGTTGGTGGACAAAAAGGGGTCATAAGTGGACGTCATATTGCAAAAAACAACGAAATCTCAACTTGTAGGGATTATTAGCAATACGCGCACTCAAAATTAGAAAAATTTATATAAATATGAATCGTAGCATTCGGACTCTAGTTTCTAAACTAATATTTTTTTTTAAAATGGACAATTTTATCTATATTAAACACTTAAAATTATATGACTTGGTTTTTTTTTAAAAAACCTATAAGATTCTAGTCCATTTTCCCGCGATTTGGATGACAAAATCTTTTTTTTTTTTTTTCATTTGGTGAAAAATTAGATGTAGTTGTCTATCTTGGGATGGATTTTATTTTGTATTTTTTCGAGAAATATTTTTTTATGATTTTTTCCGTGAAAGTGGTCTGATAAGATTTAGAAAATGGAGCGCCTTCTTTTCTCGCCATAACTATATCAAAAAACATCAAAATCAAATATATTTTTTTAACATGTATAGAATTTCTCCACGATTGGGATGGTATAAGGTTTATCACATTTTGATAAGCGAAACAAAAGTTGCGATCTTAAACGTACAGATGAACATTCGCGGGAAAAAATGTCTTAAAGACCTATTATTAGTAAAAATAATTATAAAATGATATTTATCTTATTCTATTCACTTTAAAATCCATATTTCTACAAAGCTAACAATCTCCCCTACGCGATGACACCATTTTTGTAAAAAAAAATCAGTTTTTCAGCATGGTTCAAGTCTATGGAAGAGAAAATTTGAAGTTTTTTGACCTTTTACACTTCATAATGACCTTCCATAGCTTTGGTTGGGGAAAAACAAAGATTTCCCGAGCCTTAGGGTCAGATTTGATGATACAGATAGAACTGTGATCAAGTTTTATAAACCGCGAGCATAGTTTGTAAAGCACAATCGTGGTTCTTAAATCATATTTACACACATCCCAATGTTCTAATTACCATGTGATTTTTACTATTTGACTTTACCGTATGAATTACTATGAAATTTTGTCATTTTTTGCACGTTTTTCTTATCACCAAGCAAAACATCATGGGAGACAAGAAACAAAGTCAAAAAAGGAAGTCATTAAGTAAAAAAACACCAAACGAATTAGAGGCAAACAGATTTCAAAATGTTGAGTGAATGCAGAATCTTTGTGAATCAAGAAGAGGTTCATCTTCAACCCCTACTATTGTAAGCAATGAGGAACCAGGTAATGTTTCTACTGTCAATGTTGAAGTTGAATTAAATACTTGTGATGAAGATGTTTTTACTATTAATGTTGAAGAAGAATTAAATAATCGTGATATAGAAAATGTTGAAATTGAAGGAGACAATGAAAATGTGAATAAGGAAATTCAGGTTGAAACTGTAGACAAGCAAAATTTGACAAAAACACCACCTAGGATTTTCCGTAAGAAACCTAATTATTTTATTGAAATTGATGAAAACATTTTGAAACCAATGTCTCAAAAAACTTTCTGAACAGAAAATCGAAGAAAAGCCATTTGAAATTTGGGATAATCATTTTGAAATTTTAAATGATTCCCAAAGATATCGATTGTTGGTTGATTTGATGAAATTGATTAAAATGATACCTACATTAAACACCTTAGGATTGACAACATCTAATATACGTGGTCAAACCTCTATAATTGTTGAAAACCTTCATGATGTATATCACATTGTTGGTGTCAAGAGACACACTAGGGATAGTAATATTGTGTGTCATGTACTTGTTACTAGTGTTGTAAGTGAATCAATAAAAAACAACATTTGATTATGTAAACAAGTTGAATGTTGCAAGTTAATTGAAAAACTCTAATGAAAGCAATTGAAAGACGTAATATCCTTCAATCACTCAATAACACCAATTTTTGGGCATTTTCTGCTAGAGCACCGCATAAGGACAAAGATAATTATGATGCTATAAGAGAAGTTGTTATTCAATTTTGGCATGATAACACTAGAGTTTCACCTAATACAAGAGATGTTGTAAAATGGAGAGTTGGTTTTACTAATTGTGAACCACATCCAAAGCATTTCTTAGATATGACTCAAACTCAATTTTTTCATAAGTTTGAACAAGAGCATCTGGAAATTAAAATTAGTCAACATTTTTTTGAAATATTGAAACCATTCTATGTGAAAATCAATCACGCTTGCACCACTTGTTGTGGTAGGCAACATGTTGAATTTGCTATGCATTATGCTAAATTTTTACGTATTCATTCTAATTTTCATTCTAAAACTATGTTATCGAATGTGGTGTTCAAGTTCCACCAATATCTTCCAAGGATTTCATTCCTACGATATTTTGTGAAAAATAAGTTGGACAATTTTGTTATAGTCAGGATTGTTTAGATGGAAGTTGTGGTACATGCGGCATATTACCTAAATTGGAAAGTTACATCCATG
Organism: Taxus wallichiana var. yunnanensis; assembly: GCA_018340775.1. Lineage (NCBI taxonomy): Eukaryota > Viridiplantae > Streptophyta > Pinopsida > Cupressales > Taxaceae > Taxus > Taxus wallichiana. The sequence continues at coordinate 573,496,633 of CM031244.1, forward strand.
AGAAAATTAAACGTGCAATAGGACATAATTTAGTTGAGTTTGATAAATATAAATCAGTTGCATACCAGTTGAAAGATGGAAAAGAGTCTAAACAGTGTGAGCTAGTTACAAAACATAAGCCTATTTTTCAATTTATGAGAAAATTTTGAAATTGTTTATGTGTATGCTAGGCGGACACACAAAGCTTGATAGTTGGATGAACAGTTCAAGATGTGCAAGAACACATTTCCTATTAGTCCTATTATTTCAATGGTCGATTTTGCATAGAATTACACATTCCAACCACAAATGGAGGTTCAATCACAATATTACAACTCGGTATAAATTTCTATTTTTGTGCATATAGCATTTTTACATTCTCCTGATAGTACAGAGAATGATCGAAAAACTTTAAGAGAGTACCACTTTTATATTAGTGATTATCGTACTCATTCTACTGAATTTGTGCAAGGGTGTTTCCAGTTATTTTATGGAAACTTGTCTGATAGGGACATCCACTTCAAACAACATTATATATGGTCAGATAATTACACGTCTCAGTTTAAGAATGCACAATTTTTTTATTAGATGAGCGGGATGCATGTGAAGATGGGTGTGCAACATATTTGGAGTTTCACCGAGGTTTGGACATGGAAAAGGAGAGCATGATGGTGCAGGGGCATGTGTGAAAAGATCTCTTGCAAGAGAACAATTTAAGTACAAAGATGGTGCTAAATTGCAAGATGTAAAGAGCATAGTGGAATGGTGTATTGACAACATGGCCCGAGGTTCTCAAGAGAATTCCACAATTCGTAGATAATTTTTGGTTGATAGAAGAACAACAAATTGCTAACTATGAGGATTGTATGACACTCACTGGGTCCAGTGATATGCACTCATTTTGTAGCTCAGACGCTACTTCGTGGGCCACATGGACAAGAAATTTGACATGTTTTTGTGCATCTTGTATCGAATTTTTCACTGCTGAGTGTGATTCACAAGAATGGGTGGATGGATGGATTTGTAGGCCTCTAACTCTGCTTCCTAGTTATCAACCTCCACAAGCATTACGACTTGTTTCTGTAGATGAAGTTGCAACATCCAAGGACTTTGATGAAATTTTGATTTTGGTGTGACAAGGTATTTATGGTTATTTACAATTTTTGTATTGAGTTATGTCCATTGAAATTTTAATATGTACAATTTAAATTTGAGTTGAAACCTTTGTTTTTTGTAGGACATGTGTTTGTAGTTATTGCGACAGAAGACAATGAAGAAGGAACATACTATTTCTTATGTCGTTGCATCAAGGAAAGAAAGAAGTTGACTTCTCCTATTATAGATGGTGAAGATATTGAGTACCCTACAGGGTCAGTGGTAGTTATTGGAACTTGGCTTCGACGGTATCCATTAAAAACTCTTTTGTTTGGGTGTTTGAAGACTTTGACACACACATGAAAATACTCTTATATTTGCATCTAATTCTAGCGACAAATATTCAGCTGTATAGATATCGAGGAAGGCCTTTTAACAAGATTCTTTAGAAGGTTCGAGAGTCAGATCATGAAGCAATCTTGTCCACTATTCAGAGTAGATCCGATCTTGATGGTTCATTGGAATGAATTTACAATGTTCATGTCTAGTATATATAAATTTGTTAGTTAGATAAATTTAAGTTCATATATTTTATTAAATTTGTGTATTTTGTATATATCTAGTATGGTTTTGATTTGAAACTTAAATTTATTTGACTAACACTTTTATGTGTAGGTTAGTGGTGCCAAAAAAGCTTCCACCTTCATGTGGTTGGCATTGTTAGTAGAGAATTGTAAATTATTGAAGCTAAGAGAAGCTTTCATTGTTTTACAAGAAAAGAGAAGCAATTAACAACGATTTATGTACCTGTGGAGGGGGTTCTTGGCTCTGGAGGAGGTAGCCCAAAAGCACCTGGAGCTTAGAGAACCAAAACAACACCTCCCCAAGTGTTTACAAGATCATCTCTATGTGTGTGCACATTCGGTTTGGTGCCACGACCCACCGTTTGCAAAATATAGTGTTTGGCGCTTACACTTTGGATCAAACCGCACTAGTTCATGCATTTACAAACAATAGGGCAGCGAGAGCACCGATTGGAGAAGGAAAAAACCAATACATGCTATTATAGAGGGTCCCTACATCGAGGTGTAGGATCGGGCGAGATTTCTCTAGGTGCCACGAATTCTACGTAGTCACCCGTCGAATTTGAATGATTTTATGGTCTTAGGGCTCTTAAGGGACTATGCCTTAACGAAGTATCCTGAAAGCATCAACATTTCATGCACCAAAATTATGCCTCCCCAAGTGTTTACAAGACCATCCCTATGTGTGTGCATAGTTGGTTTGGTGCCACGACCTACCGTTTGTAAAATATAGCATTTGACAGCTTTACATTTAAGCTCAAACCAAATGCACTATTTCACGCATTTGCAAACAATAGGGCAGCGAGAGCACCGATTGGAGAAGGAAAAAAATTGAGACAGGCTATTATAGAGGGTCCCTATGCCAAGGTGTAGGATTAGACGAGATGTCTCTAGGTGCCACAAAGGTGTGCGCATAGTCACCCGTCAAAGTTGGACGATTTTTTGGTCTCAGGGATCTTAAGGGACCATGCCCGAACGAAGTAGCCTGGCAACAACATTGTCGTGCATCAAACAAAACTTCATCTACCATTCACCTAGCCACCCAAATGTTTCAGGGTAGTCGTTTGAAAGTGCCACGACCCACTTGTTTGCAAAATATACCGTTTGACAACCTTACACTATCTCAAACTGCACTATTTCACGCATTTGCAAAAAATAGGACAAATGAGAGCACCAATTGGAGAAGGAAAAATCCGAGATAATATATTATAGAGGGTAATCTTGTTGTCAAAATTTCACCCCCAGGTAATTTTGATAACATGCATCGAATATTCAAGTCCCGGAAAATTGATTGATTCGGGGCCAAAAATCATGTTCTTTAGAGTCCCCTCAAATATTTTCTAAGTTCCCTGTCTGAGAGGAAAAGAGCAAGCTCTGAGAAAATGTGAAAAAAGGTTGCAAAGGCAAGTAGGTTGATCCAGGAAAAAATCATAAAAATGACTAAGTCCTAGTCCTAGGGCGATGGGACATTTGGGACAAAAGGCCCGAACCGCCGACTCGGCCGAAGTAAGCCTGGCTTGCAGCCCAAACAGCAAAGCAACAGGGACATCTCGGGACAAAAGTACGCGGCAGCGCGAAATGCCGGTTCGACCGAGAAAAAATTGGCTAACTGCTGAGAGGGACGCAAATGGGACAATCGGGCCAAAAAGGTGCGAACCGGCCAAACCGGGTGAAAAAGGGCCAGACAGTCCAAAATCAAATGGGACAATCGGGCCAAAAAGGCGCGAACCGGCCGAACCGGCCGAAAAGAGTCAAGTCAGTCCGAAGCAAAGTGGGACAAGCGGGCCAAAAATGCCCGAACCGGCCGAATCGGCTGAAATGAGTCCAGAGGGTCCAAAATCAAATGGGACATCTGGGACAAATGGACGCAAAATGCCCGAACCGGCCGAAATGAGCACAAAGGGCCCAAAATCAAATGGGACATCCGGGACAAATGGAGGCGAAGTACGCGAAGGAGCCGAAGGAGCCGAGGACCAATCAGAAACTGCCACGTGTCCTCACAGGAGAAAAAGTCAAAAGGTCAAAGGGGTGAGTTATCGAGCGCTGAACCGAACCAATGAAATGGTGCCACGTGTCCAAGTTTAAGGGGCCCACAAGCAATTTCAAAAGGAAAGCCCGCGAAAGACGGAGGAGAGAGAATTGCTCGTCCAATCAGCATGTGCCACGTGTCGTCCAAATGGCGAAGAGCGGGAAAACATTTTAAAATTCGTTTTGATCTGTTCCGTGCCCTAAATCTTCAGATCGCCATATCTTTTGATCCAGAGCTCGGATTTCCACGTTCTTTATATCAACGGAAAGTCATTGTACATGATTATGGGATCAATCTTGAGTTTTGGTGCGATCAAGAGAGAAAATCAAGAAACGGCTCTGACGTGTGGTAATGGCCAGAAGCGACCTTTCAACAACCCGTTTTAATGCTAATGGGTCGCATTCTTCTTCTGCACGGCCAGAAGTGACATTTTAGCGGCCAAATTAATACAAATGGGTCACATTCTCCTCCAAAATCACTCAAAGTGACAGGGTATGGGTTGGTAAGATCCTCCATGCTGATTTAATGCATCTGCAGTCAATGAGGAATGGGCTTGCACGTTTTCCCACGTTTTCTGTCCCCTGGGCTCGACCCATGCAATGTAAAAGCCAGATTTGGCTCATTTTTAAAAAAAAGAGGTTGTTCATTCTTTCTGCTCTGCTCTCCCTTCTTTTCTTCTCTAGGGTTGAAAATGGAGTTCGAACCTCCTCCCTTGCTCTGTAATGGCGTTTTTGCCTCTTATTAATGGAATGATGTTCTGTGCAAACTTCTGAAGCAACAAAACATGTTTTGTGATGCATCTGTCCATCCTTTCTTGTTTTTGCTTGTTTTCTTCTTGCCTCTCTTCATTGCAGGTATTTGTGCATGTTTGAATGTTCATTGCAGTCCGGAGCTTTGTTCATGGAGTTTTGGGACATTTTCTGTGTGAAATCTATCCTTGGGCCTGTGATGCATCTGTCCATCCTTCCCATTGCTCACCTCTCTTTGTCCCATGGCAGTTTTGATAGATGTCCAACATTCTCCTTCTCTGGTGTATCACCATTTTAGTGTAGGCTTTTGTTGTTTTTCCTTCTCTCTCTCTCTCTCTGTCTCCTTGGCATGGTTAGATTAGGATTAGATTAGCTTGCCTGCACTGGAATAGCTTGTGGCAGGTAGTTTAGGAGTAGGAACCAGCCTTCTCTGGAGATTCCTCTCTCGGTTTCACAAGTCCCACGCTTGGAGAGAGGTTTCCATGTTGTGCAATCACACTGGATGCCTGAACATCAACCTAGAAGCCTGATGTGCATCCAGGGGTGCTGTGATTTTGCATCAACAGTTTTGGCACGCCCGGTGGGACCTTAGAGGTCTTTCACTTCATCTTTTGCAGGTTGATGTGTTCCTGTGAAGATTTCAGCCTTTGGAGGCACTTGCAAACACATTTGGCGACTCCATCTGGTCAACAACCATCTCTCGAAGTTGCCAGACCTTCCTTTCCATTCATTTTCATTCATTTTCCATTCATCCTTCTTTCCATCTCCTTCATTCTTCCTCATTCTTTGAAGTTGTGCAATCATGACTTCATTTCCATCATGGATTTCATATCAACAATAGTAGTATATTCCACCTCCAACAGGTTTTACAAATCCTCCAGATCAGCATGCATATTCATATGAACAGCAGTGCCAAAGTCAGTTTGGCTATGGAGCTTTCCAAGAGCAAGAGTATGCATATAATGAAGACAATCAGATGCAAGATGCTGGTCTGTTGGAGAAAATCCAAAAGATGGAGGTAAACATAGTGCAGTCCAGGGCTCAGGCACAGATGAAAGCTTTTGGAATCGGTTATGGAGCACCCTGTCCATGGGTGGGACCTTTTCCAAGGCATTACAGCCCTCAGGAGAAGCTTGACTTCATGATTGCAACGCTGCCTTTGCTTGCAAAGTGGATTGAAGAAATAGAGGTGTATGAGAGAAGTATTCAGCAACCTTGTCAACGGGTAAGCACACCATCTCATGCCTTTCCTTTTCCTCTTTCCCAATCTGTTTCATTTCAGCAGTGTCAAGTTTCAAACCCTCCATCTGCTGTCCCAAGTGTTGAATCCATTTCTCCACCCCCCAGTCTTCCACCTCATCTCGATTCTTCTTTCCTTTTCCCTTCCAAACAGTCATCCCCTCCACAAGAGCTAACAGAAATACCCCCTCCTCCAAAGAAACAAGAGGTTTCACTGCCTCCACCACCACAAAAAAGTGTAAAATCGGTTGAGTTTCAACCCATTCCTCCTCTTGCATTCCCAATTTCATATGGGGAAGAAGGAATTGAAAAAATCAGTCATCAAGGACAGCAAGAAGAGGAGCCCAACAGAAAAGAAATGACAGATGACTTGAAGGTTTGGGCTACCAAATTTGGGATGACAAAGATCCCCTTGATGGTTAAGCCTACAGAAGAGGCTAAGGTTGAACAAATGGTGGTTAGGACTGATTTGGTTGCAGCAGAAGAAGAAGATCTTGCAGTCCCAACTTGTCCTCTAGAGCAGCAAATTGAAGAGTTTGACTTGACAAACTTCATGCTGGAGGAGGAGTTCAATCAAGAGCAAGATTCTCTTCAAACATTGGAGGAAGGAGAAGCTGCTCCAAATCTAAAAGAAGAGGAGCACATCCTAGCTGTGGAGGAGAAAAGTACAGATCCAAGGGCTTTGAGCACAAAGCGAGTTACAGGAGAACCTTCGCTTCTTCTTTCCACTTCATCTCTCTCAATTTCTAGCACTGAAAAGGAGTTTGATCTCTCAAACTCAATATTGGAGAGTGAAGGAAACCATAGTGGTCAAGTTGCAGATCAAGAGGACACCATGGAGGAAGTTGAAAACGAGCAAAGTAGGACAAAGAATGAGGCGCTTTACATCTGCCGATTTGGAGGACTGTTTTGATGGAGAAGAGTCGGTTGAGCTTTCACCTTTCTCTCTTTCATCATCCACATTCCAAACACCAGAGCCTGCTGCCATGAAGGAGAGCTTTCATTTGCAGCAGCCTGCATCTTACAGCAGCTCTTTGGGATCAAGATTGGAAGATTTTTATCTTCCATGTTCTTCATTGGAGGAAGAGAAAGGACAGAAGGATTCCACCATTTCTTCCACATCATCCATTCAGGTGGGTCTACAAGAAGACTCCATTCTTGGAGTTGAAAATCAGAGCTATGGGCATATTAAATGGATCAGACCTTGCCCAATCAGGTATTTGGCTTCATTGGAGCCAAAGGAGAAGCCACAACCAGTCATGCTTGCTTCTGAGCATGAGGATGAGCTACAAAGTACCAAGGATCAGCTGCCATACCTCTCCAATCCAAATGCAGAGCAACTAAAAGAGGTATTGGATTTTTCAGTTGATACCTTGATGATTTGGATAGAAGACCAGCTTCTTGTTGATTTTCCATCCATCCAAACAGCCATGATCAGTGCCAAATCAATTGCATGGCTGCCAATTTTGAAGAAAGGAAGCTATTTCTCACAACCAGTTGCAGAGTTTATTTAGCTTGCCTTTGCTTCCAGTTAGAGTAGAGTAGCTAGGTTTGCTTTCAGTAGAAGAAGTTCTTGTGCACACTCGCATGTTCCATTTGGGGCATGTATGATTTTCAGTTTTGTACATAGTTTTGGTGTTGCTAGTTCTGCTCTCTTGCACGCTTCATTTCGTGGCATCTTGGTGAAGACACTCCGGGTTCAATGGGTTTCCAGTGGCTCGGAGGGAGGTTTTCAAAGTTCGATTAGTTGCAGTTGCAACTCATGACTCCATGCCCAATGGATGCTTCAGTTACGATCATTCATCTAGCGAGCGGCGAGATGACCCCCTGAGTCGCCAAACCGTTGTCAAAATTTCACCCCCACAGGTAATTTTGATAACATGCATCAGAATATTCAAGTCCCAGGAAAATTGATTGATTCGGGGCCAAAAATCATGTTGCTAGAGTCCCCTCAAATATTTTCTAAGTTCCCTGTCTGAGAGGAAAAGAGCAAGCTCTGAGAAAATGTGAAAAAAGGTTGCAGAAGGCAAGTAGGTTGATCCAGGAAAAAATCATAAAAATGACTAAGTCCTAGTCCTCTGGGCGATCGGGACATTTGGGACAAAAGGCCCGAACCGGCCGTCGGCCAAGTAAGCACAAACAGCCCGCAAAGCAACAGGGACATCTGGGACAAAAGTACGCGGCGGGCGCGAAATGCCGGTTCGACCGAGAAAAAATTGGCTAACTGCTGAGAGGGACGCAAATGGGACAATCGGGCCAAAAAGGCGCGAACCGGCCGAACCGGTGAAAAAGGGCCAGACAGTCCAAAATCAAATGGGACAATCGGGCCAAAAAGGCGAACCGGCCGAACCGGCCGAAAAGAGTCAAGTCAGTCCGAAGCAAAGTGGGACAAGCGGGCCAAAAATGCCCGAACCGGCCGAATCGGCCGAAATGAGTCCAGAGGGTCCAAAATCAAATGGGACATCTGGGACAAATGGACGCGAAATGCCCGAACCGGCCGAAATGAGCACAAAGGGCCCAAAATCAAATGGGACATCCGGGACAAATGGAGGCGAAATGCGAAGGAGCCGAAGGAGCCGAGGACCAATCAGAAACTGCCACGTGTCCTCACAGGAGAAAAAGTCAAAAGGTCAAAGGGGCGAGTTATCGAGCGCTGAACCAAACCAATGAAATGGCGCCACGTGTCCAAGTTTAAGGGGCCCACAAGTAATTTCAAAAGGAAATCCCGCGAAAGATAGAGGAGAGAGAATTGCTCGTCCAATCAGCACGTGCCATGTGTCGTCCAGATGGCGAAGAGCGGGAAAACATTTTAAAATTTGTTTTGATCTGCTTAGTGCCCTAAATCTTGGATCGCCATATCTTTTGATCCGAGCTCGGATTTCCACGTTCTTTATATCAACAAAATCTGTTGAGATGCTCTACATGATTCTAGGATCAATCTCGAGTTTTGGTGTAGTCTGAAGAGAGAAAATCGAGAAACGGCTCTGACGTGTGGTAATGGCCAGAAGCGACCTTTCAACAACCCGTTTTAATGCTAATGGGTCGCATTCTTCTTCTGCACGGCCAGAAGTGACATTTTAGCGGCCAAATTAATACAAATGGGTCGCATTCTCCTCCAAAATCACTCAAAGTGACAGGGTATGGGTTGGTAAGATCCTCCATGCTGATTTAATGCATCTGCAGTCAATGAGGAATGGGCTTGCACGTTTTCCCACGTTTTCTGTCCCCTGGGCTCGACCCATGCAATGTAAAAGCCAGATTTGGCTCATTTTTAAAAAAAAAGAGGTTGTTCATTCTTTCTGCTCTGCTCTCCCTTCTTTTCTTCTCTAGGGTTGAAAATGGAGTTCGAACCTCCTCCCTTGCTCTGTAATGGCGTTTTTGCCTCTTATTAATGGAATGATGTTCTGTGCAAACTTCTGAAGCAACAAAACGTGTTTTGTGATGCATCTGTCCATCCTTTCTCGTTTTTGCTTGTTTTCTTCTTGCCTCTCTTCATTGCAGGTATTTGTGCATGTTTGAATGTTCATTGCAGGTCTGGAGCTATGTTCATGGAGTTTTGGGACATTTTCTGTGTGAAATCTATCCTTGGGCCTGTGATGCATCTGTCCATCCTTCCCATTGCTCACCTCTCTTTGTCCCATGGCAGTTTTGATAGATGTCCAACATTCTCCTTCTCTGGTGTATCACCGTTTTAGTGTAGGCTTTTGTTGTTTTTCCCTTCTCTCTCTCTCTGTCTCCTTGGCATGGTTAGATTAGGATTAGATTAGCTTTCCTGCACTGGAATAGCTTGTGGTAGGTAGTTTAGGAGCAGGAACCAGCCTTCTCTGGAGATTCCTCTCTCGGTTTCACAAGTCCCACGCTTGGAGAGAGGTTTCCATGTTGTGCAATCACACTGGATGCCTGAACATCAACCTAGAAGCCTGATGTGCATCCAGGGGTGCTGTGATTTTGCATCAACAAGTACCTATGCCAAGGTGTAGGATCGACGACGAGAAGTCTTTAGGTGTCACGGAATGCACATAGTCACTCGTCGAAGTTGAACAATTTTTTGGTCTCAAGGCTCTTAAGGGACTATGCCCGAATGAAGTGGCCCGGAAGTAATGACATTGTCACACACCAAAATGACACCTCCTCTATTGTTCATTTGGTCACCTGGATGTGTCGGAGCGTCAGTTTTGTGCCATGATCCACCATTTACAAAATATAGCATTTGACATCCTTACATTGTCTCAAACTGCACTATTTCACGTGTTTGCAAACAATAGGGCAATGAGAGCACCGATTGGATAAGGAAAAAACCTGAGAAAAATATTTTAGAGGGTCCCTACACCGAGGTGTAAGATTAGACGATATGTCCTTAGGTGCCACGGAGTCCGCGTAGTCACCCATCGAAGTTGAACATTTTTTTGTCTCAGGGCTCTTAAGAGACTATGCCCGAACAAAGTAACCCGGAAGCAAAGATGTTGTCGCACACCAAAATGACACCTCCTCTAGCATTAACCTAGCTACCTAGATGTTTCAAGACATGATCGTTTTGGTGCCACGACCCATAGTTTACAAAATATAGTGTTTGACACCTTACATTGGCTCAAACTGCACTATTTCACGTGTTTGCAAACAATAGGGCAGCGAGAGCACCGATTGGAGAAGGAAAAAACCAAGACAAGATATTGTAGAGATTCCCTACATCAATGTGTAGGATTAGATGATACATCTCTAGGTGCCACGGAGTGCACGTAGCAACCTGTCGAAGTTGAACGATTTTTTGTCTCAGGGCTCTTAAGGGATTACGCCTAAACGAAGTAGCCCGGAAGCAATGACGTTGTCGTGCACTGAAACAATGCCTCCTCTAGTATTCACATGGCCATTCAGATGTGTTAGCATAGTTGGTTCAGTGCCACAACCCACCGTTTGCAAAATATGGCGTTTGACAACCTTACAATGGCTCAAACTGCATTATTTCACACGTTTGCAAACAATAGGGCACCGAGAGCACCGATTAGAGAAGGAAAAAACTGATACATAATATTGTATAGGGTCCCTACATTGAGGTGTAGGATCGACGAGATGTCTTTAGGTGCCACAGAGTGCGTGTAGTCACCTGTCGAAGTTGAACAATTTTTTGGTCTCAGGGCTCTTAAGGGACTACGCCCGAACGAAGTAGCTCGGAAGAAATGACGTTGTCACACACCAAAATGATGCCTCCTCTAGCATTCACCGGCCACTTGGACGTGTCGGCATGGTCAGTTTGGTGCCATGATTCAACGTTTGCAAAATATAGCATTTGACATCCTTACATTGTCTCAAACTACACTATTTCGCGTGTTTACAAACAATAAGGAAGTGAGAGCACCGATTGGATAAGGAAAAAACCAAGAAATAATATTATAGAGGGTCCCTACAATAAGGTGTATGATCGGATGATATGTCCTTAGGTGCCACGGAGTCTGCATAGTCACCCATCGAAGTTGAACGATTTTTTGGTCATAGGGCTCTTAAGGGACTACGCCCGAACGAAATAACCCGGAGGCAACGACATTGTCCCGCACAAAAATGACACCTCCTATAGCATTCACCTAGTCACCCAAACATGTCAGTAAGCCTGATCAATTTGGTGCCAAACCCACCGTTTGCAAAATATAGTGTTTGATAGCCTTACATTGGCTCAAACTGCACTATTTCACGTGTTTGCAAACAATAGGGCAGCGAGAGCACCGATTGGAGAAGGAAAAAACCAAGACATGATATTTTAGAGGGTCCCTATGCCGAGGTGTAGGATTAGATGATACATCTCTAGGTGCCACAAAGTGCGCGTAGTCACCCGTCAAAGTTGAATGATTTTTGGTCTCAGGGCTCTTAAGGGACTACGCCCGAACGAAGTAGCTGAAAGAAACGATGTTTTCGCGCACTTTGAAATGATGCCTCCTCTAGCATTCACATGGCCACATGGATGTGTCGGCGTAGTTGGTTTAGTGTCATGACCCACCGTTTGCAAAATATGGTGTTTGACAACCTTACACTGGCTCAAACTGCACTATTTCACGCGTTTGCAAACAATAGGGCACCGAGAGCACCGATTGGTGAAGTAAAAATTGAGATAGGATATTGTATAGGGTCCCTAGCAGAGGTTTAGGATCAAACGAGATGTCTCTAGGTGCCACGGAGTGTGCGTAGTCACCCGTCAAAGTTGAACAATTTTTGGTCTCAGGGCTCTTAAGGGACTACGCCCGAACGAAGTAGCCCGAAAGCAACGACATTGTCACGCACCAAAAAAATGCCTCCTCTAGCATTCACTTGGCCACTTGGACATTTTGGCGTAGTTGGTAGGGTGCCACAACCCACCATTTGCAAAATATAGCGTTTGACAGCCTTATACTAGCTCAACTGCACTATTTTGCGTGTTTACAAACAATAGGGCACAGAGAGCACCGATTGGAGAAGGAAAAAACTAAGACATGATATTATAGAGGGTCCCTACACCAAGGTGTACTATTAGATGAGACATCTCTAGGTTCCATGGAGTGTGCATAGTCACTCATCAATGTTGAACGATTTTTTGGTCTCATGCTCTTAAGGGACTATGCTCGAACGAAGTAGCCCTAAGCAATGACGTTTTCACACCAAACGATGTCTCCTCTAGTGTTCACCTAGCCACCCAAAATTTTTAAGATATTGGTTCGTTGCCACCCCACCGTTTGCAAAATATATCATTTGACAACCTTACACTATCTCAAACTGCATTATTTCACGCATTTGCAAACAATAGGGAAGCGAGAGCACCGATTGGAGAAGGAAAAAACCAATACATGATATTGTAGAGGGTCCCTACACCTAGGTGTAGGATCAGACGAGATTTCTCTATGTGCCATGGAGTGCGCGTAGTCACCTGTCAAAGTTGAATGATTTTTTGGTCTCAAGGATCTTAAGGGACTACGCCCGAACGAAGTAGCCTGGAAGCGCGACGTTCTCACGCACCAAAATTATTCCTCCTCTAGCATTCACCTAGCCACCCAGATGTGTCAGTGTAATCGGTTCGGTTCCACGACCCACTATTTGTAAAATATATTGTTTGACAGCCTTACACTATCTCAAACTGCACTATTTCTCGCGTTTGCAAAACAATAGGGCAGTGAGATCACCGATGGGAGAAGGAAAAAAGCCGAGAGGCTATTATAGAGAGTCCCTATGCCAAGGTTTAGGATTAGAAGATACATCTCTAGGTTCCATGGATTGCACATGGTCACCCGTCAAATTTGAACATTTTTTTGGTCTCATGGCTCTTAAGGGACTACGCTTGGAAGAAAGTAGCTGGAAGAAACAACGTTGTCGTGCACCAAAACGATGCCTCCTCTAGTGTTCACCTAGCCACTCGGATGTGTCATTGCCATGAGTCATTTTGGTGCTAGGACGTTACGAGGCATGAATTCTCACTACTTGCCTCCATTCATTTCCTAGACTGCCTAGAAAAGAAAGTTTGTAAACATTTATGCCATGAAGGCTCAAGGAATGCTAGGAAGGCTCTGGATCGGGTGGTCTAACACCAATCCGGGCCTCCCTAGAGCCCGCCATAGCACTTGAAGGCATATACCCCCAATCAAACACGTTGGTGGTGACAGTTTGTTGGACCACGACGTGTCTTGGGGCATGACTTCTCGTGCTACTCGGCTAGCATCAATGAGATTGCAACAAGGTTAACACATTACCATGTAAATACTCTAATGATTGTTAAATGATCTCTTTTTAAGCATGTTAATACACAATAGAACTTGTTAAGAATATTGTTTGCATATCTTTTGCCAACTAAGTTAAGAACCTTCAATTTACCATTATATAACATATAACATCATATATGATATGTGTCAATTGTTATATCTTAGTTTCAAAATTAAATGTTAAACAAATAGATTTTTATTATATGTTAGGGTTTCAAATAAATATGACAAGGATACCTGCTAGCATTTGAAATGCCTAAAAATTGTCAAGTGTATCATCTTTAAAATGCAAGGATGTGAATTATTTGACAATATACATTACATACATATTTATGTGTTCTTATCTAGATTGATATGTCGTAACATATGTACAAACATCCTAAATAAATATGTAAATAATGTTCACAAATTCCTTGATATATTGTTTTAAAATTCATTGAAGAACCTTGAATTTTTTTCAAATACCTTGGAATGGTAAGGATGTGAATTATTTGACAAACCCCCTCACAAAAATGTGTATTTTGGACTAGAAGGATTGTAGGGTATACAAAAAATGGGGTTTTTAAAGTGTGTGCTTGAATACAAAAACATATAGGACTTAATATGGAAGTGAATCTACTTACGATAATCAAATCATGTGTAAATTCTTAGTTGATTAGCATAGCACCAAATTATAAAGAGATATTAAGGTGTATCTATTGATCAATGGGATAAGCCCTATTAATGGGATAATCTCTAAAACAATACATAAATGCTTCCCTTAATTTCTTAACAATTGTACCATGTAATGTTGCACCATAGTAACGTTATATTCATATAGTTCAAGATGAACTCTACCTCACTTATTTCTAACAATGTTTGCATTAGTTGATATGCAACAAATGAGTGTTAGCTTTAAAAGAAAAAATGTTAGTTATAGAAATTCCCTCACAACCATTCTTTCAAAGATGTGCACATTGTTAGGAGGTGGGAAAATAATTAGAGTTGCACATACACCCTACGTAATTACTTGTGAAAAAAGTAATTACGTATTTCCCTTTGTAGTTCACCTAGCATGGTTATCATAGGTTTTGCTTAATGGAATAGGTTTGCTTAACAATTGTACCATGTAGTGCTCTGGGACGTGGTTTTTAATTTTAAATCAAACATACATATAGAACTAATATACATAGAACATACATACATATAAGGATATCATGTGTAATGAAATCGAATCAAACATAGAAGTAATATCGTTATGAAAACCAACACATGGATATATAATGTATCAAACTAAGTGTGTTGGACGCACATCTCTGAAAATATAAGTTCATAACATGTGTACATCTTGAACTAAGTGTGTCATACATATAGGACCACATGTGGTCGCATAAGGCTATATATACAATGGACTATATGAAGAATCATGAACTAGGACCAGATGGCCCATATGTGTGTGTGTGTGTGCATCCAAGTCCTATGAATCTAATCATGAAACATCTTCCCTCTCTTCACCCTGTTAGAAGTAGAATGTCCATGACACGGGGATGTAGTGGAGGAGATGCCACTACAGATTTCATCCGTGTGGTCCTAGACATCTCTAAGAAGGCTTATGAACCTAACTTTGCGCACATTCATAAACAACAAGTTTTTAACACCCATTTTTAAAATACATTCAAAATTTAGAAACTTAGAATTTAGTTAAAATGCATGTGAAATCTTACTGCAATGTCATGATCCCTATCAATTTGTCGTTGACGCATCGCAGGGACAACAATAGACTCACAAGGGGTAAGCTACATACAAATAATTAAATTTAAAATTAAATATTTCATGTACAAAATTTGATATTGTAGATTTAAGTAATAAGAAATAATTCCTCCAAAATTTAACAAATTTGAAAAATTGTACCTCAATTAGTGGATCTGCAGATGCTATGGCAATATCTACAATAGCCTCCATAGTCTGCATATATGGAGGAGTCTCTCTGGCAGTCATAAGCTATACAAAAACATGTACAAATCAATATTAATCTACATGACTACCACATAACAAACCCAAAGCATAATCCACGTGAACTTCCACAATTAGAAACAAAGTGTAAAGAGAAAATAACCTGCATAAAAGTCACATGAAGTGTGTCAGTAGCCTTAGTTCCTAGAGTAGATGATGACCAGTCAAGCTCTCGTGTGTATAAAAGACAAACATATATTAATATGTACATGTACAGGTGAAACATTATAATAATAAAAGTGCACAATCAAATGAAATTTGAAATTTAAGTACAACTTGAAACTTATGTTTGTAACACGCCCAGCTGTAGTAGCTCGGATGTCGACGCCAGATGTTTCCTTCACCGGCTCTTGCTATTTAAAATAAAATAAAAATTAGTTTTTACATGTATGTACATGACATATAATCAAATACATATATATTAAAATCTCAAACATGAATTAAACTATTATATATATATATTAAATATTTATTTGACATTTACCTGTGAAAGACCAAGATCCTTTGCACTAGTTCCAAAAACATCCGCCATCATCTCATCTAGAGAAAATAAATCATGTGATCCAACAAATGATGTCTCACCCACAGTGCATATGGCACCACATGATCCACAATGGTGTGGTGCGCTAGAACTAACACCTCCACCAACATCACCAGATGCAATCTGGTCACTATGTTGGTTCAAAGTGTCAGTGAGCTCCCTCAATGCATGTAGTTTGTCAATCTCCACACCTCCTTCACCGTATGAGGGATAACTTAAGGCAAGACGGGGGTTTGGGGCATGGGGGATCCTTGGTTGACCTATGCGTGCACCCGCAGCTACTCTGTGTAGAGCCACCTCCTCGCCCATAAAACTCAAAAAAGTTAAAATAATTTGGGACCTCATTAAGCATGAACTCACCATATAATTTCTTCAAAAAATAGAGGGGAACCTCATTGTTGTTGCATTGTGGATAATAAAAAACCATCCACCATTGGTCCCAAAAATTGTTCTTGATTCTGTCATCATGGCACCAATGGATTGGGAACCATTTGCAGTAGCTACGTGGGGAATTGGTTCTTAGGTCAATAAATAATGCACAAATGCGGTCTTTTCCAAAAAAATATCTTTTACGGCCACATGGGATAATTTATCTGCATACCACCACCTACAATCACCTCTAAAGGTATTCCATTTGTCTATTTGGTTGGTTGCGAGTCAACTTTTCCAATCAATGTTTGCAATGTGTTGGCTAAAGTCATGCGGGATGGATTTGTGGCATGATTTTGTCTTATAGTCTAAATAAGGTTCTCAATGAAAATTTTATTTTGTCGATTCTTCCAACGATATCAGCTTGTGTTCATGTTGGTTCCGTGGGGATAAAAGGAGCCACATGAGGTGGATCTATGTTTGGAGGAGGGTTTTGAGGAATGTTTGGAGGGTTTTGAGGAATGTTTTGATGGTTTGTAGGATTATGAGCTTGCTCGAGCAACTGACAAAACAAAAAATTGTATCTATTAACAAAAAATTGAAAAGCCCATGAAAATCACAAAAAATAACCTAAAATATAAAAACATTGATCAAAATCAAGGGCTTACCTCTTTGTCTTGGCGGCATGGTTGAAACTATCATGATCCATAAGTTTGAAGAGCAATTTTTAGGGGTATTCAAAGCATGGGTGCCAAAGGTCTAGGATAAATCGCAGTTGGAAAGGGAAAATGGGAGAAAATGAGGAGTCGCGGGTCTTTTTTTTTTTGTCTCGTGAGGACCCCAATCACGATTTTAGGTTCGAGATATCACCAAACCTATAAAAATAATTGCACCAACATGGTTTAGAAACCGTGATTGCTTTGTACTTAAATTTCGAGTTTTTATGTCCACCAACTTGTTGCACTTACCCATAATCACATATTTTTTTCTCGGTTAAATTATACCAAGACAACACTCGATGAATTTAGGATGATGGATTGCACACAAATTGTTACACCCATAGAGACGAGACTGTAGTTATCTTATTCAGATCCATCTCCTCTAGTAAATGCAACTCTCTATTGACATTTGATTGGGAGTCTCATTTATCTAACTTATACTAGACCATATATTAGCTTTGTAGTGAGCTATCTTTCCAGGTTCATGAAAGAGCCCATAGTTTTTCATTACAAAGTGGCAAGGCGGATCTTGAGATATCTCAAGGGTATAATGGATCTTGTTCTAGAATACAAGAAGAACAATAACTTATTATTGACCGGATATTCATATTCAGATCATGCAGGTAACATTGATGATAGGAAATCTACTTCTGGATTTGTATTATTTTTGGGATCTAGACTAATATCATGGGGAAGCAAGAAACAAAATTTTATTTCTCACTCTTCTACAAAGGTCAGATATTGTGTTGTAGGTGGAGTTGTATGCGAAGCAATATAGCTATGTTGCATACTTTGGAAGGACTTAGAATAACACAAAATAAACAGACCACCTTGTATGTTGAAAATGAAGGTAATCTCAAACTTGTTCGTAATCTAGTGTTTCATGAGAAAACGAAGCACATCAAGGTACATGTTCATTTGATACACGAGCATGTCTTGAAACACAATATACAACTTCATTTTTTCCCAACAATTTGAATAGAGAAGCGAGATAACTTCATGAAGTCACTTGCAGTGAAAAATTTGAGATGTTAAGAGAGTTCCTCTCCTCATCCCTTGAGTAAATGTAAAATTAAGGGGGATGTTAGGTAAAACATAGTTTACTAGGTTAGTTTAGCATTTACTATTTACTTGTAGGTAACTAGATTATTACTTGAGTTTGTTTATTAATTACTTTGGTAACTAGGTTTTTTTATATTATTGTTATATGGTTATGTTTTTATAACCATTTATATTTTTATTATTATATTCATGTGATTTTGTTATAGTTGCACATAGGTTTATTCTTGCATAGTTACAACATCTTATTTGTTTGTACTTGGCTATGTAATATCTATAAATATTGCATCCATCACTATTATAATTAGGCTGATTGAATATCAATATATTAATGTTAGGAACATCATATTAGCACTCACATTATATGGGTGGTTTATTATGTGATATAATTATAAGAGAGATAAATTATTTTGGTGTGATTTGTTCGAGTTTTGACCGAACTCACATGAATAGGATATTGTTGAATAGTTAAATCTAACTCCTTATCTCTAGGATCGGATTAACCTATAAATATGTAATACGTTCCATATAAAATAATAACGAAGAACATTATTGTGTTAACTCTGTCCAAATTTAATATTTGGTATCAAAGTGATCTATGTTTTGTTCCTATGAGCAATGGAATCTTAAAATATTGGTAGGGGCATACATTGAGTATGTCATCCCCGAGGATGAGAGTACATGTTCGGTGTTTATATTGATAAGATGTATTTTCAAAGGTGTCTATTTTGAAGTTTTACAAATTTCTGGTTTGAATGATCTTGTGATCATGTGGGTTTTTATTCTGCTCCTAGGTTGTTCCTCATCTGTGTTCATTTTTTTTCAAACTCCAATAGTTTTTCATCCTCTATCCCTCTCTCTACATTTTTGAACTCAAATCTACCCAAACTCCATAGAATCTACCGGTCAACAATATATTCATTACATTTTATGTTGGGTTGTGGAGCTAGATTGTTTCACAATGAGCATGCATTACAAGTGGCTAGTTTACATAGTAACCGGTGTCGGTTGGCTAACCATCGGTCAGCGAGAGGAACCTACATCGCTTAACAGAGGAACCCCATCGGTTAACAAAGGAACCACCATCGGTCAGGGAACTAGCATCGGTTACCTGTGTGTGAAAGTTTATATTTAACTCATGGGAATTAGATCTAAATTTTGTTATAAAGTTGATCTAATGGTTGTAATGCATAGCTATGGTGCCCTAAGTTTGTATATGCCTATATAAGCATGAAAGCTAGGGTTATAAGGTTAATTAAGAGAAGGATTGAGTTATATCCTTGATTCTCCTAGATTGAGAGGATGAAGAAGAAGAGAAAGAAAGAACAGGTTACATGAAGACAAAGCTTCCATGGAGAGAAGTTGGACAGAAGGAAATAGTAGGTACAGTTATGGTAGGTACATCTCAATGATGAGAAGAGGATAAAATATTCTATTGTATTTCCTTTTTATAGTTATCATCTCATTGTAATGGCTTGCATAGTATGCAAATCACATAGAGTTTCTTCTTGTAGATTCACATGTTTGTGAGATCTTGTATTGTAGATCCATGAGATCATGATGTATTTTTGATCCATGTAGATCTAGTCTTATATTTTTATATCCATAGGATGTTGTGAGATCTTGTATTCATAGATCCATGAGATCATGTTCTATTCTTGATCCATGTAGATCTAGATATTGTAGAGGAGGTTGTCTTCATGTGTGCACAGGTTGATGCAGTGATGGAGAGACAGGACTTACGGTGCACATCATGGTTGCATATAGGTAGAACCATGTGAGAAGTCTTGTTGTAGATCCAAAGATAACTTGGTATTAGTTCAAAGATGTAGTAGTTCTTAGTTATGTGTGATTTGATAGTGGTGTTTTGGAGGCGCAGCTTATAGTGCACTCATGGAGATCTGTTTAGAGATCTGGAGGAGGAGATACTCTTGGAGATGATCATTGTATTCTTGTGGGAAGAGTTGGTTTATACTCTTGATTATTATATATATGATATCTCTACCTTTAATGGACGTAGCCCACATTGGGTGAACCACGATACATGTTGTGTTATGTCTTTGTAAATTTTTTTATTTGGATTTATCTATTTTATATTTTTGCTACATGTATATTTTGGGAATTATTTTCATTTTGCGGTACTATATTCCCAACAACTGGTATCAGAGCTTGGTTAGATTTGTTGTTTGATGCCAAAAAGTGGTATCAAGAGTGATGGGTTTATTTCGAGAAAGGGTTTGCTTCATGGTTTTGTTAGTGGTATTACTTGATGTATGTATGAGAGCGGATTTCATTTTGTTTGATGTGCACATCGCAGGAAGAGATTTAATCTCAAGTAGAAGATGGAAAAGTAAGGTTGTCGAAAAATGACAAGGATGGCGTGGTCGGTTACATGGATAGTGATATCAGCGGGGTGAGTGTGGTCGATTACAGGATGACCAAGGTCGGTTATTATATAACCTGGTTTTTAACAGAACATCACAGATCTGAAGAAATTTGAGAATATGTAGTGATTGTGTCTTAATTTCTAAGGTGTCCTGGTTCTTAGAGGCACGGGAATGTTGGTCGATTACATATCCGGATTATAGAGGTATGGTTTTTTTCCGGTATTGCAGTGTGTTTATATTTTGGTTGCGATGCATGTTTGGGATTGCAGATATAGATATGAGTATGAGATAGAGGAGTAGTTATGCATCCTTTTGTGCAGTTAGATGCATGGGATTTGTTAGAGAAGTAGAATATAATAGCACAGAATGAAGACAGGGCTTCCATCAGAGAGGTAAGTACTTTGGTTGAAGATGTAGATGAGTGTCTTGGTGCTGACAAGGTGATGTGTTTCAACTTGGTACAGCTTTTTTATTGCATGTATGATTATTGTTAAGTTTTTGTGTAAGGTTGGGTGCTTCTTAAAATGAATGGCTCGGCACAACCATCATCTTTGGTCGGTGTAGGCACCTATTTTGGTGACCTATGCCAATTTGTGGTGGTGTGTTCATTCCAGCAACACCGGAGTCGATCAAAGTGAACCAACATCGATCATAGAGGGGTACTGGTACGAGAAAGACCATGGTTGGTCTCTCGTGACAATGAGTTTGTGTAGGGTTTCTTACATTAGAAGGGGGCATGGAAGGTTCGGTGTCCTGTTTTAGAGTATAAAATTTCGGAACAATGTGTACATGTAGAAATGGAGAAGATCACTTCATTATTTGAATCAGAAAGAGGATAGAGTTGGCTCGGTGAGTCTAGTGAGACTTGGATCAAATTCAGGTATCTCTATACGGTTCATGTTTTTTTCTTTTGTTTGAAGCAACTAGTATTGTATTTGGATTGTGTGCACAAGTAAAATTTTCACCATGGATATTTGGTGAGATTGACTTTTATTTCTAGGATATTTTAGAATCTTGAGGACAAGGATATCTAGTTTAAGGATGGGATTCTCAAAGAAAATTCATGTTTAGACACAGTTGCAAGTAACAAAATATGTTGAGTACACAAGATGAAATGAATTTGGCTCACCTACTTCACAAAAATTCCAAACTTCTGTGATGTATAAGTATTCGCTGATAATAAGGGAATCAATTTATATTTTCTTTCATATGTTTTATTTCTTACTGACATATATAGCTTTTGAGCTTGGTGATTAGAAGTAGTGCAAGGGAGTTCAGTTAAGTGGGAGCAATCCATGGTTGTTGGAATTGCAGGTTGGACATATATGCACATGTGGAGTGAGAGGAGTATGCTACATTTTTGTGTGGCATGAGGCACAAGTTTTTTTTGAGGGAAGTCATGGTTTTGTAGGTATTTTGAGTTTATTGCATGTCACTTCTATTTTTATTTATAGTGTATGGATATCCTTATGGGATTGTAGTTGATGGTTTTTTAGTTGGGTTAAGAAGAGAGAGAAATTTTATTGACATTGAAGGGTAAAGAAGGAAAATCTATTTGTTACAAGTTATAGTGTGACAGCAGTGTATATTTACATCTTATTGATATTGCCCTTATTTGCTTTCATCTTGGATGGTTGTGCAGTAGGTTGATGACATTTTTTTCTGGTATTTGCACTAATTATTAGTAGCATGGTTAGTAGGGTTGTTTTTGTTGACATTGATGAGCACAGGATTCATATATGGCTTTGGATTTAGTCAATGAGAAACTTGGAGCTTCTAGAGAGCCTGATGATATGGATGGATGTATATGGTGAGTTTATACATGTGGATAGATTTTATTTTGTGAGTCTATGATGATGCAGATATTTGTTTTGCACATGGATGCCTATGAGCACGGTTTATATTCCTTGAGCATGAGTAGGGGATGTTTGTATTTCCTCTTGTTACTATGTTACTCCTTGATAGATATGTTATCTACGGATGGTTGTCTTGGACATGCTATTTGTTTATGTAGGGTTGGATTTGTAGAATGCAGTATTTGGATTCTTTGAGTTGTGTAAGTGTTGTGGAGTAATTAACCACGGGTTGCATGTAGAACTCATTTGGGTTGTCTTGACCCAAGATCTTGTTTTGCTTACGCATATTCCAGTTTTGACTTGTCTTTGGTCAATTGCATTGGTGGTTGCATGGAGACATGGATATATGGTTGGAGAACATGGTTGGTGGTTATGGTTGCGATAGAAGCTTAGTATTTTAGTTTGAGTGGGAGCTCTTATAGGTGTGTTATTCATGGTGGCTTGGTTGCATGAGAGGCTTGGTGTTATGATTCAGTGGGAGCTTGATGTATGGATAGCTTGGCTATCACGGATCAATAGTAGCTTCATACAAGTATATGGTAAGTCATGGTTTGTTATCTTCTTGGTTTTTTAGAAGATGGTTTAATCTTCCTGATTACTTGAGAGAATTGTTGAAGGAAAGAATAGTTGGTCTTCACGGTATGTAGAGGATGGTGATGTATAGGTACATGTATAGAGGTTCAACAATTTATCTCCAAGTGGGAGATTGTTGGGTTGTGGAGCTAGATTGCTTCACAATGAGCATGCATTACAAGTGGTTGGTTTACACAGTAACTAGATCGGTTGGCTAACCATCATCGGTCGGCGAGAGGAACCCCATCGATCAAAAAAAGGAACCACCATCAGTCAGGGGAACCAGATCGTTTACCTATGCATGAAATTTTATATTTAACTCACAAGAATTAGATCTAACTTTTGTTATAAATTTGATCTAATGGTTGTAATGCATAGCTATGGTGCCCTAAGTTTGTATATGCCTATATAAGCATGAAAGCTAGGGTTAGAAGGTTAATTAAGAGAAGGATTGAGTTAGATCCTTAATTCTCCTAGATTGAGAGGATGAAGAAGAAGAGAAAAAAAAAATATGTTACATGAAGACAGATCTTCCATGGAGATAAGCTGGACAAAAGGAAATAGTAGGTACAACTAAAGCAGGTACATCTCAATGGTGAGAAGAGGGTAACATCTACTATATTTCCTTTGTATAGTTATTGTCTCATTGTAATGGCTTGCATAGTATGCAAAGCACATAGAGTTTCTTCTTGTAGATCCACATGTTGGTGAGATCTTGTATTGTAGATCCATGAGATCATGATGTATTGTTGATCCATGTAGATCTAGTCTTATATTGTTAGATCCACAGGTTGTTGTGAGATATTGTATTCATAGATCCATGAGATCATGTTGTATTGTTGATCCATGTAGATCTATATATTATAGAGGATGTTTTCTTCATGTTTACACAGGTTGATGCAATGATGGAGAGACATACTTACTTCTTGGTGCACAATCATGGTTGCACATTGGTAGACCCATGTGAGAGGTCTTGTTACGAGATCCACATAGAACTTGTTAGCATTTCATAGATGTGATAGTTCTTAGTTATGTGAGATATTCTTGTGGTGGTTTAGAGGCACGGTTATAGTGCACTCATGGAGATCCATTTAGAGATCTGGAGGAGGATATACTCTTGGAGAGATGCATTATGTTCTTGTGGGAAGAGTTGGTTTGTACTCTTGATTATTATATATATGAGATCTATACCTTTGGTAGACATATCCCATCATTGGGTGAACCATGGTACATGTTGTGTTATGTGTGTGTACTTTTTTTAATTTGGATTTATCTAGTTTACATTTCCATTGTTGTAGATTTTAGGGAATTATTTCCATTTCCGCATGATACTATATTCCCAACATTTTATTATTGCTCTACATTATTTTTCACATTATGATTGGCGTTAGAGATTATTTTAATTATGAAAATATTGTCTTCCCGTATTAAATGGTGCATTAGTTTCATCGAACAACATTTGGCTTGACTCATATTGGTCAATATTCAAGCCGCATGTAAGGAGACGTTGAAGCCAACATCAATGCTAGATTTATTTTTCATCTCTTTCAAGATATATTTAGCACTCGCTTATCTCCATTCTATTCTTCCTACGGTATGAATATTGTATAATGAGGGCACTAAGAAACGTATTCTCATGCAAAGTGGAAGGCAACATATTTGCTACATATCCATTGGCGGCACCTTCATACCAAATTGGAGCTTGTTTATTGCAAATAGATGCCCGTGAGTTTGTATTCACCACGAATCCAAGAAATTTAGTGTCCTAACTTGCTAATAAGTTAGTAATATGGTACAATCTAGTTTTGGTGAGTGATTCAAGTTTGAAGTTTTTTTTTAGGTTTTTGTCAAAATCATATAGTAAGCTTTAATAGTTTCGTAAATTTCATAAAAATTATTACCTAGATCCAAAACGTAAATTTAGTTTGGCATTAATGAGTTGTTTCATTAAGTGGTCATTTTTAAGTCTAAAGTCAGTCTTAGTTTAAGTTGTTATATATATATATAAAATAAAGTTCCATTTTTTCAAAATAAGAGTCACTCTTTGTCATTTCGAGTCAAAAGTGTCAATATTGTCGAAATCTAATTTTTCAAGAAAATTAGACAATACAAAAGTGTTTTTTTATGTTTATGTCAAGTTAATTATAAAATTGAGTCTTGTTGTCAAATAGGTGATTTTAGGATTTTTTTATTAGTCAAAATAGTCAAGTTGTAAAAATTTGTTAAAAAAATTGTCTTATGGACACATTTCTGGTCTTACCCAACGTCGACAAAATAAAGTGTTTCACATTGTGGGAGGGAAGAAAAGAATAAGCTCAAAGTGGACACAAATTTGCTTCATGTTTGCATCCCGCTGCTAAGTTAGTAGCACATACACTAGATGTTAGAGGCATCAAAGGTTGGAGGTCGATTAACGACCTCTCATCGATCGCCAATGATGGGGTTACTTGAGAGGTGGTGACATCTTTATAGTGTGAGTATGTGTTTATTAGTTTTGCAGGTGTGTTTCTTTTCAAAGTTCATGTTTTGTGTGGTTTTGGATACTTGGGAAAAAGAGTTATGTTGAATCACGAGATGACTATCGGTGATCCTACAACTTTCATACTTTGTTGAAAGATGGTGCACGCTTCGAATACGTTCACTTACAATGGTGACCATGTGCAGCAAGATCTAACTAGTAAGATTCGTTCGATAGTATGTACTTTGATATGATTTGATTCTCAATGTTTATGTGTGGAAATTTCACATTATAAGGGGGAAACATGACACCAATGTTCCATTTTCATTATGATCCCAAAATGAATAAATTCAAGGGAATATTCTAGTGGCAGTGGTAGTTTCCTATGTTGTTCAAGATCAAGTGGAAACGATCGATAGCAGTGGTTGCGAATTAAGAACATTGTGATTCTTATATGAAATAATGTCAAATATCTTTCCAAGTATGTGTTATTTTGTTTACTTTTGTAACAAGAGAGTTGTGATTCCTATATACTTCCCTTATGTACAAGCATAGTGGCGAAAAAAAGCACCAAAGTAAGTTAGTTCATGGATCTTGAAAGGGTTTGTGGGAGGATCCATAAAACCACACGAGGTGGATAATTAATGGGGCTGTTCACATCAAGGTTTTTGGTAAGCTTGTTTAAAACCATGGAAGGAGAGATCATTTCTTTTGATAAAGATCATAAGTCACATTGTATAACATGTTTCACAGGGGTGATCATACTATAGTTGAGAGTGTGTATGTATTTATACCATATTCGCACTAAGGAGGGAATGTTAGGAATATCACATTAGCGCTCACATTATATGGGTGGTTTATTATGTGATATAATTATAAGAGAGATAAATTAGTTTGGTGTGAGTTGTTCGGTTGTTGACCAAACTCACGTGAATAGGATATTGTTGAATAGTTAAAGCTAACTCCTTATTTCTAGGAGTGTCTTTAACCTATAAATATGTAATATGTTTCATATGAAATATTAACAAAGAACATTATTGTGTTAACTATGTCCAAATTTAAGACTTACGTCCCTCTTCTAAAGTCTTGTAGATACTCAACAAACAATATGACTGAGACATCATCATGTTCAATTCCAAAAACATCATAGGTAGTGATGAACGCTGCCACATGTTCTTCTAGGAGCTGTGAACCATCTCTCTTAACTTGGGAAATATTTTCCTTGAGCCTTATGGAAGTTCATGAATAGGTTGTGGGAGTGCAAGTGGGCATGTGTTCCTACCCCAAGGCAAAATTTGTTTAGGTCTATCTTTGTCACCCATTATGGCTTCATGATGCAGCCTAGAATTTGGTGATACAAATCCAATAAGACCCTAGACACATTGGCACATCACTTAGCCTAGACTGAGAGCTCACCCGAAGCATGCAAAGGTACTAGGTCCCTCTTTAGGTTTTTTGTTTCTGGATGTTAGCATGATAAAGACTTAACACATGCAGTTCCATTACTAACACATCATTCTACAAGACATGTCGATCTATCTCTAAAGGAGAACAGAATTAATCTTAACCATGATGAGACCAAAAACATACTAGATTCAGATACACATAGAACTAACACTTAGATTCATCCAATATCCCCCATTATATTAAATGCAATAAGTATATGGAAGCTTCATTACAATAATTGATGGTATGCGCATAATGATTTAGCAACATAATCTCTTTATGTATGCATACACATCTAAATCTATATACCTCTTTGTTTGTGTCTCTCTATTACATAGTTTACTACATACTTATAAGGGTGGGGACTTTCCCTTCACCACTTATATATTCCCAAAATAGGTTGCATGCTTTTATTAGCCACGCATCGTTATAAAAATAGCCACACATGTAAGTGCACTAACAATAGACTACTGGTAGTTAACTATAGTGATAATCATATTCCTAGTCTGTATCCATGCAAAGCGCTTTATACCCAATCCTCCAAAAATATCCATGTGTAGCACGCACGTCTCTGCCTTGTTTGTGTGCTCTGCATGCCATCTCTAAAATAGACCTTCATGGGCGAAAATGGCTAAGTCCCAAAATCTAAACTTTTACTTTGCATGTGTGTTCTCCCTATCCATTCACGCCTTTGAATATGACCTACTTTCCTACATGGACTTCTTGT
Source organism: Taxus wallichiana var. yunnanensis (assembly GCA_018340775.1). Classification (NCBI taxonomy): domain Eukaryota; kingdom Viridiplantae; phylum Streptophyta; class Pinopsida; order Cupressales; family Taxaceae; genus Taxus; species Taxus wallichiana. The sequence goes on from CM031244.1 coordinate 573,524,147, forward strand.
GTGCTTTATGTCAAGTGTTCTCTGATCAACATTACCCCACACTAGTTGCATTGCAGCCCCGGAAATGGATGTCTCCAAAACTGAAGTAAATAAGTTGAATGGAAAGAATAGAAGAATAGAAATAATTTGGATGAATGAAAGAATTTTTTTAACCTGCAGTTTCTTCTTCTGCAACCTGAAAAATTAATTTAGGATATTCCTCCTTTATCTCGGCCTCTAAGGTTTGCCACTTAATGAGTGCTTCCTCTAATTTTTCTAGAATTTCCACAACAATGGAATCCATTTCATCCTACACAATCTCTCCTTTCTCATTCTGCAAGACCAACACAATGTTGGACATTGTAGTCATCCTTCCCTCTAGCAAATCCATCTTCTACGTAATGAGTTTCCCAAGCTCCTCTAGCTGATTTTTGTGTGGTTCTTGGGCTATTGTCAGGGCCTCACGCTTCTGTTTAACCATTGATAATATTTCTGTGTGGCCCAATGTGTCATCCTTCATCACTTTTTGGACCTCATTGTTCTCCTCCAGGGTTTTTATGTTGATGAGTGCCTCTAGAGTTGTACAAATGTTCAAGGCTTGGACTTCCTTTTTTAGTTCTTCCCAAACACTTGTAGCAGTCCCTCATATGATGTAATCTTTCACATCATTGAATCCTTTTCGACTTTGCATCTTACGCTAGATCCTTTGGTGCTAGCATGCACAGAGGTTCATCTTCAAGCACTAATTCTACCAATGTACCTACATACTGTATCACCGAAGGAAACATATTTGGTACCTTTGGCTCTAAGTGTGGCCTAGCTCTTATGACATTATCACTAATTTCCTCTGCGATGCTGATAAATGTAGAGTTTTTCTTCTGCACTAAGTCTCTTTTCTACATTAGGCACACTATTTCCCCATCCTTAGTTTTGATATCTTCCCTTAGCGCCCTAATTATGGAATTCTTGTTCATATTTTACCTTGCCACTTCTGTTTTAGACTTTTACCAATGCATTGCTCACTTGTTCATCGACATAACAATAGGCTTTATCATTGTTATGTGCCTAGCTTTGGTGTCTATTTCAACCTCATTTACATGCATGACTCCTCACACACATCAAAATTTAGTTCATCCATGTGTGTTTGCATCGACCATGATAATTGCTTCCTTGTGCACACTTTGTTGACATATCTTCATCCATTAATTCCCAGCCATATAACTCCTTTTGTGTCGGTGTGATCTAGAAACGGCACACAAAAATTTACATGTGTCCTCAAAGATAACCCATGGCTAGTGGAATGTGCTCCCCACTTGTTCTTCTTGACCTAGGTTGCTTAGGAACTTGAGCTTCCAGATTTGGGACTTGTGTTTTCATGTCTTGAGCATTCTCTATAGTTGTCTCATATGTTCTCTTTTCTTCCTCTTCTCCTTCATTTCTTCATTTTGTTGTCCTTCTACGTTCTCTGGAGGTGTAGGATAATTAGGTGTGCTTTCCTCTGACTCTTCCACCTCCTCATTCAATTTTATTTTCCTTCTCCTTTTCATGGTTGTCTCCTTCTATGGAGAGAGTCTAGGTGATCTGTGCACTATTTGCAGAGTAGCACCTTGGGTCCTTGTTCTCTGAACTATCTCTTAAATCGATGCTCTCCTTGGACTGCATCTAATTCCTCATCATCCCCTCCCGTGGGCGACGTGGTGTAGTTGCATGCTCATCTTCATCCTTATTTATAGGATGTCTTCTACCTCTATGTTCCAAACCACCACTATCTTTGTGCTCATCCTCCTCATCCTCTACTTCAATTGTCTCTGTGGGCTTAGGCACTGGAATGTTCTCCATGGTATGCTTACCCTTCGATGGCCCTGGGAGCGTGAACTCATTCTCCACGTACTTGTTATTCTCCAACTTGGGCTTCAGTTGAAGGTACACCAGTGCTACTCCAACATCTCCCACAACCAAACTTACTTGGTTTAATTCTCAATACATCTGAAATGAGCCTTTCAATATATGCACCCCATCCTGGATACACATATTTCTTCCTTAGCATGTGGTAGTCACAATCTACCTTGTCTACATTGAACGTTAGGCATCACACGTCTGAGAACCTATGTACTTGATGCCTGGAAGTACCTTGTTGTGAAGGCATATGGTAACTTACACCAAGGGCTCCATGCTCCATCCCTCATGGTGAACCGTGTTATGCAAAAATGCTGGTATACAGTGAACTGAATTGCCTTTCCAACCACCAAAGGTAATTCCTTGGGGATGCGTCATTCTTCTTCAAAGGTCACGTGGAGCCTATTGTACCACTTCTTAGCCCTTTGCTTGACTAGTTTTGTCATGGATCCTTCACATAGGTATTTTTTGAACCACTCCATTGGTGACTTATGCTCCATGGGATACTCCCATATCTTCTCTTTTAGTCCATCAGGTAGTCCAATCTCCATGAACATCGGCGATAATAGAAAGCTTGACTTCAAAGCTGACTTTTCCTCATGTGTGTGCTTCTTCGAATATTGTCTCTACAATTTAGCCTAAAATATTATAGAATACCCCTTCGGACATCCTCCTCACCACATGCAGCCACATGGTGGTCACTTGTGACCACCTTTCTGGTCATTTAGCTTCATAGAAAGATGTACGGAAGCTTGCACAACTTGGATACTTCTTTAGTTTTTCTATGTCCATGCCATGTAGACCCTTTGTGTACCCCATCTCCTTTCTAGTCTTTAAGATTTCAACCTTGTTTGTTAAATCATTCTTCAAATCTTCTCCGTGCCCTTCAATCCTGTTACCGTGGAGATTAGCGTGGCTGAAATTTTGGCTCTACGTCCTACAAAGTAGAAAAAATCTTTGTGCACTCTGATCATGAGCCACTGGTACAAGGGCTCATATTTCCTGAAGTAAGGGAGCTTGTATAGCTGGTAAACTCTAATCTTTTTCAAGAGCTTCTCGCCAGCATTTTCATACATCGGCATGTCTTCCACTATGCATTTATTCATCTTTGTGTTCAGCAAGGCATCAAGATCCTTCTTATTCTCTATGGTATGGTGGTTGTACTCACTCACCTTACTTCTCCTTATGTGAGAATCCCACTCTTGGCCTACGATGACCCCCTCTGGATATTGCATTTTAGAAAAATTACTTTCGGGAGCCATCTCCTCTTCTTCTATGACCACCTTCTTCTTTCCCTTTAATCCTATTACAACTACTTTCTTGGGTGTCATTTCCACCTTAAAATCCTTTGTAAATACATACCTCTTGAACTCTGTAATGTGTGAATCAAACCCTATCTCGATTCAGCATGCCCTAGGTGAAATCAAGTGGCCTCACTCATCTCCGTCACCTTGCTTCACTCAAACCCTTCACCACCGGGGACGTAATCTCTTTCTGCGCATAGATCTCTTCATCACGACTGGACTACACACCTTTCACACCTCAATTCGATCACTTGGATCTTTGCACTTAGCTATTTTTCAAATACTCTTAATTGCAATGGTAAAAATGAACTCGCATCCCATCTTTATATAGATATTCAAATTTTTTATGCATTTATTGCTCCTTCACCTACCAAATATCCTCTCATTAATTGACCAATTTCATTCTTTATGCATGGTACATCATCGCACCCTAGCTATGACCTTCTAGCACACCTTCTTACCCTCTGGTCATAGACTTCTCTTCAGCGTGCTTCCTTGCACCCGAGTACCTTGTCACTGTACCTTCTAGTAGTTGTTATGGCCTCTGCTTACCTCGTGTTATATTGTCCCTTCATTCATCTCCATCTTTGGTCACTTTTTAGAAGCAATCCTTTGACTTAAAAACACCCGTAGCAGCTTATTCCTTTCACCTTTCAATTCCCATAATCTTGTACTGGATATCGACAACAACCCCACACTAAAAGTATATGCCAGTCCTCTGCGCATAAACATGCTTCATATAGTAATTAGCTTCATGCGCGCAAGTGCGCTTATTACACAAGAACAATAACTAAATTGACAAAGCATAGTGACAAGGAAGGAATTACATTAAGGAAATACAAAATTGAAAACCTAATCTAAATGGCAATACTTGCCTTATTAAAAACACCAAGAAGACTTATTTATAGTAGGGCTTCAACCTACTCCCATTGAAGTAACTGGGTAGTCGTGTTCCATCAAGTGCTTCTAACTGGACAAGCACCTGTTTCAAGGATGTAAGTGATAACATACGGCCCCAACCAATGTACCTTAAGTTTTCCTAGATGGCACAAGAACTTAGAGTCATAGAGAAGCACCATTTGTCCAATCTCAAACTTCTTGTCCCTTATGTTTCTGTCATGCCATGTTTTCTACCTGGCCTTTTCTTGCTTTTGAATCCAACGTGTTATGGCTCATCACTCATCCATCTTAATTATATTTTCAATCCATTCTTCTAAAGCTTGCTCATCATTATACCTTCAGTGCTTGCAATACACAAAGAAGGTAACATAAATTCCATAGGAAGAACTGCTTCTGGCACCAAACACTAACTAAAATGGTGTGGATTTGTTCAACCTTTTATATGTTGTTTGATATGCCCAAAGTACTACAGAGACTTTATCATCCCAATCCTTTCTTCTAATATCACATATTTTTTTCAATGTCTGTCTCAAAATTTTGTTAAAATCCTCGGTATTTCTATTTGTTGAGGATGGTAAGGTGTAGTCTTATGGTGTGCAATCATGAACTAATCCAATAAAATTTTGATTGTCTCATTAAGAAAATGTGTGCCCTTATCACTGGTCAAACTCAAAGGACATTCATACCTTGTAATAATATGTTCCCATAGAACTTGGGTTGTTGTAGCCACTTTATAGTCCTTTGTAGGTGTTTCTTCTACCCACCTTGTCAAATAGTTTGTGCAAGTTATAATGTAGTGTGATCCAGTTCTACGTGCAATTGGTGAAATAGGACCCACAAAATCTATAGCCCATTTCTCAAACGGTTATGTGCTAGTAATAGGTCTCAGAGGCATTTCATCTCATTGACCTGGTTTTCCAAGACGTTGATAATGATCACATGCCTTACAAAATTCCTTACAATCTTTATAGAGGGTCTCCCACCATAATCCAACGAGTAGAATCTTACACGTTGTGGCATCACCGGCATAGTGGCCACCTGCAATACCACCATGAGCTTCTTCCATAATATATGTGCGCTCATGTTCCAATACACAACAATGCAATACCTCATCTCGGCCCAATTTGTACAAGTCACCACTAATTAACATATAAGGTGCGGCGCGTATAGCAAGTTATTTCTTCTCTAAGGATTTCATTCCTTCTGGTGTCATCCATGTTTGTAGAAAGACAAAAATGTCCTCTAGTTCTGATGGTGTGTGTTATAACCTATATAACTATGCATCTGACATGGTATCCTCAATTGCTTGTGCTTCTTCTCTTGACTGTATTCTTGATAGATGGTTTGGTCCAAAATTATTTTTCCTGGTTTTACCACAACTGTGAAATCAAATTCTTGAAATAAGAGCACCCATCGACATATGCGCCCTTGTAAAACAAGTTTATTTACCAAATACTTCAATTCCATGTGATCTGTATAAAAGATGAATGGTGTAGCTAGTAGGTACTGGTGGAATTTATGCAGTGCATAGATCATTGAAAAATCTTCGTGCTTTGTAGTTGTGTAATTATGTTCTATAGGAGTCATCTTTCTACTAGAAAAACAGATAGGATGATCTATAATACCTTCTCTAGGTTGAGCCAACACCGCACCAATGGCCATGCCAAAGGCGTCAACATGTACATGAAATGGTTTTCCCATGAAGGAAAATGTAGAATAGGCGTGGTAGTAAGTTTCTCCTTCAATGTCTCGAATGCACATTGTTGTTGTTCTCCCCAGTAGAACGTACCTTTCCCTTTCAGTAACTCTTCTAATGGTGCGGTAATTTGGCATATCCTTTGATAAAAAAAATTCTAATATCCTATATGACCCAAAAATCCACGTACCTCACTTTGACTAGTAGGCTCCCTTAGGCCTATAATGACTGCAACCTTTGTTGGATCAACCAACAAACCCTCCTTACAGATTATGTGTCCTAAAAGTATCCCAAATGGTGTAGAAAATATGCACTTCTTGATGTTCAAAGAGATACTCAACTGTCTACACCATTCAAACATTAAGTGTAGATTTTCATAGTGATCCTTAACTAATCCATACACCATCCAATTGTCTAAATATACTTGTAAGAAGTTGTGAATAAATTCCTTGAATGCTTGGACAACTATGCATGAAAATACAATAGGCGCATTTTTCAGACTGAAAGGCATTACAGTATAGGCAAAGCTACCCCATTCAGTAGTAAACGTAGTCTTTTCTTGATCCTCCTGGGCAATCTAAACCTAATGATACCTAGATAACCCATCTGTAAACGAATAGATTTCGTGCCTTGCAACTCCTTATAGTATTTCCTCAGTGAATGGCATAGGAAATGGATCAGTTACACATGCAAAATTCAGCTCCCCTATTCCATGCATATCCTAATCATGCATCCTTCTTGATACGATCACCATAACCCATTCTAACTCATAAAGGGGCTTGATAATCCCATACTTCAACATGTTATCAATCTCTTCTTTGACCTTTTCGCGCAAATTGGGGTTCATCCTGTAGGGTCTCTTTATTCTTGGGCTCACACCCTCTTTAAGCATTATCTTCATCTCCCCTAACGATTCATGCACGCCTTTAAGTTCATGGTACCCCCTAGAAATAATTCCTAGAAATACCTTAATAACTCTATGATTTTGCCACTTGATTCTAACCAATAGTCTTCAATAATGGCTTCCTTAGGCTCATGATCTCTGTTCCAATATTCACCCGCTTTGTCTTCATTGGTTCATGATAGGAGCGCATGGTCTTATTTGCATTATCCAAGTAATCATGCCTCCCTCGTTGAATGGTTTATATCCAGGTTATCTACTTATTCATCATCCACTAAGTAGACCATTTTTCCTTTCTCTTTCTCAAGGAAATTGTGTTGAATTAATGTTGCATCGGCCTCTGGTTCTTCATCAAGACGTGCTCCTGAGTCTTCTTTATCTAATAACTCCTGAAGGAGTTCTTCAACGACTTGACACTATCCCCCATAGTTAAATGCTTGATAACTTTCAATGCTTCTTCTACCGGAGGCTTTGTAGAGAAGAAGTCAAATGTCAGGCCATTCCTGCAGTTAAATTCTGCCAATTTCTAGTTTCTCTATGGAGTTCTGCATATACATACCAAGCACATGCGCAACCTTGTAAAGTGGAATAAAACCTGTGCACCCATAGTGAAGGTGGTAAAGCTTCCTACCCTTCTGTCTAGAGTCTCTCACACTTCTGAACATGGTGCTGAACATGATGATTACCATGATAAGTACTTATTTGAGTAGGTGCATTGCTCCTGAAGAACCTAGTAGTAAGAGAAATCCCAATTTCATTCCATCTGACAAGATTATCCCTGTGGACCACCCACCAATGTTGTTGTCCCATGTAGTGTATATGCTAGCATATTTCTTCTTTCTAATGGGTCTATCCACTATTCTTCCATGGCGCACAGGAATACCATGGGATCCCCTTCTCCTGTGTAACAAGGTACCAAGTTTTTACCTATCTTCCTGACATAACACGGTTTTGTGCCTCGAGGAAATATGCTCTTTACTTCATGCCCTACTAACTCATAAGTGTTGTGAGCCCAATTATCACAAGAAACACTTGTAGTATCGCTAATATACTATGCATCCTCCCACTGAATTAGTCCTTCTTTGGTTGGTTTAATCATCTCTGGATCTCGGATGACACATACATAAATCCTATTCAGATATTCTTCACTTAAGGGCTCAACATAGGGCACATTTACCATCTGTTAAAGGGATAATAACTCTTTCCTCTTTATTTTCGAAACTGATATAGCCCTTTTGAACCGAATATTGAAATTATTTTCATATCACCAAGGACGCCCCAATAGAGTGGGGAAGCTATCTGACTCTACCATTGCTAAAACTTCAAAGTCCCAGTGAACTTGGCTCCTTGTATGGTAATGGATGCATCCTTCAAAACTCGACCAAGTGGCCTTAGTCCAATTAGCCATGAATAATACATTAGAGGATGGTTGTAATGGGGTTCTTCCCATTTATACCCATGCATCCAAGGTAAGAGCATTGAATTTCGCGCTTTGTATTAATTAGTATATTACTCAATAGCCATCCATCGACAACAACATTCGGAGGGATTTCCTTTTAGTAATCAAGCTATGAGGGGAAGATTCGCATGCAGGATCTATCATCCAGTCCTCGTACTTGCGCACGGAGTGTTTCCTTTTAACCAAATCCCTAACAATGGAATGATGTTTTCCTGGTACAACATTTTACACACTTCTCTCAAGTCATCTATATCAGTTTGGACCATCTCTGATGCTTTCTTTTCTCCTTTAAGTATTGTATCTCACCCTGAAGATTCCTTAGAACTTCCATGGTTTCCTGATAAACCTCCTTTTGATAGGCAAGATCTGGGTACCATACATGAAGAACTTCTTCTTTGGTGATGGTAGGTTTCTATTGTAATGCTTCCCTGGTGTGTGCCGCCTCAACACAGGTCATGATATTCACTTGTAGTGCCCCTGATTCCTCCTCCAACTTAGGAATCCATTGATTTTCAACAGTGCGTTGTATCCTAACCATCCTTGCACCTTTGTTTTCTTGTTTATGTTGCTTACTCAGATGCTCATATAAGTTTAGGCACTCCTCATAGCTATGGTTCTTTCTGCAGAAAGAACATGCAATATTCTGGGGGCATTCACACCTATAGTGATCAAGATATCTACATGTATAACATGTTCCGGGAGGAAACTCACTTCTTCCACTACCACATATCGTCCTCCAAATCCACCATGGTATCCTCGACCTCTGCCATGACCACCTTCAAAATGCCCTTCATTCCAATCATAGCATGTCTGATTGTGATCCAAGTCATGATGCTCATTCTTGCCCTTATCTAAAACCCATGTCTGTCATACACCAATATCTATAGCATTATGGATCTTTCCAATCAGCTGGCAGTCTTCCGTGTCATGAGTCATGGACCTATAGATTTTACAGTAGCTTGAAATGTTCTTCCGATCGCACGTTGTAATAATGGGTAGTGGTTAGCATCATGGTTTAACTGGCATATTTCACAATCCATTAGCAACTATCCTTTGTGTGACCTTCTACTTCACAATCTCACAAAATCCCTATGCGCGTCTCATGTGTTGAATTTACTAATAGTTTATATAATTGTTTTTCCATAGCTACTATTTGTTCTT